>OY776121.1:17520133-18964633 GCA_963675135.1 Galeopsis tetrahit | reverse complement strand
CAGAGCGCGGGCTCTGATCGCTGACGCTTTCATGGCTTCCGCCGGGGGTTCCATTGAGCTTCCAACATTCGTTCAAATGAAGCCCTAACATTAAACTGAAACCCTAGGTGATGAAGATTGAGAGGAAGATAGAATTGTGCAGTTTTTCACTTTTGCCTATGATTATACCACATCTTCAAACACGTTTTGTTTTATTTTATTTTATTTATTATATTATTTAACTAAGTAAATGTCTTAAGAATTTAAAATTTAGTTGGATTTTCGTAAAAAAATTAGTATAATGGTTAATAATACAATTTTCAAAATGTCTTAATTTTATGTATTATGCAATTTAGTTAATTATGTGGTGACAAAGTGTATTATATTATGACATTTAGTTAATAGTGTGTTAACAGGGTATAGGATAGTGTAGTTTAAAGATATGAAAATTGAGTGCATTGATAGATTAATTTTCACTACATTTTTTATATTGTGTATTAAAATTAATGTAGTAATAAACTATTTTTCTTGTAGTTAACTTATCTAAGTAGATTACAGTATCCAGTAAAAATCTTCGATTTTCTAGGGTTTTAACACTTACTATTTGACTCTTATGCACATATGACTTTATAGCACGTAAAATTTCAAAAATTAGCAAACAACACGCTTACTCAGATAACACATGCAATTTACAAAATATAAACCCTTCGATTTTTCTTATCGTCTACACGTTCTATTCAACCTGGACGTCAAATAATGTTGTCGATATGCATCTTGAATACACTCAAATACATTCTCGATATCAGTAAGTTTACCGGAGACATGCATATTGTAGATGTTGTTAATTCTTAAATGCTTTAACATTATCAACAACATCTTAATTTGACCTTCCTTGATTTATTCTAAGTCTTTTCTGAAATGTTACATTAAATGTTGTACTAAATGCTCTCACATTCAGGAACGATTCCAGAAGGTTCTACAAGAGTCTGGAACATGGAAGAGTCCAGAATGTTGCAGAACGTGATAGAAGAGTTTAGAGCATTGTAGAACGACCTGGAAGATGGCAGATAGATCTAGAGAGATCATGGAGGTTGAGGTCCTAAACAATAGGATCTCATAATGGAAGGATCTAGAAGCTGTGTATTTCTCTATAAATACCGTATAAGACTTTCATTTCAAAGTATGCACTATTCGAGTAACACCTTCTTGAGAGTTCAACCCTAGTTCGGAGTTATGGCCAGTAGTTGTATCGTTTAACGTACGCCGAGGGATACCACACCTTCCAGTGTACTTAGTTCTAGTCTTGTATCGAGTGAGAGTGAATCATAGATCAGATTAGTTCTTTAGACAGTGTCTTACACTTAAGTCTATTTACAGATTCAGGCACCTGCCTCGATTGTAGTTTCTGTTTGTGGAATGTTGAAGTAATTGCTGAGACATTTCACACGACATTTTTGTGTATAACTTAGGAACTAAGTTATTGTTTCGCCGTAAGGCTTAGAATAGGTTTTGTTATTAATATAATCTATGTTAAAAATTATTCCATTGTGTCCGTATTGTGTTTTAGTGTTTTAGACTTCCGCTGTGTACTGTGTTTAATTATTCACATTCTGTTAGAGTTAATGCTACACTAATTGTCACAACATTCAGTGTAACATTGTTCTGTTTTTCACTTAAACACTAGATACCATCCCCCCACACACTTTCACATATGATCGTAGTACCTTTTGCAGTAGAATTTCTTCTCCGTCGCCGGTGAATGCAAAGCCTGTTGTCGAAATCGGTAGGTTGAAATGCAGATATCTAGAATCCCTTAGCTTAACAAAATTAAACGAATTAAATAGAGAGACCTACCTTTTAGAAAAGATTTTAAATTTTGGAAGATGATAAAATTTCGGGATTTTCGAGAATATGCATTTACGAATTGATTAGATGTTAAGTTGACTAATAAATTTGAATAAATTAATTCGACAATTTTTCAAAATAAGGGGAAAGGGCATAATTGTTTCAATAAATCCATTTTGAATCTATTAAATTAAAAAAAAATTAAGCTAGGTTCTTATAGAAAAGTAGGAAGGAGAGGAGTCTAATAATTATTTACCCATATATATTAACACAACAATTTAATACGTACTCCCTTCGTTTCATAAAGTTTGTCGCATTTCTCATTTTGTATAAAATTAAGGAACATATTTTTTTGACAAATTTACCCCTCATTATTTTTCCTCAATTTCTTCTATTTTTCCTTTTATTTTACAACCCTTCCTTTTCCACCATTTCTTTGACCTTTCCAAAAAAAATCGTAATTAATATATTTCCAAAAAAATAGGGGCAATTTAGGGAGATCATTGGTAAAATTAGGAAAAGCGACATACTTTTTGAAACAGAATTTAAGACCAAATGCGACAAATTTTATGAAACGGAGGGAGTATGTTGGAAGGAAAAAATTAACTAATTCCTACTTTTCAATAATTATAACTATTTTTTTTTTTTTTTTTGAGGGGGAGGTTTTACAAGATCATCAAATAAAATTATAAATCATGAACTAAGATCTTGATCTTCAAACCAATGTGGATATCGCCGTTCACTTCAATCATGTGAAGAGAAAAGACGAGTTTCCCTTTGCCTCCAGGTCTCCAATCTTTAAACGAGACAACCCCACACTAAGGTGTTTCATGTCAAGAATAGGAAACAAAAAAATAGGCAAAGTTCCACCAAGTACCCGATCTCAAGAACTAGAAATCAAAGCTCACGAGTCTATCCCAAGGAGCTCAACCACAAAAGAGACCCACACAAAAAAACTAGAACAGATCTGCAGATCTACAAATCAGATCTGCAGATCTCGGATCCCAATCACAAATAAAGACACTCACAAAAGAAAACTCAGATCTGCAGATCTACAACCCAGATCTGCAGATCTACAATCCAAATCTTGCAGATCTACAAATCTACGACCCAGATCTTGTAGATCTACAACGATCATACAAATCTACAACACAAATCTTGCGAAAACCAAAATACCGGAAGAGATCGGAGAGAAGCGGAAAATCAACACACATCTTAGGCGAAAGGACAACAAAGATAAAGCAGCAAAGAAGACAAAAACGATGACGACAACATGAACGGCGAATCTGTGACGGACCAACGACGGAGACCGGTGGAGAAAGGGAGAAGCAACTCTCTAGAGAGAGAGGCTCTAACCGGCCTCAGTAATTAGAACTACTCCCTCCGTCCGCCTATAAGCTTCTCGTTACTTTTTGGCACATAGATTAAGAAAAGTGATTAAATAATAGATATAGTACAAGTGATGTGATTGGGAGAAGGAGAGAGATAGAGAGAAAAAGTAAGATATAAAGTGATGTGTAAGAAAAAGTACTTACCAAAAAGGGTATGGAAAGCTTATAGGCAGACGGACCAAAATGGTAAAATGAAAAATTTATAGGCGATTAATTAGCCTTCAAGTTTGATAGGAGTACAAGACAATAATGGTGAAATTTTTTACTACATTTTATATGTATGACTTTAATTAAGTATACGAGCTCATCCATTTTTTTTTAATTATCAACTTCCTAGCTATGTTGTGTTATATCACATGTACTTCTATGTACAATAAAATTTTGCTCAATTCTTATAATACATATTTTTAAAAAAAATTATATTTTAATTATAAAAAATATATGTGGGATAACAAGTAAAAAAGATTGTTGGTAGATACTTAATCTTGTTAATAAAGTAGAAAAAATACTAAAAAATTAACTATTTAAATAGAATAGACATATACTTTGTGGACCCAAAAATAGGTCTGAGCAAACTTTTACAGGACGGAGGGAGTATACTCCGTCCCTAAAAAGTTTGCATTTAATGGAACAAAGTTTAAGAAAAAAGTGTAATAATTAGAGTTTTGAATGCAATTTTGTAAACTTTTATATATAAAGTAGTACGTTTGATTGAGTGTATGGTGGACCCAAAAAAAATATTGTATGAAAGGTAAATATGTGTATATCGTGAAAGTGACTATGCAAACTTTTCAGGGACCGGATAGTAATAGGGAATATTATATAGATTCACCTGTATTATCAAAAAAAAAAAAACAATATCCTGATAATTAATAGAAGATTATTTAGTCATAAACCTTATTGAGCTCATTTTTCATGTTACATTAATACATTATACGGAGTATGTTTTAATAATACTATTATTTAATTAAATTGTTCTATCAATTTATATGCCGGTCAAATTTAATAATTTAATTAAATATGTTTTGTACTTTTTAAATTTATTTAGTTTTTATTTAATATTTTAATGGTGTTTTATAAAAATGTATAATAAATGACAAAAATTGAAAATTTGGCCGGAATCCTCAAATTGTTTTGGTAAATTTAAAGTTTTCTTGAGTTAAACTTAAAGTAATTAAATTAATAAAAAAAGGACTAAAATTAAATGTTATAGAACTTATTTTATAAAGTAAAAACTTAAAAAGATTTATTTTGTAATAAGTTAAACTTACATAACAATTTTTAAATTTAAATGTGAATTCGAAGCAATATACAAATATTAATAAAAAAAAAACTATAAATTTAATAAAATAAAATAGAGAGACTCGATTTCATTACAAATAAATGTAAGTGTATAAATTAAAGTTTTTTTTAAAAGTTAATTAACATACTTACAAAAAAAAAATGTCTTCCATGAAATAATTACTAGCATTATACTCCAGTTCCGCATAGCCAGGTATAATTTTGCAAGAAACACGCCCCTCCCATCATCACTTCTTCATTCACCAGGCACAAAGCAATCTAGCAATCATCTTCTCATGAAATGCATTATTGATTATTATGCATACATACGTATCTTCTCATTATATGATTTAAAGATTTTGATTTATTTATCTACCTCTGTTGTTCATCATGGAATGTATTTTTGCCCCGACTTGATAAACCTAGACTAGTACTTTTTTTTTTTTTGGAAATTGGAATTGATTTCTTGTCAAGAGTGTATACATGGGCAGTGTTGTTTCTGGGTTAATCCTTTGTCTCCATCTTCAATGTGTTTCTGGGTCTTGATCCATTTCGTCGCCAACTGTTCGTCTTATTGTCACTGAGAAACTTTTCTTGAATCTGGTTTCTTAGAGTTTTTCCTGCAACTTATATAATAACCCAAATGCATGTAAATGTTGAATTATGAGGGCTTTTATGGCTATTTCATGAGCAACATTTTTCTTCATTTCTCCATTATTGCTTTCCTTCCGAAGAAGATATGTAAGCTTAATCTGTAGTACAGATCAAATCACCAAAACCGACATGTCGACCGAGGGTTTAATGGGAGAGGAGCCTGTTCCATTCAAGACTACTACAGGGACACTGAGGGTGCTTTTGTTGCATGGAAATTTGGATATATTGGTAAAAAAGGCAAAAAATCTTCCCAATATGGATTTAGTAAACAACAGCATAGGTGATATGATAGGGAGTATTTCTGGAAAGGTACAAACAAGTGACCCTTATGTTGCAATCACAATATCTGGTGCTGTTCTTGGTAGGACTTTTGTGATCAAGGACGACGAAAACCCTGTTTGGGACCAAAAGTTTCGAATCCCAGTTGCGCATTATGGTACTGAAGTGCAGTTTGTGGTTAAAGACGATGATATTGTGGGATCTGAGATCATGGGAGCTGTTGGAATCCCAATAGAGCATATAATATTTGGGAACCCAATCATTAATGCAACTTATCCCATATTAGGTGTAGAGGGGAAGCCATGTAAACGAGGGGCCTCGTTGACGTTATCCCTTAAATACACACCATTGGAGAGAGAGCAACTTTATCAAGGTGGGGTGGGATCGGATCATGATAAGGAGGGTGTACCGTATACGTATTTTCGTATGAGTATTGGAGGGTCTATGACCCTTTATCAAGATGCTCATATACATGATGGTTCCCTTCCAAATGTGACATTGGGTAATGGTACAGCATATAAACGAGCTCATTGTTGGCGTGATATATATGATGCAATATCAAAAGCTCGTTGGCTCGTTTATATCACAGGATGGTCAGTTTATCACTTTGTTCAACTTGTTAGAGATGACCCTGATGTAAAAAATAGTAACTTGGGGGAGCTTTTGAAAGTTAAGTCTCAAGAAGGTGTGAGAGTGCTGCTCCTTGTATGGGATGATCCTACCTCTACAAGCATATTGGGGTATAAAACTGTAAGAATCATCTCTATTATGTTATGGTTTATTTTATTTTATTTTTTTTCGTTTCATTTCATTTTATCACCTGTATTGTACCCATTTGATCAAATTGGTACCTGTAATTTTTTTTATCTGTTGCAACTTGTACTTTGTTTTAGTGGGTTTTCCGGCCAAAAATTGAACACATAACTTGCAAAAAAGGTTTTTTAAAGGTATATTTGTTCATTCAAGATTAAATGAAAAAGACAATGAAGTAATTCCTCTTCTAGAGCATGTCCAAAATTAACATGAAATGAAAATCGAATTTTGGACATTGAGTACGTAATTAGCCAGAGGAATTACTTTATTGTCCTTATATTTAATCATGAAAGGACTGATATACTCCTAAGAAACCTTTTTTTTGCAAGTCATGGTGTTCGATTTGTGGCCGAAAAAACTACTAAAAAAAAAGGTTGCAACTGATCAGTACTGAGTGATAGATGATGCAATCGGATAAAAAAAAGCTGCAGGTCTCGGTTTGATAAAAAAAAAGGTATAGTATAGATGGCAAAATGATATTAACCCTTTGTTTTTCAAGGTAATATTAGTAAAAGTTTAAGGTGAAAGAGTTTATAGTTTACTTGTCGTTCTATTTGGTTGTTCCTAACTTGACCAAAGTGTGTTCCTTGCCTTGTAAGTTTAATAGACAGGCTTTGATCTTAAAGACGATATAAGTTGAGAGTTTTAAAGATGGTTCTTCAGTCAAATATATATTCATGCGTTTAAACACCTCGAGTCTTGTGTCAATATTTTGCATGCACATAAGGTGCATTAAAGTCATAGAATTAGAACTGATTTTTTTTGGTTTTTTATATACATGATTGAACCAAAAGTGTTGTAGTAGTGAGCCTCTAATCTGAAGGTGATAGTTCCTACAACAGGAATCCAGTTTTGTAACTTCTATTAACTTTAATTGGAACATATCTTATTGAATCCAGTTTCAGTCCAGTTTTGGAAATCGTATATCAACTTATACATGTGGACATTTTTTCCAACTTTTTATGAGTTCAGGAAGGGGTAATGAATACTGGGGATGATGAAACACGCCGTTATTTCAAGCATTCATGTGTCAAAGTGCTGCTTTGTCCAAGAAAAGCTGGGAAAGGTAGTTGGGCCAAAAAGCAGGTTGGATTCTTCAGACCCTTTTCTTCACTCATTAAGTGCCTAATTCATATAGTTAGTTCTATCGGTAAAAAGTCCTCATTTGTGCATCAAAATCCTCATTGCCAATCAATGGTGTATTCTGTTGCAAAACAAAATCTTTGCCACTTCTGGTCCACATTCCACTACATCTTTCTCATGAAAGATTTGCTCGTAAAGGACTTATGTACCTTAACAAGAGATTGAGGGGGAGCTTGGTTCAACATTCTTCAATGGGAATGAGAACGAGTATAGGGTAATTGTGGTGATTAATGAGAATAAAAGATGATCAATTCACCCTAATCATACTTCATATGAGGTAATGGGACTCAGAATAAGTTATTTATTATACCACATTTTGATTAACTAACCCCTCCTATAGTCATTTCTCCTCAATCATTTTAATATTCTATATTATAAAATTAGAGCAAAACATTAATACTGTAATCATCATTGTCATTGTAATTCACTATCAATGACTCTCATTCCCGTTCTCATTGAAGAATTTGAACAAAGCGTCCACTGAATCTTAATATAGGATAAAAGCAACACTAGAATATATTCCATGAGTCTATTAAATATACGCTTGATTTCTTGGGTTACAAATGAAGAGATCTGTTTTTCCATCAGGAAGCAGAAACAATCTACACTCATCATCAGAAAAGTATAATTGTAGATGCCGCCTGTGGTAACAAAAGAAAGATAGTAGCATTTGTCGGAGGACTTGACCTCTGCAGAGGAAGATACGACACTCCACAACACCCAATATTTAGCACCTTGCAAACTGTTCATAAAGACGACTTTCATAATCCCAATTTCATGGTAACTCCTTTATTAATGCTTTTATTTACGCCATGTGATCAATTTGTGCAAATGCTTCTATGCACCAGATGTACCCTGCAACTCAAGTGCATTTTTAAATGGTACAGTATTAGTTGTATTACTAAAAGGTATTAGTTGTTTTCATTTAACAGTATTAGTTGTTCACCCAAGTGTTACTCTCAGTTTGTTTTGTTCTCCTCTAGTTAGTTATAGTTCTTCTCTCTCTCTTCTCATGCAATTACATAGGGGCCTATAGAGGGTTGTCCAAGAGAGCCATGGCATGATTTACACAGTAGATTTGATGGTAAAGCTGCATGTGACGTCTTAAGAAACTTTGAGGAACGTTGGCTAAAGGCATCCAGAAACCGTAGACATAAATTAACATTTGATGATTCCTTACTCAAGATTAAAAAAATCCCCGAAATAATGGGGCTTGAGGAAGCAGCCAAATTAACAGAAGGTGATCCAGAGGCTTGGAATATCCAGGTAAAATAAAATAATTTTAATGACTTGTTTAATTTCATTTATGAGGCTCAATTAATTGCAAATGCAGATTTTTCGTTCCATTGATTCCAATTCTGTTAAAGGCTTCCCCAAGGATCCCAAAGTGGCTTCTAACCTGGTAAACAATATCTCATTCAATGTCTTTTCATCCTTTGTTGCAATAAAAAAATAAACGAGTTTGCTGCATTTGACAGAACTTGATATGTGGGAAGAATGTCTTCATAGATATGAGTATACATACAGCTTATGTAAAGGCAATTCGTTCAGCTCAACATTTCATCTACATTGAGAACCAGTACTTCCTCGGGTCATCGTACGGTTGGGCTTGTCATAAGCACTTGGGTAAGGAACTGTCTTACTTCAGACATAGCAATATAATACTCCCTCCGTCCCAGATCAGTTTTCACACTGATCTGCGCACGGAAACTAAGAATAAGTGAAATGTAAGGGTATTGGAGTCCTTTCAACTTTATTAAAGTGATAAAGTTGGAAGAAAAGGTAATGACATAGATGATAAATAAGTGAGAAATTTGAGGGTAAGAGTTGTGAGGAACTTTTTTTTTTTTTTTTTGGGTGTGAACACTAATGTGGGACAGACCAAAAGATCAACTATTTGATCCTAAAGTACACTTCTACTTCCACATTTGATCTCATCCTTAGTTGACTGTCCACTAATTGAAAAGATCAACTATTAGTGGTGCTAAATGTACTTAATAATTTTCAGATAATTACATTTAGCTTCTACAAACAATTGATTCCGTCAGTCAACAAATAGTCAACTATAGTAAACTAATGGTGGGACCAGATGTGGTGAGTAAAAGTGTACTTCCAGCCTTCCAGGACTAAGTTTGATAGTAAGTGATGGGGGAGGGGGAAACCAAAAATGATATCATCCCTAGCAAGTCAGTTGAAAGGTTAATTTTGCTTTCTTTCAGGTGCAAACAATTTAATTCCTATGGAAATAGCCCTAAAGATTGCCAAGAAGATCAAAGCAAGGGAGAGGTTTGCTGTTTACATTGTGATTCCGATGTGGCCGGAGGGAGTCCCTACGAGCACTCCCACCCAAAGGATTCTCTATTGGCAGGTACACTCTTGCATCCTCACTAATTTGATGTCTCGATCTACTCCCACTTTCGGGCAATGATAGGACAATATGCTTACGGGCTAGCATATTTAGACAATTATATTTTAATTTTCGCACATTTAGGCCAAACACCTGAGCGGCCTGGGACATTTTGGGCTGAATTTTGGGGTCATTCGGACCAATTAGGACTTAATGTATCACATGCAAACGTAATGTCCTACAATTGCTCTCCCCAAGTTATGGGCCTTAAAGAAAATATTTCCCCCGTTATTCATCTCATAATTTGCTTTAAAGCTCTATCTTAGCCTCTTACAAATACTTAGTAAAACTGATATAGTACTACTCCACATGCCTGCAGTACAACACAATGCAAATGATGTATGAAACTATCTACAATGCTTTAGTAGATGCAGGGCTTGAGACAGAGCAGGAGCCCCAAGATTATTTGAATTTCTTTTGCCTTGGCAACCGTGAGCCCGACTTCAGCAGAAACGAGATACCAATTATAAAAAACACAAGTGCAAATTCTCCACAAGTAAATCATTCAAGTCTTCCGCATGACTTTTCTAATTTTGTAGTCCCCTAACTATAGCCTATTTTGACTTTAGTCATTAAAAGTTGTGGTGACTTCAAAATAGGCTATAGTTAGAGGACAAAAAACTAATAATCCCTCGTCAGTACTAACTTCTGAATGCATGCAGATTTTAACTCAGAAAAGCAGACGCTTCATGATCTATGTCCATTCGAAGGGTATGATAGTG
This sequence comes from Galeopsis tetrahit, assembly GCA_963675135.1. NCBI lineage: Eukaryota > Viridiplantae > Streptophyta > Magnoliopsida > Lamiales > Lamiaceae > Galeopsis > Galeopsis tetrahit. Next base: position 18,954,119 of record OY776121.1, on the reverse strand, counting down.
GATGATGAGTACATACTATTGGGTTCTGCTAACATCAACCAACGCTCTTTAGAAGGAACTAGGGATACTGAAATTGCCGTGGGTTCATATCAGCCTCTTTACACGTGGACTAGCAAACAAGATCATCCGAAAGGGCAGGTAATAAAGCTTTTGTCCTTAACTATCTAGGGTCTAATAATATTTCGCCACCTGCATTATACCCTTTTTATCAAACTGGTACATGTATTTTTTTTTTCTCAAATTGCATCCTCTACTACTCGAGATTTTGACCAATTGCAACCTATACTTTGTTTTAGTGGATGCAATGTTATTACAATGAGATCCATTCATTCACTGAAATCAAATGACATGTTTTGTGGATTAGATATATGGATATAGGATGTCACTGTGGGCTGAGCACACGGGTACTTTGGAGCATTGCTTCGAGAGTCCAGAGAGTCTTGATTGTGTGAGACGAGTAAGATGGATAGGGCAACTGAACTGGCAACAGTTTGAGTCTGATGATATCAGTCCAATGGTAGGCCACCTTCTTAAGTATCCTCTCCATGTGGGTCCAACCGGAAGGGTTTCGCCACTTCCCGGATGTGAAACATTTCCCGATATGGGTGGCAAAATTATGGGAACCTTTACTGGGATTCAAGAAAATCTCACTATTTGATCACACTTCTTCGCATGTGCACATACTATAAAAGGAATACAAGTATGATAGCTCGTCTACTTCGTTTTTCGTTTTCTCTTTTGTTATCTCCACATTTTAGCAACGCATATGTCCATGGAAGAAATCATTTCAAAAGTACAAGCTCGTCGAACATTGTTTGTCAAGTATGGTTGACCTTTGTCGAATCTCGTTTGGTTTACGGGCTATTGTGGTGGATATATTCGGATAGTCGTTCTTATTTTTGGTAAATTGATGTAATTGTAAGTAGAGATTACAGAGATGTATGCACCAGACTCCCCCTTTCCCTCTGAAATGATACATATCCTATCACTATGGTAATTGAAAAGAACTTTTGTAGAATTTATAATTGATTAAATATCACGTATCTATTGTTTCATGCCTTCCAAGAGTTGTCAATTAAGGCAATTACCTCACTAGTGTTCTATTATCAGCATCATAAATAAATTGATTCCTCAACCTCCAAGCATTCTTACAAATAATCAGAATTCAAGAAACTGTCTCAATGAGTCTTCTCAACTCTCACTCTTAGCTACCTTTAAGTCTAGTTTGGTACTTGGTAGGGTAGATTAGCTCAAGAAATATGGGTAATCAGACTTAAAATAGATGACTAATCAGTAATCAGACTTAAAATAAAATTTATATCGAACATGCAAAAACATACTTGATTATATGCATACCAAGTGATTGAAAAACAACATTTAAGATTCAGTCTGAATCAATTAAGATATTCAGACATGACCATAGATATCTCAACATTTCTACCAAACGACTTTGTGGCAAAAGTCGGCGCCTAGGCACTAATCGTTGGACTATTGTTCGCTTAACGATTTTCAGCTAGGCTTTTTTTTTTGAACATCTCTGCGTGGAAGTTCGATTCGAGCAATCGAGCACACTTTTTCAAGTGGAATCCATGTTCCGAGCAAAACACGTGATTTTTCCATGATGTATAACTTTTTTTGATAAAATTCTATCGTTTAAGGGGTGAAAACTGTATTTTCATATTTTTGGCATTATTTTTGTAAGTTTTAATTTTTTTAGGAACCTCTTTGAAAAAAATATTTTGTTAAATTAGGATTTTGTATTTATTGCTAGAGAAATTTACAGATAAAATATTTTTAAAAATATATATATATATATATATATATATATTATAAACGGTCGATTAGGTGGCTTAGGCGCGCAATCCGCCAGACTACTAATTTTCGACTTCTGCAACTTTGCCAAACGAGGCCTTAAAGGTTAAGCAATGAAGTGAAGTTCATAAACATCTACATTTCTTAAGATCAAGAAGCAGTTGGACTGTGAAAATTTCAAAATTGGTGTATTATTCCCAATAAACCACACGAGTCTTTTCTAATGTTTTTTGTCCTCATTATGGAGTCATTCATCCTGAAATTACTTTAGTTCAACCATAGATTTCTTTCATGGGCTCTAGAAATGAAGTGTGCATTGTCGGTAGAAATATTTATCAGGCTAATCCTAGCCTTTTAGGGCAGCAAATTAAAGGAGCTAGGTAGTATCTTAATCGATTTACTTTTTAACGGTTCTATAATAGTTGAGATCTAACCTTAATATGGACCGCATACTAAATGGGTTATTAACGGAATACGTAAATTTTTTAAAAAAAATACACTAATTAATAATTATGAGGACAACATAAAAAAAAATCCACTCCACCACTCTTTCTCTTCTAATTTATTTTCTTCTCGCCTATTTTTCAGTTTTGGCCTATTAATGCAAATACTATTTAATTTTCTTTTCAGAACCTACACAAAACAAAACTTGGATATTGAATAATGCCCTAATTTGGTTATTCAATAATGAGCAATAATATCGTGTACTGCATAATGGGTCCTCTATTGGGCCCCTTATTAAATGGTATACTAAAAATAAAAAAAAATTGATAACAGGCTAATAGCTTCGGCTTGCCCATTTAGTCTACGAGCTAATCAATTTGGGGTAAAAATGTTCGGGTTTAAACAAATCTACAATCTATCAGTCTTAAATCTGCATTTTTAGGGCTAATCAACCCGACATGTTTAGCTTGACCCAAATAAATATTTCTATTGGTTTAAGTAACACAAATAAATTCTTTTTTAACAAAAAACAACACTACTAGTAAACACTAAAACTCTCATCAATGAATATATTTACTCTAAAGGGTTTGACATGCCTTTATACTGTGAATTCGAATGTTACCATTAAAGAATATATTTAGATTCATACTATTTTGGACTGTGAATTATATCCTTAAGATAAGTTGGGGTAGACTATCTTACCATAAATGTACAAGTCACTTTTCAAACTTGATGAAAGACTATTGCATAGACATGTGCAACGTAAAAAAAAGTTGATGGTTATGGTTAAAAATCATTGATGGTTATAGTTAAAAAAAAATAGAATAATTATGTATTAAAACAAAAAAAATAGAAAAAGCGCCGATTAACTGCCAAACCGGTGATTTTTCACTTTGGCTAACCGAAATCGAAACGTGAAAAAAAATAGAAAAATTGTTGGGACCACTTGAAATGGGGTAGAAGTTTTCTCCTCTCTCCTCCGCATCATCTCTCCCCCAACCCCTTCTACCCTTAATTTGAGTTTTGAGTACCAATCACATGGGATTTCTACCCCCATTGTGGATGCCCTAATCCACGTTATGATGGTCAACAATTATATTTAATTCATTCGGAGTATAGACTAAATTTTAATGTTTTGTGGCGAATTCTCTATTTGTCCATTCTGGTGTTGAGTTACTTCTCAATTTAATATATTGTTCTCAATTCGATATATTGTAAAGATAAAATCTAATTAAATTTAGAATAAAAATTGTATATTTATCAAAAAATCCAATTACATCATAATTTTGTTATCAAATCAAAACACCCAATTTAAAACCCACCGTGTAAGAGAAACACACAATTTATCTCATATATCAGCCTTTCAAATCCAATTTATAATTAAACTGAAAGAGGAATTCCACACACAAAGATTGAAAGTCCGTTATAAACAAATGGAAAATTATCATAATAACACACTCATCAATAAAAAAAATATTAGTGTTTAATTTTAAACTATTAATTATTTTCACGTACAATATTAATAGTTTTACTGAACATTGCTAGTTAATTGATTTCACATAACAACATTAGTTGCCTAGACAAGTAGACATGATCCAATAAAATTTTATAAAAAAGAAAAAATGAAGAGAGAAGGCTGCCTAAAAAATATTTTAACACGTTGATTAAAAAAGGAAAACAATTATTTACATTCCACGAACTTTCACTTTTTTTAAAAAATATTCTAAAAATGAAAAAAAAATTAATTTACAGTTCCATAATTTCGTAAATTGTTCTAAAAAATATAAAAATAATAATAATTTACGTTCGATTATTTTGTAAATTGATTAATATACGTCTTTTTTCTTCATTATGCAAATTATAAATAGTGACTTGTATTTTTATTTTTTTTAATCCACATTGCCATTGATTTTCCACGCTAAACAAGTTGAGTTTAATCACGTTATAATTATGTCGGTTTTCCATAATTATTATACGCATTTGATAAAAGTATGGGTGAAACGATGTTTTGGTGTCTCTGCAAAAAAAAAAAAATTGAATGTAAATTAAATTTTTATCTTCTTCGCAATGTTTTTTAAAAGAGTAAAAGTAACGCAAGCAATTTTTTCTAAAAAAAAAACATTAGGCCACCAACAACCCAAAGGAAAGGAGTGGACTATGGCCATTTTTTTATTTTCCAACCTCTTCTGCTATGATTACTTGTATAATTTTTTTATTTTAAAATTACTTACTTGACAATTAGACACTTTCGATATCAAGATAACTTACAAAATTAATACAAATAATACTCCTCAGTTTATTTAAAAAATTATCACTCATTTAATTTACATTTTACTCTATATTTCATTAAATTATTTTAACTTTTATATTCCACTAAATTCACCGTGTCGATCTTTATTAGAGCTGTCAAAACGGGTTAACGGGGCGGTGGGGTCCATAACCCACCATTTTGCGGGTTTTGGCGGGTCGATCCACAGCGGAAACGGGTTGAAAAATACTCAATTCATGACGAGTTGCGGACTAGTCCACGGACTTTTTCATAATATATATATTTTTTTTCACATTAATTTATTATTATACTTCGTAATAAATTTTAAACAATACATAAATAATTATTAAAAATATAAAAAAACTAAGTATGAATAATTTTGAATAATCTTTAATTAAATACATCACGAAAATAATTTTAATCTCTTATAATAAAAAAGTAAACCTCAAATAAGATTTTTTGTTTAATTGACAAATCAATCGAACTAAAATTTAAACCTTAATATTATTTAAATTATTATTCCCAAAAGAGCAGAATCAATATATAATATTCAACTAATGTTTAATGGGCGAATCAACCCAACTGTCAATAACAAAAATATATAATATTCAATGATAGTTTAATTGATAAATCAATCCATCAGTAACAAGTATCAATTTATGAATACACATATATCACCACGTACCCTCCCAATCTACTCATGATAATTATGCATTTATAAAGAAAAAGTTTAAAAAAATATTCAAATCTACATTAATTATCAAATCTCTCTTGGAGTCATGTGAATACATGAACGACAGTGGTGTATTCTCATTCTCAATTTTATTTAATATAATATTTTATAATTTTGTATCTTGATTGAAAATTGAATTGAATCCATAAAATTTTAATATTACACCTTACTCACAGTTAAACTTAATAAGTTATGTTTCATTTAATCTTTAAAAAAAAAAGTATATGGGCAAACCCGCTTCATCCGCAGTTCAATCCATCAAAATCCATAATTCATACAGTGTAGTCCATACGTGCTCGTATTATTCAACTAAACCCACATTTTTAGTAGGTGGGAACGGACCGACCCAACTGACCTTGTCCATTTTGACCGATCTAATCTTTGTATGCAAATTGAGGGAAACGGTGGGTAGGTGATTCTGAATGCCTAACTAGTGGGAGTGTGTTGTTACCTACCACATAAATGATTTAGTATGAGTACCACCACGAAGCTGTGGCAGATCCCATCTCAGATTCTTCAATATAGTATTGTCACTCTCTGCAGTACTACTTTCTTGGAGCAACTCTTTTCATGCAAAATGACTACTTAACCCTCACACTCAATTCACTACATTTTCTCTCACATATATATATATATATTTAATTAATTTTGGTATAGAAAATGTAACTCATGACAAAATTTTGTTGAAAATGAATAAAAATAAAATTGAGATATTTTAAAAAATAAATATAGGACGACAAGTATCATTGCTATATGATGGAGTAGTCTATTTGGTTACTTTTGTCAATTCACACATAATAATTACTACTCCACAAATTTAAATGAAAATGGGGTTTAACTAATAAACATATTTTAACTAGATAGAATTCCCGCGTAAAAGTCAGTATTCATATTTTATTTAATAATATAAATAATAGTACTCATATTTTTAGCGATATATTAATAAAATTTAATACTTCATATAATAATATATATTTTCTATAATTTTAAATTTTATTATATAAATTAATTATTTTAAATATTTTATTAAATTATATCCGATAAAAATTATACTGATTAAAGTGTTTTTTTTATTTGAATTAGCTGGTTCTATAAATAATTTTAAAAAACATTGATTTATTAAATTAATATACTTTACAAAATGTTTAAATATATTTTTAAATAAAAATAATATAAAGAGAGTGTATTTAAAATAACATAATTGATTTTAATTTAATTTCAGACATAACTTTCCATTTTGATATCAATGACTTACTCCCTCCGATTCAAAAAGTTTGTCGCATTTGGACTTTAAATTTGTTTCAAAAAGTTTGTCGTTTTTCCTAATTTTACCAATGATCTCCCTAAATTGCCCCTATTCTTTTGGAAATATATTAATTACGATTTTTTTTGGAAAGGTCAAAGAAATTGTGGAAGAGGAAGGTGGAAAAATAAAAGGAAAAAGAGAAGAAAGGGGGAGAAAATAATGAGGGGTAAATTTGTCAAAAAAATATGTTCCTTAATTCTATACAAAATGAGAAATGCGACAAACTTTATGAAACGGAGGGAGTATATATTTTCTAACCAATAATAAATATACACATCAATGTTCTAAAAATATTAACTTAACCTAATTATGACACATGTAATACAATTATTCTCCATAAGACATATCATCAAAATTAACCACATATGGACCTTGACAAACTTAAATTCTCTATATAAGGGAATGGGTCAATTATTGGATTTCCTTTCGATTGACATTCATTTATTTATTTCACATGTATGTATTATGTATGTATTGACATTTGAGGGTGAGTGACGTCAAAACATATAAATAGGTTAATATCAATGTGTAACACATACTATTGTTATTTTTTTAATAAGTCAGTTTTATGTGAAATGTTGCATATATGCATTTCATTCATTCACATTCACATTTTTTATAATTACACCTATGACAGCTCAACCCACATTTTTTATAAATACATTCACTGACAGTTAATTCACACCCATATTTTTTTATAAATACACTTACTAGCAGAAATTGTACTTAGTCGTCTTCTCCGAGCAGTTTTCGATCACCCCAGATCACGGTAGAACGCTGCAATTTACGACGGCCTTAATCTTTGAATATTTTATATTTTTTTAAATATTCTTTAATAATTATTATGGATCAAAGTTATTTTATATTAATACATATATGTTATAATGTGAGTTACTTAATCAATAAAAATTTTAGAAAAAAATACTACATAAAAGAATCGGTATTACTATATAAAAAATTATATGTTACCATATACTACAGTTTGAATTACTACATTGAATATGCGTTTGTTACTATATACTCCGTATAACTTTATCAAATGATTTGCATTACAACATGGTTATTGTGTTTACTAAATGCGATAATATATGTTACTACGTATTATAATGTGAGTTACTATATTAACAAAAATACTAGAAAAAAATGTGTTACTAAATAAAAGAATTTGTATTTTTTTTTTTGAATTACATTAAATACCCATCCCTTTTCCCCTCCCCATGACTCGAACCAGGATCTAAAGCCTAGATAGTGGTGCTCTAACCACTTGAGCTATCCAACTTCGTCAAAAGAATTTGTATTATTATATAAAATAGTTTGTGTTATTACTAAATAAAATAACGTGTGTTACTACATATTACAGTTTGAATTACTACATTTAATATCCCGCGTTCGGCAATAAAATAAAAGATAAAAAAATCACAGAAACTGGTAAAATAAACGGGTTAAAATTTTTTGTCAAAATTAGAACACAAGCGGGCCAGTTGACAAATAAATTAAGAATTAATCCAAATGAATTAATTGAGGCCCAATAATATATATTTTCAGCCCATTGGCTTAATAAGTCAATATTTTAAGCTCAACTGACTTAATTGGTCAATATTGCATATTGCATATAAGTGTTTGTGTTTTTTAATTGGGCTTTAGGTTAATGTTTACAAAATTATCTTTCATTATACCAATCATATTTTAAAAGTATGCTTATATTTTTTGACACGAATTTTAAGATAAAGTAAATATGTTATGAGGGTTGTTGTGAGATAAAAATAAAGAGATTATTTCCATTAAAAAAAAACATATTTTTAATGGACAAAAGGAGTAAATATGATTTTTTTTACAAGATATAAATAGGGTAATATCAATGTACTATTGTTATTTTTATAAGGGATTAAAGTTTTTGCAATCCTTTAAATTAGATTAATTTTTTAAATTTAGTTTTGATGGAATACGCATTTTAATTTTGGTCCTAAAGTTGACATAAAATTTGAATTCAGTTCAATTACCTGTCATTGCATGTAAGTAAACCGATCAAGTCATTTTTTTCTGCAATTTTTACATATGAGCAAATTCACGGTTATTCAATGTTGAATTGAATTGCACACAAGCTAATGATTTGATCAATTCATTTACCATGCATTGACAGGTAATTAGACTGAATTCAAAATTTAGACAAATTTATGGAAACAAAATTAAAATGTGTATTTTATCGGGACCAAATTTAAAATTAGTCAAACTTAAAAAACTATAAAAACTGTCAACTTTTTTTTTTTTACTTTATATTTACAAAATTATATTTTAAAATCAAGTACATTATTACATTTTCTTAATATTGATAGTTTGATTTTTATTTTATTTTTCCAAGAAACACATTGCAAAAAAAAAAAAAAAATGTCCATATATATATATATATAAAAATAATTGATTCACCACCACATTCACTCATTCATTCATACAACATTCCAATAAAATAGTCCCACGACCGCATCTCATCACACACTTCCACCATGAGCGCCACCGCCAACGGCTCCTCCTTCAAATTCCTGATCTACGGCCGCACCGGCTGGATTGGCGGCTTGCTCGGCAAGCTCTGCGAAGCCCAGAAGATCACCTACGTTTACGGCTCCGGTCGCCTCCAGGATCGCGCATCCATCGAGGCCGACATCGCCACCGTACAGCCCACCCACGTCTTCAACGCCGCCGGCGTCACCGGCCGCCCCAACGTCGACTGGTGCGAGTCTCACAAGGTCGAGACCATCCGTACCAACGTCGTCGGCACGCTGACGCTCGCTGACATCTGCAGGGAGAAAGGCCTCGTGTTGATTAACTACGCAACCGGTTGCATTTTCGAGTACGATGCGGCTCATCCCCTCGGCTCCGGCATCGGATTCAAGGAGGAGGATACGCCCAATTTCATCGGATCCTTTTACTCCAAAACCAAAGCAATGGTGCGATTTCTCTCAAATCTTTCTTCATTTGTTGATGTTTAATGTGGATCTTTCGATTTCGCCCCTGTTCCTGTTCCTTTTTGTTTCTAGATTTCAGATCTTGCAATAATTGCATCTAGATACTAGTATGAAATTACATCTGGTAATCAGGATTCAGGTGAAAGTATTATAATTAGAGGATATTGATTTGAGCATTTAGTGTTGGTTTATGCTTGTATAATAATTACGCACATTTGGTAGATATGTCGATTAATTATCTATAATCAGTTCGGATATCTCAACGAGTGCGAGTCCATATTGAATCGTAAATAGTTTTTTTTTTTTTTTTGTAATTTGGTATGCACAATCAAGTGTCTTTTTGCTTATTTTAGGTCCTTTTAGGCACCTACCTTGTGTCTATTTTGTTCATTTTAAAGAATGGAGAGTTCATTAAGATAAAGATTTCATTATTGGAATTTGGAATAGTAAACTCTAGTATGGATTGCAAATTTCACTGATCTGCTGAACCTAACTTAGTTTAGCTGCTTGTGCATGCATAATGAACATATATTCTTCTTAACTGAAGCAATTGCGTTGTCGTGAGGTGTTTGATCTTCAGAGATAGCTCTTTGAACGTTTGTCTATCCAGGAAAATTGAAGAACTTGTGTTCCCTATTGTTCGTTGCATTCAAACATACAAATTATAGATTCTTATAGATCTATATTTGTGTTTTCCTCCCTTTTGGTTAGGTAACATCATTAACAAATGACAGTCTTTTGGAAACACTGTTAGTTGCATCTTTAATGGTGCCATTGTATAAGTTGAAGGCTTAGAAACGAAGTATTTACGCACTTTGTTCTCATGTTTGTGAGATTATATCATGTATATCCAACTACTTCGTTCATTTTTTGGTGAACCTTTTCCATGATTTATTCTTATCAGGTCGAGGATTTACTAAACAACTACGAGAATGTGTGCACACTTCGAGTGAGGATGCCCATCTCATCTGATCTTTCTAACCCTCGTAACTTCATCACAAAGATCAGTCGTTACGACAAGGTGGTGGACATTCCCAACTCCATGACAATCTTAGATGAGCTTCTCCCTATTTCCATCGAGATGGCAAAGAGAAACCTCACCGGAATCTATAACTTCACAAACCCTGGAGTCGTCAGCCATAACGAGATTCTTGAAATGTATAAAGAATACATTGATCCCAGCTTCACATGGAAAAACTTCACCCTTGAGGAGCAAGCGAAAGTGATCGTTGCTCCTAGGAGTAACAACGAGCTTGATGCCAGCAAACTGAAGAAGGAATTCCCCCAACTCTTGTCCATCAAAGAGTCCCTCATTGAAAACGTGTTCAAGCCAAATCGCAAGACTTGAGCACCAGAGGTATTAATGCCTGTTGTCGAATTTTATTCGTTTTCATTCTTCCTTCGTCTGGGCTCATAAGTAAGAGTTGCTTGTTTTTTCTATTGATTTTTTTTTTTTTTAATCTTGTATTAAATTATGTACTGAATAAGTGATATGAAATATTGTTTTTTCTTGTTGATTTTTAGTCTAGATTCTGCTGCTTTTGTGAATGGATTTGCTTCTTTATGTTAGGGATGCATGCGTGAAAGCCAATGGGGGATAATTTTTCATGCTTCACTAATTTTTACTCCTTTTATTTTATGAATATGTAAATTTTTTGAGCTACCTAATTTCTTGAGCGAGTGTTTTACCATTCTTTAATTAATTATATAGTTTTTAATTGTGAACAAATATGAAAATTTACAAAAGTAGGATGTAATTAAAACAGGTCAACGAACTTTTCGAGATTTGGTTTTAAAAAATATTCATTTGAGCTTGTTTTATATAACTCTTCAATATATACAAACTGATATTTAATTTGTTAACTCATGAACAAGTTTGTTAGTAAGCTCGAGTTGGGTCGTATAAATTAATAAATAGTTTGAGGGTTAAAAGTGTGCATGTAAAGAAACAAAGAATGTTGTGCAAAATGTTGGAACACTCGGATTGCAAGGGAATTAAACTTTAACGCAGACTAAAATAGTTTGGGTGTGCCTTGTGGCGAACATTACTCAACTTTCTCTCTCTAGGAAATAAGCTCTCGCCTCTCCCTACATTTCTGATATACCACATCCGCCCACCCCCGCCTCACTTCTCCCTCCCTCTCTCTTCCGTCTAGAAATAATGTAGATGTTCATCTAGATCTGTTCGTTGGATCCTCACGAGTTTACTGTCGTCGACTCATCGCCCATCCGATCGATGTCCAGATCTGCCGCCGCCCTCTCTGTTTTCTTTTCTTTGACCTTTTGTTCGTTTTATGTAGGTATTTTTAGGATTTAGTTGGGATCAATGGATAGATTATCCTAACAGAGCTACGATGACCGTTTGGGTGAGTGTCCCGTTGATCCCGTTTTATTTTTAAGTTTTTACTTTTGTTAGTTTTTTTGTTGTCCCTCTATGGAGCCTTTTTCTTGTGTTTGTTGGGATTTTTTTTTTTTGAGTGGACTTATAGCCGGTAGAATTTTGGTGTTTAGTGTGAATTTTTGTTTCTTGTTTTTTTTTTTTTTACAGAGGAACACCTTAGTGTGGGATTGTCTTGTATTGAAATTGGAGACCCGAACGTCATTGTAAGACAAAAGGTACACTCGTTGTTGATATGCCTTGAATCACGGCTTTAGGCCCAATTTCAGTGTTTTATCTCAGTACTATATATATGGTCTTTGAGATCTGTAATCTGTAACCCTAATTGAGTAATAAAATCCGTTCTCCTCTCTGCCCGTGGACGTAGCCAATTCATTGGTGAACCACGTAAATCACTTGTCTTCTTTACGTTTCTTGTTCATGCTCTATAATCCTATTCTGTCACAACACTCGTTTTCCTCTTTCTCATGATTGTAGGGGGCAGCGATACTATAGGGATCCTACTTGGTTTGAAGATCTTGAGTGTGAGTTTAATGTTGTATTGTATGATGCATTAATCTTGTAAACTTAGAAAAAAAATGTTTTATTATGTAGCTGAATTTTAAGTAATTTTGATATATCGTTAATTGTCCAATTACATTTTAATTCGTTGTACTCCCTCCGTTCCGTGATTACTTGCACACTTTCCTTATTGAGACGTCCCAAAATTACTTGTACACTCTTTATATGGAAATACCCCACAAAATTATTAACCTCACAACATCATTTTATTTTCAAATTTGCCACCCCTTTTTCCATATATTTCACTTTACACATCATCAAATTACCTAAAATACCTCATTTATCTTACATCATCAACTATTAAATTCACATTTCTTAAACAACGTGCCGGCCAAACCGTGCAAGTAATTTTGGGACGGAGGGAGTATTAAAATTAAGTTAAATTTGTAATTGCGATGAAATTGAACGAACGTGTAAAAATAGGAGCATGCATATTGTCAGAACGTCGACATGTGATTGTAGGGAAGAATGTGACTAGTAATTATTTACTCCCAACTTCCAACTGTATACTGATAACGACCGGTGGTTATGAATATTTATGGTTAAATTGTTTTTGCTTTAATTAACTTTTAAAAAATACTATGGATGTTTCCTTTTGGTTTTAAAAACCAGCCAAAACCCGTTTTACTTCGAGATTTAAAAATCGGTTTTCAAAATCCACTCAAAACCACCCTTATCAAACATATTGATTTGACATAAAGTTATGTAAGAACCCAAAAATCTCATGAATTGAGCCCTTATATTTGTTTATGTGAAATTATGTGATTTATCATAATTATGTGAAATTTACATAATATTAAATGTTATTCACCTATTAAATTATTTATTTACTAATGGTAGTAAAATTAATGTTGGTGGATGGCATAAGACTAGTTAAGTTATTCATTTAGGTTTGACTTGATATAAGAAATGGTCTTAAAATAAAATAAGTAAATGGCCCAAACAAAAATATTAAGACAAGGTCCATTCTTGTGGCCCACTAAGAAAACCCTAGGACATTTTGCACCTTATAAATAGCCACTTTTAGAAGTTGTGCACATTTTTGGCATTTCACACTAGGGTAAGATTTTTACTTCACACTCACACTCAAGACACACACCTTACCCACACACACTTCAACTTCCGTCCAAACTCCGGCCAACTTTCCGACGTCCGATTATTGATCGGCCAGCACCGTTGGAAAGATCTCGTCGAGAACTTTCTGGAACACTTTTCCGATTCTCGATCGGAGTTCTAGATCTCCAGTTATGGCTGGTCAAAGATGGGTTAAAACCCTTATAGTCGGAACTTGTTCTTTAGGCCATAACTTTTAGTTCAGAAGTCCGATTTTTATGTTTTTGGTCTTGTTTGAAAGCTGTTTTCATAAGCTTTCCAGAACATATTTAGTTTTTAAATCGGAGTTATAAAACTCTAGTTATGTCCAGTCAAAGTGTTTGAAAACTTTTAGAACCTACTTTATTTCCTTCTCACTTTCATACTCTCTCTCTCTCTCCCGTTTTCCGGCGACTCTCCGTCGATACGCCGCCTGTTTTTCTTGGTGGACCACCTTGCCGGAGCTTTTCCGGTGGGTGGTGGAGGTATGAGTTGTGGGGTTGAATATATTGAGGTATAAAGCTACGAGTTGCGTTTTGTAGGTAAATTTGTATCTTGGAATCAAACCGTTATTTTTCGGTTTTTCATTTTGGCCCAAGCCAAATATTTTCCATCTTGTCAATGCACTTTTATTATTTACGAAAATGCACTGTTTTTATTTACGAAAAAGTCACAAATATTTCAGAAATTGCAAAGATGCCCCTAGAACTTCAAATGCACGTAAAATGTTCGTTTTTCATCCGTTTTGAACGAAATCAGTGGCATTTAATCCCAAATTTTGAAACCTACTGTTTTTCATTAAAATATTGAACTTTCAGATTATTTAAATCTGTCTTTCAGTCCTTAAATTTTTACGAGAATGCATTCTTTTCCTAAACCCTTTAATTTCTATGTTTGGCCAACATTTCTACTTCTTTTAAGTACACTACCACAACCACATACACTTAGACTATAATTAATGTTCATATTAATTAAGGACTAAGTGGTAGAAATATTATTGTAGGATTTAAGGAACGAGAAGTGGGAAAGGACTTGGAACTAAGAGGGGAGGATGCCGTTTAACTTTCCAAGCTAATAGGTGGGGTAACTCTCGTTGACTTTTATAATGCCTACTTTACATATCATGTGATTTATTGTATTAAATGTCCTATGTGAATTTGTGTATAAATATGTTCATGTTCACTTGTGGAATATATGTTTTATGGATATTTGATATTAGACATGTTCACTTATGTTAATATAAAACATGATGTTGAACGTGTTGCATGGTCGTCATATGATTGATGATACGTGAAGGTTGTGATTTGAGTTGTCTCTATGTGACTTAATGCCATGATTGAGAGTAATGAATCTCAAATTTATGTTTAATATATATACATTGATTCCCATGGTTAACCTTTATTACGGTAGATTGTATGATATTCGAGTGGGTGTTTGAGTGAACCCACTGAGTATTTTTCAAATGCTCACCCCCTCCACTTTCAGGTGGGAATGTTCGGGAGGATTGAAGGTGGATGTGGGCGCTCGATCTCGAAAGTGCAACCCTTTAATTCATGTCTTTTGAAACTTGAATTTCTATGTTTGGCTAACTATTTGAAACTGTAGCTTTTCATTGTAAGGCAAATTCTTAATGACCTTACTCACCAGTTTACTTCCGCTGTTGTCACTTCTAAATTATTTTGAGGGTTTTGGTGGTGATCACCTTGATTTGGATGGTTGCATTCATTTAATTTATTAGGTTATTTTCAAAAGTAGTAAGGCCCCTTACTCCCTATTTTAAAAAAAAAAAAAGAAAAAAAAATTATGTTTATTCTTTTAAAATTTTGGGGTCGTTACAAGTTATATCTATATAATATTACTCCAATCATTATATTCTTTTTCAACAATAATATAATAATACAATAATATAATACATTTAATCAACTAATCATTATAATCTCACCAAACAATAATATAATAATACAAACTCATTCAATCTTACAACTTGATTTGACATAAAGTTAAATCCTTCACTATTCCAAAACCCAAAAGAAACACCCATATTACTATTCATCGGGATTTCAAAAATCAGGATTTCAAAAATCTGGTTTTTAAAACCACCCAAAGCACAAAAGAAACACCCTCTAAGAGATACTTTCATGGATTTTGAGTAACACAATCGAAACAAGTTTTTTTTTTTTAATTTGTTTGATTTAATATGATTCGCAAAAAATATGCAAGTTTTTGTTATTTTCTTAAATTAAATGTATTAATATTTAATGTGAAAAATCAATTATGTATTATTTTTTTAACACATATTTGCTCTTATAATAACATATAATTATTTTTATAGTAACACAGATTTAAAACAAGTTTTTCTATTAGTCTTTCACGCTACTTTTATACGATTTTTTTTAAAGATTTATTTAACCTAACATGATCTATAAAAGATTCGCGAATTTTCGAACTTTCTTTAAATATACTAATATTTTACATGTTTCTCAATGATTTTAGGTTTGTCGATCAATTAAATATTTCTTTGATTTTTAGAAGATATTTGGTTTTTTTTTTTTTTTTTAGGATAGAGTACAATGAGTAAAAAAGAAAGACAAAAATTACAGCTCCTTTATCCATCGAGGAATATCATCTCCATACCAATCGTGAGGTAATGAAGTGGTGCGCTCAAAATGTGCAATAGCATGAGCTTTTCTGTTTTGTTCTCTGGAAATATTTTGACAATCCCACACTAGGATTTTCCTCATTAGGTGTTTAACAGAGAGATCAATACCATTTTTCAAACCTTCAAGGGTCTTAACATCTTTTAATGCATCAGCTGCCAAACTAGAATCTGTACGTATGCCGTCAATTTTTAGACCATAATGAATGCATCTTTCGAGTCCGAACTCAACTTCTTTTAATTCAGCCGCAACAACTGACCCTGGGTAATTAATCTGACAATTCCCAGCAAGAACAGTGGATTGATTTTGATCAAGAACCACAAATCCTATAGCATAGAATTCTTTCCTATTGTCAAAGGCTGCATCAAAACTTGCCTTGGAACATTATTACAGATGGAGAAGCCCTTCAAATTAGTCAAATGTTGTCCATCAAAGGCCCCGCCATTAAAGTCCTTCCAATATCGAATAGCCCAGTCAATCTCAAAAAGATTTGCAGCTTTATTTTTTTTAACAATTGGATCGTCAGTGTGGTTCCATTTGCATCTTTCTTTCCAAATAGTCCAGGCAATGACCAGAAATAGGTTTATTTGGTCAGTTTTCAATTTGCCAATCAAGCCACCAAAAAGGTCTCCAACTGATCCTTTTGAGAAATTCTTAACATCACACCAAAAATTATGTTTTTTTCCAAACACTCTTCGCAAATGGACATTTAAACAAGGCATGCATAGAATCAGCAAAAGAAGCACCACAACAAGAACAAAAGGGCTCAATCGGAACATGATGGTTAAAAAAATTACCTTCCGCCGCAAGGCATCCACTTAAGATCTTCCAGCCGAAAATACGTACTTTAGGAGGTACTTTGAGTTTCCAAATGGTTTTATGCATTTTCCTGACAATGTCCTTATTGGATGACCCAGACAAAGGAACATTGGTACCAACACTGTCTTGTTTACAGGTCAATCCATAACCTGAAGCAACAGTATATTTTCCAGACGAATTTTCCGGCCAAAACCTCTGATCCTCACTTTGAAAGCCCAAAAGAGGAGTTTTTATGATTGCCTCAACCTCAATAGGTAGAGAGGCTTCTTTCAGTAGGTCTTCATTCCACTTGTACTCTTCTGTGATAAATCTACTAACCTTGGAACCACTGGCTTTGTTTGAAAGGAGACATCCATTGTTAAAAATTTGTAGCCATCTATCTTTGTATATATGGGCCGTCCTTCCATTAGAGCCTATTTCAGTTTCCATCACATCCACATGTTTAAAGTAACGGGCCTTAAAATTTTTGCTTCAAAGGGAATCAGGATAACAACACATTCGACATATCTGCTTAGCTAGAAGTGCTTTATTGAAAAGTACGATCTTACGAAAACTCAGCCCACCCTCATCCTTAGGTTTTCACATCTCAACACATTTCTTCCAATGTAATCTTGGCGCCTCATTAGAACCTCACCAAAAATTTGCAATAAGTTTCTCAATGTCTGAACAAACTGATACTGGAATACGGAAGCACGACATAGCATAAGATGGAATGACTTGCAGAACTGACTTAATAAGCACTTCCTTCCCTCCCTCAGAAAAACATTTATGGCCCCAAGATTGGATACGTTTTTTAACTCTATCAACAAGATATCCAAACTGCAATTTCTTTGCTTTGACTGAAAACGTAGGAAGTCCCAAGTAAACTTCATGTCCTTCTGCACCCCTTACACCTAAAATATGCTTAACCATCTCATGATTACAAGGCTTAGTCCATGGAGTAAAAGTGATCGTTGATTTATCAAAATTGATCAACTGGCCCGACGTTTTTTCATAAGTATTTAAACAAGCCTTCAGATTAGAACATTCTTTATGATCAGCCTTAAGGAAAATAAGGCTATCGTCTGCAAAAAACAAATGAGAAACCGCAGGGGCTATTCGAGCAATTTTGATACCAGTAATAGCATTTTGTGCACAAGCTTTAAGAATCAACGAAGACAGACCTTGAGCACAAATAACAAAAAGAAAGGGGGACAATGGATCACCTTGACGAAGACCCGTCGTAGGTGTAATGATATCCGATAATTTTCCATTAATATTGATACTGTAAGAAACTGAGGATATGCATTAATTCTTGATGAGGTTGATCCAACGAATTGAGAAACCTGATCTTTGCATTGCTTTTAAAAGGAAAGGCCACTCAATCCGATCATAGGCTTTACTCATATCCAACTTAAGCGCTGCATAACCCTATTTACTCTTCGAATGCCGAAGCCAATGTATGCCTTCAAAGGCAACCAAAATATTGTCAATAATCAACCTGTTTGGGACAAAAGCACTCTGAAAGAGGTCAACAATATCTTGCATGACACTCTTGAGTATATTTGTAATCGTTCTTGCCAAGATGCGATAACTCACATTGCATAAACTAATAGGCCTGAAGTGGGAAACCAAAGTAGGGTTTTTTTACCTTAGGGATGAGAGCAATTGTGGTACGATTCCAATCTTCTATCGTTCTATCAGCATTTAGGACCTCCAACATTTGTTTAGATATTGCATCCCCAATCTTTGGCCAATTCGTTTGAAAGAACGAAGCTGGGAAACCATCAGGACCAGGCACCTTCCAAAGATTAAGATCACCAACCGCTCTATTAATTTCATCTTGTGTAAAAGGAGCATCAATAGCCCAAATAAGATCTTCATTAAGACTGAGCATCACGTTATTTGTAATTGATGCAATATCATCATCACTCGGAGCCGTCGAATGAAAGAGATTCTGAAAATAGCTCATTAAGACGTGATTAAGATCATGTTCTTGAACAGCCCAATCACCATTTTCTTTTTGAATTTTGTGAATCAGATTTCTACTTCTGCGTAAATTTGCCCGGGCATGAAAATTTTTTGTATTTCGATCGCCCTCTTTAAGCCAATCAATTCTAGAACGTTGTTTCCAATACCACTCCTCTTGAGTATAAATTTTTTTCAGCTCTTTTTCCAAAGAAGATACAACATCAAAGTTCGGACCACCATTCTCTTTGTTCAATTCATCAGCTAATTTTTCATGAATAGTATCAATTATAGCCTTTAAAGATCCCCCTTTGGTACTAGCCCACTTCCTTAATGTTTTTCCACAGTGAGAAAGAGCTTCATTAAGATTACAAACTGGATGAACGGTATCCCATACATTTCCCACCATTTCTTTGAAATCTGGTTCTTTAATCTATTGGTTTTCAAACATAAATACAGAATTGTGATGCTGCCCAGTTTGAACATGATTCGAAGCACAGGAAAGCAAAATGGGTCGATGATCTGAACCAAAAAAATCAAGAGTTTTAGTTAAGTAATTGGGAAACAAAGTAGACCATTCTTCATTAGCACCAAACCGATCCAACTTTTCTTTAATAAGACCTTCCCCTTTTCGTCTATTGAACCAAGTAAATCTAGGCCCTTCGGATCTGATAGGAGAGAGTGCATTACATATCAAGGTTTCTTGAAAGTTAAGGAGTCTAGATAAAGGTTTTTGAGTTCCACCCCATTTCTCATAAATAACGTTTCATTGAAATCACCTCCAATTAGCCAAGCCTTGTAAGAAGGACAAGAAAAAGTTTAAAGCCTCCTAAGAAGGTCCCATGAAAAATGTCTATCTAAAGGTTTAGGGTGTCCATAGAACCTAGTGAATCTCCACTTGATCATATTAGAATCAATCAAACAGTCAATATATCCACACGAGTAGGATAAAATAGAGACATTACATTCCTTCCAAAACACCACCAACCCTCCAGCCAAACCAAAAGCATTAACATTAAAACAACCATCAAAGCCAAGCTTAAACTTCAAAACATCAACCCTACTAGCCGTACATTTAGTTTCAGACAAAAACAAGATAAAAGGACGGAATTTAGAAACTATTCTAGCCAACGAACCGAACGCGCGAGAGCCACAGATGCCCCGTGCGTTCTAGCAAATAATACTCATTCAGCTCGGCGGTGCGTTCCAACACACTAAACTCATTCCATTCGGGGGGGCTGAGTGCATACACAAAAAAGTGAAATCCCAACAAATCCAAACTAAAATGATATATGCCCCGTAGTTGTTCCTCTGCAATTAAAAAGTGAAATTTGTCTGGAGGATAATGTTCACCAGAAACTGAAGAGACCCAAAATACATAAACCCCCAAATGAAAAGGAAAGCTTACGATGATGGCAAAAGGTGGATATATGATATGCTAAAGCACATTAGCACAAAAATCTAGATCAGTTAAAAATCAATCCCTCGGCGACGCACGGCAGCACACAATTCTCCAATCTCAAGCCGCCTGAGTACCGAAAGCAATATCTCCAAAGAGAAAGGTTCATGTGCTTTTGAAGACGCGCTTGAATATGGTGGGGGGGGAGTGTGGGGTCGGCGTAGCTATGTGGAGAAGACGATCGGCGACGTGGTTGTCGAGAAAAAACCCTAAAGATGGTGCGGTGGGTGGGAGTACACGAGGGCGGTAAAAAAGATAAGAAAATCACCCAGAGGTGCGGCGGAGACGACCGACACGCGGCGGTAGTGGCGGCACGCGGTGGCGTAGAATGTACGCACAGAGGCGTCGAAGAACTCTTTTTTAGAGTGAGGGTTTTTTTAATTTTATTTGTTACCATATTATGATATTTGGTATTTATATAAATCACAAAATTCTCTTTATAATTTGAATAAATCTTGAGAGAGTTAAATCTAATTAGGTTCTATTTTAGGGTTTAGAATTAGTGTTTTAAAATATTACACTATAAATACCAATAAATTCTATAAAATCAGTTTTATAAATATTTATAAATCATATATAGATACGTATAAATCCTTGTACTTATAAATTTTATAACATAAAGTTAAATCACACCCTACTTAAATTACAAAACAAACATAAAATATACAAGTTATTTCTCCTTTCGTTTCAAAGAGTTTATCGCATTTTATCTTTATTTTTGTTTTTAAAAAAATTTCATTTTTTCTATTCTAAACACCAATTTTCCTAAATTGTCCCTATGTATTTCTTACAATATTACTTTTAATTGAAGATATATTAATGATCTGTTTTCTCTCACTTTTTTTTTTAAATGTAAAAGTGTAATAGAGAAAAAAAGTCGAAAGGAAAAGAGAAAATAGTGTGATAACCTAAATAGTGATAGTCACCTGAGTTATTTAAAGTCCTTTTTAAGTTTAGAAATTAGGTAATTCTCCTGTGGACTCGAATGCACATAATATAATGTACTCGTGTTCAAAATATTGAATATGTACTGATAATTGATGCATTGTTACACATATTCATTTATAACCTAGTGGTACTAGTTGGCCTTTTCTTCGTATCCTACACTTTATAATAATATTTTTATTTATAGTGACTTACACTTTTTAGTAATATTGTATTATATTTTTCAGTCGTGTGACTTACATATTTTGGTAAATGGTGTTGCACCTTTCTATTGTAGTGTCCTACACTTTACAATAATATTTTTATTTATAATGACTTACACTTTTTAGTAAATATTGTGTTGCACTTTTCAGTTATATGGACTTACACTTTTTAGTAATATAGTGTTGTACTTTTCAGTTATACTGACTTACATTTTTTAATAATATTGTGTTGCACTTTTAAGTAATATTGACTTACATTTTTTAGTAAAATTGTGTTGCATTTTTTAATTACATTGACTTACATTTTTTAGTAATATTGTGTTGCACTTTTCAGTTACATTGACTTACACTTTTTAGTAATGTTGTGTTACACTTTTTAGTTATATTTACTTACACTTTTTAATATCCATTTTTTAATTAATAAAAAAAACTAGAAAACAACTGAAGGAAAGAAAAATTACAAAACAAACAGCCAAAAAAAGGAACAATCGAAAAAAAAAAAACGATAAAACAATAACACATGCGAAAAAAGGCAAATATTTATGTGCACCAGTTACATACATGTAACTTGTTCCTATTTAATATAATTTTCTAAATGGATGAATGTTACTCATGAATTATGGTAAATACTGTATAATATTAGTTTAAAAACAGTATAATATTAGTTCAAATACAGTATAGTATTAGCTCACATATTATATAGTATTAGTTCAAATATTAAATCGAAACAAATTACATGTATGTAACTGTTACACAAAAGTGCAACCCTAAAAAATAATAGGAAATAAAAAAAATATAAAAAGGAAAGGAAACAACCGAAAAAAAAGGAAAAAACCAAAAAAGAAAAAAAAAAGATAAAACTATACAATCGAAAAAATAGAAAACTAAAAAAATAAAATTACACTCGAGTGCATGGCTTACACTCGAGTGTATATGAGACAAAACATTAGAAATTATAATTTCAAACTGGGTAAAGATGATTGTCCACATTTTGAACATTCAAAATATTGCGTAATGATTATTTAACTTTTAATGAATTTTTTTTTTTTTTTTGTCGATAATATTTTAGACATTTTAAATAAAACTTTACAATAATATTACAATTTTATTATTTTTTTTATGTTACCACCATTATAAATTTTAAACTAAGGATCATCAACGGCTTAAAAATGAAACGTGTGTGTCTATTTGGGGTGGGAATTGGTGACACTATCCGATAGTGGTCTACGACTCGACCTACTAAAACTCGGTTTGATTCGACTCATTTAAGAAATAAGTTGGACTCAAACTTTTTTTTTTTTTTTGAAATTACAAAATAAACCCTCCATTTATCCTCTCCCCATGACTCGAACCCAGAATCTAATACCTAGGTAGTGGTGCTCTAACCACTTGAGCTATCCCACTTGAACATTTTTGTAAACCTTTTAAGCCCAACATGCTAACCTATTTAAATTAATTTATATATATATATATATTATATAATTTATAAAAATATAATAACTACAATATAATATACTCCCTTCGTCCAATTTTATAATTACCACCTTCCTTTTCGGACGGTCAAATTTTACTATTCTCATTTCTTATTTGAAAATTTTCCTATTCACGCTATTTTATCTTTGCCCTTCAACCATCACTTATTTACTTAAATTGTCACTTTATTTATAAACAATCATTTTATCTATAAATGGACCCCACAACATCTCATCATATTCCCCAACTTATCTACTTTATAAATAAACTAATCAATATTTATTAAAATTCGTGCTCGGTGAAGTGGGCATTTTAAAATTGGACGGAGAGAGTATGTGATAATACATGAAGATTAAATTATCTTGAATAATTTATGTATTTTTTTATTTACTTTATCTTTGTAATCATTTTTTTTTTTACCATTTGATAAATTTGTTATTTTTTTTATGATTTGATGATAATTCAATTGTTGTATTTTTCATTTTTTTTTTTTAATGAACTGAAAAAGACTTTTAAAAGGTTTTGAGGCAATACCTATTTATTAAAAAGGTTAGACTAAACTTTTAAAAAAAGTTTATGATAGACCATGAATTAGACTTGGGCCAAAAATTATACTACGCATATCAGATTGAGACTTTTTTTTAAGGCGCGACCCATTCCACCCTCCCCTCCCCTCCCCTAGTGACTATGTCACAACTCACGATGATATCAAGTTATCAACAAAAAAAACTGTAATTTGAAATGACAGATTTGCCCCAAATGGCAAGTACCAAGTTGAGACTTTGAGATTGTGACTCTGCAATAGAATTATAGAATAGTGTCATCCAAAATTCCAAATAACCATTGGATTCATTGTCCCATATGATTCCGATGGAATGAACTTTGAATATAATAAAATGTGTGAGAGAATAATTTACAAAAAATTGAATGAGTAGTTTTCATTGAATCATACGAAAAAGAAAAAAAAAATTAAATAACATTAACTGAGACGAAAGAGGTAACATTTTTTTATATTTCACCCTGCATTTTACAATTTAATGTTAAATAATAATTACTACAAACGTGTTAAAAATCATGAATCTGACTCCTAAGAAAACCAATTAAAAATATAAATTACTGACAACAAAACAAACCGTCCACTCTGCAGAAATATAAATATAAATTTCAACTATCACATGTCTTTGCATTTTATTACTGCAAGTTGATACTTCCTCTCCGTACTATTTTAGATTTAATATTTGTAAAATTGATTTTTTAAAATTAAATTCATTATTTCTTAATTTAGTAATAAATATTTTTTTTACTTTAAATTATACTTTTTAAAATTATATGACATATTTTACTTACTTTGTTACTCTCCACTAAAAACACATTTTTTCTATTTTATCTCTTTTAATACACAGTAAATAATAAAATAAAAATTGGACGGGTTTACAAAAATTTGTGTTTAAGATTATTTTAGAAGTGCAACTGTCATATTCCTTCCCCCACATCACACAGGAAAGAGAATATTCCCAAATTATTATTCAGATTTACCTACCTACTTTGTTTTTGGGAGTGTCTTCACATTGATATCCACCACTTGTTTTAATTATAATGAGGGTAAATTAACATTTAAATCCTCAATTATTGTCTCAAATATAAATTATTTTAACTTCATTGTAAATTAAATCACAATCTTTTGTTGGTTTGTAAAATGGGTTGGTTTAGTATGCACTCGAGTGCATGTTGTGCACCCTAATCATATTAGCACTTTTTATTTTTAATAACTTACACTTTTTGGTAAATGGTGTTGCACTTTTCAATTATTAAACTATATAATAATAATTTTAGTATAATAATTGAAAAGTGAAACACAATTTACAAAAAAGTGTAATTCAATAAAACTGAAAAGTGCAACATGGACGGGTGTACAACATGCACTCGAGTGCATACTAGATTTTATGTTGTAAAATTTATTAAAAATTTTAGATAACTATAAATAAATTATCAATTTTAAATATTATTGTAATTTAGATTTTTTTGATTGTCGCATTTGTACCTAAATTTAATATTTCAAGATTAGATCGAATTCAAAAAAATATATTATTTAATTAAGAAAGTTTCACGTGAACAAAACACATTAGATTCCGACACAAAAAAAAATTATGAGGAAAACTAATTTATAACAATATTTAAAATTAGTAGATTATTTGTAATTATTAAAAGACTTAGATTAGTTTGTAAATAAACAAAATGTGTAATTTAGTTAGTAATTAACCCTTATATTTTTTTGTAAGGTTGTAAGAAATAAGACTTCCTAACTTGGAGGAGTTAAAGGTCTTTTCTTGCCACAATTTGTTTTTTTAACCTTATTTTATTAGTTTAGTTGGAAGACATATTTGTTTGATTTTACAAGTTGGAAGACTTATTTGTACAAAGAAAACTAGAGTTCAATTTGTACCTGAAAAAACAAGTTTCACACATTGAATTAATGAATTGAACAATCCAACTGTATACAAAAATTTACCTTCAATATTTTTTTGTGCAACACGAAGATAAATTCTCGTGTACCATACATAAGATATACCGCAAAATGAAGTTGTTGAATAGATTTCGTTATTTCATAGTACAAGAGAGAGAATGAAAACAAAGGCAAATAATTCAAATTAACTTAACACTACACAACATTTGATCTGAAAACAGAGATACTTGTGTTGAACATAGAGTTCTTTCCCTATCCACTAACACAACACGGGGGGGGGGGGGGGCAACTTCACATTGCTTCAGTGCCCGTTTTCAACAGCCTTGTTCGCATAGAATCTTCGGTATTTAGAATCCACTTCAGTCAGATAGTATGCACCTGGTGCAAGAAGACTGCAATCTTTGCTCGTCACAAAGTCCTTGCCTCCGTATCTGTGCTCCATCAGCTTCATGATCTCGACAAATTTTTCAGGCTCCACCTGTACGAATAAAATGTTCATCATTAAGTAGGAAAGCATTGAATTATTTTAACAAGAAGAAGAAAATGAGCATACCTCATGCCTCGACTTCAACTTTCCTGCGACATTCATGACTGTTGCAATGTTGGACAGGGTAAAAGGATGTTGTCCTTCGTTTAGACGGAGAGAAAACATGGTGGATGTCAGACCACTGCCGTAGGAAAATAGCATGACCCTCTGTCCAGCCTGAAGAACATACAAGAAATCCATTTATTAAAAGAGCGACTCAAGTGTATTTTTAAATGACATTAGTTGTGTCACTAAAATGTATTAATTCGTTAGTATAAGTTGTTTTCACAGAAATGTATCACTCTCTCCATTCCAAATTATTTGTCGTTCTACGGTGTTACACATAGATAAGTCACACCCATAAATGTTTTTACTGAAATGTATTAGTTGGAAAAAAAAATTAATTTCTCTTGGAACAATAAAACGACAGTTAAATTGGAACAGAGTAGTTGTTTTTACTGAAATGTATTAGTGTACAGTTGCACTGTACAGCTGGTGTACAAAGAGAGTTATTCTTTAAAAAAATACAATCATTCATAAACCCAAAAAAGCTAAACGACGAGACGAGATTAGAGGTATTTACCAGAGTGCTAGCTTTGTTGTGGAGGAGGGAAGCAAATGCAGCATAGAGTGATGCAGTATACATGTTCCCCACTTGTTTTGGGATGAGTGTAGATGGCCCCACCTTAGTGTCATAGAATGGCTTCGCAACTTGTTGGGACGCCTGTGGATTAATGCATACACGTGTTTATAATTCCATACTTTAGCAGAACAAGTTTCCAAACATGAATAAATCTAAGAAAAAATCAATTGGCAATAGAGCAATGAGAACGTAAATATAGAAAAAAAGGGACGTTAGATGATTCAAACCTTTTCAAGATCCCGACTTTGGTAGCTTTCATCGCTGGACAGTGATTCAAATGGTGCCAGCTTTTCTTTCGCAGCCTCATCAATCGAGCTGAAATTGAAAACGTAAAGCAGCTAAGCAAAAACCCTTTTGATACCAGGTTATCGATGAATCATTTAGTCATTTGAGATACCAGGAGTATTTTTCATGCTTGGATCTCAATAAATGATATCACAAAAATTAAGAAAAGGGCATAGTTGGAAAACTTATTTAAATTCTCTTGGAAAACCAACAGAAAAAAAATATTTTGGAACAATTTTTTTCACTAAAACGACAGTTAAAATGAAAAAGAAGCTTACTTGGCTTTCCTCAAGAAATCATTGAATAGCAATCTAGAAAAGCTCTTCTGTACAAGCTGCAGGTTTCAAGTAACGTGTCAACAAGCATATTATATTATTTTACAAAACTATTTAGAATGCCCCCGGTTTACAATAATTACCTTGTTATATGGAGAATGAAATACAAAGTAGTCAGCATCAGAGATTGAGAACTGCTTGCCCTCGATCTTCTCATACCTATCATGCGTAAAAGTAAGTACGAGAAATAAAACTTAAAGACGGAAAAACATGTCACTTTTCATTCGAAGCTTACTTTTGACACAAGCTTTTGTAACAAGAATCTAGTGCCATAAGGTAACAGGTCTGAGAAAGCTTGCCATCAACAACCTAAAATCACAGCTTCAATCATAAGATAAACGAACATATAATATACTGCTGAAAATTCAGAGCAGTAGGGCATAGTACCAACCACAAGGCCATGTTTGTTTTGGGTTTTTATAGTGTTTTTTGAAATATACGAGACTTTGAAATCTTGATAAATAGTAAGGTTCATGTTTGTTTTGGGATTTTAAGTAGGGTGGAATTTAAATATTTTGTCAAAACAATGTGTAAGAGTGAGTGAATGAATGATTTAAATATATTAAGTGTAAGGAGAGAAAATTGAATGTTTTAAAAAGTATGATAGTAGAAACCAGTTTAAAAAACCCAAAACAAACATTGCCTTGCATTAGAAATAAATTCAGAATACCACATTAAAATGCATAACGTTGAAGGCATGTACTTGTGTTAAGTAAGAAAAGGGGTTAAGTAGAGGATTACGGGATATTCGCTGGCAAGATCGGGCTTGTAAAAATCGTAAGCGTGAGACATGTGACTCGCCCTAAGCTTGCTTTCAAAAACAATAGGAGCATCGGGTCCGATCAGCATGGCAATAGCTGCAGCTCCACCAGTTGGCCTAGCTGGTCCCTCAGCATAAACCTATTAAATCATGATAACATAAGCAAAAAGCAAATAGCAAATAGCAAATAGCAATTTCTTTTATATCATTCCTTTATCAACATATTTAAATACGAAAAAAGATGATTATAAAGATGATGATCATACCGCACTGTCCGTGCAGACAACGAGTCCATATCTTCCATCCCAAGAATTACTTTCCACCCAATTGACGCAGTTAAAGAGCGCTGCAGTTCCCCCATAGCAAGCATTGCTCGAGTCTACACCTTCTATGTCAGTGTTTCCAGATTTCTGATCATTCACATTGAAATATTTATAAGGATGAATATTATGTTAAGAACAAATATAATGGTGAAAAATAAAAATATTTTTTAGTATTTTCATAGTCAATCATATATGGTCCTGTAGAAAATCGAGGAAATTTTAATTTCATTCAACCTGGGCAACATAATAGAGCAATATAACCAGCATGTAAATGACATAAGCACATCTAATACAACCAGCATGTAAATGACATAAGCACATCTAAATGTGGTGAAATAATCATTATAAACCAGAACAAGAAATCGAAAATGAAATTGCAGATAGTAGAGTTACAATGAGGATAAATAAAACGTCAAAATACCTCGAAGATTGGCATCAAAAATGTCTTAATGGACTTGCTTTTATCAATAACAGTCTCACTTCCAACTTCAAGACGTCCAATCTGCTTCGGATCAACACCATACTTTTCTAGGAGTGAAGTTACTGCTGTCATACTGAAGTTCAAAGAGTTAACAATGGTCAGAAAGTTTCAAGGGGACCAAATTCTTATAAACTATATTAGCCGGTTAATATTCCGATTAAGAAGTTCAAATAGCATTTCAAACATTTTCTAAACCATATTCCAGTAACTAGTTTACTTATGTCTTCCATACGCTCTTTCCACATGAAAACACTATACGAAAACCGAAAAGTGTCAAATAAAGTGAGTAGAGCCTAGAGCCAGTAGATTTCTTTCCAATTCAACCAAAATTCAAACCGAAGTTACTATAGAATTGATCAGTCTTTCGAATTTAAGCAACAAAGGCAGATTCAGTATTCAAAGTCAGAAGATTCATTCAATGATCATGCTAACTAAGGACAAGGTAATCTTTCAAAATATGTTGCACAAAAAACATTAATTTGCAGGAAATTCAATTCACTCAACCACTAAAAACGATGAAGATGTGAATAATAATAATAATAATACCTCATGGAAATTACATCTTCAACCTCAGAACAAAATGCCATGCAATCTTGGCCAAGGCCAATTGTGTACTTTCCCTTGCTTGCTCCATCATGTGCCTCAAGGACCTCCTGTCAAACACAAACAAAAACAGAAATCCATCAGTGAAGAGACTTAATGAAAAAGGATTCTTTTTTTTTAGCATAATCAGTTGGACCACCAAGTGTTTAAGGATTCTAAGATCTAAAAGCAGGAAATGAATTTTTTTTGTGCAAAGTGAATCTGAAATTATAAAGAACCCTGAAAAAAACTGGAATCAGAAATGAATTGGAATAAGGATCAATTTTTTTATCATTATCATGAAGGCCCACTCTAAAAATCCTAAAAACAGAAACATACTTGGTAGTAGACCCTTTTCTTTTTTTGTTCCAGAAAATTTTCCCAACAACCCAGAATCAGAAACACCAAAAAATAACCGAATCAAGCGAGAAAAACGAGTATTAACATCTCAGACGGGGAGTTGGGTGTTTGAAAAAAAAAAAAAAGGATAAATTGGGAACCTGCTGGATGCAACTGGGGGGAAAGTAGATTTCCATGGCGAGGATTCCGACATTCTTGGCCATCTGAATATATTTTTTTGCAGCAAAGAGTAGTATGTATGTATGTATGGAGAAATCCAAAATCCAAAGGTATGCTTAATCCAAGAAATAGGGAAAGGGAAATGGATGGGTGAATCTGAATTTTGTGTAAATGGGGGAGGGGGGCTATATATATATAGGGATTGGGAGAAGAAAGTGAAATTGTATTGTCACATTTTCTTTGCTTCCATAGACGCCAGTGCAGACTTCGTGAATTTCCACTCACCCACCTTTTTTGAAACCTATTTTATTTTACACTTTCTTTTTTTTCTCATAAGCCCCCTTTCCAAAATTCTTTTTCACCTTTTTCTTCTTTTTTTTCTTTTTTTTACCTTTTGATCCCAGATTCATTTCACCTTTCTGTTCTTTTCTTTTTTTTTTTTTCCTTTTTTTTTTTTTAAGATAGATGGACAATAATGAGTACAGTTTTAAAGGTTAATTTGGTAAATTTGATGTATCAAGTAAAAAGGGGTGGAAGTAGGTCGGCTATCCGACAGGGACTACGACTTATCCTATTAAGGGCCTTATTAGGCCTAGCCTATTTATAATATAAGTCGGACTAAGGCTTTTTAAAAGACTATTTAATTAAGTAGACTAGGTTTATGCTTTATATAAGGCCTTATAAATAAGTCTAGCCTATTTAAGATTATATATTATATTTATATATATATTTTATAATGAGCAATTTTTAAAATTTAGTACTAATATTTATATTAAATTAAAGTAAGTTAAATTTATTTTAGTACTTGAGAAATCGTTATAATGTTTGTATTTAAATTTATCGTTGTAATGCATTTGTTTTGGCAGTGAAATTTATTTGCAACTTTGAATATTGAACTACAATTCATATTTAACATATTTAATAGACTTCTAAAAGGCTTCTAGATCTGGCCAAGGATATAAAAAAAGTACTCCGTATATCATAGATAACAGGTCAGGCTCAAACTCAATATTTATAAATCAGGCCTAGATTTTTTCATGTAAAGCCTAGTTCAGTCTATTTTCACCCCTAAAAGTAAATAAATAAGTTGACTTGTGTGTATGTTTGAGGAAAAAGTAATGTTATATGTATAAAATTGAGAATATTGTGAGGATGGAGTTTATAAAGGGTTTTCTATTTTAATAGTGTGAAAGTTATTGTGGACGTCCCAAGGACCGACTAATCCCGGGGGACCAATCCCACCGCCCACTTGCGGGGATTCCATTTAAAGTTCGATTTTGCACTCTCTATGGACTTGCCTCATAGAAATTGTTTGCACCTTAAAGAGTTCGAACTTAGGACGGGGGAGTAATAGAGAGTTTTTTTACTAACGTGCGATTTTCTCTTTCATTATGCTAATGTGTGGTTCTCTTTCTTAATTCCGTATGATGTGTTATATTTTAAAAAATATCTATTTAAATGTCATTATGTAAAGTATTATCTAGGTGTCATCATAATTATTTTTGAATTGATTTAAATAATTATAATGATATGTTAAATATATAACTTATTTGAAAAATTACACAATTATTAAATTATATTAATAAATTAGTAAATATGTTATTAAAATATAACTAATTGATTTTAAAAGATTATTAAATATAAAGTGTGTATATATTATAAATTATTAATATAAATTACAATAATAGATTTTTTTTAATCTAAATCACAATTAATCTATTATTATTTCTTTTGTTTTAAAATTAAAAATTAATGAGTTTATGCATCACTTTTCAATATATGCCCATGTATATCTAATCCCTTCTATATACTAATAAAAAGTTCTGTACTGGTTTTTTTTTTTTTTTATGGAACACTTTGTCAAAAGTTCTGTACTGGTGACATGTGGCTTTTTAAGTAAGTTTAGACAATGTATTAATTATAAAATTAATGAAATATGGTATGTATTTTAAAATTTTGTGTTAATATTTAAAATTAAAGTGACTTGCAATAATTTTATTGGTTCAAAAATATATGCTACATAAATATTATGTATTGGTTGAAATTTAGTTTAAAATGAATAATTTACTAAAAGTTATTAAGAGTTGTTTTAATATTATTTAAATTTTCTATTTATTAAATTTTATCATTATTTTTTCTTATAATTGTTTTCATATTTACTAAAGATTATATTTTAAAATTTTTTTATTTTGATTTTATTTTTTTAAAATTATTTAAATATACAATATATTATGAATATTTATTTTTATCAACATTCTGCGTAATATGCGTGTGTTCATCTAGTTCAAAATATATATCACTTTAAACTTATGCACACATATTTTAAAAAAAAAAAATTATTATACCTCTAATTAATTGCTCTAAAATTCTACATTGTACATTAAAAATTATTACTATCTAAATTATTATTAATTAATTTGAGAGTAATTTAAAAATTGTAATTAATTTACATTAAAAAGTGCAAAATATTATATAATTTGCAAAGAAATA
This sequence comes from Galeopsis tetrahit, assembly GCA_963675135.1. NCBI lineage: Eukaryota > Viridiplantae > Streptophyta > Magnoliopsida > Lamiales > Lamiaceae > Galeopsis > Galeopsis tetrahit. The sequence continues at coordinate 18,921,633 of OY776121.1, read as the reverse complement.
AAAGGTAAACCTTTTTTTTTTTTTTGATGTGGTACAATACTTTTTACACTCTTAAAATGGAAAACTCATTATAAACTCTACTTTTACAATATTCATAATTTTACATAAAATGTTACTTCCTACATTTCACAATATCTTTAAAAGGTTTTAACGGCACTACGACCTCTGGCTCAACTTGTGAACTTATGATTTTAAGTTTTTTTTTTTCTTTTATATTTTATACCTTTTTATTGACTATGGTCAAGAAGATTTTTTTAAGGATGTTTTACAATACTTTTTACATAGTTAAAATGGAAACCATTTATAAACTTCACCCTTATCATATCCACAATTTTACGAAGAAGTTACCAAAAACATCAAATAGTCAACTAATAGATTAAGTTTTTTTTTTTTTAAAGATTATTTAATCACTTGTAGGAAAAACAAAACCTTCACTAAAGTGATTATAAGTTGCACACACCCTCTAATTTAATTTGAAATTTTCTCTTTAATTCATTGATGAATTTTGAACAATCTCAAGCGACCGGATATTGACACCCATTTTTCTAATAAATGAACTCACTTTATTTATTTATTTATAATTTTATCTCAATAAAAAAATATCTAAATTAACTTTATTAAATAAATATATATCCATTTTTTCATCAATTAAAATTCACCTTATTCACAAAGTAACCCTATAAAAAATTTCATTTTTTTTTTTGTAGAATAGTAACTTCTTTCCATAGTCATATATAACATACGGTGGTTAATTTTAGTGGCGAGAAACAAAAGTTATGATGAATACAATAACTTTCCAACAAAAATGTATGTATTTTCTTCCACTTTTTCGTAGTTTTGTGGTTCTCTTACGTGTTTTTTTAATTAAATTTAGACTATTTTTGTAATTATATATATATATATACCTATGATTGTATTACGCTTTCAATTCTATTGTGCTATATTTTGATCAATGCAATTTTTTGTAGGGGTATATTTGGTAATTTAGAAGGGTGTTTGTATCATTTTTAAATTTAGTGGTATGTGTATTTATCAGTGAGTTAAGCCCGACTTTCTTCGCGTCATACAATGTTGAATTCTTACTTGCACAAGTATTTTCTCTAAATTAAATCGAAATCAAATATTTTTATCTCATTTAAAAAAGTTTGTAATAAAAAATGTCAATACTTTTTGATTTTATATATATATATATATATATATATATATATATATAAAAAGAGTTAACTTATTTCTTGACTTTATACATTAAAATTTATAAAATTACCTTTTAAAATTTTATTTTATTATTACAATTTTTAATAAGTGTGCTGAATCATTAGCCTTGTGTCCATGTGCGTGGATGGTGGTGGTTCGAAGCACGTGCGCCCATGACAAAAATTTATATAGTAGTAGTATATGATATAATTGTTTAAATTTGATTTTAGTTATTGTTCCATGGTCCATAGGACATTATTCCTATTAATTATTCTTTATTATAACCATATTCCATTTTAGAGGGAGTCAAGGACCAAGGTCATGAACCCAATCCACACCTATCTTCCAACTTTATATATATATTATTCTCTATTTTTTTCATTTTTTCTTTTTAATATTAAAATTCAAATATAATTTACCCTCATATTAAGTACTAACCATTAACTCGTAGTATTCCACCTTTCAATATTAAATTGTAAAAACAAGACTTATCTTTGTCACTATTTGCACTTCTAGTACAAAATATTTGACTTTTGTAAAGTAAGTACTGAACTTTCAAATTTTTACAAGAGAAAGACCTCAGACAATCTGAATTGCAAAAACTGAGTTGCTTATTGAAAATCTATTAGTAAATACACCGATGCATAATCAGAAGCTCTAAGAGATAATTGACACTAGAATTTGTCCGAGGTCTTTTTTATTAATACAGTTTGAAATTTTGAAATTTCGATACTTAATTTGCAAAAGTTAAAAATTTGGATCCTCAAAGTGCAATTACTGGAAAAGTTATGTTTTAATTTTGCAATTTATCTTAATATAAACTTTATTTTTCAATATTGATGTCACATATTACTATAACAAAGCATATTATAAAACATTGGCATTGAAATATAAATAAAAAAACAGTGAAATAAAAATTATATACTAATAAAATTTAACTCTAAGGCCCAAGCCACTTAATTAGATCAAAATATAATATATTTTTTTATTACAAGTAAAAAAAAACGTTAAACAGATTGGATTGCACACCATAAAAAAAATAATTAAAAAAAAAAAACAGATCGGATTGCTGATTAGCCTGATTTAATATTCGGACCCTACTGAACCATAGAAAAATATTTTTTAAAATAAATAAATTATATGGTAAATTTTGGCAGCTGCGAACAGAATTAAAAAAATACTTTATGTTAAGTTACCTTTCTGCCCCTCCTGTCGTTTCTTTATTGCTGAGGATACCATTGTGTCAAGTTAAACAAGGGTATACCCAAAAAAGGTTAAAGAAGAGTATCAACGTGCAAATAGATTTTTATTGCACACATCAAGTTATATACCTCTTTTCGTAAATGAATACTGTGTTTGTTTCTTTTTACCTCGATTTAAAAATATATTATTACTTATATATAAAGTAGACAACAAAATAAATAAAGCAGAAAAGAAATAAAATGAATATGATAAAGTATATTTAAAAAGAAAATAATACAGTTGATGTCGAAAAAAAATACAGTTCAAAAATGAAAATATGTACACTTTATGTGTACGGAGAATATATAATTGTCACGGGTTTTATAATTATGAGATAAAATTTTAATTATATATCTCAAGAAAAAAATATGCTACCATGATTTTGTCAATGTTTTTTCATGAACTATGTTAATGACGCATTAAATTAATGTTATGCTATACTAGTTTTGTTTCTTTTCAAATTTTTAACTTTCATACATTTAATATTCATTAAGGTTTTATTTATAATTACCAAAGTCATATGTGAGCAGGGCCGGTCCTAGGAATATGTGGGCCTGAATCGAACTTTAAAAAAAGGCCCCGTCCCTTTATATTTTTTATTCTATACAAACTTATAAAACATAATGTAAAATAATTTTAAAGGACTAACAATATAGATTTTTTTACACACAATTTAGAATTTCTAATTTTTAATTAATAGACTTTTTAAGATTTTAAGTTATTTAATTTTAAGAGATTTTTCAAATTTTTAATGTAATTATTATAATTTTTAGAAAATTTAATGAGATTTTTAGAATGTTTTATTTAGACAATTTTAGATTTTTTGAATTTCAGATTTTATTTTTATTTTTTATACGAGTAATTTTTAATATTATTTTTTAAATTTGAAGGACGTAAATTGAACTATTTGTCCGAAATTTCAATTTTTCGAAGAAAATGATGTAAATTAGACATTAAAAGATGTAAATTGGGCTGAAATAGTGAAAACTTAACAGATATAAATTGAATTAGGCCTTGTTGAGACTTTTTTCTCCTAGTTTTTCCTTTCCTTCATTAATTCTTTTTACTTTTTTTAGCACTTCTCTTTATTCGTCTTATTTAGTTATATTAATATTTTATATTATATTATATATATGTATAAATATATAAAAGATATCTTAAAAAATGGGCCTCTAAAAAAGTGAAATATTTTTGGGCCTAAATCGATCGCCTCTTTGGTCTTACATTAGGACCGGGCCTGTATGTGAGGCAGCTAGCTAGACTGTAGCACGCCACACGAATTCTTTGTTGTTATTAGTATTTTATTTTAAAATTTTAAGGAAGGATAAATTGAGAAAAAATGTGTAAAATATGTTTAAAACATATTTAAATGTGTACAAACTTTAACATCATTTATTTAAGACCAAAGAGTCAAAAGGGAGATATATTTAATGACTTTTGAAAATCATGTTTATACCTGATTAAACGTTGTTAATGACTTAATGTAAAGATGGTAAATACAAGATCAACTCCAAAAAAAAAATAACCCTCAGTCACTTACTTAACAACTCATAACTTTTGGGTACGAGTTTTAATATATGAATTACTTATTAGTATTATGAAAGAAAAAAATAAAGGTAGTAATGATTTTTCAATTTTATGAGTAGTGAAATTATTTTTTTAGTGTGAATAAAATAATGACATTTGATATAATATTGTGATACTTTGAGAGGACAGTTAATTTTTTTTTTTTTGTTATTTTAAATATGAGTTCTTAGATAAGAAATGTCAGAAATGATAAAATGAGTCATTAAATAGAAACATGAAGTGTCAAATATGGATGTTGTTTTTGTAAAATACTATAGAAATTGGAGTATTGAATACTTTTTCCACGTCACACCATAAACCTTTCACTTGTCTATTCTGGACGTTCTGATTTAAACTTTTTGTTTCTTTAAATGATAAAATTCATTATCTCTCTATATTTTCTCTACTTCAACTATCCACTACATATTTTTTACTATATGTATATATAAAAAAAAATAAGAAGCTTAAAACAAAGGAGCTAAACTAATGTTATAAAGAATAAAATAATACTCCCTTCTATTTTTAATATAAGTTGTTTTGATCTTTAGTTTTTTTTTGCAAATTATATGACGTTTTACACTTTTCAATGTAAATTAATTATATATTTTTAAAATTTAATCTTAAGATCATTAAATATTTACATAAATATGTTTTTTTTTTATAAGATGTACAATCATTAATTAAATATATATTTTAATTTAATATGTTTGTATAAACTTAGTGACATATATTTTAAATCGGAGGAAGCATGTGATGCAACTTATTATTGAAAAAGAAGAAAAGGTTGCGAAAGACGTATTATTGGATTACCAGCTGAAATATACTACACACTTATTTATGTCAGAAATCTTGAAAATTGAAAATGAAAAATAAAGAAAAATTGGCAGATCTTTGTGTCATTTTCAATGGAAACAAATTGGATAACAAAATTAATATGTGTAATTAGAGTTCCGACTGACAGCTAAACCTCGCCCCACTTCTTTCAATTAGGATCCCACCCGCTAATAAATGAAACGAATTTTCGCCATTTATAAATTAAATTTAAAAGTGTGTTCATTTTTAGTTTTCAAGTTCGAAACTTATAAGATACAATTTTTAAGGTGACAGTTCATATAAAACTTTGATATAACTTTAAATATGATATCCGTAAGTAAACGGTGAGATTTGTCTCCCAAATTAGTAGGTCCTTACAGAATTTTATTCTGGCTCAAAACCTATAAGGTGTAAACAATTTACAAGGGTCCGATTCAGCTTTTAAACTGGGCCCCTACAAGTGAACGGTCCTTGAACCAAATATTAAGGCATCAAAAAAATAAAATTATATGATCTATATGTATGTGTTTCAATTTGAATCGTATTTTAAAACAAAGTAACATGTAATAATTAAAGTAGAAGTTGGAGGATATAGAGGTGGGTGGAACGAGAGGAGAGATTGGAATAATTTCGATTTGGGGGTTGAAACATTTTTTTATTTAAGATAAATAAAGTTGTGTACAAAAGAGAATACGAAAAATTTAAAATCATAAGTTTAAAAGTTGGAGTGCCATTAAAATTCTCTTTAAAATAAATTCGATGCGAAAGAAAAACGTACACCCCTCTAAATTATATTAAAACGAGAAAAACCTGAAATATCAAACCAAGAGTAGATTTTTTTTTTTTATCAATGTGGGTAAAAATATTTTGAATTATTAAAATGGATAAAAACATTTTTTTAGTAGGTCTCGTGCACAAATGCACAATTAATATTTTTTTAATGAAAATAATTAATATTGACCCATGACTAATATTAGAGTAAAAACAGCTAACTTTAATACTCCTTCTGTCCAATTTTATTATGCCCATTTCTTTGGGCACGAGTTTTAATAAATGTTGATTAGTTTATGTATAAAGTAGATAAATTGGGGGTATGATGGGATGTTGTGGGGTCCATTTATAGGTAAAGTGTTGCTTATGAATAAAGTTAGTGACAATTTGAGTAAATAAGTGATGGTTGGAGGGTGGAGATAAAGTAGTGTGAATAGTATTATTTCCATAAAGGAAATGGACATAATAAAATGTGACAACCAAAAAAGGAAAGTGGGAATAATGAAATTGGACGAACGGAGTACAATATATTTTTTTTTTTTGGAAAAAGCCAAAGCATATATTATTACGAGGGTATCAGGAATACCCAAAAGAAAATGCAGATACAAAAAATAAAAGATCCAAAAATACAACTATTGTACCAATTTTTGTCGAGGTGTATCGATTAACCGATAACAAACAATATCATTTATATGTGAGTGGTTTTTTACGGATCGAAAGATGATCAAAGATGTTCTTGATGAACTCTTTAAGATTAGGGTTTGTTAAACTCGAAGAAGCTTGAGAGAGAAGTTGAAATTAGGGTTGTGTGTTTTAAGAAAGTGAATTCGGATCTGTTTATTATGCCCTCGATGAGCTTTTCGAGGTTACAATTTGCATGCATTCATTGCTGACAGCTCAGTATTAATCCACCCATTAATTGAATATACTTGCTATTAAATGTAAATACAACTTTGTGATCATTCCATGCATTAATTATATTTAATGCATCTACTTTGCATTAAATGTCTCTGCAATTAGTCACTTTAAGTCTCATCCATTGTAGTATTTGGCGCCGATCATACCACTTGCACCGCCTTTGACTTGTCAATGTTCGGACTATGAATTCCATCTTTGTTCGATCAATTCTACTCTATTCTGGGCTTAAAGCGAGCACCTGGACTTGGATCTTCTTATGTAATTATCTTCTTCATATCTTCAAGACACTTTATTCACCTAAAGATATTGCTCGTCATTCTTTACTATGCCGACCATCTTCACTTGTGATCCCACATATATCATTTTGCCATCATTTCTAATTATCCTTGCTCGCTGAACATGAAGATTCCTGCTCGCTGCCACGTGGACACTTTTGACCTTTTTGATCTTTAAACATATACTTACCTTACTCACTTCTTATTGGTTGCTCGCCTTTAACCTGACTGACTAAACTCGACGACTTTGACTTTTCTTCGTTGAATTGTTGATCGGTCAATAAAATAAATGATGACTTGTTGACCGGACATAATGTAACTAGCCTTTAACCATATAAAAGAGACTATCCTGATTCTTTAGACCACACGCTCGACTTCGAAATCTTGTCCCCTGAATATATTCTCGTTTCTGTTGTCCAGACTAACCAAACCATGCCGTGCTAAATTGTCTTCCACGCCAATCGTTCTCTCGGTTCAACGTTGTCGCTGTGCATATGGAAATGCGTTAAGCCTGTTTCTCCTGGGATGTACTCCTTGCCATACCAATTGTAGATCGCTTTCCACACCCTCATCGTGACAGTGCAATTAAAGAATAGGTGATCCATTTCCTCATCGTGCGTGCCGCAAAGCTTACATTCTGTGGAGAAGTTAATGTTGTAGGCACCCCTTCTCTTCAGATTTAGTATTGTTGGAATCCTGTTTTGAAGCATCTTCCAAGCAAAACCAGTGACCTTCAATGGAACTCCCTTGGTCCAAATGTGTCGCAACTCCTCCATGTCCTTTATAACCTTCGTATTTTTATCCAGCAAAAACCTGTACGCCGACCTCACTGAGTAGTTACCATCCTTTTCTAGCTTCCAATCCCAGCCGTCCTCGTCTTCTGAGCTCAAAAAGTACGTGCCTACCAGCTTGCAAATAACATTAATAACAACAACCTCTCTCTCCCTCAAGTTTCTAATACAACCCCCCTTAAAAATACATTGACCCTCGACCCTCACCAATTTGTCTGAGACCTTGCAATAACCATCTCTATCTAACCTATACAGCCTAGGATAAATGTCCCTAAGAAGACTCCCTCCCACCCAAGCATCCTCCCAGAATTTAGTTTTGTTGCCATTGCAGACCCTTTTCTCACAATTCTAAAACAACCAATCACAAGACCCTATGTATTTCACAATCGAAACCCACCACCTAGACCAAGAATTAGGGTGTTTTCTATCCACTCGGAATCTATTCACACAGTCTTCCCAACCCCCATATTTTGACTCTAACACATCTTTCCATAGACCCCCTATCCCAGATAAAAGTTTCCATCCCCACTTACCCAAAATAGCATAATTAAACTCCAGATTTTTAAAACCCAGTCCACCTCTCTCTCTATCCCTACACATGACATCCCAACACACCTAAGAGATATTGCGTACCTTCGGATCACCGCCACTCCACAGGAATCGTCGTTGGGATGATTGGAAAGCTTTAATGGTTACGATAGGGGCTTTATTGAGGGACAAGACATAGGTTGGTAAGTTAGCGAGTACAGAGTTAATAAGCACCATTCTACCTCCAAATGAAAGAGATTTGACGTCCCAAAAATTTAGACGGTTTTCCACCTTGCGAGTAACTTCCTTCCAGTTGGATTGTCTGTTCATATTAGCTCCAATCTTCAACCCAAGGTAATCGAGAGGGAAGCTTGCTGTGTTGCAATTCATGAAAGTAGCCCACTGATTCAGGTCAGCATCGTCCACATTAATACCAGACAACGTACTTTTATGAAAAATTATTTTGAGCCCGGACCACAGCTCGTACATTCTGAGGATGCTCTTTAGTACCACAATATTCTTAAGACTTGCCTCTCTGAAAAACAGAGCGTCGTCTACGAATTGAAGATGAGAAACCTTCACCATATTTTTGCCAACGACCACCGGCTTAAAAATGCCTCTCTCCACTGCTGTATTCATCTTCGAACTAAGACATTCTCCAACGACTGTGAATAGGAAAGGGGACAGCGGGTCCCCTTGCCTTAGACCCTTTTCCATCGCGAACTCCTTCGTTGGGCTATCATTGACAAGGATTGAGACGATTGCCGACTGAATACACTCTTTGACCCACCCGATCCACTGTTGATTGAATCCCAAAATAGAAAGCATATCACCCAAAAAAGTGTGGTCCACCGAGTCGTACGCCCTTTCGAAATCAAGTTTAAACAGGAACATTTTTCTTTTCAAACACGTAACCTCTTCCACCACCTCATTTGCAGTGACGACGCTGTCAAGGATACATCTGTCCTTTATAAAGGCAGATTGACTCGATGATATGATAAGCTCCAACGCTCCGGACAGTTTATTGGCCAACATCTTCGAGAGAATTTTATAAAAGCAGCCCACTAAGGATATGGGCCTAAACTCCTTTATCGCCGTAGGGTTCCTCACCTTTGGAATAAAAGTGATAAAAGAAGCGTTGATTCCTTTCACCAATTTCGTGTTTATATGGAACTCATTAGCCGCCCGAAAAAAGTCGTCCTCCAAGATGTGCCAAAACGCTTTGACGAATTTAAAGTTAAACCCGTCTGGGCCCGGACTTTTATCGGGACCACAATCCTTCACAGCCGAGGCCATATCCTCCCTGGTAAACTCCATGTAGATCACCGTGTTCTCGACTTCCCCAATATTCCGACATTTAATACCAGACACTCTCGGTCGATCCCACCCTTGTTTAGTGAAAGCCTCCTTGAAGAAATTGAAGATACCTTCCTTAGTCTCTTCCACGCCTTCCACCCGCCTTCCTTGGATCATTACTCCGTTTATCTCATCCCTCAAAGTTTTTCTCTTAACCATATGATGGAAAATTTTGGAATTAGAGTCCCCTTCCCTTAGCTATTTGAGTCTAGACTTTTGAAAGGCTAGCCTCGCCTTCTTGATTCTGAATTCCTCCGGCTGTTGAAAAGATTTAGTCCTTGTCTCCGCATCTTCTACACTCCACTCTCCTGCTTCTTGAAGTAGGTCAATGAAAGTTTAATTGACAAATTAACTCAATTATTAATAACAAATATTAATTTGCGAATACATATCTCACCACACTCTCTCTCAATATACTCATGATAATAATGCATTTATAAATAAAAAGTTGAAAAAGAAATTTGAATGTACATTAATTATCAAGTCTCTTCTAAAGTATTGTGAATAGTTGAATTGAATCCATAAATTTCTAGTTATCACATTTTTACTCATAGTTCAACTTAAAAAAAAAAAGACCACTAGCCAACCCGCTCGTCCGCTGTCCGATATCCACCAAAGCTCGTGACCCGTGCAGTCTGATTCAGGGCGGATATAAGTATACAACATAGAATTTGGGGTAAAAAAAATATTACCCATTAATAATGTCTCAAAAAAATCTCGAACTAAAATTGTATTCCATTTTCAAACTTAATATCTTTGAACCTCTAAATTCTAAATTATGTATCTATCTTGTTCATATAAGCATACCCTTTCAACATACTTGTATTTACTCATTCAAATAAACTCTTTTTTATTGGCAGTGCAGCCAATTTTGACACAGGTAAGTCTAATTTAATTCGTGTCACGATTAATGTCACTCTCACACTGAAACTATACTATTTTATGCTGCAACAACAACAAAAAAAAATTGCATCTTAAATCGTGAGATCTGTTAAATTAATATATTAATTAAAAGTGATATAAAATCCAACTAGTTGAATATTTTGATTTTCCCACTTGCATATTTCTCTTTCTTAGGGATGGCTTACATAGATATAGATATAGAAAACCCCATCCAAAAAGTACAAAAATTACGTAAGCCAAACTAGTCAAAATTGTGTGTCTTTCTAATTTATTTGAATTTAATAAAACAGTACTAGTATTTTTGTCGTAATTGTTTTTCCTTTTGAATATCTTTGAAGAGGACTACTAACATTTAAATATGCATTTAATCCTTGAATTGTAAATTCTAAATAATTTATTACAAAGTGATATAGGTATGAAAAAAAAACATGCAATTTTCTATTTTAGGTGTCGTATACAATGAAAGTTAGATGAATGAAATTAATAAGTAGGAAATATGTGTTCCCTTACCTAATTATATTCTCACTCTATTTCAAAATAATTAGGTGCCGTTTTAGAAATTATATTTTATTTCAAATTAAACGTGGTTTTAACTGACTGACAAGGGTATATTTAGAGTACTTTTAAAAATAAGAACATTGACGTTCTTTTGAAACTCAAGCTACATTTTAGTATATTATAAATAGAAATAATGTTCTATTTTAATTATATGAATAGTGGACATGTATTATATAAAAAATTATTAACATCATACACATATTAAATTCAATAGAATGAAATATTAAATATAAAAATAGAACAAATGAATCAAACTGTATACAGATATGTCTTCAAAATTCATAGTTCAATATCTTAATTTAGTTTTTATTTTTTATATCTAATTAGGTGAATCCTTTAATCAATATTTTCTTCGTTACTATTTGAATTACTTGTTTTGCCATTTTATTTGTCCCTCATTAAATTATTCTTTTTTCTTTTTGTTAAACATGAAACACTCCACTATTTCTTTCTATCTTTTAATTTTTCTACCTCTTTTTACATTTTTTTATGGGTACGTTTCTGTTAGTACTTACATGGATGGACTTAAAACTTTATAATCTTCATTTGAATTTCAAATTTCACATTTAATCCACATCTAAAATTTTAAATCTATTAATATTTTTCTAAATACAATTTATTTTATACACTATAAAACAACTCATCAACCAATTTAACACATAGTAAAATTACACTCAATCAAAATTTCAAAAGAAACACATTCTTTTACTATCAAAATTTTTAAAGTTATGACTTTTCCGCACACCAATTCCATAAGAAACATGAAATTAACAGTTGTTTTATACTTTCTCCATCCGAACTTTATATGTAAATTTTTTTTTTTATCTGTTCAAACTTAATTTACACCCTTTCAAAAATTAAATTATTTATTCTTTTTATACATCAATACATTATTCACTTTACGCATTTACTTTATATATACACAATAAATATTTTTTAAAATCTGTAATAATTAATTATACATACAAAGTTTGAATGGAGATAGAATATGAAAACACAATTTAAAAAAAAAACTTCTATTGACAAATATTCCGCTAAACCGCCTATTTTTACACGTACAGACCATTTTAATAGTTGACTTTGACTAAACTTTGGTGTGTTTGTGTGAGAAAATTAATTAGCTCAAAATGCACCACTTCTTTGAAACACTAAGTTCAAGTTCATACATTGTAATGTGTGTAATATTGAATATTCGATACACATATCATTTACATCATATCAACTAAAAAGTTAAGTTACAATTAAGTCGTGTCTTTGGATCATTTGATGTTTAAGTTTGACAATTAAGTTGTGGATCATTTGATATTTAAGTTTGACAACTGCTATTGATAAATCATGTTTTTTTTTTTTTGCTTGTTGGAGATTTTTTTTAACACTGACTCTCTAAAATTAATATACTCTACCAAACTGTGTATTACTTCCTATATTTACAAAAAAATGTGCTCACTTTTTTAAAACATCTTTTAAAAATAATTTATATTTTAATTATAAAGTATATATGTGAACAAAATACTTAAAAATTAATTATTTAATTAAATAAAATGAAAATATTATTTATGGACAAAAAAAAAAGATATATATTTAATTCGATTATTATCGAGTTGGTAATTAAGATGATCATTCCTATATTACTTTTTTCTTGAGGTGATTTTCTTCTACATATATTATTTGTTTTTTTATTTATTTAAATTTAACACTTACTGTGTCATATTCTCTCCGTCCAATTTTCTTTTCTTTTTATTATGTGTATATCATTTTTGGAAACAATACTATTCATACTCGTACCCGGAGAAGTGGTATTGGACGGAGGGAGTATTATTTAACCATTATTTTATTTGCAATTAATTTATAAGATTTGGTTATAGTTAGTAGGTGGTATTAATTATAAGAATGGACTTCCACCAAACAAACATAGTCACGAGGCCAACTCAACACATAGAGAATAAAATATTTTGTGTTTTATCACTTTATTTAGATATACTACTTTTAAGAGTCACTCTTTTGCCCACAATTGAATGGTACAATTAAAGAACATGAGGGAGAGACTCCTCAACGACCATGACGCCGCCGACGGGTGTACAGATCTAGTGAACCGACGATCAAAGGAATTTCAGGGGGGAAAAGGAAGAAAAAATGGGGGATTTCGTCGATTGCTAATTTAGTAATGATAATGAACGAAAATTTAAAGACTGAGTGGGTCCCACACAATGTGATCTGCCCAATGTTTCTCTCCGACAATTTTTTTACAGAAAGAAATAGAGAGATCAATATTAAAATGTGCACTCAAAATGAATGACAATTTTAAAATTAAAATAATGTTGTAAAATTAATTTTATGGGTTATTTCTATATCGAGGTGTGCAAATAATTTTGAAACAAAAAGAAAAGTGAAAAGTAGGGACTACATAATTCTATTATTGTGGAGTTGACAGTTTCGCTTTGCCTTGTTTTTAATGTGTTGATGTGGCACTTTTTTAGACTTGGCTATTGAAGGAGTCGTTCACATATCCTCTCTCTGTTGTTGCTTCCCTCAAAAGGGGGTGTGTGTATTTTTTTTTTAGTAAAAAGCAAATATTAGGTTAAGGAAGGGTTATATTGGTAATTCATTAATCTCAAATATTAGGATCTAATATGTTATATATCCACAGTCACTAGTGGTTGGGTTTTTTTTTCTTAATGAGGTTCTTATTTGCACTTGGTTTTTTTCACATTGGGCCTATTATTTTTCGGCCCGGGTTTTGGGCCCATTTATTTTCATGCTTCCAGGGTTGTTTTAGGGGTCTGACTATTTACACCTCCATTTCGGTTTAGAACACTCCCCCAATTGATGCACCCCGTGGAATTGTCTTAAATACCCTTTTCTCCCTTTTATCTATATAATACCCCTTTACTATCCACACCCTCCTCTAAACCCTAATTCTCTCCACATTTACCACACCTTGCGGCTGACGCCGCCGCCCCCTCCCACTCCCTCAGCCCTGTCAACCTTCCCTCCGCCTCCTTCTCCCTCGGCCACGACCGCCTCCCCTCCTCCTCCCTCGGTCGCGATGGCCTCCCCCTCCCTCTTCGATTTCTTTTTTGTTAAACCCGTCATACCGCTCCCGATCGACCTCGCCGCCCTGCCTTCTGGTCGAAGATGCTGGCCTCCCCCACCCCAGGTAAGTGTATCGGCCGCCGCCGCTGCCTGGTAAGTGTATTGTCCCAACCGCCGGCCGCTTGGTAAGTGCATCGCTCCCGATTTCTTTTTTAGGTTTCTGCTTGCAGAAACTTTTTTTTTTTTTTTAAAATTTCGACCATGTAAAGTCGACCATGTAACCACCCGTCGACAACATGTTGTCGACGAGAGTTTATATGGTCGACATTACATCGTCTATTTTTTTAAGTTTTTTTTTTTATTTCGACCTTCTTATGTAGACTACATTCACTCTCGTCGACTTTAGGGTGTCGACGAGAGTTTATACGGTAGGTCGAATTTTTTTAAGTGTTTTTTAAAATTTGTTTTCTACAAACTTAGGTCGACCATAGTCACTCTCGTCGACAACAATTTATCGACGAGAGTTAATATGGTCGACACTGGTTTGTCGAAAATTGTAAAAAAAAAATTGAAAATTTTCTTAAGTTTTTGAATTTTTTTTGTTCGTTGTTCGTTGTTTGGTGGTGGTGGTGGTGGTGGTGGCGGCGACAGTGATGGAGAAAAAATTAGGTTTAGGGTTTAAAGTGAAGGAGGGGTGCAGTTAGTATTGGGGGTGCATTTAGTAGTGTAATATTACTCAAAGGGTATTTTGGGGTTTTTACACTATTATTATATTATTAAATGCATAGAGGGAGTGTTCTAAACTGAAATGGAGGTGTAAATAGTCCCACCCTTGTTTTAGTGGTTGGACTTTTTTGTTTTATTTTCTTAAGATCTGTATTTTGGATCTCATTTGTTTTTGGGCACAATTATTTGCACCTACGTGATTGTAAGATACACAACTAAAATTTTTAGTAGATACACTTCCTATATGAAAAGACTATATTATCCTTAACATTCAAACCCCAATTTCTAATTTAGTAGATATACCACCTTTGTCCAATCAGTGTCGAAATTTACACTAGTTTTCAACAAACAAGTGTCGAAATCTTCAGTCTTTTTCGATATTGGTTGATCGAAAAATAATTTTTTTTTCATAAAAATTAATAAATTTCGACAAGAAGTATTAAAAACTGTAGGTTTGTCGACAAGAATTGACATATTTTTCAACCATGTTTTATCTAAGAAAACAAAACTTACCTAGACTAGTTCATTGACATTGTGATTGTGAAAAAAAGGGAACGTGAAGGAAGGGACGGGGGTGTGTAGGGATAGAAATAAGTCGGTCGAATTTTAAACAACAATCTTTTACTCTCTCTGTCCTATGATTATTTGTACACTTTCTTTATTGGGACGTCCCAAAATTACTTGCACTCTCTCAATATGGAAATACGCCACAAAATTAATACTCTCCCAATATTATTTTATTTTTAAAATTGCCACTCATTTTTTACATATATTTTACTTTACACCTCATCAATTTTACTTCACACCTAATCAAATATCTAAAGTACCCTTTTTTATCTTACATCATCAACCACTAAATTCTCTTTTCATTAAAATTGTGCGTGTCTAACCGTTCAAATAATTTGGGAGGAGTAAAAAATATGCCCATGTACTAGAGAATAGAGATTGAAAGGTTGCTTGAAATAAAAAACCATGCTTCTTGATTTGAACAATACAAGCATTCCATAAATACATGCAACGAATACCGGTGAAAATATAAAGATTTGAAACTTGATTTCTACATAAATCAGACTTTATTCTTTTGAGTAAAAACAGTGGAAATTGAATAGAAATACAAATCTACTTTGGGTTTCATTGAGACAATCTAACAAACAGTTTGAAAGCAATTCCCAACAGCGTGTTTCTGCCGCCGTAGAGTCCTCCTCCGCCTCGTCGCTTAAAATCTGCAATGAGGGTAAATTGGTCATTTGCCATATCTGATTGTTATAATGGGCATCTATCTCCACATTCCGGTAAAAAAAAAAACACTATCTCCACAAATTCTCCAACAAAACCCTACTCACCTATCCACCGCCAGCCACCGGCGCACGGCCACCTCCACCACCACCGTGCACGAATACAGGTATACTGCCTTCTCCTGTATATCACATAAACAACTTGTTATTATTGTCCGATTCAAATTATGATGCATCCTGTCTTTTCCCCAATCTGATAACTGTTGAGGATAATTAATACGGATTTGGTTTTTGCTTTTGAACAATCAGGAATTCACACATTTTGTTTTCTGTTACAAGAAATGAGTTGCATTCCAATTTTTTTAGTATAACTCGTTTGTTAAAAGGATAGCAGGGTTTTGTAATTTTAACTTCGTTATGGATTTTCATATTAAATCTCAATTTGTTTTTCATTCGCAGTTAACCGATGAGACATGGCTTTTGCTGCAGCTAATTCTTCTCGAACTCTTCTTGTCAATTTCATACACAGAGCCTCCTTCTCTCGTTACAAATTCCCTACTCTCCTCCGCCGCCCTCCGCCACCGCACCACCAGTCCCGCCTCTACTCTTCGCGGCGGAATGTGGTGGATGTTCTCGAAGAAAGAGGCCTTCTCGAGTCCATCACCACTGATGCCCTCCGCCGGGAAGGCCTCCCTCCTCTTAGAGTATACTGCGGCTTCGACCCAACCGCCGAGAGTCTCCACCTCGGTAACCTCCTCGCCTTAATCGTACTCTCCTGGTTCATCCGCTGCGGCCACAAGGCCGTCGCACTCGTCGGAGGCGCCACCGGACGTGTTGGTGACCCGTCCGGTAAGAGCCTTGAGAGACCTGAACTTGACCCCCATGCATTGGATAGAAACATATCCGCAATTTCAGCCTCGATTCAGAGCATCCTGAGTCGCGTCTCGCCTTCAGATTCATCCTCCGTTGCGATTTTGAACAATTATGATTGGTGGAAGGATGTGACGCTTCTGGATTTCTTGAGGGACGTTGGTAGGTATGCGAGGGTTGGTGCTATGATGTCGAAAGAGAGCGTGCGTCGCAGGCTTGAATCGGAACAGGGAATGAGCTACACAGAATTCACCTACCAATTACTTCAGGGGTATGATTTTCTTCATCTGTTCCGTAATGAAGGCATCAATGTTCAAGTTGGAGGCAGTGATCAATGGGGCAACATCACTGCTGGTACTGACCTAATTCGAAGAATCCTTCAGCTTCAAACTGAAGGAGCATATGGACTCACATTTCCCCTTCTCCTGAAGAGTGATGGCACTAAGTTTGGGAAATCCGAGGATGGCGCCATTTGGCTCTCCTCTTCGCTTTTATCCCCTTACAAATTCTACCAGCACTTCTTCTCCATTTCCGATGCAGATGTTGTAAGGTTTCTCAAGATTCTTACGTTCCTCCCCATTGAAGAGATTTCCAAGATTGAGAGTGAAATGCAGGCCCCTGGCTATGTCCCCAATTCTGCACAGCGTAGACTTGCTGAAGAGGTGACTCGTTTCGTCCATGGTGAAGAGGGACTCAGTGAGGCACTCAAGGCGACTCAGGCTTTAAGCCCTGGTGCTGAAACTAAACTAGATTGGAAGACTATCGAGACTATTGCAGAGGATGTTCCCTCTTTTTCTTTGAAGAAAGATGAGGTTTTGAGTCTCTCTCTTTTGGATCTTTCGGTATCCACAGGCTTGCTTGAGAGTAAATCAGCTGCAAGGCGTATGCTGAAGCAAGGGGGGCTTTATTTGAACAACAACAGAGTTGATAGTGAGGCCAAGAAGATTGAAGATGATGATATTGTTGATGGGAGAGTGATCCTTTTGTCAGCTGGGAAGAAGAACAAGATGATTGTGAGAATATCTTGATCAAAAGCTTGTGAAATTTGAATCTTTGATGGTACGATCTAGTTTTATCATTTTTGTTTTGTGGTAGAGATAATTGCTCTACTAGGTGAGAATACAAAATCTTAATTTATTTGTTGTCTCTTGCATGCCCTGAAAATCTATTTTGGCCAATGTATACTAGTTATTTTTCATGCCTGCAAATTAATTGGTGTTTCTTACTTTCTTGTTCCCTTCAAAAAATAAAATAAAATTTGGTGTTTCTTGTTGTCATTGCTACTGTGCTATGCATACTTCTATGGTTGGAGCCTATAACTGCAACTCACTATCATGAACTAAAAGCTTGAGTACTTTCTAGGCTTGCAGATGATTTGAAACTTTTCCAAGCCCATTATAAATCCTGTCCAGATCCTGCAGTTGTATTCTTGAGTTTCCATGCAGTTAGCCTTAGGGGATGCTAGTTTCAGTTGATATCTTGAGTCTTGACCCTTTCAGAATTTAGATTAGAAGAACTTGTTGAGTTGGTAAAGAAGCAAATAAATGTTTCCCCTTTAACCTACCGGAATTAAGTCCTCAATCGTGATTTTGTGAACATGGTAGCCTTGCTCAGAAAAAAATGCAAATGTCCTAATTTAAAATCAGATTATATTGAGAGGAGTAGTGTGCTCAGTTACATTGGAAATGAAATAATTGAATCTGTACTTGCTATACATGAATGAACAATTACAATGTACCACATTGATTTCTCAATAATCAATATGGATAGTAAAATAATCTTCGGAAGAACCCTAATTGTCAAAATCAAAACTGTAATTGTATAACTCTAAGAGGGAAAACTGCAACTCACTATCATGAACTGCAACTCACTATCATGAACTAAAAGCTTGAGTACTTTCTAGGCTTGCAGATGATTTGAAACTTTTCCAAGCCCATTATAATTCCTGTCCAGATCCTGCAGTTGTATTCTTGAGTTTCCATGCAGTTAGCCTTAGGGGATGCTAGTTTCAGTTGATATCTTGAGTCTTGACCCTTTCAGAATTTAGATTAGAAGAACTTGTTGAGTTGGTAAAGAAGCAAATAAATGTTTCCCCTTTAACCTACCGGAATTAAGTCCTCAATCGTGATTTTGTGAACATGGTAGCCTTGCTCAGAAAAAAATGCAAATGTCCTAATTTAAAATCAGATTATATTGAGAGGAGTAGTGTGCTCAGTTACATTGGAAATGAAATAATTGAATCTGTACTTGCTATACATGAATGAACAAATACAATGTACCACATTGATTTCTCAATAATCAATCTGGATAGTAAAATAATCTTCGGAAGAACCCTAATTGTCAAAATCAAAACTGTAATTGTATAACTCTAAGAGGGAAAACTGAATGAATCTCATCTAAATCACCTAACTAACAAATCCCAAGGTGATGATATATTGACAAAATATCTTGAACACACGGGTCCAAAAAGGATGGCATGTGGTTGTTTTCCCCTTATCTTTAACTTTTTCATGGATCAAACTATGTCTGATCATATTACTTGTTGTCTTTGAAATCTGAATGATCAAAGGACGTTTCGAGTTAAATTAGCTAGCAGAAACCAACAATCACTGAAAGGATGGTTGAACAAAAATCTTAATGTGTTAATTTTTCTACTATTTACTCGAATTTTTTGTGGGGTACGTGTTGATAAAGTTTGACAGTCATGATGGAAGATCATACATACTATCTATTGACTCAGAAATAAAGATACAATGCAGTGCCAAGTTTTGAAATTTGGCATGCTTGCTTTATTTTCTTCTTGACAACTTATTGAAAACTCCAGCGAAATCCTCTGTTTTTTTAATGGGTGATAATTTTTTAAATTCCCCGTCCTAAAAAAATGTCAATTTTAGTAGCTTGTTTAGTTCTATGCTCCTGTGCATTTAAGTAATTTTAGTTTTTTATCCTCATTGCTCCTGGTAAAAATGGGCTCCTCTAGTAATTCTCTGTTTGTTAGAACTGTCTACAAATTTAAGTTTGTGTAGTAATTTTGGAATACACTAATCTCATTTGTTACTAATGTACATTGATTTTCATGTTATAGTAGCATTATATCTTGCCTATTTTTTTAGAGATAAGAGAATTACCGTATGTTGATTTGCTAAAATATTCTCCTGATATTTGTGGATAATTTCATCTACATGTACATATCCTTAATTTTCCTGTGATTTATTTTATTAGGTTCCTGAATAAATGTGTGAAAATTGTTAAAGGGGTGAGTGCCAGTATACATTGTGTAACTGTTCTTTAGAAGCAGAATCTAGCACTTTATAATTGTTGCGGTTGTACTGGACTATAACTTGAGAAACGTCTGAATAGAAACCTATTCATTTGAGTATTGGGAATTAAATGGGATTGGATGGTTTATGCTTCATAATGTAAGACAAGTTCATAGAGTTCATTGATCCTTTTGTATGTAGTGGTTGATTTTGAAGCGTTGAATTGTGTATTGGGTGAAGTAGTTTTCTTTCATGTCACAATTAGACTTCACAATTATCATCTAATCTTCTTTCATGTAATTCATAACAATTGGCCATGTGAATTTTTTTTTGAGCTTTAGGTGAAATTTGAGTGTTGCATATATTGGTTGATCAAAATTAGGCTGTGAAAATTGGGATTTTATGGATTGTGAAATTGGAATATAGGGCTGAAATGAATGTTGGTTGTTTGATTTGGTACATAAATTTCAGGTTATTTAATACAGAAATTTCATTCTCGAAGAATGTAGTTTCAGTTTGATGACTGCACTTTCAGTTGGGTATTTTTGATAGTTAATAAGCTGCTGCACCTATGTTATTTAATGATCTGTTTTTATCCAATCACTATTAATGGTTGATGGTGCAGTTTCGTCTTAGCATACTGAATGATCTTTATTGAGATATATAGTTTTATAACTGTTTTACCCTTTATCGAATCATCTACACTTAGGAGCCTAGTTTTCCCCCTCTTTGATAGTTTTGCTTCTGTTAAAAATCTGTTTAATCGGGCTGGTGATAGTTTATCTCTATAGTAACCGGAATATTCATTTGTATGAACAAATGTTCTGGCAAGAGTACCTCGCAATCCAACCAAGGCACCCAGATTGAGGAAGGATTGTATTTCGATGGAGTCATATACAGTGAATCTGGTAAATGTTCTCTTCTTTTGTTTGTTTGATCAGTTGTTAATCTAATCAAAACGAATTCTTCAGCCTTCAATACCTGAATTATATTGTAGTATAATCATTCTGATCATATTCAGCTTTTGTCTGTACAACTAGTCTGTATTTGCAAGCAGCTTCAGGTTTCTGTTCCCAGTGCATGGCCGTAGGGGTTCTAACGTTTTTTTTTTTTCTGTGCTATTTAACTTGTTTTTATTCAGAACATTTCTTCTTATAAATGAGATCTGTTAACAAAAGCTAGAAATCTGCGTGGGCTACATTTTTTTAATCATGAATTTAACTTTATATAGAAGATTTTTCAGGACTGTCTTTTGGTTTCTTTCTTCGTTTTCCATATGAGATAAGCTTATCATAACATCAACTATATTGCTATGTTTCTTTTACGAGACTGTGGATCAAGCAAGAACCAAAAAAGTCACAAGAAAAAGCAACTATGTGATGAAGAAGAAGATGATGAATAGATTCTAAGTACATATCAACTTGGTGTATCTTGCTAGTCTTTTTTATTGATAGCTGTATAGTGAATACCACATAAAAAATCTTGCCTATAGTGTTTAAGATTTTCATTCTACATTTTAGTCCATTGGGGCCAATTTTGTTTACAGTCCATGAGTTGTTTTACTTTGGAAAAATATGAAAATTGTAGTTTGCGGTTGATTTTTATGTCAAATTAATAGTAAATTAATGCTCGTTTTGTTGTTATATCAATGCTGATTTTCTGTATAAAAACAGGTTGCAAGAATTGGTTTTTGAGTTGTAAACTTTTTATCCTTTTAATGATGTTAAAGGATTCGTTTTGGCTGTTGTTTGGTATAATGTGATTGATTTTCTTTATCATTTGTCCATTTAATAGTGCATTTTTTTTGGTGTATTAAGATATAATAAGGTTTGCATTTTGATGATTGGAGGGTAGCCTTATCTTGATGTTTTGTGTAGGTGACGTAGATAAAAAGTGGGGGACCCAGAATTTTTAAATTGAAAATTGGAGGTGCAAATAAATAAGTAAAAAAAATTTGTATATAATAATTGTGTTATATTTTAGGATGCATATAATTGAATTTAATATGGAAATAAATAAGATAATGCATAGAATTAAAAAAATAAACTTTTCCAATTACAATTGAATCTGATGATGGATGAGTCTTCATTTCTTTTTTTTTTTTGTGAACTCAATATTATTATGGGGAAATTCTTGTTAGATTTCATTCAAACTTTTTTCTAATAGGGAATATGTTATTTTTTTTGTTTCTAATAGGATCAAATTGAACAGATCAATCTGTGCTTTTAATTTAATTTTTTTTTGAATTAATTAATATTAGTTAAACATTTAAAATTTCAAATCCTTCTTAAAAAGAAGAAAAAGAAGATCTTCACATTAACTGACTTCCAAATTTCAAATTATTTCTAAAAAGGTCTTCACATTTAATTGAGAGACCTGTTGCCTTTTTTTAATATTTTAAAATAATTATTTAAATTTTATTTTATTATTTACTATTTTATCCTTCATTAAAATTAATAATAATAATATTTAAATAAAAAGAACGTAATATTAGATTTTTTTTAACAGAATTAGATTATTATTTTATTTATATTTTATCTATTGTTCATTTAATTAGTTCACCTTCAAATTATTTTTTTACTACGGTTATTTGCACCCGCTCATTTTATGAGTTCACCCCAAATCATTTTTTAACCATGGTTATCTAATTGTCATAAGTTCACCCCAAAATTATTTTTTTACCACGTTTATCTGTACCGGCTCATTTTATAAGTTCACCCCAAAAGATTTTTTTTTTTTTAAATAATTACATTTTAAGGACTATATTATCTTTTTATTAAATGAGTTCACCCAAAAATCATTTTTCTTACTAAAGTTATCTGCACCCGCTCATTTTATGAGTTCACCCCCAAATCATTTTTTTATCACGGTGTGCACCCACTCATTTTATGAGTTCACTCCTAAATTATTTTTTTACCACGTTTATCTGCACCCCTCATTTTATGAGTTCACCCAAAAATATTTTTTAAAAAATAATTACATTTAAAAGACTATATTATCCTTTCATTAATTTACACAAAATATAATAAAATCAACCTTAATTTGTATATTTACAATCTGAAGTCGAGTCATTACCAAGTTACCGTCGATTCACCATCAAGTCACCCATATTTTAAGAAAAAAATCGTAAAACATAATTTAAAAAAAAAAACTATCGAAATTAGCCACAAATCTTGATTTTTTTCTTTTTAATTTTTCTTCCCATTTCTCTTTTTCTCCCACTTTCAGTTTTTATTACAAATTTTCAATTTCTTCTTTTTTTTTTCCTTTTCCTCTTTTTTTTTCCATTGTTTTGGTATTATTGAATACAATTAGATGTGTGAAATTATTTGTTACTGTATAAAATATTACTAACTAATATGCATGTTATTATTGATTATTATTCGTGGTATTACTAATAATTATTTTTTATATTATTGAATATAATTAAATGTTTGAAATTATTTGTTATTAAATAAGATATTACTAATTACTGTTAATGGTAGTTATTCTTTATTGTGTTACCGACTATAATAAAATTATACATATAATATTATTTTGTATTAAAATTAAAATAAATACACATAAAAATAGAAAATAAAGGCAGAAAAATTAAAAAAAAAATGTAAAAGGAAAAAAAACGAAGAAATTAGAAGTTTGGAATAAAAACTTAAAATGGGAAGAAAGAAAAAGAGGAGAAGGGAAGAAAAATAAAAAAGAAAAAAAATCGAGATTTGTATATATATAATTTCGATAGTTTTTTTAAAAAAAATTATGTTTTACGATTTTTTTTTATAAAAATATGGATGACTTGGTGGTGGACATGCGCAAAATCGAACCGCCAAACCGCCGGTTACGGTTTACAAACCGAACCGTAACCGAAAAATGGCAGTTCGGTTACGGTTTGACATTTTGACAAACCGCAAACCGTCGGTTTTGGCGGTTAATCGGCAATTTGGCGGTTTTTATAATTTTTTTTTAATACACAATTCGTCTATTTTTAATGTATAAATTTAAGTTATATAATTTTTTATTCAATTCTAGTAATGTATTTTCTAAAAAATGAGTTAAAACGGACGAAAATGGAGAGAAAACGGAGATAATATTAAAAAAAAAAATTAAAACCGCCTAATCGGCGGTTCGCGGTTCGAGGTTCGATTACGATTCGCCTTTTTCGAAAACCGTAACCACTGGTTTCTAACCGAAATCGGTGGTTTTCAACCGACGGACATGTCTACTTGGTGGTGAATCGACGGTAACTCGGCAATGACTCGACTGCCGATTGTAAATATACAAATTAAGGTTGGTTTTATTATATTTTATGTAAATTAATAAAAGGATAATATAATCTTTTAAATGTAATTATTTAAAAAAAATTTTTTTTGGGTGAACTCATAAAATGAGGGGTGTAGATAACTGTGGTAAAAAAATAATTTGGGGGTGAACTCGTAAAATGAGCAGGTGCAGATAACGACGATAAAAAATTATTCGGGGTGAACTCATAAAATGAGTGGGTGCAAATAACTGTGGTAAAAAAATAATTTGGGAATGAACTCGTAAAATGAACGGGTGCAGATAACCGCGATAAAATAAATTATTCGGAAGTGAAATCATAAAATGAGTGGGTGCGTATAACCGTAATAAAAAATTATATTTTGGTGAACTCATTAAATGATCGGGTGCAAATAAAATATAAATAAATAATTAAAATTGGTGTGTATCGGTTAATTATCACCTTAAATATATATAATAAATTTAAAATTAGATTATTATTTCTTAAAACTCAAAAATATAATTTTGGAACGATATGAAAATTAAAATAAAGATTATATATTATTATTAATTTTTTTATTAATTATGTGAGGATAAATTTGTAATTTTATAATTATGTATTTAAAATTTTCAAAATTAATTTAAAAGTGCGATAGAGCGACAAAAAATGATAATAAGTGCAATGCAAGACGATGGATTCTGCGACGCCAAGTGCAACAGGTAGCAGGTCATCAAATATAAGCCATTAGATTTCAGATCTGATGGCTCAGATTAATGGACTGTTGATAGTTTGGGCGACACTGGACTATCCTTAGAAGACCCCAACTTAATCTGCAAAAAAGTATACAGTTATACAACAATAAGTGAATATGATAATGCATATCAAAGTGCATATAGATAATTTTGCATAAAAGCATGCAAACTAAAGTGCATTCTAAACATATGTATATTGAAGTTCATGTGAATTACGTCCAGTATTATGCAAACTAAAGTGCATTTCGACAATTTTGCATAAAAACATGCAAACTAAAGTGAAGTCTAAACATATGTATATTGAAACATAAAATCAAGAAAATCCTAAAGTAAATCGCTTCACTTCTGTGGGGGAAATAAACAATATGTATATTGAAGTGCATATGAATGAGATTATATACATTCATAAAAAGATATTAATCATACCTCTTCACAATAATATTTTTAACAAAATAAAAAAAAAAAAAAAACAGAGTACCCGAAGCATGAATCATTCAGTAGTTCAGAAACCACTCACAATCTTCAAGTGTGAAAATAAAATTTGAGTCTCAATTCAAGAAGCAAATTGAGTAGGAATAGAAATTGATACTTTTGATAACCAATATGCATAGCCATAACAATGGCGGAACAGAGCATGAATGACTCAAATGGCTGAATAAACAACCACTGAAAAGTGTAATTTTCCTCTGTTTTGGAAGATGGGGTTTTTTCTTCGCTGATCAATTGAAAGAGATAGCGGTTGGTTTGAAAAACATCAGAGAAAGATTCTTGTTGTTGGTGCGAAGTCCACCGGGAAAAGAGAATTTTGATGAGCTGCTGTCGGAGGGCTTTCTGGAGAAAACAAAAAATTGGGGCTTGTTAATAGAGTCGTGGGCTCCGCAGAAGGAGGTGCTCGACCAAATCGCGCTGGCCGAATTCTTGACTCACTGCGGAAGGAGCTCGGTTATGGAAGTGTTGTCGTTTGGAGTGCCGATGATCGGTTGGCCAATATAAGGAATTGAAAGAATTGGGATTTGGGGAAGGAGAAGAATTGTGATGGAGATAAATTTATGATTGAATATGCAGGAACTTTTCGAAATCAAATTTTAAAAATTCGAAATTTGGAAAGTCGAAGACTTTTCGATTCTATGAGGAATTCCATGATTTGCGAAGATTTTGGAAAGTCAGTGAATTAGGGGGAATGTAACCTAAATTCTAGGATTTTAACTAAGCAAATTTTATGGAATTTAAAATATGCAGTTAGTTTTATATTGAGTAAAATATATTAAGTAATAAGATTAAAGTTATAATGGGACTTTTAGCTTTAATTTGACTCTATTAAAAAAATATACAATTTTATGTTTCTATTAGCTTAAGAGTTCTAATAATGACCTTATTAGAGAATAATCTCAAAAAACTACTTACTCCTTTAAAATTATCCTTCAATTATCTTTTATTATATTATATGATATTATTTTTTATGCACTAACAAAATACAATTTCGACGAAGTTGGATAGCTCAAGTGGTTAGAGCACCATTTTAGGTCCTGGGTTTGAGTCATGGGGAGGGGTAGGTCCTGGGTTCGAGTCATGGGGAAGGGAAAAGGGATGAATATTTAATGTAATTTAAAAAAAAATAAAAAAAAAAAAATACAATTTCTCCAAGAAATATTCATATTGTCCCTATAAAAAATTAACTTTATACCCTTTAATATTAATAAACAGTTTCTACTTTAAAACTCATTTAAACGGAGGGAGTACCCCTTAAAAAAAAAATTCATTGCTCTTCAAAAAAAATATCCATTTTAAATATATATTTCATTAAATTTGTTTTATCTATTATTTCATACTTATTTATGAAAATAATTAGTTGTATAATTGCGTATTTATTTAAAGCAATCACTCCTATTTATTTTATATAATTTTCAATTTGAGCTATACATTTTAAATAAAAATATATATCAAACGTATTGACGTAGAACAAAAATTATAACATCAAATGCATGTAATGTAATCAGAATAAATTTGAATAAAACTAGTAAAGTGGCCGACACTTAGTAAAGGAAAGAGAAATTTGTGTTGATTATAGTAAGAGGAAATTCAGATTTGGTCCCATTAATCATGGGTCTATTGAGTTTTGATTCCATGATATTTGGATTTAGTTTCATACGAATATAAGTCTTGCAAATATGGTCCCATACGAAATAAATTTTGCAAACTTGATTTCAAACGTTACAAAAAATGCAAAAATGGTCCCAAACGTTACAAAAAATGCAAAATTGGTCCTAAAAGTGAAAAAAAATTATTTAATTAATTATTATCATTACTCAAATTGATATAATAATTAACGATTAATTAATATATTATAAAGTTTGTATAATAATCAATATTAATAAATATATAAAATCTAATCGATTTAAATTTTATATAATATGTTTAAAGAGTAAAATTCATAGTAATATTTTTTTTAAATTATATTTTCTTTTATTTTTGTAATTCATGAAAAAATATTATAAAATTATATATTGTCAATAATTTATTAAATTAATAATTTTTAATAAAGTGAGATATAATATATATATAATTTAATTTTCTCATCAATGTATGTTTTTTTATTATTTGTTTTTTCTCTGCGAATCACCATTTTTTTTTTCGCGTGCGTTTTTCAGTATTTTTTCTTATTTTTGAAAATTATTCTAATCACACTTAGGAACCTGTGTATGGTTTTTTTTTTCAAGAAATTGTTTCTGGTTTGATTTTTACGGAATAAAAATGTTTTGGGGGTTGCAATATGTAATTTAATTATTAATGTAGTTATTAATTTGATATGTATTCATTGAGAAATATTTTGATTTTTTCGGAATAAAAATGTTTTGGGGGGTTGCGATGTGTAATTTAATTATTAATATAGTTATTAATTTGTACTCCGATGTATTCATTGAAAAAAAGACATGTCTCAATTATTGTATTGACAAGTTTAACATAACTTCCATTATTTTTTATAAATTTTCCATTTAAAAAAGTATACATTGATGAGAAAATTAAATTATACTTTAATTCAATATATATATATATATATATTATATCTCACTTAAAAAAATTATTAATTTAATAAATTATTGACAATATGTAATTTTATAAATTTTTTTCACGAATTACGAAAAATAAAGAAAATATGATTTTTAAAAATAATATTACTACAAAATATGAATTTTACTCTTTAAACATATTATATAAAATTTAAATTGATTAGATTTTATATATTTATTATTATACAAAATTTATAATATATTAATTAATAGTTAATTATTATATCAATTTGAATAATAATAATTAATTAATGAGTTTTTTTTTTTCACTTTTGGGACCAATTTTGCATTTTTGTAACATTTGGGACCAATTTTGTAATTTTTGTAACGTTTGGTACCAAGTTTGCAAAATTTATTTTGTATGGAGCCAAGTTTGCAAGACTTATATCGTATGAGACCAAGTTTGCAAAATTTATTTTGTATGGGACCAAGTTTGCAAGATTTCTTTCGTATGAGACTAAATCCAAATACAATGGGACCAAAACCCAATAGACCTATGGTTAATGGGACCAAATGTGCAATTTTTCTCATTATTGTAACTTAGTAATAAAATGTAAATCACATTCGCAAATCATCCCATTAGACAGGCATTAATCACATACAAAATACATACTCTGAAAAATATTTTGGGATTGGGGTATAATTGTACCCCATGTCCCAATACTAGGTCCGCCTTTGTAGATAAAGAGGGAGGGGCATAAGATAATTGGAATTTTAATGACTTATTGCACGTTCTTGCTATATGATTCAAATGTATCGTAACATCCTTAGAGCATCCCAATAAAGCAACAAACAAATTCATACCACAACCATCCGTGTCATGGATCCTTTCAATTTCTTGTAAATTTCAAACAGATAAAATAATGAGTGAAAATACACTTATTCAATGTGTTTATCTCTCTAAAATTTATAAGAAATTTATCAAAAGAAATTAAGAGAATTTGTGTCTGTCGTTTCTCTGTCAGTCCGCGGGTTCTATCAATGGTGGTGGTGAAATTGAACACCTACACATTCCTCAACTTGTATTAAATGATGATCAAAGTTTGAGCACATCTTCAACTGATTCCAAATTCTTGGAAATTAAACTTCAACATTTATAAATTTTTGTTTTTGGGAATATTGGTAGAATTTGTGTTCTCTTTTCTACTACTCTGGGCTTGATTATCAATATGTATACTCATACTCCCTCCCTATACTCATAAATTTTATTTTTGCTTTTTAACAAACAAATAGTTGAGATAGAGAGATAGAAAAAATAAAATGTAGAAAAATAGATAGTAAACAAAATAAAGGTAAATAGAGACATGGATAAAAAAATATAGAGAGAAAAATGTGTCTCATTGTCGTGTTCCCGACCTATTGGATTTATGTTAAAATAAAAGAAGGGTGTGTGTTTCACATTGATTTGTGAATAAATGGGAGGAGGATTCCTAATGCAATTTTAAAAGTCTAGATGTCTTTGTTACAAGTGGATTCCTAATATGCATATGAGGGGATTTAAAACAATAATAAAAGCATACAAATAATTCGAAAAAAGCATAAATGAAGAGGTTCAAATTCTCGAACCACAATGGGTCGAGCATTTTGAGGGTATGATTGATAAGATATACTGCAATATAAAAACTTGACATTCAGTTATGTTTATAATTACTTGTGAAAATTTTGAGCAACTATTATTACGCATCATTAATCCTACTTTCTTCACGTAAATTAATAACCCAGACATCAAAGTTTCCAATTGTAATAGTTTTTTTTTTCTTTTTTTACTAAATCATACTCACTCAGCCTCTTATTCAATTATTCATTTGACGCGAAATTTAATGTGAGAATTGACTATTTGTATCACAAGAGATAAAATAACTTCTTGACGAGTATGTATTATTCGAATTTGAGAAAAATAAGGAAAAACAAATGCTTTTGTGTGGGATAAGTAATGCCAATTGGTGAGATTTTGATATATTTGAAAAAAAAAATCTTTTTCTTTTTTTGCATTATAGAAATTAGGAAAGGGCAATCTAATTAGAGACGAATGGAATAGTTAACATATGAGATGGTTATGCATTTTGCTGTTCTTTCTTTGAAAAAATCCTTATGGAGGAAAAAAACAATATTTTTCAATCATTTTAATTTGAATAGTTTTTCATTATGTTGCGTTACTCCCTAACGATTTACACATATATATGCTATTTTTTCTTGAAGTATCAATTAATTTATTGGTGTCAAGAATTGTATGATTTCATTTTTTTTTTTCATATACATTTTTTTTCCTTTTTGTGGTTTTGCAACTTATTCTCATAAAAAAGGATTCAATAAGGTCAAGTTTTCCATTTCTTCATGAGCTACTAACTTGTTTAGTAGTTTCGTTGCTTTCTAACTATTTTTTCTTTTTTTTATGATAGCATTTAATTTAAAATAAATAGAATGCAAGAATAATTTTAATGAAAATTAATCTCATTGTAATTTAAAGATAAAATAAACTTGTTACAATCTCTCATATATGTAATGCAAATACAATACAAAGAAACTAGTGTTTAAACGAGGTCATAGTGACATTCGAAGAAGATATTGTCAACATTGCTTCAGTAGCCTCAAATGCCTGTAAGTAGAAATGAATTTTAATTAAAATAACATAAAATTTTAAACTGGATCAATAATTTCATAATACGGGGTAAAAAAAATTAATATGGGGTCGGATGAATTATTTATGTTGAGATATGCATTTAAGAAATACAACATGATGAAATATATTTGCATGTTTTCTACAAAGTAGTGTTATGACAACAAATGAGAGAATGCGAAAACATACTTACATGTACTTCTTGTGTTGTTTTGTTAGCACTCTTGAGGTCCTTCCCATTGCAGGAGTATATGATAAAAGTTATCACCTCATTGAACGAGTAAAATGCCTTTTTTCGATGATAATATACCTATCAATAAAGTGGATAATGTGAAAGTGAAAGGTCGGTAAATAAAATACATGTGTTTAATTTATATCATTTAATATGAACAATTTTATTTTATATTATCAAGAAAATTACTTTTACATGCTTCTTCGAGCCTCGCTGTCTTTTTTCCTTACTCCATTCTCTGAGACGCTCTTCCATGGGGATATCATACGTCTTGTGAAAGATGGGAATTGTAGGATCTTTTGGCACTCGTACCACAATATGGTCACCTGGTACGAGTTCATGAACCACAATTTTCCATTTTCCATTCTTCTCAATAAAAAACACCTGATATCGATCAATACCACCTGTTTTTATCTGTGCAAAACATATATAACTCTGTGTGTTTAGAAAATTGAATATTAAGTAATACATAAAATTTTTTGTAAGGTCATGATGCAATAATGTTAGAAAAAAAAAATCTAAAATTTAATAATATTACTCATTTTTCTCTAAGAGAATCTATTAATGTTAACTAATTTCTTACCATGAAAGTAAGAAGGTGGATCTTGAGTGTAATAGAGGGATAGAAGAGTGTTTGACTTAATAAGGATAAAAAATTAAAAATAAATACAAAGTGTAAAAGAGTGCTTTTGAATTAGTTGGAAAAGTATTGATAAATATTAACATTAGATTGAATAGTGTGAATTTAATTCAATAAAACTTATATAATGAAAAACTAAAACTTAGCTCATAAAAAAAAATTAAAATTAACAATACCAAGAAAAACTTTAAAACAATATTACATTAATATTTTTAATATGAATTTTGTTATATATCGAAATAAAATAAATCTAATTTTTAAAAAAAAAATTGAATACCTCATGGATCTCCAGAAGGTAATGTTCTTCCGCTCTTGGAAACTTAAAAAGTTTAAAGAAGAACTCTTCTTCCCTTTGAATTATCTCATTTTTTCTTGATCTACGTCTACCTGATGTACACGCCTGATGCATTTAAGAGAAAAAAAAATCTTAATTTGAACTCTAAATAAAAACATAAAAAGACGAAATAAAAAATTTAGCTACGAAACGGTAGATAGATGGAGACACAAACTATATGTCTTGAACAAATGAAAAATTAGTGATTTTTTTTTAGCATCGATATCATTAAAAAGTACAATGTAGCTATACCTCATTATTTGTTACATTAAATGGTATCGGACCAGATATCGGAATTGCTGCTTTCACCCCTTTCACGATATAACAATGATTCTCTTCCGACCAGCGCTGCCATATGAAATTAAGTTAAACTATTATAAAAAAAGATTCACTTGACTAAATTTATTTGGTAAGGCTACCTCGGGAACGAGTGGAGGAGACCCTTCTCTGGACGGAAATGTCCTCAAGAAAACTTCACGATCATTTGCAGTCTCACTACGAGGCTCCATTAACTCAAGAAGTTGGAACTCAGAAGATAATTAAACTAAGTTTTCTTGAACGAAAAACTGATTCAAATTGAATAGGATATGTGGTTAATCGTAGGGGTAGCTCCTTTATATAGATGTAATTGAGGGTAATATGGGAAAACCGCGTAACACGGGAAAACGCTTTTTATATTTAGATATGCATGTTATAAATTAAAGCACAAGAATACACAGTCGGACTCGTAATTCATCTTTTCCTATTTTTGTTTGAGGAAAGGTATTCAAATTTATATGATTTAATTACAAATTAGATTTGTTTAATAAAAGTGGGTATGATTTGTTATATCAATTCATTTGTTCCATTTTTTGTGTTCCACTTAATGTTTCGTTTTGCTAAATTTCTAATACGTGTTGTTCATATTATTATTATGAGGCGACGATCATTTTTTGATATGACACATGTCAATAAATGAAACACTAAACTTTGACACATAATTTCTAGGATTGGTATGTTGGAATAAATCTAGTTTGTAAATAAACCATGAAAATAATTATAGAGTATTAATTATAAGAATGATCATTATTATATTATTTAATGTCAAATTTCATTTTATTCAGACAAACGCTTTTCATATTTGGATATGCATGTAATAAATTAAGAGACATAAATTTTCTTTTCCCATTTTTACTCGAGGAAATGTATTCAGATTCATGTAATTGTTTAAAAGAAAAAAGACGGTTACATGTATTTATAACATATGTACGCGAATGTTCTTGCATATATTTAAATTTAAATATGAATTAGTATCATTTATGGAGTTTTTAGAATTTTTATTTTTTTATTTTTTATTGTCATCTATATTTCTGCTTTTTTTTTTTTTAAATTTTTTTTCTTCCTCATCTCTTTCTTCCTTTATACTCTTTTCATCTCTTACTTAAGAATTTATAATTTTTGGACACTAATTTCTTTATACTTATCCTCACTTTATCTTCCCATCTTCCTTTGCTTTTTTTTTTTTTTTATCTTTATGCCATTATTAATTTTTTTAAAAAATCCCTTCATTTGGTCTTTTTGCTAATTTAATCCTTTTGTACATTTTTTTCTTATCCATTTTTGCATTTTATTGTTTACTTTAATCATTTTTTAGTTATATATATTTTTTTAATCCCTCAATTTTCGTGTTTATTGTTTTCTCTATTCTTCCTTTTTCTTCTGTTATAGCTTTTTTTTTTCATCCTATCTTTTTAACTTTTTCATCACTTTTTTTTTTCTTTCTGTTTATTGTTTTTTTCTCTCCCCATTTTTGTACCTTTATTACTTTTTTTTTAATTCCCCCCAATTAGTTTTTTCGCTAATTTTGTCTCATTCAATATTTTTTTACTTCCTCCTCTACTTTATTTCTCCTCTCTTTCTTCCTTTATACTCCATCCACCCAGTGAAAAATATTCAACTTTTCTTTTTATCTGTTTCAATGAAAGGTATCCATCTTTTTATTGGTAAACTACTTTCTGTTCGGTTGCATTTCATTATATTATTCTCTCTTCCAATCACATTATCTCTAATGCATTTACATATTCTATTATATTTCTTAACCTCCGTGTTCAAGACTCTTTGATAGCTTTCACAGGACTGTATATAGTAACTTTTTTATATGTCCTTCTACTTTTTCTTCTTTCCTCTCATCTTCTCATATACTCCCTCCATCCACCAAAAGTAGTTCCATGGAGGGTGGACACAAGTTTTAAGAAAAAGGTAGATAAAATAGATAAATTAAGGGTATTATAGGGTATTGTGGGGTCCATTGTTAATAAAGTGATTGTTTATGAATAAAGTTGATGGCAAATTGAGTAATTAAGTGATGGTTGAAGGGTGATAGTTTTCATAAAGTGTATGGGACTACATTTGGTGGACAAAGAATATAAGGCTAATGTGACTACTTTTCATGGATGGAGGGAGTATATATATATATATATATCACTTTCTATCTTTTTTTTTTCTCTCTCTCATCTTTATACTTTTATTACTTTTTTAATTCTATCATTTAGCATATTTACTAATTTTATCACATTCTATCTTTTCAAGCTCATTCTGCATTTCTGATTTACTTTTATAGTTTTACCTTTATTTATATTCATAAAATTTTGTCTTTCTTTTGAACCCCACCATTTCTATTTTTCTTCTTTCTCCTCTCTTTCTACTTTTCCTCGCCCATTTTCTAACTTTTTTTTAATAATTTTTTTTCCATCTTTATGCTTTTATTAATTTTTTAATTCCTTCATTTGACATTTTTGCTAATTTTATCTCATTCTATCTTTTTTAGCTCATCTGCATTTTCTGATTTACTTTTATTGTTATACCTTTATTTATACCCATAAATTTTTGTCTTTATTTTGGACCACCATTTCTTACTTTTTTTTTTATCTCTCCTTTCTTTCTTTATACCTTTTTTTATTTATCTCTTTATACTTTTCCTCACCCATTTTCTTGATTTTTTTTAGTAACTTTTTTTTTTGTTTTCCATCTTTATGCCATTTATTACTTTTTTTAAATCCCTTTAACATTTTTGCTAATTTAACCCCTCCTTTTTACCTTTTTTTTTTTTTATCCATTTCTGCATTTTATGGTTTACTTTTATCATTTTTTCCTTTATATTTTTTTAACCCCTCAATTTTTTGTATTTTTTTTCTTTCTCCATTCTTCCTTATGTTATACTCTCTCCATCCCGTGATTACCTGCACACTTTTTTTGTTGGGACGTCCAAAGATTACTTGCACACTCTCAATATGGAAATACTCCACAAATTTAATACCCTCCCAACATCATTTTATTTTCAAAATTTGATGGTCCCGAGGGTCAGATGAGTTTAGTATTTGATGTACTCTAAGTTGATTTTAGCTCTATAAGATAACTAGTCGACTGATTTGCTAGGGGCCTAGAACTAGTTAGTCAACTGAGGGTTATCAAACAAGACTCAGTGCGGAAATGTGGTAGCCCATGATTATACTCGTCAATTTGTGAAAAAAAACCTTTGTAAGTCATTTTATGCACAATCAACTGATTTGATGTCAGCTAATATATATGAGTAGGTAAAACTGACCGTACTCTTGACTCAAGTGTTAGATTTTTCTCCATAATCCCTTTATGAACTCAGAACGATGAGCTGAACAAGAATCATTGCTTCACAATGACCAACGAATAAATAAGAGGGTATCAACTGATTTGGTATCAGTTGATACAAATCGTTCTTTAAAACAATGTTATGCAATATGCAAGATTATGATAATTAATATGAAAACAGTAAAGAACACAAGATTTATAGTGGCTCGGCCTCCAAACCTTCATCCACTCTCACAGTCCAGCTGTGATATTCAATCCCTTCCAAGGGCTTGTATTTTACGTGCCAGGATTAACACATCTTGCTACTTTATAGCCTCAAGAGAAGACTTTGATCCTTTGGTACTTCCAAGTGCACTAGATCAACTAGTCATTGTGAGGAACTATCACTCTCACAGTGATTCACTACAAAAATCGGGTTCTAGGGTTTAAGGTAGAAGGTGGGTTTGAAGTATGATGAACTAGGTGAGATTTTCCCTTACAATCTGATTAACCTCATGCTAGGGTTGGAAAAATCTCTCTCTCTCTCTCTCTCTCTCTCTCTCTATATATATATATATATATATATATATATATATATATATAGGACTATGCATACTTAGTTTGAGTTCACCCACTTTCGGATGGTGATGCTTGCTAAATCTTCATTGAAGTACTTTTGAGCTTTTCTTCTCGTTTGATCGTTGAAGTTCCATGCTCGACCTTGCATCACCTCCTTCATCAATGAGATATAAGTAATGAACTCCTTTATATAGTGTAGATTTGAATTGTTACTGTTTGAGAGTAACTTCAAATCTCCAACAATTCAGGAATTGCCATATTTGATTGATACTCTGAATATTACCGTTGCCATGTAATATGTCCCTTCGGGGACATCCGATAAAATTGGAATGCCCCTGCCAAGGATGACACGCATAAATCGAGAAATGGTCTGTTGCTATGTAATATTCAGTGTATCTTTGACTTTTTATTCTTGTGCAACTGTATCTTGTCAGATCTTTTGTGTTTGTTGTTGCGTTCATATTGATCGACGTCAGCTCTAATGTGACCTTCAGTATAAACCATATCAGACGACCTTTGCTTCAACTGATTCTAGGTTGAGCTCGTGTGGACTTGATACTTATGCATCTGATTGCATACCTCAGCTGCCTAGTAACTCAACTTTGGTCCTCAGGTGTTTTGGTCTTCAGTTGTTTGGTGCCCAACTGATCAGACCTCTACTGATCTCACTCAGCTGATCAGTCGAGTTCCCCCTCGACTGATTCCTCTCTCGTCTTGTCTTCATCTTATCCTCTCTTCTTGAGCCTACGCGAGTTTCTCCACTACATCAGTTGGGTTCCCCCTCGACTGATGCTACTAGAAGCTAACTTTTAAAAATTAAATAATGAAGTTGACTATATAAACAACTTCTCATAATACAAGTGGTTTGGTATATCAAAACTAAATACAAGGGATATCAGCTACCTGAATATCCCAACAAAATTGTTACTCCTTTTTTGCCTACATTTTACTTTACACCTTACTAAATCACCTAAAATACCCCTAATTATCTTACATCATCATTCACCAACCCCTAAATCCCATTTTCTTAGGGAGTAGCTCTTTAAAAAAAAAAAAACTCTTTCTACCTTTTTTTTTTCATTCTATCTTCTCATCTTTTTTAAGTTTTTTTTTTATCACTTTCCATTTTTTTTTCTTTTCCCATCTTTATGCTTTTATATTATTATTTTTTTTCTTTTTATTACTCATCTCTTTCTATTTTTTTTCCACTCATCTTTTAGTAATTTTTGCTATTCTTTTTCCTCCCATCTTTAGGTCTTCGTTACTTTTTTTTAAAGTTCATTTCATTTGGAATTTTTTTACTAATTTTACCACTTTCTTCATTTTCAGCTTTACTTTTATCACTTTTTTTACCTTTTTATTTTGATATTTGTTGGTCCCTTTTTATACGAGTGTTCTAGAAATTCTAAGGGGAGGGGTGAATAGACTTTATTGCCCCTTTATAAAAACACATTTCTTTCAATAAGATGGACGGTCTGAATGAGAGTGTGTGTGTCGAACAACACATAGAGATAACTAACTTACTGATAGTACAAACAACAAATCAGTTTAGTAGCTGTCTAACACAATTGTTAATGCGGAAATGTGTTCGACCCTTGATTTATTTAGACTCGTATGTGTTTGAAGAATTTTCTTAAAAAATCATGCAAGAGATGGATAATGTTGTCAACTGACTTGATGTCGTGTTGTACACGTTTCAAATGTGTTCTGAAAATTACGCTTAAATCTTTTAAATTAATATTGAGTATAGGTAAATTAAACGTTAAAAAACGATAGAGTAGTAAAGAAAAACACGAGGATTTATAGTGGTTTGACCTCCAGACCTTCGTCCACTCTCACAACCACGCTGCGAAGTTAATTTGTTTATAAAAAAGGATTTTGTTGGGAATAAAATGAGTTTTGATTATGATACCAAAACCCCCCTGAGACATGCCAAGTACATAAGTCAAGCTTAATGAACATGGTCCAAGACTGTTGGAACATGTAGACTAGGACAAGTAGAGAAGCTGATATGTTAGGCAGCTCTTAGATGAATAGATGCACTAGTTGAGGGGGAACATATGCTTTGAAGTTTATCAAGAACAAGTCCCCTCAAGGCTCAAGTGAAATGTGTCCCAAGTCTACTGAATAGACAAATATGCTGATCAAGAGTGAATGGATTTTGGAACAATCTTTCTGAAGATCAAGCATGACAAATACATCATCTAGACAAAACCTGCTAAAGTACTTCTGCTTAGGAGGTTTGTCCAGGAGAGTTGTCTCAGCACACTTGTACCAGAACCATGTCTAAATGATCCCAACTGTGCTGATATGGTCAAAGACAACTACTCTATGTCATGAAAGAACAAGATCCAATCTAAGGATGCATAGAGACATTCAAAGAAAGAGAAAGAGCCAAATCATCTGAAGAGAGCATGCCAACCCTGCTGATAAGTGAACTCTGCTGAAACTGATAAGCAGAGTTGTCCAAGAGATAAGGAATGTTGTCCTTATCATAAGACTAATCATCAGAAGCCATGTCCATGTTTGACCAAGTGAATCTTGAAGTCAGACATTGGGAAAAGTGCTCAGAATGAAGACAAAGTGGTTACAGCCGTTTATTTCCCAAGTTAAGGACATGTCACAATCAGAATCTGTCTTCCAGTTTGAAGATTTAAAGGAAGACATTTATAGACATTTGAGGCTGCCTCTCCAATGGGAAAATCCTCAAATTTGTCTATAAATACAGAAGTGTGAAGACCATTTGAAGCACCTCAACACATCCAACTATCCTACAAGTTAACAAGTGCTTTCAAGCTCTCAAAAGACATTCTTAGTCTTCAAACACCTCATCTAAGCTGAACTCCACTGTATATTCATACAAAGCTTAGAGAGGTATCCTATCCTTATACACTGATCTCCATTGTAAAGGATATCTCATTAGTTGGAACCTTACTTCAACCCTTATATCTTTCAAGTGAGAAAGTGAGAAGGTTGTAGTAGTAGAAGTGGAAGGAACTAACTATTGAGAGAAGAACAGTTCAGTTCTGAGTTGAGAAAGGGTACTAGGACTCTAGACATCCTAGGGATCAAGGCACCAAGGAGTGGTGTAGTTGATCAAGTGCACTTTGGCACTATAAAACAAGTTAATTCCAAGAGTGAAGGAATTATCCTGTTAAATCAGGGAAAGTGGATGTAGGAGCTTGAGTCTCTGAACCACTATAAACCTTTGTGTTGATTTACATTCAAAGTACTTTACATACATTCAACACTGCACACAAACTAGACTTTCAAGGATACATATCACAAACTGTGCAAAAACCTGATTTGGACAAGTTCCCTGAACTGGATAAACTGTTAAAGTAATTTCAGAATTAAAAGGAGTTTAAACAAAGGACCAACCACTAATTCCGCACATATAACTCACTTAGATAGTTATTCAACTAAGTACTCAATAGTACTTAGTAGTTTGATTATCTTAGAGGAGTTAATCATATCAGCAGAGTTGTCCAGGACAACCTTGCTAAAGACTGGTTTGATCAAGTTTTCAAAAAGAAATTGCATACAAGTGTATTCCCCCCCCCATACACTTGTTATATACTCCTTTCAGGACCAACAAGTGGTATCAGAGCAGGGGTTCAAAGACCACTGCTTCTGAAAATCCATCTTGATTTTCAAAATCACATATTTGGTGTGGTCACTGAACTGATCTCTATCTGAAATCTATCATATCTGTATCTAACTCATCTTGTTTTGAGATATGGCCAACAACAATGCTGCTGTTCCACCTCCTGCTGTTCAAGGACTGGACAATATGGCTACCAATCCAGTTAACCATATATCACATCACAAATTGCCCATGTTCTCAATTGACAATTATGATTTCTGGAAAATCAGAATGAGAGCTTATCTTGCATCTCTTCATACTGACATGTTAAGGGTGATTACAAGAGGACCCTATGTGTTCACTCAGCTCAACCACAGATTGATTGATGAACAAAGAGCAGACACAAGGGATGTAATTCCTAAGGATGAAGATGACTTCACCTCAGAGGAGAAAAGGAAAGATAATTTGAATTATCTAGCCATGAATACCCTCTACCAAACAATTCCAGATGCAATCATGGGAAGGGTCTACCACTGCACAACTGCCAAGGAAATTTCGGATACTCTTGCAGAAATGTGTGAGGGTACTGAAAAGATCAAGGAAAACAAACTCTAAGTGGCTGTGCAGAAGTTTGAGCAATTCACAATGGAGCCAGATGAGTCCATTGACAAGTTTG
Organism: Galeopsis tetrahit; assembly: GCA_963675135.1. Lineage (NCBI taxonomy): Eukaryota > Viridiplantae > Streptophyta > Magnoliopsida > Lamiales > Lamiaceae > Galeopsis > Galeopsis tetrahit. The sequence goes on along the minus strand of OY776121.1, from coordinate 18,881,276 downwards.
TTGGTAGATTCACAGATGTGATGAATGAAATCAACTCATTGGGCAAGGTGTACTCCAAGAGAGAAGTTGGACTAAAGATCTTGAGAAGTCTCACTCAAAAGTGGGATGTATATGCTGTAATGATGCAGAACACCAAAGATCTCTCCACCATGCCCATGCAACAAATCTTCTCTGAACTCAAAGCTTATGAGTTTGACCTCAACAGAAGGAAGCCAGCTGAGGAAACTTCCTTACCAACCAAAGGAGTGGCATTCAAAGCTAAAACTGCTGAACCAGAAATGCAACCCACTCTAAGATCATCAAATTCAGTCTTTAAGGCTGAAATGAAGGAAGAGATGGCCCTCATGGCTAGGAGGTTTGACAAACTCAACTCAAGGTTTGGTAGATACAAGAAATTCTACTAAGACAACAAATTCAGGAGAAGGTACAACTCTCCTGAAGCCCAGGCTGAGGACAAGAAGCCTGAAGAGAAAATATCAGAGCACAAGTACTCTGATAGGAGAAAGTCCAGCAGAGCTGAACCCTCCTCATCTAGAAGGAAAGATGATCCAAAGAAAGATGATGATGAGGATCTGTGCTACAACTGCAAGAAGAAAGGGCACTTCCAGTATGACTGCCCTGAACTCAGCTCTAAGGAAAGAAGAGAGAGGCAAGCCAAAAGAGATAGAAAATTCACCAACAGAAAAGCCATGATGGTTGGTGATGAATCTGAGAGTGCTGAAAGCTTCAACTCTTCCGATGGACTATTCTCAAACAGTGATGATGATGTTGATGTGTGCAACATGGCCATTGAGGATGATGAGGTATCCTCTACTTCTAGCTCATCATCATTTCTATCACATAACACTAGTGAAGTCAACTTGAAACTTTCCTTTGGGAAGTTGATGGAAGATTTCACCAGGTTACAAGAATTTCATGACAATTGTGTGAGAGAAAATGAAAGGATTTCAATTGAGCTTTCAAAACCTGCTGAGACAGTAGTTGATATTAAATCTACTGAGTTGTATCAACAAGTCTTGAGAGAGCTTGAGGAAGCAAATCTCAGGATAGTTGACCAACAAAGACAGATTGATGATCAACTGCTTTCTCAAAAGAGAAAATATTTTGAACTAAAAATTCTTCAAGCAAAATTTGAAAACCTCTCACATGAGTATGACAGTCTTAAATCAAGTGAAGAGAGCCTGAAATTAAAGATGTCGGCTTTGAACAAATCCTCTAGAGCAATAGAGGAAATTCAAAGTTATCAAAGACCTATGGCTCAAAGAAGTGGATTAGGTTTTGATCCATTTGAATCTTCACTTTGTCTTAGTGTTGCTTCCACAAGTAACACTAAAAAAATCTTTGTTAAATCAGTGGCACAACAAGCTAAAAATGAATTAATTCAGCCAATGAACAAAGGGAAGGGCAAAATGAATGAGATGCCCACTCAAGTGCTTCAGCAGACTAGGCCCAAACCTAAGGAAAAGGCCAAAATCCCTGAACACAAGAGGAATGTTGGTCAGCAGAGTAGACCCAGTGGAAGGGCAACTCTCCTGAACAATGTTCAGAGAAGTTATCCAAGGTTTAATCAGCCTAGGCCAACTCTACTGAGAAAGCCTCAGCTGAATAGACCTCAGGACAACTATCCTCAAAGGCAGAATAAAATGAGACAACCAAAACCCCTCATGCCAAAGGGTAATGGTCATAAATATGCCTTCCCTCAAACATTTCCTGAAGCAGCACAAAGAACTCATAAGTTTAGGAGATTTGACAACTCTCCTGAAACTTACAGAGTCAATACTTACACACACACTTTCCCAAAGGCATTTAAGGGAAAGACAGTGTATGTTGATGCACAAGGAAAACAACCTAGCCACCTTGAATCAATCAGGGTAATTAGGCAAGTTTGGGTTCCTAAAGGTACATCTAACCTCTCAGGACCCAAAATTCAAAGGGTACCTAAAACTTGCTAATTGCAGGTACCTAAGGGCCATAAGAAGATAAGGAGCATGAACAAAAAGTCAGCATGGTACCTTGATAGTGGATGCTCAAGGCACATGACTGGAAACAAAGAACTCCTCACTGACTTCACTGAAAAAGAAGGCCCAAATGTCACCTTTGGAGACAGCTCACAAGCAGTAACAAAAGGTTATGGTACCTTTATAATTGGTAATATCAAGGTATCCAATGTATCTTATGTGGCTGGTCTCAAATACAATTTACTAAGCATAAGTCAGTTCTGTGATAAAGGTTTTAATGTTGAATTCTCAAGTGGAAAATGCTTAATTAAAGATAAAACTCAACAAACTCTACTGACTGGAACTAGAAAGGGAAATGTGTATTTTGATGACTGAGACAAGTCTACTGATGCTGCATGTTTCATTGCTAAGAGCTCAAATGAACAAAGTTGGTTATGACATAAAAGGCTAAACCACCTGAACTTTAAATCAATGAACAAACTTGCTAGAAATGCATTGGTTAAAGGACTACCTAATGAGGTTTTCATTAAGGAGCATGTTTGTAAACCATGCTAAGAAGGAAAACAGATTAAAGCCTCATTCAAGGGAAAACCAGTCATCTCTACTGAAAGGGTACTTGAACTTTTACACATGGATTTATTTGGACCAATTACCCCAGCAAGCATAAATGGTAGGAAATACACATTGGTGGTAGTAGATGTCTTCTCTAGGTTCACATGGGTAGTATTTCTCCTTAATAAGAAAGAAACTCAAGTCAAACTCACTGAAATGTTAAAGAGATTGTCTAATGAAAAGAGCCTTAATATAATCAAGATAAGATTTGATAAAGGCACTGAGTTCATAAACTCATACATCAATGAGTATCGCACACAAAATGGAATAGCTCATGAAACCTCAGCAGCTAGAACTCCTCAGCAGAATGGAGTTGTAGAAAGAAGGAATAGAACCCTAAAGGAAGCGGCTAAAACCTTAATTGCTGATTCTAATCTACCTAAGAGGTTTTGGGCTGAAGCTATAAACATTGCATGCTATACTCAGAACAAATGTTTGATCACTAAGGGTCAAGGCAAAACCCCCTATGAACTCTGGAAAGGAAGACTGCCTAAAGTGTCATATTTCCACATATTTGGTTGTAAGTGTTTCATTCACAACAATGGGAAAGAACAGTTGAAAGCTTTTGACAACAAAGCTGATGAGGGGATATTTCTTGGATATTCCCAAATCAGTAAAACTTTCAGGGTGTACAACTGCAAAACCCTAATTGTGGAGGAAACACCTCATGTTGTGTTTGATGAATCTATTTTTGAGGTCAGGAACAAGAACCTAGACACTGAAGAAATCACACAAAGAACAACCAGATTGAGCCTAAAAGACAAAGACATTGTATTCATAGATGTTGTCCAAGCCAATCTCCCAGAAAACATATCACTGGACAACAATCCTGAAGGCAACCTTCCTGAAGCAAACCCCACTGAAGGAAATGGTGAACTGAATGACCCAATCCCAGTTCACACTCAGGTAACAACTACCAATGAAGAAGCAGGCTCTGCTGAGGTAGTTTATGGATCAAATATTCCAGGGGGAACCATAAATGTTGAAAATGCCAATGTCCCTGACATTGAGGACAACATCCCTGAATATGATCCAGAATTAGATCCTGTATTCAATTATCCTGAATTCTATGATAATGGTGACTCAACCTTAGTAGAGGACAACTCTACTGAAGGGATCAGAAAAAGAAGGACATGGTTTTCTGACCATCCTATTGATCTGATACTTGGTGATCCAAGTATAGGAGTCAAAACCAGAAGGTTTCATGGTGAAAGTGCTTTATTTTGTTGTTTCCTATCAGAACAGGAACCAAGTGACATTGAAGAAGCACTTCAAGATGCAAATTGGATCACATCAATGCAGGAAGAGCTGAACCAATTCACCAGAAAATATGTATGGGAGCTGGTGGATAGACCTTCACATCAAGATGTCATTGGAACCAAGTGGGTGTTCAAGAACAAGAAGAATGAGAATGATGTGATTGTCAGAAACAAAGCCAGACTAGTGGCAAAAGGCTACTGTCAATCAGAAGGCATTGATTATGATGAGACCTTTGCACCTGTGGCAAGGCTAGAAGCAATAAGGTTATTCTTAGCCTATGCAGCCCACTAGAGGTTTAAAGTGTACCAAATGGATGTCAAGAGTGCCGTCTTGAATGGAGTTTTGAAGGAAGAAGTCTATGTGGAGCAACCACCTGGTTTTGAAGTTGGAAACCAAGTTTACAGACTGAAGAAAGCTCTATATGGACTCAAGCAAGCTCCAAGAGCTTGGTATGACACACTGTCACAGTTCCTCTTGGATCATGACTTTATCAAAGGAACTGTGGACAGAACTCTCTTCAGAATCACTGAAGGAGAGGACATCTTGCTTGTCCAAATATATGTTGGTGACATCATATTTGGATCCCCCAATGAGAAGCTGTGTGAGAAGTTCTCAAAGCTCATGCAAAGCAAGTTTGAGATGTCAATGATGGGAATGATGAATTTCTTTATGGGCTTACAAGTCAAGCAATCGAAGGAAGGAATTTTCATCAACCAAGCAAAGTACACAAGAGAAATGATCAAGAAATTTGGGTGTACAACCAGCAAGCCAGTAAGGATCCCCATGAACACAAATTGGAAAATGGATCCAGATAAGAGTGGTGTTCCAACCAACTCTACTGAGTATAGAGGAATCATTGGTTCACTCCTCTACCTCACTGCCAGCAGACCTGACATCACCTTTGCAGTAGGTGTTTGTGCTAGGTTTCAAGCAAATCCTAAGAAAAGCCATCTAGAGGCTGCTAAGAGGATCTTAAGGTATCTCAAAGGCACTGAAAATTTAGGCCTTTGGTACCCTGCTGATGACAACATTGAGCTAACTGGCTACTTAGATGCTGATTATGGAGGCTGTAGAATTGACAGAAAGTCCACTTCAGAGACATGTCAATTCTTAGGGAACAAACTCATTTCTTGGTTCTCTAAGAAGCAGAACACAGTGACAACCTCCACCACTGAAGCTGAATATGTAGCTGATGTGCTCAGATTCTTTGGTTGAGACAACAACTGAGAGACTACAATGTCAACTCTACTGAAGTGCCAATCTTCTGTGACAACAACAGTGCTATTGCAATATCTCAGAATCCAGTCTTACACACTAGATGCAAGCATGTGGATATCAAACATCACTTCGTTAGAGACCATGTGGAGAAGAAGGATATCAAATTGGTAAAAATCCATATAGATCATCAAAAGGCTGATATCTTGACAAAACCACTTGCAGAGGCATATGAAATTAAGTTAAACTATTATAAAAAAAGATTCACTTGACTAAATTTATTTGGTAAGGCTACCTCGAGAACGAGTGGAAGAGACCCTTCTCTGGACGGAAATGTCCTCAAGAAAACTTCACGATCATTTGCAGTCTCACTACGAGGCTCCATTAACTCAAGAAGTTGGAACTCAGAAGATAATTAAACTAAGTTTTCTTGAACGAAAAACTGATTCAAATTGAATAGGATATGTGGTTAATCGTAGGGGTAGCTCCTTTATATAGATGTAATTGAGGGTAATATGGGAAAACCGCGTAACACGGGAAAACGCTTTTTATATTTAGATATGCATGTAATAAATTAAAGCACAAGAATACACAGTCGGACTCGTAATTCATCTTTTCCTATTTTTGTTTGAGGAAAGGTATTCAAATTTATATGATTTAATTACAAATTAGATTTGTTTAATAAAAGTGGGTATGATTTGTTATATCAATTCATTTGTTCCATTTTTTGTGTTCCACTTAATGTTTCGTTTTGCTAAATTTCTAATACGTGTTGTTCATATTATTATTATGAGACGGCGATCATTTTTTGATATGACACATGTCAATAAATGAAACACTAAACTTTGACACATAATTTCTAGGATTGGTATGTTGGAATAAATCTAGTTTGTAAATAAACCATGAAAATAATTATGGAGTATTAATTATAAGAATGATCATTATTATATTATTTAATGTCAAATTTCATTTTATTCAGACAAACGCTTTTCATATTTGGATATGCATGTAATAAATTAAGAGACATAAATTTTCTTTTCCCATTTTTACTCGAGGAAATGTATTCAGATTCATGTAATTGTTTAAAAGAAAAAAGACGGTTACATATATTTATAACATATGTACGCGAAGGTTCTTGCATATATTTAAATTTAAATATGAATTAGTATAATTTATGGAGTTTTTAGAATTTTTATTTTTTTATTTTTTATTGTCATCTATATTTCTGCTTTTTTTTTTTTTAAATTTTTTTTCTTCCTCATCTCTTTCTTCCTTTATACTCTTTTCATCTCTTACTTAAGAATTTATAATTTTTGGACACTAATTTCTTTATACTTATCCTCACTTTATCTTCCCATCTTCCTTTGCTTTTTTTTTTTTTTTATCTTTATGCCATTATTAATTTTTTTTTAAATCCCTTCATTTGGTCTTTTTGCTAATTTAATCCTTTTGTACATTTTTTTCTTATCCATTTTTGCATTTTATGGTTTACTTTAATCATTTTTTAGTTATATATATTTTTTTAATCCCTCAATTTTCGTGTTTATTGTTTTCTCTATTCTTCCTTTTTCTTCTGTTATAGCTTTTTTTTTTTCATCCCATCTTTTTAACTTTTTCATCACTTTTTTTTTCTTTCTGTTTATTGTTTTTTTCTCTCCCCATTTTTGTACCTTTATTACTTTTTTTTTTAATTCCCCCCAATTAGTTTTTTCGCTAATTTTGTCTCATTCAATTTTTTTTTTTATTTTTTTACTTCCTCCTCTACTTTATTTCTCCTCTCTTTCTTCCTTTATACTCCATCCACCCAGTGAAAAGTATTCAACTTTTCTTTTTATCTGTTTCAATGAAAGTTATCCATCTTTTTATTGGTAAACTACTTTCTGTTCGGTTGCATTTCATTATATTATTCTCTCTTCCAATCACATTATCTCTAATGCATTTACATATTCTATTATATTTCTTAACCTCCGTGTTCAAGACTCTTTGATAGCTTTCACAGGACTGTATAGAGTAGCTTTTTTATATGTCCTTCTACTTTTTCTTTTTTCCTCTCATCTTCTCATATATTCCATCCATCCACCAAAAGTAGTTCCATGGAGGGTGGGCACAAGTTTTAAGAAAAAGGTAGATAAAATAGATAAAGTAAGGGTATTATAGAGTATTGTGGGGTCCATTGTTAATAAAGTGATTGTTTATGAATAAAGTTGATGGCAAATTGAGTAATTAAGTGATGGTTGAAGGGTGATAGTTTTCATAAAGTGTATGAGACTACATTTGGTGGACAAAGAATATAAGGCTAATGTGACTACTTTTCATGGATGGAGGGAGTATATATATATATATATATATCACTTTCTATCTTTTTTTTTCTCTCTCTCATCTTTATACTTTTATTACTTTTTTAATTCTATCATTTAGCATATTTACTAATTTTATCACATTCTATCTTTTCAAGCTCATTCTGCATTTCTGATTTACTTTTATAGTTGTACCTTTATTTATATTCATAAAATTTTGTCTTTCTTTTGAACCCCACCATTTCTATTTTTCTTCTTTCTCCTCTCTTTCTACTTTTCCTCGCCCATTTTCTAACTTTTTTTTAATAATTTTTTTTCCATCTTTATGCTTTTATTACTTTTTTAATTCCCTCATTTGACATTTTTGCTAATTTTATCTCATTCTATCTTTTTTAGCTCATCCTGCATTTTCTGATTTACTTTTATTGTTATACCTTTATTTATACCCATAAATTTTTGTCTTTATTTTGGACCACCATTTCTTACTTTTTTTTTATCTCTCCTTTCTTTCTTTATACCTTTTTTTATTTATCTCTTTATACTTTTCCTCACCCATTTTCTTGATTTTTTTTAGTAACTTTTTTTTTTGTTTTCCATCTTTATGCCATTTATTACTTTTTTTAAATCCCTTTGACATCTTTATGATAATTAATATGAAAACAGTAAAGAACACAAGATTTATAGTGGCTCGGCCTCCAAACCTTCATCCACTCTCACAGTCCAGCTGTGATATTCAATCCCTTCCAAGGGCTTGTATTTTACGTGCCAGGATTAACACATCTTGCTACTTTATAGCCTCAAGAGAAGACTTTGATCCTTTGGTACTTCCAAGTGCACTAGATCAACTAGTCATTGTGAGGAACTATCACTCTCACAGTGATTCACTACAAAAATCGGGTTCTAGGGTTTAAGGTAGAAGGTGGGTTTGAAGTATGATGAACTAGGTGAGATTTTCCCTTACAATCTGATTAACCTCATGCTAGGGTTGGAAAAATCTCTCTCTCTCTCTCTCTCTCTCTCTCTCTCTCTCTATATATATATATATATATATATAGGACTATGCATACTTAGTTTGAGTTCACCCACTTTCGGATGGTGATGCTTGCTAAATCTTCATTGAAGTACTTTTGAGCTTTTCTTCTCGTTTGATCGTTGAAGTTCCATGCTCGACCTTGCATCACCTCCTTCATCAATGAGATATAAGTAATGAACTCCTTTATATAGTGTAGATTTGAATTGTTACTGTTTGAGAGTAACTTCAAATCTCCAACAATTCAGGAATTGCCATATTTGATTGATACTCTGAATATTACCGTTGCCATGTAATATGTCCCTTCGGGGACATCCGATAAAATTGGAATGCCCCTGCCAAGGATGACACGCATAAATCGAGAAATGGTCCGTTGCCATGTAATATTCAGTGTATCTTTGACTTTTTATTCTTGTGCAACTGTATCTTGTCAGATCTTTTGTGTTTGTTGTTGCGTTCATATTGATCCACGTCAGCTCTAATGTGACCTTCAGTATAAACCATATCAGACGACCTTTGCTTCAACTGATTCTAGGTTGAGCTCGTGTGGACTTGATACTTATGCATCTGATTGCATACCTCAGCTGCCTAGTAACTCAACTTTGGTCCTCAGGTGTTTTGGTCTTCAGTTGTTTGGTGCCCAACTGATCAGACCTCTACTTATCTCACTCAGCTGATCAGTCGAGTTCCCCCTCGACTGATTCCTCTCTCGTCTTGTCTTCATCTTATCCTCTCTTCTTGAGCCTACGCGAGTTTCTCCACTACATCAGTTGGGTTCCCCCTCGGCTGATGCTACTAGAAGCTAACTTTTAAAAATTAAATAATGAAGTTGACTATATAAACAACTTCTCATAATACAAGTGGTTTGGTATATCAAAACTAAATACAAGGGATATCAGCTACCTGAATATCCCAACAAAATTGTTACTCCTTTTTTGCCTACATTTTACTTTACACCTTACTAAATCACCTAAAATACCCCTCTTTATCTTACATCATCATTCACCAACCCCTAAATCCCATTTTCTTAGGGAGTAGCTCTTTAAAAAAAAAAAAAAAAAACTCTTTCTACCTTTTTTTTTTTCATTCTATCTTCTCATCTTTTTTAAGTTTTTTTTATCACTTTCCATTTTTTTTTCTTTTCCCATCTTTATGCCTTTATATTATTATTTTTTTTTTCTTTTTATTTCTCATCTCTTTCTATTTTTTTTCCACTCATCTTCTAGTAATTTTTGCTATTCTTTTTCCTCCCATCTTTAGGCCTTCATTACTTTTTTTTAAAGTTCATTTCATTTGAAATTTTTTTACTAATTTTATCACTTTCTTCATTTTCAGCTTTACTTTTATCACTTTTTTTACCTTTTTATTTTGATATTTGTTGGTCCCTTTTTATACGAGTGTTCTAGAAATTCTAAGGGGAGGAGTGAATAGACTTTATTGCCCCTTTATAAAAACACATTTCCTTCAATAAGATGGACGGTCTGAATGAGTGTGTGTGTGTCGAACAACACAGAGAGATAACTAACTTACTGATAGTACAAACAACAAATCAGTTTAGTAGCTGTCTAACACAATTGTTAATGCGGAAATGTGTTCGACCCTTGATTTATTTAGACTCGTATGTGTTTGAAGAATTTCCTTAAAAAATCATGCAAGAGATGGATAATGTTGTCAACTGACTTGATGTCGTGTTGTACACGTTTCAAATGTGTTCTGAAAATTACGCTTAAAGCTTTTAAATCAATATTGAGTATAGGTAAATTAAACGTTAAAAAACGATAGAGTAATAAAGAAAAACATGAGGATTTATAGTGGTTTGACCTCCAGACCTTCGTCCACTCTCACAACCACGCTGCGAAGTTAATTTGTTTATAAAAAAGGATTTTGTTGGGAATAAAATGAGTTTTGATTATGATACCAAAACCCCCCTGAGACATGCCAAGTAGATAAGTCAAGCTTAATAAACATGGTCCAAGACTGTTGGAACATGTAGACTAGGACAAGTAGAGAAGCTGATATGTTAGACAGATCTTAGATGAATAGATACACTAGTTGAGGGGGAACATATGCTTTGAAGTTTATTAAGAACAAGTCCCCTCAAGGCTCAAGTGAAATGTGTCCCAAGTCTGCTGAATAGACAAATATGCTGATCAAGAGTGAATGGATTGTGGAACAATCTTTCTGAAGATCAAGCATGACAAATGCATCATCTAGACAAAACCTGCTAAAGTACTTCTGCTTAGGAGGTTTGTCCAGGAGAGTTGTCTCAGCACACTTGTACCAGAACCATGTCTAAATGATCCCAACTGTGCTGATATGGTCAAAGACAACTACTCTATGTCATGAAAGAACAAGATCCAATCTAAGGATGCATAGAGACATTCAAAGAAAGAGAAAGAGCCAAATCATCTGAAGAGAGCATGCCAACCCTGCTGATAAGTGAACTCTGCTGAAACTGATAAGCAGAGTTGTCCAAGAGATAAGGAATGTTGTCCTTATCATAAGACTAATCATCAGAAGCCATGTCCATGTTTGACCAAGTGAATCTTGAAGTCAGACATTGGGAAAAATGCTCAGAATGAAGACAAAGTGGTTACAACCGTTTATTTCCCAAGTTAAGGACATGTCACAATCAGAATCTGTCTTCCAGTTTGAAGATTTCAAGGAAGACATTTATAGACATTTGAGGCTGCCTCTCCAATGGGAAAATCCTCAAATTTGTCTATAAATACAGAAGTGTGAAGACCATTTGAAGCACCTCAACACATCCAACTATCCTACAAGTTAACAAGTGCTTTCAAGCTCTCAAAAGACATTCTTAGTCTTCAAACACCTCATCTAAGCTGAACTCCACTGTATATTCATACAAAGCTTAGAGAGGTATCCTATCCTTATACACTGATCTCCATTGTAAAGGATATCTCATTAGTTGGAACCTTACTTCAACCCTTATATCTTTCAAGTGAGAAAGTGAGAAGGTTGTAGTAGTAGAAGTGGAAGGAACTAACTATTGAGAGAAGAACAGTTCAGTTCTGAGTTGAGAAAGGGTACTAAGACTCTAGACATCCTAGGGATCAAGGCACCAAGGAGTGGTGTAGTTGATCAAGTGCACTTTGGCACTATAAAACAAGTTAATTCCAAGAGTGAAGGAATTATCCTGTTAAATCAGGGAAAGTGGATGTAGGAGCTTGAGTCTCTGAACCACTATAAACCTTTGTGTTGATTTACATTTGAAAGTGTGTGGGGGGATGGTATCTAGTGTTTAAGTAAAAAACAGAACAATGTTACACTGAATGTTGTGACAATTAGTGTAGCATTAATTCTAACAGAATGTGAATAATAAAACACAGTACACAGCGGAAGTCTAAAACACTAAAACATAATACGAACACAATGGAATAATTTTTAACATAGATTTTACTAATAACAAAACCTATGCTAAGCCTTACGGCGAAACAATAACTTAGTTCCTAAGTTATACACAAAAATGTCGTGTGAAATGTCTCAGCAATTACTTCAACATTCCACAAACAGAAACTACAATCGAGGCAGGTGCCTGAATCTGTAAATAGACTTAAGTGTAAGACACTGTCTAAAGAACTAATCTGATCTATGATTCACTCTCACTCGATACAAGACTAGAACTAAGTACACTGGAAGGTGTGGTATCCCTCGGCGTACGTTAAATGATACAACTACTGGCCATAACTCCGAACTAGGGTTGAACTCTCAAGAAGGTGTTACTCGAATAGTGCATACTTTGAAATGAAAGATTCTGGCGGTATTTATAGAGAAATACTCAGCTTCTAGATCCTTCCATTATGAGATCCTATTTTTTAGGACCTCAACCTCCATGATCTCTCTAGATCTTTCTGCCATCTTCCAGGTCATTCTACAATGCTCTAAAATCTTCTATCACGTTCTGCAACCTTCTGGACTCTTCTATGTTCCAGACTCTTGTAGAACCTTCTGGAATCGTTCCTGAATGTGAGAGCATTTAGTACAACATTTAATGTAACATTTCAGAAAAGACTTAGAATAAATCAAGGAAGGTCAAATTAAGATGTTGTTGATAATGTTAAAGCATTTAAGAGTTAACAACATCTACAATCTCCCCCAATTTGACCTTTCGACTACAACACACCTGATGCACATATATTTCTATACATACTCAGTATTATGTATTTAGGTGAGTTGAAATCCAAAGCTAAATACTAGTCAAGACAATACCTGTTGTAACCGTTGGATCAAATCAAAAAGAGATCAAGAATAATTTTACTAAGATCCGTGCCATAAGATCAAAGTAATCTTACTAAAAAACAAAACAAGTATAAACAGTACACTTGTTTACAAAACAATTAACTTTTACAAAAAATCAAAGATTAAATCAGAGCATATAAGGGTATATACCAGATTAGTTCTAAGACTTATGTAAGACTAAAAAACAGACAAACAAAAACAAACAAGGACTAAACAATATAATCAGAGCAAACAAAACTAAAAAAAATAAACTAAACAAGACATATTCATCATGCAGTAAGCAATTAATGATAGGAAAACAAATTAAGCAATAAGCAGTAATCAAATATCATTAGTGCAAACTAATTTAAGCAAGATAAATATAAACAACCTATCAACTAGAAATAGTAAATATTGTATCAGAATAAACAAAATTTAACTTAAACATAACAGAATATCAAAAAAAAAAAAGTAGGACTGAAAATGGCATGAATTGCTATAACAATAGCAGCAGCATCAAGGTCCTGCACATGTGCCATCTGTACTTCAGTACTCCCCCTGTCTTGCATCATCTGTTCTAGATATCAGCATAGAGGATTTCCATATCCTCATCATCTTCAGCAGCATCTGCAAACTTGTCTTCATCAGCCTCCTCTGGTTCCTCAATAAAACAGGTTGATGCAAAGAGTGCAACAACATTGTTAGCAGCAGCAGTTCCTCCATTCTCTGTAGCAGCATCAGGTACACCTCCAACTTCAGGATCCAACTCTTCAATAACAACTCCAGAAGTTCTAGCTGAAGTGGAAGGTGGTACTCCCCCTGTTGTAGTGGAAAGTAGACTGGTCCACTTGTCTTTGATGAATTGGAGTTCATCAATCTGGTCCTGTAAGTGTTGTAACTGCAATAATATAAAAGATCTGGGAACAGAGAACATGGTATCAAAATTACCACCAAAGTTCTCAGCATCTGGTGCAGCATTAGGTGCAGCTGTGTTCTGTTCAGGTCTCTGTGCTGATGTGGGTTGAGGTTGAGGTTGAGCAGGAGCTGGTCTTTGAAAAGAACTTTCAGGATTGTGCAAGGGCAGATCTTTCACTCTTTCACCAATGAGTAAAGCAGGTGAAATGGTGTATAAAGGAACCTTACCTCTAAGAACTTCAGTCTTCTTAGGGCTAAAACCATGCATCTTCAAGTATGAACAAATAAGCACAGAGTATGGAAGGTTTCCTTTATCAGAAATGTCACCACTAAACTTCATCATGTGGTGGAAAATAGTCAATCCCAAATTAAACTTCTTCAAAACCACTATCCTATAGAGCAAGATTGCTTGATCCTTTGTCACTTTGGTTGAGTTGGTTGAAGGTATCCAATTATAAACTATCAATTTATGTAACACAGAATAAAGAGATGTAAGGTCCTTGGCCAACATTCCATTTTTCCATCTAGTCAACAAACCACCAGTCATAGAAGCAGTAACAACATCCAAATCAGGTTCATCATCATCAAGTACTAGTTCTATGCCTAAGAAATCATTAATTAACTCTGGTGTAAATGGAACCGTACTCCCCCTAAACTGTATATTTCCATACCAACGGGAACTCCTCCTACCATTACTCTTCCTCAGACATGCATAAAATTCATACACCCAATCAGAAACAAATGTATCACACAAGTTCAGAGCTTTCAACAACTTTCTATCCTCTAAGAATTGAATTAAATTCTTACTCTCAAAATAAGAAGTATGAATTCTCCTTTCCATCAACAGTTTTCTCCTAGACAACCTAGTTATCTTATCAACCAATCCATCAATATCAGAATCTACTTCAGTTTCAGAATTACCTTCCTCAGAAGTACTTTCCTTTGAGCTTGGTTCTTTCTCCTCCTCAGAACTGGAATCGACTTCTTTTTCAGAGCTTTTGTCAGAAGCTGCACTGCTTGAATCACCTCCATCATCAGGTTCTGGTGCTGGAGCACTTGATTCAGCATGTGAGGCAGCATTCTTCTTCAGGGCTTGCTGCATATCCCTGAGACAAACCTCCATGTCAGAATCAGAATCATGTTCTGGTTCTTCAGGCATTGTTCGAACAGCATCAACCTTTGCCTTTCCCTTCCCCTTTGGATCAGCTTTCTTCTTAGTTGGCTTCTAAATCACCACTTCTTCTTCAGATTCAGAGAATACCTGAATTGGTTCAGCAACATCACCACCTAGCTTCTTCTTCTTCCTCAAAGAGTCTGAGTAATCAACTCGAGTAAAAACTCGACCTGGTCGTCTTCTTGGAACTGGGCTCCTCTTTCTCTTCTTCTCTTCAGCATTCCTCTTGAAAGGAATCGGTTCAGAGTCGGATTTCGAGATGTCAGAGTCGGTTTTGTCGGATTCTTCAGCATCCTCCATTTGAGCGTCCTCATTGTCGGATGTCTCCGCATTCGACGGCTCCTTTGACTCAGCAACATGGGACTCTTCGATCTCCCTTTCGTTCTCCCCCATAGAGGCAGCAGTCGGGGCCTCTGTTTCAGCGTTAGGGCTCGAAATTTGGGGCTTTTCGGCTGTGGATGAAGAAGGTGTAGTAGTGATCACTTCTTGGGTGCGCAAGTAGTGAGAGATGTCAATGGACATATCACCAATCGTGAGGATGGGTGGATTAGGTGATCTCATCGATTGAGAGAAATTCTCAACCGCCTGGCTCAGCTCAGAGAGCGTAGCTTGGTTTGGGATGTGGATGGTTGTCGGAGTAGCTGGAGTGGGTGCGACGATTGCGGCAGTTGGGGGTGAGTTTTCGTGTGAAGCAGCCATGGAAGCTAGAGTGTGAAGATTCGAGAGAGATGAAGATGACGGTAGTGAGTTGGGAGAGTTTGGTTTCTGTGAGTGGGTTTTCTTGTTTCCTGCCATTTAAACTCAAGAATTCGAAAAGCACTACACAAGAATCGAGATAAGCACAAAATGATTTATAACAAAATCTGCAAAACTAATACTCAACTTACTCAATTAATTACAAAGATTAGAAAATCATGAAATTGAGTTTATATAGAGAAGACTTAGTAGTTGGAATGTTTGTACGTGTGATCAAGGCTTGACTTAAGAAAATTCTAGATAATAGTCGATAATGCTCCACAAATTCAGCTCCAACTAATATCATGGGTGAGTTAGTGGGGTAAAATCCTAATTAATAAATTAAGTTAATTAATTAATTAAATTAAGAAAGTTCCAGAATTAATCAAAAATAAAAATGCGTAAAATCTGAAATAAAAACAAAGTGGTTAGTATAATTATAAATAAATAAATTCCCACAATTAATTAAATAATTACAACTTATAAAAATATAATTGAATCATGTAATGTTGTACTCAAGGATTTGACATACACCTCAACATTGATTCCCCTTCCTTTTCAGAGCTTTTGTCTGAAGCTGCACTGCTTGAATCACCTCCATCATCAGGTTCTGGTGCTGGAGCACTTGATTCAGCATGTGAGGCAGCATTCTTCTTCAGGGCTTGCTGCATATCCCTGAGACAAACCTCCATTTCAGAATCAGAATCATGTTCTGGTTCTTCAGGCATTGTTCGAACAACATCAACCTTTGCCTTTCCCTTCCCCTTAGGATCAGCTTTCTTCTTAGTTGGCTTCTCAATCACCACTTCTTCTTCAGATTCAGAGAATACCTGAATTGGTTCATCAACATCACCACCTAGCTTCTTCTTCTTCCTCAAAGAGTCTGAGTAATCAACTCGAGTAAAAACTCGACCTGATCGTCTTCTTGGAACTGGGCTCCTCTTTCTCTTCTTCTCTTCAGCATTCCTCTTGAAAGGAATCGGTTCAGAGTCGGATTTCGAGATGTCAGAGTCGGTTTTGTCGGATTCTTCAGCATCCTCCATTTGAGCGTCCTCATTGTCGGATGTCTCCGCATTCGACGGCTCCTTTGACTCAGCAACAGGGGATTCTTCAATCTCCTTTTCAGTCTCCCCCATAGAGGCAACAGTCGGGGCCTCTGTTTCAGCGTTAGGGCTCGGAATTTGGGGCTTTTCGGCTGTGGATGAAGAAGGTGCAGTAGTGATCACTTCTTGGGTGCGCAAGTGTTGGGATATGAATCCTAGACAAGTTCTAAATGATGAAAATATGAGATGAAGTTTTGATAAGCCAAAAATAGTTTGAATATTTTCTAAGTGTTGACTAATCTAGTCTAGTTGAGTTGAAGTCATCTTGAACAGATCAGTAGACTTCACATGAAAAGAAAAGTATTGTTTATATTTAAAAGATAAGTACGATGTATAAGTACTTCATATCTGTTCGTATATGTGTACATTAATTAGTTTTTTGTTGAGCTATAATTGTTGTATAGAGCTCATGATATTTCTATGTAATAGATAGATTTGTTGTATAGATTTATAAGTTGACTAAGCTTGTGTTATAAAAGCTTAATGTAATGTAATAGTCTTGTTAGGTTAGATGATAGGACTAGATTAGTTCTATTAGAAGTCTACGGCACAAGAAGAGAAGACCAGTCTACTACTCAAGACAGGTGGACTACAAGACAAGTGCATCTACTAGACTACACAAGACAAGTTAACATGGAGTTGGTTACAAATACGCGTGAAAGATAAGGATGGAGAAGTTAGTTATGGAATAACTAATTCGTAACAAGAAACGCGTGTATGAATAAGAAGATTCAGTTGAAATCAGTTATCAAGAAAGGTTGGTTACAACTACCTGAGTTCTTGAAGTTCGAAGTCTATAAATACTTGAAGGAGTTTATCATTTGAAGACTACTGATTACTAAGATACTGATACGTCTACTGAAATATTGATACTGCAAGTATTATTGAAGATTCAAGTGAAGAAATTTCTCTCAGAGATTGAAGTTCAGAAAGTGAAGCTACACAAGTCAAGTGAAGATCAAAGAAGGCTACTACTGAACGAAGAGAAGTTTTATTTTCTTTTGTTGTTTCAAGTTGCTAGATACTTGTAAATCGCTAGTAAGATCGAAGAGGCACTTGGTAGTGTTATCGAGAAGATCTAAGTCTTATTTCTTGGGACTTAAAGCCACAAGAA
This sequence comes from Galeopsis tetrahit, assembly GCA_963675135.1. Lineage (NCBI taxonomy): Eukaryota > Viridiplantae > Streptophyta > Magnoliopsida > Lamiales > Lamiaceae > Galeopsis > Galeopsis tetrahit. The sequence goes on along the minus strand of OY776121.1, from coordinate 18,863,624 downwards.
CATATTACTCCATTGGACGAGTTAATAAGAATTTCACAACTGGGTTTGAGAGAGTGGATGTAGACAAGTTGTCGAACCACTATAAATCTTAGTGTGTTGATTTACTTTACTGTTTTGATTGTTTGAATTGCTTAATTGTTTTAACTACTTAACTGAACTTGATTAGTTGAGTATAGAACAGAGTTCTCGAATCTAAGTTGAGTATAATCTTGAATTGGGCTCATTGTTAATTTCGTATTCCGCATATTGTACTTTGATATTTCGAAAGATTTTTGAAAAGTCTATTCACCCCCCTCTAGACATTTTCACTAGCTTACTCGTTATTAACTCAACTTGGGACCAACAAGTGGTATCAGAGCAGTAGTTTACGAACTGCTGTTTCTTGATAACCGACTTAAGACTTAGGGTGAAGTCTTGGTCCTTGATTGTTCTTGCATACGGTTCTTGATCAAATATTCTTGTTATATCTGTTTCGTGCTCCCTGTTCTTGACATATCTGTTATTCTTGATCATAACTCTACTTAGCACTTATTTCTTGAAATCATGTCTCTTGAGATCAGCGCTAACAAGTTACCTAAGTTCCAGGTTCAAGACTATGACTATTGGAAGCTAAGGATGGAAGCCATCTTCAGTTCCACTCACGACTTAATGATCTCCGTCATCACTGAAGGTCCAATTGTGACCATGATCCCCAATACTGCTGCCCTGGACACAAATCAACCCGTGGGTACACTCGTCAAGAAACCAAGGTCAGAACTAACCTCAGAAGAAATGAGACAGAATAATTTGGATAGCTTGGCCAAGAATTACATCTTACACACTCTTCCTAATGAGTATCTGGGAAAAGTGTTAAAATGTAAAACTGCCAAAGAAATGTGGGATCACTTAGCTATCATTTGTGAAGGGACATCCCTAATCAAAGAAAGCAAGCTTTCCACTGCAGTCCAAAGATTCGAATCATTTCATATGAAAGCTGGTGAAACAATAGACCAGTTGGATACTCGTTTTACTAAAATCATGAATGACTTGGAAGTCCTTGGTAAATCTTATACTCCACGTGAAATCAATCTTAGGATTCTCAAAAGCCTTGATAGTCGATGGAAAATGGTAAAAATGCTTGTTAAGAATACCCAAGACATAGACGTATGGACAGCAGAAACCATGTTTCAAACTCTAAAGGCCCATGAGTTTGATCTAGACGAAGATGAACCCATAGTAAGTAGTGACAGAGAACATGCTGTATCTAAGAACGTTGCTTTTAAGTCTAGTTCGTCTAAGATAGACAGGTCTAAGACTAAGACTAGGTCTGCCTCTGTGAAAGACGAGTTAGATACTGATCTTAGTCTGAAGGACCAGGTAAGCCTCATGGTTAGAAAGTTTGATAGGCTGAATAAACGTTTCGGAAGATATAAGAAGTTCTATAGAGAGCATAGAGGGTCTGCTTCTAAGAACTCGTCTGAGACCAGACGAGACCGAAACTCGTCCGAAAGGAGAGACGAAGTCTCGAAAGGTAATAGACAAGATAGAGAGTCTGATGGTAGGAAGATTACTCGTTCTGATAGACGTGATAAACGAAGGAACAACTCTCCTATTAAAAAGGCTACTAATGAGCTCTTGTGCTACAACTGTGAAAAGCCAGGTCACTACATATATGAAAGTCCAGACCTGAGTACTGATGATCGAGAAGAACGCAAAGCACGAAGGGAAAGAAGATACAACCGTGGTAAGAAGGCAATGATGGCCAATGATGACTCTGACTCTGACTCAGACGAGTTGCCATCATCTTCTTCTAGCTACCCGTCTGAACCAGATCACGATGAAGCTTTCATAGTAGATGATGGTCTATGCTGCATGGCTAAAATCGACCAAGAGGTATCATCTGCTACTTCTTTTCAATCTTGTGATGAATCAGATTCTGATGAAAGTGACACTGCCAGTAGCAAAGTAGGGAGTAGTCTTCAGCACTCTACTAGTGCAGTTGAAGACGACCTCCTACTTGCCAACAAGGCATTCATTGAAGTCAGTGACGAAAACATCATCTTAAGACAAGAAATCATTGATCTTAAGGAAGCCCAGTCTAAAGTAGATCCTAATATAACAGTCCTAAATGAACGCCTGCAAGAAGAGTTGAGTCAACTCAAAGACAAGTGTGCATTGACAGACAAGTTGTATCAAGACCTACTTAAGACACATGCTACTGAGAAACATGAATTCAATGTTTTACAAAGTAAGTTCAAAAAGCTTGAAGAACGTAATAAGTTCTTAGAAACCGAGGTTGTCACTTTAGACCTTAAACTTACTGACCTGGTTAACTCATCTAAGGTTAACCTTGAATTGTCAGATAGGTATAGGGCTCCTGCTGACAAGACAGGCATAGGTGCTGAGACACCCAGCTCGTCTACTCAAGTTCCTAAGAACCCTACTATTTTCATCTCAAGTTCTTTGACTAATGATAAAGGAAAAGAACCAATGATATACGATATTGACACTCCATCTAAAGGTACTGTACCAAAACAAGCTCGAGTTAACATTCCAATTACCAAAGGAGGTAAAAAGAAAGTTAACAACAAGCCTGTTTCGTTTAAAACAAGTCAACAAAGGACTAGGAATCGTGGACGACCAAATCAGGTCAGATACGAGGATTGGTATCCCGAGGAGACTAGTAATAGACAAGTACAGACTAGACGACAAGAGTCTAGACCTCCTTTTGTAAGGCAGTCTCAACTCTACTCGTCTAGACCTAGACAGGAAGGTCCAAAATATCGTACACAAGCTATTCTATATCCTCCACCTTTGTCATATGATATCAAAGGAGAAGAAAGACCTAAACATGTCTATAAACCGTATGGACCTAATGTATACAAACCTTACTCTGACTATCATAGACAAGTGCCTGCTCAAGTAGAGATTAAGTCAAAAGGCTATCTCCAAAGAGTAGACCCGAACTCAACTGATAGGCCAGATAAGGACAACAAGGTCTTATTTTGCAACAAATATGGTCGAAAGCTTAAAAGATCAAACTTGTTCAGGACTCCAATGTACATTTGGATTCCATTGAACTCGACTAACCCCCAAGGACCCCAATAAACAAGGAGGGTACCTAAATTATGAAATATCATCTATTGCAGGGTCGACTCGATCTATACAAGAAGGGTGGCTCAACAGGAGAAACTTGGTACATAGACAGTGGCTGTTCGCACCACATGACTGGTACCAAGACTCTCTTATCAAGCTACCATGAGCAAGAAGGACCAAAAGTGATATTTGGTGATAGCTCCACTGCTGTTACCAAAGGATTTGGTTACATTCGGAATGGAGACATAGAGATTCAAGATGTTTCTTATGTTGAAGGCTTGAAATACAATTTACTCTCTGTTTCACAATTTTGTGATCGTGGATACAAGGTGCAGTTCAAGAGTCAGAAATGTGAAATCATTGACAAGAAAACACACACAGTCTTACTGGTCGGCATTAGACAAGGAAGTGTGTACATAGTAAACTGGAACAGTTGTCCAAAGGACACCTGTCTACTTACTAAGAATCCTAAAGAACTTGGCTGGCTCTGGCATAGACGCCTCTGTCATCTAAACTTTAAGGTTCTTAATAAGATAGCCAGAGACTACCTTGTGGAAGGTATTCCCAATGAAGTCTACTATAAGTCACATGTATGCACGTCCTGTCAAAAAGGTAAACAGGTAAAGGGTTCTTTTAAATCTATTCCATCCCTCTCAACCAGTAGAGTTCTTGAACTTCTACATATGGACTTACATGGCCCAATAACTCCTCCAACTTTGAACGGCAGAAGGTACACACTTATTGTGGTAGACGACTATTCTAAGTTCACTTGGGTAGTCTTCTTACACAAGAAGAGTGATACACAAACACTTTTGCCTGATCTGTTGAAGAAGTTACAGGTTGAGAAGAATCAGTCAATTGTCAAGATCCGTAGTGACAAGGGTACTGAATTCATTAACTGCTATATTAAAGAATTTTGCTCTAAGCGTGGCATCCAGCACCTTACTAGTGCAGCAAGGACACCACAACAAAATGGAGTAGCAGAGAGAAGGAACAGAACTCTTAAGGAGGCCTGCAGGACCATGCTGACAGAGTATAATACGCCTCAGAAATTTTGGGCAGAAGCTATCAATACTGCATGCCACTCACAAAATAGAAGTGCTATCAATAAAGCACTAGGTAAGACACCCTATGAGGTATGGAAAGGAAGAAAACCCAGAGTTTCATATTTTCATATATTTGGATGTAAGTGTTTCATCCATAACAATGGGAAAAGCAAGTTGAATGCATTCGATGCTAAAGCAGACGAGGGGATATTCTTAGGATACTCCTCAACTAGCAAAGCATTTAGAGTATTCAACTACTCAACCCTTTGTGTGGAAGAAACACCACATGTGGTTTTCGAAGAATCTCAACAGGACACGTCTGCCAACAAGATCAGTGAGAAAGTTACTGAACTAACTATCGAATCTGACAAAGATTCAGAGATATATGAATCCGTTCAAGCATACAATCCATTAATGAAAGCTCTCGAATCAGATGACCAGAAGAAGGTAAGTACTCAAGGTAACTCAACTAGACCAGTTGACATAACTAAACTAGTCGACTCGTCTACTCCCATTAAATCTTCTGATGATAATGATGTTGACATGCATGATGCCGTACATGATATAGATGATAGTACTATTGTTAAGAATAGAAATACATGGAAATCAGCACATAATACTGAAAATATTATTGGTGACTCTACTGTTGGTGTGAAGACTAGACGACAACTCTTTGAGTCACAAGAACAATCTAGTCCATCTCTGTTTTGTTGGTGTTGTTTCCTCTCATCTATCGAGCCTAAAACCATCAAAGAGGCTTTAGCTGATAGTAATTGGATCATCGCTATGCAAGACGAGTTGAATCAGTTTGTTCGAAATGACGTCTGGGAACTTGTTGATAGACCAAAACATCATAATGTAGTTGGCACTCGATGGATTTTCAAGAATAAGAAAGATGAGAATGATGTAGTTGTTCGTAATAAGGCTAGACTAGTCGCCCAAGGCTATTCACAAGCTGAAGGCATAGATTATGATGAAACATATGCTCCTGTTGCTAGACTAGAAGCCATTCGATTGTTTCTAGCATATGCCGCTTACATGAAATTTACTGTATATCAAATGGATGTTAAAAGTGCATTTCTTAACGGTATTCTTGCGGAAGAAGTGTATGTTGAACAACCCCCAGGTTTCGAAGTCAAAGGTAATCAGGTATACAAATTAAAGAAGGCCTTATATGGACTAAAGCAAGCTCCAAGAGCCTGGTATGATACTCTTTCTCAATTTCTATTAGAAAATGGTTTTACTAAGGGCAAGGTAGACAGAACCTTGTTTAGAAGACAAGAAGGGAAAGACATTTTACTCGTCCAAATTTACGTAGATGACATCATTTTTGGTTCACCTAACAAAAAGCTGAGTGAAAGTTTCTCAACACTCATGCAAAGTAAATTTGAGATGTCCATGATGGGTGAAATGAATTACTTTCTTGGTCTTCAAGTAAAACAGACTCCTGAAGGGATTTTCATAAATCAAGCAAAGTATACTAGAAATCTTCTAGACAAGTATGGTATTAAGTCATGCAAGTCTGCTGGCGTACCTATGCTACCTACATACAGAATGGACCCAGACGAACAAGGTAAGTGTGCTGATCAAACATATTATCGTGGTCTAATTGGTTCATTACTGTACTTGACTGCTAGTAGACCTGATATTGCATTCCCTGTTGGTGTATGTGCTCGTTTTCAAGCTAATCCAAAAGAGAGTCACATGGAAACCACTAAAAGGATATTGAAATATTTGAAAGGAACCATCAATCGTGGTATATGGTATCCTTCAAATGATGATTTGTCTCTAAGTGGCTACTCTGATTCTGATTTTGGTGGTTGTAGAATAGATAGGAAATCTACATCTGGTTCTTGTCAATTCTTAGGCACAAAACTCATTTCATGGTTTTCGAAAAAGCAGACAAGTGTTGCTACCTCTACTACTGAAGCCGAGTACATGGCTGCTGGTAGTTGTTGTAGTCAATTATTATGGCTTATTCAACAGCTTAGAGATTATAATATTTGTGAATCAAATGTCCCTATATTCTGTGACAGTAATAGTGCAATTGCCATTACACAAAATCCTGTATTACACACACGTTGTAAGCATGTTGATGTGAAACATCATTTCATACGAGATCATGTAGAAAAGAAGGATATTCGCATGGAAAAGATTCATACTGATTTTCAAAGAGCTGATATTTTTACAAATCCATTAGCTGAGGCACGATTTCGTGAGTTATGCATTAGTTTAGGGCTAATTGATTTAGACCCTACTTGCCTATAGCTGTGTACTAACCAGACAGGTACATCAAACGAAATATGGAGACAAGACCACTAGACTAGAGCACTCGACTACTCACGCAACAGACAGGTATACAAGGCTAGAATAGATGACCAGACAACCCGATGAGGAAGCTGGTAAAGCTGAGGGTAATACTAAGGGAATAAACAATTAAGGGGGAATCTATGATTTCTTAAATATCCTTATGTTGACTCTTATGTTAGTCAATAGTCATCTTGTTCGAAACCTTGATCATTGCTTTAGATTGATATTCATCTTATTTATTGTTACTTTACTTGTACCATCGATTACACGTTGAATATGATAAGATAGGTACATGAAGTCGTTCGATGTTCAGAATAGACATGCACAGGCGAAGGGGGAACTCGTCTTGTGTACTTAAGTCAACTCGTCTGGTGAAGCTTGAGTCTACTCGTCTGTTCTGGATGGACTCGAACAGACAAGCTAAGTGTTCTTTTGATTCTACAATGCTAAGTGTTTAATCAAAACGGATTAAGAATATTATAGTAATTAGGTATTGATAGAATTTGAAAACCCTTGAATTAGATTTATACACTCTCATTTGATGTGGTGTATACATCCAGTTCTCACTCATCTACACTAGGACAGATGAGTTCACTCCTCTATTCTAACTAAGAAGGGGCGGATTTCAAAGTTTACAATATCAAAATACATAATACTCTCGGTTCCGTAACCGAATACCAAAGGTCTTAACCGTTTTGATCAAAACCCAAATTCTCACACGACTTAGTCACAATTTTTCTAACTTCCTTTCTCGCAAGAAGATTTTCTTCTCCCTATTCTCAAGCAATCTATTTACTGATCTTTTTGAGATGTCTATTCGATCTATCTTCGATCTAAGGACCAACATGCAGGTCACATTCGACCTAGGCCGGTACATCTCCGATAACAAAGTGAATGTTGAACCATCTGTGTTCTTCAAAGGCAATCACTCAGATGACAATGCCGAGATTCTGACTAAATGCACTCGATGTGGGCTCAAACCTTATTTAGAAGCATTTCCTCAAGTGGTCTTGGAGGAAGAGGTGCTAGAGTTCTATGCCAACGTCATCAGACAAGGCGATATACTTGAGTCTTTCATTGGTGAAGATCGTGTGCAAATCACTCGAGAAGCGATGTTCAAACATCTGAAGCTGCCCATCAGAACAATTGACGTTGAGAATTATGCTCTTGGGCAAGAAATTCGATACTTGAGCATTTTCTGTGGCAAGAAGCTGAAGCAGAAACCAGATGGCAAGTATGCTCCAGTCAAGAAGGGGGACCTTCTTAAAAAATATCGCACATTATTGGATATTGCCAGCAAAATTCTGTTAAGTTCGACGGGTTCTCATGACTCTGTGACCTTTATGAAGGCAAGGGTTATGGCTGTAATTTTTGATGGTATTACTGAATGTAATTGGTTCAAGCTAATTGTAGATCGAATCATGTATTTTGAGCGAAGTGTTCGAGTAGATGACAATACTCGGAATTGGGTGGTATCTACTGTCGTTGGATATGGTAATAAGTTAAGTATCCTACTCCCTCTCCTAATGCCAGACAAGACGGAATGGAGTAAAGGAAAGCCATTCCATCCTTTGAAATTTTACTTGAAAAAGGGGGCAGTGAGGAAACAAGTTGCTGCTAGGCCAGCTGCACCTAGGCAAGCCAGAATTGACCCCATGGAAGCTTTGCCTTATTCTGGTGCGTCTGGTTCTTCAGAAGATGAGTCTGCTGAAGACAAGTCAATGGAAGCTGCACAAGACTCATCTAGTGCAGAAGACTCTGAGAAGACTCAGTCGGAAGAGGAGAAAGAGCCAAGTTCTCAAATTCCCGAGTTATATACGCTAGTGAGAGTTGGAACTCATCCTTCTCCAGAAGAGTCAAGTTCGAAGGTTAGTACTTCCTCTCCAGATGTTTCTATTCCCGTCATTCCCTCTTCTGTTCGAACCAAGGCAAGATCACATCGATCTAGGCCTAGACCTATTCCCTCAACCTCACAAGTGCTGCCAGCATATCCGCTGAGGGTCAGCCTACCCGAAAACACTCCCAAATTAGATACAACTGATACTCCGACAGTTGTCACACCAAACCAAGACACGTCAAAGCCCCAAGAAACCACAGACCAAAGTTTATCCTTACCCTCAACAGAATATGTTGAACCCTTTATCTCATCTACTTCAGATCAGACGATAGTTGCCACTGCAACACCTGAGTTAGAGACCCCATCTACTCAGACCCCAACTGAAGCTAGATTCGAATCCTTGGTCTACTATCCCATGTGTGTGAGAGAGAAGCGAATCCGTTCGAAGATGAGCAAAAATTTGAAGAAGCAGCTCTCATCTGTCGAAGTCGACTACTCTTCAGAACAGTTTGAGAAACTGGTTAGAATATGCACTTGGGTGGCCTTGAAGAAGTCTGGTACAGACGATCTCTTCGAAGTCATCTTAGGGAAATGTGGCATTTCTAATTTCATGGATTGGGAAATGGAGCAGAAGGAGAATAGTGGTGTTTGTGACCACTCAGAGCTTTTCCCAAATCATGCTATCACTGCTCTTGCCAAAAGATTACTTGGTATTTCTGACGACTTGATGAGTTCAGAATTCCAGTTTGATGTGGGTGTTCAGGTTCCAGAATTTGATATTGTGCAAGATATTGTGATGTTTGAAGCTGATCAAGCTGAGTTGATCCAGTCTACTGATCCAGTCATAGATTTAGACAATGTCTCAGATCAGTTGAGAGGCATTGTGTTCAAATTTCAGATGGACCATGCTGATAGTCCAAGGTCAGATTTCAAGTTTATTAATCGATATTCTGATTTTTTACTTCCCATTGAGTTATGTGGATACATGGAGAGGTTGCATGCCTTATTGAAGAAGGACGTGGCTACTGTTGAAAGGAAGGCTCGTGAAGCAAGGTTAGCTATTATTCCTTACTCTCCCCAACTTAATTTAAGAGCTATTGCTGGAAGTGTGCTTCCAGATGTTGAACTAGTCGAAGACGAGGTCTTGACTACTGCTTCCGAAGATCAGTTGGTGAAAGTTTTGACAACTCCAGTAAATGAAGTCATGATTGATGTTACTCATGTTGAGGTTGGACAGTCGTCTCAAGCTATCCCAGCCGCCTCAATAGATGAGTTGAAAGAAGAATTGAAGGCTGTCCTCAAAACGTCAATTGATGAGTTTCTTAAGTCTGAATTGAAGAAAACTCTGGTTGAACAAAACAGTGTCCTTGTGACAAGTTCAAAAGATATGATCGTGAATGCAGTCAATCAGATTGATGATGAATACAGACAACATATGTTTGAACAACTTGAAGGATTTCTCCAAGATCAGGTTGAATACTCAGAGAAGAGTTCAGTCGATTTTGCTCGTGTTCTAGCTACTGAATCCAGGAAATTGGAAAGAGTCTATAGAGCGAGAATCGAAGTAGCTGATGTTCAGAGGAAAGAAGCCTATGATCAGTTAGCACAAGCAAGAGATATTATTCGTGCTATGACTGATGAAAATAAGAAGCTACGTCTGACTGCAACCCATTTTAAGAATGAGTTGAATTTATCTACTCAGAAGCTGGAGTTGGTGGCGACCAGACTTGATAAGATGAGTCAGGAAGGTTCTCATCAAAGGCAGATTGAAAAAGCTACAAACCTTATGAAGCAAGCTATGATGGAAGAAATGACTCGTTTCACTTCTCTTTTCTCTCTCAAGGCATCTGATGAAGCCAAAAAGGGGGAAGAGGCAAGTCGAGTTGAATTTATTGCTGAAGGTGAGAAAGATACATCTAGTGCTGAACCAGAGGCTAAAGATGCTGCTGAAGCCATGCAAGATCTTAAGAGGCCTAAGAGAGGCAAAGGCAGGTTGGTTAAGACTGCTGAACTTGACCAAGCCAGGGCTGAAGCAGATGAGTTGAAGAAGAAGGAGAAGGGCAAGGCTATTGCATCTCCAGAAGCTGAAGTTCAGACAAGAATAGTATCGAAAAGGAAGTCTATTCATATTGAAGAACCTACTCCTGAGTCAACTGTTATGAAGAAGCAAAAGATTGATGAGCCAAGTGATGAAGCTCATTATGCTAAGAAGAAGAAAATTGAGAAGCACATTGAAAGTTTGTTGAAGCAGAAGTCTGATGAAGATCAAATAGAAGACAAGCTCATTGACCACTTCATTGACAAAGAACATCGTCAAGAATGGATGAAAGTGAAAAGGCAATGGGAACTAGATCACTGGATTATCAGGAAGTTTGGAGATTCTGATAACTCTGACGATCTCTATGCTATATTTGATAAATTCATGGAAGGACAGCATAGGATGCTCTGGAATTTGATCATAAGGATCTCTGCTAGTGCGAATTTTAATATTCTTGTTCCTGGTTTTTCGAAATGGAAGTGTCCCATGACTAGTTCTGGTAAAAGGGCTGATGTTAACCAGATCAAGAAGTATGAAGATGAGCTACTGGACAACGAGAAGATTGAAGATGAAGAACATATCAAGGATATTCATACTAGACTACTAAATGCTTTCTGTGTTCCAGATTCAGAAAGAGGTAACTTTTCAGTATAGTTTAGTTTTGTTCTGATTTTGTTATTTTTGAAAGATGTGTAACATCTACTGATTCATATTTGAATGAATGAAAAAATTAAGTACTATTTGGTGTTAAAAACAAGATAACTACTTAACTAGTCTACTAATGAGAAAATATTCAAGTAGTTTTGGCTTCATCAAAAAGGGGGAAATTGTTGGGATATGAATCCTAGACAAGTTCTAAATGATGAAAAGATGAGATGAAGTTTTGATAAGCCAAAAATAGTTTGAATATTTTCTAAGTGTTGACTAATCTAGTCTAGTTGAGTTGAAGTCATCTTGAACAGATCAGTAGAGTTCACATGAAAAGAAAAGTATTGTTTATATTTAAAAGATAAGTACGATGTATAAGTACTTCATATCTGTTCGTATATGTGTACATTAATTAGTTTGTTGTTGAGCTATAATTGTTGTATAGAGCTCATGATATTTCTATGTAATAGATAGATTTGTTGTATAGATTTATAAGTTGACTAAGCTTGTGTTATAAAAGCTTAATGTAATGTAATAGTCTTGTTAGGTTAGATGATAGGACTAGATTAGTTCTATTAGAAGTCTACGGCACAAGAAGAGAAGACCAGTCTACTACTCAAGACAGGTGGACTACAAGACAAGTGCATCTACTAGACTACACAAGACAAGTTAACATGGAGTTGGTTACAAATACGCGTGAAAGATAAGGATGGAGAAGTTAGTTATGGAATAACTAATTCGTAACAAGAAACGCGTGTATGGATAAGAAGATTCAGTTGAAATCAGTTATCAAGAAAGGTTGGTTACAACTACCTGAGTTCTTGAAGTTCGAAGTCTATAAATACTTGAAGGAGTTTATCATTTGAAGACTACTGATTACTAAGATACTGATACGTCTACTGAAATATTGATACTGCAAGTATTATTGAAGATTCAAGTGAAGAAATTTCTCTCAGAGATTGAAGTTCAGAAAGTGAAGCTACACAAGTCAAGTGAAGATCAAAGAAGGCTACTACTGAACGAAGAGAAGTTTTATTTTCTTTTGTTGTTTCAAGTTGCTAGATACTTGTAAATCGCTAGTAAGATCGAAGAGGCACTTGGTAGTGTTATCGAGAAGATCTAAGTCTTATTTCTTGGGACTTAAAGCCACAAGAACATATTACTCCATTGGACGAGTTAATAAGAATTTCACAACTGGGTTTGTGAGAGTGGATGTAGACAAGTTGTCGAACCACTATAAATCTTAGTGTGTTGATTTACTTTACTGTTTTGATTGTTTGAATTGCTTAATTGTTTTAACTACTTAACTGAACTTGATTAGTTGAGTATAGAACAGAGTTCTCGAATCTAAGTTGAGTATAATCTTGAATTGGGCTCATTGTTAATTTCGTATTCCGCATATTGTACTTTGATATTTCGAAAGATTTTTGAAAAGTCTATTCACCCCCCTCTAGACATTTTCACTAGCTTACTCGTTATTAACTCAACTTGGGACCAACAGCAAGTAGTGAGAGATGTCAATGGACATATCACCAATCGTGAGGATGGGTGGATTAGGTGATCTCATCGATTGAGAGAAATTCTCAACCGCCTGGCTCAGCTCGGAGAGTGTAGCTTGGTTTGGGATGTGGATGGTTGTCGGAGTAGCTGGAATGGATGTGACGGTTGCGGCAGTTGGGGGTGAATTTTCGTGTGAAGCAGCCATGGAAGCAAGTGTATGAAGATTTGAGAGAGATGAAGATGACGGTTGTGAGTTGGGAGAGGTTGGTTTCTGTGAGTTTAATTTCTTTTTTCCTGCCATTTAAACCAAGAATTCGAAAAGCACTACACAAGAATCGAGATAAGCACAAAATGATTTATAACAAAATCTGCAAAACTAATACTCAACTTACTCAATTAATTACAAAGATTAGAAAATCATGAAATGGAGTTTATATAGAGAAGACTTAGTAGTTGGAATGTTATACGTGTGATCAAGGCTTGACTTAAGAAAATTCTAGATAATAGTCGATAATGCTCCACAAATTCAGCCACAAGTAATATCATGGGTGAGTTAGTGGGGTAAAATCCTAATTAATAAATTAAGTTAATTAATTAATTAAATTAAGAAAGTTCCAGAATTAATCAAAAATAAAAATGCGTAAAATCTGAAATAAAAACAAAGTGGTTAGTATAATTATAAATAAATAAATTCCCACAATTAATTAAATAATTACAACTTATAAAAATATAATTGAATCATGTAATGTTGTACTCAAGGATTTGACATACACCTCAACATTGGTTTTTCACAGGTTTTACCTATCCAATGTAGCCAATTTTTCAACATTTTTCTTTTCATTGCATTTCTTCTTTTTGTGCTACAGCATCTAATTCGTATTGATCCATTGTTCCTGTAGAGTACATCGTAGCAGCGAACTCCGTGCCCCATACTTACTTAATGGATTACGAACCTCTTGATGTTGTTACCAAAATTCACATTTTGAAAAGAAGGCATCGTAGTAGCGAACTCCGTGCTCCATAGTTACTAAGTGAATTGGTACATCTTTTAGTATGCTGTAACATTCTCAATTTTTCAAGCTTTTGAGAGGTGTAGTAAATGTCTATTTTTGCACAAACAAATTTCAGATTCAAGAATATTTTACAAAGGAATTATTCAACGAAAATAAGAAATAAATCACATTTATAATAACTATACCACCTTAGGCTGTTGTCCCAAATGCTACCGCATTTGTGACAACATCCTCTCAAGAATTATTCAGATATTACACATACCAAGAGATTTCCTCAAAAATGAGAATCTCTCATAGTCAAGAGCCTTAGTAAAAATATCAGCATTTTGATTTTCAGTAGGCACATATTCCAACTTAACTATGTTCTTCTCCACTAAATCTCTCATAAAATGATGTCTAATGCTAATGTGCTTAGTGAGTGAGTGTTGTACCGGATTCTTAGATATGTTAATAGCACTTGTGTTATCACAGAAAATTGTGAGGATATTGTTTTCAATTCCATAGTCATGAAACATCTTACTTAACCACAATAGCTGTGTGCAACAACTTCCTGCAGCTATGTATTCAGACTCGGCAGTGGATTGAGAAACACAATTTTGTTTCTTGCTATGCCAAGACACAAGATTGTTTCCCATGTAGAAACATCCTCCACTAGTACTCTTTCTGTCATCAATATCTCCAGCCCAATCCGCATCACTGTATCCAATCAATGTGTTGTTGGTGTCCTTAGTGTACCATATCCTTAGTTCACTTGTACCTGAAACATATCTGATAATCCTTTTCACCGCATTCAGGTGAGATTCCTTTGGATTAGCTTGGTACCTAGCACAAACACACACACTATACATAATGTCAGGTCTACTAGAGGTTAGATAAAGTAAACTACCTATCATGGATCTATACATGTTGGATCAACATCCTTTCCACCATTGTCTTTGCAAAGTTTCAAAGTAGAACCCATAGGTGTTTTCATTACTTTTGAGTTTTCAAGACCAAACCGTTTGACTAAGTTTTTAGCATACTTACCTTGAGAGAAGAAAATACCATCCTTACATTGCTTGATTTGAAGACCTAAAAAATAATTCAAGTCTCCAACCATACTCATCTCAAATGTGGCTGTCATTGCTTCAACAAATCTGTTCAGCATTTTATCACAAGTTGAACCAAACACAATGTCATCAACATATATTTGAGCAATTAGTAAACCTTCTCCAGTGTGCTTAATAAACAAAGTCCTATCGGCTTCTCCTCTAATAAATCCATACTCTAAAAGAAAGTCCGTAAGCCTACCATACCATGCTCTAGGATCTTGTTTTAGACCATACAATGCTTTCTTTAGTTTGTACACATGATCCGGGTATTGTGGATCTTCAAAACCTTTAGGCTGTTCTACATATGCTTCTTCATTTAATATGCCATTTAAGAATGCATCTTTTACATCCATTTGATGTAGTTTAATATCAATAAAACATGCAATTGCTAGTAATAATCTAATAGATTCTATCCTAGCAACGGGTGCAAAAGTTTCATCAAAATCAACTCCTTCAACTTGGGTGTAACCTTGTGCAACTAACCTAGATTTGTTCCTAACAATGTTTCCAGACTCATCAGTTTTATTCTTATAAATCCACTTTGTTCCAATGACATTAGTATGACTAGGTCTTGGAACAAGTGTCCAAACTTCATTTCTTTCAAACTGATTAAGTTCCTCATGCATAGAATTTATCCAATATTCATCAGTTAATGCTTCATTCACACTTTTAGGTTCAATTTCAGAATAGTAACACTCAGCATTCACAACATTGCAAATAGAAGACATGCATATTGTTCTTACCACATCTACCTTATTCGATCTTATTCTTCCTCTTGTTTGCACTCCAACTGTAGCATCGCCTATGATCTGGTCAGTAGGATGACTTTTCCCCATTCTTGAAGTAGGATTCGTTTTGGGAACATACTGATCATTCTGTGGAATTACAATTGACTGTTCTGTAGATGTTGCTCCAGATGTGTTAGCATTTGGTGTAGCATTATCAGACTTCAGTGTATTCTCAGAATTGTCAGTGACCTGTGATATATCTTCTTCATCTTTATCATCTGTAAGACCTTTATCATCATCAAACACAACATTAACAGATTCTTGAACAGTGTTAGTCCTAAGGTTATAAACTCTATAAGCTTTACTATTTCTAGAATAGCCTAAAAAGAAACCTTTATCACTTTTAGAATCAAACTTGTGAAGTTGATCCCTATCATTCAAAATATAACACACACAACCAAATACATGAAAATATTTCACACTTGGTTTTCTAACATTCAGAATCTCATAAGGTGTTTGATTAGTACCAGATCGAATATAAACTCTATTAATAATATGACATGCTGTATTCAATGCTTCAGCCCAAAATCTTTTAGAAAGACTTTTAGATAAAAGCATGACTCTTGCCATTTCTTGTAAAGTTCTATTCTTTCTTTCAACAATTCCATTTTGTTGTGGAGTTTTAGGAGATGAATATTCTTGCAAGATACCTTTCTTATCACAGAAATCATTAAACATGCTATTCTCAAATTTCCTACCATGATCAGTTCTAATACGGCCAACTTTCAAGTTAAACACATTTTTGAACCTTTTATAGAGAACTTTAAAAACAACAAATGTTTCAGATTTATCTCTTAAAAACTCAATCCAAGTATATCTAGAAAAATCATCTACCACAACTAAGGAATATCTCTTACCTCCAATGCTTTCAGTTTCCATAGGACCCATCAAATCCATGTGCAACAATTCAAAACATCGATGTGTAGAACAATGTGACAGCATTCTATGCGGCACTCTTACCTGTTTACCTTTCTGGCATGATCCACATACAGTGGTATTCAGGAAGCTCAGTTTAGGTATTCCTTTGATTGCATCTGATATGATTAGTTTCTTCATTGCCCTGTAATTTACATGTCCTAATCTTTGGTGCCATAAGACATTTTCATCATGTTTTGACAAATTGCATACATTAGTTCCAATAAGATAACAATTATCTGCAGACCTAGTACCAGTCATTACACAATCATCATCTTCATTAAGAACATAGCAAGACTCTTTGTCAAATTTTACATGCAAATTATCATCACAAAGTTGACTAATACTAATCAGATTAGCAAGTAAGCCATCAACATGCAAAACATTTTTAAGCTTAGGAAAACCTTTAACATTCAAAGTTCCTTTTCCTATTATCTTTCCTTTTGATCCACCACCATATGTAACATTACCACCATTCAAGGTCACATAATCAGATAAGTAGTCTATTTGTCCTGTCATATGTCTAGAACAACCACTATCAAAATACCATAGACCAGGTAAACATGCTTTCAAGGATGTGTGAACAACATTACAGGTAACTTTTGGTTTCCATGCAGATTTCACAGAATGTTTCCTAGGATGTGAAGACATTCTGGATGGCATAAACTCAGTTCTTAACTCTTTAAACATTTTCAAGCAGAAGGGACGAATATGACCATATTTAAAGCAATAATGACAAATATACTTCCTTTCAACCTTGTGAGAATCTGTTTGTGTAGATGCTACACCAGATGTGCTAGCATTTGCCTTCACAAATTTCACAGGTTTTCTAAAATTTTCAGATATAGAAGCAGTTTCACCATCATAACCTAAACCATAATTATTAGATTTACCTACAGCTATAGCATCATTCACATCAGAAGCACTCTTGGAAAACTTTTTGAAACTTAAAGTAGAGTTGATCAATTTGTCCTTCAGTTTACAAACTTCAAGATCTCTTCTGGTAAGTAAGACTTCTAACTTAGTGATTGTGTCTTTCAGATCCTCATTCTCTTTATTCAAAGAATTCAGAGTGAGTTTCTGAGAGTTCCAATCATCTAACAATTTCTGATATGTCTCATCATCAATCCATTTTCCTGCATCATCAACAAAACCATTAAAACAGTTCAAATCTGGGTGACTCTGTTTTGATGTTACTGTAGATGTGAAGACATCTGATGTAACATCAGAATCTGTATCATCCAGATCATCATCTGAGGAATCATTATAATCAATTCTGGTAAAATGAGCACTTTCTCTTTCATTAAACTAATCAAGATCATCATTATCAGATTCATCACTCAAGGTAGCACTAAAATTCAGTTTTTGCTTCAGTCTGGTATTGGCACACTCATTTGCATAGTGACCATATCCAGAACATGCATTGCATTGAACTGATTTTCTAAATTCAGGATCATACCTTGGTTTACCTTCACTCTTTGATGGTCTTGGTGTGAATTGAATCTTCCTCCTTTCTGGTTGTGGTGTTGATGTGTTGATTTGGATCTTAGGTTGTATATTTCCTTTAGATTTATGCATAGACTTCTTAAGAAATTTGTTAAAATGCTTTGTAAGAAGGGCAATGTTGTCAGGATTGTTAAGGCATTCATCAATCAATTCTTCATCCGAATCAACCTCAGTAATGATAGGCTGAATCTCAGATTTGATTGATGTCTCTCCTTTAAAAACAACAACTTTCTTATCATCTTTAGTTTCATCAATTTGATTAGTGTTTATTTCATAAGTTCTAAGAATACTCACTAATTCATTTTGACTCATTTTATCAGTATCTTTTGCCTCTTCAATAGCACAAATCTTAGCATCAAATCTTTTAGGAACAGACCTTAATATCTTATGTACTACTCTAACATTAGAAATAGGGTCACCAAGAGAATGTGATTCGTTAATAATCTCACTTAACCTTTCGTTGTAGGATGAAATTGTTTCATCTTCCTTCATTCGGAGATTCTCAAACTTTGTCCCCAACATCCAAAGCTTTGTCCTTCGAACACTATCGGAACCTTCACAATGCTCTTGTAACCTGTCCCATGCGTCCTTAGAAGTAGAACAGTTAGATATAATTTTAAACATAGAGGTATCAACAGAAGTAAAAATAGAATTTAAAGCTTTAGAATTGTATCTTGCTGTTGTTATCTCATCGGCTGTCCAATCAACCTCTTTCTTGAGTTGAATTTCACCATCGACATCTGCTGGATTCTTTGGTACGTCCCAACCTGTAAGAACAGTCCTCCAAGCACGTTCATCAATTGACTTGATGTACATACGCATCTTAGGCTTCCAATAAGCATAATTTGAACCATCTAAAACGGGTGGCCTAAGTGCAGTGGATATGTGATGTGTTTCCATTGCTAACATAAACTAAAACACACTTTAAGCAAGGATCTAAACCTAGTGTCGTCAGGTATCGCCTCTGATACCAACTGAAAGTGTGTGGGGGGATGGTATCTAGTGTTTAAGTAAAAAACAGAACAATGTTACACTGAATGTTGTGACAATTAGTGTAGCATTAACTCTAACAGAATGTGAATAATAAAACACAGTACACAGCGGAAGTCTAAAACACTAAAACACAATACGAACACAATGGAATAATTTTTAACATAGATTTTATTAATAACAAAACCTATGCTAAGCCTTACGGCGAAACAATAACTTAGTTCCTAAGTTATACACAAAAATGTCGTGTGAAATGTCTCAGCAATTACTTCAACATTCCACAAATAGAAACTACAATCGAGGCAGGTGCCTGAATCTGTAAATAGACTTAAGTGTAAGACACTGTCTAAAGAACTAATCTGATCTATGATTCACTCTCACTCGATACAAGACTAGAACTAAGTACACTGGAAGGTGTGGTATCCCTCGGCGTACGTTAAATGATACAACTACTGGCCATAACTCCGAACTAGGGTTGAACTCTCAAGAAGGTGTTACTCGAATAGTGCATACTTTGAAATGAAAGATTCTGGCGGTATTTATAGAGAAATACTCAGCTTCTAGATCCTTCCATTATGAGATCCTATTTTTTAGGACCTCAACCTCCATGATCTCTCTAGATCTTTCTGCCATCTTCCAGGTCATTCTACAATGCTCTAAACTCTTCTATCACGTTCTGCAACCTTCTGGACTCTTCTATGTTCCAGACTCTTGTAGAACCTTCTGGAATCGTTCCTGAATGTGAGAGCATTTAGTACAACATTTAATGTAACATTTCAGAAAAGACTTAGAATAAATCAAGGAAGGTCAAATTAAGATGTTGTTGATAATGTTAAAGCATTTAAGAGTTAACAACATCTACAACATTCAAAGTACTTTAAATACATTCAACACTGCACACAAACTAGACTTTCAAGGATACATATCACAAACTGTGCAAAAACCTGATTTGGACAAGTTCCCTGAACTGGATAAACTGTTAAAGTAATTTCAGAATTAAAAGGAGTTTAAACAAAGGACCAACCACTAATTGCGCACATATAACTCACTTAGATAGTTATTCAACTAAGTACTCAATAGTACTTAGTAGTTTGATTATCTTAGAGGAGTTAATCATATCAGCAGAGTTGTCCAGGACAACCTTGCTAAAGACTGGTTTGATCAAGTTTTCAAAAAGAAATTGCATACAAGTGTATTCCCCCCCATACACTTGTTATATACTCCTTTCAGGACCAACAAGTGGTATCAGAGCAGGGGTTCGAAGACCACTGCTTCTGAAAATCCATCTTGATTTTCAAAATCACATATTTGGTGTGGTCACTGAACCGATCTCTATCTGAAATCTATCATATTTGTATCTAACTCATCTTGTTTTGAGATATGGCCAACAACAATGCTGCTGTTCCACCTCCTGCTGTTCAAGGACTGGACAATATGGCTACTAATCCAGTTAACCATATATCACATCACAAATTGCCCATGTTCTCAATTGACAATTATGATTTCTGGAAAATCAGAATGAGAGCTTATCTTGCATCTCTTCATACTGACATGTTAAGGGTGATTACAAGAGGACCCTATGTGTTCACTCAGCTCAACCACAGATTGATTGATGAACAAAGAGCAGACACAAGGGATGTAATTCCTAAGGATGAAGATGACTTCACCTCAGAGGAGAAAAGGAAAGATAATTTGAATTATCTAGCCATGAATACCCTCTACCAAACAATTCCAGATGCAATCATGGGAAGGGTCTACCACTGCACAACTGCCAAGGAAATTTTGGATACTCTTGCAGAAATGTGTGAGGGTACTGAAAAGATCAAGGAAAACAAACTCCAAGTGGCTGTGCAGAAGTTTGAGCAATTCACAATGGAGCCAGATGAGTCCATTGACAAGTTTGTTGGTAGATTCACAGATGTGATGAATGAAATCAACTCATTGGGCAAGGTGTACTCCAAGAGAGAAGTTGGACTAAAGGTCTTGAGAAGTCTCACTCAAAAGTGGGATGTATATGCTGTAATGATGCAGAACACCAAAGATCTCTCCACCATGCCCATGCAACAAATCTTCTCTGAACTCAAAGCTTATGAGTTTGACCTCAACAGAAGGAAGCCAGCTGAGGAAACTTCCTTACCAACCAAAGGAGTGGCATTCAAAGTTAAAACTGCTGAACCAGAAATGCAACCCACTCCAAGATCATCAAAGTCAGTCTTTAAGGCTGAAATGAAGGAAGAGATGGCCCTCATGGCTAGGAGGTTTGATAAACTCAACTCAAGGTTTGGTAGATACAAGAAATTCTACCAAGACAACAAATTCAGGAGAAGGTACAACTCTCCTGAAGCCCAGGCTGAGGACAAGAAGCCTGAAGAGAAAATATCAGAGGATAAGTACTCTGATAGGAGAAAGTCCAGCAGAGCTGAACCCTCCTCATCTAGAAGGAAAGATGATCCAAAGAAAGATGATGATGAGGATCTGTGCTACAACTGCAAGAAGAAAGGGCACTTCCAGTATGACTGCCCTGAACTCAGCTCTAAGGAAAGAAGAGAGAGGCAAGCCAAAAGAGATAGAAAATTCACCAACAGAAAAGCCATGATGGTTGGTGATGAGTCTGAGAGTGCTGAAAGCTTCATCTCTTCCGATGGACTATTCTCAAACAGTGATGATGATGTTGATGTGTGCAACATGGCCATTGAGGATGATGAGGTATCCTCTACTTCTAGCTCACCATCATTTCTATCACATAACACTAGTGAAGTCAACTTGAAACTTTCCTTTGGGAAGTTGATGGAAGATTTCACCAGGTTACAAGAATTTCATGACAACTGTGTGAGAGAAAATGAAAGGCTTTCAATTGAGCTTTCAAAACCTGCTAAGACAGTAGTTGATATTAAATCTACTGAGTTGTATCAACAAGTCTTGAGAGAGCTTGAGGAAGCAAATCTCAGGATAGTTGACCAACAAAGACAGATTGATGATCAACTGCTTTCTCAAAAGAGAAAAGATTTTGAACTAAAAATTCTTCAAGCAAAATTTGAAAACCTCTCACATGAGTATGACAGTCTTAAATCAAGTGAAGAGAGCCTGAAATTAAAGATGTCGGCTTTGAACAAATCCTCCAGAGCAATAGAGGAAATTCAAAGTTATCAAAGACCTATGGCTCAAAGAAGTGGATTAGGTTTTGATCCATTTGAATCTTCACTTTGTCTTAGTGTTGCTTCCACAAGTAACACTAAGAAAATCTTTGTTAAATCACTGGCACAACAAGCTGAAAATGAATTAATTCAGCCAATGAACAAAGGGAAGGGCAAAATGAATGAGATGCCCACTCAAGTGCTTCAGCAGACTAGGCCCAAACCTAAGGAAAAGGCCAAAATCCCTGAACACAAGAGGAATGTTGGTCAGCAGAGTAGACCCAGTGGAAGGGCAACTCTCCTGAACAATGTTCAGAAAAGTTATCCAAGGTTTAATTAGCCTAGGCCAACTCTACTGAGAAAGCCTCAGCTGAATAGACCTCAGGACAACTATCCTCAAAGGCAGAATAAAATGAGATAACCAAAACCCCTCATGCCAAAGGGTAATGGTCATAAATATGCCTTCCCTCAAAGAGTATTGCACACAAAATGGAATAGCTCATGAAACCTCAGCAGCTAGAACTCCTCAGCAGAATGGAGTTGTAGAAAGAAGGAATAGAACCCTAAAGGAAGCGGCTAGAACCTTAATTGCTGATTCTAATCTACCTAAGAGGTTTTGGGCTGAAGCTATAAACATTGCATGCTATACTCAGAACAAATGTTTGATCACTAAGGGTCAAGGCAAAACCCCCTATGAACTCTGGAAAGGAAGACTGCCTAAAGTGTCATATTTCCACATATTTGGTTGTAAGTGTTTCATTCACAACAATGGGAAAGAACAGTTGAAAGCTTTTGACAACAAAGCTGATGAGGGGATATTTCTTGGATGTTCCCAAATCAGTAAAACTTTCAGGGTGTACAACTGCAAAACCCTAATTGTGGAGGAAACACCTCATGTTGTGTTTGATGAATCTATTTTTGAGGTCAGGAACAAGAACCTAGACACTGAAGAAATCACACAAAGAACAACCAGATTGAGCCTAAAAGACAAAGACATTGTATTCATAGATGTTGTCCAAGCCAATCTCCCTGAAAACATATCACTGGACAACAATCCTGAAGGCAACCTTCCTGAAGCAAACCCCACTGAAGGAAATGGTGAACTGAATGACCCAATCCCAGTTCACACTCAGGTAACAACTACCAATGAAGAAGCAGACTCTGCTGAGGTATTTTATGGATCAAATATTCCAGGGGGAACCATAAATGTTGAAAATGCCAATGTCCCTGACATTGAGGACAACATCCCTGAATATGATCCAGAATTAGATCCTGTATTCAATTATCCTGAATTCTATGATAATGGTGACTCAACCTTAGTAGAGGACAACTCTACTGAAGGGATCAGAAAAAGAAGGACATGGTTGTCTGACCATCCTATTGATCTGATACTTGGTGATCCAAGTATAGGAGTCAAAACCAGAAGGTTTCATGGTGAAAGTTCTTTGTTTTGTTGTTTCCTATCAGAACAGGAACCAAGTGACATTGAGGAAGCACTTCAAGATGCAAATTGGATCACATCAATGTAGGAAGAGCTGAACCAATTCACCAGAAAAGATGTATGGGAGCTGGTGGATAGACTTCACATCAAGATGTTATTGGAACCAAGTGGGTGTTCAAGAACAAGAAGAATGAGAATGATGTGATTGTCAGAAATAAAGCTAGACTAGTGGCAAAAGGCTACTGTCAATCAGAGGCATTGATTATGATGAGACCTTTTCACCTGTGGCAAGGCTAGAAGCAATAAGGTTATTCTTAGCCTATGCAACCCACAAGAGGTTTAAAGTGTACCAAATGGATGTCAAGAGTGCCTTCTTGAATGGAGTTTTGAAGGAAGAAGTCTATGTGGAGCAACCACCTGGTTTTGAAGTTGGAAACCAAGTTTACAGACTGAAGAAAGCTCTATATGGACTCAAGCAAGCTCCAAGAGCTTGGTATGACACACTGTCACAGTTCCTCTTGGATCATGGCTTCATCAAAGGAACTGTGGACATAACTCTCTTCAGAATCACTGAAGGAGAGGACATCTTGCTTGTCCAAATATATGTTGATGACATCATATTTGGATCCCCCAATGAGAAGCTGTGTGAGAAGTTCTCAAAGCTCATGCAAAGCAAGTTTGAGATGTTAATGATGGGAATGATGAATTTCTTTCTGGGCTTACAAGTCAAGCAATCGAAGGAAGGAATTTTCATCAACCAAGCAAAGTACACAAGAGAAATGATCAAGAAATTTGGGTGTACAACCAGCAAGCCAGTAAGGATCCCCATGAACACAAATTGGAAAATGGATCCAGATAAGAGTGGTGTTCCAACCAACTCTACTGAGTATAGAGGAATCATTGGTTCACTCCTCTACCTCACTGCCAGCAGACCTGACATCACCTTTGCAGTAGGTGTTTGTGCTAGGTTTCAAGCAAATCCTAAGAAAAGCCATCTAGAGGCTGCTAAGAGGATCTTGAGGTATCTCAAAGGCACTGAAAATTTAGGCCTTTGGTACCCTGCTGATGACAACATTGAGCTAACTAGTTACTCAGATGCTGATTATGGAGGCTGTAGAATTAACAGAAAGTCCACTTCAGAGACATGTCAATTCTTAGGGAACAAGCTCATTTCTTGGTTCTCTAAGAAGCAGAACACAGTGGCAACCTCCACCACTGAAGCTGAATATGTAGCTGCTGGAAGCTGCTGTGCTCAGATTCTTTGGTTGAGACAACAACTGAGAGACTACAATGTCAACTCTACTGAAGTGCCAATCTTTTGTGACAACAACAGTGCTATTGCAATATCTCAGAATCCAGTCTTACACACTAGATGCAAGCATGTGGATATCAAACATCACTTCGTTAGAGACCATGTGGAGAAGAAGGATATCAAATTGGTAAAAATCCATATAGATCATCAAAAGGCTGATATCTTGACAAAACCACTTGCAGAGGCAAGATTCTTGGAATTATCAGCAGAGTTGAGACTTCTTGATCCAGGGAAGTTGGACAAATGAGTCCAAAGGAGTTTATTAATCAAGGGGGAACTGAAATCAAAGTTCATCAGACTTGGTCAAGTCTACTGAAATTCAGAAGAGATGACCTCAAATCTTCAGGACACTTGTCCATTGAAACTCAGGACAGTTGTCCACATCTCTTCAGGACACTTGTCCATGTAGGGTCAGATAAGTTGTCTTGTCTATCAAACCAAATCTTGGTTTGATAAGCACCTATTTTGGGTAATCATTACCTATTTCAATAACTGTCTCATTCCTTTTGAAGATATCACCTTTTCAAGGATTCAATTTGTCCCTTACCCAAAAAGTCGCTTTCAATGCATTAAATGCCAAGATTTAACTATTGTTTGCATTAAACAATTTGAGACATGATCTACCTTGATAACCCCACCGCTTTAAACAACATTAAAACTTCTCCCACGTTTTGAATAAAACAGTTTTTCACTGTTTCATTGGTTATTGACCGTTGGATCAAAGCTAGCCAACTCCCCTGAAATTGATCTTGGCCGTTCAAACTTGATTTCCTCATTTGTAAACCGTTGAATTTCCTTAAGACTCACCTACTCATTGACATACATTCCTTTTGGAATATTCACAAGTCTTAAGAAGCCATACAACACTTCATTCTTCCCCACGCATTCAAACTCTCTTGAAACCCTAGATTTTCTTACTCTCAAAACCTCTCTCAAATCTCACTGTTCTTCAATGGCTCCCAAAGCTAGACCTGAAATGGTTGTTGATTTCTCAAACAAGGATCTTGACCTTGATTTTGGCTATCTAAGTCACAAAAATAACCTAATCTTTGAGCCCATCATCTCTTTTGAGTGTGATGATCCAGAAGTTACTCCAACTTTGAAATGGCTAAGAAGGGCTGGCCTTCAAAAGTTTATGCAAGAGAAGCCAGACTCATGCCTTGAATCTTACATGACTGAGTTCTTTGCTTTTCTGAAATGGAAAGGAAAGCCAGAAGATGGAGAGGTCACCACAAGACTTTCCTATAGGGCAGAGGGTGAAGAAGAAGAGAGATTTCACAGGGTGAAATTCTCTGAAGAAGATATAGATGCTGCTTTTGGATTGCCCTCTGAAGGGAGGAATCCAGAATTCTATGGCAATGGCCATGAGGAAGAGATTGCACAAGTTTGGCTCCTTGTTCCAGGACCAATCTCATCTACTCAGCACAAGAGAACCCTCAAGCAAAAGCTTCTAAATCTATTTGAGGTAATCACAAAGAGCCTCATGAGCAACACTGGAAGTTTGGAGCAAGTGAGTGCTCCAAGGATCAGAATAATGGCTGCAGTGATTGATGTCAGTGACAAGGGCATCAAATTTGATTGGAGGACCTTCATCTTATCTGAGATGATGAAGGAGAAGGCAAAGTTCAAGGTGAAAGCTCACCAAAAAGTTGTATTGGAAGGCAAGCTCAAGTACTGCACAAGGGCAAGCCTGTTGATTGAAAAGTTTGCTCATTACTTTGAGATGCAAACCTTTGTCAAGCCCCTCCCTGCCCAGAAATCTTGTTCAGGAAACTGAGCAAGAAAACTGAACAAAGAAAGATGCTACTGGCCAAACTTGCTGAAGCTAAGCAAGAAGAGAAGCCCAAAATGAAGAAAAGAACAAAGGTCAGGGCTGTCAAAACCAAGAAAGTGTCTCAAATTCAATCAGAAGAAGCCTCAGGAGCATCAACTGAAGTTGATGAAGTGGCAGAAGAAGGAGTGCAAATACCTTCTGACCACTCAGAAGAGTTGAGGCAAAAATACAATGAGACAAGTTAAAAGAAAAAAGGGTGATAAAAGGCCCATGGAAGTTGTCCCTGAGAAGGAAAAGGAAGGAAGTGGAAGCAGTAGGGCAAGTAAGAGGAGAGCCAAGCCCACTGAGAAGGTGCTGGAACTTCAGGAGGAAAGGTCACTCCAAGTTGCTCTAAGGGAGAGCAGGGCTGAAAGTAGGACAAAATCTAAGTCCAGGACCAACTCTTCTGGTTCTGGAACCCCAGAGTCCAAAGTCCCTGAAGGCCAACCTTTAGAAGCCAACCTTCCTGAAACCCAAAATCCTGAACCCAACTCCCCTAAAACCCATGTTACCCCTTCTAACCAACCTATCACCCCTGCCAATCTGACTAAGAGATATTCTCTAGAAGGGAGTGTGCAATGAAGTGGGATTGATGTGCTAGCAGATTTAGCAGTAGATGAGACAAGACTCCTGTCTCCCCTTGACTCATCTATGCTTAATTATTCAAAGCTTTTAGAAACAGCACTTCATGAGCCAACCCCCATTAGTAAAGCCCCTTCAGATCTATTGCTCTCAAAAGCAACTGAAGTACCTACTATTGAGCTCAACCCTTCTGAAGCCAACCCTCCTGAACTAAACCTACCCGAAGCTGCAATTCCTGAAACCAGAGCCAACTCCCCTATAGCCCAAAGTTCTCAATCAAATGAGAATGAGGAGGAGTAAACTTATGAAAGTATGCTCAGAGGTGGAGCAAGGGCTACTGTGAACAGCTTATATCCTCATCTTGCAGAATTTCTAAGACTTCAAACTATGTTCCATGATCTGAGGATGTTAGTGGAGGTGAAAGATAAATCCATTATGGAAATTGCACAAGTCATTCATGACAAAGGTGCCAACTGGTGACAAGATTGAAGAGGAGAAAGAGAGGCTTGCTAAAGGGATCAAGCACCCTGATAGCAGCTCAAGTGATGATGGTAAAGATGATCCATCAAACCCCTCTAAAGCTCCTCAAGACAACCCCCCTGAACCCTCCCAGACCAATTTCCCTGAACCTTCCCAACCCAAACCTTCTGAATCCAGCAAGTTCTCAGACCCTCTTGTCACTTATCATAGGAAAGGCTCTGTATCTTTAGAGGTGTTGACCAAGGTTGGTGACACAGCCAAGGACACATCTGCCAATGAAGGTTCTTCTGAACCCAAGGCACAACTTACAGATGTGGAGTTGGACACTAATTAGCCCTTAATCATTCAGGATGACACAGTGGCTGCTGAGAAAAACACTGTGATCTCCCAACAACTGCCACTTTTGAACCCTGTTGAGGGTGGAAGTGATGCAGGTTTAGGAGATGGGGTTGAAAAGGAAAGTAGAATTGAAAAATCAGAGGGAGTTTTGGATGATAGAGAGGTAGTAATCACTAAGATTGTGAGTGTACCACCAAATGAGGGTGGAATAAGTGAGGAAGGACAGGTTATTCTTGAAGTCAAATCTGAACTTCAAGAATCCCTTGATGAAAGGAGGCCTGATTCCTTGAGTGAGAACATCATTTATGAAGGGAGAAAAGATTCAGTTGAAAATGAGGAGAAGACTGCTGATGTATCAGAGTCTTATGCAAAAAATATTGAGGGTGATGAGTGTTTATTCACTAACCCATTTGACTTGTCTGATATTGCAGGAATTTCCTTTGATCAAATTTTTGCAGATGAACTACTCACTGATGCACCTATCCAAGTGGACTCCAGTTCAGGACAAGCAATCCTTGGTGAACATTCAGCAAAACTGGATTCCTTGGCTCATCAAGTCCAAACTGCCTATGCTGAAACTTCAGGCACCTTGGATGAGCAAGGAAGAACTTTGGCTTCAGTAGAAATGAGACTGACAGGCTCAGAGGATGTGGTGTTGCCCACAATTGAAGCCAGAATCAGTGGAGTAGAGTCAGGATTGCAAACCATATCTGCAGAAGTTCAGAAAGCAAAAAAAAGCATGGAATCTATTTCCAAGGAAGTCAAGCAAGAACAAAAGCTGCTCAGAGACAATCACAATGCCAATGTCAAAGCACTTAGGCCGACTGTCAAGCAGGCCCTTGGGAAGAAAACTGCCTTACAAAAGAAAAGGGCTGAACAGATGAGGCTTGCAATGGTGAAAGCTGCCTTAGAAAAGTTTTCTGAAGAAGTTATGGCCAACATTGCTGAAAGTGCTGTGACAAATCTCACTGAGTTCCGTAAAGCCCAACTTGATGCATCTTTGAAAGCAACCTTGGAGGAGGTTGTTGAGCAAAAGATGAAGCCTGTTCTAGCTTTCCTTAGCTTGAGTAGTGACAGAATGTAGAATATACATGATGAGAATGTATATCTGTTAGAAGAGATGAAATCTCTGAACCTAGCCCAATCCCTGATGGCAACAACCATGAGTGAGCTCAAACCTCAGTGTTTTGATGCTGCCAAAAAGGGGGAAAGAGAAAGAGCAAGGGCCAAAGGTGCTGAAGGTGTCCAAACTAGAGGACAAATCAAGAAGGCCAAGGGAAACAAAAGAAAGGCTGAGACATTCACTGATTTCCCCAATAGCCTAGAACTTCCTCTTGAATTCAGAATTGAGAAGGAAGAGCCTATCTCCAAGAAGAGCAAGACTGCTGAGAAGCCCAAGGCTGCTGAAAAGGTCAAATCTGCTGAAATGACCAAGATTGCTGAAAAGGTAAAGTCTTCTGAAACAGATAATTCTGCTAAGACCAAGTCTACTGAAGGTGCCAAAGCTGCTGAAAACATTGAAGAGCTGTATGAAGAAGGCTTTGGACCTCAACCTAAGAAGAAGACAATTGTGCTACTGAATGATCCATCAAAGCTGTTTCAAGAAGGGTATGGCAAAGACCCTGAAACTCAACAAAATTTGGCCATGATGAGGGCACAAGAAAGAATGGATTTAATAGAAGAGGCTAACAGAGCAAGAGACAAGAGAAGAGCTGATTTCCAGAAACCAAGAAGAAGAAGAGCTACATACAACAAGCTAAAGCCACAACTACTGATTCCCATGGACACCAAATATCCACACTTGGATAAATGGGTGCCAATACAGCTGAATGATACATGGGAAGAGGCAAAGAGGGAGTTTGTCTATGACTACTATGTCATTGACAGATGGAATGGAAAAGATGTCAACTCCTCTTTTACTGAATTCATGATTGAGTACTACAGGGAATTATATCAACAATTGCTTGCAGCTGCTGACATTGCAAGAGTTGAATTCACTGCCCCTAAGCCAATCATCTACATGCCTCCAAAGCTGGAAGGATGGATTGATCAGGCAAGAATCCTCAAAGAGGAATTGAGATCCTGAGGTTGAACTGGATGGAACTTGGACCAAAGGGAACTAATCAAGAGGCTGTGGAGTTAAAGAAGAGAGTGTGGGCACAATATGGGATGATGCCACCTCCTGAAGATAATCTCTAAACTGGCTAAGTCATCCTGACCCTTTTCTGCTGATCTGAATATCTTGACTGATAACTTGTTGAAATTGATCAAGACTGCTGATATGTTGTGCTCTGATGACTTGATGCTATGATACTTAAAGGATGTTCTGATACTTAAAGACTAAGGCTCTGATAGAATATTCTGTTAAGTATTGCTCTGATCATGTAATTTAGTCATTTTATGCTCTGATGTAATGTCCATTGTTGGGATGTAAATTCACCCTAAGCCCCAGTTGATGTTAGAATAGTTTTGATGGCCAAAACACTTAGAGTTTATAAATGTAATAGGATCAGCTGACTTTGTATAGAACATCTTAGACTAGTCTTGTGTGATCAATTGTATGTATATCAGCTGATTAGCACAGTCCCGGCTTACATGCGCTTCCTCAAGATGAGAAGAGTAGAAGACATGAAGACTAGAAGATCCTTGAAGGCCAGATAAGTTAAGGTGCTTGTATACCTACTTATCTGATGGAGTCCAAGTTGAAGATGGCCCTAATGCAACACAAGTATTTACCAGATCAGAAGAGTTCTACTCGACTGATATCCGAAGACAGAAGCACAAGGCCAGACGAGTAGTCAGAAGACCAGTAGTGCAGATCAGAAGACTAAGTGCTCGTCCAGGACTCGGCTGATTCCCAAAGTCATCTTGTAATTCAAATGAAGACCTACCTTATTTAGAAGATTGACGTGATCCCAGGATTGGAGCAATCAGGCGGCTGGAATCAAGGAATCAAGCCAATATGGAAAGATTGCCCCAACGGCTAGTCAACTCCAACGGCTAGTTGCAAGCAATCACCATTATAAATACAAGAGGATGAGAAACCACAAGAAAGAGATCACAACGAGAGAATTCAACAAGCTAAGCAAGCAATCAAGTTAAAAGCCATACTGTTTTAAGAGTTCTCCAACAGCCAGAATCCATAAGAATATCCCTAGCTCTTAAGTGATTTCTATCCAACCCAAGAACCTGAATCATATTCATACTTGTAAATACTTTGATTTAGGCATAGTGGTTAAGCATATTATAAGCTTGAACCATTAGTTGGAAACATTCAAAAACCCCAAACCACCACCGAAAGGTTAAAGTTTTTGAACCCCTGCAAAGTGCAAGTGCCTACAATCACTTGTGGAGACCGTAGCAGTTAGGACTGCTCAGATCTCAAAGTCCTACCCTTGGGACTATAAAGGACAAGCCCTTGTAATTTTTGGTAAATTAAAGGGATTAAATATCACGTTAGGACGTGAGAGTGGACGTAGGATCGTATATCCGAACCACTATAAACCTGGTGTTATTTATCTCTCTGCACTTTACATTATTGTCATTTCTATACATCTTATATAGTGCATATTGTGATTTAAACTATCTTCAAATCAAGGCCATAACTTTCAAACCAGCATCAGCTGAGTATTTTCCTTAAGTAAACAACTTGGCATTTTCAAAAGAAACAAAAAGAACGAGTCTAAACAAGGCCTACCATAATTCCGCATATAATCTCTTCATTCAGATTACTATAGTCATCTGGACAAGCAGACTTGTAGTCCAACTGACATAGAGATCAGAAGAGGTTCCTAACTCTCTTGAAAAAGTTTTAAAGTCTATTCACCCCTCCCCTCTAGACTTTAATCCCATTCACTACTCGTTCAGGGACCAACATCCATGCTCTGATATGATTGTTTAACTATCAACATACCTGTAATGATCTTTTATTTGAATGATAGTTGAACACATTTTGAATCAACATTACTGAATCCTAACTTGTCTGACTTATCAACCTATGTGCAAATAAAAACAGAAAATACACTAACACATTTTTCTTTCAGGGAACTTGACCTCAGTCATCTTCACTGTAGTAGAATGTAATAAGTGTAATCAAGTCACCTTTGCATAGATTGTATAGGTTTTGGCATCATAAAAAAGGGGAAAATTGTTGGGAATAAAATGAGTTTTGATTATGATACCAAAACCCCCCTGAGACATGCCAAGTAGATAAGTCAAGCTTAATGAACATGGTCCAAGACTGTTGAAACATGTAGACTAGGACAAGTAGAGAAGCTGATATGTTATGCAGCTCTTAGATGAATATATGCACTAGTTGAGGGGGAACATATGCTTTGAAGTTTATCAAGAACAAGTCCCCTCAAGGCTCAAGTGAAATGTGTCCCAAGTCTGCTGAATAGACAAATATGCTGATCAAGAGTGAATGGATTGTGGAACAATCTTTCTGAAGATCAAGCATGACAAATGCATCATCTAGACAAAACCTGCTAAAGTACTTCTGCTTAGGAGGTTTGTCCAGGAGAGTTGTCTCAACACACTTGTACCAGAACCATGTCTAAATGATCCCAACTGTGCTGATATGGTCAAAGACAACTACTCTATGTCATGAAAGAACAAGATCCAATCTAAGGATGCATAGAGACATTCAAAGAAAGAGAAAGAGCCAAATCATCTGAAGAGAGCATGCCAACCCTGTTGATAAGTGAACTCTGCTGAAACTGATAAGCAGAGTTGTCCAAGAGATAAGGAATGTTGTCCTTATCATAAGACTAATCATCAGAAGCCATGTCCATGTTTGACCAAGTGAATCTTGAAGTCAGACATTGGGAAAAGTGCTCAGAATGAAGACAAAGTGGTTACAGCCGTTTATTTCCCAAGTTAAGGACATGTCACAATCAGAATCTGTCTTCCAGTTTGAAGATTTCAAGGAAGACATTTATAGACATTTGAGGCTGCCTCTCCAATGGGAAAATCCTCAAATTTGTCTATAAATACAGAAGTGTGAAGACCATTTGAAGCACCTCAACACATCCAACTATCCTACAAGTTAACAAGTGCTTTCAAGCTCTCAAAAGACATTCTTAGTCTTCAAACACCTCATCTAAGCTGAACTCCACTGTATATTCATACAAAGCTTAGAGAGATATCCTATCCTTATACACTGATCTCCATTGTAAAGGATATCTCATTAGTTGGAACCTTACTTCAACCCTTATATCTTTCAAGTGAGAAAGTGAGAAGGTTGTAGTAGTAGAAGTGGAAGGAACTAACTGTTGAGAGAAGAACAGTCCAGTTCTGAGTTGAGAAAGGGTACTAGGACTCTAGACATCCTAGGGATCAAGGCACCAAGGAGTGGTGTGGTTGATCAAGTGCACATTGGCACTATAAAACAAGTTAATTCCAAGAGTGAAGGAATTATCCTGTTAAATCAGGGAAAGTGGATGTAGGAGCTTGAGTCTTTGAACCACTATAAACCTTTGTGTTGATTTACATTCAAAGTACTTTACATACATTCAACACTGTACACAAACTAGACTTTCAAGGATACATATCACAAACTGTGCAAAAACCTGATTTGGACAAGTTCCCTGAACTGGATAAACTGTTAAGTAATTTCAGAATTAAAAGGAGTTTAAACAAAGGACCAACCACTAATTGCGCACATATAACTCACTTAGATAGTTATTCAACTAAGTACTCAATAGTACTTAGTAGTTTGATTATCTTAGAGGAGTTAATCATATCAGCAGAGTTGTCTAGGACAACCTTGCTGAAGACTGGTTTGGTCAAGTTTTCAAAAAGAAATTGCATACAAGTGTATTCCCCCCATACACTTGTTATATACTCCTTTCAGGACCAACATATTTGTAATTAACTTTACTTGTTAATGTAAGACCAAGTAGTTGAAAATGAGAGTAAGGTTGCTGATGTATCAGAACCTTTGGGAGATGAAAAGGAAGAGGGTGATGAGGGCGTTTTACCTAACCCTTTTTGTTTTGCAGATGTTGAAGAAAACACTTTAGATCAAATATTTGAGTTAGACACTTTGACTGATATCCCAGTTCACACTGATGTTGATCTAGAGGCTATTTCAGCAAACATGACCACCTTGTCCAAGATCTATTTTGATCAAGCTCATGCCACAGAAGAAGGACTGAAAATTGCTTCAGAGGTTGTTACAACAATTGAAGCAAAGTCAGGCAATTTGGACACCTTGGTCAGAGAGGTTGGCAAAGCTCATGCTGAAACTTCTGAAGCTTTAGATGGTCAAGGCAGAACTCTTGCTTCAGTAGAAATGAGGTTGACAGGATCAAAAGAAGTTATTTTGCCAACACTAGATGCCAGAATCAGTGGAGTTCAGATTGGACTGCAAACAGTTTCCACTGATGTCCCTAAAGCTAAGGAAAATATGTATAAGTTCACCAAAATAGTCAAGAAGAAGCAGTAGGGCTTGGTGAAAAGCTATAACAACAATGCCTTAGCTTTGAAGAGGTCAATAAAGGATGCTTTAAGGCAAAGAACTGCAGCACAAAGGAAGAGAGCAAAGGAGCTGAGAGTTGCAATGGTCAAGGAAGCAACAAAAAAGTTCACAACAGAACTAATGATCAAAGTCTCTGCGAGTGTTGTGAGCAAACTCACTGAAGTGTTGCAAGCCAGATTGGATCAATCTTTGAAAAGCACTATGGATGCCATATTTGCCCAGTGATGTGGACAAAATGTGTCGTCCTATGAGAAAATGATACGTGGCGTCCGAATGAGTACTATTCGAGGAGGTTCAGATATGATTACACAATTATTCATTTACTTATATCGATTATTATGATGACTATCATTGGTATATTGATATTGGACACTTGAGATAATGGATTAGGCCTAGTTCAGGCCCAATCCCACAGAGATTGAGACCACTGGGCCAGATAAAGATGAGAATCGGCCCTAAGATGAACAGGTCATAAGCCTTCCACATTTTCAGGGGAATTGTTGGACTTGGACCTATATTTCCGGAGTTCAAACTTGGAGGTTCTCGAGGACCTCCAGGTCCTGGAGAGCCAAATCGCGGAACTTGCACATCAAGTATGAATCCCACTTCGTGGGTAAGGGGCGTGCAGAGACATCACACGTACCCCGCTTTTCTCGGAGCTCGGACGAGCTAGTGGAGGCAGAATTGGCCTTGGACAAGCCCACTACTGTGGCAGTTGATAGAAAGGGGGGAAGTGGAAAACCCTTCCCCAAAGGTACTATTTATACGCCCCTTCGCGGGCTATTTGAGATATCCAATCACACCAACAGAATCCCAATATTCTGATACATTTATCCACCGGAAAGTTCCCTGACATACTTTCTGGCACGCTGATATAAGCTGAAACACACCTGAATCACTCCTGAAAAACAGGAATATTAAACTGATATTATTGAGGGGCTTTCTCTCGACAGATTGGCCTTTATTCTTTTCCTTGAGATCGGCCGTTCTGACTTAAGCGTCGGAGGACCCGCGCCGGAGAAGTGTCGAGGCATTTTGGATATGAAGAGCTCAGCCATAATCCAGCTTGTGATCGACGAATCCCAGGTGCGGGATTACTAATCTTGTGCGTTCTTTTTTTACGCATCAACTGGCGCCGTCTGTGGGAATCTTGAGCTAAGGCGTGAGAGATTCGATTATCGATTATGGGAGGCGAATGAGATACTTCCCAACAAACGAAAGATAGGAGAGGGGCGCCTTCGCCCCCGGCTCCGACAACTGGAACCTCAACGGGAGGAGGAATTCCCCCACCCGCATCGTTGGTAGGTTCGTCCGCAAATTGAGGAAAAGGTCTTGCTTCCGCACCTTTTCCGCCTAACATTACAACAGGCCTTGCCACCGGTGGGAGTACGCCTGCAGAACTGGCTCCGTCCCCCACACTTGTAGGGTCTCAAACTTTGCCAGAAGGGGCTGAAGACACTACCCCCATTCTGCCTGGAGATGCTGTTGGCACATCTGGCACCTCCCGAGACGATTATAGAGTTCGAGCGCCCCCTGCTACTGCAGGTGCTGAGATGATGATTGTGACCACCGAGCAACTAAATGCCCTGGTCGCACGAGCCATGGAGAGGATGATGGCCGCCCAAGGAATACCGGTTCCACCTGTACTCCGGCGAGATGTAGATGCTGAAGGTCCTCGAGGACCTGGAGTCTCTCAAGTCCCTTCAAGAGATATTGGAGGCCAGAGAGAGGGAAGAGAAAGTTCTGTCCCAAATAGAATGAAGTGTTCCTGGCCGGAATGAAAGAAGGGAACAAAACCCCAACGTGGGGCGAGCTGAAGCCCCAGAGATCGAAGAGAGTACTGACGACACCTACCCAGGTGCTGTGAGTGACCAACTGCAGGCATTGTAGAAAGAGTTGAAGGCCATGAGGAAACACATGATAAACCACGTAAGTAAACCTATCCCTACTACTTGCTGTCAGTTTTCCGATGAGACATTACATGATGAACTGCCATCTAATTTCAAATCCTTGAATTTCGAATATGATGGCACAGCGGACCCTTACGAACACCTCGAGAGGTTCGAGAACGCAGCCCTTTTACACCGGTATGGGGAGGGTGTGAAATGCATAGTTTTCTTGACAACTCTAGCGAAAGCAGCTCAACAATGGTTCACCCAGCTAGAACCAGGCGTAATCAGTTCGTGGGCTGGATTCAGTGAACTCTTTTTGCATCAGTTCGCCAGTGCAAGAAGACATCCCCGAGCTACCTTGACCCTGTTCAACCTCAGGCAAGGAGAGAGTGAAAGCCTAAGAGCCTTTTTGAAAAGGTTCAACCAGGCTGCCTTAGAGGTACCATCAGCCTCACAGGAGGTCAAGATTAACGCCCTGATCAACGGGCTAAGAGACGGAGACCTATTTTATTCGTTAGCAAAAAGAAACCAGTGCAGACCTTTGATGAGTTGCTGCACCGAGCTAAGAAATACTTCACCCTCGTGAAGGTAAGGACCGCTAAGAGGTTAGAGGCGAAGTTATCTGGGAGTGAAAAAACCAGAGATCCGATGGCAAAGAGAGGCAACCCAGAATCATCCAAGAAAACTGGAGTTTCTGGAACTGCTGGAGGACCGGGAGGATCGAGTTCTAAATCCAA
Organism: Galeopsis tetrahit; assembly: GCA_963675135.1. NCBI lineage: Eukaryota > Viridiplantae > Streptophyta > Magnoliopsida > Lamiales > Lamiaceae > Galeopsis > Galeopsis tetrahit. The sequence goes on along the minus strand of OY776121.1, from coordinate 18,826,656 downwards.
GTTCGAGAGATATACGCCCCTAAAGCTTGAACCTGCCGAAGTACTCGAAGTAGCGGGAGATCATCCCGAGATGAAATATCCCCCTTCACGAGATAGAGGGCCTCAGAGGGCCAGATCTGATAAATTCTGTCGTTTCCATAATGACTACGGACATGACACGAATGATTGCTTTCATTTGAGAGATGAAATCGAAAGATTGATCCAGGCGGGTCATTTAAAAGAATTCGTCTACCGAGATAGACAAGGCCCTCAAGGGCAGAAGAGGAAAGAGTTTGAACTGAGGCAGGACGATAAAGAAAAGGAACCTCGAGCCAATGTAGAGGATCAACCTCCTCAACCCCAGAAGCGAGGTTTGATCTAGATGATCATGTGGGGTCCTGCTGACGGAGACTCCTTTAGACAAAGGAAACAAAGTGTTCGAACCCTGAGGGACGAACATCCGAAAGGAGATAAGGAGGTGGGGCATGTGAAGACTACCCCCGACATTAAATTTAGTCTTGAAGATGCAGGAGAGACTCAGGTACATCACAAAGATTCCTTGATGATAACGGCAGATATCGCAGGTTATGATGTAGCTCGAGTATTTGTGGACACCGAAATCTCGGCGGACATAATGTTCCTCGCGTGTTTCAGAAAGATGGACCTGAACGCGAAATTGAAGCCCGTCGAAACGTCTCTCTATGGATTTACCGTAGGGGCTATTCGGCCTTTAGGATCAGTAACGTTGCAGGTAGGACTGGGAGATGCCCCAACTAGACGAGTAATGATGGTCGACTTCCTCATTGTAGACTTCCCGTCTTCGTACAATGTGATAATGGGAAGGCCCAACTTGAACTTATTCCAGTCTATCGTGTCAACCTTCCATATGAAGATGAAGTTCCCAAATTATCTACCCAAAGTGTCACAAATAGACAATTAAAAGAGTAAGAAAGAAATCGACCAACAAGTGCTCATGCAAATCACAAAACGAGAGAAATACGATTAAAACTCAATTAAGAGAAGGTAGGTTCTAAAGCACATGCAATACTAGTGAATCCATCTATGATTAACTATCTACTTAGGTGGTGTTTATGCTTTGTCTATAAGATTGATCACAAAATAATGAATTAAAAGTCTTTTCAATCCAAGTAATCCAAAGAAGATATGACACAACTTAGTATCTCTACCTAAATTGCATCATAAAACCCAATCAAGCTCCTAGGATCATCAAAAATCTTCCTAATCATTGATCATCTTTCAATCTCTCAATAAAATTAGGTCAAATGCTTGCAATCAATTAATCAAAAGAGAATTTTCAATCCAATTTCAATTAACTAAGATTAACATATCACTATTGTACACTAATGACATGTTTTGCAATATGAACCAAGCATTCAAATATAATTAAGCCACACAAATACCAAATAAGCAAAACATTAATTCATAAACTTCATCAAAAGTATTTACAAGGCTCTAGAATCAAAAGTGTTCTAGCTAATGAACAACATAATCCAATTAAAAAAACTAAATGAAATAACTAAATAAAAAGATAGAGAAATAGAAAGCTTAGTCTAAAGTATGGTGTGGAATGAAAATCCAAAGCTAATGGTGCCTCCCTTGCTTGAATTGATGAAGAATTGAAGAAGTTATGGCCGAATCACCTCCAAATGTGTGTTTGTATGTGTGGAATTTTAGGAATTGGGGGAAGGTACCATTGAATTTAAGAATGAGGACTTATATAGTTTTGGGGTAGGGTTTGGGTGCAAGAATTGCAAGTTGGTCCCTCAAAAAATGGCGAAAATACACAAAATGCACCGAAAATGGGATGGCACGGCCGTGCAAAATCAAGTTTTGGTCTTCAGGGGGCTCGGCCGAGCAGGTGGCTCGGCCGTGCCGTGCATGATGGTGAGCTGGAGGAGGCTCGGTCGAGTATAGGTCTCGGCCGTGGCGTTGGATGTTGGGATCTTCTCGGGCTCGGCCGAGCATATGCCTCAGTCGTGCTATCTCGTGGCCCCAAACAGTCTGTATCGATCAAGGCTTGCCTGAGCACCAAGCTCGACCGTGGCTTGCAATTTGGGGCATTGGACGTGGCTCGGCCGTGCCTATGCCTCGGCCGTGCTCGCTCAGCTCCAAGATTTTATGTATCGATAGCGACCATCTCGAGCACTCATCTCGGTCGCGGCCTCTGATTTTGACTTGGGATGCAGCTCGGCCGAGGCATGAGCTCGACCGTGCTCTCAGTCGACATCAAACTTTCGGTATCGAGCACACCTTGCTCGATCCGCGTGCTCGGTCGTTCCTCTCTTCGACCCTTTCTTGTTTTGTGCATATCTTTCGCTTAGGGTGTCCGATTGACTTGATTCTTTTTGCTATTCCACTCCGTTTTTCGAGACAAACCCAATGGTGCACTCCTTTTTTGATCAAATGAAGTATGGTAGGTGTTTTGCTCTAAATTCCATCGTTTTTCCTACAAAATCGATAAAACACAACCTTTCCCTCATTTTGGCTCAAATTATCATATTCAATCCATAAATCAATGAAATCAACATCAAAATGAGCTTCATATGTGCATATAAAGGGTGTAAATTCCACCCGAATCAACCCCCCCAAACTTAAAATGTTGTTTGACGTCCTCAAACAACTAAGCACTTAAAGCAATGAGGGTGGAATGATCACAATGGAATATTCAATGCAAATCACACATGCAAAGTAAAGTGTGGTGATATCTCTTTCTCAAAGTGCTTTCTCAATGAAGATCATAGGCCCATTATTGCAATTCACACTCATAGATCAAAGACTGCACAAGTACACAACACATTGTGAATGGGAGACGTAATCCAAATGCTCAAGTCCTCTACTCACATGATATAGTGTTTCTCTCAAACACACAAACAAATTGAGGAGATGAATGCACTCATCAATCCAGTTATGCTATGCAATCACTATATGCTTGCCCACATTCTACTTTCTACAACACTCTAGTGTTCAACAAATGTGATCAATAGGGCTTAATCAAGGATGTAACATTGACACTTTGGACAATATGAGATGGATTTGGGAATTATGACTCTTCTAGTGGAGGATAAAGTTTGTTATTTTACAATGTGTGCTTTCAATTTCAAAGCTTACAAACTCCATCCTCACTTTTCATTTTCCTTTCTTTTTCAAGCATTCATCACCTCATCTTTTGAACCATTTTTCTTTTCAAGTTTTTGGGGCTCTTTGTCCCCCTTTTCCTTTCCATTGATTTTCTTTTTCATCTTTTCTCTTTTTCTTTCAACTTTCTCCAATTTCTCCTTTCACCAAAGATAATCAAGCACATGTTTATTCACTTTGTCTTTTATCCTCCACTAGATGTGGGTATCAAAGGCTCAAAAAGGCTAAGTGGTTAACATTGTAGTGTGCCAAGAAAATGAGGAATTAAGCTCAAAGGGGCTAACTACGGAAGATTACTTCGGTTTTAGGAAATTTTGGCTAAGTCACTCTTTAGAACAAGATGGCCTATATCATATCACAAAATCTCACACAATCATGCTTTCAAACAAGAACTTGGGCAAGTTCTAGGATCACTAGCAATAACCTAATCCACTCTCAAATGAACTAAACCGGATTACGTGTTCGATTTAGAGCTCAATTCTCATCGGTTTATTCAATAGAACTCTCACATTCATCAAATGTCCCCAATCAACAACACATCACGCATTCATGCCATCAAAGATAAAAAAATATGAACACAACATGACACCACTACCCATCACCAATCATTAGAGTCGGCAATTTGGGCCCGATCCGATGGGCCGGCCCGGCCAACCCGAAGCCTAGTATGGGCTGGGCTCTAAAATTATAGGCCCATAAAAATCTGGGCCTATTTGGCCCGACCCGATAGGCCCGATGGGCCTAATGGGCTAGGCTGATTTTGGCCCGACAGCCCATGGGCAGCCCATTTCGCCCAATCAATTTTTTTTTAAGGTAAATAAACAATTAAAATTATTTACAATACTATATATACTTAAATATTAGTATTATATTTTTAATTTTGTTTTGATTTTAAAATTTGAACTTATGAATTATTTATAATTCTATTTGAACTTGATAGATAGTGTAATGTTATACTCCGTACTAGTTATGTCCGTTTATAAATTATGTATAATTAATATATTAGTAATGTATATTTTTAATTATAATTATTTGTATAAATAAAAAATATATATGAGAATGTGACCATTACCTAATAACTTTATACTCCCTCCGTCCCAGCTTAACTTTCACACTTACTGTTCACCCCCTTTTTAAAAAATATTATAATAAATAGAATTTTGAGATATAATTTTATAAAAAAATAAATAAGTGAGTTGACTTGTGTGTATGTATGTACCATAAAAATAATAACATTAAATATAATATTTTAGATATTGTATGGGTAGAGATTCTAAAGGACCGAAAAAGTAGGTATAAAAGTTAAGTTGGGATGGAGGGAGTATATATATAGAGTATACTTTTTGCTAGAATTTTTTTTTTATCACATGGGGTGGGACTTGCAATGTACATTAATGCAATAATGGTTATGGTCGTTGATAAATTATGTGTAGTTACTAGTTAATATATAATTTTTGCAAGAAATATTTTTAAAAAAAAAAATTATGTAATGGGCTGGGCTGGCCCGCTAGCCCAGTAGCCCAGATGGGCTAGGCTGGGCTCCAGTTTTATAGGCCCGACCAGTTCATGGGCCGGCCTGGCCTAGCCCACGAACATCACTTGGCCCGATGGGCTGGGTTGGGCTGGGCCGAGCGGCCCGATTTGCCAGCTCTACCAATCATGCATACATTCAAAGCAAATAGACATCACCACAACTACTCACTATGGATTCCAAAGATTATCCATGCTCACATTTCACCATAAATCCACTACCCAACACATGATTAAAACCAACTCAAACAATATAAGCATATGAAAGGAAAGTGTGCGCCAGTGCAAAATGTATACAAACGAAATGACAAAACGGTGCAAAGGGTAACTACTAGTAGAAAAATAAAAGAAAAAAATAACTCCCCCAAACTTAGAATTTTACTATGTAAAAATTCTCAGTTTGGGGCTACAAGTTGTTACCTCCCTCCTTGCACATCCAATGCTCTTCAAAGATCACCATTGCAACACTTGCTTCCCTCTCCAAAGTTGGTTTTGCTTCCTTCTTCATTCTCCAAGATATGATGTCCACAATGCTCCTCATCCATACCTACAAAAGAAACTAAGCTATCAAAACTACTAAAGCAATAAAAACATGAAAGCAATAAAACCTTGGGTTGCCTCCCAAGAAGTGCTATTTTTAACGTCCTATGTCGGACGGTTTCTTTCTACTTTCAAGCTTCATCCAAGTGAAGCGACTCCACCATTCAAAGTTGCTCATTTCCAAAATAGTGCTTCACTCTTTGACCATTAACCACAAAGGTTGTTCCATCTTTACCAATAGGCTCCACATTTCCCATGGGCATCACATTCTTAATCACAAAGGGCACCGACCACTTTGACTTCAACTTGCCCGGAAATAGCCTCAACCTTGAGTTGAACAATAAGACTTGTTCTCCCACTTGGAACTCCCTCCTCTCAATCATCTTATCATGAAACTTCTTGGCCCTTTCTTTGTGAATCTTGGAGTTCTCAAAAGCTACATTCCTAAACTCATCAATCTCATTGAGCATCATCTTCGTTCTTTCTCCGGATGCCTTAAGATCAAGATTCAACTCCTTAATAGCCCAACACACTCTAAACTCCACTTCCACGGGTAGATGACAAGACTTTCCATATACAAGTTGATAAGGAGATGTGCCCAAAGGTATCTTGTAAGCGGTTCAATATGCCCAAAGATGCATATATACTAACTTGGTGCTCAATTGGGAGAAGTGCCACTTCATGGTGAAGGAAGGAATTGTGCTTGGGCACAAGGTTTCAGCTAAGGGACTTGAGATGGATAGAGCAAAAATTGTGGCAATTGAGAAGCTACCTCCACCAACCAATGAGAAGGCGGTGAGAAGTTTCCTTGGGCATGCCGGATTTTATAGAAGATTCATCAAGGATATTTCGAAGATAGCCAAGCCCACGTTTTCATTGTTGTAGAAAGGTGCCACTTTCATCTTTGGTGAAGAGTGTGTGAAGTCATTTGAGATATTGAAGGAGGCTTTGATCAAAGCTCCCGTGTTGGTGACACCCGATTGGAGTCAACCTTTTGAGGTCATGTGTGATGCTAGTGATTATGCCATTGGAGTAGCTTTGAGTCAAAAGAGAGACAAGCTCTTTCGTGTGATCTACTATGCAAGCAAGACTTTAAATCCGGCTCAAAAGAATTACACCACGACGGAAAAGGAGATGCTAGCCGTGATCTGTAGCTTTGATAAGTTTAGAGCATATTTAGTGGGAGCTAAGACCATAGTGTACACGGATCACACGACTCCTAAGTATTTGATTGAGAAGAAAAAGGCTAAACCGAGGTTGATACGATGGGTGCTCCTTTTGCAAGAATTTGATGTGGAGATTAGAGATAGAAAAGGGTGTGAGAATGTGGTGGTGGATCATCTCTTAAGACTTGAGAATGTGGAGGAAAAGGATGTCCAAGTACCTATCAAGGAGTGGTTCCCCGATGAGCAAATTTTTGCTATCAAAGAAACATGTCCATGGTTTGCCAACTTTGTGAATTACATAGCCACCAGAACACATCCACCAAATCTCTCATTCCATCAAAAGAAGAAGTTTTACCATGATGTCAAGTTCTATGTTTGGGAGGACCCATTCCTCTATAGATGGTATTCGGACATGATCATGAGGAGGTGCCTAGCGGAAGATGAGTGGGAGAAAGTGATTGAGGAGTTCCATTCATCCCTTATGGAGGGCACTTTGGATCAAAACGGACGACCCACAAAGTTCTTCAAAGTGGTTTCTATTGGCCATCCATCTTTAGAGATTGTGAAGTTTTTGTGAAGAAATGTGACAAGTGTCAAAGGATGGGAAATATTTCAAAAAGACATGAGATGCCTATGAAGAATGTTATTGAAGTGGAGCTCTTTGACGTGCGGGGAATAGACTTTATGGGGCCCTTTCCAACTTCTCATGGATTTTTTTACATCCTTTTGGCCATTGACTATGTTTCTAGATGGATTGAGGCCATTCCAACCACTACAAATGATGCCAAGGTGGTCCTCAACTTTTTGAGGAAGAACATTTTCACTCGTTTTGGCACTCCAAGAGAACTAGTGAGTGTTGGTGGTTCACATTTTTGCAACCGATGGCTAGATCAACTCTTGACAAAGTATGGAGTGAAGCATAGGGTGACCACACCTTATCACCCTCAAGCTACTGGAGAAGTTCGAAGTGATCAATACCAGGCCCGCAAATGCTACGTGAAGTCTGTCAGGATGGCTGATAAGGCCGTAACCCGAGATTTGGGAAGAGTTAAAGTGGACGACCCCGAACTGAAAAAGCAGAAAGTTGCTGGGGAAGCTAGAGAGCTACCCAAGATCCAAGCTGATGAAGAGCTGATGAACGTGGAACAGTACCCTGGGAGGACAGGATTCACAACAAAGATTGGGGTTCAAATGGAACCCGGAGTAGCTGAAGAGGTAATCCGCACATTGAGAAAAAATGCGGACATATTTGCCTTTTCTTCCTCTGATATGACAGGAATACCCCCGGAGGTGGCCATGCACCACCTCAACGTGGATCCTAAAGCCAAGCCAGTTAAGCAGAAGCTTAGAAACTTTGGCTCTTAGAAGAATGCGATGATAAAAGCAGAGATCGAGAAACTACTAGAAGCTGGACATATTCGCCTCAGTTTCCCGAATGGCTCTTCAATGCTGTATTGGTGTCAAAAGGAGCTGGAAAATGGAGGATGTGTATCGACTTTCAGGATTTGAATAAAGCTTGCCCGAAAGATCATTATCCTTTGCCACAAATCGATCAATTGGTGGATGCAACTTCGGGATTCGAGTTACTGAGTATGATGGATGCCTACCAAAGATATCACCAGATACAGTTGAATCCAACAGACATCCCTAAGGTATGCTTCATCGCTACATGTGGTACATTCGGTTATATTAGAATGTCATTTGGACTCATCAATACAGGAGCCACGTATCAACGGATGGTTGATGCAGTATTCCATAACCAGATCGGTCGGAATATGGAGATTTACATAGATGATATGCTAGCCAAGAGTGCTAAAGCTGAGGGTCATGTCTAGGACCTTGAGGAAATCTTCCAAGTGATAAGAAAGAATGGCATTAAGCTCAATCCAGCAAAATGCTCATTCAGTGTGAGATCAGGGAAGTTTTTGGGTTACATGGTAACTCAAAGAGGCATTGAAGTCAACCCTACTAAAGTGAAGGTTATACTGGATATGCAGCCCCCGAGGAATCTGAAAGAGCTGCAGATCTTGAACGGTCGAATCGCAGCATTGAGCAGATTTATCGCTAAATCTGCAGAGAAAAGCCATCATTTCTTCAGGACCTTGAGGAAAGGATCCAGATTTGAGTAGGATGATCAGTGCCAGAAGGCGTTTGAGGAGCTCAAGCTCCACCTATCTCAACTACTGAAGCTGACCAAACCTTCACTAGGTGATACACTCTTTTTGTACCTGTCTGTAGGGGAACATTCCTTGATTACTGCATTGATGAAGGAGGATGGATCAGTCCAGCACCTGATCTACTATGTTAGTAAGATCATCCAGGGTGCAGAGGTCCGCTATTCAGAGATTGAGAAAGCGGCCTTGGCTGTGGTAATAACAGCCCAGAGGTTAAGGCCCTATGTCTTATCATATAAGATTATTGTTCGTACTAATTACCCTTTGAGGCAGGTAATTGGTAGAGCAGATTTATCTGGACGCATGGTCAGATGGGCCATAGAGCTGCAGGAATACAACGTGGAATTCGAGCCTCGAAAGGCGATTAAAGCTCAAGCTCTATCAGATTTCATACAAGAATCTACCAGACTTGAGGAGATGGAAGGATGGAAAGTCTATGTCGATGGTTATGTATCCATGAATGTATGCGGGGCCGGAGTCCTAATGAATTGACCCACATGGGATAGAGATGCAGTTTGCCATTAAATTTCAATTCAGGACCTCCAACAATGGAGCTGAATATGAGGCACTAATACGAGGAGCAGAAATGGCTGCAGAGCTAGGAGCCCAAAAGGTCACCCTTTTCTCTGATTCACAGTTGATCGTGCAACAGGTCAATGGAGAATACCTGGCGAAAGAAGAAAGGATGATTGCATACCTGGAACGAGTCAAGAACTTGAGAAGTAAGTTCCATGTATTCGAGGTGCTCTAGCTTCCTAGAGAGGAAAACATGGCAGCAGATAGCTTATCCAAACTTGCCAGTTCTACTGAGTTCGAGGGGCAAAGGAAGATAACACTTGTCGTGGCAGAAAGAGAGGCAACTGAACCCATTATTGGGGCAATAAAAGAAGGCGAGGATTGGAGAAAAGAAATTCTAGAGGAGCTGAACAGAGAGCTATCTCCTGTAGCATCTTGAGAAGCTCGAGCCATGAGATTGAGATATTGCATTTTAGGGGGTCGATTATACAAATGATCACTCACCCACCCCTACCTAAGGTGTCTTTCAAAAAATGAGGGAGACTATGTGATACGAGAAATCCACGAAGGATGTGCGGCTAGCCACGAAGGCTACAAGGCCACTGTGAAAAAGGCATTGAGAGCTGGGTTCTACTGGCCCACTATGACTCGAGATGCTCGAGATTTTGTAAAAAAGTGCGAGAAATGCCAGAGAAATGGCCCCCTGATACGGGTCCCTGCTGAAGAAATGGGAGCCATGTATTCGCCTTGTCCCTTTGCAAATTGAGGGGTAGACCTCGTGGGACCCTTTCCACCGGCACAAGGTAAACGACGATTCTTGATCGTAGTTGTTGATTACTTTAGTAAGTGGCTAGAAGAAGCACCCCTTGCTAAGATTGAGGAGGAAAACGTGATACGTTTCCTCGGAAAATACATTTGCTGCAGATGTGGAATCCCTCGAATTCTAGTGTCCGATAACGGGACACAATTCAATGGAGCGTTGAGCCGGTCTTGGTGTCTAGACTACAAGATCACGCAGAGATTTACCTCAGTGGCCCATCCCCAAGCGAATGGCCAAATGGAGGTGACAAATCAAAGAATTGTAGATGGAATCTGAACTCGGCTCGCGAGAGCAGGAGGAAATTGGATTGATGAGCTCGACTCGGTTTTTTGGTCATATAGAACGAGCCCCAGAGCAGCTACTGGAGAAACCCATTTCCAGCTTGTTTACGATACTACGACTGTAATACCACCAGAGATTGTGATAGAATCTCACAGGATTGCTCAGTTCAATGAGAACCAAAATGAAGAGCTAATGAGAGAAGCTCTGGATTTACTCGAAGAAAAAAGAGAAATGGCCCAATTGCAGGCCGAGAAATATAAAAGCAGAATACGAGCTGCGTACAACAATAGAGTGACCCCGAGGTCATTCAAAGCTGGAGACTTAGTCCTTCGAAGGGATGATGCACTCAAACACACTGGAAAGCTCGAACCCAACTAGGAGGGGCCATACCGAGTTATCCAGGTATTGAGAGGTGGAGCATACCGACTCTAGGACATGCAAGGGAACGAGATAGCCCGTCCTTGGAATGTGTGCCACCTGAAGAAATTCTTTATTTAAGAGAGCATGATTTGCTTTATTTCAATTCTTAGAATATAATTTGATTTCCTTATGAACATTGTATCTAAGACGCTTCATCAGAGCTCTTTTTCCCTCCTTATGGGTTTCCCCTAGGGTTTTACTATAAGGAGGTTTTTAATGAGACCGACATAGGTTGTCTATGGCCTATGTTGACATACGTTAATAATCAATGAAGCTTTCTTTTCGAAAAGATTATATCTTCGGAATATTGATTATTATGAGCTTTCTGATTGACAAGCTGAGGTCTATACGACCATTCGAAACTCAGATACATAAAACTCTGGATAAAACTCCTCGAGTCCCTGTAGTACCTCGAGAACCTCCGGCCAAGACAAAGCCAAATCCTTGATTGTCCAATCGAGATCAAGGCTGCGCTGAATTTGACGCCCATTGCGGGTCTGAATTGACGTCCCTAAAGGGAATTGATTTTGACGTCCTTAAATGGATTTGAACTAACGCCCCTCGCGGGTCTGAAATGACGTCCTTACGTGGATTTGAACTGACGCCCTTCGCGGGTCTGAAATGACGTCCTTAAGTGGATTTGAACTGACGCCCCTTGCGGGTCTGAAATGACGTCCTTAAGTGGATTTGAACTGACGCCCCTCGCGGGTCTAAAATGACGTCCTTAAATGGATTTGAACTGACCCCCCTCGCGGGTCTAAAATGACGTCCTTAAGTGGATTTGAACTGACGCCCCTCGCGGGTCTAAAATGACGTCCTTAAATGGATTTGAACTGACGCCCATCGCGGGTCTGAAATGACATCCTTTAGTGGATTTGAAGTGACACCCCTCGCGGGTCTGAAATGATGTCCTTAAATGGATCTAACTTTGACGTCCTTAAGTGGATTTGATTTCGACGTCCTTAAATGGATCTGAACTTGACGCCCCTTGCGGGTATGAACTCGACGCCCCTCGCGGGTCCGAATTTAACATCCTTAAATGGATTCGAATTAGCATCCTTAGATGGATCTAAACTAACATCCATCCTCAAATGGATTCGAATTAGCATCCTCATATGGATCTAAACTAAAAGCCTCAAATGGATTCGAATTAGCATCCTTAACGGATATGAAGTTGGCATCCTTCTCGGATGCGAGAATCAACACCTCGAAATGGTATGATATTCAACACCTCGAAAAGGTACGACTTGACACCCTTAAAGGTTATGACTTGGGCATCCTTACAGGGTGCAGTGGGAGGTTAACGCCCCTGAAAATCCTGGTCTAGACCTCGAACCCATCGAGGACCTCCAGATGCACGAGAAACATACGCCAATTTCCAAAGGCATGATGTTCACTAGTAAACACATCCAGCTTGAGCAGTTGGAACAAAGAATGAAGTGAGAGACACTTCAGATTGAATCACAACTTGAGCAGCTGGAACAAAGAATGAAGTGAGAGACACTTCAGATTGAATCACAGCTTGAGCAGCTGGAACAAAGAATGAATTGAGAGACACTTCAGATTGAATCACAACTTGAGCAGCTGGAACAAAGAATGAAGTGAGAGACACTTCAGTTTGAACTACAGCTTGAGCAGCTGGACGGAAGTAAGAGATACTCCGGATTCGAGTGTTTAACGATAGACTTCGAGGCTTGAGAGGGGTGAATGGGCACTATACCTAACCCTTCAAAGACAACAAGCCAAAAGATCAACCAAGTAAGTGAGAAGTGCTACTTTTTACTTCTACTCTACTTACATCTTTGAATAATGATATATTTTGAATCATTGTTTAAAACCTCGAAGCCTACATGTGATATCACTACGGAGATGTTTTAGGTAAAACTATGAGATATAGTTGACTTACTTAAAACATTTTGCTGAGATAATGAAATAATATCATAGAGCTGGTCAAATTAACAAATATTTGACAAGCAAGATATGTATACGCAACTATAATTGCAGGCATGTATATGAGCAAAGAATGCATATAAAGCAGATAAGCAGATCAACAGATATGAGATTACGAGGCTCAAAGACCTCAAACATCCATAGCTAAAACGGGGGATGTGAAAATCCCCCACCATCCAGAAAGGCACGAAGGCCTCATAAAAACAGAAGCACAAACAACCCCGAAAACCACCACAAGGTTATGAAAAACCTTGGAAATTGTTTAATATTACAAGCAAAAGAAAAAAAGATATTGTTTGTGATATTGCAGGAAATAAAATGCATGATAAAGAGAAAGTCATCAAGACTTGGGGGAGTGTTAAACCGCAACCTTATCCACCTCAGCTTGATCGCTTGATCCACCTCCTTCCTCCCTGTTCTCCCCGTGATTCGGGGCAGCTTTAGACAAGGGGCTGGAAGAAGGCACCACCAGTGGATATTCTGGAAACTCCATGGCTTTCAGGTCCTCAAGCTTCACACCCAAACTCTACAGATCCTGAACAACCTTCCTCATAATAGGCAGCCACCAGGGGGTGGTAATTAGCGCCTTGGGATCACCCGGGAATGTCGGAGGAGGAGTTAGGCCATCCAAGAGGGTGTCCCTATTATATGCTCCGTTGAAGTCCTGCGCCTGGTGCTGCGCAATGGCCTTATCAAACCCGTGATCCACGAAATGGGGGATGTAACGCCCCATGGCGCCCAAAAAGCTAGAGCTCCTGAGATAAGTTTCCATCCAGCCCGTATGAAGAGTCTTTAAGAACTGCTGCCCTGTAGGAGATACAAAGAGAGAATCGATGCAGATTTTTACCCCAGAGGAGGGAAGTTCTTGCTCTTGCTTCTGAATTTTTGAACGAAGGAGTTGGACTTCTTGGGTGAGGGCACGAGCCTGATCCTTGACCTTATCTCTTTCTTACCTCATAGCTACAAGCTGGGCCCTGAGATCCTCAGTACGGGAGCATTCCTGAGTTATCCGAGCTTGAAACACCTCGTTCTGTTGGATGGAACTAAGGGTGTGCTCGAAGAGGCTGGAAAAGAGGAGGCCGAACTGAAAACGTTGAAAGGGAGTTACAAAATGACAAAGTGCAGAAACTTTGTAAACAATTAAGGCATGAACCTACCTGAGAAAAGGAATGGGCCGCCTGAATCATCCTGTCCTGAGTAGGAAGGCTCGTTAAAGAACAGATGGCATTCGAAGGAAGGTACCGGTATATGAACTGGGAAATAACATTAGAGCCGGTATCAATCTCGGGATCGAGGTCGATAGGTGCTGGGGGAGACGTGACTTGCTTTCCCTTAGTCTTTTTTCTGGAGGTACCGGAGTCAGGAGGGGCAGGATCTCGTGTGCTTGCTATTTTACCGGAGGAGGATCGAGTCCTCTTTGAAATTGAGCTGGGAGCTGGAGGTGCAGGTGTTTCTGGTGCTACGGCCTTTTAAGAACTTTCGAAAACAGGGCATGTCTGAGTCGAGCTTGCAGGCGCAGGGTCACGAGTGACTTGAGAAAGCCAGTCCATATCTGAAAAAGAAACACTAACGCTCGTTAACTTAAAACAGTTATGAGTGAACATGGAGAGAAAGCCAAAAGAACACGAGTTACCATCGGTAGGTCCAAGGGAGAATTCTTGAGTGCTGAAACCAAAGTGGGATAATGCTCGTGGATTGTTACAAATTGGAGAAACATCAAAAGGCTTGTGGGCTTGGGCATGTGCATTGAGATTGAGCATGACAGTCATGTTAAGGGATGAACTAGAAGTGGGATGAGGGCCTCGAACCCTAGGTGTTGGGATATGAATATCCTTAGTTTAGTTTTGATAAACCAAATCAAACATGTAATAGGATAAGTTGTATTGTATAGACAACTTTATTATACATCTTGTAATAGATAGGACTCTGGTTAGAAGAGAAGACTTGTCAAATGCTCAAGAAGAGAAGAGAAGACCAAGACCAGAAGTCTCCTGATAAGATGAGTTGAACTCATCTTACAGGATAAGAAGTGTAAAGACAGCTGAGTAAAGACAGCAGCTGAGAAGAAACAGCAGCTGTGTAAAGCCAGCTGAGTAAAGACAGCAGAGTAAAGACAGCAGCTGAGAAGAAACAGCAGCTGTGTAAAGCCAGCTGAGTAAAGACAACAGCTGAGAAGAAACAGCAGCTGTGTAAAGTCAGCTGAGTAAAGACAGCAGAGTGAAGTCTTCTTACCAGCAGAGTAGAAGTCTTCTTACCCAATTAAAGGAAGGCCAATCAGAGTTGAAGTCAAGGATTGACAAGATACGCACAAGAAAGGAAAGTCAAAGATGTGATTGAAATTACATGACAATGGTAATATTCAATCATATCATATCAAGAGATTGGCAATTCCCGAATTAGTGGAGTTTTGAATGCCATCATCCAACGGTAACATTCAAACTCAACACTATATAAATGAGTTCAGTTCTTACATCATTTGGAGTGAAGAGGTGTGAGATGCAGAGGTCGAGCAAAGTGCTTAAAGTCAAGAAATAAGAAGAGCTCAAGAAGATCGTTCATGAAGATTCAACAAGCATCACCTCATCCCCAGTGAGTAGGGTTGTAAACGAATCGAATCGAAGCGAATACTGCAGTATTCGATTCGATTCGTAAAAATATTCGAATATTCGTATTCGTATTCGTTTAATTTTCGAATAATAAATTTGATTCGATATTCGATTCGATTGATTATTCGATACTATTCGATTCGATTCGAGTATTCGATTCGAATTTTTTAATACATATTTTAAAAATTATTTTTCAAGTATTCGATTAGAAATTGATTCGTATTCGATACTATTCGATTTGACTTGAAACTATTCGATTCGATAATTTATGGAGAATTTTTTTAAAATAATAATTTAAATAATATTATAGGACATGAGACAAATATACATTTAAAAATATATTTATGTATATATATTATAAATATAATCGAATACTTACGAATATCGAATCGAATATTATAATTTTGTATTTGTATTCGTTTATTAGTCGAATCAAAAAATATATTTGTATTCGAATTCGAATCATAAAATTTCGAATACGAATATCAATATTCGAATACGAATACCGAATCGAGCAAAATTATTCGATTCGTTTACAACCCTACCAGTGAGTGAACTCATACCATCTAAGCCAGTGCAACCACTCATATATATCCATAGCTTAGAGAGAATTTCTCAATCCTAGCATGAGGCTAAAACAGATTGTAAGGGAAATTCTCACCTAGTTCATATACACAAAATCCACCTTCTACCATAAAACCTTAGAAGTCAAGTTGAGTGTTTATCACTGTAAAGAGTCCAAGTGCTCTATAATCACTTGTGGAGTTCAAGTGCAAGTGCTTACAATCACTTGTGGGGGAAGTGCAAGTGCTTACAATCACTTGTGGAGACCGTAGCTGTTAGGACGGCTCAGATCTCAAAGTCCTACCCTTGGGACTATAAAGGTCAAGGCCCTTGTAATTTGCGGTAAATTAAAGGGATTAAACATCACGTTAGGACGTGAGAGTGGACGTAGGAACGTATATCCGAACCACTATAAATCAATGTGTTATTTACATTTCTGCACTTTACATTTCAAGTCTTTACATACATATTTGTGCATAAAATGTTTTACACACTGTATTTAAAACAATAGACGAGTATAATATTTATGGGCACACTACAATTCCGCACCTAACTCCGATAAGTAATTAATCAGTTGACTAACTAGTCCTAGGCCCCTAGTGAAATCAACGGACTAGTTACTTTGAAGAGTTAGTTTATTTTCCACACAATCAGCAGACATCAAGTCAGCTGATCTTACACTCGTCTCAGGGACCAACACTAGGGTTCTCATAAGCCCACCAAGCATGCGGAAAAGGCCATGGAGAAGGAGGAGTTACAAAAAACCAGTTATTTCTCCACCCTAAATTCCCATCCGGAGGTTTCTCCATGAAAACACAGACACGTTTGACACGACCACAAATGTAGAAAAAATCGTCTAAAAGCTTGCAACTGAACTAGCTCTGAAAAAGTTTGGCAGTGGTTCCCCCCCCCCCCCCCCCCACATTTCCCTTGACTATGGCATAAAACTAATCATCATCCTAAGGGCGTTGAGAGTGAACTGATTTAGTGGAATGCAGAATAGAGTGGAAACTCGACACAAAAATCGAGCACGGGAAACCTAGGACCTGCCTGTATTTGAGCATCCCAAAAGGCTAAAGTCGGATTAAGAGTCAAATTCGGTCTCTCGTCCCTGTGAGGGATCCTCACCGAGAAAGAAGGAGGAAACACCTCAAGATGACGATACAACCTTAACATGGCAGGAGTTATTTGAGAGGAGCCCGATGCATGCACCCCCAAATGGAGATTAGTAATCGGAAAGTGCAAAACAGGCGGAGAATCAGTGCTACTGGTAGATGGGGCCTCTATGGACTCACTACTAGAAGAGACAAACATGGGAGCTTAAGAGCCTTAGAGTCTAAGAGACAAAAAGAAGGTACGAAGAAAATACCTGAATCGAGTGGCTTGAGACGAAGTCGCAGAACGGATTTCCGACGGGCCGGAATGCTTGGATGCTGAAGAAAAATTCAAGCGAGAGGAAAAATATGAAATGAGTAAATGACTTGGCGAGGGAGTCAAATATTCGAAGAGCAAAATGGGCCAAATGGACGGCCCAGATTAAAGCCCTATTTAAATCTCTGAAAAGTTTCAGAAGGTCGAGGCAGTGTAAAGGCTGAAGAGAGAGAAGAGGCCCCTAAGTGGGACACGGTTTGAGACTTAGGCGGAATTAAATCCGGATTCAAGTCCAAATGACCTCCAGTACCTCGAGGTACACGAGGTATCAAAACAATAATATTGGAATTTGACGCTCGCACAGAGTATGTTCCAAAATGTGACACCTATGAAAATGTTTGATACGATACTCGAGAATTACTCAATACAGGCTCGAGCCTAAGTATTCTCGAGGACCTCGAGGTCCTAAAAATGCAGAAATGTTGAATGAGGCCCCTGATGAGGGTTTCATATGACGCCCTTGATAAAGGTTTGATTTTAAATGTTACACTCACAGAATATGTGTCTTGATATTTGAAGCAGGATTTGCTTGGATTTGAATTTGAAACCATGCCTAGGACCCCGAGGCCCTACAGGTACTGGAGATATGAAGATCAATTAGACTCCTGACCTACTCTCATAAGTGTGACCCACTTCATGAGAGTAGGGGGAGTGGTTGATGTGGACAAAATGTGTCATCCTATGAGAAAATGACACATGGCGTCCGGATGAGTACTATATGAGGAGGTTTGGATATGATTACTCAATTATTCATTTACTTATATCGATTATTATGATGACTATCATTGGTGTATTGATATTGGACACTTGAGATAATGGGTTGGGCCTAGTTCAGGCCCAATCCCACAGAGATTGAGACCACTGGGCCAAATAAAGATGAGAATCGGCCCTAAAATGAACATGTCATAAGCCTTCCATTTTTTCAGGGGAATTTTTGGGCTTGGACCTATATTTCCGGAGTTCAAACCTGGAGGTTCTCGAGGACCTCCAGGTCCTGGAGAGCCAAATCGCGGAACTTACGCATCAAGCATGAATCCCACTTCGTGGGTAAGGGGCGTGCAGAGATATCGGACGAGCTAGTTGAGGCAGAATTGGCCTTGGACAAGCCCACTACTGTGGCATTTAAGAGAAAGGGGGGAAATGGACAACCCTTCCCCAAAGGTACTATTTATACGCCCCTTCGCGGGCTATTTGAGATATCCAATCACACCAACATAATTCCAATATTCTGATACATTTATCCACCGGAAAGTTCCCTGACATACTTTCCGGCACGCTGATATAAGCTGAAACACACTTGAATCACTCCTGAAAAACATGAATATTAAACTAATATTATTGAGGGGCTTTCTCCCGACAGATTGCCCTTTATTCTTTTCCTTGAGATCGCCGGTTTTGACTTGAGCGTCGGAGGACCCGCGCCGTAGATCTCTCCGGTGGTTTTTTTTGCAGGTGTCGAGACATTTTGGAGACGAAGAGTTCAACCATAATCCAGCCTGTGATCGACGAATCCCAGGTGCGAGATTACTAATCTTGTGCGTTCTTTTTTTACACTAGAAAATGAAACCAATTCATGCTTTCATTAGCATGAGTGATGATAAGATGCAGGATATTCATGATGAAAATGTTTATCTTCTTGAGGAAATCAAGTCCCTCAATCAAGCACAGGCCCAACTTTCTGTTACCATAAGTGATCTTAAGCCCCAATGTTTTGATTATGCCAAAAAGGGGGGAAAGACAGAGAACTAGAGACAGAGGTGACTTGAAGATTGGAGATTCTGCAAAAGGCAAGGACAAGATAACTGAAGAAGAAGAAGATAAAGGAAAAGGCAAAGAACCAATGAGCATTGAAGATCTAACTGAGGAGGAACAGATTCAGATAGCCATGAAAAAGTCTATGACCTCATTTTATGAAGACCAGGCCAGATGGGAACCGAGACCTGGAGGAGAGTCAGCAAGATTGGATCCTGAAGAGAAGGACATTCCAGTGAGGGGAAAGGTTTCAAAATCAAGAGGAAATCACAAACCTTCACCTCATTTCCAACCAGCCTGACATTACATGCAAAATTTCAGACAGAAGATGAACCCAAAGCCAAGAAGCCTAAGAAAGCCAAGAAGGCAGCCAAATTGCCTGAAATCCAAGAGGAAGAAGAAGTTGTTGAAGAAGGAGTTCAGATTATCCAGCCTGAAGCAAGGAAGCCCATCCTTGCTGATGATCCATCCAAATTATTTGAAGAGGGTTTTGGCAAATACTTTGCAACCCAAGAAAAGCCAGCTCTTCAGAGAGCTAAGGAAAAGATGGAGCAATTTTTGGAAGCCAACAAGGCAAGGGATCTGAGGAGAACACAGTTTAAGGCTCCTCGAAGAAGAAGGGCTTCTTGCAGAAAGCTTAAACCCCGACTGTTGTAGAGATGGGATACTCAGTATCCTCACCATGATAACTGGGTTCCAATTCAGCTGAATGGCCAATGGGAAGAGGCCAAAAGGAGTATTGTCTATGATTTCTATGTCATAGAAAAATGGCTTTATGAAAATGTTGAAGAGATCTTTGCCCAGTTCATGTTTAACAACTACAAGGAGTCGTATCAAAAGCTGTTTGCAGCAGCTGACATTGCAAGGGTAGAGTTCAAGGCACCTGGTCCCATTTTGTACATTCCTCCCAAGTCCAGTGGGAATTTGATTGATGAGTAGAATATATTAGAGGAATTCATCACCATCATGAAGATGGAAAAGCTGAAGATTGGACCAAAGGGAACAAACAAGGAGATCTGGGAATTGAAGAAAAGAGTGTGGGCTCAGTATGGTATTGCCCCACAAGATGATGGATCTCTTTGAGGATAAGTGTTTTCCCTTTCTATCTTTATTATCATGTTGCTTTTAATTCTGTTCAGCATAGTTAGACCTTTTCAATTTTCTGATCTTTAATGCTTGATTATATATGAAAAGGATAATTATTTTCTATCAGAGATAACACCTCATTATCTCAACTAACCTGACATAACCTATGATACTTGAATTATTATTGTGCTAACATTTCATTTCAGAGAGTTTGATCAAATCATCTTCTCTGAAGACAAGTTTTAGTATAAGTCAAGTCACATCTATATATAGGTTTTTGCATCATCAAAAAGGGGGAAATTGTTGGGAAATGAATTGATTTTGATTAAGATACCAAAATCCCTGATTGATGATAGTCAGTTTAGTTGAGATTGAAATTCAATCTAGTTGTCTCAGGATATATAGTTGAGACAATTAAGAAAATTATTTAAGTCAAGAATCTCAGGAATGTTGATATCATAGTTTCAGGTTAGTTGTCCAAGCTGGAATGTTGGACATCTTAAAGTTTTGTCTT
Source organism: Galeopsis tetrahit (assembly GCA_963675135.1). Classification (NCBI taxonomy): domain Eukaryota; kingdom Viridiplantae; phylum Streptophyta; class Magnoliopsida; order Lamiales; family Lamiaceae; genus Galeopsis; species Galeopsis tetrahit. Next base: position 18,806,170 of record OY776121.1, on the reverse strand, counting down.
AGTTAGTTCAAAGAAACTGATCACATGAAGACAAGTTGTCTGAAGTGGAAAACATGGCTGATAGCACAAGAATTAAGCAAGTAATCTGATCTTTTGAAGACAGAATTGATAACTGTTGCTTCAGATCAAATGATTGTCTAAAAGCTGAAGATTAAAGACATTGAATGCAACTACTCAAGAAGACAACATTTATGAAGCATTAAAGCCATCAAGCCTGAACAAACATTGAAGACTTAGAAGCATTAAAGACTGAAGTAAAGACTTGAATGCATTAAAGAACATTCTATCTGCATCAAGAATGTTCAGGGAATTTGTCTCATCTGACCGTTGGCAAAAGTACAAATTCTGACACAATCAGTCTTGGAAAATGTGTAAGTTAAGAGACTGACACAAATCTGCACAACCGCAATTTTCAAAAGTCAACACCAAGCATTATGATGCCAAAACAATCCTAACCTAACAACTTAATAAGAGTTGAATTTGTATTCGAAGTTGTGATAGATTAAACCTGTAGATTCTATAGATTAATACTCGATAAATTAATAAACTCTATAAAATAATATTTTTGGCCGGTCCCGACTCGGGGATAGCGTGCTAAATTAATAAACTCGCTAAAATTATAAGATAATACATTTTTTGTAATTTTTATAGACCCCAAATAAAATATAAATTAATAATATCTATATACTATTACATGGATGATTTAAGAATGTTTCTTGAAAAATGATTCAAATTGTCATTTTTTTTTTTTGTTGAAATCAATTACACCTTGAATCTCGTCTCTAATTTTCCTTATCATTATAAAAACTTTTGGTGTCGTTTTCTCATAACTTAACAAGAAATTATTCAACGTGATTGCTGCTTTAATGACTTTGTTTCATGATTACATGTGAAAGTTTGAAAGAGTGTTTCTATAAATTAATAAAATATTAATTAATGTATAAATTAATAATTATTAATTTATAGATAAATTAATAACTCTCTTAATTAATAAATTTTGGTGGTGCCAACATTATTAATTTATAGAGTTTATATTGTAAGTAGAAAAAATTTCAGAAAAACATAAATGCTTGTATTCAAATATAAGAGCAAATACAAAAATACAAGTTCCTATATTTCTCCTAGATTATTTCTAAACACAAATTCTTGTCTAATTTATCTTATCATCTGATTTTCTTCATCTGGACTCTTCTTCATTTACAGTATTCTTCGATTCCTTCTTATGATTCTTTAATTATTTGCACTCAACTTCTTGACTTTTGTTCCAACTCCATCGTTTTCTTCACCTTCTTCACTCTCTCCTTGATTTTCCCATTCAACTCGCCTATTAACTTTCATTTCTCCCCTTTTGGCATCATCAACTGACGGGAGTTAGGAGAAGTAATGAGAATATCTCATTCCCCTGTTTTCAGTAGAGGATCCATCATTTTTTAGGGCTGGGTATAGGGGAGTCGATTAGATTGAGACTAATCAAGTCCAGGAGAGAAGGTAGAAGTTTAGTCTTAGACAACTTCACACTGCTTTGACACCGACTTCGAATGAGACAACTTGTTGGTCCCTTAAAACGAGTATGATAAGTAAAGTCTAGCGGCGGCCGGGTGGGGGGTTGAATAAAATTTACAACTTCTTAAAACTTTTTATCAAGTGATCAGATGAGGTGACAGATCGACTAGGTGAAGTATCTAGTAACTTGAACAAGTAATATGATATAATTTAGAGTGCGAGTGATGAATACTAAGAATAGATAACTAACATACTGATTGCTTGTTAGCAGATCAGTTGGACACATATCTACTCAGCTATTTAATGCGGAATTGTGTAGGCCCTAAATATTTAGACTCGTGATTTGAATGAAAACCTTTCCGAAACTATGATTATGAATCAATGAATGAGCTATTAGATAATTATGCATAAAACTACTTAGTGTGATTTTGAGAAACTTATGTTATCAATGAATTATTATGACAGTTAATAGGATGATTATCAATAAGCAGTGTAAAGCAACTAAATCAGCACACACAAGATTTATAGTGGTTCGAACCTTGTCCTACATCCACTGATGGTCCCTACTCAGGGAATATTAATTAGACGAGTGATTTAAGTGTGTAAGAAAACAACTATCTCTATCAAATGACTTGGTCAGCTGATTTACAAGGAGTCTAGAACTAGTTAGTCAGCTGATAGAGAAGCGTGTAAAAAATGTAGTGTGTCCATTTAAAAATTATACTCGTCTACTGCTTATTAAAGCCTTTGTAAATCATTTATTGCATGATAAGCTGACTTGAAGTCAGCTGATACAGATGACTTTTTAAAACAGGCCGAACTCTTGACTCCGGTATTAGATTTTTTTGCATAATACCTTTCTGAACTCAGAACGACGAGCCGATCAAGAATCATTGCTTTGCCACACTACAAGAAATTGGGGGAATAGCGACAAAAATTTTGCGACAAATTTAAATTTCATCGCTAAAATTAATTTTTAGCAACGAAATATAAATTTTCGCTGCTAAATTGTTAGATTTAATATTTGCAACAAAATATATATATTTCATCGCTATATTAGCAACAAATTGTTTCATTTTTTTGTTAATAATTAATCAAAACAACAATGAAAATTATATTTCGCCGCTAATATTTTGCGATGAAATAGAAATTTTCGTGGCTTATTTCTTGAAATTATTTTTTCCAACAAAATTTATATATTTCATCGCTATATTAGCAACAATTTGCTTCATTTTATTGTTAATAATCAGAAAAACTATGAAAATTATATTTCGTTCCTAATATTTTGTGATGAAATAGAAATTTTCGTGGCTAATTTTTTTAAATTAATTTTTGCAACAAAATTTATATATTTCATCGCTATATTAGCAACAAATTGCTTCATTTTGTTGTTAATAATCAGAACAACAATTAAAATTATATTTCGTCACTAATATTTTACGATGAAATATAAATTTTTGTGGCTAATTTATTGAAATTAATTTTTGCGATGAAATTAAAATATTTCATCGCTATACTAGCATCGTATTGCTGCATTTTGTTGTTAATAATCAGAACAACCATGAAAATTATATTTGTCGCTAATATTTTACGATGAAATATAATTTTTTGTGGCTAATTTATTGAAATTACTTTTTGCGATGAAATAAAAATATTTCATCGCTAAACTAGCAACAAATTCTTTTGTTTTGTTGTTAATAATTAGGACAACAATGAAAATTATATTTAGTCGCTATTATTTTGTGATGAAATATATTTTTTGTGGCTAATTTCTTGGAATTAATATTTGCAACAAAATTAAAATGTTTTATCGCTACACTTTTATCAAATTATTTTATTTTGTTGTTAATAATAAGAATAACAATGATAACTCAAATCAAGAAAATCGATTTATATAATTAAATGTTTAATAATTCTCCAAATTTTATGTCTTATAAATCAGTATGAATGTTTATAAAAATACTTATAAATATGATGATACAAATGAAGATGGACATAATTAAAGATGGGAGAATGAAGATTGACTGTAATATATATATATATATATATTTTAAATTGTTAAAGTAACATTGATTATTTACGATTGAAATTATTTTAAAAATTACAATATATATACACATGTATATATACATATATAGTTGTTACAAGTTAAAAATTAATCAATTAATAAATGTGAAATAAATTATTAAATTAGTAAAAATAACTAATTTAGTAACAATTGAATACATATATATTTAATATTAAAAAAATGAACCAAAGAGTTGTTTACCCGAATGGTAGGCGCCCAGCTATGGGTCCCATCCACCCGGGATCAATTCCCACTAAGACCAAATAAAATATTTATTTAAATAAAATGGTAGAGGGGGTATGTGGGTGCGGGTCGGTTGGGTTGGGTTGGGTACGGGTTGGGGCGGGGCGGGGCGGGTCGAGTGTTGGTGCGGGTTGGGGCGGGTCGAGTGCAGAAGTGGGTTTAGAGAACGATTGAATTGGTTCGGTTGGGGTGGGTCGGGTTGGGTTGGTCGAGTATGGAAGTGGGTTTAGAGAATGATTCGTAAATCGGATATCATAGTCAAGTATTAGCAACAAAAATTCTAATATTTTTGTCGCTAATGTGAGTTAGCGATGAAATAATTTTATCGCGGGATTTGTTGCTATACACCCGTCGCTAACGTGTTTGCGACAAATGTTTGATTTTCCTCGCAAACATTTTGTGATGAAACTCATATTTTCGTCGCTAACATTTTGCGATGAAACTTATATTTTCGTCGCTAATATTTTGCGATGAAACTCAAATTTTCATCGCAAACATTTGCGACAAAATTAATTTTTTTTTGTCGCAAACACGTTAGCGACGGGCGTATAGCAACAAATCCTACGACAAAATTATTTCATCGCTAACTCACGTTAGCGACGAAAATATTAGAATTAGCGACAAATTTTTTCGCGGCTAAATTGCAGTTTTCTTGTAGTGCCATGACTAGCGAGTAAATAAGAGCGTATTAGCTGATACAAAAACGTTCTTTAAAACTATGTTATGTAGAATGTAAACATGCATGCTAAAGTAATAAATAACTGGTTCAGAGCAACTTATCCTACATTAGGTCCTTGCTACTTTAATGTTCCAAGAGAACGTCCCAAGAGAAGACCAGGGGCGGAGGGTACCCCCAAATTGAGATTTTTTTTTTTTAAATTTTATATTTAAGGCTAAAAAAAATTGTATGAGATCAACTCAATCTGGATCCCCATGATTAAAAGACTCAAAAAAAAGTTTGTACCTATAAAATGCAATTGACACTTAATCTATACAAGTACGAATATTACACTTTCTCCATTTTGCTCTGAACTCGCAACCATTTCTCTAATTGTTAATTCATAGCTTTCTCCATTCTGCTCTGAATTATAAAATGCACTTGACACTTAGTCTATACAAGTACGCATATTTTATATTTATGGAGTAATTATTATTTAATTTGATTATTGTGTAATTTATGAATAAATTTATTTTGATCTATACCATATAAGTTATGAATTAGAGTTTATGTAATAATTTTACTATCTAATTCAATTAGGAATAAATTATGAATTAACAATTAGAGTTTGTATTATAATTAATAATTTGCTACATTATGCTAAATTAATTATTTTCAACTCACTATCTAATTCAACTAAAAAATGACGAATGATAAAATTATATTAAAGAAGCTTAAGACAACGAAAAAATAATTCGATCTTCGAGAATTTATGTTCAAGAGAATGAAATCTCAAGAAGCTCTTTGCACTTTTCAAAAAAGATGAGTCTCAATGGATAGAGAGTCTTCTTCAACCCCATCATTTAATTCACCTCAAATTCAAGAAAATAAAAGGAGTATAAGTGTAAAAAAAAATTTATTTGAAGGTTACATAATTTTTTTTTTTTTTTTAAGTTTTCTCGAACCGTATGACTTAATATTTTTCGCACCACCGAATTTGAAATCCTGGATCCGTCACTGGAGAAGACGTCTTGCTACTTTATAGTCTCAAGAGAAGAATTTGAATTCTTTGACACTTTCAAGTGTACTCGTTCCGCTAGCACTCTTACAGTGATGTCTTTGATGTTTCTTCTCTTTTTTGTGAGTCACTCAGCCTATCTTCTAAGGGTTTAGGATAGAAGGTGGATTTCGTGTATGGACTAAATTTAAGAATTTAGCCTGGAAATTCTCTCTAAACATAGGATATATATTAGCGGAAGAAGAAGAGGAAACCAGCGGTGAATTCCTGTTACACTCTCCGTCATTTTCCCAAATTAAGCGAAATCCATGATCGATGGATCAAAAGGAAACAGTTGGCAGGTAATTCTTTATCTCCGGTTTAAATTGCTCAATTTCCTTGCAATGGATTTGGAACTTGAAATCGTCTACTGCTATTGCTATGCTAAAACTTATTGAGATTTGAGAATTTATCTTTGCCACTTAATGAATTGAATTATGAATTTTCTGTGAATATTTAACTTCATATATAGATATTCTTACCTCTGTTTGATGTATTATAGATCACATACCACCTGCTTGATGAAATGCTTAAGAGAGCCATGACTTATTCTCTAAACTAGAACGTGCATGCTTGAGAAAATTTAGATATTATGCTCTGAACTTGAACATATATTTTGGTTTATTGAAATTATCAAGGTCGAATGCAAATAATTTAACACCTAATGGTTTGCATGTTTTTTTCGAGGGAAATGCTCTTGGCTGGCACATTGAAAAAATCATCAATATTCAAGAGAATTTTGTTTCACAAAGATGATCAAGTTGAGGCTACCGATGAATGATTCTACCTTGATAACCTGAAGGAGGTATCTCTGCCCCTTCCTTGTTTACTTGAGTTGAAAGTGCAAAATTACTTGAAAAAAAAGTGATTAATGAGCTAAGCAAAGTTGATTTTGAAAAATTATTCGTATAAGGAATATGAGCAAGCTGTTGATATGATGAATTTAAATTTGAAGAATAATTTATAGTATGTGATAGATAGGAATGACTGAGAATGATAAATTTAAACTAAATCATCTTATGGTCAATATGTGAAGGATGAGAAGTTCAAAATAACTACATAAGTCATTCAGAGTAAGGAGAGCAATTGATGTGGGTCTTTCTAGAATAGAACTTAGGGTTGGGGTATATACCCCTCCAGCTTTGTTAGATACACTCCCCTTTCCATTTTATTAATTAAATATGTATGTAAAATACCATATTTGCCCTTTTAGTAAAATTTGTAAAATGTTATGGATACATACACCTCTCTACTTAAAACACTAAACCTAATTTTATACAAAACCCTAACCCTAATTTTGCAGCCGCCGCCACAACTTTCGACAGCCTCCACCTCCACTATCGTCACAACCTCCGGCGTCACGCATCCAAAATATATTAAGAAACTTTTAAAAAAAAATAGTTTTTTTCGACCAACCAGTGTCGATCGACACTGGTTGGTCGACCGTATAATATTTCGTCGACTAATTATAGTCGACGAAAAACACCCTCGTCGATAACATTGTATCGAAAAAATTAATTTTGGACAAGAAATATCGATCAAAAAATATTTGGTCGACAGATTGCTGTCGACTAAAATTATTTTGATCGATATTTCTTGTCCCAAAAAAAAAAGAGAGAGAGAGAGAGAGTTGCAGAGAAAAGAGAGAGAGAGAGAGAGAGAGAGAGAGAAATTTCTTACGGTGGGGAAGGCCATCGGGGAGAGAAGAGGGCGGTGGGGAGGAGGAGGAGGCGGCGGCGCCGCTAGGCGAGAGGGGCGGTGCCGCCGCTTGCAGAAATGAAAAAAAAAAAAAACTACCTGTTTCTTCAGGGCGGCGACGGAGGGAGAAAGGAAGGAGGCGGTGACGGCGCTGGGCGAGGAAGGCGCCGTCGCTGCTGGTTGCAGAAACGGAATAGAAAATATAAAAAGAAAGGAGGTGGGCGGCGCTGGAGGAGGTGGCTTGGGCGGCGGTGGCTTGGAGAATCGAGGGGGAATAAGGGAATGAGGGGGAAGGAGGATTGGGGAAGAAATGAGGAAATTAGGGTTTTATGGGGGTGTGCATTTATCATACCAATTTTTAAGATAAAAGGGTATAATAGACAATTTGAGGGAGTGCATGTATCTCAAAGGTACTTTAAGGGGAGTATATGTATCGGGGGAGTGTATCTAACAAAGATGGAGGGGTATATACCCCAACCCTAGAACTTATTGGGCCAAGCCCAACCAACAACAAAGTACGACGATCCAGCCCCAGCTCTAACCCAGATCAAACATCATAATAAAACTTCGTCCATCTGTCTTAACCCTTCTTCCCAGTTTAGATCGTGCATTTATAAAAAAATGGTGCATTTTCTTATTTGACAATAAAACACTTTTTCACTTTAAACTAGACTCTTCAAACATCTCAAAATTATATCACTGTCATTACTTTATCACTTTACTTTATTACTCACAATATTTTATTATTTACTTTATTATTCTAAAGATTTTCATACCCTCAATTTTATCTCCTTAAATACAATAAAAAGTTCTTGTCTTAAACTATACGTGTACAGTAAATACACAATCAAAATTGAAACGGAGAAAGTAATATTTTATTTAATAAGAGTATTACGGTAAAATCACATTTTTAAAAAATATTTAATCGATTCTAACTATCCAAATCTGAATAGTCATATAATATCTTTTACTATTACATATTAGATGCATATAATTGTATTTATTTAGTTTGTTGACCTTTAGTGTCATTTATCTACAATTATATAACATGGCTCACATTATTTTGTAATATAGAAAATCTGAATCCTTTATTGTAGCATATTAATTTAATTTAAATGATATTTATGATACTTAATTTAAACAAGGCATCTGAAATATCGATTTGCCTCATTTATGTTCTTTCACTTAAATTTTAAAAAAAGAATGTGCTCTAATTAAATGACAATAGAGATAATTTGTTTTTCTACAATCATTGTAAATACTCATACATTATACTATATATTTATGCACACATATTAAGAAAATTAAAAAAATTAATGACTTCTTACTATACTTCTAATTAATTGTTCTAAAATTTTACATTAAAAATTATTACTATTTAAATTTTTATTAATTAGTTTAAGAGTAATTTTAAAAAAAATGTATTGGTACGTGAGTCAAGAGCATGGACTGCAAAAAAGAAAATAAAAGGTCAAAACGTCATTCATATTAATTTTTTTTATATATATGTTTAAAGTGTGTGATTTTTTTTCTTTAAAAATTAAAATGAACAAGAACCTTTGCGTACGTTTCAAATACATATGACCAATCTTTTTTCTTTTAAACAATTACATGAATCTAAGTGCTTTAATCACATAAAATCATATTTTTAATTAAATTGTATAAATTCGAATACATCTCCTCGAGTAAAAATAGGAAAAGAAAATGTATGAGTTCTTGTGTCTTAATTTATTACATGCATATCCATGTATGAAAAATGATTGTCCAAATGAACTGAAAGTCGGAATGAAATGATATAAGAATGATCATTCTTATTATTTACATTAATCAAGAATAAAATGTAAGTATTATGTAAATTTATATTATTGTTGTTATTATTGACTGAAAATATTATTTGTTGTTGAAATTATTATTTATATATATATATATATATATATATATATATAAAATATATATAATACTATTATCATTGAAATTATTATTTTATAATACTATTATTATTATTTATTTTCTTTTCAGTTTTTTATACTTAAATGATAATAACATTTTGCAAGTAAATAGTCACAAATTTTAAGAAAAATGTAGTATTTATTTTACACCTAATAAAAAGGAGGCGCAAAAAAGTCTATTCAATGAAGCTAATAAAAGAAAATTAACTTTTAAGAGTAAAAAAGTAATCATAAGTGGTGTAAATAAGTATGTATTGTGATGGTACGTAAGAGATTTGACTAAAATTTTCTTATTTGTGTTTGCAAATAATAGTGAGACGTCTAAAAAATGAAAGTTTACAAATAATAGTGGGACGAAATGAGTATTATTTAAAATTATTATTTATATTTTTAAAATTATTGTATTAATATTAATATTATTGTTGGAATTGGTTATTATTATTATTTATATTTTGATTAATATAATTATTTTCAACTAAATTACTAAATACTGGTATTATTGCTATTGTTGTTGATTTTTAGGAAAAGTTGTGATAATTTTGTAAAAAAAATCCAATCCTTTGGATGTGGTGTACATAAACTAATGTGTTATAAAAGAAATCACTATTCTTTATTTTTTGGAATGTTCATTCATAATGAAATAAATGTATCAATCATTGTATTCAGATTTACATGGTTTAATTACTAACTAAATTTATTTCAACATACCAACCATATTATGAATTATATGTGTCAATTTTAGTGTTTCATTTATTGACATATATATGTTATATCAAAAAATGATCACGCCTCATAATAATAATATGAACAACACATATTAAAATTTTAGTAAAATGAAACACCAAGTGAAACATGAAAAAAGGAACAAATGAATTCATCTAACAAATCATACCCACTTTTATCAAACAAAATCTAATTTGTAATTAAATCATATAAATTTGAATACCTTTCCTCAAATAAAAATAGAAAAAGATAAATTACGAACCCTTATATTCTCGTGCTTTAATTAATTACATGCATATCCAAATATAAAAAGCATTTTCCCGTATTATGCGATTTTCCCATATTACCCCCAATTAAATCTATATAAATGAGCTACCCTGCAACGAACCTCATATCCTATTCAATTTTAATCTGTTTTTCTTTCAAAAAAACTTAGTTTATCTTCTAAGTTTTAATTTCTTAAGTTAATGGAGCCTCGTAATGAGACTGCAAATGATCGTGAAGTTTTCTTGAGGACATTTTGGTCTAGAGAAGGGTCTCCTCCGCTCGTTCCCGAGGTAGCTTTACAAAATAAATTTAGTCAAGTGAATCTTTTTTTTATTTTATAATAGTTTAATTTCATTTCATATGGTAGCGCTGGTCGGAAGAGAATCATTGTTATATCGTGAAAGGGGTGGAAGCAGCAATTCCGATATCTGGTCCGATACCATTTAATGTAACAAACAATGAGGTATTGATACATTGTACTTTTTAATGATATCAATGTTGAAAAGAGAAATGTAGTCTTTACTTCACTAATTTTTCATTCGTCAAGACATATAGTTTGTATCTCCATTTATCGTTTCGTAGCTAAAAAATTTTGTTATTTTTTTAAAATTAAAATTATTCATTTGATTTTGCCAATTTTACAAGAAAATCACAATTTCTTTATTTGATTGTATTTATTTTGATTTTGTCTTTTTATGTTTTTATTTAGAGCTAAAATTAAGATTTTTTTTTCCTCTTAAATGCATCAGGCGTTTACATCAGGTAGACGTAGATCAAGAAAAAAGGAGACAACTCAAAGGGAAGAAGAGTTCTTCTTTAAACTTTTCAAATTTCCAAGAGCAGAAGAACATTACCTCATGGAGATCCATGAGGTATTCAATATTTTTTTAAATCTAAATTTATTTTATTTTATTATTATTGTTTTTTTTGACAATACAACAAGGATATAAAATTTATTTTATTTCGATATATATAAAATTATCGTCTTTTTATGATTTTTTTTCAATATTCATATTATATATAATAACAAAATTCATATTAAAAATATTAATATAATATTATTTTAAAGTGTTTTTTTGTTATTGTTAATTTTAATTTTATGTGCTAAATTTTAGTTTTTTATTATATAAGTTTTATTGAATTAAGTTCACACTATTCAACCTAATTTATCAATATTTTTCCAACTAATTCAAAATGACTCTTTTTACTTTTTATCCTTACTTAGTTAAACACTCTCCTACCCTTTTATTACATCCAAGATCCACCTTTTTACTCTCATGGTAAGAAATCGATTAAAATTAATAGATTCTCTCATGGATAAATGAGTAAGATTATTAGATTTTTTTTTCTAACATTATTGCATCATGACCGCACACAAAAATTTATGTATTACTTTATTATTCAATTTTCTAAACACATATTTATATATGTTTTGCACAGATAAAAACAGGTGGTATTGATCGATATCGGGTGTTTTTTATTGAGACAAATGGAATATGGAAAGTCGTGGTCCATGAACTTGTACCGGGTGACCATGTTGTGGTACCAGTGCCAAAAGATCCTACAATTTCCATCTTTCATAAAACGTACGATATTCCATTGGAAGAGCGTCTCAGAGAATGGAGTAAGGAAAAAAGGCAACGAGGCTCGAGGAAGCAGGAGAAGGTAATTTTCTTGATAAAATAAAATAAAAATATTTATATTAATAATGATATAAATTAAACTCATGTATTTTATTTAATGATCTTTCACTTTCACATTATCCACTTTATTGATAGGTATATTATCATCGAAAAAAGTCATTTTGCTCGTTCAATGAGGTGATAACTTTTATCATATACACTTGTAATGGGAAGGACCTCAATATATAGTGCTAACAAAACTACACAAGAAGTACATGTAAGTATGTTTTTATCATTCTCTCATTTGTTGTTATAACACTACTTTGTAGAAAACATGCAACTATATTTCATCATTTTGTATTTCTTAAAAACATATCTCAACATAAATAATTCATCCGACCCCATGTTAAATTTTTTTACCTCGTATTATGAAATTATTGATCTAGTTTAAAATTTTATGTTATGTTAATTAAAATTCATTTCTTCCTACAGGTATCTGAGGCTACTAAAGCAATGTTGACAATATCTTCTTCGAATGTCACTATGACTTCGTTTAAACATTAGTTTCTTAGTATTGTATTTGCATTACATGAGATATTGTAATAAGTGTATTTTATCTTTAAATTACAATGAAATTTCATTTTCAATAAAATTATTCTTGTATTGTATTTATTTTAAATTAAATGCTATGAAAAATAGTTAGGACAACTAACAAAGCAACAAAACTACCACACAAGTTAGTAGCTCATATAGAAATGGAAAAATTGGCCTTATTGAATTCTTTTGGCGAGAATAAATTGCAAAATCACAAATAGAAAAAAATTGTATATGAAAAAAAATCTAAAATGAAATCATACAGTTCTTTACACCAATAAATTAATTGATTCTTCAAGTAAAATATATATGTGTAAATCGTTAGGGATATGTGGTTTATTTCCTAATGAAAAAATATTCAAAATTATAATGATTGAAAAATATTGTTTTTTCCTCTCTAAGGGTTTTTTCATAGAAGACCAGTAGAATGCATGATCATCCCATATGCTAACTACTCCATTTGTTCCTAATTAGATTGTCATTTTTCATCCTCTCAAAGTGGTTCGAGAATTTGAACCTCTTCATTTATGCATTTTTTTGAATTATTTGTATGCTTTTATTAATTGTTTTAAATTTCCTCATATTACATTTTCCCAATATACATATTCTGCTTTACTTTTATCTTCTGTTTTTTTCATTTCTATATTTTTTTATCCCCCTCCATTTTTTTTTTACTCCATCATTTTTTTTTTCTTTCAGTTTTTGTTTAGTTTTTATCTCTCCCTTCTTTTTTTAACCTTTATAGTTTTTTTTAATATCTTTTTCTACTTTTTTTTACCTCACATCTTTCTGTTTTTATTTTAATCACCTTCCTTCTTTTTTATTTTTTTCCTCTCATCTTTATGAGTTTATTACTTCTTCAAATTCCCTCATTTATTTAAACCTGTTTTTTTTTTTAATCCTTTTCTGCATTTCTTACTTTTTTATTATCATTTTTCATTTCGAACCTTTTTTTACCCTTCTATTTCTTCCTTTTTTACCTTCTTTTGTTATTTCTTTAAAAAAAAAATTCTTCCCATCTTTCTATTTATTTTGCTTTTTTTTCGTTCCATCTTTATGCCTTTATTACTTTTTTTAATCCCCTCAATTGGCATTTTTTGCTAGCTTTCTATCATTCTGTATTTTTGATTGTCAAATTCTTGTATGTTTTCGAGTCTCTAGCCCAATATGCTTACTCGGCCCACTTATCGCCCTAGTCCAAGTAATATTAAATTCTTTTGTTTCAGCAGCATCACCAAGCCTCACGCCGCCGCTACCTACGGCTTCGACAGCCCCTACTTTGACCTCGATTTCACACTCGCCGACGAAAATGGGGATGAATCTGATAAGAAACAGATTCTGAAATCAGCAACCGAGTTTTGTGTTCTGTTATTGGATCTTAGGAAAACTAAATCGAAATTGGGGGAAAATGAAAATCAGGGCAAGCGGTTGTTTGAATCGAACAATTGTGAAGAATTCAAACGCCGAAATTCAGAGACGAAGAATTTGGATGTGCGAAATTTGCAAAAGTACCTGAATATGCTCAAGCCCCTGTACATTCAGATGAAGCTTTCCGGTGCAATTTATTCGGCGGTGGAAGTAGTGCGTAAGCACTTGGGCAAAAGCCGATCAAATTCTCCCGTCGCACCACCAAGTCGCCGGGAAGTGGAGGATGGAATTCAAGAGTCAGTGTAGGATGGAATTCAAGGCGCCATTTTACATTGCAACAAATTCTTCAATTCTCAATAGGGCTAATTACTCCAATTAACTGGTTCATTAAAGAAATTAATTACAATATAATTATATAAATCTATTTAATTTTACTTTTTCATTTTCTGCTTGTGAAATATTCTTATATATACTGTATAAATGAATGTATATTTTTTTTTATAGTAAAAGGATAAAAGGATTTCTTATTTGTAGAAAATAGTATAATAGCAGAAAGATGGAAAATTCCTCTATGAAATGTTGCTGCTCCTTTTCCTCCCTAATACATTGTTAACACCCTACGAAACAAGATGTTGGATTTGTTCTCCATTCTTCAATTGATCGAGCACTCTTTTACTTTGTTGTTCTTGTTTCCAAGCCATACTTTAAATCTATATTTAACAGACTCCACTACTTTTCTTCTATCTTGAAGCAAATATCATTTCTCAAATTCCAAATACTCCATATTATTATTGATTCAATGATTATGTTATTTTGGTTATTAATTAGTACTTGCACTTTTATAATCTAAATAAACTGGTGTCAATTTTTTTTATTAATTATTATTAATTTTACACAATTTATTATTTAAAAAACTTGCACTTTTATGTATATTATCATGCACTTTATGATTATTAGTGATTGCACTTTTATAATCTAGATAAACTGGTGCTAAATTTTTTGAATGTTATTAATTTTACACATTTTATTATTTAAACTTGAACTTTTATGACTATAATGATACACCATTTGGTTATTAGTACTTACACTTTTATAATCTAGATAAACTATTCATAATTTTTTTTAATTGTTATTAATTTTACACATTTTATTATTTAAACATGCACTTTTATGACTATTAATGATACACTTTTTGGTTATTAGTATTTGCACTTTTATGATCTAAATAAACTGTTCCTAATTTTTTTTTAAATTGTTATTAATTTTACACATTTTATTATTTAATCTTGCACTTTTATGACTATTAAAGATACATCTTTTGGTTATTAGTTCTTGCACTTTTATAATCTTGATAAACTGTTCCTAATTTAAAAAAAAATGTTATTAATTTTACATATTTTATTATTTAATCTTGCACTTTATGACTATTAAAGATACACATTTTAGTTATTAGTCTTGCACTTTTATAATCTAGATAAACTGTTCTAATTTTTTTTAAATTGTTATTAATTTCACACATTTTATTATTTAATCTTGCACTTTTATGACTATCAATGATACATCTTTTGGTTATTAGTCTTGCACTTTTATAATCTATATAAACGAGTGCTAAAATATTTATTAGGTGCGAAAAAAAAAAAACATGAAAAACTCAAAGGGCAACCACTAGGCTGTGTAATAGCTAGTTGGTGTATAAGTGTGCAATATGTTATTTATCCACATAAGTAGGGCTGCAAGTGGACTCAAGTACACCGTGTACTTGAGTACACAACAGCCCTACTCATTTTGATTTACTTTTATCATTACACCTTTATTTAAACCTATAATCTTTTGTCTTTCGGTTGAACTCCACCCTTTCTACCTTTCTTTTCTTTTCTTTCTCCTCTCTTTATTTATACATTTTTTTTTACCAATTTATACTGTTCCTCCCTTCATCTACCAGTTCTTTAAAAAAAAAAATTCTTCCTTCCTTTCTTTTGTTTTTTTTTTTTATCATCTTTATACCTTTATTACTTTTTTTTTAATCAACTCATTAGGCCTTTTAATTTGCTAATTTAATCCCTTTTTTTTTAATCCTTTTGGGCATTTTATGGTTTACTTATCATTTTTTCTATATATTTTTAATATGTAGTTCTCTTAAAGAGTAGTTAATGGTGAAAAGTCTAGAGGTAAGGGTGAATATACTTTTCTTTCATTTTAAAATTATTTTGGTGATCAGATGAGGTGACAGACTTAATGAAACATCAAGTCGTCTTATCAAATACTAGTATGATCTAATTTACAGTGCGAGTGCAAGAACAACTGAGATAGATAATCAATCTGCTAACGACTTATCACCTGGTTAGTTGAACAAATATCTACTTAACTGTTAGCGCGGAAATGTGTAGGCCCTAATAAGTATGCAATGAATACGGATGTTATCAGCTGATTTAATAACTTAAAGATCATATTTTATGCTTAAATCAATGACAATAATATAGCAATGAATATTAGATGATATAAGAAATAAAATAATAAATAAACAAATGAGATTTATAGTGGTTTGACCTCTAGACCTACGTTCACTCTCATAGCTCAACTGTGATGTTAATTCTTTTTTCAAAAGGATTTGTAATTTAACGTCCAAATAATAAGACGTGAGCTCGATACAGTATGCGTACAATTGGCTCTACTTGTTATTGTAAGAACAAGTACTTTTACAAACGTTGATTATATACAACAAAAACTTAGCTTCTAGAGTTTATGAAGAAGGTAGAGAATTTTGATGTGTATATATCAACTATTGAATCAAACAACAAGTTTGATCATCCTTTCTAAGCTTAAGATATGAAATCTAATCATACTTAGGATCGGAAACTTAGAGCACTAAGGATTTGATAATCAATGAAGGCTCTAAAGAATTTTGGGTAGATGTTCTTGCTAAAATGTGTGTTACTTTACTGTTGAATTCTTGTATGTATAGTTTCCATGCTTAATCAATGAGGATGAAGTCGTATTTATAGATGATTTGAATTGACTAGTCATTGACAAACTAGTCGTTTTGAATCAAATCTTCTATTTGTAGGTTGCAAATCTTCATGGTTTGATCGTCCAAAGTGTTAAGTTTTGCATTAAATGTGTATTTAATGCTCATGTACTTACATCGTACTTGTTATGTCTTGGTGTTAGTCTGATCAACTCAATAACCGTGTTGTCCTCTTCTCATTGGTCCACGTCAGCTAGATTGTTAGATTTGTTTCAATGGATCTCTTAAACAAACGATAATGTCAAATCAGTAGAGTCGACATTCCTTTTGTCTTCTGAATTTGTCTCTTCCCCTTAGAATAAATGTTTGTCTTTTACAAAGTCAAACAAGCTTGAAGTGCATTGGGTCAGATTAGTTGAGTTGTATAACATGAGTCCATATCAGTTGACATAGATCATTCTGCTGATTTCTATGAAGTGAATATTAGCCGACTAAGGCATATAAGGGCCTTGTCATCCGATTTTAATTATGGACTCCTTCATCTTCAAGGTCTTCTACTCTTTAAGTTTTGAACAAACATGTGTTGATCCTATATGGTCTCAACTGATCCCATATGACTAAGACTAAAAACTAAGTTGATATATACAACCTCAGCTTATAAACCCGTCAAATACTTACTAACAGATTACATGATTTTAACCATCAAAACTAATTACATATAACATTCAATATAAATGAGGTGGACATCCTAAATTCTTAACAAATGATATCAAAACAGTTCCTAAAATATAAACCTAAGAGTTCATATCTCAATAAGCCCCACAAGTTTCGTCTTTTTTTTTATTTCTCCATATTTCTTTATGATATAACTTTGTTTTATTATCCTATCTTCTTATTTTTGTTACCTTTTTTTTTTATCACTTTATGTGTTTTTTTTTCTCTTCCCATCTTTGTTTCTTTATTACTTTTTATAATTACCCCCAATTTGTTAGCCAATTTTATCCTATTCAACCTTTTTTTACCCCCTTTTATATTTTTTACTTTATTTTTATCCTTTTTTCATTCTACTTTTTTCAAACACCTATGTTTTTCTTAATCTTTTTCTATTTTTTTTCTTCCCCCTCTCTTTCTTCCTTTATACTCTTTTCGGTTCTTACTATAAAAACCATAACTTTTGGACACGAATTTTAATGTATAAATTGTTTATTAGTATTATGAGAGATTGTGGATAGTAAATATTTTTCAAGTTTATAATTAGATAATAAAGTTACTTTTTAGTGTAATAAAATAATGACATTTGATGTAATATTGTGATGTTTTGAGGGGATAGTTAAAATGTTTTTTTACTATTTTAAATATGAGTCATTAAGTAATTAACGCAAAAAAAAGTAAAATGAATTATTAAGTAGGGGACGGAGTAACTTTTTTGTTATCTTTTTCTGTCTTGTTTGTTCTCCTCTCTTTCTTTCATCATACATTTTTCATGTCTTTCTATTTTTTTTCCCTCTTATCTTCCTATTTATTTTGCTTTTCTTTATCACTTTCTATCTTTTTTTTGCTTTTTCCCTCCCATCTTTATGCCTTTATTACGTTTTTTAATCCCCTCATTTGGCATTCTTGTTAGTTTTATTTCATTTTATCTTTTTTTAGCCTATTTTGCATATTCTGATTTACTTTTATCATTATATCTTTATTTAAACTCATAAATTCTTGTCTGTCTACCTTTTTTTTCCCTCTTTTTCTTTATACTTTTCCTCACTTCATCTTCCCATCTTTTTTTGCTATTTTTTTTTTCAACTTTATGCCTTTATTACTTTTTAAAATTCTTTCATTTGCCCTTTTTTTTGTTAATTTAATCTCTTTGTACCTTTTTTTTCTTATCCATTTCTGTATTTTATGGTTTACTGTTGGGAAATAAATTGATTTTGATTAAGATACCAAAACCCCTGATTGATGATGGTCAGATTAGTTGAGAAACAAATAAGAAAGCATCAGTCTAGTTGTTTCAGGATAGTTGAGACAACAAGAAATTGTCTCAGTCTAAATCTCAGAAATGTTGTGAGGATTATAGTTCAGGATAGTTGTCCAAAGCTGAAAATGTTAGGCAGCTTTATTTCACAGAGACAAGCATGCTGAAGAGGACAACATGGCTGAATGATCAAGAATAAAAAGACAAGCTACATGCACTAATAAGAGCAGTATTAGATCAATTGAAGTTTTAAAGATCAAGAGCATTGAATGATGTTTACAAGAAGACAAATTTAATGAAGCACTTAATGCTATCAAACCTGAACAAACATTAAAGACTTAGAAGCATTAACGACTGATGAGCCTTGAATGAATGGAGGAACATTCCACCTGCAGCTGGAATGTTCAGGGCACTTGTCCCATCTGACCGTTGGTGGAGTACAAAGTCTGCCACAATCAACCTTGGGAACTGTGCAAATTTGGAAGCTGACACAAGTCATCTCAGCCGCATTTTTCAGAAGTCAACCCATTCATTCAAGCAACCATTGAAGAACCTTCTTACACAGTGGATAATAGAAGGTTGGTCTTCATAGCCGTTTCAAAGGAGCTGCAAATAGACAATTTGAAATGCTATCTCTCCAACTGATAGTTGATCAAATTGCTCTATAAATTCAGAAGTGGTCCAATGATTCAAGTATCCAACTATCTGCTATCAATCTACTATCAAGCAATAAAAGGAAACCAAAGCTGTTCTTCACAATCCCAAGTTTCCTGATCACTTCAAAAGCTAAGCCTTTCTTGTAATATCCTAAGCTTAGCACTGAGATATCCTAAGCCTTTACACTGTACTTATTGTAAAGGGTATCTCTATTAGTTGGAACCAAAACCTCAAACCCTTACCTCATTGAGTGAAGTAGAGTTTGTTGTAGAAGTGAGGAGTTAAGGACTGTTAAGAGAAAAACACAGTCTTAACTCAGAGAGATTGAGCACTAGGACTTAGATTATCCTAGGGATCAAAACACTAAGTTAGTGTTGTTGATCAGTGCACATTGGCACTATAAAACAAGTTAACTCCAGGTGCTAAGGAATTATCCTGTTCAATCAGGGAAAGTGGATGTAGGAGCTTGAGCCTCTGAACCACTATAAATTGCTGTGTCATTTACTTACTGCATTTTTCTCCAACATACATTACTTGCAATAATTATTATTAAAGAGTTAATTTCAGCAAAGTTAAGTAAAACAGTTTTGGACAAAGTCCCTGATCAACTGGTTTTTCAGAAATTAACTTGGTGTATTCTTTCAAAGAAAAGGCCAACCACATTCCGCACCTAACAACTCTTTTAGATAGTTATCCAACTGATCACTTCATAGTTTTCAGTAGGCGAAATATCTATTTAAGTTCTCTCTCAGGATTGTTGTCAGACAACCTCCCTGTTAGACCAAACTGTTTTGAAAAGGAAAGAATTTGAATACACAAGTGCATTCCCCCCCCCCCCATACACTTGTGTCATACTCCATCTAGGACCAACAAGTGGTATCAGTGCGGGGGTTCAAAGACCACTGCCTCTGAAAATTAAACTTTTTTTAAATCACATTATTTTTTGTGGTCACTGAACTGATCTAATTTCTGAAAAACTTATATGTGTTTATCTAACCAAATTCTATAAGAAATGGCTAACAATGCAGTTCCAGGAGATGCTGTCAACACCATTAACAACATGGGTCCCAATCAAGTAAATCACATTTCTCATCACAAACTGCCAATGTTCTCAATAGAGAATTATGATTTCTAGAAGATCAGAATGAGAGCACATCTTTCCTGCCAGCATGATGAGATGCTCAAAGTCATCACCAAAGGGCCTTTTACCTTCACCAAACTAAACCCCAAAGTCACTGATGCTCAGAAAGCAGACCCAGGGGAGTTGCTGCCAAAGGATGAGGATGAATTGACAGCTGAAGAGAGAAAGAGACACAACCTGAACTACATTGCCATGAATACATTGTACCAGACAATTCCAGATGCAGTGATGGGAAGAGTATACCACTGCACCACAACAAAAGAGATTTGGGACACCTTAGCACTTATGTGTGAGGGCACCCAAAAGATCAAAGAAAACAAGCTTCAAGTGGCCATCCAAAAATATGAACAATTTACTGTGGAGCCCAATGAAACTATTGATCATCTTGATGGCAGATTCACTGACATCATGAATGAGATAAACTCTCTTAGAAAAGTATATGCCAAAAAAGAAGTAGCACTGAAGATTCTGAGAAGTCTCACATCCAAGTGGGACATATACTTAGTCATGATGCAGAACACCAGCAACCTTGATAACATGCCTATGCAGCAAGTGTTCTCTGAACTCAAAGGATATGAGTTTGACCTAAATAGAAAGAAGGTGCATGAGGAACCATCATCCTCTAGCAAAGGTGTTGCATTCAAAGTTGCTGAGTCAGACAAAAAGAATGCACATAGATCATCTCAAACTGTCTCCAAAACAGAGATGAAGGAAGAACTGGCTCTCATGGCCAGGAGATTTGAGAAGCTCAACTCCAGATTTGGTAGATACAAAAAGTTCTACCAAGACAACAGAACCAGGAGAAGATTCCAACTCCCCTGACAACAAATCAGAGGACAAACTCTATGATGAAAAGAAAGAAGACAAATATGCTGACAAAAAGAAGTACATCAAGGCTGATCCATCATCATCCAGGAGGAAGGAGTCCTCAAGCAAGAAAAATGATGATGAAGATGTGTGTTATAACTGCCAGAAGAAAGGTCATTTCCAATATGACTTTCCTGATCTAAGTTCAAAAGAAAGAAAAGAGAGGCAGAATAAGAGAGACAAAAGATTGAGCATCAGGAAGGCCATGGTAGCTGTAGAGTCAACTAGTGAAGAAAGTGTGTACTCATCTGATGATGGGTTATTCTCCAACAGTGACAGTGAAGATGACTGTCAAATGGCCTTTGAGAATGAAGAGGTATGTTCATCTTCTAATTTCTCAAATAATACACAAGAATCCAGTGAAGTCCACCTAAAACTTAACTTTGGAAAGTTATTGGAGGACTTCACCAGATTAGAAGAGGTATGCAACATAGCTTTGAGAGAAAATGAACTGTTGAATTCTAAAGTCAAAATTCCCAACCTTCCTGAACCTGAGTTTGACATTAGATCAACTGAGTTGTGTCAGCAGATTGTGAGGGAACATGATGAAATGTCTCTCAAAGTCTCTGAACAACAAAAGTTGATTGATGAGCAAAATCAGGCTCTAAAGAAAAAGGATTTTGATCTTAGAACTCTTCAAGCTAAATTTGATAATCTCTCACATGAATTTGATGCTCTAAAATTAAGTGAGGGGAGCCTAAAATTAAAGATGTCTGCCTTGAACAAATCCTCTAAAGCAATAGAGGAAATTCAAGGATTTCAAAGACCAATGGCTCAAATAAGTGGATTAGGGTATGATCCATATGGACCCTCACCTGGTCTTAGTGTTTCTTCAACCAGCAACTCTAAGATGACCTTTGTAAGGTCAGTGGCTCAATTAAAACAAAATGAAATGGAAGTGATTCAGCCACTGATCAGGGATAAGGGCAAAGAAACTCTTATACCTACTCAAGTAAACAATGTTCCTAAACCAAAACCTAAGGAAAAGGTTAAGGACATTGTATACAAGAGAAATGAGTTTCAGAAGGGTAGAACCAATGGGAGGCCAACCCATCTGAACACTCATCAGTGGAGTTGTCCAAGATCTGATCAAAAGAGGTCAACTCAAATGAGGCAACCTCAACTGAATAGGTCAAGGCCCAACCCCTCTGATAGGAATAACATTTTCAGGAAGCCTGGACCCTTCATGCCAAAGGGAAAAGGCCATCCAAGCACTTATCCTCAGAGGTCTTACCAAGCTGCACCTATGTCTAGTAACTTCAAGAGAACTATCCCAAGGAAATTCACTAACTCTCCTGAACTTTACAAGACCAACACTTATGCACAGAAACTACCTAAGGCATTTAAGGGTAGGACTGTGTATGTAGATCTAAATGGAAACCAAATCAGCCACTTTGAGTCAATTAGAGTAATCACGCATATTTGGGTTCCTAAAGGTACAGCTAACCCCCTAGGACCCAACATTCAAAGGGTACCTAAAGTTTGACTTTGCAGGTTTGCAAGGACCACAAGAAGAAGAGAAGCATAAACAAAATAACAACATGGTATTTGGACAGTGGATGTTCAAGACATATGACTGGAAACAAGGAGCTTCTCTCTGACTTTGTGGAAAAAGATGGTCCTTCAGTAACCTTTGGAGATAGCTCTCAAGGAATCACAAGAGGTTATGGTACATTAAATATTAGTAGTGTAAAAATTACTGATGGTTTATATGTTCTAGGCCTAAAATATAATTTGCTATCTATAAGTCAAATATGTGACAAAGGATACAATGTTGAATGTGCACTAAATGAATGCATTATCAAAGACAAATCAACACAACAGGTGCTACAAACAGGGGTGAGAAAGGGAAATGTTTATTTTGCAGATTGGAGCAAAACCCCTGAAGCAGTTTGTCTTGTTGCCAAAAGCACAAGTTAGCAGAGCTGGCTATGGCACAAGAGACTGAACCACGTGAACTTCAAAACCATCAACAAGCTTGCAAGAAACTCTCTAGTGAAAGGGCTACCTAACCAAGTGTTCACCAAGGAACATGTATGCCAGCCATGTCAGGAAGGAAAGCAAATCAAAGCTTCATTCAAAGGAAAGCCTGCCATCTCTACTGAGAGAGTTCTTCAACTACTACACATGGACTTGTTTGGTCCAATCATTCCAGTAAGCATAAATGGAAGAAAATATGATTTAGTAGTTGTTGATGATTTTTCCAGATACACTTGGGTGGTATTTCTACTAAACAAAAAGGAGACACAAGTCAAATTACCTGAGTTGATGAAGAAACTGAGTAATGAAAAGAGCCTAAGTATTGTCAAGATCAGATCAGACAAAGGCACAGAATTCATAAACTCATACATCAATGAGTACTGCAACATTAATGGCATCACTCATGAAACTTCTACAGTAAGAACTCCACAACAAAATGGTGTTGCTGAAAGAAGAAACAAAACCTTAAAAGAGGCAGCAAGAACTCTAATTGCTGAATCCAAATTGCCAAAAAGGTTCTGGGCAGAAGCCATTAACACTACATGCCAAACTCAAAACAGATCCTTAATCACTAAAGGTCAAGGTAAAACTCCATATGAACTATGGAAATGTAGATTGCTCACTGTTGCCTATTTTCATATATTTAGTTGCAAGTGTTTCATTCACAACAATGGGAAAGAGCAATTGAAAGCTTTTGACAGCAAAGCTGATGAGGGAATATTTGTTGGATATTCACAAGTCAACAAAGCTTACATAGTCTACAATTGCAAAACCCTTGTTGTGGAAGAAACACCTCATGTTGTGTTTGATGAAACTATTAATGAGTTCAGGGAGAGAAACTTGAATATTGATGAGATAACACAAAAAACAACTAGATTAAGACTTCAAAGTAAGGAAACAGTGTTTGTAGATGTTGCCCAGCCTGAATTCAATGAATATCAGAAATTGGACAACCTACCTGATGGCAATCAACCAGAGGTTAATCAGCCTGAAGAAGAAATTGAACTGACTGACCCCATCCCAGTTCAAAACCAGGTAACAACTACCAATGAAGAAACAGGCTCTGCTGAGGTAGTTAATGGATCCAATATTCAAGGGGGAACCAATGAAAATGTCAATCTTCTTGACATTGAGGACAATAACCCTGAATATGATCCTGAACTTGATCCTTCAATTAATTTTCCTGAATTTAATGAATCTAGTGATCCAACTTCAGAAGAGGATAATCCTCCTAAATGAATCAGGTCTAGAAGGACATGGTTGCATGACCACCCAACTAGCCTGATACTTGGTAATCCAAGTGAGGGGATCAAAACTAGGATATTTCATGGAGAAAGTGCCTTGTTTTGCTGTTTTCTTTCAGAACAGGAACCAAAAGATATTGAGGAAACACTTCAAGACACCAACTGGATCATTGCCATGCAGAAATGAAGTGTGGGAACTGGTGGATAGGCCAACTCATCAAGATGTCATTGGAACCAAATGGGTGTTCAAAAACAAGAAAAATTAAAATGACATCATTGTGAGAAACAAAGCAAGACTGGTGGCCAAAGGATATTGTCAATCTGAAGGGATTGATTATGATGAGACATTTGCACCAGTGGCCAGACTTGAAGCAATCAGACTCTTCCTGGCATATGCAGCTCACATAAGATTCAAGGTGTATCAAATAGATGTGAAGAGTGCATTTCTCAATGGAGTGCTGAAAGAAGAAGTGTATGTTGAACAACCCCCAGGCTTTGAAGAAGGAGACAAGGTGTACAGACTAAAGAAAGCTCTATATGGATTGAAGCAATCACCAAGAGCTTGGTATGACACCTTATCACAGTTTCTTCTGGATCATGGTTTTGTCAAAGGCACTGTTGACAGAACCTTGTTCAGAATCTGTGAAGGAGATGATATTTTGTTAGTCCAAATTTATGTGGATGACATTATATTTGGATCTCCAAATGAGAAACTGTGTGAGAAATTCTCAAAACTCATGCAAAGTAAGTTTGAGAGGTCCATGATGGGATTGATGAATTTCTTTCTTGGACTTCAAGTCACTCAATCAAAGAAAGGGATATTCATCAATCAGGCCAAATATACAAGGGATATGATCAAGAAGTTTGGATGTGCAATGAACACCAATTGGAAGATGGATCCTGATGAAGGAGGAATATCTACCAACTCCACTGAATATAGAGGCATCATTGGATCCCTACTATATCTCACTGCAAGTAGGCCTGATATCACATTTGCAGTTGGAGTATGTGCCAGATTTCAAGCAAATCCAAAGAAGAGCCACCTTGAAGCTGCCAAGAGGATTCTAAGATATCTCAAGGGAACTGAGAATCTTGGATTGTGGTATCCAGCTGATGATAATATTGAACTCACTGGATACTCAAATGCAGATTATGGAGGATGTAGAATTGACATAAAATCCACCTCAGGAACATGTCAATTCTTGGGCAGCAAACTGATCTCATGGTTCTCAAAGAAGCAGAATACAATTGCAACATCAACAACTGAAGCAGAATATGTAGCAGCTGGGAGTTGCTGTGCTCATATACTTTGGCTCAGACAACAACTAAGAGATTACAAAGTGATCACAAGTGAAGTTCCCATATTTTGTGATAATAACAGTGCAATTGCTATCTCACAGAATCCAGTGCTTCACACCAGATGCAAACATGTTGATATCAAGCATCATTTCATAAGGGACCATGTGGAGAAGAAGGATATCAAACTTGTCAAAATTCACACTAATAAGCAAAAGGCTGATATCTTGACAAAGCCATTAGCTGAAGCAAGATTCATGGAGCTATCAGCAGAATTGGGCTTACTTGATCCAGGCAAGATGGAAAAATAAAGAAGGAAGCACAAATGAAGGGGGAAGTTTGATTAGTGTGAAAATTGCTCGAAATTCATGTGTTTAATTTGCATGATTTTATAGGATTTCGTGCATTATTTACACTAAATTGACTCAATTCACTTGATTTGGAGAAATGGTGTAGTTTCGAAGTTTCAAATCAAACCACGAAAAATCCAGCCGTTGGATCAATCCAAAGATTCAACCACATGAAAGGCATCAAGGAGAGGGTCGTAACGAGACAAGAATCGAACCGATCGGACATCCGGAGTGAGAGTTATGCATGAAATAAGAAAGGGAGGATGCCACTCGACCAAGACAGAGACTTTTGAAAAATCTGAGCACTCGGCCGAGTGAGCCAACTCGGCCGAGTCGAGGCCAAAAACTGAAATTCTATATTTTTGTTGAACACTCGGCCGAGTTCTCAGACTCGGCCGAGTCAGGACCAAAACCTGCAACTTCGCGTTTTTACTAAGCACTCGACCGAGTGGGATGACTCGGCCGAGTCAACTGTTGATCAAAGTCGTGCCACGCTTTTTACTTAATCCACTCGGCCGAGTGGAATGACTCGGCCGAGTCACTGCGCATGGTTTGCCCACTTCCAAATTTAACCTAGGGACACGTGCCAAGCTTGATTGGAAGAGTATAAAAGGCCACAAATTCGTTTTTCACAAGGAGGCAGCCATTGGAAGTGATTTCAAGCTCCCCAAATCCAAAGTTCACCATCTTTAGCTCATTTTCCTTAGTTTAGCCATAGAATTGAGTGGATTTTCACAGTTTAGTTGTTAATTTGAGTTGTAATTTCATTTCAAGCAAAGGATTGAAGATTTTGTTGAAGATTTCAAGGTTTATTTCATTTTGCAAACCAAAGAGGTGATACCTTTACTTTTATTCAAGAATTTAGTATTATTAATTATGGGTATGTTTGATTTCTCACTTTTCTCACTTATTTCCATTAAATTAGCCATGGGCCAAGCATATTGGTGTTTGGGTGTTGTAGAATTGTGATGGAATTAATGTTTTAGCTTGATTTTGATTGTGGAATTCATTGGTAGGTTCATTGGTTAGGTTTATGGGTTTTGATAGATCATTTGCTAGAACTCAATTAATAGGTTGTATTAGAAGCTCAATTAATGCAACGAGAGTTGGTTAATTTGGGTTAGATAGTATAATCGAGGGTTGGGAATCGAGTGAATGAGTTAATATTGGTTTATCGCAACGAGAGTTGGGTAAATTTCATTAGAACCCCATTTATCTACATTAATAGCTTGAATTAACATTTAAGTGATTAGTGAGAAGGCCATAGGAGTTTGGTTGTTAGTATTCAAGTGGAAAAGCATGATTAGGGATTAGTTTAGTATAATTTAGGTAGAGTCGAACCCCCTAGTCGTGTGATTACCCGGGTAAGAAAGCCTTTATTCATTCTCTCGATCCTAGGTGCTTTACTCGTTATATGCTTAGTGATTGCTTCTACCAAATTCCATCCAATGAAGTACACATAGAATTCGAATATTAACATCGATTCCACACAAGGACGAACACCCAAACACTACCTCTCTCCATTTGATTTCTATCATTATTATCTTTAGTATTTGCTTATCATTAGTTGTTATTTGTGAGTTTCCTTTACATTTTCACAAACCATGACTCTTTACTATATTCAAAGAACAACATACACACTAAGGCTACTTAATCATTCTAGTCCCACGGATCGATAATTTAACCGGGCCTTGCTTTTATTACATACGAACCTCTTATACTTGAGGGGAACGTGTTGGTAAAATCACGTGTCAAGTTTTTGGCGCCGTTGTCGGGGAGTAGTTTTGTTTTTAAGTAACTTAGTGTTTGTTGGTCTTGAATACTAGTGATTTTATTTTTTTTGTTAGTGAATTCTTTGTTTGTTTTGTCTTGGAAATTTGATACTTGGTTGATTTTATAGGTGCATGAACACAAGAGCAAGTGGAATTGATCCTATCCATATTGATTTGGAGATTGAAGCCACGGCACGAAGAAGAAACCGAGATCGGAATTAAAGACTTGAACAAGAAAGAGGAATGGCGGAAAACCAAAGGGACAACAACAATCAAAACATCATTCACCCTCCTATCGACAACCGAGTCATTGGAGCGGGGAATGAGGGCGGAGTCGGTCATGAGGAAGAGAGAACCATTCGGGATTATTTTGAACCCCCGGTTCAAAGGTACTATGATGGAATCGAGCGCCCTCCGATTGCGCCCAACAATTTCGAAATTAGCCCGAGTCTAATTCGAATGCTAGAGAAGAGGCAATTTGGAGGTGAGCCACTTGAAGATCCA
Source organism: Galeopsis tetrahit (assembly GCA_963675135.1). Lineage (NCBI taxonomy): Eukaryota > Viridiplantae > Streptophyta > Magnoliopsida > Lamiales > Lamiaceae > Galeopsis > Galeopsis tetrahit. The sequence goes on along the minus strand of OY776121.1, from coordinate 18,777,675 downwards.
AATCAACACTTGTCCCGATTCTTGGAGTATGCGGATACGGTCAAGATCAATGGAGTACATGAGGATACTTTGAAGATGAGGCTCTTTTCTTTCACCTTGAAAGATAAAGCTAAGGAGTGGCTTACCTCAATGATCAACAATCAAGTAACCACATGGGACGAGCTAAGCAAGAGGTTCTTATTGAAGTTCATCCCTCCATCCAAAACTCTTTAATGCAAGACCGAGATTACTCAATTTCTCCAAAGGGAGAATGAAAGTATTTATAGTGCATGGGAGAGATTCCAAACTCTTTTGAGGAGATGTCCTCAACATGGGTTTGCGGAAGAGCAAACGATTAACTTCTTCTACAATGGATTGGGGCTTTCTTCAAGGCAATACATTGATGCATCGGCGGGTGGGAAATTATTTGCAAAGAGTGCAAGAGTAGCAAAGGACATCATTGAAGCAATTGCTACCAACACCTACGATTGGCCTATTGATGGAAATAGATCCAATAGAGTTGCTCAAATTGGAAATAACTCAACAACATTGGGTGATACAATCAAGATGCTCTTGGATAAGGTTGAGTTGATGGAGAACAATCAAATAAGGGAGAACTTTGGTGGAGGAATGGAAATGCCCAACATGTTGAACCAAGTTGATGATGCTAACTACATGGGGAGACCTCAATATCCTTAAGGGAATTTTCAAGGAAATTTTCACCAACCACCTTTCCCAAACCAAGCTCCAAATCAAAACTGTTTCCGACAACATGCCCAAGCCCAATTCCAAGGAAATCCTCCTTACAACCCAAATGCTTGGAAGCATGAAAACTTCTCTTATGGAAATCCTAAAACCGCTCTCACTCTCCCTCCGGGATTTGATTCGGGTGCTCGTGCACCAAACAATGAGGGAAGACCACATTTGGAAGACTTGTTGACCACTTTCATAGCTCAAAATAATCAAACGACGGCTCAACAAAATCAAAAGATTGATAGATTGGATGAACAAATGCTTTCAATGGCCAAGCAACTGAAGAACATGGAGTTTCACATGAGCCAAATTGCTTCTTCGAGTGGGGGAAATCAAAAAGGCAAGTTCCCTTCTACTACAGAAGCAAATCCTAGAGAGAATTGTATGGCAATTAATCTCCGTAGTGGCACTCAATACGAGGGACCAAGCATGCCAAATGAAGACGAAGATAGAGAAATAAGGATAAGAGAAGAGATGAAGAAAGAAGAAATGATACCGAAGTGGAAGAAAGCTAAGGAAGCAAGAGAAGAGAAGTAAGAAGAAAATATAGAGTGTGATGGTTGGGGAGTTCCAAAAACACTTGTTCCACCACCATTTCCCCAACGGTTTATGAGAAAGAAGCTCGATGAGAAATTTGAAAAGTTTCTTGAAATTTTCAAGAAAGTCACCGTGAATATACCCTTCTTGGAGGCTCTTGAGGAGATGCCCACTTATGTAAAATTTATGAAAGAGATTCTTTCAAAGAAAAGAAAAGTGGAAGAATGTGAGACGGTGAATCTTCCTATGGAATGTAGTGCTTTAATCCAAAAGAGTCTCCCTCAAAAGTTGAAAGACCCCGGGAGCTTCACTTTGGTATGTGAGTTGGGCAATGGAGAAAAGAAGAAAGCTCTTTGTGATCTTGGAGCTAACATAAATTTGATGCCCCTCTCAATGTATGATTGTTTGAAGCTTGGAAGTATGAAGCCAACCAACATGACTCTACAATTGGCGGATCGTTCCATAGTTTACCCGGAAGGGGTTGTAGAAGATGTAGTGGTGAAAGTGGATAAATTTAACTTTCATGCCGATTTTGTGGTGATGAATATGGAAGAGGACCCCGAAATTCCTTTGATTTTGGGGAGACCATTTTTAGCTACGGGGGGAGCAACAATTGATGTGAAAGATGGAGAGATCAAGTTGAAAGTGGATGAGGAGGAAGTGACATTTGTAATGAAGGATATGAAAAATTCCTCAAACTCAAGCATAAGCAATGCTATACTCTCCACTTCTCAAATTCTTAATGATTCACATTGTTCTAACAAATCTTGTGTTACTAATATTAACTTTCTTTGTGGTCTAGGAAGAAAAGTTAAGAAAAGAGTTGATCCAAGCTCAAAAGTTCTAAAGAAGAAAGTGAAGGATTGGTATGACAAGAAGAAGAAAATTAAGAACAAAGCAAAGAAGCACCACTATGCTTCTTCTTCAAAATAAGTTGGTGGTGTCAAGATGAAGGAGAAAGTTTGAACTTTATAAGTTCCGTCCGGCTCGAAGACGTTAAACTTAGCGCTAAATGGGAGGAAACCCATTTTTACTTGCTTTCATAGTGTAGTTGTTTCTTTTATGTTTTTAGATGATGCTTTTTATGGTGGGGAAGCTTGATTTTTGTAGGTACATTCGTATGGACGTGTGGTATAAGGGTGAAGAAAGAAATAAAAGTGGAATCATTTGAAGAGATGGATTGAGAAAGAGAAAGGAGGTGATAGCCATCATGGAAGGTACACCCTTTCCCAAACTTGGATTGCTTGACAATGCTCAAGTTTGGTGGGGTAGGGAAATTTTTCTTTAATTTTTTGTACTTAGCTTATTTTTCATATGAGAACATGCCATTGGTGATTAGTATTTTCTTATAATATTGGATGGTGTGTGCTTGATTGATTTTCATGATGGTGAATTCATTTGTCATATGTGTTGGATTGGAGCTATTGTGTAGTGCTTGGTTGCAATTTAATTGTATCACTTGTTTCCAAACTTTTTATTGCATAGCAATGAAAAAGTTTGGGGGATGTCGTTTTTAAAAGTAAATTTGCACCCAAGCACATGAATTTAATTGTTGGTGAAAGATGGATGTATTGAGATGGATTTGAATTTTGGATGCATGATTCTTTTATAGGTGATTTTGTGACTTGGATATGAGTGGTGAGTAAATTATTGAATGATTGTATCACTTGATTGCAATTTGTGTGAGTAACTAGACTTAGGAAAACACTTATACCCACCACATTGAGCCGGTGAGTGTTGAGCCTTTTGAATCGAAGAATCAATTCGGTTCAATTTTTCTTGAGTGAGTCATTCATAATTGTGCATGCTAGAACTTGCTCTTGAACTTATTTGAAACTTGATTTGAGTGAAGTTGTCAAAAATGATAGGAGACAATTCTTTGAATACTAGTCACTTGGCCTAAAATAAATCCTACCAAAAGACGCATTTCCGTAGTTAGCCCCGTTGAGCCGTAAAACCGATTTTCTTTGGCAAGCTACAAAATGTAACCATGACACCATTCTTTTTAAGCCTTAATTGTCCAAATTAACTTGTGGAGTTTCATTGTTGGTAAATTGGTAGTAAACTTCTTGAAGAGTGGATTTAGATTGACCAATGTCAAAAGAAAAAAGAAAGAAAGAAAAAGGGTTGAAAAAAAAAAGGGAAGGGGGGAAACAATTGGAGCTAAAAAAAAAAAAAAGTTGTAAAAAACAAAGAGGGGAACAAAAATTGCCTATAAGCTCAAAAGAAAAAAATGGCTTCAAAATTGGCAAGGAAGTTGGGTGAAACTTTGTGAAAAGAAAAGAAAAGAAAGAGATGCAATTATGGTGTGAAATTCGAGTGATGATAGTGAATAACACCAAAAATTGTTGCTCTACAAGTTAATAGAGTCACCACTTCCAAATTTACCCCACCATGTCCAAAAATCCTACATTACAACCCTTTGAAGTCCTCCTTGATTGATGATTGTTGCTTGAATAAAAGGTGGAGAATTGAGTTTAAGAGCAAGCTTATGGATTGTGTATTTTTTTGGATTGACCTTAGAGAGAAAACATGTCCATATATACACTTGAGTGTGAGTGAAATACTTCTTGAGAGGGTGGGTGAGTAAGTGTTTGAATTTGTCTTGGTTGTGATCATAATTTGCTTGACATGGTAGATGATTTCAAGATTTAATGAATCATGATTTGAAGAGTTGCTTGATCATTCATATGATTTACATTGCATCCAATTTGAATTTCTTCACAATTCTCCCACTTGTTTTATTTTCTTTCGTTGCTCGAGGACGAGCAACACTTTAAGTTTGATTAGTGTGAAAATTGCTCGAAATTCATGTGTTTAATTTGCATGATTTTATAGGATTTCGTGCATTATTTACACTAAATTGACTCAATTCACTTGATTTGGAGAAATGGTGTAGTTTCGAAGTTTCAAATCAAACCACGAAAAATCCAGCCATTGGATCAATCCAAAGATTCAACCACATGAAAGGCATTGAGGAGAGGGTCGTAACGAGATAAGAATCGAACTGATCGGTCATCCGGAGTGAGAGTTATGCATGAAATAAGAAAGGGAGGATGCCACTCGACCGAGACAGAGACTTTTGAAAAATCTGAGCACTCGGCCGAGTGGGCCAACTCGGCCGAGTCGTGGCCAAAAACTGAAATTCTATATTTTTGTTGAACACTCGGCCGAGTTCTCAGACTCGGCCGAGTCAGGACCAAAACCTGCAACTTCGCGTTTTTACTAAGCACTCGACCGAGTGGGATGACTCGGCCGAGTCAACTATTGATCAAAGTTGTGCCACACTTTTTTACTTAATCCACTCGGCCGAGTGGAATGACTCGGCCGAGTCACTGCGCATGGTTTGCCCACTTCCAAATTTGACCTAGGGACACGTGCCAAGCTTGATTGGAAGAGTATAAAAGGCCACAAATTCGTTTTTCACAAGGAGGCAGCCATTGGAAGTGATTTCAAGCTCCCCAAATCCAAAGTCCACCATCTGTTGCTCATTTTCCTTAGTTTAGCCATAGAATTGAGTGGATTTTCATAGTTTAGTTGTTAATTTGAGTTGTAATTTCATTTCAAGCAAAGGATTGAAGATTTCAAGGTTTATTTCATTTTGCAAACCAAAGAGGTGATACCTTTACTTTTATTCAAGAATTTAGTATTATTAATTATGGGTATGTTTGATTTCTCACTTTTCTCACTCATTTCTATTAAATTAGCCATGGGCTAAGCATATTGGTGTTTGGGTGTTGTAGAATTGTGATGTAATTAATGTTTTAGCTTGATTTTGATTGTGGAATTCATTGGTAGGTTCATTGGTTAGGTTTATGGGTTTTGATAGATCATTTGCTAGAACTCAATTAATAGGTTGTATTAGAAGCTCAATTAATGCAACGAGAGTTGGTTAATTTGGGTTAGATAGTATAATCGAGGGTTGGGAATCGAGTGAATGAGTTAATATTGGTTTATCGCAACGAGAGTTGGGTAAATTTCATTAGAACCCCATTTATCTACATTAATAGCTTGAATTAACATTTAAGTGATTAGTGAGAAGGCCATAGGAGTTTGGTTGTTAGTATTCAAGTGGAAAAGCATGATTAGGGATTAGTTTAGTATAATTTAGGTAGAGTCGAACCCCCTAGTCGTGTGATTACCCGGGTAAGAAAGCCTATATTCATCCTCTCGATCCTAGGTGCTTTACTCGTTATATGCTTAGTGATTGCTTCTACCAAATTCCATCCAATGAAGTACACATAGAATTTGACTATTAACATCGATTCCACATAAGGACGAACACCCAAACACTACCTCTCTCCATTTGATTTCTATCATTATTATCTTTAGTATTTGCTTATCATTAGTTGTTATTTGTGAGTTTCCTTTACATTTGCACAAACCATGACTCTTTACTATATTCAAAGAACAACATACACACTAAGGCTACTTAATCAATCTAGTCCCACGGATCGATAATTTAACCAAGCCTTGATTTTATTACATACGAACCTCTTATACTTGAGGGGAACGTGTTGGTAAAATCACGTGTCAAAGTTCATTAAATTGAACTTCAGCAAAGTTGACCAACCTCACTAAAACTGTCTGCCTTAAAGAAGAACTCAGTAGAGTTGTCCATATGGCTTTCAGCAATGTTGGTCAGGATGATTGATCATGTGGGGCCTAGTCAGCAACATTGGGACCCATTCAGGCATGTTGGTCGAAAATTTTGACCAAAATAAAGGTTAAATCACTTATCAGGACACTTGTCCAAACTGATAAGGTGATAAGGTGATAAGTGCTATTTTTAGCATTGATTAGACATTTAAGGGAATTCTTGGGCTAAGAGTAGTCTATTTTTAGGATGGCGTGTGCTATTAAGGATTTAGCCCCCAAATGACAATTCAGCATTAAATGCAAAATCTCTTTAAAGATTGCATTAATTACTGTGTTATTCATCAAAGCCATTGATTACCTTTTAACCTTCATCTAACCGTTCCTAAGCCACGACCCCACTTTATCCATATTGTTTTATGATTTGTCCACCCTCTAATGCCATTGTCCAACGGTTAATAAAACCACTGAATATAAAAACCTTCGGTTTTTAACTTCATTTCTCACGCACACATATTTTCAAAACCCTTAAGCAAAATTCTGAGAACCTTTGAAATTTCAAACCTTTCTTACCTATATCCAATCCTTTCCCTTCCTCCAAACATCCATGGCTCCAAAACTCAAAAGAGAGGAACTTGTCAACTTCAATGATCCATCTTTGGACATTGATTTCACTTATCTCAGCAACATAAACTCACTATGGTTCGAAAAGATTGTGGCTTTTGACAGCCCAGATGAGGAAGTTCTTCCTGTCCTCCAATGGTTAAAAGATGTAGGGCTCGAGCAATTCTTAGGTACCAAACCTGATTCCTGCCTCAACCCCTACATGGCTGAATTCTTTGCCTACCTTAGGTGGAAGGTCAAAAAGGGTGATGTCTGCACTAAACTCACTTATGCAGAAGAAGGAGAAGAGAAGGAATCCCAACACACCACCATCTTCACTTCAGAAGACTTGGATGCTAGCTTTGGGTTACCATCTGAAGGACTCAATCCAGAAGCCTACAGAGAAGGAGAGGAGCAGGAGTTCTCCAACCCATGGATGAAGGTACCCCAGAAACTTGTAGGTGCTCAAAACAAAAAGACCTTAAAGCTAAAATATGAGCATCTATTTGATATTGTGGTGAAAAGTTTGTTAAGCCATTCTGGGAGTGTAGAGCAAATAAGCTTGCCAAAGTTGAGAGTAATGGCAACTGTAATTGATTCTGCTGAAAGAGGAGTCAAGTTTGATTGGAAAACCTTCATTCTGGGAAAATGATGAATGAAAAGTTTAAATTTAAGGAGATGAAGCATCACAAAGTTGTGGTAGAAGGGAAGCTTCAATATTGCACAAGAGCAAGTTTGCTCTTGGAAAGATTTGCTCACTACACCCATCTGCAAGCCAAACTAAAACCATTTCCAGCCCAAAAGGTGATGTTCAGGAAATTGTCCTCCAAAACAGAAAAGAGGAAGCAAGGTGCTGCAGCAAAGCAGGCCTTGACAGTTGCACGTGTTACCAGATCTTCTCCAAGGAAAAGGAAAGCTCAGACCACCAAAACCCAACCAAAAATGAAGAGGATGAAGCAAATTCTCAGTGAATCCTCCCCAAAAAGTCAGTCCAAAAGTGGAGGTGCCACTTCTGAAGAGATTGACAAAGTTGAGCAAGAAGGAGTCAACCCTCCTGAAGCTGGTGAAGAGTTCAGGGAGATTGTCCCTCTGCAGCCTGAAGTAGTAATTGAGTTCAGAGATCTTGAGAAGCCTACAAGGGCTGAAAGAAGAAGAAGAATTATCAAAACTTCTGAAAAGAAGAAGTTGATGGAGGAAGAAAAACAGAAGAAAGAGTTTTTCAAGGAGATTAGACAAGCTAGTAGGTCTAACTCCAAGACAAGATCAAAGTGAAGGAGCCTTGGAGCCAACTCCCCTGATATTCAATCCCAGAAAATATCACCAGCACATGAGGATCCAAAGCCTGAAGAGGAGGAGTGCAAGATTCCTAAAGATTCCCCAATTGTTGCTAAAAAGACCTACTCTCCTGAAGGTGCTCCTAACAGAGGAGGTATTGACATTTTGGCTGATCTAGCTGATGAAGAAGATATACATTTCTCTCCTCTTGATCCAAGAATGATCTCTTACACCAAATTCCTTGAAAGTGACATTCTTGTTGATGATCAAACTCCATTTCCAGCCCTTCAGCCTATCCCAATTAACCTACCTTCTAACTCCTCAGACACATTGCTCTCTACAGCAACAGAGACCAACCTGATCCCCATTTCTTCTGAACCCAATCTATCTGAATCTCAACTCAACCATCATGAATCCCAGACCAACCCTTCTGAAACCCAAGCCAACTCCTTTGATGACAATGATGATGAGGATACAGAGGAGTACACATATGAAGGCATGTTGAGGCAGATTGCCAGAGCTAATGTTGATCAATTTATCCAGGGTTGAAGGATTATCCCAGGTTACAACAACATTTCTATGATCTAAGATCACTTGTTGAGATCAAAGATAGAACAATGGTGGAGATAGCTCAAGCTATCAAGGATAAACGTGCTAGAAGAGAACAGGTTGTTGCACTTTTCCAATGTCAAGAAATCCAGTGTGTTGACCACTGAAGCCCTGTTCTGCACCATTGTCCATGAGAATGTGCTTGCTGAGAGAGAAAGAATAACTAAAGGAATCAAACATCCTGACAGCACCTCAGATGATGCAGATGATGATGATGACACCACCAATCCCAAACCTCCTGGACCTAATACTGCTAAGGTACATTACTTAACTTATCCTTCATTTCAGGACTCTGAGCAATCAGAGGAGTTGACCAAAAGTGGTGACTCAGTCCAAGATGCATTGGCCAAGGATGGTTCTACTGAGCCTGAGGCACAGCTGAACAATGCTGAGACTTCCATAGGAGAAACTGGTTTGATTAAAGCCTCATCAGTGTCAGAGAAGTTGAACACTGACCAGCCTTTAGTCATTCAGGATGACTTAGTGGACTTGGTAAGCCCAAGCACTGTGATCTCCCCTCAACTGCCCTCTGTGCATCCTGTTGAGGATATAGAGGTGTCACGTTTAGGAATTGAAGGAGTTGAAAAGGTTAATAGTGATGAAAAATCAGAGGGAGAGGATGGTGAGTGTGAGTTATTAGATAGCAAGAGTGCACCACAAAAAGAGGGTGATGAGATTGAAATGTTGAGTGCAACTCAACATGAGAGTCAGGTTATTCTTCAAGTCAAGTCTGAACTTGAGGAATCCCTTGGTGAAAGGAGGCCTGATTCTCCTGTGTATGTGAGTCCATCAAATGAAAATGAAGAAAATAATTTAGTTGAAAATGAGAGTAAAGCTGCTCATGTATCAGACCTTATGGGAGATAAAAAGAAAGAGGGTGATGAGGGTGATTTATCTAACCCTTTATGTTTTGCAGATTCAGTAACCTTCACTCTAGAACAGATTTTTGCAGATGCTTCCCTCACTGATATCCCAGTCAACACAGATGTTAACCTTGAAGCAATTTCAGCCAACATGTCCACACTTTCCAAGATTTACTTTGAACAAGCAAATGCAACAGAAGCAGGGCTGCAAATTGCTTCCCAGACTGCAACTTCCATTGAGGAGCAGTCAGAGAAGTTGGACACTCTGGTCAAGAAAGTTGGAAAAGCTCATGCAGAAACCACAGTTGCTCTAGATGGCCAAGGAAGAACTCTAGCCTCTGTTGAAATGAGGCTCACAGGTTCTGAGGAAGTGGTGTTGCCAACCTTGGATGCCAGGATTAGTGGTGTTGAGACTGGTCTGCAAACAGTCTCAACTGAAGTAACAAAGGCAAAGGATGCAATGACCACATTTACAAAGACTGTGAAGAAAGAGCAGAAAAGCCTGAAAGAGAGCTACAAGCATAATGTGCTAGCCCTAAAAAGAACAATCAAGGATGCCTTGAGGCAGAGGACAGCAGCTCAAAGGAAGAAAGTTGAGGAACTTAAAGCTGCAATGGTGAAGGAGGCTGCTGAAAAGTTCACAGTTGAACTAATGGCCAAGGTCTTTGATCAGGTTGTGGCCAATCTCACTGATCAGTTGCAGGCCAAACTTGATCAACCTTGAAAGCCACATTAGATGAAATTGTTGCTCAGAAGATGAAGCCAGTTCATGCCTTTCTCAGCATGGCAGATGACAAAATGCAAAACATTCATGATGAGAATGTTTATTTGCTGCAAGAACTGAAGTCCCTAACTCATGCTCACACCCACCTCTCTGTTACCATGAGTGAGTTGAAGCCCCAGTGTTTTGATCATGCCAAAAAGGGGGAAAGAGAGCGAGCAAGGGCAAAGGAAACTTTGAAGATTGGTGAACCTAAGGGAAAGGACAAACAGCCTGAAACTGAAGAGGAAGAAGAGGACACTGGAAAAGGCAAAGGGCCTATGAATTTTGAAGATTTAACAGAAGAGGAGCAAATACAGATTGCCATGAAGAAGTCTATGACTTCTGTCATTGAGGATCAGGCCAGATGGGAGCAGAGGCCTGGAGGAGAATCTGCAGGCTTAGACCCCAAAGACAAGGTGATTGAAGTAAGGGGGAAGGTTGCTAAAGCCACTGGAAGAAAAAGGAAGGAGCAAACCTTCACAGATTTCCCAACTAGCCTGACACTGCCTTCTGAGTTTCAAGCTGAAGAGACAACTCAAGTGAGAAAATCAAAGAGGCTGAAGAAAGCAGCCAAATTGCCTGAGATCCAGGAAGAAGAGAATGAGGAAGAGAAAGAGGACAAGGAGCCTGAAGTGAAACAACCTAAGCTTGCTGATGATCCCTCAAAGCTGTTTGAAGAGGGATTTGGCAAAGATCCAGAGACTCAAGAGAAGCTGGGTTTCCAAAGAGCTAAAGAAAGAATGGATAAGTTGGTTGAGGCCAACAGAGCTAGGGATGAGAGAAGGGCAAATTTCAGAGCTCCAAGGAGAAGGGCTTCCTACAGAAGGTTGAAGCCTCAATTACTTCAGAGATGGGACACTCAATACCCTCACCATGACAAATGGGTGCCAATCCAATTGAATGATCCATGGGAGGAGGCCAAGAGGAGTTTTGTTTATGACTTCTATGTCATAGGCAAATGGCTTGGAGAAAATGAGGAGGAAATTTTTGCCCAATTCATGTTTGACAACTACAAAGACTTGTACCAGAAGCTGTTTGCAGCAGCTGACATTGCAAGGGTAGAATTCAAAGCCCCTGGTCCCATCCTGTACATGCCTCCCAAGTTCAATGGGAATATGATTGATGAAGGGAAGATCTTGGAGGAGTTCATTTCCATCATGAAGATGGAAAAGATGAAGCCTGGCCCCAAAGGAACCAATCATGAGATCTGGGAACTGAAGAAGAGAGTATGGGCTCGGTATGGAATTGCTCCTCAAGATGATGACTCTCTCTAAAGAATAAGCATTTCCTTCCCTTATCTGCTTTTAAATATGTTGTTTATCTGTTTATTGTCTACTTATCAGCATAGTTAGTCCTTTTGATTTTTTGCACTGTAATGCTCAATGACATATATTAAAGGACTGATATTTTACATTAGAGATAACAACTCATTATCTCAACTAACCTGACATAACCTATATACTTGATTTATTATTGTGCTAACAGTTTGTTTCAGGAGAATTGACCAGATCATCCATTCTGAAGACAACATTGAGTATAAGTCAAGTTCCCTTTGTAATAGGTTTTGGCATCATCAAAAAGGGGGAAATTGTTGGGAAATAAATTGATTTTGATTATTATAGCAAAACCCCTGATTGATGATGGTCAGATTAGTTGAGAAACAAATAAGAAAGCATCAGTCTAGTTGTTTCAGGATAGTTGAGACAACAAGAAATTGTCTAAGTCTAAATCTCAGAAATGTTGTGAGACTTATAGTTCAGGATAGTTCTCCAAAGCTGAAAACGTTAGGCAGCTTTATGTGTTTAAGTCTATTAGGACAAGTCTGCTGATTTCACAGAGACAAGCATGCTGAAGAGGACAACATGACTGAATGATCAAGAATAAAAAGACAAGCTACATGCACTGATAAGAGCAGTATCAGATCAGTTGAAGTTTTAAAGATCAAGAGCATTGAATGATGTTTACACAGAAGACAAATTTAATGAAGCATTTAATACCATCAAACCTGAACAAACATTAAAGACTTAGAAGCATTAAATACTGATGAGCCTTGAATGAATGGAGGAACATTCCACCTGCAGCTGGAATGTTCAGGGCACTTGTCCCATCTGACCGTTGGTGGAGTACAAAGTCTGCCACAATCAACCTTGGGAACTGTGCAAATTTGGAAGCTGACACAAGTCATCTCAGCCGCATTTTTCAGAAGTCAACCCATTCATTCAAGCAACCATTGAAGAACCTTCTTACACAGTGGATAATAGAAGGTTGGTCTTCATAGCCGTTTCAAAGGAGCTGCAAATAGACAATTTGAAATGCTATCTCTCCAACTGATAGTTGATCAAATTGCTCTATAAATTTAGAAGTGATCCAAGGATTCAAGTATCCAACTATCTGCTATCAATCTACTATCAAGCAATAAAAGGAAACCAAAGTTGTTCTTCACAATCCCAAGTTTCCTGATCACTTCAAAAGCTAAGCCTTTCTTGTAATATCCCAAGCTTAGCACTGAGATATCCTAAGCCTTTACACTGTACTTATTGTAAAGGGTATCTCTATTAGTTGGAACCAAAACCTCAAATCCTTACCTCATTGAGTGAAGTAGAGTTTGTTGTAGAAGTGAGGAGTTAAGGACTGTTAAGAGAAAAACACAGTCTTAACTCAGAGAGATTGAGCACTAGGACTCAGATTATCCTAGGGATCAAAACACTAAGATAGTGTTGTTGATCAGTGCACCTTGGCACTATAAAACAAGTTAATTCCAGGTGCTAAGGAATTATCCTGTTCAATCAGGGAAAGTGGATGTAGGAGTTTGAGCCTCTGAACCACTATAAATTGTTGTGTCATTTACTTTCTGCATTTTTCTCCAACATACATTACTTGCAATAATTATTATTAGAGAGTTAATTTCAGCAAAGTTAAGTAAAACAGTTTTGGACAAAGTCCCTGATCAACTGGTTTTTCAGAAATTAACTTGGAGTATTCTTTCAAAGAAAAGGCCAACCACATTCCGCACCTAACAACTCTTTTAGATAGTTATCCAACTGATCACTTCATAGTTTTCAGTAGGCCAAATATCTATTTAAGTTCTCTCTCAAGATTGTTGTCAAACAACCTCCCTGATAGACCAAACTGTTTTGAAAAGGAAAGAATTTGAATACACAAGTGCATTCCCCTCCCATACACTTGTGTCATACTCCATCTAGGACCAATAAGTGGTATCAGAGTGGGGGTTCAAAGACCACTGCCTCTGAAAATTAAACTTTTTTTAAATCACATTATTTTTTGTGGTCACTGAACTGATCCAATTTCTGAAAAACTTATCTGTGTTTATCTAACCAAATTCTATAAGAAATGGCTAACAATGCAGTTCCAGGAGATGCTGTTAATACCATTAAAAACATGAGTCCCAATCAAGTAAATCACATTTCTCATCACAAACTACCAATGTTCTCAATAGAGAATTATGATTTCTAGAAGATCAGAATGAGAGCACATCTTTCCTGCCAGCATGATGAGATGCTCAAAGTCATCACCAGATGGCCTTTTACCTTCACCAAACTAAACCCCAAAGTCACTGATGCTCAGAAAGCAGACCCAAGGGAGTTGCTGCCAAAGGATGAGGATGAATTGACAGCTGAAGAGAGAAAGAGACACAACCTGAACTACATTGCCATGAATACATTGTACCAGACAATTCCTGATGCAGTAATGGGGAGAGTATACCACTGCACCACAACAAAAGAGATTTGGGACACCTTAGCACTTATGTGTGAGGGCACCCAAAAGATCAAAGAAAACAAGCTTCAAGTGGCCATCAAAAAATATGAACAATTTACTATGGAGCCCAATGAAACTATTGATCATCTTGATGGGAGATTCACTGACATCATAAATGAGATAAACCCTCTTGGAAAATTCTATGCCAAAAAAGAAGTAGCACTGAAGATTCTGAGAAGTCTCACATCCAAGTGGGACATATACTCAGTCATGATGCAGAACACCAGCAACCTTGATAACATGCCTATGCACCAAGTGTTCTCTGAACTCAAAGGATATGAGTTTGACCTAAATAGAAAGAAGGTGCATGAGGAACCATCATCCTCTAGCAAAGGTGTTGCATTGAAAGTTGCTGAGTCAGACAAAAAGAATGCACAGAGATCATCTCAAACTGTCTCCAAAACAGTGATGAAGGAAGAACTGGCTCTCATGGCCAGGAGATTTGAGAAGCTCAACTCCAAATTTGGTAGATACAAAAAGTTCTACCAAGACAACAGAACCAGGAGAAGATTCAACTCCCCTGACAACAAATCAGAGGACAAACTCTCTGATGAAAAGAAAGAAGACAAATATGCTGACAAAAAGAAGTACAGCAAGGCTGATCCATCATCATCCAGGAGGAAGGAGTCCTCAAGCAAGAAAAATGATGATGAAGATGTGTGTTATAACTGCCAGAAGAAAGGTCATTTCCAATATGACTGTCCTGATCTAAGTTCAAAAGAAAGAAAAGAGAGGCAGAATAAGAGAGACAAAAGATTGAGCAACAGGTCCCGTGACTGTCCATCATCACTAATACATTTACTTATTCTATCATATTTTTTAATCTTCATGCTCATAGCTCATTTTCACTGAAACGGAAAGTAACTTTTTTATATGTTTTTCCACTTTTTTTCCTCTCATCTTTCTATTTATTTATTTTTTTAATTATCATTTTATATCTTTTTTTTTTTGCTTTTTTTTTTCACTCATTTTTATACTTTTTTTACTTTTTTAATTCCCTCTGGCATTTTGCTTCTTTTATCTCTTTCTATCTTTTTAAATCCATTCTGCATTTTTTAATTTACTTTTATAGTTATACCTTTATTTATACTCATAAATTTTGTCTTTCGTTTGGACCCCACCATTTACTTTTTTTTCTCTTTTTATATTTTTCCTAGTCATTTTCCTGACTTTTTTTTTTAATAACTTTCTTTCTGTTTTTGTTTTTTGTTTTTCATCTTTTTGTGTTTTATTACTTTTTTTTTTAAATCCTTGACATTTTCGCTAATTTAACATTTTTTTTTAATCCATTTCTGCATTTTATGGTTTATCATTTTTTTCTGTATATTTTTTTAACCCCTCAATTTTCGTAATTTTTTTCTTTCTCCATTCTTCATTCTACTATACTTCCTCCGTCCCGTGATTATCTGCACACTTTTTTTATTGGAACCTCATAAAATTACTTGCACACTCTCAATTTGAAAATACTCCACAAAATTAATACTCTTTCAACATCATTTTATTTAAAAATTGTCACTCTTTTTTTTAGCTAAATTTCACTTTACACCTCACTAAATCACCTAAAATATCTCTTTTTATCTTACATCTCCATTCAACCACTAAATAACATTTTCTTAAGGAGTAATTTAAAAAAAAAAAAAACAGTTTCTACCTTTTTTTTTTGGCATCCCATCTTCTCATTTTTTTACGTTTTTTTTTTACACTTTCTGATTTATTTTCTTTACCCATTTTTATGCCTTTATGTTTTTCTCTTTTTATTCCTCCTCTCTTTCTTTCTTTATATTTTTTTCTTAATCTCTTTCTATTTTTTTTTTTTCACTCATCTACTAGTCATTTTTTCTTTTCTATTTTCTCCCATCTTTAGGGCTTTATTACTTTTTTTTTTAAAGTTCATTTCATTTCATTTTTTTTTTCTAATTATATCACTTTCTTCATTTTCAGCTTTACTTCTATCATTTTTTTTTTAGGGTTAATTCTAAATAAATACACCCACCTTTAATCTTAATATCAATTTAATCACTACCTTTACGATTATTGTAAAAAATCTTAATATTTCATCGTGTTGCAATTAGATACACATTTTTTTCTCTGGTCAACAATTGATGACGTGGCTTTTCAGAGCTTGCCGCGTCAGATTAGACATATTTTTTTTTATTTTCCACATCTGATTACACTTTATAGAAATAAAAATAAAACTTTATAAAAATAAAAATAAAAATAAAACATGCTTCTTTTGTTTTTCAAACTCAATAGAGTTCTTATTCTGCGTCTTTCTGTTCTTTTCTTCTAACTCTAAAAAACTTTTTAGAACCACATTTAAATGTCATGTTATTTACTGCAATTTTCAGATAAAAAGAGGTAGACCAAGAAAAGATGCAACTTCTAATGAAACAGGTGGATCTAAGTGTTAGTGGACCAAAAAAAGATGCAATTTACAGGAGCAAATGGAGTAGAAGTTAGTGGAGCAAGTGTTAGTGGGTCTGTGGTGACCAACACCTCTACTCAAAAGAAAGAGATTGCAAACGCAAGAAAAATGGCAAACCAAAGCATGGGTGTGGAGCAAGTGTTAGTGGGTCTGTGATGACCAATACCTCTACTCAAAAGAAAGAGATTACAAACGAAACGCAAGAAAAATGGCAAATCAAGGCATGGGTGTGGAGCAAGTGTTAGTGGGGCTGTGATGACCAATACCTCTACTCAAAAGAAAAAGATTACAAACGCAAACGAAAGAAAAATGGCAAACCAAGGCATGGGTGTATTGATTTGCGAAGTCTGGCACTATATTGTTATATTCATTCTTCCAGGCTCCTAGTTCTAAGAAGGATGTTGTACATGTGAGTGGTGTAGAAGAAAAACTCTATTGAGTTTGACAAACTGAGTAGTAGCAGAAGAAGCGGGAGTTTTATTTTTATTTTTATAAAGTTTATTTTTATTTCTATAAAGTGTAATAGGCAGAAAATAAAAAAATAAAAAGAATATGTGTAATCTGACGTGGCAAGCTCGGGCAAGCCACGTCGTCAATTGTTGACCGAAGAAAAAAATGTGTATGTAATTGCAACACGATGAAAGGTTGAGATTTTTTACAATAATCGTAAAGGTCGTGATTAAATTGATACTGAGAGTAAAGGTGGTGTATTTATTTAGAATTAATCCTCTTTTTTTTACCTTTTTATTTTAATATTATATAATTCAAATTAAATATATAATTATTTAAAATAGCATTTCATATTCATTTTATACTAAAAAAATTACATATAATATAT
Organism: Galeopsis tetrahit; assembly: GCA_963675135.1. Taxonomy (NCBI): domain Eukaryota; kingdom Viridiplantae; phylum Streptophyta; class Magnoliopsida; order Lamiales; family Lamiaceae; genus Galeopsis; species Galeopsis tetrahit. The sequence goes on along the minus strand of OY776121.1, from coordinate 18,760,657 downwards.
TTTTACAAGCATATATACATTAATATGCATATAAATTTTTATATATATATTAAGTACTATATTTATGTATAGCGGGTATGTTTAGACGGAGCGGGTTTGGAAAAAAATCATGACTTGTCCAATACCCGTTTAACCGGGTTCATTCCCGGTTCATGCAGAACAGGTTCAATGCGGGTCATGTTGGGGTATTCATCCTACCCCTAGTCTGAATAGAATATAATTTATGTTTTGATGGCCAAAATCAGATCATGTAATCTAGTGTTAGAATAATTTGTAATCTAGTTTCATAGGTTATATAAGTTGTTCTTATAAAACTTAATAATTAGTTTATTTGTCTAAGTTTTAGGCATGTGAAATCAGTTGTATGTACATCTAGGGCTGTCAAAGGGTCGAGTTGGGCCAGCCTGGTACTGGTCCATCAGACCATACATTTTTGGTGGGCCGGGCTGGCCCGATTACTATCGGATCTAGAAATATGAGGACCAGCCCATCGGGCCAAAATGGCCCATTTTTTAATTAAAAAAATTAATTTTATTTAATTAAGCCATTGATAGAGGTTGGGATGGACTATGCTTTGGGTATTTATTTATTTATAATACACAATCTAATACTCAACTATAACAATAAAAAAATTGTATAGGCCCAAATAAAACAGAAACACAGAAGAATTTGTAGAGAAAAACTACGGTTCATCTCCTTGCGCTGTAGGCGGCGGCCGTGAGGCTGGGTGCTGATGGTGGACATGCAGAGCATGGAGATGCGAAGGCGGCCAACGTGCAACAGAGGGCTATTGTGATTTAGTAAAAAATAGTTGAACGAAAATGATTGAGAATGAGATTAAAAGCAGAAAAGAGTTGTGGGCGGCGGACTCGTGCGTGGTAGGCGTGGCTGGAGATGTTGGTGTGGCCGACTAGATCGAAGGGAGCGACAGCAGATTGGGTTTTCAATTTTTTTAAATTATTTGGGAGTTGAGATTTGGGAACTTGGATAAAAAGAAACTTTGACAGCGGCACTTCTAATTAGGGTTTCTACGATATAGTTTTAATTTATTTATATTTAAAAAAAGGATAGAATCGGGCCAGTCCGGTCGGCCCGGTTGGTCAACTGGGCCGGGCCAAATCGGCCTGATTCTTTTCAGACTACTAAATAAGCCCATCATGGCCTGTTAGTCGGGTGGGCCGGACCGGCCCATCGGGCCGGGCTGATTTTGACAGCTCTATGTATATCAGCTGATACTACATCTGGATCAACACACGTATGCTCAAGACTTAAAGAGTAGAAGACTAAAGACCAAAAGACAACGAAGATCATTAATGAAATAAGATGACAAAGTTCTTGTACACCTTAGTCATATGAGATTAACTACATCAAATCAGCCGAGTAGAAGATGCTAGCTGATATGGACTCCAACATATCTTGTCAAGAAGCCTCAAGTTTTCAGAAGAGCTACTCAGCAGATAGTATGTGTTTATGAAGAAGACAACAACCTTAGCAGACAAAGAGAATGTCGGACCTCGTCTGAAAACCTCAATTGAAAAAAAAGACTACAAGTCTAACCAACTCAACTGACGTGGACCAATTAGAGGATGCCAACACAGCTATTGAGTCCACTTGGACTAGGGTTTCAGAGTCGTACAACTGCATTTAATGCACATTCCTTTTTTAGGTAATGTCGTACCAGAATCAAAGGAAAGATCAACTTCATGAAGATCTCAAGCCCATTCCGCGAAGATTTGATGCAACGGCTAGTATATTCAACGACTAGTTTCGAGCTCAAATCATTTATAAATACAAGATGTTGTTCAAGTAACAACTTACAGAAACTCTATAGCTCTAAGTTCATCATCCAAGCTATCTGAAATCTTTAGAGTTCTTTAGAGCTAGCATTCGATCTTTGTATCCAATAGCTCTTTTTTCATCACACTAGTTGGTACATTTAGAAAAACCCAAACCCTACCTTTTTAGAAGTTAAGTTTAATTTTTCAACCAGTTTATAAGAGTACTTGTTCTCACAATAACAAGTAGATGCAACTGCACTAAAGGTAGTGTATCAAGATCACAAGTCTTCTCTTGGGACTATAAAGTAGCAATGACCTTTTTATAAGGAATTAAGTTCACGGTTGGAACTGTGAGAGTTGATGTAGGACAAGTTGTATGAACTACTATGAATCTTGTGTTCTTTATTGTTTTATTGATATTTTTTTATTGATTATTCATTTGCATATATATTTCATTACATAAGTCTTCAAAAGTGTCAAAAATCACTAAGTGTTTATTTCCATAATCAGAAGACATCAAGTCTACTGATCTAGTCATCTATTTATTATCAAAGTCATTCTTTGTTAAAAGACCTTCATTCAACCCACAAGTCTAAATATTTAGGGCCTACACAATTCCGCACTAAAAGCTTAGTGGATAGTTGTCCAACTGACCAACTAACAAGCAGTCAGTAGGTTGGTTATCTATACCTGTTGTTCTACACTCGCACTCTCGATTAGAACATATTATTTGCATCAGACGATAGGAGCATATAGCTCATATGTTGTCTCATCTGATCCAGCATGCAAACAGTTTTAAAGTTATAATGTGTATTGACCCCCTCCCCCCCCCCTCTCTGGACTTTGTCCAGCATACATACTCGTGTTTAGTTTAGGGACCAACAAGTGGTATCAGAACAGTAGTTCTAACGAGCTATTGTTTTTAAGATCCTTGACTTTAAGGAAAGTCTTTGTAGTTCACTTTAAAGCTTCAAGATGCAGCGTGATGAGATCATTGATCAGCTAGACAACCGTTTCACAAAGATAATCAATGAGATTGGAGGTCTTGGTAAGAAGTACACCAATAAGGAGGTAAACTTAAAAATATTACATTCTCTACCCAAAAGATAGCGTACTAAGGTTTGTGTTACCAAAGATACTCAGGATATATAAAAGTATGGTCTGTTCAAACTTTATTTCAACATTTTAAGGCTTATTGAGTTAATTACAAATTTAGAATTGGCCCAATGATATATGGGCCTAAATATCTAGAATAATATGTGTTATTGGACTAATTTATTATAAGGCCTAATAGATGACTTAATTTCATTGGGACATATATCAATATTTTATGTGTTATTGATTTCTTAGAGTGTAATTTTAAATCTCCACTATTTTAGGGAAAATAATATTTTGATTTGTTACTCTAATTATTACATTTTCATGTAATATTCAGTGTATCTTTGATTTTAATGCTCTGCAGCTTTTGTGTCAAATACATACGTCTGTTGTCGCATTTCCATTGGTCCACGTCAGCTTGTTTGGTGGCTCTCTAACGAATCTATATTAGTTGATATCCTACAGTTGATTTTCCACAATTAATGACCTCTACTGATGACCTTAGTTGATGGGGTCAGTTGATGGGGTTAGCTTACGACTCGGCTGATTTTGGGTTCTGCTCTTCTAATCTTGACACTTAGGCTTCTGATTGTTTCCCCAACTATATAGACCTCGTCTGTCTAGTAATGCAGACTTGGTTCTCAGTTGTGTTTGGTCCTCTACTGATAGATATTCTCAGCTGATAGGACCTCAACTGATCATCATTTGAGTTCCCCCTCGACTGATTCTCCTCTTCTGGTCTTGGTCTTCTTCTCTTCTCTTCTCTTCTTGAGCTTGGGCGTGTTTCTCCACTACATTAGCTAGGTTCACCCTCAGCTGACGCTGACCAAAATCTATCTATAACAAGGTGTATAATCAAGTTGTCTATACAATACAACATATCATATTACAAGCATATTTGGTTTATCAATATAAAGCATAAGAGTTATCAGCTGGTCTGAATATCCCAACAGAGTGCGACTTATTTGATGTCGATTCTAAGAACCACCTTCAGTTCACTTGTGAACAATTGAAGATTGATCTTAGACTGGGTACATAAACATATGGTGAAGCCAAAGAAGAGATGATGACTTTAATAGCTAAAATTTATTAGCTGAAAGAACAAAAGTCGAAAGCAGGCCTTGTGCTAAAAATAATGAACGAACACCTACCTAAAGAGCTTAGTCAGCTAAAAGAGAAGCATGAATTCCTTGAAAAAGGTTCACAAAAGCATGCTTGAGACTCATGCCTTAGAAGTTAATGAATTCCGTGCTCTTGAACTCAAGTTCCAAGAATTCCTCGACAATTATAATGTGCTAAAAGAAGAGAAGAACCTTCTGGATGCTAAATTGTGCCAGACTAATGTTTCAGCAGTGGCGCTTGAATATTGGTCTAATTACTATAGACCTCCTAAGGAAAAGAGATGTGTTGGCAAGAAATCTTCGGGTCAGTACTCCTCTACTTATTCTTCTACAGCTGAAGTTGTGGAGTGTGTTAGCTCTAGAACTCAAGTGATTGAACCTTTTGAACCAAAGGTTGTTGTAGTGGATAAGCCCAAAAAGATCAATTATCTGATCGCCAGAAATGGTGGTAGACCAGATGGTGTTCCTAAAGCTAAAGCAATGACATTTGTTTATAATCAGCCGAGACCTTATTAACCAATATAGTCTCAGCTGAAATCAATCAAAAAGCCTAAGATGAAGTTTAACACACAGTTAATCGTACACTTGTTCAGTTTGCGCCTCCTATCTCTCATGATATACTGAACAAGAGAACACGAGGTTCAGAGGATAAGTCACAATCAGCTGAATCGCCCAGCTTGAGACTAAACAGAAGATAGTCCTGAAACAAAAGACAACTCCTAAACTGTCTAAAGCACACAAGTCCTCTATTAGTCGTAAAGTAAATACTACTACGAAACCTACTCATACCAAGGCAAAAGCTGAGAAAGTTATGTATTGTGATGCCCACAGGAGAAAGCTTAAATGCTCAAGATTGTTCAAAAGAACAATGTACATTTGGGTTCCCAATAGTTCTTCTTACACCCAAGGACCCAAAACCAAATGGGTACCTAAGCAATGATTTGTTTGCAGGTACAAGTGAATCTATACATGAGAGGAGGTCTAGAAGCCGAGTTGTGGTACATCGATTCAGGATGTTCACGACATATGATTGGAACCAAGCATCTCCTCACGAACTTCAAAGAGAACAGAGGTCCATGTGTTGTTTTTTTATGATAACTCTATTGGTAAAACAAGAGGAGTTGGAACCATAATTAATAGCGAAATATTGGTAATTGATGCATCTTATGTTGATGGTTTAAAACACAATATACTATTTGTTTCTCAATTTTGTTACAAAGGGTATAGTGTTGATTTCTCGTTTAATGATTGTAAAATCATAGATAAAGATAGTAAATGCGTATTACTCACTGGAAGCAGAAGAGGAATTGTTTATCTTGCTAACTGGAATAGTTGTCCTAGTGAAACTTGCTTAGTGGCTAAGAGTTCTAAAGAGGTCAGTTGGCTATGGCACAAGAGGCTTAGTCACCTGAACTTTAAAAATCTAAACAATATCGCAAGAATGTCACTAGTTGATGGACTACCTAATGAAGTGTATAGTAAAGAACAAGTGTGTTATGCATGTCAGAAGGGTAAGCAAACCAAAGTACCCATGAAGAGCAAATCAGTATCATCCACCAACCGAGTTCTTGAATTGCTTCATATGGACCTATTTGGCCCAATCAGTTATGTTACCTTGATCGGAAGAAGGTACACTTTTGTTTTAGTGGATGATTATTCCAAATACACTTGGGTTACCTTTCTGTTCAAGAAGAGTGAGACTCAGATGAAGCTAACCGAGCTGTTAAAGAAAATTCAGAATGAGAAGGGAACTTCGATTGTAAAGATCATAAGTGATAAAGGTGGTGAATATTTTAACTCATCTATTATTACTTATTGTGCTAATAATGATATTCAGCATGAGACAAGTTCATCTAGAACACCCCAACAGAATGGAGTAGCCGAAAGGAGGAATCGAACCCTCAAATAAGTTGTTCGTACCATGATAGCTGAATTTGATACACCAAAGAAGTTCTGGGCTAAAGTTATCAACACAGTTTGTCATACTCAGAAAAGAAACATGATCTACAAGAGACATGGTAATACCCCATATGAAATTTGGAAAGGTATAAAACCTCCTGTTTCTTACTTTCATATTTTTTGTTGTAAGTGTTTCATTCACAACAATGGTAAGAATCAGTTGAATGCTTTTGATGCCAAACTTGATGAAGGAATTTTCCTTGGATATTCCCAAGGGAGCAAAGCATTCATAGTGTTTAACAGACAAACCCTTGTAATGGAAGAAACGCCACATGTTCTATTTCATGAATCTACTGTTGAGAAGGCAGCTGATACAGTAGAGATCCTAACTGAAAAGCTCAAATATTTGAAACTCAAAGAAAAGAAAGGATCAGATGACGATGACCTAGTCAAAGTCTATGTTCCTAATCTTTATGATGATGATGAAGATTTTCAACCAAGGAGACCTACTACAAGATCCCAGACTAATATTGTAAATGATGCTCCTAAAGCTGATACAGAATCTACTCAAGTATGGGGAACAACTGATGCTGCTCTGATAGATGACACCCAAGCTGATAAATCAGCTGAGACACATCAATGTCAAAATCCTAGTGACACAACATCAGATGTGGTTGGGAACCCATCTAGTGGTACTTATCCAAAGCATATTTGGATGAGAGATCCGTCAAATGATAAAGTTTTAGGAGATTCAAGCTCCGATGTCAAAACTAGAAGACAAAAAGCTAACCGATTTGTACATATTGCAGAGTTTATTTTCTATTATTGTTGTTTTCTTTGTATGAAGGAACCATCAACCATCGAAGAGACACTTCAAGATAGCAATTGGATAGTTGCAATGCAAGAAGAGCTCAATCAGTTCACAAGGAACAAAGTATGGGATCTCGTAGACCGTCATACGCATCAGAATGTCATTGGAACCAAATGGGTTTTCAAAAACAAGAAGGATGAAAATGATGTCATAGTAAGGAACAAGGCTAGACTTGTTGCAAAGGGATATTCACAATTAGAAGGGATTGATTATGATGAAACCTTCACACCTGTCGCAAATTTAGAGTCTTTTCGACTCTTCCTATCTTATGCATCTTATATGGGATTTAAGGTGTACCAGATGGATGTGAAGAGTGCATTTTTAAACAGAGTACTTGTGGAGGAATTTTATGTTGAACAACCTCCGGGTTTCGAAAGAAATGATCATGTATATCATTTAAAGAAGGCTATTTAAGGAGTGAAACAGGCTCCTGGAGCTTGGTATGACACACTATCCCAGTTCCTGATTGATAATAGATTCACTAAAGGAACTATTGACAGGATTTTGTTTAGGATTAAAGAAGTAAATGATATCTTATTGGTTCATATCTATGTCGACGGTATCATTTTAGGTTCGCCCAATCAGCAGATGTGCGACAAGTTCTCAAAGTTGATGCAAGACAAATTTGAGATGTCCATGATGGGTGAGATGAACTACTTATTAGGTCTGTGGGATATTCATTTGTCAGTCTAAGTACACAAGGAATCTAATTGCAAAGTTCGGTGTACAGACGAGTAAGACATGTAAGGTGCCCATGATGACTTCATTTGAGATGGAAGCAGATGAGGAAGGAAAATCTGTCAGTCAATCAGATTATATGGCCTTGATAGGATCATTGTTGTACCTGACTGTTAGTATACCAGATATCACCTTAGTTGTTGGAGTTTGTGCAAGATTTCAAGCAAATCCCAAGCAAAGTCATTTATCTTCCAGCAACTAGCCAGGTCAAAGGACCTTAACCTCAAGCTAGAGTCGCAGAATGCGAAGCTAAAGTTGAAAGAAGCCAATCTTCAAAGTGTCATTGATCAACTGACTGAGAAACTTTCAACCTTATCTTCTGTTCAAGACACGGACAAGATTGCCATGGAGGTAGCTGAATCAACCACCAATCGATTCCATGACAACTCAACCAGAGTGCTGCACCACTTCACTGAATCTCTAAAAGCGGAATTCAGAGCTCTTACCAAAGTTCTCACCGACCGCCTAGATGATACCAAAAAGGGGGAAGATGAGGTTAAGGCAAAGTTATCCTAACAGATGGCCGCTGCAGAAGAGAAAGCCAAGAGATTGACAACTGTAAAAGAGCAAGTGAAGACCCTCATCAGCCAATGGTGAACAACACAAGAACTATCATACGTTTCTACTCTTGACTAATCCGATTCTAACTTAGCTAGGGTTGAGAAATCACTTCTTGCCAAAGCTAAAACCAGTGGGAAGCAAGCTATGCTAGCTCTTCCATCTTTTCAAGAAGCATATGATGAGGACATTCCAATAGCTGCCAGAAACAAATCTCTGTCCCCTTCAAAGAAGAAGAGTTTATCAGTAGAGGAGATCCGTTTTAGGTCGAAGACTTCATCGATGCTGAACACAACCTAAGGTGGCTCGTTCTTAAGAAGAATTGGGAAATTGTCTATTATCTTGCCAACAGATACGGAGAGCTTGAGGATGAATTGGCATTCCAATATTTTGACAAGTTTATGCAAGAGAATAACACTAAGTTCAGGAACATCGTCATTCAATCAGAAGCAGATAACAGCATCAACATCATTCTGCCTGATTATCCTTGCTCGACTCTACCTCAAACTCGGCGTGGAAGACCTGATACTAGAGAGCTTGAACTGATGGTCACAAATATCTCCCTTGATGAGAAAATCACAGATCCAAACAAGATAAAGGAAATCAAAGTCAGAGTTTGACGCGCATACCAACACGACTGATGAAGACACTCTTCTTAGTTGATAGGTGATATCTTGTCCTTATAATAATTTTCATATCTTATCAATACAAGTGTTTCCTTTTTCAACTTCTAGACAACATTTCATTGTCTTCATTAGAAGCAATATTAATATTTCATTTATGGATACTAACACTTTTATGATTACAAATTATCTTATCTATTCTGATAACTTATACAAATGTATTAGATAGTTTTGGCATCATCAAAAAGGGAGAAATTGTTGGGATATTCATCATACCCTAGTCTGAATAGAATAGAATTTAAGTTTTGATGGCCAAAACCAGATTATGTAATCTAGTGTTAGAATAATTTTTAATATAGTTTGATAGGTTACCTAAGTTATTCTTATAAAGCTTAGTGGTTAGTTATTTGTCTAAATCTTAGTCATGTGGAATTAGTTGTATGTATATCAACTGATACCACATCTGGAACAATACGTGTATGCTCAAGACTTAAATAGTAGAAGACTAAAGACTAGAAGACAAGGAAGTACATTAGTGAAATCAGATGGTAAGGTTCTTGTATGCCTTAGTCAGATGAGATTAACTACATGAGATCAGTCGAGTAGAAGATGCCAACGGATATGTACTCCAACAGTTCTTGTCTAAGAAGCCTCAAGTTTCAGAAGAGTTACTCAACTGATAGACTCAGCTGATAGCATGCATTTATGAAGAAGACAACAACCTTAACGGATAAATAATAGAAATAGACATGTGTAAAATGTGATTAGTTAAATCGTATCTTTATGTATCTTCTAGATTAGGTAGATTATATTGTTTCCTAGTTTAGGGGATCTCTTTGTACTATATTACGGATGTTTTCTATTGTGAATGATAAGGAAAATTCTCCCAATCTCTCAATCTTATATGGTATCAGTAGACTAGGGTTTCTTCCGCTGCCCTATCTCTGTAAATTTTTTCTCGATTTGTTCGGTGTCGATCACGTTCCTTCCTTCCAATGGTGGCCAAGAGCAGTTCGTTCCACCCGGCACTGGCGGTTTCTAACATCCTGAATCATATCTCTATTGTGCTGGAAATGGAAAATGTTCAATATGCGACATGGGCGGAATTATTTAAGATCCAAGCACGGTCTCACCGGGTGCTTCACCACATCATCCCCACCACACCACCGACGCTAGTTCCGACAGACAAGGAAGAAAAGGAGCAGTGGCTGACGCTGGATTCAACGGTACTTCAGTGGATTTATGCAACGATTTCCACTGATTTACTGCATACCATCCTTGAGGCGGATCTAACGGCGGAGAAGGCGTGGAATCGGCTATGTCATATTTCATGACAATAAAACGTCCAGGGCCGTGACATTGGAGCAGGAGTTCTCTCGAACCGTCATGGGGGATTATCCATTTGCGTCGGCGTACTGTCAGCGTTTGAAGGTGTTGGTCGATCAGTTGAAGGACGTCGGGAATCCCGTCTCTAATGACAGGTTTGTTCTGCAAATGGTCGCAGGGTTAACGGAAGCTTATAATGGGGTGGGGACTCCTCTTCGTCAGCGAGACCCACTACCTAAATTTTACCAGGCACGATCTATGTTGGTGTTGGAGGAGGCTAGCTTGGCTCGGAAGGGGGCTCCTACTACTGCGTTGGTCGCGGCAGGCGAGTCTGAGACTGCGAAGGAGCAGGCTACGGGCCCGGGATCTCGCAAGACTAAGAAGAAGCAGGCTAAGCATGGCCAGGGTCGTGAGGCATCGGGCTTGTCGCAACGACCACCGGGATAGCAAGGATCGTGGCAGCCATGGCCTCAACAGCAGCAGTGGGCTGCTCCTCCGTCCGGGTGGCAGGGTCAGTGGCAGTCGTGGGTTGTACCATCTTGTCCATATCCCTCCAGTCCGTGGGCAAGACCAGTCCAGCGTCCGGGCCCGCAACAGCAGCAGGGCCTTCTCGGCTCCAGGCCTCAGGCAGCATTTGAGGCTCAATCGGCTCCGGCTGCGTCTCCGACAGACATTGAAAATGCAATGTATACGTTGGGGCTGTCTCCGCCGGATCAGAATTGGTATATGGACACTAGTGCTACTTCCCACATGACGTCGCAGTCAGGTACTCTCACTTCCTATTTTAATTCGAGTGGTACTCATATGATATGCGTTGGTAATGGTCAATTTATTCCTGTTGTTGGTACTGGTAATGCTTCTCTGCCTCACGCACAAAATACTTTTGTCCTTCGTGATGTTTTGCATGCTCCTCGGATTATTAAAAGTCTTGTATTTGTACGTAAATTTACAACATATAATTCTGTGTCAATAGAATTTGATCCTTTTGGATTTTCTGTTAAGGATTTCCGGACGGGGACCCGCCTTCTGCGATGTGAGAGTCGGGGGGCACTATATCCAGTCACTAAAACTACCAAGGCAATTTCTTCTGCTTTTGCTGCTTTATCTCCGTCTGTGTGGCACGATCGATTGGGTCATCCGGGTGTTGCTGTTTTAAATTCTCTTAGAGCAAATAAGTATATTTCCTGTAAACAATTGAATAATGATTCTTTATGTTCGTCTTGTTCTGTTGGGAAACACATTAGACTTCCATTTGCTAATTATGTTTCTGTGTCTCGTTTGCCATTTGATATTATTCATAGCGATGTATGGACTTCTCCCATTTTGAGCTCTATAGGCCATCGTTACTATGTGATGTTTTTGGATGACTATTCGAATTTCTTATGGACATATCTGATTTCTCATAAATCCCAAGTGTTTCCTGTGTTTCAAGCATTTCACGCATTGATTCGTACTCAGTTTGAATGTAATATCAAACATTTTCAGTGTGACAATGGTGGTGAGTATGATAATACTGCTTTTCGCACGTTTGGTGAAACTCATGGGATACATTTTCGTTTTTCGTGTCCTCACACTTCTTCTCAAAATGGTAAAGCTGAGAGACAGTTTCGTACAATTAATAACATGATTCGTACTTTACTATCTGATTCGGGTGGAATTTACACGTTTTAGAGGCACATGTGAAGCGTATTTTGATGTGGATTTCATTGATTTATGCATTGATTATGATTGTTTGAGCCAAAATGAGAGAAAGGTTGTGTTTTTGTCAATTTTATAGGAAATACGATGGAATTTGGAGCAAAACACCAACCATACTTTACTGGATCAGGAAGAGGAGTGCACCGTTGGATTCGTCTCGAAAAATGGAGTGGAATGAAAAAACGAATCGAGTCAATCGGAGGTCGGAAGCTCGAGATACGAAGAGACGAAAAAAACATGCCCGGGTGGAATCGACCCGGGCGGGTCATTTCGACCCGGGCAAGGGCAGATTTTGAGGATGTTCGTATTTGGCCCGGGTGAAACCCACCCGGCCGGGTGGTTTCGACCCGGGCAAGGCTGAATTATTAGTTGCTTCGTATTTTGGCCGGGTGGCGTGCCCGGGTGGGAGCCACCCGGCCGGGTGATAACATTTTCGGGGGTTTTTGGCCATTTTCTCCATTTTTGAGGGACCAACTTGCAATTTTGGCATCCAAACCCTTCCCCAACACTATATAATGCCTCATTCTTGAAACCCAAGACACTTTCCCCTAATCCACACATAGTTACACATATTTGGAGGTGTTTTGGCCATATTTTCTTCATCTCTTCATCAAATAAAGCAAGAGAGGATGCAATAGCTTGCAAATTTCATTCCCTACCACATCCTAGACTAAGCTTTCTCTTTCTTTTCCTTTTTATTTAGTTATTTCATTTGGAATTTGTAATTTGATTATGCTAGTAGTTAGCTAAACACTTTGTGGTTCTAAGGCATTGTAGATACTTGGATTGAAGTTTATGATTAATTTCTTGCTTTAATTGGTGTTTGTCTCTTATTTGTGTGCTTAATTCCTTATTGCAAAGCATGTTGTTATTGGCCATGATGATTTGCTTAATTCATTGTTAATTGGGGTAAGATCGAGAGATTTATTCCGTTTAATCGTATGCAAGCATGCAACCCGGTATTATTATGATCTCGAAAGAGGATTAATTATCGGAGAGGGACTTGAATGATCCTAGGAGCTATTTTAGGCGGTATAACATTTGTGAGGTAGAAATACGAGCCTATGTTACATTGCGTCTTTGGTTAATTAGATCGAGAGATTAATTAATTCTTCTTGTGTGATCACCCTATATGAGATAACCTTAATGGCCATTTAAACGAGATCATAAACGGATATCTATGTATTACAATTGCCTTGGAACCCACCTTTCCTTCTTTGCGTTTTTATCCATTTTACCTTCGTTTTCTTGATTTGCATGTTATTTGATCGATTTCGTCATTACTCTTTCGTTGTTTATTTGTGACACATTGTTAGACAATCTTAGGAGTAATTCAACTTTCAAATTATCGATCACGTCTATTTAGAACTCGATTAGCAAACTACCCTTTTACGCTTAACCTTCTCGTGGGATCGACCTCGTGCTTATCACGCTACAATAGACGCCGTATACTTGCGGTTGTTTATTTAGTGTTGCATATCACGTGTATCACTATCTCATGCAAAAATTCCATTATACTTATGGCATCATGCTCTTCAAATGGCGACATATCTCCTCAATATCTTACCTCGAAAACATATGTTGTTTGATACCCCAGTACATCGGCTGTTTCTCAAACATCCAACATATGATCACCTTCGAACATTTGGGTGTTTATGTTATCCATTATTCCCTTCCACCACTATAAATAAACTCCAACCTCGTTCCACTCCATGTGTCTTCTTGGGGTATCCTCTTAATCATAGAGGGTACAAGTGTTTTGATATGGTCGCTAAAAAAATCGTTGTGTCGAGACATGTCCTCTCCGATGAAACTCGGTTTCCATTTTCAGAGATTGTCTCTCCTTCCTCTCCTAGTTATGAAGCATTTGATGACGGCGTGTCTCCTTACGCGCATCATCATTTCACGTCTAATCAAGAGGCTCCTTCCCCCTCACCTACCCCAACGCAGGCACATCCGCCGGCTCCTACACCCCCTCCGTCTACTCGTCCGGTTACCGGGAGTCAACGTGGGATTGTCCGTCCTAAGCGTCATTTCAATCTTCTCTCCACCGTGTCCAAATCTCCCTTACCCAAAACACCTACTCAAGCACTACAGGATCCTAACTGGAAATTGGCCATGCTTGATAAGTATAAAGCTCTTATTAAAAATAGGACGTGGGAGTTGGTTCCCCGCCCGACTGGTGTTAACATTATTCGTTGTATGTGGATTTTTGCTCATAAAGAGCGGGCTGATGGTTCTTTTGAGAGGCATAAAGCCCGTCTTGTAGGTGATGGAAAAACTCAATGGGTAGGGGTCGATTGTGGAGAGACGTTCAGTCCGGTGGTGAAACCGGCGACTACTAGGACGGTGTTATCTCTGGCTTTATCGCGGAAATGGACGGTGCACCAGCTTGATGTAAAAAATGCTTTTTTACACGAGCACCTGGAGGATACTGTATATATGCATCAACCGCTTGGATTTAGGGATCTGAAACATCCGAACCACGTCTGCTTGCTTAAAAATTCCCTGTATGGTTTAAAACAGGCTCCGCGTGCTTGGAATGCCATGTTTTCTTCTCATATTACTTCCATGGGATTTGTTCGGAGCACGGCAGCCCACTCTTTGTTTATTTTTCGAAAAGGGGCACAGTTGGCATACTTACTATTGTATGTCGATGACATTATCCTAACAGCATCGTCGGATATACTTCGACAGTCCATTGTGGTATGTGGATAAGTTGAGTGCGGAATTTGCAATGAAAGATTTGGGTTTGCTGCACTAGTTTTTAGGCATCGTTGTACAACAACATGAGGGGGGAATGTTTCTTTCCCAAACGAAATATGCTCGGTCAATTTTTGAGCGTGCGGGGTTGTCGGGATGTCGCAGTTCGGCCACTCTGGTTGACACAAAGTCGAAGTTAGGCGCGGAGGTTGGTTCTCCAAAGGTGGATGCCACCGAATATCGGAGCTTGGCTGGGGCTCTCCAGTATTTGACCTTCACGCGTCCGGACATTGTGTATGCGGTCCAGCAAGTGTGTTTGTTTATGCATGATCCGAGAGAAGTACACATGGCGGCCCTAAAACGAATCCTCAGATACATTCAGGGCACTCTGGATTTCGGTTTACACTTATACACTTCTTCCACTGTTTCGCTAAAAGCATACACGGATGCTGATTGGGTTGGGTGCCCGGACACTCGTCGGTCCACCTCGGGCTATTGTGTGTTTCTTGGGGACAATATCATCTCCTGGTCGGCTAAACGTCAGTCCACGGTATCGCGCTCCAGTGCGGAGGCGGAATATAGGGGTGTTGCGAATGTGGTCTCAGAGACGTGTTGGTTAAGAAACTTGTTACTTGAGTTGCATTGTCCGCTTCCTTCGGCAACATTGGTTTACTATGATAATATGAGCACTATTTATCTTACGGGGAACCCGGTACAACATCAACGTACCAAACACATTGAGCTAGACATAAAATTTGTCAGAGAGAAGGTGGCTCGGGGTCGGGTCAGTGTGCTGCATGTGCCGTCGCGTTTTCAGTTGGCGGATATTTTTACAAAAGGACATCCTTTGGTGTTATTCGAAGACTTCAGAAACAATCACAGCGTTCGTCCACTACCAGCTGTGATTGCGGGGGAGTAATAGAAATAGACATGTGTAAAATGTGATTAGTTAAATCGTATCTTGATGTATCTTCTAGATTAGGTAGATTATATTGTTTCCTAGTTTAGGGGATCTCTTTGTACTATATTACAGATGTTTTCTATTGTGAATGATAAGGAAAATTCTCCCAATCTCTCAATCTTATAATAAAGAGAATGTCGGACCTCATCTGACAGCCTCAACTAAAGACAAGACTACAAGTCTAACCAACTAAGCTGACGTGGACTGATTCGTGTGAAAATTGCTTGAAACTCATGTATTTAATTTGATTAATTTGATATGATTTCATGCATTATTTACACTAAATTGACTAATTGCACTTGATTTGGAGAAAGGATGTGGTTTGCTATTTTTGTAGGGAAAATGAGGATTTTTGGAGCAAAATACACTTTAATTATTTCATGACGTCAATTGAAGGAGTAAAACGAGAAAATATGGAAGGTGAAAATTATTTGGGCCAACAATTTAATTGATGGACCATTTAATTAGTTGTTGGTGGTATTGAGTATTAGGCCCATTTAATTAATTGATGCCACAATAATGTCAAGCCAATGCTCAAATTCACACTAGGGCGCGGCTAAAGGCACCCAAGAATCCTATGAGGACACCCACGCGATGAGGACACCTACAAAATGGATGAGGACACCCATGTGGAAAATTCAAAATTACCCTCCTCTCAATTAAAACCCTAATTCATTCTTTTCTTCCTCTCTCTCCATTTCAGTACACCCAGGCCACCACTCCCTCCCCATCAGTCCAATGGCCGCCGCCCATCGTTTGAAGAAAAATGGTTGAGGTAGGAAATCAAATGGTTGGAGGAATAAACATATGATCCGATGACATCTTCTTCTCCTACAAGCGTCAACAGTCCGACTTCACACCGAGCCCTCCACCGCTATGCCGAGGCCCAAACTTCCAACCACCTCCTCCACCCACCTCCTCCCTCCCAAGCGTGGTCGCCGCCCACGTTTGAAGAAAAAAAGTCGTCGTCGTGAAGAAAGAACGCCGCCGCCGTCGTCCATTGAAGAAGCCCGCCACCAGATCTGTAAGAAGTCGGCCCCCTCTCCACACGTTCCCTCTGCTACTATTCGCGGCGGCCGCACCACCTCCTCCTTCAAGCGCCCTCCCCCCCCCCCCACCTCCTCCCTCCAAGAAAGTTGTCGCCCATACCCCTCCGTATGCCGTCGCCGCCGTCAAACGAAGGTAAGTAGGGTTTTGGAATTTTTGTTACAAATCTAAAAAAAAAAAAATTAGGGTTTTGAATATTTTTTTGGTTTTTGAATTTGTTCGAAATTTTCTTCCTAATCCAGTTACTTTATTTGATTTTTTTTCCCAAACATCGTGTTCGATTTTTTTTTTTCGCACAAGTGAAAATTGTTTTGGAATTTTTTTCGAACACAATGAGTTTGTTTAGGAAAAACTTTCGAACATATTCACTTTGTTGGGTTAAAATTTTTGAACAACCCTTTTTTTTCGGACAATGTTGATATGTCCGAAAAAATTCCCGAATTTTGAAATTTTCGGACAAATTTGAGTTTTGGAATTTTTTTCGAACATGTTTGTTTTGGAAAAAAATTCGTACTGTTTGTTTATTTTTGTTGAAGAATGACGTTTGTTTTGATGGTGGTGGTGGAGGAAATAATTCTGTGAAATAGAATGGGTGGGTGTACTCATCTCCATTTTTTCCATAAAATTTACCCTAAGGGTATATGAGACATTTCACATGTTGTGAAAGATTAAAAAAATGTTTTGTGGGTGTCCTCATAGGATCTTTGGGTGCCTTTAGCCGCGCCCCTTGAGAAATCAAAGTGGAAGAATAGGCAAGTTGGGTCATTCATTGAAGAAGCCCACAACAATTTCCATCAGTGGGCCACTTATGCAATCCAGCTTTGGCCCATTTCATCAAGGCCACGGGTAAATGCCCCCCCATTTATATTGATTTCACCCCAGGTGAGTTCACCTACGAGAAGAGCTGAGTTGACCCCTCACATTTTCCAACACTACCCTTCTTCTAATTTTACTCATTTTTTCTCCCATTCCTCATTCCTCTCACTCTCACTCTCACTTCACTCTCTCCCTCTACAAGTTGGCGTCCACCGCCTCCCATGTCACACAAACGTAGCACCGGCACACCCATCGCCGCACAACCGCGTCACAGCTCGCCCACATTGCGGTCTATGTCGCCCAAGCTCGCCACGTTGCGGCGGTTGCCGCCGCACAAGTTTTTTTTCTCTTTTTCGATCTTTGATTTGGTATATTGTTTGGTGGTTTAGTCATGTGATAACACAAAATTTAGGGTGTTCCCCCTTTTGATTTCTCTTCTTGGCTCTTCCCTCTTTTTTTTTTCTTTTTTCCTGTATTTTTTCTTTCGAAAATTAGCAAATTTTTTAAATTATTTTCGATTCGACACTGGTTGGCCGAGTTTTGAATCAAAACGTGGAATAGTTGGCCTAGTTTTGAATCAAAACGTGGAAAAGTTGGCCGAGTTTTGATTGTGGAAAAGTCGGACGAGTTTTGAATCAAAACGTGAAAAAGTTGACCGAGTTTTGAGTCAATATGTGGAACAGTTGGCCGAGTTTTGAGTCAAAACATGGAAAAGTTGATCGAGTTTTGAATCAAAACGTGGATTTTTTTTTCGAAAAACCTCACAAAACTCGGTGAACCAGAGAGATGAGTTTTTGTAAAATGCGATTTAAAAAAAAACTCGAAAACGAAATGCACTACACATATATCCATTACAACTACACAATCATGCAATAATATGGTCAAATAAAACAATAATAACATTAAGAATAATCAATTAAAAAAAATACGGAGTACTATATTTTGAGTGGAAGAGGAATGCAAAAGTTATGTTTATTTTTTTTATTTAATGGTGGGGTGAACTCAATACACCAGGGGTAATATAATTTTTTACCTATTAATTTAAAATATAAATTTGGAAGAGGTGAAGACATAATATTTAGGGGGCATTTATCCGTGGCCTTTCATCAATTAATGGGGGAGAAGCCCACGTCCATTTTAATTAATTGGGGGCAGCATTCCAGCAGAGCTTCTGGGAGGGCATGGAGAGAGCCAATACGCAAAAACAGGGGCAGCTCCCGGGGGAAACTCTATCCTTCCATACTCCACTCACTCACTCAATAGTATAGTTTAGTTTAATTGTTATTTCAATTTAGTATTTAATTTTATTGAGAAGATTGAAGAATTTGAAGATTATATGTACCTTATTGCAATTTCATTTTGATAATCTCTTTATTTTTTCAATTTCTTGTTATCATATATGATGTTAATAATTTGTGTTAGTGTTTTTATGGGATTTTCATCTAGTGTCATGAGCTAAACTCTAATTGTTTTGGTGTGAATGTTTAGTGGGTGATTAGTGGATTAGTGGATATGTCTTGTTGGTTAAATGTTTTTAGTGTTGTAATTTGTATGCTTTAATTGGTTGATCAATCCTATTAGCTAGCATTTTCGATTATGTTAATTGCAATGAGAGTTGGGTTTGCTTGATTGAGATGTGTGTGTAAGCCTTGATTAATTAATTAGAGTTAAATAGTAGTCCCTCCGTCCCATATAAACTTGCACACCTAGGACGACACACAATTTAAGAAATGTGTAAGAAAATGTGTAATGAGTGATGTTTTGAGGGTAGTTTTGTAAAGTTTTATGAATAAAGTAAAGTAAAGGGTTGGTCTGCTATGGACTCGAGTGCATGTTGTGCACCCTAGTCCATGTTGCACTTTTTGGTAAATGGTGTTGCACTTTTCAATTATTAAACCGTATAATAATATTTTTAGTAATAATTGAAAAGTGAAACACCATTTACCAAAAAGTGTAAGTCAGTAAACTGAAAAGTGCACATGGACTAGGGTGCACAGCATGCACTCGAGTGCATACTAGACTTTACCTAAAGTAAAAAGTAGACTGAGTGTGGAAAAGTAATGGCATGTGGGTAAATAAGAGTATATTTTGAGGGTGGAGGTTATGAAGATATTTCTTTTTATGTGGTGTGCAAATTGGTATGGGACATCCATTTATAAAAAGTGTGCAAATTCATGTGGGACGGAGGAAGTAATTAGCTTAACCGAGAGAGGGTTGATTGCTTAGATCGACAACATTAGAAACTAATTGATTAGAAGTCGTCTATGAGATTAGTGGGAGGGCGAGTGGTAAACATTAGTAACTGTGTTGAAAGTGTTTACAGGTCACTATCCTAGAAACTTATGGTACTAATTAGATCTCATAATTTCTAATTAGTGCACGTGTTCACTTAGGCCTCACGAGGGATTGGTCTACACATATATGTGATAGCCTTTAGCATAATTCAAGAAATTAGGTTTAATTGTTGTGATTAGTTCGTTAATTCGTTAGTAAGCCCACAAAACAGAAGTACCCGAAGTAATTCTTCCACTTGCACTTTCATATATCTTGAGAGTTAGTTTTAGTTGTTTGCTTAGTGTTTATTTTTCTTATTTGTCTTTATTTTATTCTCCCGTTTAGCTTCTATAACATCATTTCGACGTATAGTTTTGGGGCTCCACGCTCTCCTAGGTCCTTGGACGATAATTACTAGGTCGTATACTTACTCAACTATAACGAACACATACGCTTGTGGGGATTGTTATTGTTATACGAAAAAGTGTGCAAAATATGAACTAAGTCATGGACCAATCAGAGGATGCCATCACAACTATTTAGTTGAATAGGGTTTCAGAGATCATTCAGAGTCGTACAACTGCATTTAATGCACATTCCCTTTTTAGATAATGTCGTACCAGAATTAAAGGAAATATCAACTTCATAAAGATCTCGAGCCCATTCCTGAAATATTTGTTGCAACGGCTAAATTTAAGCTCAAATCGTCTA
Source organism: Galeopsis tetrahit (assembly GCA_963675135.1). NCBI lineage: Eukaryota > Viridiplantae > Streptophyta > Magnoliopsida > Lamiales > Lamiaceae > Galeopsis > Galeopsis tetrahit. The sequence goes on along the minus strand of OY776121.1, from coordinate 18,740,435 downwards.
TAAATACAAGATGTTGTTCATATAACAACTTAAGGAAACTATACGCAAGAACTCCCACATCAGACGAGCAAAGTTATCTTTCAAGCTACTGAATCCTTTAGAGTTCTTTAGAGCCTGCATCCGATCTTTGTATCCAATAGCTCTAAGTTTCCTACATCTAAGCGTGTATTCAATTTCATATCCTAAGTTTAGAAAAGTGTTGATTGAACCTCTTTGTTCATCACACTAGTTGGTACATTTAGAAAAATCCAAACCCTACTTTCTTAGAAGTTAAGTTTGATTTTTCGAGCCAGCATTTGTAAGAGTACTTGTTCTCCCAATAACAAGTAGATCCAACTACATTAAAGGTTGTGTATCGAAATCACAAGTCTTCTCTTGAAACTATAAAGTAGTAGAGACCTTTTTATAAGAAATTAACTTCACAATTGGAACTGTGAGAGTGTAGGACAAGTTGTCTGAACCACTATAAATCATGTGTTCTTTATTGTTTTATTGCTTATTATTTATTGATTATTCATTTGCATATATAGTTCATTACATAAGCCTTCGAAAGAGTAAAAAAACACTAAGTGTTTATTTCCATAATCAGAAGACATCAAAGTCTACTGATCTAGTCATCTGTTTATTATCAAAGTCATTCTTTGTTAAAAGATTTTCATTCAACCCACGAGTCTAAATATTTAGGGCCTACACAATTCCGCACTAACAGCTAAGTAGATAGATGTCCAACTGACGAGCTAACAAACAGTCAATAGGTTGGTTATTTATACCTGTTGTTCTACACTCGCACTCTCGATCAGAACATATTATTTACATTAGACGACAAGAGCATATAGCTCATCTGTTTTCTCATTTAATCAAGCACGCAAAAAATTTTAAAGTTACAAATTCTATTCACTCCCTCCACCTTCTAGACTTTGTTCAGCATACATACTTGTGTTTAGGGACCAACAACATTTTGCCCTTTTTTTTAACCCATTTATTTCTGTTTTTATTTTTATTTTTTATTACCGTATTGTGTTATACAAATTAACGTGAATAAAGCTAAAAATGATAAATGGTGGAATAAAGTTCCATCCTTCTAAAATAACAAATATTTTCTTCTACACCTAATATTATATGCATGTTTTAAATTATTTATTAGAAAACTAAACTATTTCATTAATTTAAAATTATTTTTGTAATATTTAAATAGAAATATGTAGCTAGTTTTAAAAAATTTTATATTACTTTTAGATTTTAATATATTTATTTATTTTAAAATAAAATTTTAAAGTTTTATATCTACTTGAAAAATATATTATTATTATACTCCTTTCGTTCTAAGATTTTTTTCCATAGTTTAACCGGCACGTTTTTTAAGAAAATGAGATTTAGTGGTCGATGATGTAAGGTAAATGAGGGGTATTTTGAGTTATTTGATGAGGTGTAAAGTGAATTTGATGAGGTGTAAAGTAAAATGTATGAAAAAAATGAGTGACAATTTTGAAAATAAAATGATATTGTGAAATTATTAATTTTGTGAGGTATTTCCACATTAAGTGTGTGCAAATAATTTTGGGACGTCCCAATAAAAAAAGTGTGCAAATAATTACGGGACTGGGGGAGTATTGGTTAGTTCAATAAATGCATTTATATTACTTTAAATAATTGCATTAAACACAGATAACGGTGGAACTAAATGTGAAGCAATATATACTCCCTCCGTTCCACAAAGATAGCTACATTTGACTTTACACACAAATTAAGAAAAATTAATAAATGTAGTTAAATTTAGCTAATGTGCCAATTTTACCTTGAAATCACATACTATAAAATCTGATAAACATTAATTTCTCTTAGGTTGTGTTTGGATGGAGGAATTTGATTTGAGGAGGTATTTCAAATGAAATGATTTAAAAATGGGTGGATTTCAAATGACATGGTTTTAGTGAGTGTTGGGATATGAATCCTAGAACAAGTCCTAAATGATGAATAAAAGATAAAAGATGAAGTTTTGATAAGCCAAAAGAGGACTTGAATATTTTCTAAGTATTGATTGATCAAGTCTAGTTGAGTTGAAATCATCTTGTACAGATCAGTAGAATTCAAAAGACAAGTACAGTTTATAATATAAGTATCATGAAAAGATAAGTACGATTTATAAGTACTTCATATATGTTAGATTGTTATTGAGCTATAAAAGTTGTATAGAGCTCATGTTTTTTTATTTGTAATAGATAGATTCTTTGTATAGTTTATAAGTTGACTAAGCTTGTATTATAAAAGCTTAAAGTAATGTAATAGTCTTTTTAGGTTAGATGATAGGACTAGATTAGTTCTATTAGAAGTCTACTACACAAGAAGAGAAGACCAGTCTACTACTCAAGACAGGTGGACTACAAGACAAGTACATCTACTAGTCTACACAAGACAAGTTAACTTAGAGTTAGTTACAGAAACGCGTATTGAAGATGAAATTGAAGAATTAGTTATGGAATAACTAATTAACTGAAGAAACGCGTGGAAGAATAAAAGAATCAGTTACAAGTTAGTTTTCAAGAAAGGTTGTTACACAACTGAAAGTTCTTGAATTTTCAAAGTCTATAAATACCCCAAGGTATTTATTGGTTACTGACTACTGAAATATTGAGGATTACTACTTACAAACGTTATTGAAGATTCAAACGAAGTTTACTCTCAGAGTTGATTGAAGTTCAGAAAGATAGCCAGAAGACTAGTGAAGAATCAAGAAGGCTACTACTGAAGATCAGAGAAGTTTTTAAGTTTTTGTTTTGTTATTTTTCAAGGTGCTAGATACTTGTAAAATTTCTAGTAAGATCGTAGACATATCTGGAGGTATAGTCTGTTGAAGATCTAAGTCTTCTTCTTGGGACTTTAAAGACAGGAACATACACTTGTACTCGATTGGAAGAGTTTTAGTGGAAACATCACAACTGGGTTTGTGAGAGTGGATGTAGACAAGTTGTCGAACCACTATAAATCTTGTGTTTGATTTACTTTACAGTTTTAATTGTTTAAATTGATTAATTGGTTTAATTACATAACTGATCTAGACTAGTTGAGTATAGAACAGAGTTCTCGAAAATAAGTTGAGTATAATCTTGAATTGGGCTCATTGTTAATTTCGTATTCCGCATATTGTACTTTGATATTTCGAAAGAATTTTGAAAAGTCTATTCACCCCCCTCTAGACATTTTCACTAGCTTACTCGTTATTAACTCAACTTTGGGACCAACAAGTGGTATCAGAGCAGTAGTTTACGAACTGCTGTTTCTTGATAACCGACTCAAGACTTAGGGTGAAGTCTTGGTCCTTGACTGTTCTTGTATACGTGTTCTTGATCATATTCTTGTATCATCTGTTTTTCGTGCTCCCTGTTCTTGACTTATTTGTTGTTCTTGATCATAACTCTACTTAGCACTTATTTCTTGAAATCATGTCTCTTGAGTTAAGCGCCAACAAACTACCTAAGTTCCAGGTACAGGATTACGACTATTGGAAGCTAAGGATGGAAGCCATCTTCAGCTCCACTCATGACTTAATGATCTCCGTCATCACTGAAGGTCCAATTGTGACCATGATCCCAAACACTGCTGCCCTCGATGCAAATCAACCCGTGGGTACTCTCGTCAAGAAACCAAGGTCAGAACTTACATCTGAAGAAATGAGACAGAATAATTTGGATAGCTTGGCCAAGAATTACATCTTACACACTCTTCCTAATGAGTATCTGGGAAAAGTGTTAAAATGTAAAACTACCAAAGAAATGTGGGACCGCTTAGCTATCATTTGTGAAGGGACATCCCTAATCAAAGAAAGCAAGCTTTCCACTGCTGTCCAAAGATTCGAATCATTTCATATGCAAACTGGTGAAACAATAGACCAGTTGGATACTCGTTTTACCAAAATCATGAACGACTTGGAAGTCCTTGGTAAATCTTATACTCCACGTGAAATCAATCTTAGGATTCTCAAAAGCCTTGATAGTCGATGGAAGATGGTAAAAATGCTTGTTAAGAATACCCAAGATATAGACGTATGGACAGCAGAGACTATGTTTCAAACTCTAAAGGCTCATGAGTTTGATCTAGACGAAGATGAACCCATAGTAAGTAGTGACAGAGAATATGCTGTATCTAAGAACGTTGCTTTTAAGGCTAGTTCGTCTAAGATAGACAGGTCTAAGACTAAGACTAGGTCTGCTTCTGTGAAAGACGAGTTAGATACTGATCTTAGTCTGAAGGATCAGGTAAGCCTTATGGTTAGAAAGTTTGATAGGCTGAATAAACGTTTTGGAAAATATAAGAAGTTCTATAGAGAGCATAGAGGGTCTGCTTCTAAGAACTCGTCTGAAACCAGACGAGACCGAAACTCGTCCGAAAGGAGAGACGAAGTCTCGAAAGGTAACAGACAAGATAGAGAGTCTGATGGTAGGAAGATTACTCGTTCTGATAGACGTGATAAACGAAGGAACAACTCTCCTATTAAAAAGGCTACTAATGATCTCGTGTGCTATAACTGTGAGAAACCAGGTCACTACATATATGAATGTCCAGACCTGAGTACTGATGATCGAGAAGAACGCAAAGCACGAAGAGAAAGAAGATACAACCGTGGCAAAAAGGCAATGATGGCCAATGATGACTATGACTCTGACTCAGACGAGTTGCCATCATCCTCATCTAGCTACCCGTCTGAACAAGATCACGATGAAGCATTCATAGTTGATGATGGTCTATGCTTCATGGCTAAAATCGACCAAGAGGTATCATCTATTACTTCTTTTCAATCCTGTGATGAATCAGATTCTGATGAAAGTGACACTGCCAGTAGCCAAGTAGGGAGTAGTCTTCAGCACTCTACTAGTGCAGTTGAAGACGACCTCCTACTTGCCAACAAGGCATTCATCGAAGTCAGTGACGAAAACATCATCTTAAGACAAGAAATCATCGATCTTAAGGAAGCTCAGTCTAAAGCAGATCCTAATACAACAGTTCTAAATGAACGCTTGCAAGAAGAGTTGAGACAACTCAAAGACAAGTGTGCATTGACAGACAAGTTGTATCAAGACCTACTTAAGACACATGCAACTGAGAAACATGAATTCAATGTCTTACAAAGCAAGATCAAAAAGCTTGAAGAACGTAATAAGTTCTTAGAAACCGAGGTTGTCACTCTAGACCTTAAACTTACTGACCTGGTTAACTCGTCTAAGGTTAACCTTGAATTGTCAGATAGGTATAGGGCTCCATCTGACAAGACAGGCATAGGTGCTGAGACATCAAGCTCGTCTACTCTAGTTCCTAAGAACCCTACTATTTTCATCTCAAGCTCTTTGACTAATGATAAAGGAAAAGAACCAATGATATACGATATTAACACTCCGTCTAAAGGCACAGTACCAAGACAAGCTCGAGTTAACATTCCAATTACCAAGGGAGGTAAAAAGAATGGTAACAACAAGCCTGTTCAACCTAGAACTAATCTTCAAAGGACTAGGAATCGTGGACGACCAAATCAGGTCAGATACGAGGATTGGTATCCCGAGGAGACTAGTACTAGACAAGTACAGACTAGACGACAAGAGTCTAGACCTCCTTTCATAAGGCAGTCTCAACTCTACTCGTCTAGACTTAGACAGGAAGGTCTAAAATATCGTACACAACCTGTTCTATATCCTCCACCTTTGTCATATGATATCGAAGGAGAAGAAAGACCTAAACATGTCTATAAACCGTATGGACCTAATGCATACAAACCCTACTCTGACTATCATAGACAAGTGCCTGCTCAAGTAGAGATCAAGTCGAAAGGCTATCTCCAAAGAGTAGACCCGAACTCAACTGATAGGCCAGATAAGGATAACAAGGTCTTATTTTGCAACAAATATGGTCGAAAGCTTAGAAGGTCAAACTTGTTCAGGACTCCAATGTACATTTGGATTCCATTGAACTCGACTAACCCCCAAGGACCCCAATAAACAAGGAGGGTACCTAAATTATGTATTATCATATATTGCAGGGTCGACTCGATCTATACAAGAAAGGTGGCTCAACTGGAGAAACTTGGTACATAGACAGTGGTTGTTCGCACCACATGACTGGTACTAAGACTCTCTTATCAAGCTACCATGAGCAAGAAGGACCAAAAGTGATATTTGGTGATAGCTCCATTGCTGTTACTAAAGGATTTGGTTACATTCGGAATGGTGACATAGAAATTCAAGATGTTTCGTATGTTGAAGGCTTGAAATACAATTTACTCTCTGTTTCACAATTTTGTGATCGTGGATACAAGGTGCAGTTCAAAAGTCAGAAATGTGAAATCATTGACAAGAAAACACACACAATCCTACTGGTCGGCATTAGACAAGGAAGTGTGTACATAGTGAACTGGAACAGTTGTCCGAGGGACACCTGTCTACTTACTAAGAATCCTAAAGAACTTGGCTGGCTCTGGCATAGACGCCTTTGTCATCTAAACTTTAAGGTTCTTAATAAGATAGCCAGAGACTACCTTGTGGAAGGTATTCCCAATGAAGTCTACTATAAGTCACATGTATGCACCTCCTGTCAAAAAGGTAAACAGGTGAAGGGTTCTTTCAAATCTATTCCATCCCTCTCAACCAGTAGAGTTCTTGAACTTCTACATATGGACTTACATGGCCCAATAACTCCTCCAACTTTGAACGGTAGAAGGTACACACTTGTTGTGGTAGACGACTATTCTAAGTTCACTTGGGTAGTCTTCTTACACAAGAAGAGTGATACACAAACACTTTTGCCTGATCTGTTGAAGAAGTTACAGGTTGAGAAGAATCAGTCAATTGTCAAGATCCGTAGTGACAAGGGTACTGAATTCATTAACTGCTATATTAAAGAATTTTGTTCTAAGCGTGGCATCCAGCACCTTACTAGTGCAGCTAGGACACCACAGCAAAATGGAGTAGCAGAACGAAGGAACAGAACTCTTAAGGAGGCCTGCAGGACCATGCTGACAGAGTATAATACGCCTCAGAAATTTTGGGCAGAAGCCATCAACACTGCATGCCACTCACAAAATAGAAGTGCTATCAATAAAGCACTAGGTAAGACGCCCTATGAGGTATGGAAAGGTAGAAAACCCAGAGTTTCATATTTTCATATATTTGGATGCAAGTGTTTCATCCATAACAATGGGAAAAGCAAGTTGACTGCATTTGATGCTAAAGCAGACGAGGGGATATTCTTAGGATACTCCTCGACTAGCAAAGCATTTAGAGTATTCAACTACTCAACCCTGTGTGTGGAAGAAACACCACATGTGGTTTTCGAAGAATCTCAACAGGACCCGTCTGCCAACAAGATCAGTGAGAAAGCTACTGAGCTAACTGTTGAATCTGACAAAGACTCTGAGGTATATGAATCCGTTCAAGCTTACAATCCATTTATAAAAGCTCTCGAGTCAGACGACCAGAAGAAGGTGAGTGCTCAAGGTAACTCTACTAGACCAGTTGACATACCTAAACTAGTCGACTCGTCTACTCCCATTAAAACTTCTGATGATAATGATGTTGACATGCATGATGCTGTACATGATATAGATGACAGTACTTTTGTTAAGAATAGAAATACATGGAAATCTGCGCATAATACTGAAAATATTATTGGTGACTCTACTGTTGGTGTGAAGACTAGACGACAACTCTTTGAGTCGCAAGAACAATCTAGTCCATCTCTGTTTTGCTGGTGTTGTTTCCTCTCATCTATCGAGCCAAAAACCATTCATGAGGCACTGGCTGATAGTAATTGGATCATTGTTATGCAAGACGAGTTGAATCAGTTTGTTCGAAACGACGTCTGGGAACTTGTCGATAGACCGAAACATCATAATGTAGTTGGCACTCGATGGATTTTCAAGAATAAGAAAGATGAGAATGATGTAGTTGTTCGTAATAAGGCTAGACTAGTCGCCCAAGGCTATTCACAAGCTGAAGGCATAGATTATGATGAAACATATGCTCCTGTTGCTAGACTAGAAGCCATTCGATTGTTTCTTGCATATGCTGCTTACATGAAATTTACTGTATATCAAATGGATGTTAAAAGTGCATTCCTTAACGGTATTCTTGTGGAAGAAGTATATGTTGAACAACCCCCAGGTTTCGAAGTCAAAGGTAATCAGGTATACAAATTAAAGAAGGCCTTATATGGACTAAAGCAAGCCCCAAGAGCCTGGTACGATACTCTCTCTCAATTTCTATTAGAAAATGGTTTTACTAAAGGCAAGGTAGACAGAACCTTGTTTAGAAGACAAGAAGGGAAAGACATTTTACTCGTCCAAATTTACGTAGATGACATCATTTTTGGTTCACCTAACAAAGAGCTGAGTGAAAGTTTCTCAACACTCATGCAAAGTAAATTTGAGATGTCTATGATGGGTGAAATGAATTACTTTCTTGGACTTCAAGTAAAACAGACCCCTGAAGGGATTTTCATAAATCAAGCAAAGTATACTAGAAATCTTCTAGACAAGTATGGTATTAAGACATGCAAGTCTGCTGGCGTACCTATGCTACCTACATACAGAATGGACCCAGACGAACAAGGTAAGTGTACTGATCAAACTCATTACCGTGGTCTAATTGGTTCATTACTCTACTTAACTGCTAGTAGACCTGATATTGCATTTTCTGTTGGAGTATGTGCTCGTTTTCAAGCTAATCCAAAAGAGAGTCACATGGAAACCACTAAAAGGATTCTGAAATATTTGAAAGGAACCATCAATCGTGGTATATGGTATCCTTCAAATGATGATTTATCTCTAAGTGGCTACTCTGATTCTGATTTTGGTGGCTGTAGAATAGATAGGAAATCTACATCTGGTTCTTGTCAATTCTTAGGCACAAAACTCATTTCATGGTTTTCAAAAAAGCAGACAAGTGTTGCTACCTCTACTACTGAAGCCGAGTACATGGCTGCTGGTAGTTGTTGTAGTCAATTATTATGGCTTATTCAACAGCTTAGAGATTATAATATTTGTGAATCAAATGTTCCTATATTCTGTGATAGTAATAGTGCAATTGCCATTACACAAAATCCTGTATTACACACACGTTGTAAGCATGTTGATGTGAAACACCATTTCATACGTGATCATGTAGAAAAGAAGGATATTCGCATGGAAAAGATTCATACTGATTTTCAAAGAGCTGATATTTTTACAAAACCATTAGCTGAGGCTCGATTTCATGAATTATGCATTAGTCTAGGACTTATTGATCTTGATCCTACTAGTATGTAGAAATGTACTAACCAGATAGGTACAATCCTAAGAAGAAAGGAGAAATAGACAAGTTACCACAAAAGAGCAGAGCACTCGTCTACTCACTCAACAGACAGGTATACAAGGTCAGACAAGTTGACCATCCAACCCGATGAGGAAGCTGGTAAAGCTGAGGGTAATACTAAGGGAATAAACATTTAAGGGGGAATCCTTGATTTCTTAAAGATCCTTATGTTGACTCTTCAGTTTGGTAACAGTCATCTTGTTTGAACCTTGATCTTTGATTTAAATTAATATTCGGCATATAAATTCTACTCGACTATCTGTCGTACTAAAGAAGACAGGTACATAAAGCTGTTCAACATTCAGACAGATATGCATAGTCGAAGGGGGAACTCATCTGGTGGACATAAGACTACTCGTCTTGTGCCATTCAACCTACTCGCCTTATGAAGCTTAGTCCTACTCATCTGTTCTGGATGGACTCGAACAGACAAGCTAAGTTTTCATTGATTTTCATTGAATATGTGTTAATATGTTTACTCGAAACAAATTAACAATGTTAAAGTAATAAGATTGTGTTCAAATTTGAAAATCCTAGAATTGGATTTATACACCACTAGTTAATGAGGTGTACATATTCAATTCATGCCAAAACACGACCAAAATAGGTCAGATGAATACACTCTTTTATTTTGCAAATAAGAAAGGCGGATTTCATTTTGTACAAAATCAATTCACATTTTTTTTCTCGGTTCCGTAACTGAATACCAAGGGTCCCGACCGTTGGATCTAATCCTTCGATCTTGACCGTTGGATCAAAAATTCAGTTTTTAAACAAAAACAAACACTAACACTCATTCTACCCACGTTTTCACAACTCTTCTAAGTGCTGACAGTTGATTTCTCGCACAATCTATTCTCTTACTCATAACAAATCGTTCACCATGTCTATTCGATCGATTCTCGATGTAAGTTCCAACATGCAGGCACAATTTGATCTCGGAAGATATATAAATGATAACAAGGTGCATGTTGAACCATCACTATTTTTCAAAGGCAATCACAAGGAAGGAAACATGGAAATCTTGACCAAATGCATCAGATGCGGTCTACAGCCCTACCTAGAGGCATTTCCACAGGTTGTGTTGGAAGAAGAGGTTCTGGAATTTTATGCCAACGTCAATAGACAAGGAGAAGTGTTAGAATCTTTTATTGATGGGCATCGAGTGGAAATCACTAGGGAAGTGATGTTCGAAAGATTAAGGCTACCCATCGGAACGATTGATGTGGAGAAGTATGCTGAAGGGCATGAGATGAAGTATTTGAGCATCTTCTGTGGAAAGAAAATGAAGCTCAAGCCAGATGGTAAAGCTCCTACTGCCAAGAAGGGTGATCTCTTGGAGAAATATCGCACTTTGCTGGACATAGCAAGCAAGATGCTTCTATGTGCCACTGGGTCTCATGACTCGGTCACTCAAGCCAAAACAAGGATCATGGCAGTTATCTATGATGGAATCACTGAGGTTAATTGGTTCAAATTGATAGCTGACAGGATAATGTACTTCGAACGAAGTGTAAGGGTGGATGCTGATACCAGACATTGGGTGGTATCTCAAGCAGTCGGATATGGAAATAAGCTGAGTATATTACTTCCATTTTTGCTGCCAAACAAGAATGATTGGAGCAAAGGAAAGCCGTTTCATCCTCTTAAGTTTTACTTAAAAATTGAAGCAATGAGGAAGCAGGCTGCTGCAAGGCCAGCTGCCCCAAGGCAGGTTCAAATTGATGAGTCAGAAGTGTTGCCGTATGCCGATTCATCCAGTTCTTCTCAAGACAAGTCTGAAGAGGCAGAGTCTAGTGCAGCCGACTCGGAGAAGACTCAGTCAGATGAAGAGTCGACTCAGGAGAAGGAGTCGAGTGAACAAATACCTGAGATGTACACTCTCGTGAGAGTTGAGTCGCCTACTCGTCCAGTCGAGTCGAGTATACAGGTTGGTACCTCTACTCAATCGGTTTCAATTCCTCTCTCTCTCCCGTCTACTTCTATCCGAACCAAGGCTAGATCACATCGATCTAGGCCTCGACCTGTAACCCCAACCTCGCAAGCACTGGCAGCACGACCGCTGAGAGCCAGTCTTCCCCTATACACTCCCATAAGTGATACAACTGATACTCCTACAGTTGTCATACCTGACCAAGCCACATTACAGCCCATTGAAACCATTGCTTTCACTCCCTCTCCCTCAACAGAATATGTTGAACCTTCTCACCCATCTGCTTCAGATAAGTCGCCAGTTGCCACTGCAACGACTGAGATAGGGACCCCACCTACTCAGACCCCGTCTGAAGTCAGATTTGAATCCTTGGTATATTACCCCATGAGTCTGAGAGAAAGGAGAATCCGTTCGAAGATGAGCAGAAACTTGAAAAAGAAGCTCTCGGCTATTGAAGTCGACTATGAATCCGAACAGTTTGAGAAACTTCTAAGAGTATGCACTTGGGTGGCATTGAAGAAGTCTGGCACGGATGATCTTTTTGAAGTTATCCTAGGCAAGGGAGGCATCTCAAACTTTATGGACTGGGAAATGGAACAGAAGGAGACCAGTGGTGTTCAAGATCACTCAGAGTTATTCCCAGCTCATGCCATCACAGATCTTGCTAAGAGATTGCTACACATTTCTGATGATGTGATGTGCTCATAATCAAAATTTGATGTGGGCATTCAAGTTTCAGACTCCGATTTTGCCAAAGATATGGTTATGACTGAGGTTACGCAAGTTGAAGACTTCCAGTCTACTGATCCTATGGTGGACTTAGACAATGTCTCAAATCAGTTGAGAGGCACTGTCTTCAGATTTCAAGTTGATCATGCTAACAGTCCAAGGTCAGATTTTGCTTTTATAAATCGTTATTCTGATGATTTACTTCCATTTGAACTCTGTGGATACATGGCAAAGTTGCACGCTTTGTTAAGGAAGGACTTGGCTGAAGATATACTGAAGGCTAAGGAAGCTAAGTTAGCTATTGTACCTTACTGTCCGTTTCCAAGTTTGAAAGCCATCGCTGGAAGTGTGTTTCAAGATTCAGAAGTAGTAGAAGACGAGGCCGTAACTACTGCTACAGAAGGTCATTTGATATCTTTTGCTGATGATGTGATCATGGAAGAAGCCATTCATGCTGAAGTTGGTCAGTCGTCTCAAAGATTTTCCACTGCTTCCATAGATGAGTTGAAAGCTGATTTGAAAGGTGTTATAAAATCGTCCATTGCTGATTTTCTCAAATCTGATGTCAAGAGGATTCTTATTGAACAAAACACTGTCCTTGTGACAAGTTCAAAAGATTTGATAGTAGATGCAGTCAATCAGATAGATGATGAATACAGACAGCATATGTTTGAGCAACTTGAAGGATTCCTCCAAGATCAAGTTGAATACTCAGAGAAGAGCTCAGTCGATTTTGCTCGCGTACTAGCTACTGAATCCAGGAAGTTGGAAAGAGTCTATAGAGCAAGAATCGAGGTTGCTGATGTTCAGAGGAAGGAAGCTTATGATCAGTTAACTCAAGCTCAACAAATTATTTCTGCTATGACTGATGAAAACAAGAAGTTACGTTTGACCGCAACACATTTTAAGAATGAGTTGAACTTGTCTACTCAAAAGCTGGAGTTGGTTGCGACCAAGCTGGACAAGTTAAGTCAAAACAATTCGCATGAGAAGCAAATTGAAAGAGCTACAAGTCAAATGAAACAAGCTATGTATGAAGAAATGACTTGTTTCACTTCTCTTTTCTCTCTCAAGGCTACTGATGAAGCCAAAAAGGGGGAAGAGACAAAGAAGACAAAATCTACTAGTGCTGAGATTAGTGCTGAAGCTGAAATTGAAAAATCTAAATCCAGTGCTGAGCCAGAAGCAAAGGAAGCTGCTGAGGCTATGCAAGATCTCAAAAGGCCTAAGAGAGGCAGAGGTAGATTGGTTAAAACTGCAGAAATTGAACAAGCTAAAGTTGAAGCTGAAGAGTTGAAGAAGAAGGAGAAGGGCAAGGCCATTGCATCTCCAGAAGCTGAAGTGCAGACAAGAATGATATTTAAAAGGAAATCTATTCAGTTAGAAAAGCCCAGAGAGATGGAGACAACAACAAAAATGAAAAAGCAGAAGGTTGTTAATCCAAGTGATGAATCTCACTATGCAAGCAAAAAGAAGATAGAAAAACATATTGAGAATTTGCAGAAGCTGAAGGAAGATGAAGAGAAAATGGAAGATCAGTTCATTGATTACTTTATTGACAGAGAGCATCGTCAAGATTGGCTCAAGGTGAAGAGACAATGGGAACTTGATCACTGGATAATCAGAAAGTATGGTGATTCTGAAAGTTCGAATGAACTATATTCGATGTTTGATAAGTTTATGGAAGGTCAGAATCAAATGCTTTGGAATCTGATATTGAGGATATCTGCTGCTGCAAATTTCAACATTTTAGTACCGATCTTTCCAAGATGGAAGACTCCTATGACAAGCTCAGGAAAGAGAGTAGATCGTAACCAGATCAAGAAATTTGAAGAAGAGCTACTTGATAAAGAGAAGATTGAAGATGAAGATCATATCAGTGTTATTCACAGGAGACTTCTTGATGCATTCTGTGTTCCAAATTCAGATGAAGGTACTCTTTCAGATTAGTTTTGTTTGATTAGTTGATATTTGCTCTGATATTTTGTTTTTAGAAGTATTTGTAATCCCTACTGATCTATTTCTGAATGAATGAAAAGATAAAGTACTATTTGATGATTAAAAGACAAGGTAACTACTTAACTAGTCTACTTATGAGAAAAGATTCAAGTAGTTTTGGCTTCATCAAAAAGGGGGAAATTGTTGGGATATGAATCCTAGAACAAGTCCTAAATGATGAATAAAAGATAAAAGATGAAGTTTTGATAAGCCAAAAGAGGACTTGAATATTTTCTAAGTATTGATTGATCAAGTCTAGTTGAGTTGAAATCATCTTGTACAGATCAGTAGAATTCAAAAGACAAGTACAGTTTATAATATAAGTATCATGAAAAGATAAGTACGATTTATAAGTACTTCATATATGTTAGATTGTTATTGAGCTATAAAAGTTGTATAGAGCTCATGTTTTTTTATTTGTAATAGATAGATTCTTTGTATAGTTTATAAGTTGACTAAGGTTGTATTATAAAAGCTTAAAGTAATGTAATAGTCTTTTTAGGTTAGATGATATGACTAGATTAGTTCTATTAGAAGTCTACTACACAAGAAGAGAAGACCAGTCTACTACTCAAGACAGGTGGACTACAAGACAAGTACATCTACTAGTCTACACAAGACAAGTTAACTTAGAGTTAGTTACAGAAACGCGTATTGAAGATGAAATTGAAGAATTAGTTATGGAATAGCTAATTAACTGAAGAAACGCGTGGAAGAATAAAAGAATCAGTTACAAGTTAGTTTTCAAGAAAGGTTGTTACACAACTGAAAGTTCTTGAATTTTCAAAGTCTATAAATACCCCAAGGTATTTATTGGTTACTGACTACTGAAATATTGAGGATTACTACTTACAAACGTTATTGAAGATTCAAACGAAGTTTACTCTCAGAGTTGATTGAAGTTCAGAAAGATAGCCAGAAGACAAGTGAAGAATCAAGAAGGCTACTACTGAAGATCAGAGAAGTTTTTAAGTTTTTGTTTTGTTATTTTTCAAGGTGCTAGATACTTGTAAAATTTCTAGTAAGATCGTAGACATATCTGGAGGTATAGTCTGTTGAAGATCTAAGTCTTCTTCTTGGGACTTTAAAGACGTGAACATACACTTGTACTCGATTGGAAGAGTTTTAGTGGAAACATCACAACTGGGTTTGTGAGAGTGGATGTAGACAAGTTGTCGAACCACTATAAATCTTGTGTTTGATTTACTTTACAGTTTTAATTGTTTAAATTGATTAATTGGTTTAATTACATAACTGATCTAGACTAGTTGAGTATAGAACAGAGTTCTCGAAAATAAGTTGAGTATAATCTTGAATTGGGCTCATTGTTAATTTCGTATTCCGCATATTGTACTTTGATATTTCGAAAGAATTTTGAAAAGTCTATTCACCCCCCTCTAGACATTTTCACTAGCTTACTCGTTATTAACTCAACTTTGGGACCAACAGTGAGGATTTGAAATCTCACTCAATTTTAACTAAAAAGTTTGGACACAAATCTAAGTATTTGAAATCCATTCATAATCCAAACATGTAGAATGGATTTGAGCTATGAATTTGAAATCCATAAGCCCAAATCCACCCAACCAAACGCAACTTTATTAATTAGGGGTAAAATTGACAATAAAATATTTTTGTGGGACCGGGGGAGTACTATTATGATCAAACTTAAGGGACATGTAACAAATTAGTTCGTTAATTCGTTAGTAAGCCCACAAAACAGAAGCACCCGAAGTAATTCTTCCACTTGCACTTTCATATATCTTGAGAGTTGGTTTTAGTTGTTTGCTTAGTGTTTATTTTTCTTATTTGTCTTTATTTTATTCTCCCGTTTAGCTTCTATAACATCATTTCGACGTATAGTTTTGGGGCTCCACGCTCTCCTAGGTCCTTGGACGATAATTACTAGGTCGTATACTTACTCAACTATAACGAACACATACGCTTGTGGGGATTGTTATTGTTATAAGAAAAAGTGTGCAAAATATGAACTAAGTCATGGACCAATCAGAGGATGCCATCACAACTATTTAGTTGAATAGGGTTTCAGAGATCATTCAGAGTCGTACAACTGCATTTAATGCACATTCCCTTTTTAGATAATGTCGTACAAGAATTAAAGTAAATATCAACTTCATAAAGATCTCGAGCCCATTCCTGAAATATTTGTTGCAACGGCTAAATTTAAGCTCAAATCGTCTATAAATACAAGATGTTGTCCATATAACAACTTACAGAAACTATACGCAAGAACTCCCACATCAGACGAGCAAAGTTATCTTTCAAGCTACTGAATCCTTTAGAGTTCTTTAGAGCCTGCATTCGATCTTTGTATCCAATAGCTCTAAGTTTCCTACATCTAAGCGTGTATTCAATTTCATATCCTAAGTTTAGAAAAATGTTGATTGAACCTCTTTGTTCATCACACTAGTTGGTACATTTAGAAAAATCCAAACCCTACTTTCTTAGAAGTTAAGTTTGATTTTTCGAGCCAGCATTTGTGTTGGGATATGAATCCTAGAACAAGTCCTAAATGATGAATAAAAGATAAATGATAAAGTTTTGATAAGCCAAAAGAAGACTTGAATATTTTCTAAGTGTTGACTAATCTAGTCTAGTTGAGTTGAAGTCATCTTGTACAGATCAGTAGAATTCAAAAGACAAGTACAGTTTAAAAGAAAAGTATTCATTAAAAGATAAGTACGATTTATAAGTACTTCATATATGTTAGATTGTTACTAAGCTATTTAAATGTTGTATAGAGCTTATGATATTTCTTTGTAATAGATTAGATTCTTTGTATAGTTATAAGTTGACTAAGCTTGTATTATAAAAGCTTAATGTAATGTAATAGTCTTGTTAGGTTAGATGATAGGACTAGATTAGTTCTATTATAAGTCTACTGCACAAGAAGAGAAGACCCGTCTACTACTCAAGACAGGTGGACTACAAGACTAGTACATCTACTAGACTACACAAGACAAGTTAACTTAAAGTTAGTGAAAGAAATGCGTATTGAAGATGAAATTGAAGAATTAGTTATGGAATAACTAATTAACTGAAGAAACGCGTGGAAGAATAAAAGAATCAGTTACAAGTTAGTTTTCAAGAAAGGTTGTTACACAACTGAAAGTTCTTGAATTTGAAGTCTATAAATACCCCAAGGTATTCGTTGGTTAAAGACTACTGATTACTGAAGATATTGAGAATTACTACTTACAAACGTTATTGAAGATTCAATTGAAGTTTACTCTCAGAGTTGATTGAAGTTCAGAAAGATAGCCAGAAGACAAGTCAAGAATCAAGAAGGCTACTACTGAAAATCAGAGAAGTTTTTAGTTTTGTTTTGTTATTTTCAAGGTGCTAGATACTTGTAAAATTTCTAGTAAGATCGTAGACATATCTGGAGGTATAGTCTGTTGAAGATCTAAGTCTTCTTCTTGGGACTTTAAAGACAGGAACATACACTTGTACTCGATTGGAAGAGTTTAGTGGAAACATCACAACTGGGTTTGTGAGAGTGGATGTAGACAAGTTGTCGAACCACTATAAATCTTGTGGTTGATTTACTTTACAGTTTTGATTGTTTAAATTGCTTAATTGGTTAATTACTTAACTGATCTAGACTAGTTGAGTATAAAACAGAGTTCTCGAAAATAAGTTGAGTATAATCTTGAATTGGGCTCATTGTTAATTTCGTATTCCGCATATTGTACTTTGATATTTCGAAAGATTTTTGAAAAGTCTATTCACCCCCCTCTAGACATTTTCACTAGCTTACTCGTTATTAACTCAACTTGGGACCAACAAGTGGTATCAGAGCAGTAGTTTACGAACTGTTGTTTCTTGATAACCGACTCAAGACTTAGGGTGAAGTCTTGGTCCTTGACTGTTCTTGTATACGTGTTCTTGATCATATTCTTGTATCATCTGTTTTTCGTGCTCCCTGTTCTTGACTTATCTGTTGTTCTTGATCATAACTCTACTTAGCACTTATTTCTTGAAATCATGTCTCTTGAGATAAGCGCCAACAAACTACCTAAGTTCCAGGTACAGGATTACGACTATTGGAAGCTAAGGATGGAAGCCATCTTCAGCTCCACTCATGACTTAATGATTTCAGTCATCACTGAAGGTCCAATTGTGACCATGATCCCAAACACTGCTGCCCTCGACGCAAATCAACCCGTGGGTACTCTTGTCAAGAAACCAAGGTCAGAACTTACATCTGAAGAAATGAGACAGAATAATTTGGATAGCTTGGCCAAGAATTACATCTTACACACTCTTCCTAATGAGTATCTGGAAAAAGTGTTAAAATGTAAAACTGCCAAAGAAATGTGGGACCGCTTAGCTATCATTTGTGAAGGGACTTCCCTAATCAAAGAAAGCAAGCTTTCCACTGCTGTCCAAAGATTCGAATCATTTCATATGCAAACTGGTGAAACAATAGACCAGTTGGATACTCGTTTTACCAAAATCATGAATGACTTGGAAGTCCTTGGTAAATCTTATACTCCTCGTGAAATCAATCTTAGGATTCTAAAAAACCTTGATAGTCGATGGAAGATGGTAAAAATGCTTGTTAAGAATACCCAAGATATAGACGTTTGGACAGCAGAGACTATGTTTCAAACTCTAAAGGCTCATGAGTTTGATCTAGACGAAGATGAACCCATAGTAAGTAGTGACAGAGAATATGCTATATCTAAGAACGTTGCTTTTAAGGCTAGTTCGTCTAAGATAGACAGGTCTAAGACTAAGACTAGGTCTGCTTCTGTTAAAAACGAGTTAGATACTGATCTTAGTCTGAAGGATCAGGTAAGCCTCATGGTTAGAAAGTTTGATAGGCTGAATAAACGTTTCGGGAGATATAAGAAGTTCTATAGAGAGCATAGAGGGTCTGCTTCTAAGAACTCGTCTGAAACCAAACGAGACCGAAACTCGTCCGAAAGGAGAGACGAAGTCTCGAAAGGTAGCAGACAAGATAGAGAGTCTGATGGTAGGAAGATTACTCGTTCTGATAGACGTATAAACGAAGGAACAACTCTCCTATTAAAAAGGCTACTAATGATCTTGTGTGCTATAACTGTGAGAAACCAGGTCACTACATATATGAATGTCCGGACCTGAGTACTGATGATCGAGAAGAACGCAAAGCACGAAGAGAAAGAAGATACAACCGTGGTAAGAAGGCAATGATGGCCAATGATGACTCTGACTCTGACTCAGACGAGTTGCCATCATCCTCATCTAGCTACCCGTCTGAACCAGATCACGATGAAGCATTCATAGTTGATGATGGTCTATGCTTCATGGCTAAAATCGACCAAGAGGTATCATCTGTTACTTCCTTTCAATCATGTGATGAATCAGATTCTGATGAAAGTGACACTGCCAGTAGCCAAGTAGGGAGTAGTCTTCAGCACTCTACTAGTGCAGTTGAAGACGACCTCCTACTTGCCAACAAGGCATTCATTGAAGTCAGTGACGAAAACATCATGTTAAGACAAGAAATCATAGATCTTAAGGAAGCTCAGTCTAAAGTATATCCTAATATAACAGTCCTAAATGAACGCTTGCAAGAAGAGTTGAGACAACTCAAAGACAAGTGTGCATTGACAGACAAGTTGTATCAAGACCTACTTAAGACACATGCTACTGAGAAACATGAATTCAATGTTTTACAAAGCAAGTTCAAAAAGCTTGAAGAACGTAATAAGTTCCTAGAAACCGAGGTTGTCACTCTAGACCTTAAACTTACTGACCTGGTTAACTCTTCTAAGGTTAACCTTGAATTGTCAGATAGGTATAGGGCTCCTGCTGACAAGACAGGTATAGGTGCTGAGACACCCAGCTCGTCTACTCAAGTTCCTAAGAACCCTACTATTTTCATCTCAAGCTCTTTGACTAATGATAAAGGAAAAGAACCAATGATATACGATATTGACACTCCGTCTAAAGGCACTGTACCTAGACAAGCTCGAGTTAACATTCCAATTACCAAGGGAGGTAAAAAGAATGGTAACAACAAGCCTGTTCAACCTAGAACTAATCTTCAAAGGACTAGGAATCGTGGACGACCAAATCAGGTCAGATACGAGGATTGGTATCCCGAGGAGACTAGTACTAGACAAGTACAGACTAGACGACAAGAGTCTAGACCTCCTTTCATAAGGCAGTCTCAACTCTACTCGTCTAGACCTAGACAGGAAGGTCCAAAATATCGTATACAACCTGTTCTATATCCTCCACCTTTGTCATATGATATCGAAGGAGAAGAAAGACCTAAACATGTCTATAAACCGTATGGACCTAATGCATACAAACCCTACTCTGACTATCATAGACAAGTGCCTGCTCAAGTAGAGATCAAGTCGAAAGGCTATCTCCAAAGAGTAGACCCGTACTCAACTGATAGACCAGATAAGGATAACAAGGTCTTATTTTGCAACAAATATGGTCGAAAGCTTAAAAGATCAAACTTGTTCAGGACTCCAATGTACATTTGGATTCCATTGAACTCGACTAACCCCCAAGGATCCCATTAAACAAGGAGGGTACCTAAATTATGTAATATCATCTATTGCAGGGTCGACTCGATCTATACAAGAAAGGTGGCTCAACAGGAGAAACTTGGTACATAGACAGTGGTTGTTCGCACCACATGACTGGTACCAAGACTCTCTTATCAAGCTACCATGAGCAAGAAGGACCAAAAGTGATATTTGGTGATAGCTCCATTGCTGTTACTAAAGGATTTGGTTACATTCGGAATGGTGACATAGAAATTCAAGATGTCTCGTATGTTGAAGGCTTGAAATACAATTTACTCTCTGTTTCACAATTTTGTGATCGTGGATACAAGGTGCAGTTCAAGAGTCAGAAATGTGAAATCATCGACAAGAAAACACACACAGTCCTACTAGTCGGCATTAGACAAGGAAGTGTGTACATAGTGAACTGGAACAGTTGTCCGAGGGACACCTGTCTACTTACTAAGAATCCTAAAGAACTTGGCTGGCTCTGGCATAGACGCCTTTGTCATCTAAACTTTAAGGTTCTTAATAAGATAGCCAGAGACTACCTTGTGGAAGGTATTCCCAATGAAGTCTACTATAAGTCACATGTATGCACGTCCTGTCAAAAAGGAAAACAGG
This sequence comes from Galeopsis tetrahit, assembly GCA_963675135.1. Taxonomy (NCBI): domain Eukaryota; kingdom Viridiplantae; phylum Streptophyta; class Magnoliopsida; order Lamiales; family Lamiaceae; genus Galeopsis; species Galeopsis tetrahit. Next base: position 18,719,283 of record OY776121.1, on the reverse strand, counting down.
TGAAGGGCTCTTTTAAATCTATTCCATCCCTCTCAACCAGTAGAGTTCTTGAACTTCTACATATGGACTTACATGGCCCTATAACTCCTCCAACTTTGAACGGTAGAAGGTACACACTTGTTGTGGTAGACGACTATTCTAAATTCACTTGGGTAGTCTTCTTACACAAGAAGAGTGATACACAAACACTTTTGCCTGATCTATTGAAGAAGTTACAGGTTGAGAAGAATCAGTCAATTGTCAAGATCCGTAGTGACAAGGGTACTGAATTCATTAACTGCTATATTAAAGAATTTTGTTCTAAGCGTGGCATCCAGCACCTTACTAGTGCAGCAAGGACACCACAACAAAATGGAGTAGCAGAGCGAAGGAACAGAACGCTTAAGGAGGCCTGTAGGACCATGCTGACAGAGTATAATACGCCTCAGAAATTTTGGGCAGAAGCCATCAACACTGCATGCCACTCACAAAACAGAAGTGCTATCAATAAAGCACTAGGTAAGACACCCTATGAGGTATGGAAAGGTAGAAAACCCAGAGTTTCATATTTTCATATATTTGGATGCAAGTGTTTCATCCATAACAATGGGAAAAGCAAGTTGAATGCATTCGATGCTAAAGCAGACGAGGGGATATTCTTAGGATACTCCTCGACGAGCAAAGCATTTAGAGTATTCAACTACTCAACTCTTTGTGTGGAAGAAACACCACATGTGGTTTTCGAAGAATCTCAACAGGACTCGTCTACCAACAAGATCGATGAGAAAGCTACTGAGCCAACTGTCGAATCTGACAAAGACTCAGAGGTATATGAATCCGTTCAAGCTTACAATCCATTTATAAAAGCTCTCGAGTCAGACGACCAGAAGAAGGTGAGTGCTCAAGGTAACTCTACTAGACCAGTTGACATACCTAAACTAGTCGACTCGTCTACTCCCATTAAATCTTCTGCTGATAATGATGTTGACATGCATGATGCTGTACATGACATAGATGATAGTATTATTGTTAAGAATAGAAATACATGGAAATCAGCGCATAATACTGAAAATATTATTGGTGACTCTACTGTTGGTGTTAAGACTAGACGACAACTCTTTGAGTCGCAAGAACAATCTAGTCCATCTCTGTTTTGCTGGTGTTGTTTCCTCTCATCTATCGAGCCTAAAACCATTAATGAGGCATTGGCTGATAGTAATTGGATCATTGCTATGCAAGACGAGTTGAATCAGTTTGTTCGAAACGACGTCTGGGAACTTGTCGATAGACCAAAACATCATAATGTAGTTGGCACTCGATGGATTTTCAAGAATAAGAAAGATGAGAATGATGTAGTTGTTCGTAATAAGGCTAGACTAGTCGCCCAAGGCTATTCACAAGCTGAAGGCATAGATTATGATGAAACATATGCTCCTGTTGCTAGACTAGAAGCCATTCGATTGTTTCTTGCATATGCTGCTTACATGAAATTTACTGTATATCAAATGGATGTTAAAAGTGCATTTCTTAACGGTATTCTTGTGGAAGAAGTATATGTTGAACAACCCCCAGGTTTCGAAGTCAAAGGTAATCAGGTATACAAATTAAAGAAGGCCTTATATGGACTAAAGCAAGCTCCAAGAGCCTGGTACGATACTCTTTCTCAATTTCTATTAGAAAATGGTTTTACTAAAGGCAAGGTAGACAGAACCTTGTTTAGAAGACAAGAAGGGAAAGACATTTTACTCGTCCAAATTTACGTAGATGACATCATTTTTGGTTCACCTAACAAAGAGCTGAGTGAAAGTTTCTCAACACTCATGCAAAGTAAATTTGAGATGTCTATGATGGGTGAAATGAATTACTTTCTTGGACTTCAAGTAAAACAGACCCCTGAAGGGATTTTCATAAATCAAGCAAAGTATACTAGAAATCTTCTAGACAAGTATGGTATTAAGACATGCAAGTCTGCTGGCGTACCTATGCTACCTACATACAGAATGGACCCAGACGAACAAGGTAAGTGTACTGATCAAACTCATTACCGTGGTCTAATTGGTTCATTACTGTACTTAACTGCTAGTAGACCTGATATTGCATTCTCTGTTGGTGTATGTGCTCGTTTTCAAGCTAATCCAAAAGAGAGTCACATGGAAACCACTAAAAGGATTCTGAAATATTTGAAAGGAACCATCAATCGTGGTATATGGTATCCTTCAAATGATGATTTATCTCTAAGTGGCTACTCTGATTCTGATTTTGGTGGTTGTAGAATAGATAGGAAATCTACATCTGGTTCTTGTCAATTCTTAGGCACAAAACTCATTTCATGGTTTTCGAAAAAGCAGACAAGTGTTGCTACCTCTACTACTGAAGCCGAGTATATGGCTGCTGGTAGTTGCTGTAGTCAATTATTATGGCTTATTCAACAGCTTAGAGATTATAATATTTGTGAATCAAATGTTCCTATTTTCTGTGATAGTAATAGTGCAATTGCCATTACACAAAATCCTGTATTACACACACGTTGTAAGCATGTTGATGTGAAACATCATTTCATACGTGATCATGTAGAAAAGAAGGATATTCGCATGGAAAAGATTCATACTGATTTTCAAAGAGCTGATATTTTCACAAAACCATTAGCTGAGGCACGATTTCATGAATTATGCATTAGTCTAGGACTAATTGATCTTGATCCTACTAGTATGTAGAAATGTACTAACCAGACAGGTACAGTTCTAAAAAGAAAGGAGAAAATAGACAAGTTATCATAAAAGAATAGAGCACTCGTCTACTCACGCAACAGCCAGGTATACAAGGCTAGACAAGATGACCAGACAACCCGATGAGGAAGCTGGTAAAGCTGAGGGTAAAACTAAGGGAATAAACATTTAAGGGGGAATCTATGATTTCTTAAATATCCTTATGTTGACTCTTATGTTGGTCAATAGTCATCTTGTTCGAAACCTTGATTATTGCCTTAGATTGATATTCATCTTATTTATTGTTACTTTACTTGTACCATCGATTACACGTTGAATGTGATAAGATAGGTAAATGAAGTCGTTCGATGATCAGAATAGATATGCACAGACGAAGGGGGAACTCGTCTTGTGTACTTAAGTCAACTCGTCTGGTGAAGCTTGAGTCTACTCGTCTGTTCTGGATAGACTCGAACAGACAAGCTAAGTTTTTTTAATGCTAAGTGTTTAATCAAAACGGATTAAGGATATTATAGTAATTAGGTATTGATAGAATTTGAAAACCCTTGAATTAGATTTATACACTCTCATTTGATGTGGTGTATACGTCCAGTTCTCACTCATCTACACTAGGACAGATGAGTTCACTCCTCTATTCTAACTAAGAAGGGGCGGATTTCAAAGTTTACAATATCAAATTACATAATACTCTCGGTTTCGTAACCGAATGCCAAAGGTCTTAACCGTCTTGATCAAAACCCATGTTCTCACATGACTTAGTCACAATTTTTCTAACTTCCTTTCTCTCAAGAAGTTTTTCCTCTCACTATTTTCAAGCAATCTAGTTACTGATTATTGTTGAGATGTCTACTCGATCAATCTTCGATCTTAGAACTAACATGCAGGTCACATTCGACCTAGGCCGATACATCTCCGATAACAAAGTAAATGTCGAACCATCTGTGTTCTTCAAAGGCAATCACTCAGACGACGATGCTGAGATTCTGGCTAAATGCACTCGATGTGGGCTCAAACCGTATCTAGAATCATTTCCTCAAGTGGTCTTGGAGGAGGAGGTGCTAGAGTTCTATGCCAACGTCATCAGACAAGGTGATATTCTTGAATCCTTCATTGGTGAGGATCGTGTGCAAATCACTCCAGAAACTATGTTCAACCGTCTACAGTTGCCCATCGGAACTATTGACATTGAAAATTATGCTCTTGGACAAGAAATTCGTTACTTGAGTATCTTCTGTGGGAAGAAGTTGAAACAGAAATCAGATGGCAAGTATGTTCCAGTCAAGAAGGGTGATCTTCTTAAGAAATATCGCACCTTATTGGATATTGCCAGCAAAATCTTGTTAAGTTCGACTGGTTCTCATGACTCTGTGACCTTTATGAAGGCAAGGGTTATGGCTGTCATTTTTGATGGTATCACTGAATGCAATTGGTTCAAGCTGATTGCGGATCGAATTATGTATTTTGAACGCAGTGTTCGAGTAGATGACAATACTCGAAATTGGGTGGTGTCTACTGCTGTTGGATATGGCAATAAGCTAAGTATCTTACTTCCTCTCCTTATACCAAACAAGACGAAATGGAGTAAGGGAAAGCCGTTCCATCCTTTGAAGTTTTACTTGAAGAAAGGGGCAGTGAGGAAACAAGCTGCGGCTAGGCCATCTGCACCTAGGCAAGCCAGAATTGACCCCATGGACGCTTTGCCGTATGCTGGTGCGTCTGGATCTTCAGAAGATGAGTCCGTTGAAGACAAGTCAGTGGAAGCTACACAAGACTCATCTGGTGCAGAAGACTCAGAGAAGACTCAGTCAGAGGAAGAGTCGACTCAAGAGCAAGAGTCGAGTGAACAAATACCTGAGATGTATACTTTGGTGAGAGTTGATTCGCCTACTCGTCCAGCCGAGTCGAGTTTACAGGTTGGTTCTACTACTCAATCTGTTTCAATTCCTCTCTCTCTCCCATCTTCTTCAGTCCGAACCAAGGCAAGATCACACCGATCTAGGCCTAGACCTATTCCCACAGCTTCACAAGTGCTGCCAGCATATCCGCTGAGGGTCAGCCTACCTGAAAACACTCCCATAATAGATACAACTGATACTCCGACAGTTGTCATACCAAACCAAGACACATCAAAGCTTTTTGAAACCAGTACTTTCACACCCTCTCCCTCAACAGAATATGTTGAACCCTTTATCCCATCTACTTCAGATCAGACGATAGTTGCCACTGCAACAACTGAGTTAGAGACCCCATCTACTCAGAACCCGACTGAAGCTAGATTCGAATCCTTGGTCTACTATCCCATGTGTCTCAGAGAGAAGCGAATCCGTTCAAAGATGAGCAAGAATTTGAAGAAGCAGCTCTCATCTGTTGAAGTCGACTACTCTTCAGAACAGTTTGAGAAACTGATTAGAATTTGTACTTGGGTGGCCTTGAAGAAGTCGGGAACGGATGATCTTTTCGAAGTCATCTTAGGGAAAGGTGGCATTTCAAATTTTATGGATTGGGAAATGGAGCAGAAGGAGAATAGTGGTGTTAGTAACCACTCAGAGCTTTTCCCAAATCATGTTATCACTGCTCTTGCGAAAAGACTACTTGGTATTTCTGATGACTTGATGAGTTCAGAATTCAAGTTTGATGTAGGTGTTCAGGTTCCAGATCTTGATGTTGTGCAAAACAGTGTGGTATTTGAAGATTATCAAGCTGAGTTGATACAGTCTACTGATCCAGTCATAGATTTAGACAATGTCTCAGATCAGTTGAGAGGCATTGTGTTCAAATTTCAGATGGACCATGCTGATAGTCCAAGATCAGATTTTGCTTTTATAAATCGTTATTCTGATGATTTACTGCCATTTGAACTTTGTGGATACATGGAGAAGTTGCATGCCTTATTGAAGAAGGACATAGCTACTGCTGAAAGGAAGGCTCATGAAGCAAGGTTAGCTATTATCTCTTACTCTCCTCAACTTAATCTAAAAGCTATTGCTGGAAGTGTGCTTCCAGAAGTTGATCTAGTCGAAGACAAGGTCTTGACTACTGTTTCAGAAGATCAGTTGGTAAAAGCTTTAACTCCAGAAGATGAAGTCATGCTTGATGTTACTCATGTTGAGGTTGGACAGTCGTCTCAAGCTATCTCAACCGCCTCAATAGATGAGTTGAAGGACGAATTGAAAGCTGTCATCAAATTGTCAATTGATGAGTTTCTTAAATCTGATGTCCAGAAGACTCTTATTGAACAAAACAATGTCCTTATGACAAGTTCAAAAGATTTGATCGTCAATGCAGTCAATTAGATTGATGATGAATACAGACAACACATGTTTGAACAACTTGAAGGATTTCTCCAGGATCAAGTTGAATACTCAGAGAAAAGCTCAGTCGATTTTGCTCGCGTTCTAGCTACTGAATCCAGGAAATTGGAAAGAGTCTATAGAGCAAGAATCGAAGTAGCTGATGTTCAGAGGAAAGAAGCTTATGATCAGCTAACTCAAGCTCAACAACTTATCTCAGCTATGACTGATGAAAACAAGAAGTTACGTTTAACCGCTACACATTTTAAGAATGAGTTGAACTTGTCTACTCAAAAGCTAGAGTTGGTGGCGACCAAGCTGGACAAGTTAAGTCAGAACAAGTCGCATGAGAAGCAAATTGAAAGAGCTACAGACCTTATGAAGCAAGCTATGATGGAAGAAATGACTCGGTTCACTTCTCTTTTCTCTCTCAAGGCATCTGATGAAGCCAAAAAGGGGGAAGAGGCAAGTCGAGTTGAATTTGCTGCTGAAGAAGTGAAAGAGGCAAGTGCTGAACCAGAGGCTAAAGATGCTGCTGAAGCTATGCAAGGTCTTAAGAGGCCTAAGAGAGGCAGAGGCAGATTGGTTAAAACTGCAGAAGTTGAGCAAGCTAAAGCTGAAATAGATGAGTTGAAGAAGAAGGAGAAGGGCAAGGCCATTGCATCTCCAGAAGCTGAAGTGCAGACAAAACGGATATCTAAAAGGAAATCTATTCAGTTAGAAGAACCTAGAGAGATGGAGACAACAACAAAAGTGAAAAAGCAGAAGGTTGTTGATCCAAGTGATGAATCTCACTATGCAAGCAAAAAGAAGATAGAAAAACATATTGAGAATTTGCAGAAGCTGAAGGAAGATGAAGAGAAAATGGAAGATCAGTTCATTGATTATTTTATTGACAGAGAGCATCGTCAAGATTGGCTCAAGGTGAAGAGACAATGGGAATTTGATCACTGGATAATCTGAAAGTATGGTGATTCTGAAAATTCGGATGAACTATACTCGATGTTTGATAAGTTTATGGAAGGTCAGAATCGAATGCTTTGGAATCTGATATTGAGGATATCTGCTGCTGCAAATTTCAACATTCTGATACCAATCTTTCCAAGATGGAAGACTCCTATGACAAGCTCAGGAAAGAGAGTAGATCGTAACCAGATTAAGAAATTTGAAGAAGAGCTACTTGATAAAGAGAAGATTGAAGATGAAGATCATATCAGTGTTATTCACAGGAGACTTCTTGATGCATTCTGTGTTCCAAATTCAGAAGAAGGTATTCTTTCAGATTAAGTTGTTTTAATTATTTTTTTTATTTTGTTATTCAAAGTATTTGTAATATCTACTGATCCTATTTTGAATGAATGAAAAGATAAAGTACTATTTTGATGTTAAAAGGCAAGATAACTACTTAACTAGTCTACTAATAAGAAAAGATTCAAGTAGTTTTGGCTTCATCAAAAAGGGGGAAATTGTTGGGATATGAATCCTAGAACAAGTCCTAAATGATGAATAAAAGATAAATGATAAAGTTTTGATAAGCCAAAAGAAGACTTGAATATTTTCTAAGTGTTGACTAATCTAGTCTAGTTGAGTTGAAGTCATCTTGTACAGATCAGTAGAATTCAAAAGACAAGTACAGTTTAAAAGAAAAGTATTCATTAAAAGATAAGTACGATTTATAAGTACTTCATATATGTTAGATTGTTACTAAGCTATTTAAATGTTGTATAGAGCTTATGATATTTCTTTGTAATAGATTAGATTCTTTGTATAGTTATAAGTTGACTAAGCTTGTATTATAAAAGCTTAATGTAATGTAATAGTCTTGTTAGGTTAGATGATAGGACTAGATTAGTTCTATTATAAGTCTACTGCACAAGAAGAGAAGACCTGTCTACTACTCAAGACAGGTGGACTACAAGACTAGTACATCTACTAGACTACACAAGACAAGTTAACTTAAAGTTAGTGAAAGAAACGCGTATTGAAGATGAAATTGAAGAATTAGTTATGGAATAACTAATTAACTGAAGAAACGCGTGGAAGAATAAAAGAATCAGTTACAAGTTAGTTTTCAAGAAAGGTTGTTACACAACTGAAAGTTCTTGAATTTGAAGTCTATAAATACCCCAAGGTATTCGTTGGTTAAAGACTACTGATTACTGAAGATATTGAGAATTACTACTTACAAACGTTATTGAAGATTCAATTGAAGTTTACTCTCAGAGTTGATTGAAGTTCAGAAAGATAGCCAGAAGACAAGTGAAGAATCAAGAAGGCTACTACTGAAAATCAGAGAAGTTTTTAGTTTTGTTTTGTTATTTTCAAGGTGCTAGATACTTGTAAAATTTCTAGTAAGATCGTAGACATATCTGGAGGTATAGTCTGTTGAAGATCTAAGTCTTCTTCTTGGGACTTTAAAGACAGGAACATACACTTGTACTCGATTGGAAGAGTTTAGTGGAAACATCACAACTGGGTTTGTGAGAGTGGATGTAGACAAGTTGTCGAACCACTATAAATCTTGTGTTTGATTTACTTTACAGTTTTGATTGTTTAAATTGCTTAATTGGTTAATTACTTAACTGATCTAGACTAGTTGAGTATAAAACAGAGTTCTCGAAAATAAGTTGAGTATAATCTTGAATTGGGCTCATTGTTAATTTCGTATTCCGCATATTGTACTTTGATATTTCGAAAGATTTTTGAAAAGTCTATTCACCCCCCTCTAGACATTTTCACTAGCTTACTCGTTATTAACTCAACTTGGGACCAACAATTTGTAAGAGTACTTGTTCTCCCAATAACAAGTAGATCCAACTACACTAAAGGTTGTGTATCAAAATCACAAGTCTTCTCTTGAAACTATAAAGTAGTAGAGACCTTTTTATAAGGAATTAACTTCACAATTGGAACTGTGAGAGTGTAGGACAAGTTGTCTGAACCACTATAAATCATGTGTTCTTTATTGTTTTATTGCTTATTATTTATTGATTATTCATTTGCATATATAGTTCATTACATAAGCCTTCAAAAGAGTAAAAAAACACTAAGTGTTTATTTTCATAATCAGAAGACATCAAGTCTACTGATCTAGTCATCTGTTTATTATCAAAGTCATTCTTTGTTAAAAGATTTTCATTCAACCCACGAGTCTAAATATTTAGGGCCTACACAATTCCGCACTAACAGCTAAGTAGATAGATGTCCAACTGACGAGCTAACAAACAGTCAATAGGTTGGTTATTTATATCTGTTATTCTACACTCGCACTCTCGATCAGAACATATTATTTACATTAGACGACAAGAGCATATAGCTCATCTGTTTTCTCATTTAATCAAGCACGCAAAAAATTTTAAAGTTACAAATTATATTCACTCCCTCCCCCTTCTAGACTTTGTTCAGCATACATACTTGTGTTTAGGGACCAACAACATTTTGCCCTTTTTTTTAACCCATTTATTTCTGTTTTTATTTTTATTTTTTATTACCGTATTGTGTTATACAAATTAACGTGAATAAAGCTAAAAATGATAAATGGTGGAATAAAGTTCCATCCTTCTAAAATAACAAACATTTTCTTCTACACCTAATATTATATGCATGTTTTAAATTATTTATTAGAAAACTAAAATATTTCATTAATTTAAAATTATTTTTGTAATTTTTTAAATAGAAATATGTAGCTAGTTTTAAAATGTTTTATATTACTTTTAGATTTTAATATATTTATTTATTTTAAAATAAAATTTTAAAGTTTTATATCTACTTGAAAAATATAATATTATTATACTCCTTTCGTTCTAAGATTCTTTTCCATAGTTTAACCGGCACGTTTTTTAAGAAAATGAGATTTAGTGGTCGATGATGTAAGGTAAATGAGGGGTATTTTGAGTTATTTGATGAGGTGTAAAGTGAAATGTATGAAAAAAATGAGTGACAATTTTGAAAATAAAATAATATTGTGAAATTATTAATTTTGTGAGGTATTTCCACATTAAGTGTGTGTAAATAATTTTGGGACGTCCCAATAAAAAAAGTGTGCAAATAATTACGGGACTGGGGGAGTATTGGTTAGTTCAATAAATGCATTTATATTACTTTAAATAATTGCATTAAACACAGATAACGGTGGAACTAAATGTGAAGCAATATATACTCCCCCCGTCCCACAAAGATAGCTACATTTGACTTTACACATAAATTAAGAAAAATTAATAAATGTAGTTAAATTTAGCTAATGTGCCAATTTTACCTTGAAATCACATACTATAAAATCTGATAAACATTAATTTCTCTTAGGTTGTATTTGGATGGAGGAATTTGATTTGAGGAGGTATTTCAAATGAAATGATTTAAAAATTGGTGGATTTCAAATGACATGGTTTTAGTGAGGATTTGAAATCTCACTCAATTTTAACTAAAAAGTTTGGACACAAATCTAAGTATTTGAAATCCATTCATAATCCAAACATGTAGAATGGATTTGAGCTATGGATTTGAAATCCATAAACCCAAATCCACCCAACCAAACGCAACTTTATTAATTGGGGGTAAAATTGACAATAAAATATTTTTGTGGGACCGGGGGAGTACTATTATGATCAAACTTAAGGGACATGTAACAAATTAGGAGTTAAAATCTATTATTACATTATGATAAACTTTTTTATAATTCGCACCCAAATTGCATGGAGGGATTTATGTATAAATTTTAAATACATAATTTAAATTTATTTCATTTGTTTGGATTAAAAAGTAAATGAATGGATTTCAAATACTTAACATTTTTTTTAGTTAAAATTGAGAGGATTTTAAATCCTCATTAAAATTATGTCATTTAAAATCTATCTATTTTTAAATTCTTTCATTTGAAATACCTTCTCAAATCAAATCCATCATCCAAACATAATCTAAGGGAATTTGCATCCTTAAAATAACACACATTTTAAAAAATGTGTAATGAGCGATGTTTTAAGGGATATTTTAGTAAACTTTTGGTGTTAATAATCAACTTTCCCTCTCATCCGTTGTTGTCATGGCTGGTGATGCCATTATGGAGAGTGCTATGAGCAAGAGCATGTTTATATGATAATGGAACAAACCCTGATGACGACTAGTATATTTCAGGTCAACACGTATGTTTGGGCTCTGCTACTCTAAACTCATAATTATATTTAAAATAACTCACATTTTAATAAAATTTCTTATTTTTTTTTTTAAAGGAGGGTCATTTAAATAAAAAATTAAGAAAAAAAAAACCAATTTTCAATAATAAAGATCCCTAACATTAATTAAAATCCATCTATTTTTGGTAAAAATTGCCTTATAAATTTAAAATAGTCAAAAAAAAGAGAAAAAGTCATTTGCTCTGGCGTAGAGCAAATAAAAACCTGACACGTGAATATATTCGAGTAATATAAGCTTGGTGATGTGGTATTCTTGGAGTATACATGGTCATGGAAAATAGTATAGTAGTAGTAATTTGATATATCAGTTTGTAAATTCACATTTTTATATATGTTGATATGGGGAATTGAGGAAACAAGAGTTGTTAATAATTTATTTTACTGTCAAAATCCTCCCCTGTTTTGGATACATTATACTCCCTCCGTCCCGGTATAAGTTTCCCACTTCTTTTGGGTGTTTTGATTAAGGAATATGATAAAATAATAGATGTAGTACAAATGATGTGATGGAGAGAGAGAAAATAATAGATTAGTATGAGATGAAGTATAATAAAATAATAGATAAAGGATAAGTGATGTGATTGGGAGAGAGAAAATAATTTACCAAAAATGGAATGAGAAACTTATAGTGGGACATCCAAAAAAGGAAAGTGGGAAACTTATAGTGGGACGGAGGGAGTATTAAATTGGTGAATAAGGAGTGAGGTTTATAGAGTTTATACGTCAGATGAGCCACAATACTAATGTCACATCACATGGATCCTATTTTAAGTTTGATTTTGATAATGAGAAGACGTCTGTCTCCATGGGCATTTGAGATTTGACAGTTTAGTTTCTTGGTATCGATCGATCCCAAGTCAGGAAGACAATCAGATTAATAGATTTTTGTAGCTAGGTAGGGGAGGTAGTGGAATGAATTCAATGTTTGGAAGAAGAAATGGTCCCAGGCCAGGTGAGAACATTAATTGTTGAGGAGTACTCAATTAAGGGCAACAAAAGTACAATTTGGTGTTATCAACACACAGCCAGCAGGAGATATGAACACAAGCCATCAATCTGTTTCCTTGTTAATTAATACTTCTGCTCCATCATCTCTTTTCTTTTACAGCAAATGCACCTGCAGCGACCACATTTTTTTGTTTATATATGGATCACTTATCATAATTACTCCATAAAAACATCAAATCAAATACATTTCTTGACGTCTCATAAATAAACACAAATTATAATACACTTCAAGTTAAAAAAAAAAGTTTAAAATTGAAAATGTTAAAATATCATTTATTAAAAATTATAGGAAATAGTTTTAGATATTCAAATAGTATATTTGTTTGGAGTTTGTTGTTTTCATATATGGAAATATATATCTCCCTTTCCAAATTATTTTCTTTTTCTTCTCCCATTTGTTTTTAATGGAAAGAGATGTTTGTGTTTTTTATACAAAAATGAAAGCTTCGACACATATCAAGAAATCGGCTATCATATCAAATGATAACTTAGAAGAATAAAAGTAAAGTAGTAGCTGTTATACCTAGTCAAAGAGGTCAATCTTTGACAAGTCAATCCTAGTCACCATCTTACGTGGCGAGGACCAGTCAACAGTCGTGCGACGACTAGTCAACAAGACCAAGAAAATGTAATAGATTTAATGTATTTAATATGTTTAAGTGCTCGTCATGGATGTTGGCGAGCACTCTCTTAGTTAGCTGCTCGCCCAAGTATGTGGCGAGCACGTGCTTATTCTTAGTTAAGATGTTTTAAGTGTTGAAGTCTTGGGAGACAACATGGAGCGTGGCGACCACTCTCCTCGACGGCCCACCGGCGACCACCATGGCCCAGCTCCTCGGCATCTCGGCGAGGACGAGCACCAGAGGCGGTTTAGCATTAAATGCGCCATCAAATCACCTTTTCGGGCAGAATGAAGGCCCAATCTGGAGGCTCCACGTGTAAAGGGCGGGCAGCCCTCGAAAAGCAGTATATAATGCCCATTTGGGCTCATTTGTAACACAAGTGAAAGATTCCACAAAATCTCCCTACCCAAAGCAATAAACTCTCCCAAGCTTCTAAAGCTTTAGCTTCTCCAAGAAGCTATATCTTGTGTTCTTGTGTGTTCTTCATCAAGTTCATCACAAATCATCACTTTAATCCATATAAACACGTAATAACCCCCATTTAATTATATATGTTTGTATCGTGCTAAGCACAGTCCACATCCAAAGTCAACCCGTTTATAGTGCATACAACATTTGGCGCTAGAAGGAGGGGACCTTTTACGTGTTCTATCATCAAAGTTTCGTCCGATCAACGAGCGATCGGTTAGCAAACTCCCTTTTTCAAGCTTTAATCGGTATATCTACCGTTTAGAGCATCATCTACGATCTTTACTGTTCTTCGTGTTCTTGAACATTTTCAGTTTTTCGTAGCATATTTTGGAGTTTGATCTCCCTGTATTTGTGTTTTCAAGCTTCTTTTGTTGTTGCTTTACTAAGACTAGTAGTTGTAATAGCACGTTCTTCTGCGTAAGAATTTTAATCTTTCGTTTTTTAGATTATTTCTTTGTAATCTAAGAAGAGACACTCTTTAAACGATGTCTCAGCATACTCCACCACCCGGAGGGAACGAGCACCCTCCGGCTCCGGCAAATCCTTTTGCAAACCTGAACATGGGGGATATTATGAATGACCCCCAACACTTGAAAGATTTTTCAGACTTCCTCCTGGAGAAGAGGAGGCAGAACGAAAAGGAAGAGCTCGAGAAGGCCAAAGATCGGGCTTTCGTCGAGGCTCGTAAGAACAGGGGGAACGAGGATGATCGTTCCTACCACTCACATTCTGCTCACCCCCAAGATAAGGGCAAGAATAAAGTTGGCGAGCACTCCCACAATAGCCATACGGGAGACTCACAAAGAAATTCGGTGTTCAACCGAATGAAAGAAAATGATGGAAGGGCTCCTCGCCGAGTACCTTTCAACGTAGATGGCCGACCGCATAAGGCCGACCACCACCATCGCACTGACCGAAGAGAGCAAGGCGACAGGGTCTCAGCTCTAGATCGAGTGGGACCAGGAAAGGGTTCGCGAACTCCAGCCAAGAGTTATCGCAGCCACCATTCAGACAGGCACTCGCCCAGGCGATCACATCATGATGATCACCCGGCCAATTCCCATGGGAGTCGACGTGCCGAGAACGTCATCCCACGAGCTCAAACTGCCGAGGAGGGGCAAATCGCCCAATTCCTCGAAACTCAAAAAGTAATGAAACAAGAGATGGACGCTCTGCGAGCAGAGGTGGTCGCCTCGAAGCAAGGGACCACACTGCCGATCAGTCTGCCCGCACCTCCACTAAGTGTTGCAATCCTTACAGCCCCCATTCAGAGAAAGATCCAAATGCCTTCCATGACGGCATATGACGGGATGTCCGACCCCAGAGTACACTTGTCCAAGTACTCCAACTACATGGCCTCAATCGGGGCAACGGACGCAACACAATGCAGAAACTTCTCCCTAACATTGGGAGACCGGGCTCATCGATGGTATACAACTTTGAGTCCCGGATCTATCACTTCTTTCCTTGAGCTGGGACATCACTTTCTGACCTACTATGGGTCTATTGCTGCTCGCCCAGCCTCAAAGCAACGTCTGGCGAACGTCCGCCAATCCCTGACTGAATCAGGCAAAGACTTCATCGAGCGCTTCGATAGGCTGGTGATCGATGGGGAGGCCGTGAATGATGAGACGAAGCTGATCTCAGCGGTTTCCGGTCTCAGGATAGGTACCAAGCTTTGGGAATCTATCCATCTTACTTTCCCCAGTTCTTATGCGGATTTCCGCACGAGGGCTGGAAACTTCATTCAGATGGAGGAAATAATGGACGCTGCCAAGGCTAACGAGCAGCCTGACACGTCCAAGAGAGTGTGGCCTAAGAAAAATACTAACACTGGGGAATCTTCCCAGCCCAAGAAGGCGACCACTCAAGCTGGCAGTGCTCGCCCAGCGAACTTCAGGCCATTCGAGGAGGCACCTGAGATCATCCAATTCAGGGAGGCCCTCACCGTGGATCCTAGGGGCATCTACGACGCGATAAGGGGGAAAAATCTGCTCCCCCAAGCAAAGCCCATGCATACGAGCGATGCAAATCTTGATGGTGGTAAATTTTGCAACTACCACAACTCCGTCGGCCACCACACCAATGGGTGCCGAGACTTGGTGAGAAATCTTTTCAAACTTTACAATGAGGGTAAGCTCACCCAATTCATCAAGTCCGGAGGTGGCAACGGCGACAACAGGGGCAAGAAGCGTCGCGACGACAGCGGCGGCGACCTGCGCCAACAATTGAACCGCCCCAAGTTAACTCCTCCCATGCCAAAAAATGTTACTGGCGACATCGACAATCTGGGCCAAGACTGCCTTGTGATAGAGGGACCCTTGGGGGGAACTCAATCTGGAGTCGCTCTGTCTGTTCGCCGGGCTCAGGGCGAACAGCGAGCACTCAACAATGTGCACCAGGTGTGCGTCGCTCCTACTGCCGAGAAGCCTCCTTCTCATCAAATCCGTTTCACGGACGACGACCTGAACGGCGTGGTGCAGCCAAACAATGATGCGTTGGTCATCACGGGGAAGATAATGGGAACCATCGTCCATCGGATGATGGTCGACACTGGATCATACACCAACATCCTTTTCAAACATACTTTGGATGCTCTTGGTGGATATGCAGATTACATCGAGCCTTGCGACGATATAATCGTAGGGTTCGGGGACACGCGCAACCTTCCCATAGGGAAAATCAGACTAACTTTGGACTTGGCATCGTCAAAAGAGCCTGAAATGCACCATGCTAGGCAGCTCGACTTCTTGATCATCGACATGCCATCATCCTACAACGCGTTCCTAGGCCGACCTTTCTTCAGCGAGTTCAAGGCGGCCGCTTCAACTTTTTATTACTGTATTAAGTTTCCATCCCCGGCGGGAGCTATAACCGTTAAGGGCGATCAGACACGGGCGAGGGAGTGTCTCGTCCGCTTTGCCAAACGTCATTCTAAGGAAAGCGCCATGGTTGGAAAGTATATTATGTGTCAAACTCAAACTGAACAAATGAACTACTTGGAGGGTCTTCCTAGCAAGTACAGAAAAATTGAAGTTGGGGAATGCAGTCATCAATCCGACGACCACCAAGTGGGGGCGAACGAGCACGCCTCCATGGAAGTGGACGACCACACCCCAATGGAAATTGACGAGCAGTCAGATCCGGGCGACCAGATCCCCGGCGACCAGTCTCCAGAAAACTTCCCAGATTTGGAGCCTAGGTTAGGCTTTGAGCCAGAATGCGGAATTGAGGACCCTCGTTGGAAGGAGCCTAGAGAGCGGGCAACTTCAGCAGAGGACCTTGAAACCATCAAGTTGAACGAAGCTCGTCCCGAACTCGAAGTATTCATAGGTTCAAATTTACC
Organism: Galeopsis tetrahit; assembly: GCA_963675135.1. NCBI lineage: Eukaryota > Viridiplantae > Streptophyta > Magnoliopsida > Lamiales > Lamiaceae > Galeopsis > Galeopsis tetrahit. The sequence goes on along the minus strand of OY776121.1, from coordinate 18,702,651 downwards.
AGAACATCTGCGATCGGACATGATCGCATTTTTGAAAGAGAACATCGGTGCGTTCGCCTGGTCGCACGAAGATATGGTGGGCATTCCCACGAATCATGCCTGCCACAGACTAAATATTGATCCTACAAAAAGACCCATCACCCAAAAGCGAAGAAAATTTGGGCCGGATAAAAGTGCGGCTTTGGCAGTCGAAATCAAGAAATTGATCGACAACAAGTTAATAGAGAAAACTGGAACTGATCCTGAGTGGTTGGCAAATCCAGTGCTCGTCAAGAAAACGACCGGGTCGTGGAGATTGTGCATAGACTTCACAGATTTAAACGACGCCTGTCCAAAAGATCATTTTCCGATGCCCCACATTGATCACCTAGTGGATAACACAGCGGGGCACGAGATTTTAACCTTCATGGATGCCTTCGCAGGGTACCATCAGATTGCAATGCATCCCGACGACCAGCGACATACGGCCTTCATGACGGCGCGTGATATGTATAGCTGGAAAAGAATGCCTTTCGATTTGAAAAACGCGGGGGCAACGTACCAAAGACTGGTAAATAAGATGTTTGAAAAGCACATCGGTGAGATGGTAGAGGTCTATATCGACGACATCGTTGTCAAAAGCTTACGAAAAGAAGATCACCTACACCACCTTGCCATGACATTCGATATCCTAAGAGAGTACAACATGAAACTAAATCCAAAGAAATGCAGTTTTGGAGTTGGCTCAGGAAAATTTTTGGGGCACTTGGTTAGCCAGCGGGGCATCGAGGCGAATCCAAGTAAAATTCAAGCAGTAATCAATATGCAAAGCCCAAGGAACGTGAAAGAAGTTCAGAGGTTGACAGGATGCCTTGCATCGCTGAATAGATTTATTGCACGAACGGGCGACCGTTGCAAACCTTTTTTCGACGCTCTGAAGAAAGGAAAGTTCGAGTGGACCGACGAGTGCGAGAAAGCTTTCGAGAAATTGAAGGAATATTTATCGGATCCGAAGGTCCTATCCAAGCCAGTCCCCGGCGAAATTTTATATCTGTACTTGGCGGCCACTGACTGTGCGATCAGTTCAGTGCTCGTCCGAGCTGAGGGGAGCACACATCTGCCTATCTACTACGTAAGTCAAACACTGCGAGATGCGGAGTTGAGATACACTCCAATGGAAAAATTGGCGTACGCATTAGTCATGAGCGTTAGGAAGTTAAGGCAATACCTGTTCGACCACGAGGTGGTCGTCCTCACCACTTTTCCTCTCCGACGAGCACTGCATCGTCCGGATACCGCGGGAAGGTTTCTAAAATGGTCAGTAGAGATTGGACAATTCGGTCTCACCTACGCACCCAGAACGGCAATCAAGGGACAAGTGCTGGCAGAATTTATCGTAGAGCTCACTTTCCCGGAGAGATTGGCCGAGGGAATCGAGCTTCCTTGGTCACTGTTCGTCGATGGCTCGTCGACGAGCACCAAAGCAGGGGCAGGAGTTGTCCTCATCAGCCCAACCGGACAGGCGTTTGCTTCGGCGATCGAGTTCGAGTATCGGGCGACCAACAACGAAGCAGAGTACGAGGCTCTGGTTGCAGGAATCAAGATGGCTATGGCCGTGGGTGCTAGAAAACTGAAAAAATTTTCTGACTCTCAGCTGGTTGTATGTCAAATCACGGGCGAATACGAGGCTCGCGGCGATCAGATGATAAAGTATCAAGACCTTGTGAAAGGATTACTCGAGCAATTTGATCAATTCCACATCGAGCAAATCCCTAGGGAGGAAAATACGCAAGCAGATGCGTTAGCTCGGCTGGCCACTTCAGAGGGGGAGGCAATTTTTTCAGAAGCAACCATCACCAAGATTTCTTCCCCATCGGTGAACAGAGGTCAAGTTTTGCAGGTTGAAGCGACCAGCGACGAGGACTGGAGGACGCCGATCACCAAGTACATCAAGACCGGCGAGCTCCCGATCGACAAGGTGAAGGCGACCAGGTTGCAGCTCAGGTCCGCAAGGTACACTATTATTGGCGACCAGCTGTACAAACGGGGTTTTTCAATGCCTTTATTGAAATGCCTCGGAGAAGACGAAGCGAAGATCGTCATGCATGAGATCCACGACGGAGTGTGTGGAAATCATACAGGGGGGCAAGCGCTCGCTCTAAAGATCATAAGGCAAGGCTATTTTTGGCTAACACTGAAGAAAGATGCAATCCATTACGCGCAGACGTGCAAGAGATGTCAAGCCTTCGCTCCCGCCATTCACTCACCACCAGACGAGCTCATCTCGGTGTATAGTTCGTGGCCTTTCGCGAAGTGGGGGATCGACATCATCGGACCTTTCCCACCAGCTGCTGGGGGGGTAACTTTCGTCGTCGTAGCAGTCGATTACTTCACCAAGTGGACAGAGGCAAAGGCATTGAAGACCATCACAACGGGCCAAATGACAAGCTTCATTTGGAAGAATATAATTTGCAGGTTCGGCCTACCACGAGCGATAGTGACCGACAACGGACGTCAATTTACAAGTCAAGACATGATGGATTTCTGCTCAAGATGGAACATCAGGAAAAATTTTTCAACACCCTACCATCCACAATCAAACGGTCAGGTAGAGGCGATCAACAAAATCATCAAGCACACCTTGAAAGCTAAGCTGGATGGATTGAAGGGCAAATGGGCCGAAGAGTTGCACATGGTTCTGTGGGCATATCGGACGACCACAAGAAATTCTACTGGTGAAACTCCGTTCGCGCTCGCGTTCGGAACCGAAGCTGTCATACCAGCAGAGGGGCAAGTCCAAACTTTTCGAGTAGCAAATTATGACGAGCAGCTGAATAACGATGCACAGCTCTCCGATTTAGACTTCCTAGAAGAACGAAGGCTAACAGCGGACGAGAAGAATGTGGTCTACAAACAAAGGTCAGAACGCTACTACAACACCAAAGTACGTGCTCGCCAGTTCACTATCGGCCAGCTCGTACTTCGGAGGGCGACGGAGCAGTCCATTGGCATACTTGGCCCGACCTGGGAGGGTCCGTACCGAATAACGCGCACACTCCTAAACGGATCATACGAGCTTGAAGATCTCGAGGGCAAGCCAAGCAAGTACCCATGGAACGCGGTCAAGCTGAAGAAGTATTACCAGTAAGTTTTTAAATTATTTCATATTTGTATAGTTTGTATTTAATCGTCATTTCAAGTCAAGCAAAGTTTTAAATTTCCAGCAAGTGTTAGATAATTTTGAAAGTTTAAGACAAGGCTCTGCGCAGCCATCTAGGATACAAAAGACGAGCACTCTCTTTTAAAAAGATGCTCGCAAGGTAGTGGCAAAGACGATCACTACCTGTCAAACAAGGAGTTCAACCGACGAATGGTTAACTCTAAAAAGACGAGCACTCTTTCTTAGAGTCTCGCAAAGGAAAGACGAGCACTCTTTCTTAGAGTCTCGCAAAGGAAAGACGAGCACTCTTTCTTAGAGTCTCGCAAAGGAAAGACGAGCACTCTTTCTTAGAGTCTCGCAAAGGAAAGACGAGCACTCTTTCTTAGAGTCTCGCAAAGGAAAGACGAGCACTCTTTCTTAGAGTCTCGCAAAGGAAAGACGAGCACTCTTTCTTAGAGTCTCGCAAAGGAAAGACGAGCACTCTGTCTCAGATGCTCGCAAAGGAAAGACGAGCACTCTTTCTTAGATACTCGCAGTGGAAGACGAGCACTCTTTTTTAAAGATGCTCGCAAGATAGCAACGACGATCACTATCTAAAGCATACGAACGAAAACAAATAAAAGGCAATTTAAAAAGACAAGTATCATAACATAAATCGAGAAGCAATGACGAGAACGATCACTCAATATAAAGAAAATAAGCACACACATCATAAGCAAAAGATTCCCATTCATTAAAAAGCCTTAGAAGGCTGAAATTACAAAAAAAGGCCTTAATGGCCGAACAGTCCTAAGAAAAACAAAATAAAACAAAGTACAAAAAAAACTAAACTACAGGAGCATTCTCCTCGGCAGGAGCATCTTGCTCGCCAGCTATCTCCTCGTCCACGACCTCCACTACAGCAGGGGCACTCTGCTCGTCCTGTGGGGTTGGGGAGTCTTCGGGAGGATTTACAAACTCCACCGGAACTCCCAAGAGTCGAGGGAACTGGAGTCCCATTTGCACCAACGGAAGCAGGGGCAGCTCGGTTCCCGGCTGAGGATTCTCCTTCATAAGGAGGTCGTCCAAAAATCCGCCGAGCGGAATCACATCCACTTCCGGATGGGCATCCAACAGTTTATAAATAAGCCCGTGGGCAGTGAGCGCCACCGATAACATGGCCACGCCCCCAGCGAGCTCAGTAGTCTCATCTCGCTCATCTATTGCATCGACCAGCTGCTGCCGAAGAGTGGCCAACTCCTCCTCATCATTTGCGGACTTACTTGTAAGAGTCCTTACCTCGTCCTCGGCAATCTTGAGGCGAGCACGGAGACGTTCGATCTCTTGAAGATCTTCTTGATCCTTTTTTCGAACCATCTCCAGTTGCTCCTCGAAATCGGCCAAATTTGCCTCAGCATTGGCCAGCTTGGTCTCGAGATCGACCACTTTTGCCTCGGAGGCGAGCAGTTGCCCTTCAACAACTGTCTTTGCTTTAGCCATTTGAGCAATTTTTGCAGCCCTGTCCTCGCTAAGTTTGCGGCCATCAGCAATCTGGCTGGCGAGCTTCTCCATGGTATAAGAGGCTCGGCTCAAGTCAATGGCGACCAGGCGCGCATTTTCCATGGCATTATGGTTGTCGACCTCTTCGATCAGTGTGGTCGTCAACGAGCGGGGTATGTGCTTCATCGCCCTCTGGGCGAACAGGTTCAGAGGCTCTTTATCAACCGGGTCTCGCGACCGGTAGAAGCCGAGGAGATTCTCGCTGAAGGGTTGGGCGACCGGATAGTCGGCAACTCTGTTGAAAAATAAGAGTTAGAATGAAAAATACTTGAAAATTTTCTATTTTTAGACAATCTTGAAAAAACTTACTTGGCAACCCTTGCGGCTTCCCAGCCGAGGAGGGTATTATCTCCCGGAGCCCTCTGTCCGACCGAGGAGCTCGTCGCAGTCTCTCGCGACCGAGTACTTCGGGGAGGAGGGGAAGCAACAGTTTTTGGGGGAGGCGAGTCACCCCTCGGCGGAGGGGATCTCCTCGGCGAGATCCTCCTCTCTCTAGCCGGCACGGCCCTCTGCTCGGCAGCAGGTGGGCGAGAAGTGCCCCCTCTGGTCGACCTTGCGACCCTTTTGGGTGGAGCCCCCGAGCTCTCCGCCCCTTTCCTTTTCTTGCCGGCGCCATCGACAATCTTGCGCTCGCGAAGTATTTGTGCCTGTCGAAGCATACTGGTCGCTTTTAGGCGCTCGACTTCAACAGTAGGGGGAAGATAGGCGACAACCCGTTGAGGAACCACTACTAGATAAAGAAGCGAGAAGTCAGTATCTTCGAAGAGTGAATTTAAAAAAAAAAAAGAGAAGAAATTTGAAATATTTTACCTGGAGGGAACTCTCGAGTGAAGTGATGAGGAGGTACTCTGAGACCTGCTCGCTCACGCATGCACTCCCTGTTCAGAAATCGGCAAGACCTCTCCAGGTAGCGACGATTGAGAACACAGCAAACGTGGTACTGAAAGAGAGGAGTAAGACGGTCGTCGGCAGTCCTCTTGCGAACAGTTTCACCTACAAAAAGCGAGGAGTTAGTCAGTATAGAAAGAGCGAGCAGAAATAAAAATAACTTACCACGAATTCTTCGATATTCAGTCTCAATAGGAATGCGATCAGAAGATCCATCCGGCCTCACTGAACTCATCCAGTCCCCGGCCACCCACCACCAATTGGTTTTCCAATCCCTAATCTTGTTGGGAACCCCTTCAACCAACTTAAAATTATCTCGACCTCGTACATAATGGTACCCATGGCCTACTTTCCCTCCGGCCTCGGCCGCCTGAAGAAGATAGTTAATCTCTCTCGGGCTAAGCCACGTATTCCGACATCCGTTCTCGGCTGCTACCAGGCCGAACAGTGTGAGAATGCCGATCAGGTTCGACCAACCGTTCGGTAAAATTTGCGAAGGGGCAACATTCAAGAAGTATAAAAAGTTTGTGATACTGGGGTGTAGGGGGAACCTAAGTCCTGCCTCCATCATACCAATATTAACGGCGACCATGCCCTCCGGCGGCTGGTCGGCCCTCTCATCCTCGCGAGGTACAAAAAAGCAAACATCGGCCGGCAACTGATACCTTTTGCGAGAATTCTCGAGCTGCGCCAAGGAGACTTTGCTCGCATACTTGCTCGCTTCGTAAATCGTTTGGAAAGCTCCTCGATGCGGACGAGGAACCTCTCGAGGAGGGTTTTCGCTGCAATATTTATAGTAGGCCTCCCTCGAGACCTCGTCGCCATCCAAGTCCTCCCTACCACTCAAAATATCTTTTATGCTCTCCGCATATCGAACAACTTCTTCATAGTCCTCGCGGAGACTCCTCGACAAAGTCTCCTCGACTTGGGCGATTTCTAACTGGTCGCCCACTTCTCGATCCAAATCCTGATCGTGCAAATCAGAGTCCGTCTCACCACCACCATCCTCGGCATCACCCTCCTCGGCATCATTGCCGGCATCTTCCCTATCAGATTCACTGGTATCGTCGACATCGACGACCACTGTTTTTCCCAAATTACGGACACTAGCATTTATAGGTTCAGGGGATTGGATCCTAGAGTCCGACGAAGACGCCCTCTCCGTCAAAACAATGGCTAGACGATCAGCCTCGCCGGAACTAGCGGCACCACCATCTAACGGCGGCGAACCACCACCGGAACCGCCACCAAAATCCATTTTTTTCTTAAAGAAATGGGGGAAAAAAGAGATTTAAAGAAGAAAATGAGATTTAATTACCTTTTTAAATCGGAAACCACCACAAAACACGCCGGAAAAGCTCGAAGTTTAAAACTTGGACGGAAACTGGAAGTTCGAAAGTTTGCAAAGTGAAGAAAGTATTTTTGTGAGTAAGGAAGCCATATTTATAGGCAAAATCGACTAGGGGCCTAATTGCAAAAAACGGGGTAAAATCCGTAATTTTCCCAAAATTTAGGGCCATTTCCGAATTCAAATTCGGAGAGTGACTCTCACGCGCGACCTTTGAGGTCGGCACGCGCCCCACGCGCACTGTTCGAAATTCGAGCGCCGCCCACGCGCCTGACACCAATCACGTCATACGTCATCAAAAGTGCCTCGGAAGGCGAGCTCGGCGTAGGAAACGAGGCGACCACTTCCTTTTCACGTCATCAAGATCTCGAAATTGATTGTGTTGTCGAAAACCATTTTCACCAACGGAGAAGACGATCACACTGCTCGCCTTTCCATTCTACGAATACGAAGAAAGGCGACCAGGGGGCAAATGTTATACCTAGTCAAAGAGGTCAATCTTTGACAAGTCAATCCTAGTCACCATCTTACGTGGCGAGGACCAGTCAACAGTCGTGCGACGACTAGTCAACAAGACCAAGAAAATGTAATAGATTTAATGTATTTAATATGTTTAAGTGCTCGTCATGGATGTTGGCGAGCACTCTCTTAGTTAGCTGCTCGCCCAAGTATGTGGCGAGCACGTGCTTATTCTTAGTTAAGATGTTTTAAGTGTTGAAGTCTTGGGAGACAACATGGAGCGTGGCGACCACTCTCCTCGACGGCCCACCGGCGACCACCATGGCCCAGCTCCTCGGCATCTCGGCGAGGACGAGCACCAGAGGCGGTTTAGCATTAAATGCGCCATCAAATCACCTTTTCGGGCAGAATGAAGGCCCAATCTGGAGGCTCCACGTGTAAAGGGCGGGCAGCCCTCGAAAAGCAGTATATAATGCCCATTTGGGCTCATTTGTAACACAAGTGAAAGATTCCACAAAATCTCCCTACCCAAAGCAATAAACTCTCCCAAGCTTCTAAAGCTTTAGCTTCTCCAAGAAGCTATATCTTGTGTTCTTGTGTGTTCTTCATCAAGTTCATCACAAATCATCACTTTAATCCATATAAACACGTAATAACCCCCGTTTAATTATATATGTTTGTATCGTGCTAAGCACAGTCCACATCCAAAGTCAACCCGTTTATAGTGCATACAACAGTAGCTAAAAAAGAAACAATTAAGACAAACCGAACACAATGATTTATAGTTGCATCCAATTGATAAAAAATGTTGGCAAATACTTGTGTGTATCTTGATCCAATTTTCTAAACAAATGAATGTTATTCAGAAGTGATTCGGTACAATACCGTACAGAAAATTTCAGTATTGAAATAATCGATATCGATATTATATCGAAAATTTCAGTATACCGATATACCTATTTTGTACGGAAATATCGGAATTCCATTCATACTGTTCCAAAAACAAAATATTACAGAAAACTCACAAATCTATGGAAGAAAATTTCTAATTTTTCAACGAAATCAACGATTGAATCTCTATGCATCTTCTTGCTGCAATTTTGGTTATCGTCCCAAACAAAATTTGGGTATAGACACATGAGTTAACATTAAAAGGAAAAAACAGTGTTGCTATCTTTTACTTTGCTTAACTCACTAAATCATTCACCAATAATATATAAATGAATTATTGCACTCAACTACTACCGATACAAATATACACAACATAATGAAAAACAGAGTGGAGAGTGCGGGACAGGGGTCGACGGTAGCAATTTGAATGTCGTCGGCGGGGTAAAAAAAATTTGGGGGAGAAAGAATTGTAGATCTAAATCTGTTATCTCAGATTTGTATTTTGACTAGGGCTTCTGGGTACAGTAGAGTACGTGTAGGGTCTTTTAATTAAGGGGGTGTAATTGATGGTAGATATTGATAGATTTTTTTGGACTTTGGCTATTCCATTCGAATTTTCAAGGATTAGTTATTAATAGAGTCATTTCACTGCTAGTTTAATTTAACTGAACCTTCAACATATTTTCTTATCTAATAGAGTCAAATTGAAAAATGTAAAACAATTATACCTTTTCATTAATTTGAAACAATTCGAAATTCTGAATTCAAATTAACAGGTCAATTAAATCCCTTAATTAGATATAAACAGAGGATCTCGAAAATTGCATAATTTAAGGAGCTTCCAAAAATTAAAAAATTTCCTAAAAAGTAGGTATCCTCATTAATTCGTTTAACTTGTTTGAGCTTTGAGATTTTTGCAGTCTGCATTTACTTCTAGCGATTGTTTCATCTTTCTCTGCATTTTCCGGGCGATAAGTTTGACGATTCGCCACATCAGGTAATCCGATCATATATGTGTAAAGGCAAAATATGAATTAAGTACTGCATATATATGTCGTAACATGATTATATATGTGTTAGTGCATATAGAGATGTGTAGACTAAAAAATATGAAAGCATACGAGCAGAGAAATTTGAACTAATAATTCTTTAATTCAAATAAAGAGCATAAAAAATATATGGAGGGGAATAGTGCATGGTATTGTAATCTATGCACATAGAACTGCATGTCTATATGTGAGTAAAGACAAAATGTGAAGTAAGTAGTGCATATCTATGGCGTACCATGTATTTAACATGCATATGCATTGTGCAGTGCACGCTCTCTTATATGCATTGTGCAATTAACTTGTTTTTCCCATTGAAATCAACCTTGTAGAAAATAATATAATCCATTTGAAACCTTGACGATATCGACAGCCTGTTCAACGCAAATATATTGGAAAACTGATTAATGGATGCACTAAAATACGTAATATACATAGGCGAAATTAAATCAAAAATTGAATTTATGATATGAATATTGCTGGTTGAACAAGTACTGCATATATCCGATTAAATCAATGATTGGTTTGATGAGATGAACAATAATCGAAAGATAAACAACAAAAGATAAGAATTGGATACGTACTGTGCAGGCGAATCTTGATATAATATCAATATGACCGATCTAATTCTGATCTCAGGCGAATCGGAGAAATAGAATCAAAGATACTGAAATTGAAATGCGAATTTGGGAAAAAAATTACGGTGCGTAACAAGAATCTAAGGGAATACTTTTTGAAAATCAAAATTGGAAAGTCGTTGAATTATGGGAAACATAACCTAAATTTTAGAATTTTGATTATGCAACTTTTTTGGAATTTAAAATATGCATTTAGTTTTTTATTGACATAAATAGATTAAATAATTAGATTAAGGATATAATGGTATTTTTTGCTTTAATTTGACTCTATTAGAAAATTATACATCTTGTGTTTCTATTAGCTTAATGGGTTCTAATAGTGGACTTATTAGACAATAATCTCAATTTTTAAAAGTCTTTCAAAATTCTGAGGTATTCAATACAGATTTTAAAAAGTCTTTAAAAATCATTAGGTATTTAACCGTCTATGGATTTTAATACTCTATGAATTTTGTTAAATTCTCCTCCAAAAATATAAATAAATTTCACTATCCAAAATCTCTTCTAAAAACAAGAGATTTCAACGGATTCTCACATAGAATTCTGAAAACGAAATATCAGAAGTATGGATGTCAATATTGAGAGAACTCTGAAGACGAAAGATCAGAAGTACGGATGACAATATTGAGAGAACTCTGAAGACGAAAGATCAGAAGTATGGATGGCAATATTGAGAGAACTCTGAAGACGAAAGATTAGAAGTATGGATGACAATATTGACCCGACCAGCGGGTACCCACCCCACCCCACAAGCTTTGGGTCAGGTCGGATCCGTCCCGTATTGAGTATGGGTCGGGTCTGGGTCTTATGTCCAACCCGCGGGTATCCGACCCGACCCAAATTAATATATAAACTTTATATATATATATATATATATTTTTTATTGGTAAAATATTTATATATATATATATATATAATATTAATTTAAAAAAACACTTGACATTAAAAAAAAAACCTCTTTGCATCAATACCGGAGGTTATGAAAATCTATTGAATCAATAAAAAAAGTATATTCCACAATCCTATAAATCAATAAAAAAAGTCACCAATCAGCGTCTAAGTAACCGAGGATGGTGTATGTAGATGATCTTTGAAATGTAAGGTCACAGTGCAGCGTACCTTTGACGTATCTAAGGATGCGTTTGACAGCAAGATAGTGATCATGTGTAGGAGAATGCAGGAATTAACTTACATGATTCACAGCATATGAAAGATTCGGGCGAGTGATGGTGAGATATTGGAGAGCACCGACCAACGATCTATATAGAGTAGGGTTAGGAAATGCATCACCATGGCTAACAAGTGTGATTCCTGGCGGCAAGAGCTGATAATAAAGCAGCGGCAAGAGCTGATAATAAAGCAGCGGCAAGAGCTGATAATAAAGCAGTGGTAGCAGAGATGTTACATTTAAATGACCCAATCTACTTAGCAACTGAATAACAGAAAAAGACGCATGACCCAAACAGGAATGCCACAACTCAAAAGATGTTTTTAATGACTTGGATCGGAGGGCAGCCACCAATGCCGGAGTTTCCACGGTCCAAGATATACAAGTCGTCGCTACATCTGCCTCGAGCCAGAACTTGCCTTGTCAACCGGTTCTAAATTTCAAATTTCTGATCAGAAAATGTAACAATAACCGGCAAATCCGAAGTTAACTTGCTAATAGACATGGACTCTATGGATTTTATAAATCCACTTACTTTTTAAAGTCCAAAAAAATTCAATAGAATCACAATTGAATACATCCCCCTAAGTTTATTTAACAATATAAAATTATATTATAAAAAAATATTATTTTATTAAAATTTAGGTATATCGGGGTATTTCGGTATATATACTGAAATACAGCGGTATGACCTATTTTCACCCCTTATCCTAGTTAAAGCTACCAAACTTTCCTTTTAGTCACCAAAAGTAAATTTATACATGAAAGAATATTCTAGAATAATACTTCCTCCGTCCCTTCAAAACTTACCAATTTTGCCATTTTGGTGTCCCACCGAAAGTTACTAATTTCATTTCTGGTAAAACTCACTATCTCCCTATACCTTTTTCTATTTCATATCTCTCTCTGCCTCAACAATCCACTACACATATAATACTATAATTCTTAATCAACATGCAGAAAGCAAATCGACAACTTTTGGTGGGACTGAATAAGTCATGGTAACAGTCCTGAAACCAAAGGCTACAATTTAAGGAATTCTTTGCTCTTTGCACGACTGCCAACAGTGCAAATTTTGAACTTCAAGTTGAATGACTAATTTATTTGGTGGAACTATGATGGCAGAAAATGTTCATATTATCAGTCTCTATGTACAAATGTCAGTGAACTTACAGCATATTTAACCAGCATTAGCTAACATTTTTGAAGGTGTGCTAATTCAGTTTCCTTTGCAGTGTTTTCAACAGCTATCCACCAGCTTTCATCTTCTTCACACGAATCATCCTGTTCAACATGGAACAAGCCTTTCAACTTATACTCTAATTATAATAAAATACAAATCTGTTAGGTAAGTTATTGAGTCGAGTCGAAATCGAGTGTTCCATCGAGTTCAAAAGAATTGAGCTCAATCAAGTTTGAGTGAGTTTAGAGAATCGCTTGACACTACTCGACTCGACTAAGCTCATTTACACACCAATACATACTGTCATGCAACTAAGGATGAGTAAATAGTTGACAGGATTAAAAGATAAGTAGAGATATTGAGCTAACCATCTGAGTAAGGTCGAGTGCTTTCTGTATCTTTTCTACCTCTTCTGCAACTTTTATAGCTTCATGCCACCACTCTTGCTTACCGCAGCTGTCTAATAATCTCTCGTCATCTGCAGGATCTGTATTCTGAAACTGATTTTCTTCAGAAACACTGCAGAGAAAATCAGTTTCGGGAATGACTTCATCGGGGACTGGACGTAGTGGAGATCGATAGCCTGGTAAATCCAATCACCCTATTATCATAAGTTAATTGGAATGAATGGAGTTAATGCAGCTAATAATAATAATAATTCACCTCTGCAATCTGGATCATGACACTTTTGATAATAACCACCCTTCCTCAGATCAACAACATAAATCACTGAAAAAATAAGCATCCATGAGGTTGTTATTCTACATAAGTTTATCCGTGAAATATCAGCATACCAGAAGAGGTATCAGACCCGCCCCATTGCAGGTCACAAGGCTGGGCGACCAAAATAGGGCGGGTCAGCTGCGGGGTGGGCCAAATTGCCATCTCTTTATGCTAAGCTGGACAAATGGGCTACAGATTCTCAGAGAAAGTAAATACATACCATGATTGCTTTTATGTTCTCGGCCAATTCGTTCACAATATCTGTTTCTTGACATACTATAAACCATTAGTCCATATTCTGAGAGCCAGTACCAGCTCCGTATTTTTCCTGTAAGCAAAGAAGTATGTGTGTGAGAATTTTTTAAGCAATATATCAGATAAGAGAACTCGGTAAGAAACGAGACCAAACATTTGCAATAACATATCAAAAGAATGGTAACAATGCAGAAGACTATAATAAATTTGTCATGCTAGAGAAATGATGTTTGATCATAGCATCATCACCTGGTACGTTTCCTGTGGAGGCAATGGCTTCAACAAACGCATCCAAAGCTGGGAATGGTGATTTTCCCATCAAGTAAGTTCTTGAAGCATCATTTATACAGGCATCAAAATCAAATCGAATTGGACCACCATTGTGTTTCTGGACATCATTGGTAATCTGTTATAACGAAAATTTTGAGATTCTGAACAATACAATGTGTGTGTGTGTGCGTGAAAGAGAGAGACAGGCAAACAAAATCCAGGAAAAGGAAACATCAGTAGAAGTACCTCAGTTTCAAAGTGCAGCGCCTTCACACAGTCTAAATCCATTTTGCAAATTAGAAGTTTGTCACAATCAGAATCCATGTTGCAAATCAAGGAGGACATGAAAACATCTTCTTCACTCTGCCACGTTAATTGAAAAACCTTATTTTTTCTAAATTTATTGTACTGTCTGTAGTTGAAGAATTAACCCAATGTAATCCAATGAATTACACTATAAAGATTAAGTAAATTTTTACCCCCTCCGCCTTTTACTAAATTACTTGTTTTTATTTTTGGTCTGTCTTTTACTAGATTAAACATTTTCCAAAAAGGAAATAACTCACTTTAACTATCTCCTCCAAACACCACAACATTACACTATATGTCATTACTTTATCTACAATAAAAAAACATTTCCTACCCTTTCCCACTTAATTGACTCCCATACCCTTTCCCACTTTATCACTTTAAATATGATTAAACAATCTTACATTAAAACCCGTGTCCGGGTCAAATAAGTAGTCAACTTAGAGACGGAGGGAGTAAAAGACTTTGAATCTTTCTTTTTTTCATGGTTCTAGAGTTCGCTGATCAATCTGCACAGTGTGCAACCTGGCATCAGGAAGGAGAATATGATTTCTCTAGTAAAATCCAAATTGAAATTAATGTTGTCAGCTAGCACAGTATATGCAGAAACACTGACAAATTGCTAATGAAATTGAGACATTCGAATGCTAATTTCAAGAATATACACTCCTTACCATTCCCTTACATATAAAACGGCCACTTGGTAAAAGGAAAGAGTTCTTCCCTGCTTTCGATGAAAATGGTAGTCGAAAGCAACGGTTCCTAGTATATACAGCAGTATCCACAAAAAGATGGCAATTGGCATCAGCAGAATTTGAACCCTTTGAAACTAATAGCTTGTCATAATTTTTATCCCTTTCTCTGTAACTCTGAATGCGTGAAGATATCTGGCCAAAAGAAATAAGAAAAGGTAAGATATCTGGCCAAAAGAAATGTTATAAACAGATCACCAGGAAATGTTCTAAACAAGCAAAGAACATGAAATTATTGCTTTTGCTTAGCATTGCTAGCGAATCAAATATGACTTGATTAAAATCCCATCTGCAATACCTCAGCAACAAATGCACCAGCATGAGAGTTGTCTTTGAATGCAGTCTTTGGCAAACGAATAATTAAATGACGTGAAAACTTATCTGCAAATCATTAATGAAAACTTATTCAAAAGATAATCCATGAGTACAGTACAGTTATCATAACCAAAAAAGTATAACTGTTGAATGTAAAGACGCATATATCAACTTTCCAACTACAATATTTAACAAGACGAAGGAATAAATTTCACAAAAGACAGTGAGAAATATAAGAATTATACTACCTTCAGTGGATGAGTCAAGTTCTACAATTAAATCTTCAGTTCCCTGGATAGAATACTTCTCGAGTAATGCATCAAATATGACATTTAACAGGAGGTCCACCATTTCATCTCCATTTCTATCAGCATTTTCTCTCTTATTGAACTCCAAGTCAAAGTAGAGGTGGCACGGCAGTCCCTAAAAGTAGGGCAATAATCAGGATGCATAGAAGAAATCTTTCACCATCTCCATCAGTTCTAACTTTCTATAATCTAATAACTAAAATTAATTGTCAACTTTCTTAACACTGATTTTCAGCACACAGAATATGACCCTAAAGCCAAATAGTTACACCTTATCATCATTAAATGGAAAAACTACCTCTTGAATTACTTCATAATGGTGGCGAAATTTTGAATTCATCTCCTTATACCTATATAAATCAAACAACCACAAATACAGTTCAAATGGTGGGGAGAGAAGTCATACATTTCCATTCACAAGCATGGAAATACCAAATGAAAATAAAAAATCACCTCCGCCAAAACTCCCTATATGTGGAAATTAGAAACCTCCTTTGACCATTCATATGATCTTGGTAACTAAAAATACGTGTATTCATGTGCTGTTTCGCGAATTTCACAGCTTCATCTTGCCGTGGAAATGTACCCCAGATTGCTTCACTAAAAAAAATAACATACAAATTCTCAATCTGCAAAACTATTGATTTATCATCAAAATGTTAAAAAATAAATTACCTTAACTTGTGTTGTTCGGCGAGATCAACACGAATTTCACGCAACAATCTCAGCAAACGAGCAGGCCTTTTCGGAGGAACTCCATGTGGAGAACCGTAGAACACTACCGGAGAAAATTGTTTACCAGATTTCGGATTTACACCATTACTCTCAGCAATTGTGGATGCTTGTGGTGAATGCTCTTGCTTTAATTTTCGTTTCTCTTTTCGTTTTTCTCTGACAGCAGATTCTGAAAATAGAATAATTTGAATTTGACAGTTCGAATTTAAATCCACGAAATAGACAATTTATCCACACCTTACTGAAATCAAGATGGTAAATATTTATGAAAAAGAGGGAGAGAGAGAGAGAGAGATTACGCGGAGGAGATACTCCACACTTGAAGCACTGGAACAAACGGTCTACATCGTCCATGGTGGTTTTTGATTCTCCGGAGAAGATTGTTGTAGATTTCCCGGTGGAGATGCTGCTCTGGTTTGTACTTTCGGCGGGGCGGGAGGAAGATTTTCCACTACTAACGAACGCCCCCAATTATAAGAAAAAACACCCCATTACAATTTGAAAATCCTCTTCTTATAAACACACCCCATTTAATTTTTTCTTTCTCTCACTCTCTCATTTACCAACACACTCATTTAACATTTAGGATTGATATGTATTTGATATTTTTGATTTGTTGTTGAATACATTGTGTTATAATTGCATAAAAGAATTAAGTTTGATATACTAAAATGTTATTTTTACTCTCGTTTTTGTGCATTTTTGCTGTCAAATCTATTGTTGTGTTGAAGGTGTTTGGTCAGATTCGTGGCCGCACATTCCTTGTTGTGTACGGTCAAAACGGTCGCACAACCAAGAAAGAACATGACCATAATGGCCGAACACGTACGAAGGTGCATGAAAAAATTGTGTTCGGCCAGTACTCGCCGTACACTCAGTGATGTGTTCGGCCACGATTCTGGTCGAACATATTGACGACTGTTGTAGCTCATAATTTTGTATATTCTGTAAAAAAAATGTAAAAAACATTAAATATATTTACATTAATGTTCTACATCACGTTTTCATCTTTCATGACTATGTTGATTGTGATTATATCTTCGTATGGAGAGTTTATGCATGAAAGGTTTTTAGAATAAGTGTGATTTTTTAAAGTAAAAGTACAAATTGTTGGAATGAGGGTTAAATGATAGAGAAGAATGAGGGTGTGTATAACATATGGGGTGTATTTATAATCTTTTAAAATGTGTAAAATAATATTTTAGTAAATGCATTAATGTCTATTTTTATCCAAATAAATTTGGGGTTTGTATAACACAATTTGGAGTGTTAATAGCCCCTTCTCTCATAAAGAAATTAAAAGGAAATTAAAAGGTGAGGCTATCAACACCCCAAATTCTGTTATACACACCCCAACTCTTTTTAGAGGAAAATAGACATAGATAAATTTCCTAATTAGTCATTTTAAAACTTTTAAAAAATTATACACACGCCGAGTAATTATAAATACACCTCATATGTTATATGGTACACACTACCATTCAATTGATCAATTTTTGGAAGGTCACATGTATGCAGGACACTTAACTCCTATTTAAGATACACGTGTGCTAAATTAGTCAATGATCAAAAGATAACCGATACAGATTTTAGATGCATTGGAAAGAGAATGGTTGAATACAAATGCTATACCTAAACATATTTACAACGTCCCGTTGAAGTATAGAGTTGTGGAGTGCAAGAGTGGATCTCAAGTGCAGTATCTTGTGGTAAAATTGGAAGTTCAAAGGTATTTATTTCAATTATAGTTGATGCGAGAAGACCAACATGATAAATCATACTCCCCGTTCCGCCATAAGCTTCCCATTTACTTATTTTGGACGTCCCGTCATAAGCTTCACATTTCTTTAAATGACAAAATTCATTATCCCTCTCTACATTTTCTTATTTCTATATCTATCTACATTTCCCCTTTCCTACCTCTCTCCACCTTTCTTTTTCATATCTCTCTTCACCCCAATTACTCACTACACATTTTATACTATATCTTTTAATATCCGTGCAAAAAGAAAATGAGAAGATTATGGCGGTACGGAGGAAGCATAGTTTTTGCTCATTTTACAAGTGTGGAGCTACTGCATGATTTTTCATGTGTCTTGTTTATGAACTACACGTATAAGACCAATGTTTATAAACTGTCCATATTAGAGATAGTTGGACAGACATGACATTTTCTCACATGCAACATTTTAAATGACTTGATGCACATATATTTTTTGTCTACCATTATTCTAACTGATAGAGAGTTACCTTGTTTAATGTAGTAGAGTCCATGCTTCCCTCCGCCACACATTTGTTGTGTAAGTTATCCAACGTGATCGTCATTTACCTAAAATACATATGCAAAGTATTTATTTCAGGATGTCATTCCTCGATAAAAGCACAAATAAGAGCTATATTCAAAATAGGGTATGTAAAATCTCACAGACCCCTCAAAGTACGTGTGGTTTGATCGGTTGAAAATGTCTAATTTAATAACTCATTCGCATGGAAATGGACCTTCAACTATTTTCATTCGTCATATTTCCATGTATTATAAAGTTATATGAGACTTGAAACTCGGTAGCAAGGACGGATGATCCTGATCACCAGAAAAAGGTCCCTTCCAACACACCATTTCACTATTTAGCCTCGTCCATTTGCTCAACTGTAGGTGCCTCTTCAACCTTATTCTTTTGTGTCATTTGTTCAATTCGTTCTCATTCCATTTTTTAAGAGTGCATTGCTTAATACGACTCGATGCCTTCACTCTAACCATCTTGTGAACTTCAAACCTACAAACAAGGATCATGAAGTAAATTAGATAAACCTTAAATTAGACAACATTAAAAAGCATAGAAAAACAAAACTATGCCTAGTGTAAGGCCAAACAAAACGTTCATTTCACATATTGTTCGGTTGTACGGGTCGTGCAACCTAGTGGACCATACACATTGTATGGTGTGCAACCGTGATATCGGCCAAACATAGTTCATACAGTAGCAGAATTACACACATACTTGAATCGCGCACATCACAAACTCAATTTTTTATGCAATCACTACCTAACGTACGTATTCTATTATAATTTGTATACAATATAATCACTACAAATCATGTAAATAATTCAAATTCTACACACACAACCCTTATAAATTTAGGAAATAAAAACATTTAAAATGAAAAAAAAAAATCTTACTATATCTTTGATCTTCATCACCCATGTTCGTTTAATATAATCGAACTACGAACTTGTTCGACCAAGAATCAACAAGCTTCAACCGAAACACATTTTTTTTCCGGAAGATGAACAATAATGTGGATGAGAAGAGAGGGTGAGGGGGAAAAGAATGAAGTGTGTTTAGTAGGGATTTTCTTAGGATAGTTTTTGTATCGCCTGGACTATTAATAGTTCGGATGTCAAATTGCATCGCTCTGTGTCGCCCTCTGTGTCGCCTTAACTTGATACTTGTTGCCTTTTTTTAATATTTTAAAATAATTATTTAAATTTTATTTTATTATTTACTATTTTATCCTTTATTAAAATTAATAATAATATTATTTAAATTAAACAATACGAACGTAAAATTAGATTTTTTTAATAGAATTAAATTATTATTTTATTTATATTTTATCTACACCTGCTCATTTAATTAGTCCACTCTCAAATTATTTTTTTACTACGGTTATCTCTGCACCCGCTCATTTTATGAGATCACCCCAAATCATTTTTTATAAGTTCACCCAAAATTATTTTTTACTGCTCATTTTATAAGTTCACCTCAGAAGATTTTTTTTAAATGGAGTAATTACATTTAAAGTACTATATTATCATTTTATTAATTTACACAAAATATAATAAAATCAACCCTAATTTGTAGGGTGATACTCGAGTACATGCAAGATACCGGTACACACCAATTTTAATTTTTTATTTATATTTTATCTACACCCACCTATTTAATGAGTTCACCCAAAAATCATTTTTTTACTACGGTTATTTGCACCCGTTCATTTTATGAGTTCACCCCCAAATCATTTTTTTATCACGGTTATGTGCACCCGCTCATTTTATGAGTTCACCCCTAAATTATCTACACCCCTCATTTTATGAGTTCACCCCAAAATTTTTTTACTACGGTTATCTGCACCCATTCATTTTAGGAGTTCACCCCCAAATCATTTTTTATCACGGTTATGTGCACCCGCTCATTTTATGAGTTCACCCCTAAATTATTATTTTTACCACGTTTATCTACACCCCTCATTTTATGAGTTCACCCCAAAAATATTTTTAAAGAAGTAATTACATTTAAAATACTATATTATCCTTTTATTAATTTACACAAAATATAATAAAATCAACCTTAATTTGTATATTTACAATCTGTAGTCAAGTCATTACCGAGTTACCGTCGATTCACCATCAAGTCATCCATATTTTTAGAAAAAAATCGTAAAACATAATTTTAAAAAAAAACTATCGAAATTAGGCAAAAATCTTGATTTTTTTTCTTTCTAAGTTTTCTTCCCTTTCCTCTTTTTCTCCCATTTTCAGTTTTTATTCCAAACTTTTAATTTCTTCGTTTTTTTTTCCTTTTACTTTTTTTTTATTTTCCATTTTTTCATGTGTATTTTTTTTTAATTTTAATACAAAATAATATTATATGTATGATATTATTATAGTCGTTAATACAATAAGTAATAACGAGTAATACCATAAATTGTAATCAGTAATACCATTAACAGTAATTAGTACGAATAAACACTTATCTTATTAAAAGTGAGATGGTCTCATGGCGACACTGTTCATAAATTAGTAGAAATAAACACTTTATTTTTTTCAAAGTGTTAAAACGTCATTCTCAAACTATGTTTTGGAAAGCAGAATTTTGGTGAAATCAGAATAAAAAAACTTTAGAAAATGCGAATGGAACTATAGGAAAACGTCATGATCAGACCATCGATTAGTTCTAAAAATTATGTGTCCATATAATGTTGCTTACGAACATTGACCTAATGTCCGATTTGTATAATGTAACTAGATTGATTGTTACCAGACTTGAAAATTACATTATTGAGGACACATTTTTATTTTGGAAGGAATGTTGGTAGTAAAGTTTTTATTTTGAGAATAATATTGAGTGTTTCGATGACACGGCTCCCATAAAGTTTCGAATAAGATAATTTCTTATTCTATTGTCTTTTGCAATGACGATAAATAAAAGTTAAAGGTCAGTCTCTTTTCATGGTAGGTGTGTAGTGTGTACCTTCTGAAACATGTTCATGCATAGACAATTATATGTTGCAGCCCTCTAGAGTTAAGAGTGTATTGAAAAATATTTACCTAGATTCAAATGAATAACAAATTTACAAATTTATACTATGGAGTACATGTTTCAAATATTTTTTTAATTGACAAATTAAACTTAAAATATATTATAAATTTATTTGAATTCTTTACGGGCACTAACAGTCCTACGTTGCCCATTGTGACATTGTCCCTCCTTTACGTCAAAAAAAAAATAAAAAATATTGTGATCGAGAGCAAACCGAGTAAGTGGAGACTTTTTGGGCCAACAATGTTATCCCATTTAATTAAAAGTGGAGAATGTTTTGGGCTAGCATTTAATTAAAAGTGGCCAGCCCAATTGTTTTATCAAAGAAAATAACCAAATTGAACAGCCAATTTCTTGAATTGTGCGTGAGTAATAACAAATGTTAAAAAAAAAAATAACAGAATGTTCTTTCAACAATTACAACGAAAAAATACATCAGTTTTCAAAATAATCTCATCTTCATGTTGAGCCCCCTAAAATATTATAAAACATGCTGAAATTTTATAATATTATAAAACATGCTGAAATTTTATAATGAATGAACAAAAAATTCCTCAAAATTAATCCACACAATTGATGTCTTTTGTCTTTTTTTTTTAATGACAAAATCATTATCTTATGTATTATTAGATGAAGTTGTATCATCATTCTCATGTTGAGAAGACATATATCTGCAAAATATACATTAAAAATAAAATTAATAAATGTCAGAATCTAATTATATTCATAAATAAAATTCATAAATTTCAAATAAATCTCATAAATCAATAACCATATACTCATGTTAGAGAAGATATATCTGCAAAATATACATTAAAAATAAAATTAATAAATGTCAGAATCTTATTATATTCATAAATTTCAAATAAATCTCATAAATCAATAACCATAGAGAAATCATACAAATTTTATATGAATAACAATTGAGATTTGAGAATACTGCGTTAATGTGATTGTGCAGAAAAAACAAAGTATTAACACAGAAAAAAAATCAAAAGTTCAATCAGAGGAATGCTCAATATCACATAAAAAAACTAGAAGTAATTATCAACAATTTGAGAATACCTCTTTTTACTCATGATTCGACTAAAAATGAAAAAAATAAATAAATATAAATTACATAATGTTAACTGGATCGAGCAGCGGATGTGCAGAGAGTTTTTTTTGGAACGTGTTTGGGATCGGGAATGGAATTTTGTAGGTTTTCTCCTGATTTTAAAAAATCCAAACGAATCTCTTTCTGTTAGATTATATAAAGTATCTACTGCTAATTTTCTGATCATAAACATATCAATTACTCCATGATCATAAATTGTAACAACTAGTTTTCTGAATTTTGAATAGACGACAATCAATAGCACATACAAAATAGCCGCGTCCAATTTTGTGATCTCGAAACAGAAATTTGTATAAAAAATTCAACTAAATTAATAATTTAACCTAAAATTCAATTCATTCAAATAAAAAAAGATAATTTATTGTTTATTATGATTATTAATGATATGAGAATTAAAATAAAGATTATATATTATCAATTAATTTTTTTATTAATCATGTGAGGATAAATTTGTAATTTTATAATTATATATTTAAAATGATTAAATTTAATTTAAAAGTGTAATAGGGCGACAAAAAACGATAATAAGTGCAATGCAAGGCGATGGATTCTGCGACGCCAAATGCAACAGGTAGCAGGTCATCAAATATAAGCCATTAGATTTCACATCTGATGGCTCAGATTACTGGACTGTCGATAGTCCAGGCGACATTGGACTATCCTTAGAAGGCCCCGTGTTTAGTAATGAATTAGTTTTGGGTGAGTAAGGGTACGATAAAGAAAAAATGGGGTGGGTCTAGTAATATAAGTTGATTTTTTTATAAAAGTGTAGGGTGTGTTTAACATTCTTTGGGTGCAAGTATTAGCTCCCTTTTCTATTTGGTGAAGTGTCGATTTTGAGGGTCACTACTAAT
Source organism: Galeopsis tetrahit (assembly GCA_963675135.1). NCBI lineage: Eukaryota > Viridiplantae > Streptophyta > Magnoliopsida > Lamiales > Lamiaceae > Galeopsis > Galeopsis tetrahit. Next base: position 18,679,396 of record OY776121.1, on the reverse strand, counting down.
ACTTAGGGGTGAAAATGGATCAGATACGGACGGATAGTGCTTATACCGTATTCTAAACCATATTTTTTTCTCGAATTCGGAGTCGAATACGGAAAAGACGGATTCAGATACGAATTCGGAATATTCGGTATACGGATACGGAACGAATATCGGACGAATCCGGGCCGGATTCGAATAACTATAATCGGATAATATATTTCAAATGGAAATCATCAAAATGTGATTGAAACACATAAAAAATCAACAAACATGAAATCATCAAAATATATCCTTCGTAAACATCACCACTTTGGGCTAGTCTTGTATGAAATATTGCATATATGCATTTCAGTCATTCACACACATGTTCTTTATAAATACACTCACAAGCTTAATTCACACACACAATTTTTATAAATACACCAACAAACTTAATTCACACACATTTTTATAAATACACCAACTAACAACTTAATTCGAAATTTTTAATCCGTTTATTTTACTCGTTTCTGTGATTTTTTTATCTTTTATTTTATTGTCGAACGCGGGATATTAAATGTAGTAATTCAAATTGTAATATGTAGTAATACACATTATTTTATGTAGTAATAACACAAACTATTTATATAATAATACAAATTCACACGTTTTTTCTAGTGTTTTTATTGATGTAGTAACTCACATTATAATATGTAGTAACATATATTATCGAATGTAGTAAACACAATAATCATGTTGTAATACAAATGGTTTTATTGTAGGATGATGCGAAAAATATTAGATCATTTGATAAAGTTACTTATAGTAACAAACGTCTATTCAATGTAGTAATTCAAACTGTAGTATGTAGTAACATATAATTTTTTATGTAGTAAAACAAATTATTACATGTAGTAATAACACAATTTTATATAGTAATACTGATTCATTTATATTTTTATATTTTTTTTATTGATTAAGTAACCCACATTATAATATATAGTAACATATATTATTGCATGTAGTAAGATATATTATTGCACGTAATACAAAATAACATTGACTCATAATAATTAGTGTTAAAGAATATTTAAAGAAATATAAAATATTTAAGGATTAAGGTCATCGTAAATTGCAGCGTCCGACCGCGGCCTGAGGTGACCGAAAACTGCTCGGAGAAGACGACCATGTTCAATTTCTGTCAGTGGGTGCATTTATAAAAAATGTGAGTGTGAATTGAGCTGTCAGTGGGTGTATTTATAAAAAATGTGTGTGTGAATTAAGCTTGTGGGTGTATTTATAAAAAATGTGTGTGAATTAAGCTTGTGGGTGTATTTATAAAAAACATGTGTGTGAATGACTGAAATGCATGTATGCAATATTGCATATAAGTTTTTGTGCACCACTTTTTAGTTTTTAATAAGGCCCAATAATGTTATAAGTTATAATAGAGCTTTAATAAAATTAATATAAAATATAAAATAAAATATATTAAAAAATCCGGGTATCCGGATTTATTATCCGGATAATATCCGATAAAATATGGGAAAACTCGAATACGGTCGGATATTATGTATTCCGAATCCGAATCCGAATCCGAAGTCAACTATCCGTATCCGAATCCGTATCCGCCCGGATACTAAATTTTTATACCGAATTCGTATCCGACCGGATACGGTTCCGGATCGGTCAGGAAATATCCGATCCGTTTTCACCCCTACTTATACTCCAAAATTCTCTAATAATATCTTACGGTGTGTTCGATTTGAATTGTGATTGTACGTTCTTCAATGTGTTCAGCTCATATGACTGTACATTAGATATTTTGTACGTTTTTAATAACTGAACACTGATTTTATGCCTATTTTATAAAAGCAACTTAAAAATTTTATGCATATTTACTTTTTGATCAAAATTACGAAATCTATTTAGAGCAACATTTGAGGTGTGAGTAGTGAGATTGTTCCATTTTTTATTCTTCTATTTCAAGCACTAGATTTTACCCGTGCGATGCACGGACCTATTGTAATTTTTTTTCTAAACAGTAAAAAAAATATGTACTCTTTCTGTCCGTCTATAAATTTTTCATTTTATCACTTTTTATTTATTCACCTATAAGTTTTTCATACTTTTTTTTACAAATATCTTTTATTTTTTTATTCTAAACTTCACTTTATATCTTATTTATTCTCTCTATTTTTTTCTCTCATAGTTAATAGACAAAATTGGGTATAAGGCATGCAAATTACAGAGACAATTGCAAACTAAAGACATGGCCTAATTATCCATTCTTCAAAAGAAATATATCCTAGCTTCGTATCCTTAATCGTAAACCAGCTCCAAAGTCTGAATTTAAGCTCATCAACATTTCAGTTTATATGGTCATTTCTACATATTAACTACAATAACCACACAATGCACTCACAAAAAATGTCATCTCATTTATCAAACACTTAGACAGTCGGAGCTATTTAAAGTTCTCCATCCACACTTGATGAGATACATGGGGTCCAAAAAATAAATGTCTCACCAATTCCTCTTGTATTCCACATAAATTGCATGTTACGTCTTTGTAGATTGACTTTTGTTGGTAGTCTTTTCTTTTAACACTCCCCACACATGAGATGCAAATTTTCTTGGGGGTAAAGTTGTTCCAAATCTGTATGTATCCCTCCCTTCTGTCCTTCTCAGTAGCTTAGTTCGAATTTTGTTTATGCAATTATTTGTAGACCTCCTTTGAAACAAAGTTTCATTCCGGTGATTACTTCCATCTCTCTTTATCATCAATTTTATTTTTTCTACAATAAATCTTTATATATATATATATATATATATATATATATATATATATATGTTGAATGATGATTTCAATATTGTTCGAGATAAAGCTTGCGAAGCAAACTAATTCATCGAAATGTAACCGAGGATGTATAATCATTTTGCAAAGAATTAATCGAAAAGTAACATAGATTCACAATAATTGCAAAATAAACAAGAAAAAATATTGAAAGCGTGTGTGATGTATGATTCAAATAACAAATCCAATTGTAAAACAATGTCTTTTGTATCATACATCACAACACAAAAGTTAATACCACATATCCATCAAATAAAAGGAAAATAAATTTAAAAAAAATCAAGAGAAACAAAACTAAATTCATCCTCAAACAAAAAGACACTCAAATCAAAAACGATTTGTAGTAATTCACACCTGAAGACTTCGAACTTGTTGATAAGAACTCCTGCAGAATAAATTAAAAACCAACCAAACTCCTTCCCTTTCACACTGCTTCATAAACCTAATTAGTATTACAATAATTCGACAATAGCCCCAAAAATGGCACAAAAAATTATTACAAATTGTACATTCAATAATCCACTAAACACAAGAAAACTATTAAGAAGATGGCCAAAATTTCACTCACAATTAAGAATGTCAATATTCTGCACCATATCAAGATAGTGTAGATCTTCTTGTTCTTCAAAATGAAAGGATGGAAGTTCACTGTTCACAACATAAAAAATATGAAATAATTAAACTTACACTTGAAATTAGACTTTTCAGAGAGAATAAACTAATAATGAAAAAAATTAACCAAAACAAAAGATAGAAAATGATGGTAAATACAATCTCACTCATGTAAGCTTTTTCTTTCCCAAGCTCCTACAGTTGGATAAAGATTATATCATAAAAAATTAAAAAATCATCAACAAAAATACGAATCATATGACTCTTACTGGAAGGAAAAAGAGGGCAACATCTTGAATTCCAAAAATTCTTTTCACAGCAAAATCTCATAGAAACATAAAAAAAAGAAACTCGAAATCAATTTTTTTTAAAAGATTATTACCAAATTGGCGGATTTGAGTTTTCTTCTCCTTATATATAAACAATTTTTGGGACCATAACCTGGAATGTAAAAGAATGCAAAAGCATATGTCACTTTCATTTGAATTAACAAAATTAATTAATGGAAGCATGATTTGCGAAATGTAACATAATCAGAAGTGAAATGGATACAACCCTAGGTCTTTCATATGAGAATTTCAATCCCTGCAACAAATATTTCAAAAAGTCATGAAGCTTGTGAAGTCCTGGTTTCCAAAAATGGTTAGAAAAGTTTTTAAAACACACTATGCAATGTACAAAATGTCATTCAAAGCAGACAACAAAAAAATCCAAATAGAGACAAGATATAAGGATCGTTAATATGGGAAAATAACATGTAAAGAAAGAAGAATGGGGAATCTGAACATACATTCATCTTAGTTTCCTCAAACTCAACACCGGAATGAAAATTCTTCTTCTCCGAATCCTCATTAATGAAATTCACCATACCATCATCCTCCACTTCGCCCATGGAACCGCCGCCGCCCTCTCCTTGCTTTCCAGTTTATTTTCTTCATCTTCCCAATCCCTCTCTAATCATCTCAGTTGTTCCTTCCTTATCTTCACTACTCCGATGTCGGTGCTTGATGAGGTAATCGTATTATGCTCGCAAAAAGAAAAAACGCTTATGGATTTTGGAGGGGTGATCGTGACTCCTCTAATTCTGAAATTGAATAGTTGGCTCTTAATATTCTTCATTCAAGTTTTAATTCAATATAATTCATTCATTGCCGTGTAGAAGAGGGAGAGTCACTTAATTGCCACGTGTCGAAAGGAGAGCCACTTCATTGCCACATGTCGCAAGGAGGAGAGCCATGGCGTAAGGCTGGAGAGTCATATCCTTCTTTTATTATATAAGATTGCTATTGCCGATTATCAGAAATCTTAATTGTTTTTTAAAAGAAATAAAGGTATGTTTGTTTCAAAATGTAAATATGCGATGAGATTGAGAAAATCTTGATTGAAAAATCCCGAAATAGTAAAAGGTAAATTTAACCTTTGTGTATATGGAGTTAATAGATGCAACAAGACAGGATTGATATAAAAAGAAAAAAATAGAAAGAGATAAAAAATAAAAAAATTAGAAAGAGATAGTGTGATACTAACAAAAATATATACGCTCAAAATGAGAAAAATGATTAAACTCCAACTACAAATATATTAACACTAATTTTAAATAATTAGTGTGGCTAGGACAACAAAACTATTTATTTAATTAGCCATGTGAATTTCTGCACCTGTAGTCGATGTAGATCAATAAACTACTTCCTCAGTTCAATTTCTTCATTATTATGACAATAAGAATTCAACTCTTTCAAACACATAAAAATATATTGTCTTCAAATTAATTTTGAACCAAGTTCATAGAAATTAGAAGTATATACATGTGAAAGATCAATCTCCCCGTCCACTAACGAGGGGCCAATTGAAACTCTGTATTGACGGACCCCTAACATGTGAATTGAGAAGTATACACGTTTCAACTAGGAGTAAATGATGTGGCATCATTAATATTATCCTCCTCCAAATAAGGAACCATGTACTTTTTCATATCATCTTTGGAGATTCCAAGGTGATTTCCTGCCACTTTGATGTATTTTACCCTCCCACCATCGTCTAGCGTTTTCAATCCAATCCAATCCTCTATATAAAGCTTAGTCTACACACCAAGAAAAAAAATACAAGTTAATTTCATATCCTTTAATACAACAGCTTAGGGAAAATAACCTTTTTTGTCCCTTTAAGTTGTACCAGTTGTGAATTTTGTCCTCTTAAGTTTTTCCAACTTTAAAATCTATGTTTATAAAACTCCATGTTTTAGTTCATTTACCAGTAAATAGATGTAACACAACCGGTCTGGAAATGATAATATGTTAGACAGTGATGATCGATTTGATAGCGCAATAGACTCAGATCCCGACAATGTCCGGTCATAAGTGTTGAGCCTTTCATTCAAGCAAAAAATAACCTATGTTTGCCGGCAAAATGATTGTAAACATTGAAGACTAATTTCAAAGTCGAAAAAACATAGTGGACAAAATTCAAAACTGGTATAACTTAGGAGACAAAACATGTATTTACCCTACAACTTATATAATGTGGAAACTAAACCAAAGATAGCAATTACAAGCCATGCATGTATACTATTATCATGATTACACTACACTGCTTACATCATGTAGCATTGTGTTTGGTTTGATTTTGACAAAGGCAAAACAAGCTTCAAGTGACTTGAGTTGAGTAGTTTAATATTCTCTGGATAAGATTTGCCGTTTATTTTTACATTCTCGAGATATAGATTACAATACAAAGGCAAATGCAAAAAGATAAGATAATCTGCAACTACTACGAATTCAGGCAAATGTTTTCTAAGCTAGTTCCTAGATGCGTCTTCGGGTCATCAATTCATCACATTTTTAGAGAAAATTACACCTCAACTTCTAAATCCATCATTGATTTTTACAAGACAGGCAAATATTTTGCATATCAAATATCACCAGGAGAAATATATTTACAGTAGAATCATATCAAATCATGAAACAACATATGTACCTGCTGTGGTGGCAAAACCGGATTGAAAGACCCATCCGGATAGTATCCAAACCATGAGGTCTCTTTCGGTATTAGAACAGTATCTTGTTCAAACTGATTGTGCAAGAGAGAGTTAGCGAATCATGCAATAAGAATATTTTTTAGGGCAAACTGAGTAACAATTTCAGGTACCATAATAAGGACAAGATTTTTTAAGCTGGTGAACCGTTCTTTGTAAGTGGCATTTCTCGTCTCAGGGAGCTCATTGTTAAGCTTGGGCAGAAACCTACACTTGTTTAAGTAGCCATCAATATTCTGAAAAGAATAAAAAAAGGATCACACATTTAGAATTAGCAATTGATTAATTTATTACTATAATTTTATACAAAAATAGAGTAAATTGCTCACATTTGGCAGCTTAAGATAGCCACTGGGAGCCAAGTGAGCCTGCAAAATCATGTTTATGCAACGATCTTAGAGAAATGCCATACTCAGTGTTTCATACTCAATTAGAATGAAACAAAAAGGCAACACGTACTTGGATATAGTCAGAGTAGATCTCCGATTTGATCAGATTATCTGCTATAATGCAAAATATGCCAGTCTGGTAAAATAAAACAGTGTGAGTAACAGATATTTATTCATTTCAGAATCACAAAAGGCCCTAAAAATGATCGGTAATTTTTCTGGTAGTGACGAAACTGAAAGTGCTACTTCGTTGTTCAACACATAGCACAAATCTTATAATCATGCCATACCTAAATTCAGCTCTTGATATATACGGAGTATTAAATTTTTTAAGTGTTGTCAGTCATGGTAAAAGTCACCTCCTAATAAACTTAAGGGCAAAGACTTGTGTGAGACGGTCTCGCGGTGAAATGGGTCACAAACTAGCACAAATTAACACCCACCCCTTCCGAAGTACTTAAGCATCACGCTAAAATTATGCTCCATCTTACCGTGAGATTGTCTCAAACTTAAGATGTAATAGGGCGCCACAAATGCTACCTCAGAGGCTCAGACGCACAGAAATGAGGACAATTTCAATGCAGTTTTTTTTCGAATACCAGAGAAGTTTTTAAGACTTACACCACATAAAGGAACTGAAGCGGTACCCGCATGAGGTCCTCCGAGAGAAATAAAATTCCTGACCTGTCACCAGAAACCAATATTTAGTTCACAAGAGTAGCAAAAGACAGTATTAGACTACCAAAATGAATAGTGGAGTTTCCCCGCCCAAACTAACTTTTTTAAAAAGGAAAATTCTGAAATGAATAAAAGAAAACCGTCATGACTTGTTCATTTTAAGCTTGTATTTTAACATTTGAATGCGTCTATCGGAAACTCTCTCATACAACCAATAAAAGTTTTTGCTCATATAACAAGGAAATCCTCTAAGAGGCAGAAAAAAACATAGAAATCAAATTTGCAAAATCCTCTTATATGGCCCTTACAGGTGGTCCTCCATCGCAAAACTCCACAACACCTCGCCCTATTAAGTTACCCTGTATAAAACGAAGATAAGTATAAGATCGTCTTGAACCAGATTATCCTAATTGTAAACATAGATCAAAGAAAAGAATCAGATACACTTTTAATGCTAACAAGTCAAAAGTATGCAAACAAGAAAAGGTTGATATCGATGCATACAAAATTAATGAAAAAAGACGCATGAATGAATTCATCAACTCTTAATGAAATGTGTTTCAAAAATATAATCATCTCGGTAGTCACCTGGGATAGACCAACAATGTTGTAACCATATTGGAGCTCTTTCATTTGCTTCACCTGAAGTTTAGTTTGAACTCATTAGTCTGTGAAGCAGCTTATCGGCAAGACGGAAACTAATGAATTCAAATAACCTAATCACCCACCTTATTGCATACAATTTCTGCCTGCAACTCAAATAGAAGCAACATCAAATCAGAACCAGCAGGCTTACATAGATAAACTGATTAATTAAACGTGAATGAAATATGAGATTATGCTATATTCTTTACCTGTTCCTCAAGGGGCTTGAACCAAGAGTCCCAAGATCCATCTCCAATTTCTCTAGAGAATTCAAAACAGAAATAGTCAACATTTTCATATGATAATTCGTAAGGGGTAGCTGCCTTATTCTAAAAAAATCTACAGGAGAAAAATCTACAGCAAAATGTGTGCTATATTATAAGAGAAAAAGAAAATAGGAGGGGCCACATTCCGACCAAAAGGATAACAGGAGAAAGACAATCTTATCCTTGAGCATATACGATAGTAGGTTTTAAAGTACTCATATCTTGCCATAAAATGTAATTATAAGCCAATTAATTAAAACATTGAGCATGAGCAATACTTAAGCTTTGGGAACAAAGATTTTCATGACGATTGAAATTTATTTCTCATAATAAATGGTTTAACAAATAACAACAAACATAATTATATATACAAAAGGAGAGCCGAGGATTTCATGCACTAAATGCACATTTGCTTGTAGCATTATATAACCTAGATTTCAAAATCCATCAAAATCGCTCATACTTTTCTTTTTCCAATAACACACACCTTTATTTTTCACAATATAATAAACATACTCTCACTTACTTTTTCACTTTTTTTTTTTTTTCAATTCTACCCTAATACCATCTATCAGCCAAACTTACACAAAAGCCAAATTCAACTATTTACCATTTCAGGATTTTGTCGATCAACATTTCCCAGTCCCACTACATCCCGAAACAAACATACCCGATTATAATAAGTTTACAAAATATAGATAACAGCCTAGCAAAAGGATCCACAACGCATGCTCTCCCTTTTTCTTAGTACAAGAAAACTGCACATAAGCATGAAACTACATCAGATAGATTGCACCCCCAGGTGCTTCTTGGGCAAACCCCACGAATATACATACTCATAGATACTTAAATATTCCTCCGTCCGCCCTATTTCATTATTCCCACTTTTCTTTTTGAGTTGTCCAATGCTCATCCTCTTTTTTGAAATAATACTACTCCACTATTTACATTATTTTATCTCCACCTTAAACATCACTTATTTATTCAAATTGTCATTCAATTTATTTATTAAACCCACAATAAGCATACCTCCAACATCTCCAACATATCTACTTCATACATAAACTAATCAATATTCATTAAAACTTGTGTGCCTAAAAATGAACATAATGAATTGACAAATTCTGGCGTTAGTGAGTGATAAAATTTCCCCATTACTTAACAATAACTCAAAAAACTAGATAAAAGATGAAGTCAACAAAATTTACATGCAATATCCTTGGGATTTCGAATAATCGGTTAGTTCCTGTGTAAAGTGCTTCATTCCTCTGTTTGAGCACTGATCTCCGATTCCTGCCATAAATTCACTAACCGACAATCACCAAACAGTAACGAATAGTACATTTGTATTAGTATTGATTAAAGACGGGTTCAGTAGAAAATATTACCATGGAGAACGATGAAAGGAGTAGAAACTGAAACAGGGGTGAAAGAGAAACAAAGGATTAAGGAAAATATTGCGCCAAAAGAAGACATGGGTCTCGCAAAAGATCCCATTTTTCGATTTTCTCCAGGATCTTTTGCACGAAATCAGGGAGAGCAATCTGGTACCTAGGTTTTCATTTTATTTTATTTTGTTTGTTATAGAAGTTGAGAATTTTCGGATAACAACCATTTTTAACTAATATTTTCACCATCCAAGCCCAGGTCAAAAAAGAGTAAATGAGTATATTTTCTCAATCCCGTATTAAAAGAACTTGCACGTTTTTTTTAATGCTTTTTAAAAGAACTTGCACACACATAAAATAATAAACCATTCATAAACTTCACACTCATGTTATTTACAATTTTACATAAAACGTGATTACTCATACATAAAAGTTAATTACTTACTTTATTTTATACATAAAATTTACAAAATGACCCTTTCAAACCTCAATTATTATTCTTCTTTCTTATGTCCAAAAATGAGTGCAAGTTGGAATACTTAATATTAATAAGTAGGGACCTCCTACATGTAGTCAGAGTGTCTTATGGTATCGTATGACTATCATAGTCAATTAAATATGAACCATTAAAAATTAAATTTAAAGGCTTAAACCTGATGACCTGTTACCTTTTGTTTTTTGTGTTGAAAATATTCATCATATGTGTCGTATGATGTCGTATTTATAATTAATTTAATTAATTAAAACATACTCTATAATTTGAATTTTACATTTTTATCCTAATAAAAAAAATATTATATTTATTAATTTAATTAAAATATATAATGGTAAAACTACCCATTTATCCTTATATTATTATTAAAATTAACAACAAAAAACAAATTAAATTTTAAAAAAAAGGCCATATGTACCTAAACGTAGAACACGAATACGACTTAGAATACGTTAGTTTTCTTCCCCCCCCCCCCCGAACAGCACTCCACTAACGTCGCCAAGTCGCTGCCCTATTTGTGGCTCGAGTACATGAACAAGAAAATAACATTTTTTTGGTTTGCACGGTTTACTGAATATTGACTGTGCAACCAAGCACGGTTGTTGGACCGTGAAAGTGAGCACTTACAACACATTTTTTTGGATTGCACAGTTTATTGAGTATTGACCATGCAACCGTGCACGACTGTTGGACCGTGCAAGTGAGTACTTCCAGTACATGTTTCGATTTACACGGGTGACTGAGTATCGACCGTGCAATTGTACACGGCTGTTGGACCGTGAAAGTGAACACTTACAACACATTGTTTGGATTACACGTTTTACTGAGTATCGACCGTGCAACCGTGCACGACTGTTGGACCGTGCAAATGAGTACTTCCAGTACATTTATTATTTAATTATTTTTTGATTGGGTTATTTAATTTTTATAATAATAATATTTGTATAAAAATGGGTAGAATAGTAATTTTGGTTAATATATATATACATATATATATTTTAAAAATAATTTTAATAAAAGAAGGGTAATATAGTAAATAACAAAATACAATTTAAAAAATGATTAATTTTAATGTATAAAATAAATAATTGAGTTGATTTGTGTGTATATCTAAAAGTAATACTCCCTCCGTCCCAGGGAAAGCTCCCCATGAGCTCCAGACACAGTTGTTAAGAAATACTAATATAACAAGTAAATGTATTAGAGATAATGCGATGGAGAAAACAAATAATATAATGAATTGTGAGAGAGAATAGTTACCCAATAAAATTAATTATTATATTAGTATTTCTTAACATTCGTGTCTAAAGCTCATGGGGAGCTTTCTCTGGGGCAGAGGGAGTACTATTTTATGTAAAATCGTGGATATCTTAATCTTATATATTTTGCAAACCTAGTGACACATGTCACTACCACACTCTTCTACCTTAATCTCTCTCTTCTCAAAATTTCTTCATCCTTCTTAATCTTTGCTTAATATTTTAATCTCAACCCTACATTGTATATGTAATATGTAATCACAACCATCCATCATTACTTCAAGACCTATAAATATGTAGTGTCTATTAGTCACAAATTCATTCTCAATGTTTGTCATCTCTTATTTATTTTTCTTCTTCTTTCTTCTAATCTAAGGATATGACGAGTATAGATTTATTTGTCAATGAGAATTTTATAAATTATAATTCACAATCTTCTAGATATTGTTATAACTTGAAATTTTTACTATGTGTTTAGTATTTTTTTTTCTGGATATTTGAACTGTGTTCTATCTACTGTTGTTTATATGGATCCGTTTTTTTTTTTTTTTTAATATATCTATTTGTTTTATGTTTCGTGTTTTCATTTGCAGGTCCTTAATTTTTATTGGTTGGTTTTGTTAGATCGGATGAAGAATGACAAATGATGAAAAATACCAAGTGCAATTTTTAAGTTTTGAATGAAAAGTGTCAACATCGATTTATTTAGTTTATGTTGTAATTTTGTAATTATCGTTTATAAAAGACCCCTACTTCATCGATTTTATTTTTTTGTAAATGTAAGTTCATTCGCGGGGAGTTATGTCACTAGATTCTTCTTTTGTTTAAGTTGTAAATTTATACATAAAATTCATCTTTTATTTTTATGTACTAGATTGATTATGTATAAAATTCATCTTTTATGTTCTTGCATTTCATTCCATGGTTTTAACTTTTAATTATGAATTTAAATTGATGTATTCTTTAATTTTAGTTCTAATAATTAAGCTCAATGTTTATACACTTTCAAATATAATAATTCATTAATCTTATTTCTAATTTATTATGCCAGAATTCTTTAAATTAAGGTAAGATGTGGACTTTTTTTTAATTATCATAATTGAAAAGTATAATGGGTAAATATGTATCATAATTTCGATGATATGGTATAAATTTGATTAATTAGTTGAATCATTTTTTTAATATATATATATATATATATATATATATATTTATTATATTATATTTATAAAATTATGAATTATATTTATTTTATTATAACATTAGTTTTAAAAAATAATCTAATCTCCCCCCTTTATAGGAAAACTAACGCCCAATTCCTCAATTAAATTTAATTGTGGCATAATTGAGTCAATTATGGTTAGATTAGAATTACGAATTCTCAAATCTTATTTTTAGGTCAAATTAAAAATTAATAGTTCATTCCGTAATTTTTTGCATTGATTTGTAAAAAAAAAAAATTATATTTAGAAATAAATTATATTAAAATTTGAATTTTTTTTTTTTAAATCTTTAAAATAGGAAATTTTGATGAAATTTATTTCCAACAAAATTTGCATATCATATACTGTACTAATATATTTCAATTTCAAAAACTCGGAATTTGGATATACACATGTAAGTGGTGGAAGGATAAATTCAAAATTTTATGGTCTTAGCTTCCTTAAAATTAGCACAGTAATTATAAATTTTGAATAATTCATGCTATTATAACCGTTATAGTATTAATTAAATATTAAATAGATACAATTATGCATATTATATATCTAGAAAATAATTAATGAAATTTAGAAAATAAATGATGTACAAATTGGTCAAATTTATTTACAAATAAATTTTCATATCATATACTCCTAATATATTTCCTACTCCCTCCGTCCCACAGGAATTTGCACACTTTCCATATATGGATGTCCCATACCAATTTGCACACTTCATAAAAGGAAATATCTTCACAACCCTCACCCTTGAAATATACTCATATTTACCCATATGCCATTACTTTTCCACATTCAATCTACTTTTTACTTTACTTTATTCATAAAAGTTTACAAAACTACCCTTCAAAACATCAATCATTACACCTTTTCTTACACATTTCTTAAAATGTGTGCCGGTCAAGGGTGCAAATTCCTCCGGGACGGAGGGAGTATATAATAGAAACTTCCGTATTCATATCATATCATATTTTTCAAATTTATAAAATACGAAATTTGTTTTAAAGTTAAAAATTGACTCCTCTTTCTTTATTTATTTCAAATGCTATCATTCCTGAAAATATAGATATGACTATTGAAAGAAGAGATATTATGCAATAAAATTATATTAATTGTCACGAGATTTAGAAACCACATCATTGAAGGTGTTTCAGATGACACATCTCATATAAGGTTTTGAATGAGATATGTGTTCATATATGGACAATTATAGATTACATACGGTAAATTATTGAGTAATAGCGGATTGAAATTATTTTGCCTTTCATTCGAATGAAAAAAAAAGGGAATGAAAAAAAAAAAAGGTATAAATTTGTTGTAATTTTATATATTAATTTCCTTTATTAATAAAAAATTAGGCTACTTTTTTATTCTATTGTTATTTTTTTAAAATATATTATATGTCACTTGCAAAATAAATCATGACTTTATCAATTACAACATATTCTTTTTTTCTTTGCAATTTGATACGTACACCACCTTTTTAAGTTTTACAATTTAATACTCCGTTAGATTTTCCGGGCAATTTTAGTATGATGTGACGCCGGAAATACAAAATTTGCCACGTTGTCGCCACATAGACGACCAACTAATTATTATGAAAAAAAATAATTTAAAAAAATTCAAAAGTCTAATCAGTATAGAATTAAACCGGTCTTATTTGCACAGAAAAACCTAAACTCACAAGTGGTCCTCAATTGTGCACAAGGAGAGGAAAATCATTTTCTCATAGAACTCATAACACGCATCCTTGCACATGGTGATCCCTATAATTCTTGCTTAGTCAATTGTACAGTGCAATAATTTAAAAGTAAAATACATTTTTTTGTCTTATTATGAATTTTGTGTTGTTTATGGTTTAATTTAATGACTCTTCTAGGGTTTAATCATAAATGTGGTTTACTCTATTGTTATGGGATTATAGAAGAATGTGTGTATGTGATTAGTTTAATAATAGGAAAATATAACACAACAGAAAAAGAGAGTTTTATGCACTATTGTTGTGTTCTAATCGGAAGTTTGAGTGAGAGAGGCATGGAGAAACTAGAAACGACTCAAATGTATTCATAAATGTTTTTTAATTTTGCGCTTATTAAAGTTTTGAAATGTTTATTATTATTTAAAAAAAAAAATTGTTGACAGTCTACTTGGCGACAATGTGACAAATTTTGTAATTCCGCTGTCACAATCATACTGAAATTGGCCGGAAAATCTATCAATGTATTAAATTGTAAAATTTTAAAAGGTGGTGTATCGAATTGCAAAGAAAAAAAAAAGATATGTTGTAATTGATAAAAATACTAAAAGGTCATAATTTATTTTGCAATTAACCCTAAATAAAATTATATTCTCGATTTTATTATTGTTTTTTTATGGAGTATATTTATATATATATATGTAACTTATATTGCTACAAAAATTTATTTTTATCTTTTAATAGAATTATAAATTTAGAAATTTAGACATGTTTCAAATATTATTTTTTAATTAATAAATTAAAAATATAATATAATATAAATTTATTTCAATCCCGCGTAAAACGCGGGTCTTACACTAGTAGTGTATATAAGTGATTTTATTGATTGTTGTACAGAATTGTACATAGGCATTATATACATAGATGAATTCTCGCATAAGGAAAGTAAGACTAATTACAAATCTAATTACATAAAATTAGCCATAAGATTGGAGCTGTAATGGCCTGGTTATGTGGAAAATATTGTATGACTAATACGCCCCCGCAAAATTGAAGATCCATCGGCCACAAAATTTTTGGAACATAGATTTTGAAATCGCGCTTGTGGTAGAGGTTTTGTGAGAACGTTTACAAGCTGATCTTGAGTATTAACATAAGCAACAGACAAAGCCCTTTGTTAGCTAGGTCCCGGACAAAGTGGAGGTCTATGGCAATATGTTTCATCCTTGAGTGCAACACCGGATTTAAAGCTAATCGAGTTGCCCCCATGTTATCACACAAAATGCGAGGAGGAGCAGAGAGGGGGATGTGTAGGTCAGCAAATAGGTGTCGAAGCCAGCAGATTTTTTAGGCAGAAGTAGCCAAGGTGCGATACTCGGCCTCAGTGGAGGACCGTGCAATACCACGCTGTTTTCGAGATCGCCAAGAAATAGGAGTCGAGCCAAGATAAACAACATACGCAGAAGTAGACTTACAATCAGTGAGGTCGCCACCAAAGTCAGAGTAGGTTGTGAGTGTGAGCGTCGAAGTTCGGCGAAGGATAATTCCATGATGCAGTGTGTGTTTAAGGTATCGAAATAGCCGTTTTACGGAGCCCCACGCAACTGGAGTCAGAGAGGATATGTGCTGGGCAAGCCGATTGACAGTGAAGGCAATATCCGGACGAGTCATCGTCAAGTATTGGAGGCCCCCTATGGCACTACGGTACTCGGTCGGATCAACAGGAGAGGATTTCGACGTTGGTTTGATAGAGAATGGTGTGGACACAGGTTTGACACCTTCCATGTTGTGACGACGAAGCAAGTCGATCAGGTATTTGTGCTGAGATAAGAAGAGACCATTCCTGTAGTTGGTAACTTCGATCCCCAGGAAATAAGAGAGAGGGCCTAAGGCCCTTGATAGCAAAAATGGATTGAAGGTGGGCAGTTAGAGCTGAGATAAGTCGTCTAGAAGTACCTGCCAAAATAAGATCGTCAACGTATGCCAACACATATAATATATCATTGCCTTTTTGGAGAGTGAAAAGAGAGGAGTCGCCCTTGGACCGAGTCAGGCCAAACTTGGCAAGAGCTGCACAGAGGGAGTCATACCAAGCCCGAGGGGCTTTGCGGAGACCGTAGAGAGATCGACGGAGTAAGCATACATACGACAGATGAGAGGGGTCTTTGAACCTGGGAGGCTGTTGCATATAAACGGGGATATTAAAATCCCCATAGAGAAAGGCATTGCTAATGTCCAATTGGCGAAGAGGCCAATTTGAAGAGGTAGCCAAAGTGAGAACAGTCCGAATAGTCGCAGGTTTTATGACGAGACTGAATGTTTCGTTGAAATCCACCCCTGGTCGTTGATTTCCCTTGGCGACCAACCGGGCTTTAAACTTGTCTACAGTGCCATCCGGGTTTCGTTTGGTCCGAAAACCCACTTGCATCCAACTATATTGCATTTCGGTGGAGGTGGGACCAAGTCCCATGTGCCATGTTTCTGTAAGGCGGTAAATTCCTCCGACATAGCCATGCGCCAATGAGGAATCGAGAGTGCCTATTTGGAAGTGGTTGGTTCGACATCATGTGGGAGTGGATGTTTCGTTGCAGCAGATAACTTCTTGGGCTGGTGAATATTGTT
Organism: Galeopsis tetrahit; assembly: GCA_963675135.1. NCBI lineage: Eukaryota > Viridiplantae > Streptophyta > Magnoliopsida > Lamiales > Lamiaceae > Galeopsis > Galeopsis tetrahit. The sequence continues at coordinate 18,662,285 of OY776121.1, read as the reverse complement.
TAATGCTCGTGTGCGCATTGTATGCGTATGTTGAGGAGCAGGTGCTGGCGGCTGGTCGGCAACAACAGGCGGTTCAATGCGAGCAGGTGTATGTTGAGGTGGCGAGGCTGTTGGATTCGCCCCCAGTGCAGGAGGTGCATTATTGTGTAGAGGTTGCTCGGCGACGGAAGGGGCCAACGACAACAATGGTAAAGTGATGGTGGAAGTGGGCTGCTGGAGTGGTGAAGATTGTTCGGCAGCAGGCAAGGATGGAAATGAGTCCTCCAAGAAACGAACATGGCGTGAAACATAGATGCGACCGCTATTAATTTCATAGCAACGGTAGGCGCTTTGAGACGTCGAATACCCAATAAAATACATGGAGACGAGGGAGTATATAACTTTGCAGGAGTATAAGGCCTCAACCACGGAAAACAGAGGCAGTTGAACACACGCAGCTTGGCATAATTCGGATCTGATTTGAACAGTACTGAGAACGGGCTTTGATAATTGAGTACATGAGTGGGCATACGGTTTATCAACTATATAACCGTTTGCAGGGGAAGAGCCCAAAATTTGGGGGGGGGGGGGGAGGCGAGCATGATGCAACAAAGCCCGTCCAATTTCCAAAACATGGCGATTTCGTCGTTCAACAAGCCCATTTTACTACGGAGTATGGGGTGCAGTAGTAAGCCAATTAATACCAGAAAGATTTAATGACTGACGTAGGGCCTGAAATTCGCCGCCATTATCCGTGTAGAAGTTCTTAATGTGGTAGCCAAATTGTTTTTCCACCAAAGGCTTAAAGTTGGTGAAAATGGTATTAACCTGATATTTAGCAGCCAATGGAAAGAGCCAACAGTAGTGTGAAAAATAAATCAACAAATAGTAGGAAATATTTTGAGCCATCTAGAGACAATGTTGGTGTGGGACCCCAAACATCCGCATATAAGAAATGTAGAGGATGCAACGCAATAACCGATGTATTATTAAATGGTAGTTTAGATGCTTTGCTCAGATGGCAAGAAACACAATTATTTCTCAAAACCTGAGATTTATTCAAAATAGGTAAATTAAAACGACTAGTATCCACAAACGGATGACCGAGTCGAGCATGCCAGTTGGAGGGTGAGGTCTTGACACCAACAGAAGCAAAAATAGATCCCGATGGTAAGTGGTAAACTCCGTTCCAGCAAGAACCTTTAATTATAGCCTCCCCCGTGCTCCGGTCCTTAATAAGAAAATGATTTGGAAAAAATTCCATGGTGACGTTATTATCTCGAGTGAACTTACTAACAGATTAGAGATTTCTCCGAGTATTTGGGACACAAAGAATATCCGAAAGTACAAATTGATGAGATGGAAAATTTAAATATGAGGTACTCGTGTGTGAAATGGATAATCCAGAGCCATCCGCAAGTTGAACTTCATCTGTACCATCATATTCAGAGTGAATTGAGAGAGTGTTGAGATCAACAGTCATGTTATGGGAGGCCCCAGAGTCCACCATCCAAGAAGAATTATTGTTAGTGGGTGATTGTGCAAAATTGGTCTGTATAGAAGGGAGTCGACGACAAGTGAGGGCACTATGGCCTTTGTACCCACATACCTGACAAATTATAGGAGGGCGATCAACAGGTGGAGAGCCGCCGGGGTGAGAGGTAGGGGGGAGAAGGTCCTTGGAGAAGAAGTGGAATGTGGTCTCGAACCCAATCCTTTTCCAGCAGCAGGCGAGGAGGGACCTCGCGATCTGTAGTTTCGTTGGCCAGGGCGAACAGACGCCGAGTTGGCCATGGCGATCAGTGTGCGAGCAGCGGTTTCTTGGGTTTTTAAGGCGAGTTCATGCTCATAGAGGAGGTCATGAAGTTCCTCGAATTTGAGAGAGTTCTCTCGAGTATGAATAGGGCCAACAATCGTGGCATATTCAGGGCCAAGACCGTTAATAACAAATAAGGTGAGATCATCAAGACTTACAGGTTGATCGATCAGGGCTAATTCGTCGACTTTGGACTTGATGTAGTGAAGGTACTCTGTAACAGAGCGATCACCAATTGTTATCCTATGTAACTCACTTTTGAGTTGATTCACACGGGATCGTGATTTGCCAATGAACATTCGAGTTAGAATTCCCCATGCCTCGGTAGAAGTGGTGGAGGACGAGACTATAGGTAAGATATCAAGAGCAAGCGATCCGAACATGGTTGCGAGTAATAACTGATCCTGCTGGATCCATGTGAGAACGACAGACGCGTTAGATCCATCGGCAAGGCGAACAGGGCAAGGTTTGGAGCCATCAATGAAGGCAAGGAGATTATGGCCTCGAAGGAGAACCATGAGATGGGCGCGCCATGAAGGATAATTTTGTGGTTGAGTTTGATGGGGAGATCATGGCGAGCCGAAATTGGGACAAGGGCTGGGGTTGCAACTGTTGATTGTGTGGTCGTTGTTGGGGCAGTGGGTTGAGCATCGTTCGCCATGGAAAAGGAGAAAAAGAGTAGAACAAACAAAGATACCCTAGAATCGTTTCCCTATTGATACCATATAGAAGTGATGAAATTGTGATTTTATTGATTGCTTTACAGAATTGTACATAGGCATTATATACATAGATGAATTCTCGCATAAGGAAAGTAAGACTAATTACAAATCTAATTACATAAAATCAGTCATAAGATTGGAGCTGTAATGGCCTGATTATGTTGGAAATATTGTATGACTAATATAGTGAGACTGAAGATTATAAAACGTTTTCCATTTTAAAGATTTAAAAAATATTGTAAAACCTTTTGAAAATAAAAATATAAAAGTTACTATATGGGATCTTTCTATCATCAGGAAGGCTTCGCATTTCCTAACAACAAGAAACACATTAAATATCATTGGATCATTGATCCAACATACTCCCTTCGTCCTGTAAAATTTTGCTCAGACAGATTTTTGGGTCTACAAAGTATATGTTTATTCTATTTAAATAGTTAACTTTTGAATTTTTTTTTTTACTTTATTAACAAGACTGAGTATGTACCAACAATATTGTTTACTCGTTATTACACATATATTTTTTAAATTAAAATATGATTTTTTTAAAAACATGTATAAAAAGAAGTGAGCAAAATTTTATAGGATAGAGGGAGTATATAATTATGGGGGAATTACTCTAAATGACAATTCACCTATAGAGTTTACAAAAAAAGACAAATTTTCTAGGAGTTACAATTATGGTCAAAATTTCATATAAATGTACCATTGTACCCTTCAACTTAAATATAGTTCGAATATTAATTTTGAATTCTAACAATCAGTAAGTTTGTTATCTTTATCGGCTACTCACACTCGCACTCTAAGATCATATCATATTATCTGCATCAGACGATAGAGCATACAACTCATCTGATCGTCTCATCTGATCATCACATTAAAAAGTTTCAAAATCAAGAAAAGTTTATTCCCCTCCCCCCTCTAGACTTTTCCCATCATCGATACTCGTTTAGGGACCAACAAGTGGTATCAGAGCAGTGGTTCTAACGAGCTACTGTCTTTGAAATCCTTGACTTCTAAGGAGAAGTGCTTGTAGCTCACTTGAATAGATCTATTTTTGAAAACCCTCACTTTTCATAAAATTATACTTTATGGGTTTTGATTCTTATACCAGGAATTTGCCTAAGTTCTCCATTGAAGAATATGACTTCTGGAAGGCACGCATGGAGGCTCAGTTACTACAGTACAATAGTTTGATAACTTTAAGATGCTGCATGGTGAGAATATTGACCAGCTAGATAGTCATTTCACAAGAATTATTAATGAAATTGAAAATCTTGGCAAGATATACACGAACAAGGACGTTAACACCAAAGTCTTGTATGCATTTCCTAAGATATGATAAAAAAAAGTTTGGATCATTAAAGAAGATTAAGATATGAAAAAATGGTTTGTACAAACCTTGTTTCAAAATCTTAAAGCTCATGAATATGATATCAATATGTTAGATGAGACAGGTGATGAACAGACGACACCCTCTTCTTCTAAAGTTGTTACTTTCAAAGCTTTAGTGGTCGCCAAAGGATCTAGTCGTTCTAGTAAAGCTCCCAAAGTGAGAGAAGAGGTGATTCTATCAGATCTAAGTCTATAAGAGCAGATGGCGTTGATGATGAAGAGATTTGATAAGCTTCAAACTGAGCATGGTAAGTACAATAAATTCTATAAGGATTATAAGGATAAAAGATCTAACCATGCAGGAGAATCATCATCTTATAAGTCCAAGGACAGATCAGAACGCACTCTTGAGCGTAGAAGATATGAGCCTAGCTCATCCAGAAGAGAAGAGTCTTCCGATCGAAGAGGAAGTAGCAGAAGAGATGCTACTCCTACCAGAAGCTCAAGGGATGGTAAGGATTTATGTTATACTTGTAATAAACCTGGTCATTTTAGTGTTGATTGTCCAGAACTTACACCCAAGGAGAGAGAAGAGAAGAGAGCTCGTAGAGAGAAAAGATTTTTCAGAAGAAAGGTCATGATGGCTGATGAGGATAACAGTGATTCAGATGATGATCTACCCTCGTCATGCGAATCAGGGTTCTTAACTAATGGAGATGAAGCTCTCTTTGACGATTTTAGAATGATGGCAAGAGAGGAAGAGGTAAATTCACAAACTATTTAATTATATTCTTCTTCTGCCTCACACACAGACGAGTTTGACTTATCTGACGCCAATTCGACTAATCACCTTCAGTTCACTTGTGAACAATTGAAGATTGATTTAAGATTGGCAACATCAAGTTATGTGGAAGGTGGGATGAATCGATGCGTCTGAGAACTGAAATTGTTCAGCTGAAGAAGCAGAAGTCAGAAGAAGATCCTAAGCTAATGATTATGAATGAGAGGTTATCCGAAGACCTAGCTCATCTCAAGGATAAGTACTCAATTCTGAATCATGTGCATAAGAATCAACTTCTAATACATGCTTTTAAGACTGAAGAATTTCGTGTTCTTAAGACCTCATATGATGAACTCCTCAGTAATCACAACGAGCTAATAAAAGAGAAGAATCTCTTACACCTGGAAGTAGCCAAGATAAATAGAGCAAAGGAAGCTCTAAATCAGATTAATGGATTTACTAGAAGTCTTAAAGAAAAACCAGGTGTATGCTATGAAGGAAAGTCTTCTGCTAATCAGCAAGGTGACGACCAAGCTGATAAGACAGAAGATGAACCTATCCTGGATAATTTTTCTCCATCTGAGAGTACATATTTTATTAGGTATTCTAATCAAGTAACTGAAGCAACCCAAAGCTTGCAAAAGCCCAAGGTTGTTATTTTGAATACACAGCCAACTCCTGTTGTAGCTGATCCTAAGATGAATTTTCTTATCACTAGAAATGGTGGTAGGCCAAAGGATTCGAAGGAAAAGTTGTGTAATCTGAGACAGAAGACCTATGGTCAGCTGTTGAAGATAGTGCTTGAATAACAGAAGAGTTGTGATCGGCCTAGGCCCTCTTCTTAGAAGAAGTCTCAACCGAATGCAACTAAGGCTAAGTAGTTGTCACCAGCTGATAAGAGGCCTGTTAAGTATGCACCTCCAATTTCTTATGAAATTCTTAACAAACCTGGATTTAAGAACCAGTTACAATCAGCTGATGCACCCAAGCTGAAGGAAAATCAGAAGATAGTCCTTAATCTATCACATGAGCAAAAGTCTTCTGATATTCACTCAACTGACACTACTAAAACTTCTTCAACTAAGGAAAAGGTTAAAAAAGTTTGGTATTGTGATGCCCGTAGGAACAAACTAAAATGCTCAAGTTTGTTCAAAAGAGCAATGTACATCTGGGTTCCCAAGGGTAGTACTAACACCTAAGGACCCAAAATAAAATGGGTACCTAAGTAATGATTTTCTTGTAGGTTCGTGTGGATCTACGAAAGAGAGGAGGATCAGAAGCTGAACTATGGTACATAGATTCAGGCGCTTCACGTCATATGACAGGATCAAAGCACCTCCTCATACACCTCAAAGAGAAGAAAGGTCCACAAGTTGTCTTTGATGACAATTCTATTGGTAAAACAAAAGGAATTGGAACCTTAGTCAACGACGACATATCGGTAACAGATATATCTTATGTTGATGGTTTAAAGCACAATTTATTATTTGTTTCTCAGTTCTGTGATAGACGGTATAATGTTGAATTCTCATTTAACGACTGTAAAGTTGTGGATAAGATTAGTAAACACGTACTTTTCTCTAGTAGCAGACAAGGAACAATTTATATTGCTAACTGGAATAGCTGCCCTAGTAACACTTGCCTAGTGGTTAAGAGTTCAAAAGAAATAAGTTGGCTATGTCACAAAAGGTTTGGTCATCTGAACTTTAAAACTCTAAACATTATTGCAAGAAGCTCATTAGTGGTTGGTTTTCCTAATGAAGTATTTAGTAAAGATCTTCAGGTGTGTGATGCATGTCAAAAAGGAAAACAGACGAAGGTGCCAATGAAAAGCAAGACTATGTCATCCACCAGCAGAGTTCTTGAACTCCTTCATATGGATCTGTTTGGACCTATCTCACCTGCTACTTTAAGTGGCAGAAGGTATACTCTATTGGTTGTGGATGATTATTCCAAATACACTTGGGTAACCTTTCTATTCGAAAAGAGTGAGACAAAGACCAAACTTCCAGAGCTGATGAAGAAGATCCAGAATCAGAAGGGTTCTTCTATCATCAATATCAGAAGTGAAAAGGTGGTGAGTTTCTAAACTCTTCTATTACCACTTATTGTTAATGGTATTCAGCATGAGACAAGCTCAGCTCATACACCTCAACAAAACGAAGAAGTTGAGAGGAGTAACAGAACCCTCAAAGAAGCTGCCTGAACCATGATAGTTGAGTTTGGTTCATCAAAGAAATTTTGGGTTGAAGTAGTGAACACAACTTGTCACACTCAGAACAAAAGTATGATCTACAAAATACATAGTAAAACTCCCTATGAAATTTGGAATGGTAGGAAACCTCGAGTATCTTATTTCAATATTTTTAGTTGTAAGTGTTTCATCCATAACAATGAGAAATCTCAATTAAAAGCTTTTGATACCAAATCTGATGAATGAATTTTCTTAGGATATTTCCAAGTTAGTAAGGCATTTAAAGTATTTAATAAGAGGGCCCTTGTAGTGGAAGAAACACCACATGTCGTATTTGATGAATCTACTTTTGAGAAAACAGTTGATAAAGTAGATCTTCTATCAAAGATCTAAAGCTCAAGAAGAAGGAATCATATGATGACGACTATGTCGAAGTCACTATTCCATTCTTAGATGATGATGATGACTTCAAGCCAATGAGACCTACTACAAGATCCCAGACGAATACAGTAAATGATGCTCCAAGAGCTGATATTGAACCTACTCAAGTAGGGGGAACAACTGATGTTGGTAATACAGATGCTGTTGATTCGACAGATGATACTCAAGCTGATGATCCAGCTGAGACACATCAATGTCAAGAGCCTAGTGACACAACAACAAACGAGGTTGCAAACCCCACTGCTGCTACTTACCCAAAGCATGTTTGGGCAAGAGATCATTCAACTGGTCTGATTATAGGAGATTCAAGCTCCGGTGTTAAAACTAGAAGGCAAAAATCCAAAGCTAACTAATTTGCTCATATATTAGAGACTCATTTTTGCTATTGTTGTTTTCTTTCTTTGAAGGAACCAACAAACATCGAGGAAGCACTTCAAGATAGAAATTAGATTGTTGTAATGCAAGAAGAGCTCAATCAGTTCACAAGGAACGATGTATGGGAGCTTGTAAATCGTCCTAACCACCAGAACGTCATTGGAACCAAATGGGTATTAAAAAACAAGACGTATGAAAATGGTGATATAACAAGGAACAAGGCTAGACTTGTTGCGAAGGGTTATTCACAATCAGAAGGGATTGATTATGATGAAATCTTTGCACCTGTCGCACGCCTTGAGTCTATAAGACTATTCCTAGTTTATGCCTCACATATGAGATTCAAGGTGTATCACATGGATGTCAATAGTGCATTTTTAAACGGAGTACTTGTGGAGGAAGTCTATGTCGAACAACCTCCGGGTTTCGAATAGAACGACCAAGTATATCGTTTAAAGAAGGCTCTATATGGACTAAAACAAGCTCCTAGAGTTTGGTATGATACACTATCTCAGTTCCTGATTGATAATGGATTCACAAAAGGAATCATTGATAGGACGTTGTTTAGGATTCAAGAAGGAGATGATATCCTATTGGTCCAGATCTATGTAGACGATATCATCTTTGGTTCACCCAATCAACAGATGTGCAAAAAGTTCTCAAAGTTGTTGCAAGGCAAATTTGAGATGTTCATGATGGGAGAGATGAACTACTTCTCAGGTCTACAAGTGAAGCAAAGTCAAGATGGGATATTCATTACACAAGTTAAGTATACAAGGAATCTGATTGCCAAGTTTGGTGTTCAGACAAGTAAAGTGTGTAAGGTGACCATGATGACTTCTTTTAAAATGGATCCAGACGATGATGGTAAATCAGTAGACCAGTCTAAGTATATGGCCCTCATAGGTTCTCTTATGTACCTAACTGCTAGTAGACTAGATATCATCTTTACTGTAGGTGTTTGTGCAAGATTTCAAGCTAATCCAAAGGAAAGCCACCTAGAAGCTGCTAAGAAGACTCTGAAGTATCTTAAAGGTACGGTGAATATGGGTTTATGATATCCATCAGAAGATAGTCTAGATCTGGGTGGCTATTATGATTCTAACTATGGAGGGTGTAGAATAGATAGGAAATCTACTTCTGTCACTTGTCAGTTTCTAGGAAGTAAGCTGATTTCATGGTTCTCCAAGAAACAGACCTCAATTGCTACTTCTACTACTGAAGCCGAATATATGGCTGCTGGTAGTTGTTGTAGTCAGTTGTTATGGTTAAGTCAGCAGTTATTGTATTATAACATTGTTGCTAAAGAGGTTCCCATTTATTGTGATAACGACAGTGCATTAATAACCATTACTCAAAATCCAGTTCTCCACACTAGATGTAAGCATGTTCATATAAGACATCATTTCATTAGAGATCATTTGGAGAAGAAGGATATTAGGATAGAGAAGATGCATACTGATATTCTAAGGGCGGATATGCTCACTAAGCCTTTAGCTGAGATAAGGTTTATAGAGTTGTGTTATTCTCTTGTATTATTAGAGTTAGACATCTCTAAGTCACCAGCTGAGAAGACATCAGATGTGACTCAGCTGATAATAGAGCAACTTGAACCAGACAACAAATTTAGGTGAGGTGAGTAGACACACTCATCTATCAAGTAAGTCTTTTTCCAATGAAAAAAATGGTTAAAGTTGAGGGAAACTTTTATAGAGATATCTATTTTAGGGGAATTTCCATGAAATTCTTAAATATCCCTAACTTAAATAACTTTACTGCTTTTGTAAATATGTATATATGTTAAGTTTATTTATAAAAGTCTATTCTCTTCTCATTTTCTAAATTAACAAGTGGGATCAGACGTATACTAACAATTTTGTTTAGTGTTTCAGGTTTAATCAATTGATATCACTTCAGCTGAAGAGAAACATTACAAGTGGTGTCAACAAGTAGTTATCAGTTGAAGGGGGAACTTAGCTGATATTCACACCAAGTGTTCAAAGAATATATAACAAGTGGTTATCAACTGAAGGGGGAATTCAATTAATATTCGAAATCAGAAGATCAAAACAGAAGATATCTCATCATTTGTTTTCAGTACACAATTGATACTAGATAACACTCTTTCTACCTAACTCATTTATTTTTAATCATTCATAATAAAAACATTTTATTTTCATTAAATTCATTCAACATTTAAAGTTCGTTTTCATTAAATCTGATTGTTTTTCAAAATTAAATTGCATAAGAACTAGATAAAACCTTACCAATTCTAACATAAGGGCATAATTGTACATCTAGATTGGATTTTGTCTTTAATTGAAACTTTAATAAAAATTAGCTTGAATCTTAAAGACTAAGGTGGATTGTCCCATATTGTTTTTTCCCCAAAAATATTAAGGAGGAGGGTTACTGTCTTGGTATTTTGTGTTTTACTGTCTTGATTTTTCGTATGATACTGTCTTGGTATTTCATGTGTTATTAATGTTTGTTGCTCTCACTATCTTGGTTTTTTGTATGATACTACTTGGTATTTCGTGGGTTACTATCTTTATTAATGTGTGTTGCTCTCACTAAGGGTGAAGTTTGTTAACTTCTACCACTAGGCTAAAACAATTATTAAGAATAAATATAATTGTTTCTGTTGATCCTGAAAGGAGTATATAACAAGTGTATGGGGGGGGGGGGGGGAATACACTTGTATGCAAATTCTTTTCAAACTTGATCAAACCAGAGATCAGCAATGTTGTCTTGGACAACTCTGCTGAAGAACATTAACTCTTCTAAGATAATCAAACTACTAAGTACTATTGAGTACTTAGTTGAATAAGTATCTAGGGGAGTTATATGTGCGGAATAGTGGTTGGCCCTTTAAGTTTAGACTCCTTTAGTTTCTGAAATCACTTAGTCAGTTCAATGCAATCCAGTTTAATTTCAGGGAACTTGTCCAATACAGTTTTTGCACAATCTTTGAATATGTATCTTTTGAAAGATCAGTTTTGTGTGCAGTGTTGAATGAATGTAAGTACTTGTAAATCAAATCAACACAAGAGGTTTATAGTGGTTCAGAGACTCAAGCTCCTACATCCACTTTCCCTGATTTAACAGGATAATTCCTTCACTCTTGGAATTAACTTGTTTTATAGTGTCAAGGTGCACTTGATCAAGAACACCACTCCTTGGTGAATTGATCCCTAGGATGTCTAGAGTCCTAGTACCCTCTTCTCAACTCAGAACTGAACTGTTCTTCTCTCAACAGTCAGCTCCTACCACTTCTACTACTACAACCTTCTCACTTTCTCACTTGAAAGAGGTAAGTGTTGAAGTAAGGTTCCAACTAATGAGATATCCTTTACAATGAAGATCAGTGTATAAGGATTAGGATATCTCTCTAAGCTTTGTATGGATATACAGTAAGTTCAGCTTAGAAGAAGTGTATGAAGACTAAGATAGTCTCTTTGAAAGCTTTGAAAGCACTTTCACTTGTAGGATAGTTGGATATTCTTGTCAAGGTTGAGGTGCTTCAAATGGTCTTCACACTTCTTGTATTTATAGACAAAATGGAGGATTTGCCCGTTGGAGAGGCAGCCCCAAATTGCTATAAATGTCTTCCTTGAGTTCTTCAAAGTGGAAGACAGATTCTTGATAGTGACATGTCCTTATTTGGGTAATAAACGGCTGTTAAGACTTTGTCTTCATTCTGCAGCACTTTTCCCATTGTTTGACTTCTTGTTAAGACTTGGACATGGCTTCTGAAGGTTGATCCAATGATAGGACAACATTCCTTATCAAATGGACAACTCTCCTTATCACTATCAACAGTTTTGCTTATCAGCAAAGTCGGCTTGCTCTTCTTCAGATGACTTGGCTCTTTCCCTTTGCTTCACTTCAAGGTTATCTTAGAATGTTGTATTGAGGTTCTTTAGGATATGGTTGTCTCTAACTCTTCAGCATGGTTGACCTTCAAACATTAGAACCTTTGTTCTGGTTCAAACTTGCTGAGACAACTCTTCTGGGACAACTCTCCTGATCAGCATATTTGGTCTTTTAGCTTCAGAGCTTTTGTTTTCACACAGAGTTAACCTCTCTGGACAACTCTCCTGATCAGAACATTTGAGTAACCTTGTCCTTTTGAGCTTTACAGCCTTGTTTTTGCATGGATACAACCTCTCTGGACAACTCTCCTGATCAAGGCATTTGGTTTTCAATAGAGTATGCTTGTCCTTAGTGTTTGTTCCAGATTTTGAGCCTTGAGGGAACTTGATCTTGATAATCTTCAAAGCATAGGTTCCCCCTCACAATGTGCATCTAGTCATCTAAGAGCTGCCTAACATATCAGCTTCTCATCTAGCCTTATACTATGTGTTCTAACATTTTTAGAACACAATCATCTTGAGTTAGGCATGTCTCAGGGGGTTTTGGTATTTAATCAAAACTTATGTCATTTTATTCCCAACAATTTCCCCCTTTTTGATGATGCCAAAACCTATACATTTTATGCAAAAGTGACTTGACTACACCTATTACATTTATCTTCAGAAGTCTTGACTGAGGTCAATTTCCCTGAAAGAAAATATGTTAGTGTACTCACCATTCATGTTGCAAATAGGTTTCAAGAATAGGCATAGAGAGATTTGTTTTTCAGATCCAAAATATGTTCAACTATCATTCAATTGAAAATCATTACAGCATGTTGATAGTTTGAACAAAAACATATCAGAGCATGAGATATTACAATTAAGCACATATTTATTACAAAAGTATGATATACTCTTAAGTCATTCAGCATTTAGGCATTAGAGCACATCATATCAGCAGCTTGAGCATCTTCAGAGTAGTTGACCAAAACACAAAGTAGTAACCAACTTAAGTATTTATCCATTTCAGCATATAAAAGTCAGGAAGACTTAGCCATTTCAGAGATCATCTTCTTTGGGTGGCACCATCCCATATTGTGCCCACACTCTCTTCTTGAGTTCCATGGCTTCCTGGTTGGTTCCTTTGGGTCCAAGGGTCATCTTGTTTAGCTTAAGAATCTCTGTGAACTCCCTTAGGATCCTTGCCTGGTCAATCCATCCATCAAGCTTTGGAGGAATGTAGATGATAGGCTTGGGAGCATTGAGTTCAATTCTTGCAATGTCAGCAGCTGCAAGTAATTGTTGATATAACTCTCTGTAGTATTCTATCATGAACTCAGCAAAGGAAGAGTTGGCATCTCCTCCATTCCATCTGTCAATGACATAGTAGTCATAGACAAACTCCCTTTTGGCCTCTTCCCATGTATCATTCAGCTGAATTGGCACCCATTTATCAAAGTGTGGATATTTGGTGTCCATTGGGACTAGAAGTTGAGGCTTCATCTTGCTGTAAGTTGCTCTCCTTGTTCTTGGTTTCTGAAAGTTTGCTCTTCTCTTATCTCTTGCTCTTTGTGCTTCATCCATCAAATCCATTTTCTCCTGGGCCCTCATCATGGCCAGTTTCTGTTGTGTTTCAGGGTCTTTGCCATACCCTTCATGAAACAATTTTGATGGATCATGAGCTAGGACAGTTGTCTTCTTCTTAGGTTCAGGTCCAAATCCTTCAGTAAATAGCTCTTTAATATCTTCAGTGGACTTGGCACCTTCAGCAATATTGACTATTTCAGAAAACTTTTCCTTTTCAGCAGTTTTGGGCTTTTCAGCAGCTTTGGCTTTCTTTGATGTAGGCTCATCATCATCAATTCTGAATTCAGGTGGAAGATCAAGGCTGTTAGGGAAGTCAGTAAATGTCTCAGCTTGTCTTTTCTTTCCTTTTGCCCTCTTGATCTTTCCTCTAGTTTGGACACCTTCAGCATCTTTGTCCAAACCAGACACCTCACCACCTGGTCTCTGCTGTAGCCTCATCCTTTCTGCTTGTGCTGATGCCATTGAATTTTTCAGTGCAAGTGCTAGTTGTTCTTCTTCATCCAATTCTTCTAGATTCAGCACTGCAGGCTCTTTTCCTTTTCCTTCAGTAGCTTTGTCTTTTTCCTTGACTGGACTTCCAATCACCAAGGCACCTTTTGCTCTAGCTCTTTCCCTTTCCCCCTTTTTGGCAGCATCAAAGCACTGGGGCTTTAGCTCACTCATTGTTGTGGTCATTAGGGATTGGGCCTGGTTTAGAGATTTCATTTCCTCCAACAAATATACATTTTCATCATGTATATTTTGCATCCTATCACTGCTCAAGCTAAAAAAAGCTAGAACATGCTTCATTTTTTGTTGAACAACCTCCTCCAAGGTTGCTTTCAGGGATGCATCCAGTTGGGCTTTAAGGAGCTCAGTGAGGTTGGCCACTGCACCTTCAGCAATATTGGCCAATACCTCTTGGGAAATTTTTTCAGAGGCCGCTTTCACCATTGCTATCCTTTGCTCTTCAGCTCTTTTCTTTTGCAATGCAGTTTTCTTTCCAAGAGCTTGCTTGACAGTTAGCCTGAGAGCTTTGACATTAACATTATGATTGTCTCTCAGCAACTTTTGTTCCTTCTTGACCTCTTCTGAGATGGATTCCATGGTGGATTTGGCTTTTTGTACTTTAGTGGAAATGGTTTGGAGGCCAGTTTCCACACCACTAATCCTTGCTTCTAGAGTGGGTAGCACAACATCCTCAGAGCCTGTAAGCCTCATTTCTACAGACGCTAGAGTTCTTCCTTGCTCATTCAATGCTCCTGAAGTTTCAGCATGAGCAGATTGGACTTGATGAGCCAAGGAATCCAACTTCTCTGATTGCATACCAAGCAAGGCTTGAGCTGAGCCTGTATCTACTTGGATGGGGGCATCTGTTAAGAACTCATCTGCAAAAATTTGGTCAAGAGACATACCTGCAATATTAGACAGATCAAACAAGTTAGGAAATAAACACTCATCACCCTCAATTTCTTTTGTATAAGACTCTGATACATCAGCAGTCTTCTTCTCATTTTCAACTTGTTCTTTTCTCCCTTCATAGATAATGTTCTCACTCAAGGAATCAGGCCTCCTTTCATCAAGGGATTCTTGAAGTTCAGATTTGACTTCAAGAATAACCTGTCCTTCCTCACTTATTCCACCCTCATATGGTGCTACACTCACAATCTTAGTTATGATTACCTCTCTTTCATCCATAACTCCCTCTGATTTTTCAATTCTACTTTCCTTTTCAACCCCTTCTCCTAAACCTGCAACATGTTCACCTTCAACAAGGTTCAAAGATGGCAGTTGTGAGGAGATCACAGTGCTTATTTCAGCAGCCACTGAGTCATCCTGAATGATTAAGGGCTGATCAGTGTCCAACTCATCTGACACTGAATAGGCCTTAATCAAACTAGCCTCTATCATAGGAACCTCAACATCTTTAGGCTGTGCCTTGGGTTCAGAAGAACCTTCATTGGCAGATGTGTCTTTGGTTGTGTTACCACCCTTGGTCAACACCTCTGATGATACAGAGCCTTTCCTATGGTAGGTTCTAGGAGGGTTTGAAAGTCTATCTGCTACAGAAGACTTGGGTTGAGAAGGTTCAGGGAGGTTGGCTTGAGGGGTTTCAGGAGGGTTGGGATTTGAATGGTTTGAAGGATCATCAGGGGAATCATCATCATTTGAGCTACGGTCAGGGTGTTTGATGCCCTTAACTTTTCTGTCTTTCTCCTCAATGATCTTCTCAGCTACCAACTTTGAAAAAACTTCCTCATCAGTGAGGAATCTTGTTTTTATCACACCAGCAAAATGTAGCAATCTGCTCTCCTCCACTTGCCACCAGTTTGCACCCTTATCTTGGATGACTTGTGATATTTCCATCAAGGTTTTGTCTTTTACATCCACAAGCATCCTTAAATCATGAAATATCTTCTGAATTCTTGGAAATTCAGCAAGTTGTGGATACAAACTGTCCACAGTGGCCTTAGCTCCACCTTTGAGCATACTTTCATAAGTATACTCCTCCTCATTCTCATTTGATGGAGAACTTTGGGCTATAGGGGAGTGGGCTGTGGTTTCTTTAATTGCAGCTTCAGGCAAGTTAAGTTTAGGAGGGTTGGCTTCAGAAAGATTAGGCTCAAATGAAGGTACTTCAGTTGCTTTAGAGAGCAATGAATCTGAAGGGGCTTTGCTCAGGGGAGTTGGCTCATTGAGTGCATGTTCTAAAAGCTTTGAGTAATTGAGCATGGATGAGTCAAGGGGAGATAGAAGCCTTGTCTCATCTACTGCTAAATCTGCAAGCACATCAATGCCACTTCTTTGCACACTTCCTTCTGGAGAATATCTCTTAGTGAGATCTACAAGGGTGATGGGTTGGTTGGAACATGGGTTTCAGGGGAGTTGGGCTCAGGATTTTGAATTTCAGGGATGTTGGCCTCTATAGGTTGGCCTTCAGGGACTTTGGATTCTGGAGTTCCAGAACCAGATGAGCTAGTCCTTGACTTGGATTTGGTCCTGCTTTCAGCTTTGCTCTCTCTTAGAGCCAATTGAAGAGACCTTTCTTCCTGCAGCTCCAACACTTTCTCAGTAGGCTTGGCCCTTCTCTTGCTAGCCCTACTGCTCCCACTACCTTCACCATCCTTCTCAGGGACAACTTTCCTGATTCTCTTATCACCTTTCTTCTTTTGCCTTGTCTCATTGTATTTCAGCCTCAACTCTTCTGAGTGGTCAGAAGGCACACTTACTCCCTCTTCTGCCACTTCATCAACTTCAGCTGATGCTCCTGAGGCTTCTCTTGAAGATAATTGAGATATTTTCCTTGTTTTGACAGCCCTGGCCTTGGTTCTCTTCTTCATCTTAGGCTTTTCTTCAACCTGTTCTTCAGCAGGTTTGGCCATAAGCATCCTCCTTTGCTCAGTTTTCTTGCTGAGCTTTCTGAACATAATCTTTTGGGCTGGGAGGGGTTTGGCAAAGGTCTGCATTTGAGAATAATGGGAGAATATTTCAATTAACAAGCTTGCCCTGGTGCAATACTTGAGTTTCCCTTCTAGCACAACCTTGTTGTGAGATTTTACTTTGAATTTAGCCTTTTCCTTCATCATCTCAGACATGATGAAGGTCCTCCAATCAAAATTGATGCCCTTGTCACTAGCATCAATCACTGCAGCCATAATTCTGATTCTTGGATGGCTGACTTGCTCCAAGCTTCCAGTATTGCTCAAGAGACTCTTAGCAACTACCTCAAAGAGGTTGAGAAATTCTGGCTTGAGAGTCTTCTTGTTTTGTGTTGAAGAGAGAGGACCTGGTACTAATAGCCATTCTTGAGCTATTTCATCTTCATGTCCAGTACCATAAACTTCTGGATTCCTTCCCTCAAAAGGCAATCCCAAAGCTCCTTCAAGATCTTCTGAAGAGAATTTCACTTTATGAAATCTCTCTTCCTCCTCTCCTTCTGCCACATATGACAATCTGGTGGAAACTTCACCATCTTCAGGCTTACCTCTCCACTTGAGAAAGGCAAAGAACTCAGCCATGTAGCTTTCCAAGCATGAACTTGGTCTTTCCTCCATAAACTTTTGTAATCCAGCTCTCCTCAACCATCTCAGGGTTGGTTTAATCTCAGGATCTTCACTTTCAAAGGATACTATTGGCTCAAAGTGAAGATTGTTTTTGTTGCTTAAATATCCAAAATCAAGGTCTAGAGCCTTGTTGGAGAAATCAATGATCATCTCTGGTCTAACTTTGGGGGCCATTGAAGGTTACAGAGAAAAATTTGAGAGAGATTGAGAGAGTTTGAAGAAAATTTGAGCTAGGGTTTCGAATACTTGGGGAAGAAGTGTTTGTGGGGGGTCTTAAGACTTGTGAATATTCTAAAAAGAATGTTTGTCAATGAGTTGATGAAGTCTTGGTGAAATTCAAAGGTGAACAAAAGTGGAAATCAAAATGGACGGCTAGGACTGTCTTTAGGGGAGTTGTCCAATTTTGATCCAATGGTCAAAAACCAATGTAACAGCGAAAAACTGTTTTATTCAAAACGTGGGTGGAGTTTTAATGTTAGTTTAAGGCTGGGGGTTTTTCGAGATAAATCATGTCCCAAAAAGTTTAATGCAAACAAGAGTTAAATCTTGGCATTTAATGCATGGAAAGTGACCATTTGGGTGGGAGACAAATTAAATCCCAAAAAGATGATATCTGTAATTTGAATGGGACATATTTCGAAATAGGCAATGATTACCCAAAATGGGTGCTTATCAGACCAAGATTTGGTTTGATAGCTGTGACAACTTATCTGACCCTACTAGGACAAGTGTCCTGAAAAGATATGGACAACTGTCCTGAAATTCAATGGACAAGTGTCCTGAATTACTTAGGTCTTCTTTCTGAATTTCAGTAGATTTGTCCAAGTCTGCTGAAGTTTGAATTTATTTCCCCCTTAATGAATAAACTCCTTTGGACTCATTTGTCCAACTTCCCTGGATCAAGAAGACCCAACTCTGCTGATAATTCCAGAAATCTTGCTTCTGCAAGTGGCTTTGTCAATATATCAGCTTTTTGATGATCTGTGTGGATCTTTACCAACTTGATATCCTTCTTCTCCACATGATCTCTAATGAAGTGATGCTTGATGTCCACATGTTTGCATCTTGTGTGCAATACAGGATTCTGTGATATGGCAATAGCACTGTTATTGTCACAGAATATTGGCACTTCAGTAGAGTTGACTTTGTAGTCTCTGAGTTGTTGTCTCAGCCAAAGGATTTGAGCACAACAACTTCCAGCAGCAACATATTCAGCCTCAGTGGTGGAAGTAGCCACTGTGTTTTGCTTCTTGGAAAACCAAGATATGAGTTTGTTGCCCAAGAATTGGCAAGTCCCTGAGGTGGACTTTCTGTCAATTCTACATCCTCCATAATCAGCATCTGAGTAGCCAGTTAACTCAATGTTGTCATCAGCAGGGTACCAAAGGCCTAGATTTTCAGTGCCTTTGAGGTACCTCAAGATCCTCTTTGCAGCCTCAAGGTGACTTTTCTTAGGATTTGCTTGAAACCTTGCACAAACACCTACTGCAAAGGTGATGCCAGGTCTGCTGGCAGTAAGATAGAGGAGTGAGCCAATTATTCCTCTATACTCAGTGGAGTTGGTTGGAACACCACTCTCATCAGGATCCATCTTCCAATTTGTGTTCATTGGGATCCTTACTGGCTTGCTTGATGTACACCCAAACTTCTTGATCATTTCTCTGGTGTACTTGGCTTGGTTGATGAAGATCCCTTCTTTAGATTGCTTGACTTGTAGACCCAAAAAGATGTTCATCAACCCCATCATGGACATCTCAAACTTGCTTTGCATGAGCTTGGAGAACTTCTCACACAGCTTCTCATTAGGGGATCCAAAAATTATGTCATCTACATAAATTTGGACAAGCAAGATGTCCTCTCCTTCAGAGATTCTGAAGAGTGTTCTGTCCACAGTTATCTTGGTGAATCCATGATCCAAGAGGAATTGTGACAGTGTATCATACCAAGCCCTAGGGGCTTGCTTGAGTCCATATAGAGCCTTCTTCAGTCTGTATACTTGGTCTCCAACCTCAAAACCTGGTGGTTGCTCCACATAGACTTCTTCTTTCAAGACTCCATTCAGAAAGGCACTCTTGACATCCATTTGGTACACTTTGAACCTCTTGTGGGCTGCATAGGCTAGGAAGAGCCTTATTGCTTCTAGCCTTGCCACAGGTGCAAAGGTCTCATCATAGTCAATGCCTTCATGCTGGCAATAACCTTTTGCCACTAGTCTTGCTTTGTTTCTGACAATCACATCATTCTCATTCTTTTTGTTCTTGAACACCCACTTGGTTCCAATAACATCTTGATGTGAAGGTCTATCAACCAGCTCCTATACTTCATTTCTGGTGAATTGGTTGAGCTCTTCCTGCATTGCTGTGATCCAATTGGCATCCTGAAGTGCTTCATCAATGTCTTTTGGTTCCTGTTCTGACAAGAAACAACAGAACATAGCACTTTCACCATGAAACCTTCTGGTTTTGACTCCTATACTTGGGTCACCAAGTATCAGATCAGTAGGATGGTCATACAACCAAGTCCTTCTTTTTCTGATCCCTTCAGTCGAGTTATCCTCTACTAAAGTTGAGTCACCAGTGTTATAGAATTCAGGATAATTGAATGCAGGATCTAATTCAGGATCATAATCAGGGGTGTTGTCCTCAATGTTAGGGACATTGGCATTTTCAACATTTTGAGTTCCCCCTTGATTATTTGACCCATTAACTACCTCAGCAGGAACTGCTTCTTCATTGGTAGTTGTTACCTGGATGTGAGCTGGGATTGGGTCATTCAGTTCACCATTTCCATCAGTGGGGTTTGTCTCAGGAAGGTTGCCTTCAGGATTGTTGTCCAGTGTGAATTTTTCAGGTAGGTTGACTTGGACAACATCTATGAATTCAGAGTCTTTGTCTTTTAGGCTCAATCTGGTTGTCCTCTATGTGATTTCTTCAGGTTCTAAATTATCATTCCTGATCTCAATGATAGATTCATCAAACACAACATGAGGTGTTTCTTCCACTATAAGGGTTTTCTTGTTGTAGACTCTGAAAGCTTTACTGATTTGAGAGTATCCAAGAAATACTCCCTCATCAGCTTTGCTATCAAAGGCTTTCAACTGTTCTTTCCCATTATTGTGAATGAAACACTTACAACCAAATATGTGAAAGTATGACACTTTAGGCATTCTTCCTTTCTAAAGTTCATAGGGGGTTTTGCCTTGCCCCTTAGTGATCAAACATCTATTTTGAGTATGGCATGCAGTGTTTATAGCTTCAGCCCAAAACCTCTTAGGTAAATTTGAATCAACAATTAGGGTTCTAGCAGCTTCTTTTAAGGTTCTATTCCTTCTTTCTGCAACTCCATTTTGCTGAGGAGTTCTAGCTGCTGAGGTTTCATGAGCTATCCCATTAGATGAGCAATACTCATTGATGTATGAATTTATGAACTCAGTGCCTTTATCAGATCTTATCTTGATAATGCTAAGGCTTTTCTCATTTGACAGTCTCTTTAGGAGTTCAGGTAGTTTGACTTGTGTTTCCTTCTTATTAAGGAGAAATACTACCCATGTGAACCTAGAGAAGTCATCTACTACAACCAATGTGTATTTTCTACCATTTATGCTTGAAGGGGTGATTGGTCCAAACAGATCCATGTGTAGAAGTTCAAGTACCCTTTCAGTAGAAATGACTGGTTTACCTTTGAATGAGGCTTTAATCTGTTTTCCTTCTTGACATAGCTTACACACATGTTCTTTAATGAAAACCTCATTAGGCAGTCCTTTTACTAATGCATTTCTAGCAAGTTTATTCATTGATTTGAAGTTTAGGTGGTTTAGCCTCTTGTGCCATAACCAACTTTGTTCACTAGTGCTCTTAGCAATGAAACATGCAGCATCAGTAGACTTGTCCCAGTCTACAAAATACACATTTCCTTTCCTAGTCCCAGTCAATAGAATTTGTTGAGTTTTATCCTTGATTAAACATTTTCCACTTGAGAACTCAACATTGAAATATTTATCACAGAATTTACTGATACTTAGGAGATTATATTTGAGACCAGCTACATAAGATACATTGGTTACTTTGATGTTACCAATCATCAAAGTACCATAACCTTTTGTTGTTGCTTGTGAGCTGTCTCCAAAGGTGACATTTGGGCCTTCTTTTTCAATAAAATCAGTGAGGAGTTCCTTGTTTCCAGTCATGTGCCTTGAGCATCCACTGTCAAGATACCATGCTGTCTTTTTGCTCATACTCCTCTTCTTGTGGCCCAATGGTACCTGCAATTAGATTGGTTTAGGTACCCTTTGAGTTTTGGGTCCTGAGAGGTTAGCTGTACCTTTTGGAACCCAAACTTGCCTAATTACCCTGATTGATTCAAGGTGGCTAAGTTGTTTTCCTTGTGTATCAACATACACTGTCTTTCCCTTAAATGCCTTAGGGAAAGTATGTGTGAATGTGTTAACTCTGTAAGTTTCAGGGGAGTTGTCAGTTCTCCTGAACTTATGAGTTCTTCGTGCAGCTTGATGAAATCTTTGAGGAAAGACATTTTTATGACCATTAACCTTTGGCATGAGGGGTTTTGGTTGTCTCATTTTATTCTGCCTTTGAGGATAGTTGTCCTTAGGTCTATTCAGCTGAGGCTTTCTCAGATGAGTTGGCCTAGGCTGATTATACCTTGGATAACTCCTCTGAACATTGTTCAGGAGAGTTGCCCTTCCATTGGGTCTACTCTTCTGAGCAACATTCCTCTTGTGTTCAGGAGCTTTGGCCATTTCCTTAAGTTTTGGCCTAGTCTCCTGAGGCACTTGAGTAGGCAATTCATCCATTTTGCCCTTTCCTTTGTTCAGTGGCTGAATTATTTCATTTTCATCTTGCTGTGCCACTGATTTAACAAAGATTTTCTTAGTGTTACTTGTAGATGCAACACTAAGACAAGGTGAAGATTCAAATGGATCAAAACCTAATCCACTTCTTTGAGCCATAGGTCTTTGATAACTCTGAATTTCCTCTATTGCTCTAGAGGATTTGTTCAAAGCAGACATCTTTAATTTCAGGCTCTCTTCACTTGATTTAAGAATATCATATTCATGTGAGAGGTTCTCAAACTTGGCATTTAGATTTTTTTAGTTCAAAATCTTTTCTCTTCTGAGAGAGTAGTTGATCATCTATCTCCTTTTATTGGTCAACTATCCTGATATTTGCTTCCTTAAGCTCTCTCAAGACTTGTTGATACAACTCAGTAGATTTGACATCAACAGCTATCTCAGAGTTTTT
Organism: Galeopsis tetrahit; assembly: GCA_963675135.1. Taxonomy (NCBI): domain Eukaryota; kingdom Viridiplantae; phylum Streptophyta; class Magnoliopsida; order Lamiales; family Lamiaceae; genus Galeopsis; species Galeopsis tetrahit. The sequence goes on along the minus strand of OY776121.1, from coordinate 18,639,897 downwards.
GGCAAGTTCAGTAGCCAATCTTTCATTTTCTCTCACACAATTATCATGAAATTCTTGTAATCTAGTGAAATCTTCCATCAACTTTCGAAAGGAAAGTTTCAAGTTAACTTCACTAGTGTTCTGTGATAAAAGTGATGGTGAGCTAGAAGTGGAGGATACCTCATCATCCTCAAGAGCCATGTTGCACACATCATCATCATCATCATCACTGTTTGAGAGCAGTCCATCAGAGGAGTTGAAGCTTTCAGCACTGTCAGATCCTTCACCAGCCATCATGGCCTTTCTATTGGTGAACTTTCTGTCTCTTTTAGCTTGCCTCTCTCTTCTTTCTTTAGAGCTCAACTCAGGGCAGTCATACTGGAAGTGCCCTTTCTTCTTGCAATTGTAGCATATGTCTTCATCATCATCCTTCTTGGATTCATCTCTTCCTTTTGATGATGAAGGGTCAGCTCTACTGGACCTTCTCCTATTAGAGTACTAGTCCTCTGATCTTTTCTCTTCAGGCTTTTTGTCCTTGGCCTGCTCTTCAGGGGAGTTGTACCTTCTCCTGAATTTGTTGTCTTGGTAGAATTTCTTGTATCTACCAAACCTTGTGTTGGGTTTGTCAAACCTTCTAGCCATCAAGGCTAGTTCCTCCTTCATTTCAGTCTTTGAGACTGACTTTGATGATCTGGGAGTGGGTTGCATTTCAGGTTCAGCAACTTTGGCCTTGAATGCCACTCCCTTAGTAGGGTTTGAAGTTTCCTCAACAGGCTTTCTTCTATTGAGGTCAAACTCATAGGTTTTGAGTTCTGAGAAGATTTGTTGCATGGGTATGGAGGAGAGATCTTTGGTATTCTGCATCATCACAGCATAGACATCCCACTTTTTAGTGAGACTTCTCAAGATCTTCAATCCAACTTCTCTCCTGGAGTACACCTTGCCCAATGAGTTGATTTCATTCATCACATCAGTGAATCTACCAGCAAATTTGTCAATGGACTCATCAGCTTCCATTGAGAATTGCTCAAACTTTTGTACAGCAACTTAGAGCTTGTTCTCCTTGATCTTTTCTGTACCCTCACACATCTCAGCAAGAGTATCCCAAATTTCTTTAGCTGTGGTGCAGTGGTAGACTCTACCCATGACTGCATCTGGAATTGTTTGGTAGAGGGTGTTCATGGCAAGATAATTCAGATTATCTTTCCTCTTTTCATCAGCAGTGAAGTCATCCTCATCTTTGGGAATTAGTTCCCTTACATCTGCTCTTTGCTCATCTGTTACCCTGGGGTTAGTTTGAGTAAACACAAAAGGTCCTCTTGTGATTACTCTAAACATGTCAGTGTGAAGAGATGCAAGATGAGCCCTCATTCTAATTTTCCAGAAATCATAATTATCTATTGAAAACATGGGCAGTTTATGATGTGAAATGTGGTTGACTGGATTTGTGGCCATGTTGTCCAATCCTTGAACAGCAGGTGGAGGAACAGCATTGTTGTTGGCCATATCTCAAGAGAGCAGTTAGTCAACAGGTAAGAGATTTCAGATAGAGATCAGTTCAGTGACCACACAAATATGTGAGTTTTGAAAATCAAGATGGATTTTCAGAAGCAGTGGTCTTTGAACCCCTGCTCTGATACCACTTGTTGGTCCTGAAAGGAGTATATAACAAGTGTATGGGGGGGGAATACACTTGTATGCAAATTCTTTTCAAACTTGATCAAACCAGAGATCAGCAATGTTTTCTTGGACAACTCTACTGAAGAAGATTAACTCTTCTAAGATAATCAAACTACTAAGTACTATTGAGTACTTAGTTGAATAAGTATCTAGGGGATTATATGTGCGGAATAGTGGTTGGCCCTTTAAGTTTAGACTCCTTTAGTTTCTGAAATCACTTAGTCAGTTCAATGCAATCCAGTTTAATTTCAGGGAACTTGTCCAATACAGTTTTTGCACAATCTTTGAATATGTATCTTTTAAAAGATCAGTTTTGTGTGCAGTGTTGAATGAATGTAAGTACTTGTAAATCAAATCTACACAAGAGGTTTATAGTGGTTCAGAGACTCAAGCTCCTACATCCACTTTCCCTGATTTAACAGGATAATTCCTTCACTCTTGGAATTAACTTGTTTTATAGTGCCAAGGTGCACTTGATCAAGAACACCACTCCTTGGTGAATTGATCCCTATGATGTCTAGAGTCCTAGTACCCTCTTCTCAACTCAGAACTGAACTGTTCTTCTCTCAACAGTCAGCTCCTACCACTTCTACTACTACAACCTTCTCACTTTCTCACTTGAAAGAGGTAAGGGTTGAAGTAAGGTTCCAACTAATGAGATATCCTTTACAATGAAGATCAGTGTATAAAGATTAGGATATCTCTCTAAGCTTTGTATGGATATACAATAAGTTCAGCTTAGAAGAAGTGTATGAAGACTAAGATAGTCTATTTGAAAGCTTTGAAAGCACTTTCACTTGTAGGATAGTTGGATATTCTTGTCAAGGTTGAGGTGCTTCAAATGGTCTTCACACTTCTTGTATTTATAGACAAAATGGAGGATTTGCCCGTTGGAGAGGCAGCCCCAAATTGCTATAAATGTCTTCCTTGAGTTCTTCAAACTGGAAGACAGATTCTTGATAGTGACATGTCCTTATTTGGGTAATAAACGGCTGTTAAGACTTTGTCTTCATTCTGCAACACTTTTCCCAATGTTTGACTTCTTGTTAAGACTTGGACATGGCTTCTGAAGGTTGATCCAATGATAGGACAACATTCATTATCAAATGGACAACTCTCCTTATCACTATCAACAGTTTTGCTTATCAGCAAAGTCGGCTTGCTCTTCTTCAGATGACTTGGCTCTTTCCCTTTGCTTCACTTCAAGGTTATCTTAGCATGTTGTATTGAGGTTCTTTAGGATATGGTTGTCTCTAACTCTTCAGCATGGTTGACCTTCAAACATTAGAACCTTTGTTCTGGTTCAAACTTGCTGAGACAACTCTTCTGGGACAACTCTCCTGATCAGCATATTTGGTCTTTTAGCTTCAGAGCTTTTGTTTTCACACAGAGTTAACCTCTCTGGACAACTCTCCTGATCAGAACATTTGAGTAACCTTGTCCTTTTGAGCTTTACAACCTTGTTTTTGCATGGATACAACCTCTCTGGACAACTCTCCTGATCAAGGCATTTGGTTTTCAATAGAGTATGCTTGTCCTTAGTGTTTGTTCCAGATTTTGAGCCTTGAGGGAACTTGATCTTGATAATCTTCAAAGCATAGGTTCCCCCTCACAATGTGCATCTAGTCATCTAAGAGCTGCCTAACATATCAACTTCTCATCTAGCCTTATACTATGTGTTCTAGCATTTTTAGAACACAATCATCTTGACTTAGGCATGTCTCAGGGGGTTTTGGTATTTAATCAAAACTTATGTCATTTTATTCCCAACAGTTTCACTTTATATTGTTTACTCTAATGATGTGTTTAAAACAGGTTGACCCGCGAAAATCTCTTATACTCTAATTAGCGAGATTCTATGAATTTGATATTATTTTTTACAATTTTACACAGTTTTACACGTAAGGGATTTGCACACAAGTCATTCCCAAATTTATGTATTTCACAACTTGAGAATTGAATTTATTTTATAAACTTATCATCACTCTTTTTTTTTTCTTCATAATTTTTATGTTCTAAAGCGAAATTTATGTGCAATATTACGCATGTGATATTGGCACATTTAAAGAAGCGGCCAAAAACCCACAAATCTAACTTAGTCAATCGGGTTACATTGGATCTTTTCAAAAAAATCGTTAAAAGACAAACATAAAACACTTTCAAATTTGTGTTACTATAAAGACAAATATTTGTTATTATACTATAAGGACAAGTAACACATGTTTATTCTTATAATATATCATTATAGTAACACAAGTAAAGTATTAAAAATGGGTTATTGTATGGAGAAAAATATGTTACTCCATTATGGAAACCATTAAACAACTTAAAAAAAAAAAAAAAAAAAGCCTAACAAACACACAAACTAGATTTTAATTTTTTAAAGCATTGAAATTTGAATAACGAAATAAAAAAAAAATTAAAAAATTTGAAGCTAAAATGAAAAATCTAACGCATTTGCAAATGGATATAAACTCTGCCCAAACTAAAGTAGTCTGTGAGTGTCTCAAGATAAATCTTACACTATAACAAACTTATGAAATTAATCTTTATCATTTAGAATATGTAACATACACAACCAAATGCTGGAAAGCATTTCAAATTTGATTTTTTGTTATTTAGAATTTCATGTGGTGTTATGGTGGAATCAGTTCTAATATACACTCATTGATCCTTTCATTGTAGAAAGAGATCCATCTTCATCTTTAAGTTCTCGAACTTGATGTCTAGCATTTGAAGTTCGGTCCTTCAAACACTCTCTGATCCTTCACAATATTTTTGCAAACGATCTCATGCATCCTTTGCAGCTATACAATTTGAGATGATCTTGAACATTGATACATCACGGATGTAAACATTGCATTCAAATTGTAACTTTCAACCGTGGTCTCACCATAGTTTGTCCAATCTATCTCTCTTTTGACTCGAAATTCATTGTCATCATCAATTTCAGTATGTGGTTAAGTTCATCCAGCTAATATACTCCTCTATGCTCGTTCATCAAGAGATTTGATGTATATACGCATCCTAGGCTTTCAATAAGCATATTTAGAACCATCTAAAATAGGAGGTCTAAGTGCGGGAGTAAGAGGATATTTCATTGCAATACCGCCAATACACACATTCTAAGCAAAATATATACTTAGTGTATCAAGTAGTTGACTCTAATACTAATTGAAAGTGCATGTAAAGTGTTTGTTAAAGGTGTTGTCTAGAGTGTTGGCACAATTCAGACAACATTAATCAGTGGAAATATAAAAACACTTTGCAAAAGGAATTCAAAATTTGTATTGACTATGAATAAGTCTAAATGAAGTTCACTATAACGAGTAGTGATCACACATAAACTACAATGTACATTTTCGAGGTTTGGAAACTACAACATTTTATAAGGTTTGGAAAATCTAATCAATTAAATTAAACTACCTCCCTCATAGGTCTATACATATAATTTTCTAGATAAATACGATTGATACAAATGTTAATAGGGTCTACACCATTCTATCAATCTATAAGAAGAAATAAATATTTTTCTAAAACTAGAAACGATCTTGCATTCAATAGTATAATATTCTTTTTAACTTTTCTTCTCATGTTCTCGAGTTGTAGCGTCTCTTACTTACATACTTCGGATCCAATTATCTTCAACTCCTAAGATCGGTTTTTACACTGATCTTAGAAACTCCTCCATTAACTCATTTATCCATGGATACTCTGAACTCCCTATTCCTTGTTTTGAGCAACCACATAACTTGAATAGCTTCCACGTCTTTAAACTGCATTCAAGGAACATTAAGAGCAACATCTAAAATCGAAGTTAGTGTTAGGAGAAAGGACAGACTATGATGTTGTCTGAAGTGTTGGAGCATTTAGCACAACATGTGTTGCCAATAGTGTTGGATCATTTTAGACAACATATGTACAACATCAATAGTCAATTTTATTTTGTTTTTAAATCAATTTTATTTTTATGAATTAGTGTCGAAAAAGAGTGTAGATTTCGACACTGATTTGTCGAAATATGTAAAAAAAAAATTCTAAGATTTTTTAAATTTTTTTGAGATTTTTTTAGGCATTGATTGGGCGGAGGAGGTGGTGGTAGCGGTGACTGCAATCTGTTGGACGAAGGTAGTGTATCTACTAAATACAAAATTAGGATTTGAATGTAAAGGGTAATATAGTCTTTTTGCATTAGAGTGTATCTACTAAAATTTTTAAATGTGGTGTATCTAAACAAATAATTGTACCCATATAAATTACGTAAAATATCTAACATTGTTATAAATTGAGTAAACAACTAAACATACTCATTTCCTCCCTTTTTAATTAATATACCTTTACTTGTTTGATTTTTTTTTTTACCTTAACTTAATTTATCTTAAACTTATACGACATTGATATTTAATTTTAACGGTTACGTGTTTATCATTTCATCAAAATCTATTATTGTGTGCACGTAATGACGTAATTTATTCTCTAATATAGTAAGTCTTTTATCTTATTAATTGATATTTATTCCCTAGTTATTTCTCTTAATTATAAAAGGAGTTGCTCATCTTCACTTGCATCATGCATGTCATCTTTTAATTTTAATTCTAAAATTATGGCTTTTGTAAAGTGGGTTCCCATTGTTACAACTTCTCTTGGGATTTTCTTCTTCACGGTTTCTTCTTTAGTCGAAAAAGGTGATGCAACATATTTTGTTTTAATTTGTTCCTTTTCTTCAAATTAATTAATTAATCTGATTATCTTATATATTTATGGTTATAGCACCATATTCCTCCTTTGTAAGAGATGCTACGTCAGCCACCGGAGCGGAGTACTATGACTACATAATCGTCGGCGGAGGAACCTCAGGCTGTGCAGTGGCATCGACACTCTCCGCCGCTTCAAAAGTACTGCTTCTAGAGAGGGGCGGCCTTCCGTACAACAACCCCAACATAACTAGCAAGACGGGGTTTCTTTCGACATTGTTAGACACTTCTCCGAGCTCGGCCGCGCAACAATTTGTCTCAACGGACGGCGTTCCGAACTACCGAGCCCGCGTCTTGGGCGGAGGCTCGGCCATTAACGGAGGGTTCTATTCGAGGGCCAACAGAGAGTACGTGCAGGTAGACATGTGCAAAACCGAAACCGGACGGAACGACCGGTCTCGGACCGTTAATTTTCGTTTTGAAAATCGAACCGTAACTTTAAAATTAAGGTTTTGTTTCGGTTCCGAAAATTAAAACCGAAATCGGCAGTTCAGCGGTTTTGGCCTTTTTTTAATATTCTTCTATAAATACCTCTCAATTTTAACTCATTTTTTCACACTAAACTCTCTCAACTCTTATACAGTACTCCATCCGTCCGCCGATAAGCTTCCCATTACTTTTGGGCACATAGATTAAGAAAAATGATTAAATTACAGATATAATATAAGTGATGTGATTGAGAGAGAGAATGAGATAAGGAGAAAAAGTAAGATATAAAGTGAATATAAGAATAAAAATTTAAAAGACATCTATTAAAAAAAAAAAAAAAGGTATAAACTAAGTTTATAGACGGACGGAGGGAATAGTTTATTTTCTAAAAAAATGAGTCAAAACGAGCAAAAAAAAATGAAATACAAAATAAAAATCCAAACTGACCGAACCTGCGATTCAAAACCGTAATCGTAACCCATTCGATTTCGGTTCGTGATTTCCGAAAACTGGAACCGACGGTTTCTAATGAACATCGTGCAGGAGTTGGGGTGGGACCCGCGACTAGTGAACAAATCGTATGAGTGGGTAGAGAAAAAGTTGGTGTTTCAACCGTCGTTGTTTGAGTGGGAATCTGCGGTCAGGGACGGATTGGTAGAAGCTGGGGTGTTGCCTTATAATGGATTCACATATGAGCATTTGCAAGGGACCAAAATAGGGGGTTCAATTATTGACGAGAATGGGTATAGACATACTGCTGCTGATTTGTTGGAGTATGCGGATCCAACTATGATTACAGTTTATTTGCATGCAGTTGTGTACCAAATCTTGTTCAAGACTTTACCAGGTTTGATCAATTATATAAGAGTAATATTTATGTGAAATATTTTATGAAATGTGTTTAATTAACACAATTTTAAAGAATTCGGGTCAATCAAAAAAGTTGTGGGTCGCAAGCAGATGGTTTACTACATAACCAATATATTGTTACTACAAAGTCAAAATATTAAGTGTTCATAATATTTTTGGACTTGTACTGATACACTTTTGGCCTTGGAGTGACAATAATTTGACTTGATAGTAACATAGTTTTTGCCTTATAGTAGCAAAATATTTTTAGTCTTATAATATAACAAATTTTGACTTTGTAGTAGCATAAATATTTTACAACTACAAGGCCAAAAATATGTTATTATATTACGTTAGAATACATTCTGGAAAATTCAACAAACAACTAAGTGTCTGTAATATTTTTGAACTTGTAGTAATACACTTTTGACCTTATAGTGATAATATTATGGTCATGCGGTAAAACAATAATTGATAGCGAAAAAATATATTTTAGTTAAATTTAACGCGTTAACTCGCGTTGATCCGAATTTTACCCACAATTTTTTATTTTAAATTTACTTTAATTAACTATATTTCTTGTATGAAATATTTCATATAAGTTTTTAACCTAATATAAAACTACTTTTAATTTATCTTTTATGCACATCATGTGAAAATGAATTTGTCGTCATGTGGGTGGGGGCGGGTACAAGAAAGTTCATAAGGGTATACTAGTCATTTTAGGTAAAAAAAATTAATATATTGGACAAAAGCGAGATTAGTTGCTTGATATATGCCAATCATCCATATAGTGAAATAAAATGTGAAATATAAAAATAGAAACAGGTGAACTTATTCAATATTATTTGATCGATCCATTTTAGTATCTTGTAAGAGACCTTTCGCATTGATATTTTAGTCATACATTACTCTAATATAAAATATGATAAGATTCGGGTTCAAAAGTGTACGAGTCGTATCAAATAGTAAATGAGATTTGTTATATGTATGAGACTGTCACTTACAAGTTTTAGTCATGCAATGAGTCTCCGCACAATTTGCAGGACAAAAACCCAAAGCTTATGGTGTTGTGTTCAAAGACTTGAAAGGTAGTAACCACACATCACTCTTGAACAAGAAGGCCACAAGCGAAATCATTGTCTCAGCTGGTGCACTAGGGAGCCCACAATTATTGATGTTGAGTGGTATTGGACCGGCCCATCATCTCAAGGCCCACAGAATAAATGTTATATTAGATCAACCAATGGTGGGACAAAGTATGTCCGATAATCCAGTGAATGCAGTTTTAATACCATCACCTAAGCCCATTGAGACTGCCCTCGTTAATGTGGTTGGTATACAAGATGACGTTGGGTGCTACATTGAAGAAGTATGTGGACTCTTCGGGATAGGTCTTATTTCCCCTAATAATCAAAGCCTCAGTCAATCAATAATGATAATGGAAAAGGTGGCCCGACCCTTCTCAATCGGGTATTTGGAGCTCCAGAACAATGACCCGAAAGAGAATCCGAAAGTAACGTTCAACTACTTTAAGGACCCGAGGGACCTTGAGAGTTGTGTGAAGGGCTTGGAGATCATCAAGAGAGTAGTTGGATCGAAAGCCTTCTCCAAATATCGATATCCTTTCACCACTTTCGAATCACTCATGGAGTTATTATTGGAACTATCTAACGTTACAACAAGGTTTGATTCGTGGGAGCAGTTTTGTATGCACAGTGTGGGTACCATGTGGCATTTTCATGGAGGGTGTCAAGTGGGTCGGGTTGTGGATCCATATTATAGAGTAATGGGTGTGGACTCATTGCGTGTGATTGATGCTTCAACCTTTTATGACACCCCTGGAACTAATCCTCAGGCCACTCTCATGATGCTTGGGAGGTACTCCCTTTGTCGTCTTTTTAATGATATATTTTGCCTTTTTTTTTTTTTTTTTCCTTACTTAATGATCCATACTTAAAATAGTAAAAGAGCATATTAAGTATTCCCTTAAAATATCTCAATATTACATCAAATATTATCACTTTATTCACACTAAAAAAACATCTTTACTGCTCATAAAGTTACTAGAAAATAATTGTTAGTGGGTGATATCATCTCAAGATAGTTAATAGAAAATGAATGTTAGTTAATTAGTTAACTATTATTTAAATATATAAGTCAGATTTTACATAATGTTAATTAAGTTTTCCATTTATTTGTCTCTGTATTTGAAACTCAACTGTATCTAGAAGTATTCTTTTATAAACTAATAAATGGAAAACTTAATTAACATTGTATAAAACCTGACTTATATATTTAAATAATACTTAACTAACTAATTAACAATTATTTTCTATTAACTAATTAAAATACGTATTCAAAACTTATGGATCTTTAAGTAAGGGACAGGGGATTACATGATAACTTTATGTCATTGGTTAAGTAGAATTAACTGGAAAATTAATATTTAACAGCTTTAGTTAGCTTTATAATTATCCACCCATCTATCTTATGATGCAGATACATGGGACAAAAAATTCTGCAGAACCAGTGATTGTAATATTATATTTTACCTATTATGCTCTGAAAATAATTCAAAATATATTAAAATAGATGTTGTTAGGCCAAGAACTCTACTTTCTTAGATTTCTTGATATATATAGGTCCCCCAACATCATAGTACAAATAATTTATGTTAAGTTGGACTCCATATCAAAATTATCATATGTAAGAAATTGTGTATTTGATCCCTTCCATGTGCACATTGTGAACATATGTTATCTTTAGCTACACTTATATAATACTTCATCCATTCAATTTTATAATGCTTATTTTTTGGGGTATGAATTTTAATGAATATTGTTAATTTATATATAAAATAGATATGTTGAGGGTATCGTGGGGTCCACTTATAAATAAAATATTTTTATAAATAAATAAATCACAGTTTGAGTAAATAAGTGATGATTGAAAGATGAAAGATAAAAAAAAGGTTAAGTAGTGTTATTTTTAAAATGGATGAGAACAATAAAATTGGACAACCAGAAAAAAAGTGGGAGAGTATATAATTTTCTCCAATCACTTGGTTTGTTACTCGTTTTTTCTCACATTTTGCGCTCGTTTTCTGCATTATATATAATATATGACACTTTCTAAGGAAAGTGTGTACCGATAGGATCCATGAAGTGTATCCATTAAGTGTTCAAGTATTTTTTGAAATTACCTCGATATCGCCAATTTTCTGACTTAAGTGTCAGAGTCCCCCACCGAACATAGACGGGGTACATGCAATTGTCATGGCACCAATATAGATTGGGGTATATTGTGTAAAACTCCCTTGTCCCTTCGAAAATTATTAATTTTTTCATTTTGGTATCCCATCAAAAGTTACTTTTTTTTTTTTTTTAACAACACTCATTATTTTTCTCTATCTTTTTCTTTTTTCTATCTATATATCTCTACCCCAACAATGTACTCCACATATAATACTATATTATTTAATCAATTTGCATAAACCAAGTAGACAACTTTAGGAGGAATATATAAGAATTTTGTCTTTTTAAAATCTGGAGTATTAGAATAAGGGCGGAAAAAATTGTAATAGATGAACCCCAACAAATTGAAAGCAATAAATTTGTTTTTGGTGCTTTATGTAAACTTGCTATCAATAATGAAGGCATATATGTCCAAAATATTATTAGTTTTTTTTCTCATTTTAGATTCGATCATTGATAAAACTTAGATGTTCAAATTAAATTTATAATTCCTTGATTTGATAATAAAACAATTTTTTCACTTTAAACTTCATTTACTACTGTACTTCATTACTCAAAAAATTTACATACCCTCCACTTCATATTCTTTAATACTACTACTTACTTCGTCCGTCTATAAATTTTTCATTTTGGTACACTTCACTTTATATCTTATTTTCTTTCTATGTCTCAATCACGTTATTTGTACTATATCTATTATTTAATCACTTTTCTTAATTTACTCAAAAATAATAAGAAACTTATAATCGAATGGAGTAATAAATAGCTTCCAACATTATCCAAATAGTAAATAATTAATTTAAGATGTGACAAAGGAGTAGTAGTTTTTCACATTTTTCCTTCCATGAATTCTTTTCTTTCACATAGTCTTAAGATATTAATTAGCACCATAATTATCATCCGAAAATTGCGAATAGATGAAAGTAAATAATTTAGGCTAAAGGACGAAGTGTTGTCGCTTTAGTCGCTGAGATTTAATTTTTCTCATTCATTTGATCTTGTAATTTTGAAAACTATGCATGGTCTTTAATTTTCATTTATCAACATTTTTTCCAGTAATAAAATGTGAGAGGTCAAACATCTAGTTAACGTGACAGAATCAAAATTTATCTCTGCGGTAAAATTTAATTGGTCAACTGAATGTTGCACCTCTTGTTACATGACCAACGTAAGACAATTGAAAGTTATGTACTATTTTCAATTCATGAAAGTCAATACGACTAAAAGAAAAGGGGAATTTTTTTTTTAGATAGTTAACTTGGGATCTCCTACATGTAGTCAGGGTGTCATACGGTGTCGTAATGACTACCGTAGTCAGTTAATTTAAGCCATTAAAAATCTAATATAAAGGCTTACACTTTATGACCTGTTACTTTTTGTATAATTCACGGTATGTACTCATCATATGTGTCGTAACGTGTCATAAATTTGTATTTTCTATTAAATTAAATTAATTAAAATATATTATTGTAAAATTACATTTTTATCCTTATACAATAAAATAATTTATTATAATTATTAATTTAATTAAAATATGTAATGTTAAAATTACATATTTACCCTTATATTATTAATAAAATTAATAACAAAAAAAAATCAAAATCAAATTAAACAAATTGATTAACATTAAAAAACAAATCAAATGAAACTAAAAAAAAATCGATTAAGTTAAACCTAACCTAAAACTTAAAATTTCATCATCTCATTCCTACATTCTGCCTAGACGATTCATCCGCCGCTGCCCAATCGTCGTCGCCTCTCCCCGTCAGTGTTATTAATTTGTAAGGTTTCTTAAACTGAGTAGGTGAATTAATATAATTGTGGAGTAGGTGAATTACAACTTAATGTTGTTTATGTATTTGTTTATGTATTTTTTTTTCATATTTCTTCCTTCTTTCGTATGTTGTTATGAGTTGGTGAATTAACATTGTGGAATTGTTAAAATTGTGATTGAGATGTTGAGTAGTAATTATTTTTTATAATTGACTAAAATCAAATAGAAATTTGACTGCTCAACAAGTGTTCAACAAAATGTCTCAAAGAAAATTTGCAACTGAATTGAGCAAAGGAAATGGCTATTGAATGCACATTCCTAACAATATTAGTTGTTTGAATGCTCTAACTAGACGGACATAATGTAGAGTTAAATCATCATGTAGAGTTTTGATGTATTATTTATTCCTTCCAATTCGATATAGTGTTTAAATTGAATTTTATGTTATAAGCACATGATATTCCTTGATTTTATGTTATGCACATTGCATGCTATTAGTTGCCGTAAATGGCAATAAAATAGGATATTGAAATATATAATATGAAGATGTTGCATAACATGGGAAAATGACAGTAAAATTGGAAGAGGTTGCATAACATGTCTTTTACTGAACGTCTCACAATATCACACTCGATTCATTTTTTTGTGTTTGTTTATGCTTAAATTGTTGTCTCTTTAAACTGATAGGCTGGTCTTTTGAAGCCTGATTCAGTGGAAGGATTTGATAATGAAATTCCTGAGTTCAATGTCTCATACAAGCCTCAGAAAATTAGTCCAAAATTTTAATCTACCGTGAGAATGCTTCTACATCAAAAAAATTGTGATTCATACATGCACCCTCAGTTTGTATCACATGTGATGAAGCCTCTTTTAATTGAACAACTGATGAATCAAGAAGTTGTCAATCTTTCTGGTGGAGAATTGCAAAGGGTCACCCTCACCCTTTGTCTTGGAAAGGTAATTTTAGCTGCATTTTGTTCTTACCCACCAATAAGGATGCACATAATTATTTGGCAAAGGAGCGGAGAGATTTGGTTCAACACGGAGATGCTACTACAACTCTGTATTTTCTCGATTCTATGAGATTGGGGGACCCAAATTTTATTTATGAGAAAGAGGATAATGAAGATGGATCACTGAACAAGTTGTTATGGACTGATGGACTTGGGCGTGAACAATATAACTTGTTTGGTGATGCCTTGATTTTTTACAGCACATACAAAACAAACGCACATAATTTTCCTTTCGTAATTCTATTAGTAGTTGATAATAACTTTAGGACATGTGTATTTTGGTTGTGCTCTAATCCATAATGAAAGTTATGAGTCATTTCTTTGGTTGTTGCAAACTTTCCGTATGATAATGGGTGGGCATTCGCCATTGTCTATGGTCACTGATGAAGATGAAGCGATGCACAAGGCAATACATGATGTTTTTCCTGAAGGGAGGCACAAACTCTGCAACTAACACTTAGGGAAGAACTGTAGGCAACGTGTCCATGTCCTTAATTTTTTTGATGAATTTTCAAAGCTGACAATGAAAAATTTGAGGAGACCTGGAAACGGATAACAGAAGAGCATGGCGTTTCAGAAAATCCAAGGGTGTTGGAAGCATATTCCAAGAGGAAAATGTGGGCCGAAGCATACTTTAGAGGTCATTTTATGGAAATGATGAGAAGCAACCAAAGGTCTGAGTCGATGAATGCTAGTTTCAAAGTTGAAGACAACCGTACCTTTCTATTATGTATGTGAATTTTTGTTTTCTCCAATGAATTTAGTGATTGTGGGTAAGGATGATAACTCTTTATATATTGTGAAAGATCAAATTATAATGGTGATAAAAAATATAGATTATAATATAAATTTGGTGTATAGCAATAAGGAAAATTATAAGATATGAGAATTTATATTTGGTGGTGTATCACATTAATTACGGAGAAAATTATCTCATTAATTAAGGAGAAAGTTTTAAATATGAAAATTTTAATTTTGTTGATAAGGATATGATGTAACAAAAAAATATCACCAATAATTTACCATAAATAAGTTATATTTGAAATTATTTGAGAGAATAAATATAATTTCGAAAATTTGAGTGCGCACGGTCCATGAGCCTTGCACGATTACACGGTCAATACTCAACAACCCGTGCAAAACTGAAAATCTTTTGTAAGTGTCGTCGTGCACGGACCAAACGCCATGCTAGGTTGCACTGTCAATACTCAATAAACCGTGCAAAACAGAGATTGTTCTATAAGTGACCCCGTGCACGGACTAAACGTCGTGCAATAGTGCACGTCCATTTCCTATTATGTCGTGCAAAGGGAAATTAGTTTTGTAACTGCCCTAGTGCACGGACCAAAAACCGTGCATGATTCCACGGCCATTCACTATTATATCGTGCAACTAAAAAAATTATGCACGACCTTCGATCCGTTATAATGTCATAAGGGTCTTTCTCTCATTTATCGGGTTGTTCAACACACGTTATACGTCGATATTCACGTTATACACATTGCTCGTATAGAAATATAAGGTGGACGTAGGAGAATGGTAGGTACGGTGTCGTTAGTGATGGTAACGACCTTCGTTCCGTTATAATGTCACATAGGTCGTTATCTCATTTTTGTATGTCAAATATGAAACTTAAGTTCCCCGATGTCATCATTTTACAACTTAACATGTTTTTAAGAAGAGGACGACATGGTCTTACTAAATTTAACGTGTTCGAAAATGATGCATGGTCTGATTGATAAACAACACATGATTATATAACCTAAAATATAGTGATTGAGTGAAATGAACGATTATTAATCAGTTGTGTACTGTCCAATGAACATGGCATCCGAAACGCAAATAATCACTCTAAACCCTTTAAAATAATGGTTATGAAAGTTATTCCATATTTGTACATAACATATTGTGTCGTCGGTGACGTTAACGACTTTCGTTCAGTTATAAAGTCACAAGAGTCGTTCTCTCATTTATCGGGGTATTCAAAACATGTTATAGATCGATATACACGTTATACACATTGCTAGTATAAATATCAAGTGGATGTTGGTCCTGAAAGGAGTATATAACAAATGTATGGGGGGGGGGGGGAATACACTTGTATGCAATTCTTTTCAACTTTTGATCAAACCAGAGCTCAGCAAGGTTGTCTTGGACAACTCTGCTGAAGATGATTAACTCTTCTAAGATAATCAAACTACTAAGTACTATTGAGTACTTAGTTGAATAACTATCTAGGGGAGTTATATGTGCGGAATAGTGGTTGGCCCTTGTAGTTTAGACTCCTTTAGTTTCTGAAATCACTTTGTCAATTCAATACAGTCCAGTTTTTCAGGGAACTTGTCCAATACAGTTTTTGCACAGTCTTTGAATATAGGTTCTTTGAAAGATCAGTTTTGTGTGCAGTGTTGAATGTATGAAAGTACTTGAAAGTAAATCAACACAAGAGTTTATAGTGGTTCAGAGACTCAAGCTCCTACATCCACTTTCCCTGATTTAACAGGATAATTCCTTCACTCTTGGAATTAACTTGTTTTATAGTGCCAAGGTGCACTTGATCAATAACACCAATCCTTGGTGAATTGATCCCTAGGATGTCTAGAGTCCTAGTACCCTCTTCTCAACTCAGAACTGAACTGTTCTTCTCTCAACAGTCAGCTCCTACCACTTCTACTACTACAACCTTCTCACTTTCTCACTTGAATGGGGTAAGGGTTGAAGTAAGGTTCCAACTAATGAGATATCCTTTACAATGAAGATCGGTGTATAAGGATAGGATATCTATCTAAGCTTGTGTATGAATATACAATTGGGTACAGCTTAGAAGAAGTGTATGAAGACTAAGATAGTCTTTGAAAGCTTTTTGTGTTCTATGAGCTTCAGAATGCTTGAGTAGTTGGATTCTGTTGAGGTGCATTCAAATGGTCTTCACACTTCTGTATTTATAGACAAATTTGAGGATTTGCCCGTTGGAGAGGCAGTCTCAAATTGCTATAAATGTCTTCCTTGAGTTCTTCAAACTGGAAGACAGATTTTTGATAGTGACATGTCCTCATTTGGGTAATAAACGGCTTGTAAGACTTTGTCTTCATTTTGCAGCACTCTTCCCAATGTCTGACTTTAAGATTCACTTGTTAGGAGTTGGACATGGCTTCTGAAGGTTGATCCAATGATAGGACAACATTCCTTATTAACTGGACAACTCTTCTTATCACTATCAGCAGTCTTGCTTATCAGCAAGGTTGGCTAGCTCTTCTTCAGATGACTTGGCTCTTTCCCTTTCCTTCACTTGGATTTGATCTTAGCATCATTCTTTGAAGGCTTTTACGGTGTAGTTGTCTTTAGTTCTTCAGCATGGTTGACTTTTAAGCATCAGAACATTTGTTCTGGTTTGATTATGCAGAGACAACTCTTCTGGATACCTCTTTTGATCAGCATACTTGGCCTTTGAGCTTCAGAACTTTTAATTGCACAGAGACAACTTCTCTGGACAACTCTCCTGATCAGAGCATTTGAATAAACTTGCCCTTTTGAGCTTTAGAACCTTTGTTCTTGCTTTAATTGAGCAGAGACAACTTCTCTGGACAACTCTCCTGATCAAGGCATTTGGTTTTCAATAGAGTATGTTTGGCCTTAGTGATTGTTCCAGAATTTGAGCCTTGAGGGGACTTGATCTTGATAATCTTCAAAGCATATGTTCCCCCTCACTTTGTGCATCTATTCATCTAAGAGCTGCCTAACATTTTTAGCTTCTCATTCTAGCCTTATTCTATATGTTCTAACATCTCTAGAACATAGTCAACTTGACTTAGGCATGTCTTAGGGGGTTTTGGTATTTAATCAAAACATATGTCATTTTATTCCCAACAATTTCCCCCTTTTTGATGATGCCAAAACCTACACATCCTATGCAAAAGTGACTTGACTACACCTATTACATTTATCTTCAGAGGACATGGCTAGGTCAATATTCCTGAAAAACAATGTGTTAGTGTATTCACTGTTTATGTTGCAAGTAGGTTTCAAAAATAGGCATAGAGAGATTTCTGTAATAATGTATCTTGATTCAAAGGTAGTTCAACTATCATTCATATAAAATTCATTACAGGCATGTTGATAGTTGAAGATAACTTATCAGAGCATGAATTCAAGATATCATTTCATTACAACAATTCATTTCATATACTAGGCATAAGATCTAGAGTATTAAGGCAAAACAACTGAACACTAAGGAGTATCTAGATCTTCAAGTTTTAGAGCATCTTCTAGTATCAGAGCAAAAACAAAATACTTCAAGTATCAGAGCAGAAACTGGATATCAGGACAAATGCTTGTATCAAAGCAACCAATGCATATCAGAACAAATACTTGTATTAGAGTATCCAGATCATAAACAGTCTGTCAAAGCACACCACATCAGCAGGCTTGTCCAAATTTCAGCATACTTGACCAATTAAAGAAAATATCTTCAGATAAGATAAGTTTCTATCCAAAAAGAGTCAGAAGACTTAGCCAATTTTCAGAGATCATCCTCAGGAGGTGGCACCATCCCATATTGTGCCCACGCTCTCCTTTTCAAGGCCATGGCTTCTTGGTTTGTTCCTTTGGGTCCAAGAGCCATCCTGTTCATCTTGAGGATCTCAGTAAATTCCTTCAGGATTCTTGCCTGATCAATCCATCCTTCAAGCTTTGGAGGCATGTATATGATTGGCTTGGGAGCTGTGAGTTCAAATCTTGCAATATCAGCAGCTGCAAGTAGTTGTTGATAAAGCTCTCTGTAATACTCTATCATGAACTCAGCAAAAGTGGATGTTAGGAAAATCAGTGAATGTTTCAGCTTGTCTTTTCTTTCCTTTTGCCCTTTTGATCTTTCCTCTAGTTTGGACACCTTCAACATCTTTGTCCAGACCAGACACCTCACCACCTGGTCTCTGCTGTAACCTCACTCTTTCCTCTTGAGCTGAGGCCATTGAGTTTTTCAAAGCAAGTGCTAACTGCTCTTCTTCATCCAACTCTTCCAAGTTCAGCATTGCTGGTTCTTTTCCTTTTCCTTCAGCAGCTTTGTCTTTTCCCTTGTCTGGGCTCCCAATCACCAAGGCACCTTTTGCTCTAGCTCTTTCCCTTTCCCCCTTTTTGGCAGCATCAAAACACTGGGGTTTGATTTCACTCATTGTTGTAGCCATCAGGGATTGGGCTAGGTTTAGAGATTTCATCTCTTCCAACAAATATACATTTTCATCATGTATATTCTGCATCTTATCATTGCTCAAGCTAAGAAAAGCTAGAACATGCTTCATCTTTTGTTGGACAACCTCCTCCAGGGTTGCTTTCAGGGATGCATCAAGTTGGGCCTTAAGGAGCTCAGTGAGGTTGGCCACTGCACCTTCAGCAATGTTGGCCATCACCTCTTGGGAAAATTTCTCAGAGGCTGCTTTCACCATAGTAAGTCTTTGTGCCTCTGCCCTTTTCTTTTGCAGTGTTGTCTTCTTGCCAAGAGCTTGCTTAATGGTCTGTCTGATAGCTTGAACATTTGCATTGTGATTATCTCTAAGCATCTTTTGATCTTTCTTGACCTCCTTTGAGATGTTCTCCATACTGTCTTTGGCTTTGTGAACTTCAGTGGAAATGGTTTGAAGACCAGATTCCACTCCTTCAAGTCTTGCTTCTAATGTGGGTAACACCACATCCTCAGAGCCTGTCAGTCTCATTTCCACAGATGCCAAGGTTCTTCCATGCTCATTTAATGCTCCAGAAGTTTCTGCATGAGCTGATTGAACTTGTTGAGCTAAGGAATCCATCTTTGTTGATTGCAAGCCAAGAAGAGCTTGTGCTGATCCAGAATCAACATGAATGGGAGCATCTGTCAATAAGTCATCTACAAAGATTTGATCAAAACTTATACCTGCAATGTTAGACAAATCAAACAGGTTAAGGAATAAGCACTCATCACCCTCAATTTCTTTTGCATAAGACTCTGATACATCAGCAGTCTTCTTCTCATTTTCAACTACTTCTTTTCTTCCTTCATTAGTAATTTCCTCACTTAAAGAAACATGCCTCCTCTCATCAAGGGATTCCTGAAGTTCAGATTTGACTTCAAGAATAGCCTGCCCTTCCTCACTTATATCACCCTCATTTGGTGGTACACTCACTATTCTAGTGATCACCACATCTCTTTCATCGACTACTCCCTCTGGTTTTTCCACTAAATACTCCTTTTCAACTTCATCACCTAAACCTGCATCATCTCTACCTTCAACAAGGTTCAAAGATGGCAGTTGTGGGGAGATCACAGTGCTTATTTCAACAGCCACTGAGTCATCCTGAATGATTAAGGGCTGATCAGTGTCCAACTCTCCTGACACTGAATAGGCCTTAACCAAACCAGCCTCTAGTGTAGGAACCTCAACATCTTTAGGCTGTGCCTTGGGTTCAGAAGAACCTTTATTGGCAGATGTGTCTTTGGTTGTGTTACCACCCTTGGTCAAGACCTCTGAAGATACAGAGCCTTTCCTATGATAGGTTCTAGGAGGATTTGAAAGTCTGTTTGCTATAGAAGACTTGGATTGAGAGGGTTCAGGGAGGTTAGCTTGAGGGGTATCAGGGGGGTTGGGGTTTGAAGGGTTTGAGGGATCATCAGGAGAATCATCATCTGTCGAGCTACTGTCAGGGTGTTTGATGCCCTTAGCTTTTCTCTCTTTCTCCTCAATGATTTTATCATCTACCAACTTTGCAAAAACTTCCTCATCAGTGAGGAATCTTGTTTTCATCATACCAGCAAAGTGTAGCAATCTACTCTCCTCCACTTGCCACCAGTTTGCACCCTTATCTTGGATGACTTGTGATATCTCCATTATGGTTTTGTCTTTTACATCCACAAGCATCCTCAAATCTTGAAATGTCTTCTGAATTCTTGGAAACTCAGCAAGTTGTGGATACAAAGTGTCCACAGTGGCCTTGGCTCCACCTCTGAGCATACTTTCATAAGTATATTCCTCCTCATTCTCATTTGATGGAGAACTTTGGGCTATAGGGGAGTGGGTTGTGGTTTCATTAATTGCAGCTTCAGGCAAGTTAAGTTCAGGAGGGTTGGCTTCAGAAGGATTAGGCTCAAATGAAGGTACTTCAGTTGCTTTAGAGAGTAATGGATCTGAAGGGGCTTTGCTCAGTGGAGTTGGCTCATTGAGTGCATGTTCTAAAAGTTTGGAGTAATTTAGCATAGATGAATCAAGGGGGGACAGAAGCCTTGTCTCATCCACTGCTAAGTCTGCTAGCACATCAATGCCACTTCTCTGCACACTTCCTTTTGGAGAGTATCTCTTAGTGAGATTTACAGGGGTGATGGGTTGGTTGGGAGGGGTAATATGGGTTTCGGGGGAGTTGGGTTCAGGATTCTGAATTTCAGGGATGTTGGCCTCTATTAGTTGACCTTCAGGGACCTTGGATTCTGGAGTTCCAGAACCAGATGAGTTGGTCCTTGACTTGGATTTGGTCCTGCTTTCAGCTCTGCTCTCTCTTAGAGCAAGTTGGAGAGACCTTTCTTCCTGAAGCTCCAACACTTTATCAGTAGGCTTGACCCTTCTCTTGCTGGCCCTACTGCTCCCACTTCCTTCACCATCCTTTTCAGGGACAACTTCCCTGATCCTCTTATCACCTCTAGACTTTTGTCTAGTCTCATTATACTTTTGTCTCAATTCTTCTGAATGATCAGAGGGCACACTTACTCCTTCTTTAGCAACTTCTTCAATCTCAGTTGAAGCTCCTGAGTTCTCATCTGAGGGAATTTGAGACATTTTCCTTGTTTTCACCACTCTGGCCTTTGTCCTCTTTTTCAATTTTGGCTTTTCCTCCATCTTCTCTTCAGTGGGTTTGGCCATAAGCATCCTCCTTTGCTCAGTTTTCTTGCTGAGCTTTCTAAACAAAATCTTTTGGGCTGGAAGGGGCTTTGCAAAGGTTTGCATTTGAGAGTAATGGGAAAATCTTTCAATCAACAAGCTTGCCCTGGTGCAATACTTGAGTTTCCCTTCTAGCACAACCTTGTTGTGGGCCCTCACCTTAAACTTGGCCTTTTCCTTCATCATCTCAGACAGGATGAAGGTCCTCCAATCAAATCTGATGCCTTTGTCACTAGCATCAATAACTGCAGCCATAATTCTGATTCTAGGATGGCTGACCTGCTCCAAGCTTCCAGTATTGCTCATAAGACTCTTAGTGATTACCTCAAATAGATTAAGAAATTTTGGCTTGAGAGTCTTCTTGTTTTGTGTTGAAGAGATGGGACCTGGAACCAGAAGCCATTCTTGTGCTATCTCCTCTTCATGATCAGCACCATAATGTTTTGGATTCCTTCCCTCAGAAGGCAATCCAAAGGCTCCTTCAAGATCTTCTGAAGAGAAGTTCACTCTATGAAATTTCTCTTCCTCCTCTCCTTCTGCTACATATGAAAGCTTTGTAGAGACTTCACCATCTTCAGGTTTACCTCTCCACTTGAGGAAAGCAAAGAATTCAGCCATGTAGCTTTCTAAGCAAGAGCTTGGTCTTCCCTCCATAAACTTCTGCAATCCAGCTCTCCTCAACCATCTCAGGGTTGGTGAAATCTCAGGATCCTCACTTTCAAAAGATACTATGGGCTCAAAGTGAAGACTGTTTTTGTTGCTTAAGTATCCAAAATCAAGGTCTAGAGCCTTGTTGGAGAAATCAATAATCATTTCTGGTCTAACTTTGGGGGCCATTGAAGGTTTTCAGAAATGAAATTGAGAGAGATTGAGAGAGTTTGAAATAAGTTAGAGCTAGGGTTTCGAATACTTGGGGAAGAAGTGTTTGTGGGGAATCTTAAGACTTGTGAATATTCTAAAAAGAATGTTTGTCAATGAGTTGGTGAAGTTTTGATGTAATTCAAAGGTGAACAAAAATGGAAATCAAAATGGACGGCCATGATTGTCTTCAGGGGAATTGTCCAATTTTGATCCAATGGTCAAAAACCAATGTAACAGTGAGTGGTTGGTTTTATTCAAAACGTGGAGGTTATTTAATATTAGTTAATGGATGGGGAGTTTTCAAGGTAGATCATGGCTTGAAAAGGTGTAATGCAAACAAGAGTTAAATCTTGGCATTTAATGCATGGAAAGTGACCTTTTGGGTGGGAGACAAATTAAATCCCAAAAAGGTGAAATCTGTATATGGAATGGGACAGATTTCGAAATAGACAATGATTACCCAATATAGGTGCTTATCAGACCAAGATTTGGTTTGATAGCTAGGACAACTTATCTGACCCCACTAGGACAAGTGTCCTGAAAGGATGTGGACAACTGTCCTGAGATTCAATGGACAAGTGTCCTGAGAGTCATCTCTCCTGAGTTTCAGTAGACTTGACCAAGTCTGCTAAAGTTTGAAATTTGTTCCCCCTTAATGAATGAACTCCTTTGGACTCATTTGTCCAACTTCCCTGGATCAAGTAGACCCAATTCTGCTGATAATTCCAGAAATCTTGCCTCAGCAAGTGGTTTTGTCAATATATCAGCTTTTTGATGATCTGTGTGGATTTTCACCAACTTGATATCCTTCTTCTCCACATGGTCTCTAATGAAGTGATGTTTGATGTCTACATGCTTGCATCTTGTGTGCAATACAGGATTCTGTGATATTGCAATAGCACTGTTGTTGTCACAGAAGATTGGTACTTCAGTAGAGTTAACATTGTAGTCTCTTAATTGTTGTCTCAACCAAAGAATTTGAGCACAACAGCTTCCAGCAGCAACATATTCAGCTTCAGTGGTTGAAGTAGCCACTGTGTTTTGCTTCTTGGAAAACCAAGATATAAGTTTGTTGCCTAAGAATTGACAAGTCCCTGAAGTGGACTTTCTGTCAATTTTGCATCCTCCATAATCAGCATCTGAGTAGCCAGTTAACTCAATGTTGTCATCAGCAGGGTACCAAAGGCCTAGATTTTCAGTGCCTTTGAGATACCTCAAAATCCTTTTTGCAGCCTCAAGATGGCTTTTCTTAGGATTTGCTTGAAACCTTGCACAAACATCTACTGCAAAGGTGATGCAGGTCTGCTGGCAGTGAGATAGAGAAGTGAACCAATGATTCCTCTATACTCAGTAGAGTTGGTTGAGATACCACTCTCATCAGGATCCATCTTCAAATTTGTGTTCATTGGGATCCTTACTGGCTTGCTTGTAGCACACCCAAACTTTTTGATCATTTCTTTGGTGTACTTAACTTTTTCATCAGACCCATCATGGACATCTCAAACTTGCTTTGCATGAGCTTGGAGAACTTCTCACACAGCTTCTCATTAGGGGATCCAAATATGATGTCATCCACATATATTTGGACAAGCAAGATGTCCTCTCCTTCAGTGATTCTGAAGAGGGTTCTGTCCACAGTTCCTTTGATGAAACCATGATCCAAGAGGAACTGTGACAGTGTGTCATACCAGGCTCTTGGAGCTTGCTTTAGTCCATATAGAGCTTTCTTCAGTCTGTAAACTTGGTTTCCAACTTCAAAACCAGGTGGTTGCTCCACATAGACTTCTTCTTTCAAAACTCCATTCAGAAAGGCACTCTTGACATCCATTTGGTACACTTTGAACCTCTTGTGGGCTGCATAGGCTAGGAAGAGCCTTTTGCTTCTAGCCTTGCCACAGGTGCAAAGGTTTCATCATAGTCAATGCCTTCATGCTGGCAATAACCTTTTGCCACTAGTCTTGCTTTGTTTCTGACAATCACATCATTCTCATTCTTTTTGTTCTTGAACACCCACTTGGTTCCAATAACATCTTGATGTGAAGGTCTATCCACCAGCTCCCAAACTTCATTTCTGGTGAATTGATTGAGTTCTTCTTGCATTGCTGTTATCCAGTTTGCATCTTGAAGTGCTTCATCAATGTCTTTTGGTTCCTGTTCTGACAAGAAACAACAGAACATAGCACTTTCACCATGAAAACTTCTGGTTTTGACTCCTATACTTGGATCACCAAGTATCAGATCAGTAGGATAGTCAAACAACCAAGTCCTTCTTTTTCTGATCCCTTCAGTAGAGTTGTCCTCCACTAAGGTTGAGTCACCAGTGTTATAGAATTCATGGTAATTGAATGCAGGATCTAATTCAGGATCATATTCAGGGGTGTTGTCCTCAATGTCAGGGACATTGGCATTTTCAACATTTTGAGTTCCCCCTTGAATATTGGATCCATTAACTACCTCAGCAGAGCCTGCTTCTTCATTTGTAGTTGTTACCTGAGTATGAACTGGGATTGGATCATTCAGTTCACCATTTCCTTCAATGGGGTTTGCTTCAGGAATATTGCCTTCAGGATAGTTGTCCAGTGTAGTATTTTCAGGGAGATTGGTTTGGACAACATCTATGAATTCTGTGTCCTTGTCTTTTAGGCTCAATTTGGTTGTTCTTTGTGTGATTTCTTCAGGGTCCAGGTTTTTGTTCCTGATCTCAAAGGTAGATTCATCAAAAACAACATGAGGTGTTTCTTCCACAACAAGGGTTTTCTTGTTGTAGACTCTGAAAGCTCTACTGATTTGAGAGTATCCAAGAAATACTCCTTCATCAGCTTTGCTGTCAAAGGCTTTCAACTGTTCTTTCCCATTATTGTGAATAAAACACTTACAACCAAATATGTGAAAATATGACACTTTAGGCAATCTTCCTTTCCAGAGTTCATAGGGGGTTTTGCCTTGCCCCTTAGTAATCAAACATCTATTCTGAGTATAACATGCAGTGTTTATAGCTTCAGCCCAAAACCTTTTAGGTATATTAGAATCAGCAATTAAGGTTCTAGCAGCTTCTTTTAGGGTTCTATTCCTTCTTTCTGCAACTCCATTTTGTTGGGTAGTTCTAGCTGCTGAGGTTTCATGAGCTATTCCATTTGAAGTGTAATACTCATTGATGTGTGAATTTATGAACTCAATGCCTTTATCAGATCTTATCTTGATAATGTTAAGGCTTTTCTCATTTGACAATCTCTTTAAAAGTTCAGGCAGTTTGACTTGTGTTTCCTTCTTATTAAGGAGAAATACTACCCATGTGAACTTAGAGAAATCATCTACTACTACCAATGTGTATTTCCTTCCATTTATGCTTGAAGGGGTAATTGGTCCAAATAAGTCCATATGTAAAAGTTCAAGTACCCTTTCAGTAGAGATGACTGGTTTTCCTTTGAATGAGGCTTTAATCTGTTTTCCTTCTTGACATGGTTTACACACATGTTCTTTAATAAATACCTCATTAGGTAGCCCTTTTACTAATGCATTTCTAGCTAGTTTGTTCATTGATTTGAAGTTCAAGTGGTTTAGCCTTTTATGCCATAACCAGCTTTGTTCACTAGAGCTCTTAGCAATGAAACATGCAGCATCAGTAGACTTGTCCCAGTCTGTAAAATACACATTTCCTTTCCTAGTTCCAGTTAATAGAGTTTGTTGAGCTTTATCTTTAATTAGACATTTTCCACTTGAAAACTCAACATTGAAATCTTTATCACAGAATTGACTGATACTTAGGAGATTATATTTGAGACCAGCTACATAAGATACATTGGTCACTTTGATGTTACCAATCATCAAAGTACCATAACCTTTAGTTGTTGCTTGTGAGCTGTCTCCAAAAGTGACATTTGGGCCTTCTTTTTCAATAAAATCAGTGAGGAGTTCCTTGTTTCCAGTCATGTGCCTTGAGCATCCACTGTCAAGGTACCATGCTGTCTTTTTGCTCATACTCCTCTTCTTGTGGCCCATTGGTACCTGCAATTAGATAGGTTTAGGTACCCTTTGAGTTTTGGGTCCTGAGAGGTTAGCAGTACCTTTGGGAACCCAAACTTGCTTAATTACCCTGATTGATTCAAGGTGGCTAAGTTGTTTTCCTTGTGCATCAACATACACTGTCTTTCCCTTAAATGCCTTTGGGAAAGTGTGTGTGAAAGTCTTAACTCTATAAGTTTCAGGAGGGTTGTCAAATCTCCTGAGCTTATGAGTTCTTTGTGCAGCTTGATGAAATCTTTGAGGAAAGGTCTTTTTATGACCACTACCCTTTGGCATGAAGGGTTTTGGTTGTCTCATTTTATTCTGCCTTTGAGGATAGTTGTCCTTAGGTCTATTCAGCTGAGGCTTTCTCAGAGGAGTTGGCCTAGGCTGATTATACCTTGAATAACTCCTCTGAACATTGTTCAGGAGAGTTGCCCTTCCATTGGGGCTATTCTGTTGATCAACATTCCTCTTGTGTTCAGGGACTTTGGCCATTTCCTTAGGTTTTGGCCTAGTCTCCTGAGACACTTGAGTAGGCAAATCATCCATTTTGTCCTTTCCTTTGTTCAGTGGCTGAATCATTTCATTTTCAGCTTGTTGTGCCACTGATTTGACAAAGATTTTGTTAGTGTTACTTGTTGAAGCAACACTAAGACAAGGTGAGGATTCAAATGGATCAAAACCTAATCCACTTCTTTGAGCCATAGGTCTTTGATAACTCTGAATTTCCTCTATTGCTCTAGAGGATTTGTTCAAAGCAGACATCTTTAATTTCAGGCTCTCTTCACTTGATTTTAGAATGTCATACTCATGTGAGAGATTTTCAAACTTAGCTTGAAGAATTCTTAGTTCAAAATCTTTTCTCTTTTGAGTAAGTAGTTGAGCATCAATCTGTCCTTGTTGGTCAACTATCCTGAGATTTGCTTCCTCAAGCTCTCTCAAGGCTTGTTGATACAACTCAGTAGTTTTAATATCAACTACTATCTCAGCGGGTTTTGAAAGCTCAATTGACAGTCTTTCATTTTCTCTCACACTATTATCATGAAATTCTTGTAATCTAGTGAAATCTTCCATCAACTTCCCAAAGGAAAGTTTTAAGTTGACTTCACTGGTGTTCTGTGATAAGAATGATGGTGAACTAGAAGTGGAGGATACCTCATCATCCTCAATAGCCATATTGCACACATCATCATCATCATCACTGTTAGAGAACAGTCCATTAGAAGAGTTGAGGCTTTCAGCACTATCAGATTCATCACCAGCCATCATAGTTTTTCTGTTGATGAACTTCTTGTCTCTTTTGGCTTGCCTCTCTCTTCTTTCCTTAGAGCTCAATTCAGGGCAATCATACTGGAAGTGCCCTTTCTTCTTGCAATTATAGCACAGGTCTTCATCATCATCCTTCTTGGATTCATCTCTTCTTTTAGATGATGAAGGGTCAGCTCTACTCGACCTTCTTCTATCAGAGGACTTGTCCTCTGATCTTTTCTCTTCAGGCTTTTTGTCCTCAGACTGAGCTTCAGGAGAGTTGTACCTTCTCCTGAATTTGTTGTCTTGGTAGAATTTCTTGTATCTACCAAACCTCGAGTTGAGCTTGTCAAACCTCCTTGCCATAAGAGCCATTTCTTCCTTCATTTCAGTCTTAGAGACTGACTTTGATGATCTTGGAGTGGGCTGTATTTCTGGTTCAGCAGCTTTGGCTTTAAATGCCACTCCTTTGATTGGTAAGGAAGTCTCTTCTGCTGGCTTTCTTCTATTGAGGTCAAACTCATAGGCTTTGAGTTCTGAGAAGATTTGTTTCATGGGCATGGTAGAGAGATCCTTGGTGTTTTGCATCATAACAGCATAGACATCCCACTTTTGAGTGAGACTTATCAGGATTTTTAATCCAACTTCTCTCTTGGAGTACACCTTGCCCAATGAGTTGATTTCATTCATCACATCAGTGAATCTACCAGCAAACTTGTCAATGGATTCTTCAGACTCCATTGTGAATTGTTCAAACTTTTGTACAGCAACTTGGAGCTTGTTCTCCTTGATCTTTTCTGTACCCTTACACATTTCAGCAAGAGTATCCCAAATTTCTTTGGCAGTTGTGCAGTGGTAGACTCTACCCATGATTGCATCTGTAATTGTTTGGTAGAGGGTGTTCATGGCAAGATAATTCAGATTATCTTTCCTCTTTTCATCAGCAGTGAAGTCATCTTCATCTTTGGGAATCAGTTCCCTTATATCAGCTCTTTGCTCATTTGTTAACCTGGGGTTAGTTTGAGTAAACACAAAAGGACCTCTTGTGATTACTCTCAAAGTGTCAGTATGAAGAGAAGCAAGATGAGCTCTCATTCTGATTTTCCAGAAATCATAATTGTCTATAGAGAAAATGGGCAGTTTATGATGTGAGATGTGGTTGACTGGGTTTGTGGCCATGTTGTCCAAACCTTGAACAGAAGGTGGAGGAACAGCATTGTTGTTGGCCATATCTCAAGAATAAACAGTTAGTCAACAGGTAATAGATTTCAGATAGAGATCAGTTCAGTGACCACACAAATATGTGATTTTTGAAAATCAGGATGGATTTTCAGAAGCAGTGGTCTTTGAACCCCTGCTCTGATACCACTTGTTGGTCCTGAAAGGAGTATATAACAAGTGTATGGGGGGGGGAATACACTTGTATGCAATTCTTTTCAACTTTTGATCAAACCAGAGCTCAGCAAAGTTGTCTTGGACAACTCTGCTGAAGATGATTAACTCTTCTAAGATAATCAAACTACTAAGTACTATTGAGTACTTAGTTGAATAACTATCTAGGGGAGTTATATGTGCGGAATAGTGGTTGGCCCTTGTAGTTTAGACTCCTTTAGTTTCTGAAATCACTTTGTCAATTCAATACAGTCCAGTTTTTCAGGGAACTTGTCCAATACAATTTTTGCACAGTCTTTGAATATAGGTTCTTTGAAAGATCAGTTTTGTGTGTAGTGTTGAATGTATGAAAGTACTTGAAAGTAAATCAACACAAGAGTTTATAGTGGTTCAGAGACTCAAGCTCCTACATCCACTTCCCCTGATTTAACAGGATAATTCCTTCACTCTTGGAATTAACTTATTTTATAGTGCCATGGTGCACTTGATCAATAACACCACTCCTTGGTTAATTGATCCCTAGGATGTCTAGAGTCCTAGTACCCTCTTCTCAACTCAGAACTGAACTGTTCTTCTCTCAACAGTCAGCTCCTACCACTTCTACTACTACAACCTTCTCACTTTCCCACTTGAAAGGGGTTAGGGTTGAAGTAAGGTTCAAACTAATGAGATATCCTTTACAATGAAGATCAGTGTATAAGGATAGGATATCTCTCTAAGCTTGTGTATGAATATACAATTGGGTACAGCTTAGAAGAAGTGTATGAAGACTAAGATAGTCTTTGAAAGCTTTTTGTGTTCTATGAGCTTCAGAATGCTTGAGTAGTTGGATTCTGTTGAGGTGCATTCAAATGGTCTTCACACTTCTGTATTTATAGACAAATTTGAGGATTTGCCCGTTGGAGCGGCAGTCTCAAATTGCTATAAATGTCTTCCTTGAGTTCTTCAAACTGGAAGACAGATTTTTTATAGTGACATGTCCTCATTTGGGTAATAAACGACTTGTAAGACTTTGTCTTCATTTTGCAGCACTCTTCCCAATGTCTGACTTTAAGATTCACTTGTTAGGACTTAGACATGGCTTCTGAAGGTTGATCCAATGATAGGACAACATTCCTTATTAACTGGACAACTGTTCTTATCACTATCAGCAGTCTTGCTTATCAGCAAGGTTGGCTAGCTCTTCTTCAGATGACTTGGCTCTTTCCCTTTCCTTCACTTGGATTTGATCTTAGCATCATTCTTTGAAGGCTTTTACGGTGTAGTTGTCTTTAGTTCTTCAGCATGGTTGACTTTTAAGCATCAGAACATTTGTTCTGGTTTGATTATGCAGAGACAACTCTTCTGGATACCTCTTTTGATCAACATACTTGGCCTTTGAGCTTCAGAACTTTTAATTGCACAGAGACAACTTCTCTGGACAACTCTCCTGATCAGAGCATTTGAATAAACTTGCCCTTTTGAGCTTTAGAACCTTTGTTCTTGCTTTAATTGAGCAGAGACAACTTCTCTGGACAACTCTCCTGATCAAGGCATTTGGTTTTCAATAGAGTATGTTTGGCCTTAGTGATTGTTCCAGAATTTGAGTCTTGAGGGGACTTGATCTTGATAATCTTCAAAGCATATGTTCCCCCTCACTTTGTGCATCTATTCATCTAAGAGCTGCCTAACATTTTCAGCTTCTCATTCTAGCCTTATTCTATATGTTTTAACATCTCTAGAACATAGTCAACTTGACTTAGGCATGTCTCAGGGGGTTTTGGTATTTAATCAAAACATATGTCATTTTATTCCCAACAGTGGATGTAGGAGAATGGTCGGTACGGTGTCGTTAGTGACGGTAACGGCCTTCGTTCCGTTATAATGTCACACGAGTCGTTATCTCATTTTCGTGTGTCAAATATGAAATTTAAGTTTCCCGATGTCATCATTTTACAACTTAACATGTTTTTAAGAATAGGACGACATGATTTTACTAAAAGGAGAACATGTTTAAAAATGATGCATGATTTGATTGATAAACAACGCATGATTTATAACTTAGAATAGAGTGATTGAGTGAAATGACCGATAATTAATCAGTGTTATACTATCCAATGAACATGACGTGACATGCAAAACACAAATAATCCCTCTAGACCCTTTTAAATAATGGTCATGGAAGTTATTCGACACTTGTAAACAACATACGGAGTCGTTATTAACGATAACGACCTTTGTTCCGTTATAATTGCACACGGATCGTTATCTCGTTTTTCAGTGTTTTAAACACAAGTTTTACATCGATATCCACGTTCTACACATTACTCGTATAAAATATCAGGTGAAGCTAAGAGAATGGTCAGTATAGTGTCGTTAGCGGCGATAACGACCTTCATTCAGTTATAGCGTCGCACATGTTGTTATCTTGATTTCGTGTGTCAAATATAAAATCTATGTTCCCCGGTGTCATCATTTATACAACTTAAAATGGTTTTATGAAGAGGATGACATGATTTTACTAAAATCAGAACATGTTTAAAAATGATGCATGATTTGATTGATAAACAACACATGATTTATAACTTAGAATAGAGTGATTGAGTGAAATGACCGATGATTAATCAGTGTTATACTGTCCAATGAACATGACATCCGAAACGCAAATAATCCCTCTATACCCTTCTAAATAATGGTCATGAAAGTTATTCGACACTTGTACATAACTTACGGTGTCGTTAGTGACGATAAAGATATTCGTTCCATTATAATGTAACACGGGTCGTTATCTCATTTTTCGAAGTTTTAAACACAAGTTTTACGTCGATATCAACGTCCTACACACTACTCGTGTAAAATATAAAGTGTCGTTATGAAAATGGTCAGTACGGTGTCGTTAGCGACGATAACAACCTTTCTTCTGTTATAGTGTCGCACAGGTTGTTATCTCGTTTCCGTGTGTCAAACCTATGTTCCCTGATGCCATCATTTTACAACTTAAAATGGTTTTACGAAGAGGATGACATAATTTTACTAAAAGGAGTACATGATTTAAAAATGATGTATGATTCTTTCAAAAAAAAAAAGATGCATGATTTGATTGATAAATCACACATGATTTACACGAATCCTTAGTTGAATCCTTAGTTTATTAGGGACATTCAATAAAATGGAAAGCGACAAGTATATTTCCGCAACTCTAAGATAAAATAGTAGATGCACACAACATATTGAAAGAGTCAATTTAAATAAAACGAAAATTCCTAACCAAAAATATTTGAACATACAATATATTTGATTAAAATAAACATACCTAACACAAAACCTCATAATCTGTCAATATATGTTCATCTAGAACATAAAACAGAAAACTCTCTCTTATCAACCCTAAAGCTGAAATTATTGCAAGTATGAAGCTAAAATTCACTTATGCATGCCAATTTGAGCAACATTTTGTCCTCCCTCCTCAACAGAACCCTCCTTTATAATCACATCATTAGCTCTAGAAAGTTCTGCCCCAAGATTGACACGAATCTTACCTCTCTAAAACAAAACATTTCATTTTCATTAACATGACTTGCATAAACCACTCAAATCCCCCCAATCAAAGTACGAAATCCTTACATCCAATATATTTGAGAAAATTCACATGTCAATTTAGAATTAAATCTTTCAACATTTCTTTTCAACCTTCCACGAAAAAATAGAAGGGTACTTCGCTTAGACTCTGGCAAACATTTGGAATCATACAAATCGACATTGGGAACATATGGAAGCATCAGGTCTTTCTCAGGATAACTTACCCACACTTATACCTGAATTGTCAAGATATAAATATATCAGCTAGTGCATGTCTACAATTAAATTATATATTTTGGATTATTAACGTAAGCCAGACAAACCAATTTCCAATTGAGTCCATAGCTGGAAGCAGATAAATTGATCTCTTCATAAACTTTTGAACTAACTTGAATGACCAAGGATGATGAACTGGTAAGATATGATCTCTACCCTCATCATACCTCTTCCAAGCTGGTTGGTCTGCAACCCAATTCAGCGCATCCTACATTGGCAAACCATAGAATGGATCTTAATCTCAAACAAGTAATACATGTTTACAAGTCTTATTAGATTATTCTTAGACTAAAAGCAGTCTGATGTGAAGAACATACAACAGAAACCACAGGGCAGAATTTTGTAAGTACTGGTCCAAAATTTCAATTGAACCAAATTCGAGTTGATCTGTTTCAAGTTTAATAAATAATTCTTCTATTTTTTGCAGGGCCTGCAAGAAGGATGATATGATGGAGGAAGCATTACCTTTGCTGTTCTTCTAATTATTTCTATAACAGGTAGAGACACTTATTGCTCTGTGTTTAACTTATGAGTCTTCTATCACTTATGATGCCACTAACTCACAGCCACTAATCAAAAGAGCAACACACTGCCTACATTTAATTTAAATTCAGTTATACTGAAAATTTACTCAATCCCAATTCACAGCCCCAAATAAGACACCTTGTAGATTTCTCTATCATTTACAAAAACAAACAAGAATATATACAACTAATCAAGACATCAATCGGAACTTAAGGATGAAAAATACACTAGACAGTGCAATTTCGAAGCATAAAAAATACATAATAAAAAGTGAATAAATTTAAAATATTACATCAATCGGAACAGATACATAAACCCTACTCATAACAAAATATGGAAATAGTTCAACTTGAAGCCAAAGTAAACAACTTGAGGAGAATTTAACTAAAAAAAAACTCAAATTCGACTACTCAACAAGTGTTTGACAAAATGCCTCAAAGAAAAAACGCATTCATATACAAAATTGAAAGCAAAACCATGTTACCCATGCTTAATAATCGAACATAACTCAAATTCCCACATAAAAAATGAGAAATTTGTACCATTTTTGGCAAGTTTAAAAAAAAATGAACTCTTGAAGAACTAGGTCAAAATACCCACTTTTCTGGTTACTTTTCCTTCTATTTGAAGTGAAACATTGCTATGGGCACAAAACACTCAATTGTGGCCGCGTATAAAAATGAAGAATGCACAACAATTTGGGGGAGAAGAGTGAACGGCCGATTTGGTGGGAACGAAGAGTGATCTCGTGATTTGGTGGAGGGGAAGATTGATTGAGCAGGTGCGAGTATGGAGAAATTGACGGCGATGAGAGACAATTGTAATAAACTGAGGGAGAATTGGAGAGGAAATACACTATGAATTCGTTGAAATGAATTGAGAATATGAAATCTAATATACCTCATTTAATTAATTAGGCTTTTTTTATTTAATTTAAAATTAATGTAATTAGTATTAAAAAGGGTAAGGGTAGAATAGTAATTTAATTTGTTTATTTAGATTTTTTAATTTTTATTACAAAAGGATAATATAGTAAATAACAAAATACAATTTAAAAAATGATTTAAATAACTTAAACCTATATAACATGTAGCAGGTCGTTATGACATATACGACGCCACGTGACGCAATTCGACAAAGTGACTATATAGTCACTTTGTAAAATTTGACTACCGTAAGAATTACCTAGTTAACTTTCCTCAATTTTCGTTATCTTAACTTTTAAATTTTAATTTTTGTCCTGTAACTCTAGTTTTTCAACAAAATCGTCCTACAACCTGCTGCTCTAGGTCTCTCATTTTGTAAATTCAATGTTAAATATATATATATATATATATGAGTACTGATATAAAACCAACCTCGGGTTTTTTATGGAACCAGATTTATGAGTGTCACGCCACATCATCATCCGCATAATTCTTATTAATATATTTTAAATATAATTTAAAACAAATATTATCCATTAATTAAAATATATTTTCAATTCTTTTTAATATATTTTAAATTTAATTTAAAACAAATATTTTCATTTTTAATATCTAATCTCCCACTTAATTTGGTAGTAAAACCAGAAAACATCTCCACCAAAACAAATCAAACCAAATTAAATCTTCTATATACCCAACAACAATGCAATTATTACTTATTTTTTCAACAAAAAATAAATTATTTTCACCTTAATTTTATTGTCTTATTGCTCCAATTTGAACTCCACCCCCATAACTCCAATCTTGAATGTCATGTGACATCTTAATTGTATCTTAGATTATCTCCTTGTATATGTATAATTTTCTAGCAGTTATTTTAAAAAATATTTTAGAAAGTAGGAAATTCACTAGTATATAATGGACAAGTTCTTCATGGTGAAAGATTGACCTAATTTATAATTTAGAAATAAAATGATAATATTGAATCAAAACAGGGTCATTCATACAAGACCACAGGTATGATCATCATCATCATTTACGCAAGACCACAGGTATGATCATCATCATCATTTACGCGCAATGTCAAAAGCTATATTCAGAGACACTTCATGCTATTCATGTGGAGTGGATGACATGATTTAATTTGAACAAAAATGGGATGAGGTGGATGACATAATAAAATAATTAAAAAAAATTGATAATATTGAAAATTGATTTGCACATATCATTTCAAAATTATTCTATGTTGAAAAAATATAAGACAATCTCTAAAACTATGTTGAAAAAAATATGAGACCATCCCTAAAACCATACACTGACGTTTAGCTAGTCCTCTAAAACCATGCACCTGTAAAATATTATGGAGAGAAAAAAAAAGTGGGGCAACTTTTCTCAGGAAAAATAAATCGTTATTGGATATATATAAGATTTGATTTGGTTTAATTTGCTTTGGTGGAGATGTTTTCTGGTTTTTACTAACGGATTAAGAGGGAGGTTAGATATTAAAAAATGAAAATATATTTTAATGGATAATATTTATTTTAAATTAGATTTAAAATATATTAATGAGAATGATGCAGATACTGATTTGGCGTAACACGTCAATAATCTAATTCCATAAAAAAACCAGAAGGTTGGTTCTCAGTACTCATATATATATATATATATATATATATATATATGATGCGTCGAAAAAGAACGCCTTGAGATATCATCAGCCGTTCCTCTACGAGCACTGCTAATCACGAATCAAATCGCTCGTTTTATCCTCGGCAGTCTTCAAGCAAATCTCCTTGAGAATCCGAAAATAACCTGCAAAAGTACGCCGGAGGGGGCTCCGGCGTAGAAGCTCCGACGCTCAAGTCAGAATCGGTTGTAGGCGAAATCGAAGAGGAATTCCCCTGTATCTCTAGGGAAATTCCGGCGAATATATTTCTGTTTCTCTCAATTCAGTGTGTATTTCATAAAAAATGTATGTATTATGTAAAAAAACGTAAGTAAGAATATGGAAATAACCTGTTTTTATACCTGACCCCCGTTTCCGGAGGGGGAAAGACTCGTTCTCCCTATATCTTTGGCCCATTCCCTAAAGAATCGGTCTCACCTTACCTGGAGACTTGGTTCTTCAGCATATCCGCCCCCTATCTTCGTGGGTTGACCCACTCATTTGACTTGGCTTAGAAAGGATTAACTACTCGTCCTTTATTTGGGCCGAATCCTTTCAGGCCCAAGGGCTATTAATCTCTCCATGGGCTAAAGGCCCAATCACCCTGATTTCTCTAATTTCCCTGCTTAAGCCCAATCCGCCCCCTATCTTCGTGGGTTGACCCACTCATTTGACTTGGCTTAGAAAGGATTAACTACTCGTCCTTTATTTGGGCCGAATCCTTCCAGGCCCAAGGGCTATTAATCTTTCCAAATATGGGCTAAAGGCCCAATCACCCTGATTTCTCTAATTTCCCTGCTTAAGCCCAGGGGTATATTAATCCTGTTTCTTCGGTGTATTGACCTAATCACAACTATCATAATTTATCCCGTTTTCACGTGTCGACTTCTCAAAGAGCGACATATTTATCTGCATCAATATATATATATATATATATATATATATATTTTATGTAAATTGAAAGGAAAATTTGTGAGATTGAGAAAATGGAACGTGTTACTTGTCGTCAATCTCAACTTTTTTGCCAAAAGCAACTCTTGTTCATTGATAATTATTTTTTATTAGTAAAATACACACATATTATATATATATATATAAAATATTTTTAAAAACTCTTTACTTAAAAAAATTGATTTTCTATTGTCAATTTTCAAAATATAGAAATGATATGAAACCCTAAATTAAGGAACTCTCTTATCATTAATAGATACTCTCGTACTCATATCAAAGTAAGAATTTCTAAAAAAATATTAAGATGAATTATCATTCTAATTCATATATATAATCAGAATTCTCAAATTAAATTTTTTGAAAATTAAAATTAGTCAATAGTTTATTTTAAGAAATAAAAAAAATATTGCATATCAATTCAATCTTTTGTCCACACCATCATTGATGTTCAAAGACTTTGATTTCATGTTTGTTCAAATTTAATTGGAGTGATGGTTACTAATTGTCATGGTGTACATATTTATATTGTTGTAGATTGTTTCAATGTTTATATGCATGAAAATATTATTTTCAATTATGAGAAACTAACTTAAAAAATTTAATATGACATGAAAAATGGAATTGATCGAGACACGGGGTGACTATGTAGTGTTTTTAAAAATATTATTCTTAAATTGAGTTCGAGTTCGAACCAAGTTATTGCGTTAAGTGTAAGAAATTTGGTCATCAAACTGATTGCTGCCCCCCTATGGAAACACAGAGGGAGAATGGCTTGGAACAGAAAAGAGGAGAGGCTAAGAAGAAGGCCCAACCTAAGGAGAAGTCAAGGGAGGACGATGATGGGTTTACTCAAGTGGGTAGACGAAAGAACTCGAACAAATCTGGGCAGAAAGGTGCTGCAATTGAAATTTCAGGAGGAAGATTCCAGCAGCTGTATGACTTGGAAGAGGATGCTGAGGACATGAACCTTACGAGGGGGAAAATCAGTGTGGAAGGGCTGGAAAACACCAGAACGAAGAGGAAACTGCTGGAAAAAAACAGCAGCAACAAGGTACGAGAAAACAGCCCAAAAAACCAGAAAAATCCCAGCATCTTGTAGGAAAATTCCAGCAGGTTGTGGACACTGGAAAGGGTGAAGGGGTACATGAAAATGGAGAGTGTTCGAAGGCAAAGATGGACCATGAAGATAGCGAGGAGGAGGTCGATGCCATGGACGAAGGACATAGCTTCGATGACCAAACGTGAGGAGTTTGGAGGCTGCATTCATTGGTTTTGCAGTGTTGTTTTTACATTCTTAAACTTTGTAATAGTTGAGTGTGTGGTGAGGAAAATAGATGATGATAGGGTTGGCAACATAGTTGGCCAATATAGTGGAAATGTAAACGAACATTGTGCATTTAAACGATGCATGTTGGTGGCGTTTCTCCTTAGGGAGTAGGCGTTTTTTGATCAATAAATTTTTACCTTTTTGTTCAAAAAAAAAATATTATTCTTAAATATTATTCTTATATGCGTTAGAAGTGCGTCCTCTAACGAAAATTTAGACGTTTCTAAAACAAATCTTCATAAGCTAAGCGACGTCTAATAATCATACATAAGAAACCTCTCTTTCACATCCCTCAAACAAATGCACATCCTATCAAACCTATAATCTCTTTGGGGGATGTTTGTTTTGGGACTCACACGTCCGGATAGGGGACGTAACGTCCCCCGTCCTGTTCTAGTTCGAAATTTCACATCCGGATTTCACCATCCAACTCCATCCACCCCTAATAATACACATATATTATACTATTATAATAATACAACATCATACATTTTTGCACAATTGATTTGACATAAAGTTAAATTATATAATATTATAATACAACATCACCCACTCTTACACAATTGATTTGACATAAAGTTACATCCTATCTTACTCAAAAACCCTAAGGTTGTGTTTGGATAGAGGGATTTGATTTGAGAAGGTATTTCAAATGAAAGGATTTAAAAATAGATGGATTTCAAATGACATGGTTTTAGTAAGGATTTAAAAATCTCTCAATTTTATCTAAGCTAAGTATTTCAAATCCATTCATATACTTTTTTATCCAAACAAGTGGAATGAATTTGAATTGTGGATTTAAAATCCATGGACCAAATCCCTTCATCCAAATGGAGCCTAAACAAACACACATAATCAATATTCATCACAATTTCTCCATCCAGGATTTCCCCATCCGAATATCCCATGTCCTACATAATCCCAAAACAAACATCCCCTAGAAGACTGATCAGCCCCTATGAGTACAGTTGATCTAAGATTTTTTCTCCTAATTTCAAGATCTGCATCATTATAAATCTAAAGTTCAAAATCTGATGCTCTCCTCTTCTAGTATCAAATGTTATATGTATGTAAAGAATAACAACAAATAAATTAGTTAGAGTAGTTTTTTATTTGTAACTTTCGTTTTAGTACGTAGTTGTAAATCTATTCAATTTTTTCTATACAAGAGGAGGAATGAGAATCATTTTGATGAATTTTCTATTCTATTCAATGACTATTCAATTTCAATTCTATATTTTTTAATTATCTTAATATGTGTTCTATCAAAAAAATTTCTTATTATAAAATTTCACATTCTCCAAGTAGTGGATTACTCCTCCATTCCAAGAAAGTATTTTCCTTAGTCTTTCCTATTTTGTTTCCTAATCTTAATTTAATTTCCTCCACCATTATGCCTTTATCCAATTTACCATTGTTGAAGCATATATTATTCTTTACGGTCCGAATTGACCACACCACGCCCACCCAAATTGTTGTTACCACTGTGTTTTTAGCACATTTTTCAAGCAAAGAATTGAATTGTAACATATTCGTACCCGATTCCGGCCAAGTGCATAATCACTTCTTGTTGTATCCACCCATTGATTGTACGTGTCTCAAATCACCCTGCTCTTTTTACATGTGAAAAGTAAATGAGAGATACTTTCGACTTTTTCTCTGCACATTGCACATTTCACCTCTTCGTCAGATGGTGGTATCCTCTTGTTCTTAATTTATCTTTGGTCGCTAGAATTACTCTCCATGTAGTGACCAATAAAAAGGTATGGAATATAAAAGGAAAAAAATATATAAAACCATAAGTTCACAAGTCGAGTCAGAGGTCGGGGTGCAGTTAAAACCTTGCTTGAAAAAACTCTCCTTAGGGACAAAACTCAAACGGAGGGAAAAGGTAAACTCCTCTAACAATCAATGTTTGTAAAAGACGGTATACAAATGTCTATGCAAGAAAGTAAGTAAGAAATCTGGAGGATAGCCACACTACATAGTGACAATAAAAGGTTGCGGATTAAAAGGAAAAAAGAAAAGATAGAAGCCATAAGTTCACAATCCGAACCAGAGGCTGGGTGCATCAGAATTGGTACACCCCTGAAATCACCTACTAAGTAAAACGAGAAAAAAGTCCGAAAAAACTAATCAAATGAGAACCCGAGACGGGATGAGGGATCTATGGTGGGTCAAAAGTGTTGCCCCATCTGTCCTTGAACATGGAGACTCGGGTCATATCATTGTCGATCCTGCCGAAGATTTGATAGTGAAGTCCGCGCAGGCTCTAGCCTCGAAATTGTCGATAGAGTTGTCCAAGATTTGTTGATAGAATACACTCCCCACGGGAACCTTGCGACGTCTGAGTTTCTCTGTGGGGCGGTTCGGGGTCGCTTGAGCAGGGGTGGGAGCATCGTTGGTCGGCGGCTTCAATGATGCACCAGCCTCCAAATCCTGGGTGTTGCTGACTGCCTCAGTCGCATGCTCCAGAAGAGTGTCTATGGGCTCATCCATGCATTGATCGTCGAGGCTAGAGAATGAGTTGCTAATTGGGACCGGATTGACTCCGCTAGCCGAGGTGGGATCCTGTGGGGACGGTCGAGGTCGAAGATCCGAGGGGGAAGGCCTCGACCTTCTTCTGTGGTGGGTCCTACCACGGGGATCGTCACGAGAGGGTGGTTGTGGGTTTGTGGGTGGCGGGGCATGTCCCTTAGAGCAACGTGCAGTCATGTGTCCAACCACATTACAGTGGTTGCAAAACTCCAGAAGCTGTTTATAGAGCACTTCCACATTCACAGATTGATCCTCGCACTCTAGGACCAGTCGCTCCAATAAAGGTTGTTTCATATCCACCTCGATCAAGATTCTAGCATATTGTACCATGGTTTTAGTCGTTGTGTGAGCGTCCATCTTGATGAGCGTGCCCACTACTGAGGCTGCAGCCGAGAGAACCGTTGGCTGCGAGATTTCAATCGGAAAGCCGATAAGGCGCACCCAAACCTGAGCCATCGAAGTCGGGGCCTGGTTTAGATTGAAACCGGGAGACCATTTTTGCAGCCGGATGAAACTTGAGCCCAACTGCCAATCCCTTCTCCTAAAGATTCTGTCACGCTCTTCCAAGGAGTGGAATTTAATAACAACAAATCATTTTTCGATTGGAACAACGGACAGGGCCCCTTGGAGGGACCATGTCTCAATGAGCCTCTTCGACAAATCAGCATACGGGATCGGGGCTTTGCCACGAGGAGTGAGTAAGTGACCAATCAGAGCATCTTTGAATTCATTCATACCAGCCTGTGGCGTTACATTATCAATCCAAATCGTGACAAATTCTCTCTTCTTAAAAGGACGCATGTGATTTGGGGAAGCCAGTGGGCTTTTGGGAGCGGGGTCAGCTGGAAGGGCGGGCGCCTCAGTGTAGCTTAGTGCGGAATCGCTTTGCCCAACCAAGTCAGCCACGGACGAGGTAGGAGACAATAGAGCAGGTAAAGATCCAGCGAAAGGTTTAAGAAAGGCCATAAATCCAGGAAATTGTTTCTCCAAATACGGGAGGTGAACACCGATGGGGACGGTCTGGTCCAGGGATTTCATAAACATAGCTAAGCCCGGGAACTGAGCTATAAGCTGCTTTGCCAGTGCAATATCGCTAGAGGAGAAAGAGGTCAGCACCTGCCCGTGCGGGGAGTGCGGTCGAACGGGAGCGGCGAGAGGAGTGCGAGAGAGGGGGGGGGAGGTAGCCACCAGAAAAGGGGG
This sequence comes from Galeopsis tetrahit, assembly GCA_963675135.1. NCBI lineage: Eukaryota > Viridiplantae > Streptophyta > Magnoliopsida > Lamiales > Lamiaceae > Galeopsis > Galeopsis tetrahit. The sequence continues at coordinate 18,597,794 of OY776121.1, read as the reverse complement.
AGGGGGGCGGCTGGCCGCAGCAGCAGAAGAGGAAAAGCCATCGTCGCGGTCAGAACCAGCGGCCGAGGAGGAGGGACCGTGGCTGCTCGAGGGCCAGACAGCGGCCGACGGCGTCGGGCGTGCCAACCCGAGTGCGGGCCAGTCCGCACCTGAGAGCGATGCTGAGGGAGGGGTGTCGCCGGCGTGAGCAGCGGGGACCTCCATCCGCGTAGCGTGTCGTAGTCGGAGGCCTAACAACAGGCGGCAGCCACCATGAGCGGCAGAAAGAGGGAGAAGGCGGCGGAGTGGGCTGCTGGAGAGGAGGAAAGGGGGTGAGCGGCGGGATTGGCTGGCTAGGAATGGAGGAAAGTGACGGCGGCCCCTACTGTGTGAAATTGCACACAGTAAGGGTGTTGACAGCTCACCACTCTACATAGTGATTACTGCCTTCCTTGTAGCCCAATTTTCTCTCAATTTCTTGAACACTTGAATTTTTTGTTTGAGCTACATTGTCTCTTTCCTTTGCTTTGCTTGCATTCTCCTTTCATAAGCATTTTTTGTTGTGTGAATTCCATTAGCGAATAGCATGTTTTGGAAAGTTGATGAATTGGCTAAAATGATTACTCCCTCCGTTCAATTTTATAATGTTCACTTCTTCGGGCACGAGTTTTATTAAATATTAATTAATTTATGTATAAAGTAGATAAGTTGGGGTATAATGGAATGTCGTGGGGTCCATTTATAGATAAAATAATTGTTTATGAATAAAATCAATGAAAATTTGAGTAAATAAGTGATGGTTGAAGGGTGGATATAAAGTAGTATGAATAATAAATTTTTCAAATGAGGAATGAAAATAATAAAATTGGACAGCTCAAAAAAAAAGTAAAATGAAAATTATAAAATTGAAGGAGAGAGTATATTTCATCGGATAGTGTATTTCCTCCAATCAAGGGTAACATTATGGTTACTTTTGTACATCAGTTTTATATTACATTTATACACAAGTATTATGATTTAGCACAAACAAATCATAAATGTACATATGAACAAGTCTTTGTTAGACCCATATAGTCAGAGGCGGACCTGATTAAGGAACATGAGGTATAACAGTACCCCCAATTTCAAATTTTCGTTTTATATATTATGTGTTATTATAACTTTTGTTTGGATGTTTGAGTCTTTTTTTTTCGGTCGATTCAGTGTTTTACCCATCCTCAGAGTAATTGGTAATTTCAATATAGATTGTCGGTAGTCTTTACTATAAATTCTTTATTTTTCGATTCATAAACACATAATTAATATTTTAGTGTTAATTAAATTATTATGTCATTTGATTATATTTGTTGATGAATTAGTATATTTTTCTAATATATTTATGAAATTAATTGTCCTACATTTATAATTAATTCTTTCGAAGTTAGTTAGGTGAGTAAGTTGTCATGCTAATGTTTTATTAATTCATTATATATCATTCATGTTATTTCGATACTAGCTAAAGGGTTGAAAAGAGTAATTTATGTAAAAATAGTCAGTGAATTTGATCAATTATACCATATTATCATATTATTTGGTCACTTTCATTGAGAAAGGAAGTGTTTCTACAAATTTTCGATAACAAAGCTTTTAAAATATGAAGGCCCGATATACCTAGTTCACTAGTTGTAATAGTATTTATAATTTTATTTGAACGACATACAATATCTTATTTATTTGTATATTTAATTTAATTATATTCATTTTAAATATAAGATATTAATTATGTATTAATCATACTCCATTTTTTAAATCCTGGATTCATCCTGCATATGATAAATGGAAAAAAAATAGGATAGAGTTCACGTGAACTGAGTTAAAACAAGCATTACTCATCTTTAATACTCCTATTATATAAATATGTAAAAAAAAAAAAGGCATATATTATCAAAAGAATTATTAAGATTTTACGTCAACCTCATAATTTGTAGTTAAGAAAAGGAAAATATCGTTTACAGGAAAATGAGGCTAATAATGTACGAAATGAATATTATTTATTATACAACTTGTTTGTAAATTTATCAATTAGTTATATATATTTTTAAAGAAGGAACACTTATATATAAAACATTTCATGTAAAATATTAGTATATTTAAGAAATGGTCAAAAATTTGTGGGTTCGATCGAGTTAAACGGATCTTTTCAAAATAATCGCAAAAAATTGCGCAGAAGACTAACAGAAAAACGGGTTTCAGGTTTGTGTTACTATAAATGTAATTATATGATACTGTAAGAGCAAATATGTGTTGCTAAAGTACATATTATTACAATTAATTTAAAGAAGGATAAAAAACTTGCAGATTTTTTGCAAGTCATACTGATGCAGACAACGAGAGCGTATAAAAAATGAATATACAAAGAACACAAAAGAAACACACTATCCATTGATTCTACGAATACCCGAAGAACACAAAAGAAACACACTATCCATTGATTCTACGAATACCCGTAAAAGTGATTAAACTCAGATACGTTGATTCAAGAAAAATATTGTAAAAGTGATATTGAGATAAACTTTCATATTTTATTAATCAATTCAACTCCCTAATAACAATGATAAACTTTCATATTTTATTAATCAATTCAACTCTATAATAAGAATTTAAAACTTATCTATTAGTAATTTATAATATGAAATATTTGGAGAATAAGAAACATATCAATACTAAATATAATAATATCAAAACAAATCTCCTAAACATAAGCATAAATATCTAATCAAATATTGATATTGATTTTCATCATTCTCCCGTTCCTGAAGATGATTCGCCCTCAAATCAGATTGGTTCTCATCAGAAAGGTACGGAGACGAGTTGAAACATCTTTGTATTCTTTTGACCACAAAACGATAACAACGTGACATTTTGTTGCCAAAGACGTGTAAGTTTCATCATCATTAGTAAAATACACAAAATAATTATTCTCAACCTCCTTCGTTAAGTTAAGGATATTGAGATGAAACTACAAAAATACTTTCCTTCTCCTTCTCCTCATAAAAAATATGAGGGTCACTATAACCATTATCAACAAACTCATCAAAATATTCATCGATGATATTCATCGAAAATTGGTGATTCATCATAACCACAATTTTCATTCTAAAAAATTGGTGGTCCATCATATTCACCATGAAATATAGGACTACATACCAAGGTATTGATCGGTTGGCTGATCTGAATATTATCATCTTCATATGTTGGTTGCTCATAAAAAATTGTATGTAGGCTCTGATTACCAACTGATGCAGACAGCGAGAGCGTATAAAAGATGAATATACGAAGAACACAAAAGAAATCCACACTATCCGTTGATTCTACGAATACCCGAAAAAGTGATCAAACTCAAATACGTTGATTCAAGAATAATATCTTAAAAAAGATACTAAGATAAACTCTCATATTTTATTAATCACTTCAACTACCTATTAACAATTTAAAACTTATATATTTATAATATGAAATACTTAAAAAATAAGAAACATGAACATAAATATCTAATCAAATATTGATATTGATTTCCATCAATTTCTCCATCACATGCTAAATCAATTAGATATTTAAATTTTTTTACACAAAACACAAACAAAAAATCGGCGTTCAGGTATTAGTTACTATGAAGGTAATTATATGTTACTGTACGGGTAAATATGTGTTATTGTAAGAACAAGTAACACATAATTTGTTTTTGAGTAACACATATTTATTTTAAAGTAACACATGTAAGGTATTTAAAATTGTGTTACTATATAAACACAAATTTATTACTTTATAAAAAAAGATGTGTTACTGTATGAATAAAATGTTATTATTGTGAAAATGTAATACTCAGTTCATCCCAAAAATTAAAAAAAAATAAAAAATTTAGATTCACACATCTTGAATAGTTCATCCCTAAAATTATAAAATACGGAGTATATAACAATCAACAGTTAATTAAAACAGACCCACATATGATTTTATCTTATTTCATTCTTAGTTTTATATTTTTGTATTTTTTAGTAAAATAAAAAATTTTAAACATATATATCGAATGATAGTTTAAATATTAAAAGGATGGTTCTTGTAACTCATAAAATAAGGGAGTGAATTCATAAAATAGGGGGTGCAGATTGAATATGTATCATATCCAAATAGTTATTTGGGCATATTTCACAAAGTACTATTGTTAACTATTTCATAAAGTTTTTGTCTTTTTTCAAAGTCAGATTTTTTATTCAACTAACTTAAAATTTTATTTAGTTACGTTTTTGTGTATCAGTTATATATATATATATATATATAATTTGATCTATTTATAAAATGAATCCTACTGGAGTATTAATAAAATAATTGTGAAATTGATCTTATATATTGTGTGGAGCTTGTTGGTCCATGTTATTTAATTTGTTCATTGCGAATTTCGTGAGTTCGTTCAAAAATTGTTTAATTTTCAAAAGGTTTGGGTATATACCCCTCCAGCTTTGTTTAATACACACCCCTCATTTTTATTAATTCAAATATATATATGAAATACCTATTTTACATTTTTATTAAATCATGATAGATACATACACTACCCTACAATTTAACCACAATCCTAACCCTAACCCTTGAATTAGACAGTCGTCACCACCGCCGCCGTCACCACATATAAAATTTAGAAAAAAAAATCTTACTATTTTTAAAAAACACTCCGATCGACACTGATTTGTCGACCAAAAACACTCCGGTCGACACTGATTTGTCGACCAAAAACACTTCGGTCGACACTGGTTTGTCGATCAAATTTCGAAAGAAAATTTAAAAAAAATTGAAATTCTCGACCATTATTGATCGCCCAACACACTCTCGTCGACAGTAGGTTGTCGACGAGAGTGTTTTTGAGCGACCAATAATGATCGAAAATTTAAAAAAAAAATAAAAAAATAAAAAACCAAACCTGTTCTCTCTCAAGGCGGAGGAAAGCGGGGGCGAGATGAAGCGGCTGGAGGGCCGCGGCGGGGCGGTGGAGCGGCAGCGAGCGCTAAGGGGTTGGGGGTGGGCCGCGACGGTCGAGGGCTGGACGGCGGTGTCGCGGCGTGGAGTTGGGGAATAGAAGAATTTAAAAAAAAAAAAAAAAAAGATGGGCGGCGACGGAGACGAGGAGGTGAGAAACGAGGGAGGAGGAGGAGAGGAGGACGGTAGCGAACGCAGGCGGTGGTGGATGGGAAGAAGGAGAGAAGTGTGGAAGGAAAATAAAAAATGGGGAAGAAGAAGAGAAAAATTAGGGATAGGGTTATAAGGGGTGTGTATGTATCTATAATATTTTATTAAGGGTAAAATTGGTATTTCATATATATATTGAATTAATAAAAATGGAGGGGGAGTGTATTAAACAAAGATACCCCAACCCTTTTCAAGAAATTTTCTCCTTGGGCCTTTAATCTTCCCCTTGGTCCAACATTTAACTTTCTTTTATTTTTTTAGGGCGCGGCTAAAGGCACTCGAATTTCCTATGAGTACACCCACCAAACATTTTTTTAATTTTTTAGAACATGTGAAATGTCCCATATACCCTTAGGGTAAAATTTATGAAAAAAATTAAGATGAGTACACCCATTCCATCTCCACCACCACATCCACAATCATTCAACAAAAAAAAACTCCAAAATTGCAACAAAAATTAATCCAAAACATCAACTGTTCGAAAAAATTTCCAAAACAAACATGTTCGAAATTTTTTCCAAAACAAACTCAACATGTTCGAAAAAAATTTCAAAACAAACTCAATATGTTCGAAAAAAATTCAAAAACAACTCAAATTTGTTCGAAAAAAAAGATCGAACATCTTGTTAAAAAAATTTCCAAAACAAACTCAAGTTGTTCGAAATTGTTTCCAAAACAAACACAATATGTTCGAAAAAAATTTCAAAACAACTTAAATTTGTCCGAAAATAAAAATCGAACGTCGTGTTCGAAATTTTTTCCAAAACAAACTCAAATTGTTCGAAATTTTTTCCAAAACAAACGCACTATGTTCGAAAATAATTCCCAAACTTAAAAAAAAATCCTAATTTTGTCCCAGAAAACCCTAACTTTTCACACCCAAACTTACCTCAAGTTGTTCGAAATTGTTTCCAAAACAAACACAATATGTTCGAAAAAAATTTCAAAACAACTTAAATTTGTCCGAAAATAAAAATCGAACGTCGTGTTCGAAATTTTTTCCAAAACAAACTCAAATTGTTCGAAATTTTTTCCAAAACAAACGCACTATGTTCGAAAATAATTCCCAAACTTAAAAAAAAATCCTAATTTTGTCCCAGAAAACCCTAACTTTTCACACCCAAACTTACCTGTTAGCGGCGGCAGCGTCAGCGAAGGGGAGGAGGGGGTTGGCGGCGGCCGCGTCTGTGGGGAGAAGGGAGGGCGGCGGCCGCGACTGTGGGGAGGAGGGAGGGCAGCGGCCGCGACTGTGGGGAGGAGCGGGGGCGGCCGCGAACGAGGGGTGGTGGAGATGGAGAGAGCGGCGCGACGGGGAGGGCAGCGGCGCGACGGGGAAGGGGTTGCGGCCTCCGCGACGAGGTGGGCGAAGTGGGCCGCGCCGGAAGTGGCGAAAACGGAGGTGGGAGGTGGAAGGTGGGTGTCCTGTGTTGAATGAGAAGGAGAAGAGAAAGAAGGGATTTAGGGTTTTAATTGAGAAAGGGGTAATTTTGGTTTTTCAAGGTGGGTGTTCTCATCCAATTTGTGTGTGTTCTCATCTCCTGGGTGTACTCATAGGAAACCCGGGTGCCTTTAGGCGCGCCCTTTTTTTTAAGACAAAATGATATTTCTATCTTTTTGATGGATCAATTTTTTTTATTTTGACTCAAATAATAAAGTTTAAAATTTTAAAACCTAGTAAAATTCTAATATTTTTCATATTAATTCATTTTTTTAAAGTATTTTTCATTTTTTTTGTCCGTTGAATGATGTTTGTTTTCTTTTTGCACTGACCAATTCTTTTTAATGATCCAAGTTTTAATTTTAATTATTTCGCTAAATGATTTTTATTTTCTTTATTCATTTCACTTCTTTTTATGACATGACAAGTATTAATTTAATTTAATTTAATTTTAAATTATAATAAATTCTTAAAAAATAATGTGTATATTTTTTTTAATTAAGTAGTACATTAATAATTTATTAATTTTAAAAATCTCATCGTAGGTGAATAAATATTGACATTTAATAATGTAAAATCATCACCTATATCTTAATAATTTTTGCTTCAATATTTGTTACATGAGTCCAATTTCTTCTAACAATATTTTACTTAGTTAATTATTTTTTCAACGTGTCTTCTCAAAATTTTGTTCATTTTATCTCATTTAGTTACTACATTATTTTCATTTAAACCTCCTTTTTTAAAAATTATTTAAACTTATTTTAGTTTGCTAGAATATTAGCTTTTGTTTTATATGTGTTATATTATTAGTTGATAAGTGTTATGTTAAAGTATTAGTTAAAAAAATGTATAGTAATAGTTTATATATAATATAATATATATTAATTCACATACAATATAGTATTAGTTTATATATATATATGTATGCATAAGCTCTAAAATCTTTTAGTTTCACAATATATATAATATGCTATACGCACTAAACTTAAAAAAAAAATGTAGTACAATATTGATTTATATATAGTATAATACTAGTTCATATATAATAACCTGGATTTTAAGTTTAGAGTTAGGCCTTGTCACATGGTATCAGAGCCAACTCTCTACTTCGATGTTTGGACACCTCTCTCACTTAACAACTTTTCGTATTTTTTTCAATCGTTTCAGCTAGTTCATATATAATATAAAATTAATTCACATAATATTATTAATTTATATTTTTCTTTTCAATTACATCCTCAATTACTGAAAGTATTTTACCTCAATTAATTATTTTTCAATGTAGATTTCTTAAATTTTACTTCATTTTACCTCTATTAATTATTTTTTCAACAGGTCCTCTCAAAATTTTTCTTCATTTTTGTATTAGTTTATATTTATTTTTCTTTCCAATCACACCTCCAATTACTAAATTATTAAAATTAAAATTTATTTTCTACAATTAAAAGTAAATGGACAAAATTATACACAAAGAATGCAAAAGATAATAATTTGTTTGTTTGTGAATTAATATTATAATATATATAAATTAATATTATATCGTATATGAATTAATAATATATTGTATATTAAATAAAACACTATTGTATGTGAAATAAAATTATATTGTATATGAAATAATACTATACTACCGAGCCTAATACTAAAAGAATAAATAATAATTTTTGATATAATTGATCAAACTAGACAAAGTAAAACTATAAAGTATATGAACTTAATATTATACAATATACAAACTAATATTATACTATACTAACAAGGGACCTTCTATATGTAGTCAGAGTGTCGTGTGGTGTCGTATGACTACCGTAGTCAATTAAATTTGAACCATCAAAAATCAAATCTAAAAGCTTAAATTTGATGACCTGTTACTTTTGTATTTTGTGTTGAAAATATTCATAATATATGTCGTATGATGTCATAAATTTATTTTTTTATATTTAATTTAATTAATTAAAATATATAATTATAAAATTATGTTTTTATCCTTATATATACATTAAAATATTATATTATATTTATTAATTTAATTAAAATATGTATTGTTAAAATTACCTATCTACCCTTATATTATATTATTAATAAAATTAACAAAAAAATCAAATTAAACTAAACTAAAATAAATTATACAACCTCCCACGCGCCCCCTTGCTGCACCGTCCTCTGCCCTGCTCCGCCTACGCCCCGACGCGCTGCCCTGCTGCTGCTTCTCCTTTTCATTGTTATTAATTTGTAAGTCTTGTTAAACTGATTCATGTTAATAATTCATGAAAAGATGTATGACTATGAATGTTGTTTATATATGTATCTATTTTTTCCTACTTCCTTATTTTGTTATGAGTAAATGAATTAACATTGTGGAATGCTTAAAATTGTGGTTGAGTTGTTGAGTAGTAATTGTTTTTTAAACGGTCCCAAATCAAATAGAAACTTAACTGCTCAACAAGTGTTTGATAAAATGCCTCAAAGAACTAGCATGAACTTTTTACCTTATTCAATCCACTTAAAATTACATTTTTTTGTCTTTTTAAGTCATGCATCTTCTTAAGACCGTAACTATGGAAGTAATCCTATTCTAGTTATCTTTTGTGTCAATTCAAGTTTGTGACTTTTAAAGCTACAAACTTGTAGTGATGCTACATGTCTTGTTATGGTAGAAACAATATTTTTTTTGCCTCCCCATACAGATAGCATTTTACAATTCCAGCATGAAGACATATGTAGAAGATATCATAAATTTATTGTGGTGTGATTTGGTGATAATTTTTATGAAGGGTGTTGTTTTGGGTCCAAGATTTGGTTGTCTAGGTTGTTTGATTTTGAATTTTCAAGAAGGAAGTGGCTATTGAACCAAAACTCAGTTTATCACACTTTGGACTATAGCAATTGGAAAGCAACTTTTCGTCTATGTTCCAAACTTATTTTCATCCAGCGATCCCCAACGTTAGAGGTTCATGCAATTGCACAGAGAGAGTGTTTGTTTGTGTTAGAATGCTTCTCATTCTGAATCGAGCACTAAAGAAATTTTGAAGCAAATAAGAAATGCCAAAAAATCAATAACGAATGTGGCACAAGGTTGCTCGGATATTCCCGAAACGGATTTTACAACATTTGGTGTGCATAATGAAATCTGAGACCCCATTAAGCAGTCCCAAAACTATGGTGTAGGTAATTCGACAAAGAGTAAGCCCTGAGGAGCACCTCAAAGTAAAAAGCAGAAATGTGGATCTTGTGGGTATGTCATTTTAATTATTTTCGCATGTTTAATAATCGTTTATGAAGTTATGTTTATTTTTAACACTGCTAACTTAATAATTTTTCTTTACCAGACATCCAGGACATAAAATTGGGCAATATTCAGATAAGAAGAGCAACATTGATCGAGAGAATGAGGAAGATCTCAACAAAGACGATGATTGTAAAAACGTTAATTAATGTTGGACCTACAAAAACAATTAGTTTTAGATTTAATTTTTTATAAATATTGAACACATGTATTTCTGGTAGTACTTATTGAATTGCAGTTTCTTATTTGAAAATTAATTTAATATTTCTTGTGTTGTTGAATCCATAATCATATTGAATTAAAATCAGAACTGTTTTGCACATTAGATGTGACAGTTTAATCTTTCAAAAAAAAAATGTTACATATGAAAAATGCATTTTATACTAATATGAGAGAGATACTTGTACTACTCTATTTGTGGCTCGAGCAAGTGAACAAGAAAATAAGAATTTTTTATTTGCACGGTTTATTGAGTATTGATCGTGCAATAGTGCACGACCTTTGTTCCGTGCACGAGAGCACTTATAGAGACTATTTCGAATTGCACGTACGGATTATTGAGTATAGACCGTGCAATGGTGCACGACCTATTTTCCGTGCACGAGAGCACTTACAGAGCCTCTATTTACACTGATTACTGAGTATTGACCGTGCAATAGTGCACGATCTTTGTTGCATGCACGAGAGAACCTACAAAGAAATTTTCGATTTGCACGATTTATTGAGTATTGGCCGTTCAATCATGCACGACTTTTGGTCCGTGCACGAGGGCACTTACAGAACAAGTTTCATTTTGCACGGTTTATTGAGTATTGACCGTGCAATCGTGCACGACTCTTGGATCGTGCACAATCAAATTTTCAAAATTATATTTATTCAAACAAATAATTGTAAATATAAATTATTTATGGTAAATTAGTGGGTAAGTACATATATAATGTGAAGATCAAATTATAATGGTGACAGAAAAAAGAGATTATGAATATAAATTTGGTGTATCTCATGAATAAGGAAAATTTAATTTTGTTGAAAAGGATATGATGTAATAATAAAATATCATAAATAATTTATCATAATTAATTAATATTAATAATTATAAGATATACGAATTTATATTTGATTGATTAGAATTTGGTGGTGTATCCCATTAAGGAGAAAGTGTCAAACATGGAAATTTTTTTTTTTGATAAGGATGTGATGTAACAATAAAATATCATCAACAATTTATAGTAATTAATATATATTTATAATTATAAGATATAGAAATTTATATTTGGTTGATTAGAATTTGGTAATGTATCCCATTAAGGAGAACATGTCAAACATGAATTTTTTTATTTAGTTGATAAGGGTATAATGTAGCAATAAAATATCACCAATAATTTACAATAATTAATTTGTATTTATAAGGGAAAATTTCAAAATACATCCCGTAACTTTGCACGATTCCATTTTAAATCCTATAACTTTTCACTTTTTCAAAATACATCCTAGGGTGTCCAATTTATATCCTTTTTTGTCCAATTTACATCATTTTCACCGAAAAATTAAAAATATCACCGGAATGTAGATTTTAAATTGGGGCTTCTGATTCACGTGTTATACAATACTAAAATAAACTACCGCAAGTGTACGGCGTCTATCGTAGCGTGATAAGCACGAGGTCGATCCCACAAGGAGGTTTAGCGTAAAAGTGTAGTTTGTTAACGTAGTTCTATTTAGACGCGATCGATAAAGTGAAAGTGATGAATTACTCTAAGGTTACCTACCAAAGTGTCACAAATATGTAATAAAGAGTAATAGAAATTGATCTACTAGCATGCGAATCAATAAAACGAAAGTAAAACGAATGAAGACTCAAAGGGAGAAGGTGGGTTCCAAGGCAATTGTAACACCTAGATGTCCGTTTATGAATGTTAACTCGTTTAAATGGCCATTAAGGTTATCTCATATAGGGTGATCACACAAGAAGAATTAATCGATCTCTCGATACAACTAATCCAAAAGCGCATGCAACAAAGGCCCGTATCTCTACATCACAAATGTTACACCGCCTAAATTAGCTCCTAAGATCATTCAATTCCCTCTCCGATAATTAATCCTCTCTCGAGATCATAATAATACCGGGTTGCATGCTTGCATACGATTAAATGGAATAAATCTTTCAATATTATCCCAATTAACAATGAATTAAGCAAATCATCATGGCCACTAACAACATGCTTTACAATGGATAATTAAACATGCAAATAAGAGACAAACACCAATTAAAGCAAGAAATTAATCATAAACTTCAATCCAAGTATTTACAATGTCTTAGAACCACAAATGTGTTTAGCTAATCAAATACATACTCAAATTACAAAATCCAAATGAAATACTAAATAAAAAGAAAGAGAACAAGGAAACTTAGTCTAGATTGTGGTAGGAAATGGAATTCCCAAGCTAATGCCTCCTATCTTGCATGAATTGGTGAAGAGATGAAGAAGATATGGCCAAAATACCTTGAATTATGTGTAACTATGTGTGGAATTTAGGAATTGGGGGTGAATGTCTTGGATTTCAAGAAAGGGGGTTTATATAGTGTTGGGGTAGGGTTTGGATGGCAAAATTGCAAGTTGGTCTCTAAAAAATGGAGAAAATACAAGTTTGGCACCGAAATTAGGGTGGCCCGGCCGGGCGGAGGTGTTGGTCGACGAAGAGTGAAACAGGGGGCATGCGGCCCGGCCGGGCGAAAACTTCGTAAACGGAGGGGTATGTTGGCCTGTTCGGCCGCTCGGCCGGGCCAAAACTTCAAAAATGGCCAGATTTTTGGTGCTCGGCCGCCCGGCCGGGCAGGAAATGTGGCCCGGCCGGGCCAAAGTTTCGTATTGGTTTTTTTTCTTCGCTTTCGTCCTCCAACTTCGTCCCTCCGTATCTTGAGCTTCCGACCTCCGATTGACTCGATTCTTTTTTCTATTCCACTCCATTTTTCGAGCCGGATCCAATGGTTCACTCCTATTTTTAATCCAGTAAAGTATGGTTGGTGTTTTGCTCCAAATTCCATCGTATTTCCTATAAAATCGACAAAACACAACCTTTCTCTCATTTTAGCTTAAACAATCATATTCAATGCATAAATCAATGAAATCCACATCAAAATACACTTCACATGTGCCTCTAAAACGTGTAAATTCCACCTGAATCAGCTTCCGGCCATTTTGATGACTAGACGCCACGTGTAATAAAAATTGCCACGTGTAATAAAAAATATTGCCACCTCGATTTATATAAAATTTAATTCCAGAATTAAAATTAAAATAAATAAATAAACTAAAACTAAAATTTAAAAACAAAAAAAAAGAACCCGGGAAGAAGAAGAACGCATATTTTTTCAGAATTTTTTTTCAAAGATGAATCCCAAGTCCAAATCTTGAAAATTGGGGAAAACACAAAGGAACACCAAACGGGCAGAATCGCGAGCCTCAATCGCAAAAGGTTGCTGCTAATCTGAAAAACCCAAAGATATTGAAGGTTGTTCAGTCTCCCACGAATGAACTGTGAATAAACCCATAACCATGAGCTCTATTACATTCCAACCCATGAAAATTGTGTTATAAATGAAGAGATTTTAATAACCTAAAAACACAGATTTGATTCAATAGCCATGAACGTTTGTTATCAAAACCCCACGAAATACCTAAAAACCCAGATTTTCGTTTGTTATTGAAACCCAACAACGTTTTCCCCAATTTTTCATGGATTAGCAACAACCTTTTGTGATTGAGGCTTGCGATTCTGACGTTTGGTGTTCCTTTGTGTTTTCCCCAATTTTCATGCTTTGGACTTGGGATTCAAACTTTGAAAAAAAAAAATCTGCGTTCTTCTTCTTCTTCTGGTTTTTTTTTTTTTTTTTTTAAGTTTTAGTTTATTTATATATTTTAATTTTGGAATTAAAATTTCTAAAATTCAAGTGGCAATATTTTTTATTACACATGGTGCCTAGTAATCGAAATGGCCGGAAGCCCCAATTTAAAATCCACATTCTGGTGACAATTTTAATTTTTTTGGTGAAAATGATGTAAATTGGACACCTTACGATATATTTTGAAAATGTGAAAAGTTACAGGATTTAAAATGGAATCGTGCAAAGTTACAGGATGTATTTTGAAATTTCCCCTATTTATAATTATTTGAAAAAATAAAGATAATTTCAAAAAAATTATTGTGCATGGTCCAGTGGTCGTGCGCCATTACACGGGCAATACTCAGTAAATCGTGCAAAACCGCAAAACGTTATGTAAGTGCGGACGTACACGATCTAAGAGCCGTGCAAAACTGCATGAGTAATGCTCTATGAACCGTTCAAAATCGTAAAACCTCATGTAATTGCTCATGTGCGCGACCCAGGAGCCGTGCAATACTGCACGGTCAAAACATACTAAACCGTGCAAATTGAAAAAATAATTAGTGGTGTACTGTCCAACGGACATGGCATCCGAAACGAAAATACTCACTCTAAACCCTTTAAAATAATGGTCATATAATTTATTCGACACTTGTACACAACATATCGTGTCGTCGGTGACGTTAACGACCTTCGATCCGTTATAATGTCACATAGGTCGTTCTCTCATTTATCGGGATTTTCAACACACGTTATACGTCGATATCCACGTTATACACATTACTCGTATAAAATATCAGATGGATCTAGTAGAATGGTCGATACGGTGTCATTAGTGACGTCAACAACCTTCTTTCTGTTATAATGTCACAAGGGTCGTTCCCTCGTTTTCGTGTGCCAAATATTATGAAACCTAAGTTCCCCGATGGCATCGTTTTACAACTTAACTTGTTTTTAAGAAGAGGATGACATGGTTTACTAAATTTAACGTGTTCGTAAACGATGCATAGTTTGATTGATAAACAAGCATTATTTATATAACCTAAAATATAGTGATTGAATGAAACGACCGATTATTAATCAGTGGCGTATTGTCCAACGGACATGGCATCCGAAACGCAAATAATCACTCTAAACCCTTTAAAATAATGGTCATGGAAGTTATTCGACACTTGTACATAACATACTGTGTCGTCGGTGATGTTAACAACCTTCGTTCCGTTATAATGTCGCAAGGATCGTTCTCTCGTTTATCGAGATTTTCAACACACGTTTTACGTCGATATCCACGTTATACACATTACTCATATAAAATATCAGGTGGATGTAGGAGAATGGTCGGTACGGTGTCGTTAGTGACGTTAACGGCCTTCATTCCGTTATAATGTCACACGGGTCGTTATCTCATTTTTGTGTGTCAAATATGAAACATAAGTGCCCCGATGTCATTATTTTACAACTTGACATGTTTTTAAAAAGAAAACGACATGGTTCACTAAATTTTACGTGTTCGAAAATGATGCATGGTTTGATTGATAAACAACACATAATTTATATAACTTAAAATATAGTGAATTAGTTAAATGACCGATTATTAATCAGGGGTGTACTGTCCAATGAACATGGCATCCGAAATGAAAATAACCACTCTAAACCCTTTTAAATAATTGCCATGGAAGTTATTCGACACTTGTACACAACATATTGTGTCGTGAGTGACGTTAACGACATTTGTTCCGTTATAATGTCACAAGGGTCGTTCTCTCGTTTATCGGGGTATTCAACACACGTTATACGTCAATATTCACGTTATACACATTACTCGTATAAAATATCAGGTGGATGTAGGAGAATGGTCGTATACAACATATTGTGTCGTGAGTGACGTTAACGATCTTCGTTCCGTTATAAAGTCACATGGTTTTCTCTAAATTTAAAAACATGTATTTTATGTTGTTTTTAGGCCGCAATATTTTAAATAGGTATTAATACTCTTTTTCTCTAAATTTAAAACATGTATTTTATGTTGTCTTTAGGCCGCAATATTTTAAATAGGTATTAGTACTCATTTTCTCAAAATTTTAAAACATGTATTTTATGTTGTTATTAGGCTGCAATATTTTAAATAGGTATTAGTACTCTTGATGCAAAAAGAATAATTTCAGCATCCGATCCATTTTGTCACCATATTTTGAGGTAGATAAAATCTACAATCAAATTTCACCCAAATAAAATTTTATATAATATACATCAATTTTAAATGACTATATTCTAGAATTTAATCAACACCTCAACAAAAACAATAACAACAAAGATGAAATTCTAAATATAAATTTAATATTAAAATATTAATATTTTGTTCATGAACAAAAAAAAAAAAAAAACCCTCTACATGCTTTGTGGACTACATACTTCAATTACAAGAAATCGTGGATAAAAATGATGACCAAAAATGTTGAGTGCTAGTTTCTTTCTCAATTCTGGCATGTCGTTCGTTACAACAAATTGTACTGGCATCTTCGTGGAGCGCCAAACACTCAATGTTATAACGTCACGCAAGTCGTTATTTCGTTTTCTGAAGTTTTCAACTCAAGTTTATGTCGATACCCATGTTCTACACAATACTCATAGTAATCATCACGTGAAGGTGGAAGAATGCTCAGTACGATGTTGTTAAATTATGAATATATAGTTTATAATGCTTATAACGACCCACATTTTATTATAATTATTTCATTTTCTAGATTTTTCAAACATTTTTTAATGTATTTATCAAATTTTCTTCTGTTTAAAATAAATTAACACAAAAAAAAAAAAAAAAAAAACAGACATTGCATTCATAAGTATATTTTTATTAACACTCCACAATTCATAATAAAATGTTTATGTTCATATAGATAATTAATACAACACCTAATGTATATCAAAACTAATCGTAGAATTGAAAGGGCTGCATAGTGCGCGAACCGGAGTTGAGTGAGAATCGTAGTGGCTGAGAATCGACGACGTGCAAGAGTCGACGCGGGCAAAGAAGGGAGAATTGGGTTTAGGGAGAATGAAAACTAAGTAACGCTAGCCGTCGGAGAGATGCGCTGAGAATCGTGGCTGTTGAGAACGGCATGCAAGAGTTATTGGGGATTAATAACCCTAATTCTAACTTGTTTTTGTTTGATTAATTTATTTGATTTTTAAAATAATCAAATTTAAATTTAAAAGATTAGGATAGTAATTTTGTTTTATTTATTTAATTTTTTAAATAATGTAATTAAAGAAGGGTAATATAGTAAATAACAAAATACAATTTAAAAAATAATTTAATTAATTTAAATCTGTATAACAGGTAGCAGGTTCATACGACGCCACGTGGCGCAATTTGACGTACTGACTATATAGTCAATTTGTACAATTTGTCTAAACTAAGAAAACCCCTACTAACAAGCTAACAATTGGAAAGGCATATGATAAACTCAACGTTGATCACTCCAGTCATATGAAGAGTTTGATTTGATAAATAAAGGTCAATAATATTAAATAAATGGTTATAAAATACTAGAAGTAACATCAATGTGTATTTAATCATAACAATCATGTAGTAAAAAAATTAAATAACAGAAAGTTCACCACCAAGTTGAGCATATTCTTCAAAATATTGTTTGTGTTTTCAACAAACAAAGATTGAAAGTCAATTGCAAAATGTCTAATTGCAACAATTGTACTGAGGAGCTCCTCACAATTAGATCAATACATTATAGCATTCGATCTGTCATACTTTTATCAACGTCCTCTATAAAAAAGATTGGAAAAAAGAAAAAAAAATCAATTGTGTTTTTTGTTTTTCAATTTTTTTGTATTTTTTCAAAAGGTTTTTCCAGAAATTTTGATCATTTAAAAAATATCTGATTTTTTTTTATAACTCAGTCTTATTCAGTGGCGATTCAGTGATGAGTGTACAATTAGAATATGCTAAAGTCTTGTATGTACTCAAGTACACCATATACTTGAGTAGATTTTTACTAGTCAAATGTTGACCGTTGACCGGTCAACGGTCAAACTTCGACTTTTTTTTCTAAAAAAAATTGTTTTCAATTTTCTTTTTTTGAAAAAGTGTATGTTATTATAACTAAAAAGTGTATCTTTGTTTTTTTAATGAAAAGTGTATGTTACTATATTGAAAAGTGCAACATTGTTTTTAATGAAAAGTGTATGTTATTATAACTGAAAAGTTTATGATATTATAATTGAAAAGTGTAAGTTATATATTAATGAAAAATGTATGTTATTATAACTGTAAAGTGTATGATCTATTAATGAAAAGTGAATGTTTATTTAATGAAAATTGTATGTTATTATAACTGCAAAGTGAATGATCTATTTAATGAAAAGTGTATGTTATATTAATGAAAAGTGTAAGTTATATATTAATGAAAAGTGTATGGTATTATAACTGAAAAGTGTATGATATTATAACTGAAAAGTGTATGATATTATAACTGAAAAGTGTATGCTAATGATACACCTTTTGTTTATTTGTATTTGCACTTTCATAATCTAGAAAAACTGGTGTTAAATTTTTTAAAAAAAAATTATTATTAATTTTACACGTTTTATTATTTTTTTACTTGCACTTTTATTACTATTAATTATATTATTAGTAAGTGCAATTAATGATATAACTAGTACTTGTACTTTTTTTATAATATATAAAAAATCTTTTGCTAAATTTTTTTTAAAAATTATTATTAATTTTACAAATTTTATTATTTATTAATTGCACTTTTAATGTATAAAAAAAAATGTTGCTATTTTTTTAAAAATTATTATTAATTTTACAAATTTTATATATAAAAAAAACGGTTGGTATTTATTTTACAAATTTTACTATTTATTAATTGCACTTTTATTAATATTAAACTGTTGCTAAATTTTTTTTAAAAGTGGAAATCGAATGTGGGACTTGATTGCTAAGGCAATCCAAGGACAACCACTAGACAACAATGGATTTTATTAAATATTTTATTATTTATCCTATATATAATATATATTTTCTATATAGCTAGACTCAAGTACACCGTGTACTTGAGTACACAGTAGCCCTACCCTTAGAATATGGGTTGGTCTGCTATGGACTCGAGTGCATATTGTGCACCCTAGTCTATGTTGCACTTTTCAGTTAATGACTTACACTTTTTGGTAAATGGTGTTGCACTTTTCAATTATTACTTATACAGTTTAATAATTGAAAAATGCAACACCATTTACCAAAAAGTGTAAGTCAGTAAACTGAAAAGTACACATGGACTAGGGTGCACGACATGCACTCGAGTGCATACTAGACTTTACCTTAGAATATTAATGATTGATAATTTAATTTAATTGATAAAAGGGTAATATAATTTTTTTATATATGATTTTCTTTTATAAAATTGGATTAAGGTACATATATATGTAATTTGTAGACACAAGTATTTGTCAACTCTATTCTATTTGCCCACAACTCCCTACATCCATATGATAGCTAATTCTACACGTATCCTTCTCTTATCATTCTTTCCCTTTTTTCCCCTCCCCATGACTCGAACCCAAAACCTAAGGTGTAGGTAGTGGTGCTCTAACTGCTATCCCACTTTGTCCTTCTCTTATCATTCTTGTATGTAACTTTTTATAGTATTAGCTGTTTTATTTAGTAAATAAATATACGTGTATCTTTGTACATGATTAAATTCAATAATTTTATGTGTATTCCATAATACATTTGAAAATACAATTAATTTTTTTTTTCATATAACCATGCTACTAAAAAAAATAGTAAAGGTAGAATATTCTAAAAAAACATTGATTTATAGTGAATTGTTTGAGATTTTACAAAATTTCATATAATCGTTGCATTAAGAAAATCTTCACCATCTGTTGAGAATACGAGTTAATACAAATAGGAGAAATGACATTTTGGTAAGAAATAAAAAGTTGAGACTTCACTAGTTGTATATAATTATTCTAGTAAGTATTTAGTAATTTACACAAACTCACGTTTTCTCCATTGTCCAATCTGAATTGACAGTTTTGTGCTTTACTTGTTCTCGTAAGAAGACAACGATCAGAAGACATTCCTCTTCTAATTTTTCTAATTTACTCTTTTGATATTCTAACACTTAGTCAAAAGACTAACCCTGCTACTACACTGAGCTGATATGAACTCTTCTATCATGCCTCATCTCATCAGACTCTAAGTGCTTGTTTGCTTAATTAGGTGGGATAGGATAGGTTTGTTAAGATGAGATGTGTAAGCCTTAGTTTATACATCTAACCCATGTTTGTTTGCAAAATATTTCAATTTGGATTATATTAATGAACAGACAAAATTGCCCTTAAAAAAAAATCATCTTCATCGACAAATCAAACGCGATTCAGTTCTGCTATATTAATTCTTCTTTCTTTATCTTCAATAATTCAAATCTCATAAATTTAACCATTTCTACCATTCAATCAACTCCACATTATTTCTGCAAATTCAATAAACCATTTCTGCCCTACTGTCTCGTAAATTAAACCATTTATGCAATTCAACAATTTGGATTCCAAATTCAAGAAATTAAAAAAAATGACTTCCAAAATAAACCTGTCAATCGAAAGACCCAAATTCAAGAAATTAAAAAAAATGACTTCCAAAATAAACCTGTCAATCGAAAGAAAACAATAACCGCAAAAATTGAAATCCACCAAATTCGGCGGAACAGAAGCTGAAATGCGCCGGCCCTTATCAACAAAAATAATTTGAAATGGGGCTAACAAGAGAGAGATGAAATTTTCAAAAGATTTTAAACCAAATTCTAAAGATTTAAATCAAACTTAATCCACAAGTGAGTCAAACCAAACCAAACCCCAAAAATTTGATTCAAACCAAATCCATGATTGAATATATCAATTCTGTGTGAAATGGTCAACAAAATGGAGGGAGAGAAGAAGAAAGGGGTGTGATAGCTAGAGAAACAGAGGAGAAGAAAAAAAATGTGTTGCAGCGGTGGAAGTTTGGTGGTAGCGGCGCACGGACGTTAATGGAAGCTTTGCACGGACGTTAATGGAAGCTTTGCAGTGAACAAGAAAAGAATGGAACCAGTAGTGTAAAGAGACGAGGGTATATGGGTAATACATGATTTTTTGACGTGGGTTATGAGGTGGGTTTACAAAACCCAGGGGGTTGTTGGATTCTCATAACCCACAAAGTTAGGTTTACAAAAACCCGGCTCAGATTTTATACCCGGGTAGAAGGGTTTTGGTAAAATACTAGCAAACATGGGGTTGTAATGGGTTTACATATCTAACCTACCCTAAACCCATCAAGCAAACAAGCACTAAGCATCATCTACTCAACTGAATGAAAACCTCCAACTCATCTGACCAGACCTAAGTTAGCTTACCTGACTCCTCCACCAGCTGATACGCCCAACAACTGAGTATATCAACAAATTACTATCAACAAACTAGTACTCTACTGATCTCTGAGATTATGAGATAAACCTCACAACATCAGTTTTGTTATTTTCTTTGTAGTTATCGTATTGATGCAATTATATGCTTATTGAGTGTGATCATGTCTATTAATTGTGTGCTTAGTGTGTTTCTTCTCACTTTTGTTCCTCTTAGTAGTTAGTTAATAATATTAATCTTTTAGTATTGATGTATTAATTTTCATGGTATGCCTAAAATAATGAATGTGCTAGTATATTTTTTGGGGTGGATCATCATAAGGTACATAGTTGGGTGACTTATATCAACTAGACACGGAGGAAAAAAAACATGCAATTAGACACAAAATGTGAGTGTAAATGTCCAAATTACCCCTTAAGTCCATCGTTCTTAAAAAATGGGAAAATACAACATACTACCTTTTTGACTTCCCAATGCATCTACCTACCCAATTCCCTAGAGATGCTGAGACGTTTCTAGCCATTTATTGCTATTTCCGGCGAAACCATTGAATCCAGCGAAAAACTCAATTGAATCCGACGAAAATGTCCAAAAAACTTTTATGTTATTTCCCAACATTTTATTCTATAAAATTTAAACAAAATCTACGGATTTCTTGTTTGTACTTTTATATATAAATGCGTTATTTAATTTCATAATATTCGGATCACTCACTTAAAATAATTTTCATACATTATTGTGTATATAAAAATACGGTAATGATATGCATCCAGATTCTGGATATCCAGAATCTGGATTTTAATTTAATTAATTATTTATTATTTGCGATATTACTATTTTACCCTCACTTAGTTATAATACTAATAAATTAATTAAAATGGTATGCGTCAGAATTAATGTTTAAATATGAGTTTATTTATAATATAGACCAAGATTCAAGTTCATCTTATAATTCAAGACAAAAATTATGGAGATTACAACTTAAGACAAATCAATATTTCGTATTCCTGATATGCCCTCAATCCAATATATGATTAGAATTATTATTATTTAGCTAGAGAATTAATTTTAAATTTGAATAAGTCTTCCTTAATTATAGCAGTTACACTATTTAGTAATTGTAACCCCTAATGTTATAAATTAATATTTATGGCACGATCTCCATTCTTTTTCCATAAACAAAACTACACAACTATATACTCCGTATTATATATTGATTTGATTATCTATTAATTGATTTTAAAATATTCAATGTTTTTATTTAATTTATAAACTATAAATACTCTTTAAATTATTTGACATTAATTATATAAAATTAATTATAAATTCACATTTTTTCAGTTATAAATTTGTAAATGAATATTTTATCTATTCTTATTTAATTAATTAATTTTTCAAAGCTTCTAACAACAATTACAAGAATTTTAAAATAACCTCAGTATTTATAAAATATTAAACAAATAATTTTTAATATGTATTATTTATAATAATTTTGACATATAACTCTAATAATTTTTCGTATCATTTTATAAATAAACTCTAATATTTTTTTGTCATATAATTTAATATATCAATTTTCAAAATAATCAAATATCATTTATTATAGCATCTATATTATTATTGTTTATATTTCCAAATAACAATAACGAAAGTATTAAATTGAAGTATATATATTCGATCTTTTATAATAGTTATGCATATTATATATTATATGTATATTTCTATGCATATATTTTATTATATTTATTACATTATCGCATACTAAAGTATATATGCACTACGTTGTGCATATGTTATGCTACGGTTAACTTGCTATTGTTGGTACATTTTTATGTTTCTAATTAATTTTAATTAAAATAAATATATATTCAATGTGGATAATAATTTCTGTATTTATCCATATGATTGTGTATACCGAATATTAATATGAATAATTTATGTATTAATTAATGAAATAGGTTTTCTTGTTTTGTATTAATTTTATGCATACTATATGATATATTAATTAATTGCGTGCATATCGGTATTGTTATGCACTTTGTATGTGCATATTTCCATTATATGGATCTTTTTAGGTCACTTTGTTAGATGGTATAAAATACTTATATTATGTTTCATACAATTAAAACCTACAGTACCTACAATAATTAAACGTTTTGAAGGTATCTTATTAGTTTAGTTTTTATAATTATATTCTATTTTAATTAAATGACATATATGTACAAATTAATCCAAACTTATTTCATTATGGATAATATATTAAGCTTTTTATGAATAATATATTCTGTACGAATTATGTAGGGAGAATTATACTAAGTGACATTTCACACTTTGTGTTTATATATATATATATATATATATATATATAATATAAGTTATATTTATTGATGTATGCATATAATATATTATATGTATTTTATTTGTGCATGTGCGTTAATATATGCTTTATCTGACACATATGCAATATTACCAGACACCTCTAATTCAACCACAAACAAAAATTCATGATAAAACAAATCAAGCATACCGAGTTTTACAAAACAAAAAAACTAGCAGGAATCATCTGTTATAAATTCATGATATATGAATTTTCTCAGTGATCCTCACAACGGGCACAAATTATACTTAAACCTTTACGCTTCTGATGTCTAACCTTCGACCGTGTCATTTTATCCTTTGATCCTTCAGAAATTAAAAACTAATGTAATATCAGAAACATAATCTATTTACTTCTATACCAAACACTTACATATTACAATGGACAAAGAAATAAAATGTCTATTCTAAAGCATAACCCATAGAGAATGTACATGAATATATATATATGAATTTTATGCAATCATTATTATATCATATATTGAAATCGATTTAATACAATGTACATCATGCTTTATCAGTGTAATATAATACATTTAACAGTTTTTCCAGATCACATATCAACATGTATTACTTGAAAAGAATAACAATATATGCTTTATCAGTGTAATCGATTTATTATGTTTCTCTAAAATGCAAAAAACAGAGATCGTTAGAACTAAGAAAACAGAGAAGGAAACATCTTATGCAAAACCAGTAAAATCAACGAAGGAAACATCTTATAAAATGCATGTAGTCGAATTTTTTTTTTTAATCATCCCTAAAATCAACGAAAAACCCAGTATATGCAAAGCCCTCAAAATCAGAATTTTTCCATAAACCCAATATCATTTATTCAGAGAATCAAACAACAATAACATACAGAAGATGATTTTTTCACTCAATACCTTGAACGATTATTTGCACAATGGTTGTCCTTGCTTTTCGATTTCTTCTTCCAGCTTCAATGGAGAGAGAATAAAAAATATTTTAGGAATTAATGTTGGATGAGTTGTTAGGAAAGTTATTTGAATTAAGAATCGGGCGCGATAATCGAGCAAAGAAATCTTTCAGATTTTTATTAAAGGTTTTGGATTTAGTTGACTTTCCATTGCTTAAATTAATTAAATCTACTTATTTCAAAATTGAAATTCTTATCAAAACAGTAGGGGTAGAACTGTACTTTAATTTGTTAATTTGGCTTGATTTGTAACTGTAATAAAATTTTCCTTGAATTACAAAGACTTAGGGTGAAATGTCCTATAGTGTAATTTACCCTTTAAATATTGGGGCTGCATTTAATGCACTGTCATGATTAATTTTTTTGACGGCACATTTAATTCATTCTTGTCCCACACTCTTTCTCTTTCTCTTTCTCCCACCATTAAAGCCATTGCATAACTTAAGTTCCACCATTTTCATTTTCGTTTTCGTTTTGTCTGTTAAACAAAAAAAAAAAAAAAATCCGCCATTATCAACCCTCCCACCATTAAAGCCTTTGCCATTAACTTTAGTTCCCACCATTTTCGTTTTGTCTGTTAAACAAAAAAAAAAAAATATCCGCCATTATCAACCCTCCCACCATTAAAGCCATTGTCATTAACTTAAGTTCCCACCATTTTCATTTTCGTTTTGTCTGTTAAACAAAAAAAAAAAAAAAACTGCCATTATCAACCCTACACGAAATCCGCCCCACGATGACGTCAGCCGGGTGCCCGCCGGACTTCCTCATCGCCGCCACGTACTCTGTCCTGGACTCCTCGTCGGGGACTATGCAAATGTGCCGTCCGCCGGATAATTGGAATGTTAAAACTTAATTTTTAATTAATTTAATTTTTAAAATGTTAAAACTTAAAAATTTGTGATTGAGAATATGAAGGGACGTGAATCTAATATATATAATTTTAATTGATTTAAGATTTTTTTAAACATTACGATAATTTAGATTATATTTTTTTTTAATAAAAATGCATGTGTGGATAATTGGATATTAATGTATGAGTATATTTAATTTTTATTTTACGGTAGAACGAATTTAAAGAAAAAAAGATATTTATATATATCAAAATATATAATTATTATTAATATCATAATCTTAATTATTATTACAAGTGAGATTATTTAAAGTGTGGATCAATTCGATTTAAATTTAAAAAAATATATATTTGTATATATCTAAATAATTATTATTATTGCCATAATCTTAATGATTATCAATGAATCAATTCAAATTAAAAAATTTAAATGGTTAATAATATTTATTAAAATTAAAATTATGAAATAAGAAAAATGTCTAACCCTGGACCGTAAACACTATATGCTGAGAAACGAGTAGTCTAAGATAAGTCTACCATATTGAATATAAATTCATAATACATATTTGAAATTTATTTATTAATGAAGTCTAAGTGTACGTTGAAAAGAGTAGTCGGACACTTTACCCTGAACCCTTTACCCTAAACCGTAAACAATATATGCTGAGAAACGAGTAGTCGGAGATAAGTGTACTATATTAAATATAAATTCATAATACAAATTTGAAATTTATTTATTAATGAACTCTAAGTATACACGTTGAAATGAGTAGTCGAACCCTTTACCCTAAATCCTGAACCGTAAATACTATATGCTGAAAAACGAGTAATCGGAGATAACTGTACCATATTGAATAAAAATTCATACTAATACACATTTGAAATTTATTTATTAATGAACCCTATATGTACACGTTGAAAGGAGTAGTCAAACCCTTTACCCTGAACCCTAAACCCTAAACCCTTTACCCTATACCCTAAACCCTGAATCATTTACTTCATCAATGAAAATTATTTAAAATAAATTAAATAATTCGAATAAATAATTTAAATTTTCTAAAAAGTTAACTTTAATAATTTATGAGAATAATAATTTTTACATGAGTTATTATTACGTGTCAATTCTACATAATTTATGAGAATAATAATTTTCGGTTTATTTGGTTTGTTTTATTCAGTTGTCAGCTCGGTTGAATTTTTTTTTTTAATTTCGGTTGTTCGGTTCGGGTCGGTTTATATTTTACAAAATCGAATAAAGTGAACTGAATCGAATTTCTTTATGTAAATTAAAAAAATTACTTATTTAATCAATAAATTATATGAAACAATACGTTAACAAAAAGAAACTCTATTTGAAGTACGTTACTTTATTAATTTTCAATCTCAAATTTTTTATTCGACATTTGTCGTCTTCTTGCTCCACTAAAAAATATTATTTTCCTTGAAGATGAATTTCATTGTGGAAAATGCAACAAAACCATTAATTTTTTGCGTGATATTTTTGTGGTTTGTAATTTTAAACTTTGAGGAACTTGTTAGTTTGGATTGTGAACTCTTAAACTTATAATTTGAATTTGATTTTTTTGTGTATATAATCCTTGAAATGTATAATTGTTGAAAAATAATATTTTATACAATAATTTCGGTTTAAACCGAACCAATCGAACTTTTAATCGGTTCGATTCAAACAAATTTCGATTCGATTTCAGTTTCAATTTTTAAAATTTAGATTATTTCGATTTGATTGAAAAAAGCTCAAAACCGAACAGAACCGACCAAATGTCCACCCCTACCCTAAACCCTAAACCATCAATTCTAAACTCTAAAACCTCAATCCTATACCCTTAACCCTAAGTGTAGGTCCCTAAGTTGAGTTAATATCGAGGGAAGCTAAAGAAAATGTCTAGAGGGGGGTGAATAGACTTTTCTAAAATCTTTCGATATATCAGAATTACAATATGCGGAATACGAAATTAACAATGAGCCCAATTAAAGTTTATACTCAACTTATATTCGTAATTTGAACTTCTGTATGAATACTCTACTTGTCTTGTTTAGATAAGCAATTTAATCAATTAAGCAATTAAACAAACAGTAAAGTAAATCAACACACAACGATTTTATAGTGGTTCGACAACTTGTCTACATCCACTCTCACAAACCCAGTTGTGAAATTCTTATTAACTCGTCCAATGGAGTAATTTGTTCTTGTGGCTTTAAGTCCCAAGAAATAAGACTTAGATCTTCTCGATAACACTACCAAGTGCCTCTTCGATCTTACTAGCGATTTACAAGTATCTAGCAACTTGAAACAACAAAAGAAAATAAAACTTCTCTTCGTTCAGTAGTATCCTTCTTTGATCTTCACTTGACTTGCGTAG
Source organism: Galeopsis tetrahit (assembly GCA_963675135.1). NCBI lineage: Eukaryota > Viridiplantae > Streptophyta > Magnoliopsida > Lamiales > Lamiaceae > Galeopsis > Galeopsis tetrahit. The sequence continues at coordinate 18,570,007 of OY776121.1, read as the reverse complement.
CTTCACTTTCTGAACTTCAATCTCTGAGAGTAATTTCTTCACTTGAATCTTCAATAACGTTTGCAGTATCAATATTTCAGTCGTCTTTAAATGATAAACTCCTTCAAGTATTTATAGACTTCGGATTTCAAGAACTTTCAGTTGTGTAACAACCTTTCTTGAAAACTAACTTGCAACTGATTCTTTATATCCTTCCACGCGTTTCTTCAGTTAATTAGTTATTCCTTAACTAATTCTTCAATCTTTATCTTCAACACGCTTTTGTAACTAACTTCAAGTTGACCTGTCTTGTTTAGGTCGCGCACCTGTCTTGTTCTGTAGTAGTAGACGGCGTCTTCTACTTACCTTGTGCAGTAGACTTCTCCAAATTACAACATAGAACTAATCTAGTCCTATCCTCTAATCCTAACAAGACTATTACATTACATTAAGCTTTTATAACACAAGCTTAGTCAACTTATAAACTATACAATAAAACTAATCTATTACATTTAAAAACATGAGCTCTATACAACGTTTATTCATAGCTCAATAACAATCTACCATATACAAACAACAAATATGAAGTACTTATAAATCGTACTTATCTTTCCATAATACTTGTCTTTTTAAAACTAGTACTTGTCTTTTGAACTCTACTGATCTGTACAAGATGACTTCAACTCAACTAGACTAGATCAGTCAACACTTAGAAAATGTTCAAGTCTTCTTTTGGCTTATCAAAACTTTATCTTTTATCTTTTATTCATCATTTAGGACTTGTTCTAGGATTCATATCCCAACAATTTCCCCCTTTTTGATGAAGCCAAAACTACTTGAATCTTTTCACAATAGTAGACTAGTTAAGTAGTTACCTTGTCTTTTAACATCAAATATTACTTATCTTTTCATTCATTCAGAAATAGATCAGTAGATATTACAAATACTAACTCAAAATAAAACTAAGTAATCAGAGCAAAAAAAACAATTAATCTGATATACTACCTTATTTAAGAATTCGGAACACCAAAAGCATCTAGTAGTCTTTTGTGAATGACATCCATGTGTTCTTCCGTTTCAATCTTCTCCTTCTCCAGTAGGTCTTCTTCAAACTTCTTAATATGATTGTGATCAATCCTTTTTCCAGAACCTAACATAGGAGTAATCCACTTAGGAAAAATAGGAACAAGGATATTAAAACTTACAGCAGTAGCAATCCTCATGATCAAGTTCCATAGATTCCTGTCTTGATTTTCCATGAACTTGTCAAAAATTGCATATAACTCTTCTTTGCTCTCTGGATCTCCAAACTTGCGAATAATCCAGTGATCCAACTCCCAATTCAGCTTGACTTTGAACCATGCATCTTTATGTTCTTCATCAATGAAATTATCAATGTATGCATCCTCAACTTGATCTGGATCAGTCTTCAACTTCAGCAAATTCTTGATATGCTTTCCCAGCAATTTCTTGTTAGCATAATGAATTTCTTCCAGCTTCTGCTTCTTATGAAGAGCTTCAACCTCTTCATCACCAATATCAGCTAGAATATCTCCTAGTTCTTCTTTCTTCTTCTCTAGAACAAGTTTCCTCTTGACTTGTCTAGTCTGAACTTCACCTTCAGGAGACGCAACACTCTTTCCTTTTAGCAATCTTTTCTGTTCTGCAGCTTCTTCAAGATCTGCTTTCTTGACCAGCCTTCCTCTTTTGGGATACCTTAACTCTTCTATCGCAGTCGCAGCAGCTTTAACTTCCGGTTCTGCACTTGACTTCTCTTCAACTCTACTTGTCTCTTCCCCCTTTTTGGCTTCATCACTCGCCTTAAGAGTAAACAGACTAGTGAATCGAGTCATTTCTTCTTTTAGTGCTTCCTTCATTGCTTCAGCCGCGAGCTCTATCTGCTTTTGTTGGGTCTGATCACGACTCAGCTTGTCTAGTCGATCAGCAGTAGACTCCAATTTCTTCGAGTTAATAGCCAATTCATCCTTGAAATGAACAGTTGTCTGACGTAGTAGGGTGTTTTGCTTAGTCAGCTCAGTGAGAATAGCTTGAGAACGCACCAACTGATCTTGTGCTTCTCGTCTTTGCTCATCAGCTATCTCAATCTTCACTCTGTATAGTCTTTCCATCTTACTAGACTCTTCAGCTAATGACCTAGCAAAATTAACAGACCTGTTCTCCAAGTAGTCAACTTGTCTTTTCAAGAAGTCTTCAATTTGCGTATACATCTCTTGTCGAAAAGTAGAATCCATCTTATTTACTTCTCCAACTATCAATTCCCTGGAGCTGTCAACTAGGGACTGATTTTGTTCAACCAGAACTGTCTTCAACTTTGATTCTAAGAACACTTCAATAGATGTCTTCACTACTTCCTTTAATTCTGTCTTCAACTCATCTATAAGTCCTTCCGGAAACATATGAGCAGTAGACTGAGTGTCAGTTAACTCATCTTCATTAAACAAGATGGCTTCAACAAACTCATCATCTTCTTCACCAAAATCGAATGAGTTGTTGTCTTCTTCTTCAACATATACAGCATCTTCCTCAGACGGATCAGTCTGAATAGCAACATCAACTAACTCAGCTGGCAACTTTTCTTCCACAAAGTCAGTTTGAATACCAACATCAAATATGTGTGAAGCAGGCAACACATCATCTGGTACATTCAGCATTCTCTTTACCAGAGCTGTAATAACATGAGGTGGGAGAAGTTCTGAATAATCTTGAACTCCACTATTCTCCATTTGCTCCATTTCCCAATCCATAAAATTGGAAATACCTCCCATGCCTTGGATGACTTCAAACAAATCATCAGTAGAAGATTTCTTCAATGCAACCCATGTGCATATCCTGATGAGTTTCTCATATTGTTCGGATGAGGTGTCTATCTCAATAGACGAGAGCCTCTTCTTCAGATTGTTGCTAACTTTAGCACGAACCCTCTTCTCCCTTAAGCACATCGGATAATAAACAAGGGATTCAAATCTAATATCAGACGGGGTCTGAGCAGGTGGGGTCCCTGTCTCATTTGTTGCAGTGGCAACTGGTGTCTTGTCTAACGTAGACGGGTTGAGGGGTTCAACATATTCTGTTGAGGTAATAGGAATTTGGGTGGTGGTTTCTTGGGGCTTTAATGTGGCTTGGTTTGGTTCGACAGTTGTAGAAGTATCAACTGTATCGAATATAGTAGTGTGTGAGGTTATGTTGGCTCGAAGTGGATGCACTGCCAACACTAATGAGGTTTTGGGTACAGGTTTAGCACGAGATCGGAGTGATCTGGCCTTGGTTTTAACAGGGAGAGAGAGAGGAATTGACAAAGTTCTAGAAGAAGTACCAACCTTTTCTTTAGTCGACTTGTCTGGTGAAGGACTTGACTCGACTCTTACCAGTCGATATACTTGCAATTCGTCCTCTTTCGTCTCCGGCTCCTTGTCTGAGTGAGTTTCTTCCGAATCTCCTTCAGCCTCAATCATCGCCTCCTCTTCCACATACTGAACTAGTCTTCCACTAGTTCCAGCCTCAGCCTCCTCAGAACCTTCACTGCCCAACTCGTCTTCTCCAGCACTAGACGAGGCGGCTTCAATCATGGCGTCATCAGGATTGATATGAACTTGTCTGGTGGCAGCCGATCTAGCAGCAGCTTGCTTTGCCAGAGCCTCCTTCTTTAGATAATGCTTTAGAGGGTGGAATGGCTTGCCTTTACTCCAACTCGTCTTGTTGGGTAATAAGATGGGTAGAATGATACTCAACTTGTTTCCGAAACTTACATTTGCAGAAACAACCCAGTTGGCTGAACTGGTGTCAACTTGCACAAACTTCTTGTAATACATCAACCTATCCAAAAATAGTTTAGTCCAGTTTCCTTCAGTGATTCCATCGTAAATCACAGCCATTATTCTTGCTTTCTGGGGCGTTACAGAGTCAAAACTCCCAGTGACTCCTAACAACATTTTTGATGCGATATCAAGAAGAGTCTTGTACTTGTCAAGTAGCTCCTTCTTCTTGACTACAGGAACTTTACCATCACTTTTCAATTTCAGCCTCCTTCCACAGAAAATACTCAAATACCTCAATTCTCTGCCTTCAGCATATCTTTCGATATCTATCGAACCGGACGGCAATTTCAATGATTCAGTCAAGAATTCACGAGTAATCTCCACTCGCCTTCTTCCAACAAAGGCTTCAATCGAGTCGCCTTGTCGAGTTGCAGTAGAATAAAATTCTAACACTTCTTCCTCTAGCACAACTTCCGGAAAAGCCCCCAAATAGGGTCTCAAACCGCATCTGAAGCATTTAATCAGAATTTCTTTGTTGTCTTCAGTGTGATTTCCTTTGAAAAACACCGAACCCTCCACATGCACTCTTCCTTCGGTAATGTACTTGCCTAGATCGAACCTTGCTTGCATGTTAGTACAGGCATCAAATATCGAAACAATCGACATAGTAGAATGATTAAGAAAAATAAGATATTTCGAAAGATCTTGAGTCTTGAGAAGTTATGAGAATCAAGAGATAAACACTTGTGAGCAGTTACAAATGAGTAGTGTGGGTTTTATTTAAACCTTGAGTTTGGAATCAATGGTTGAGATTGAGAGATTTAATCCAATGGTTAAGTATGAAAGTCCTTTGAAATTCAGTTTGGCGGAATCGAGAATAATACGTGATTTAGTATTGTGAAATTTGAAATCCGCCTCTTCTATTGGTAGAATAGAGGAGTGTATTCCTCTGACCTAGCAAAGTAGAGTTTTTGGCGCGAACTGGTTATATACACCTCATTAAATGGAGTGTATACATCCAAATCTAGGTTTTTCAAACTTTCAATACTTCAAATTACATATATATCCTTAATTCGTTTTGTTTAAACACTTAGAAAATTTACATCAAAGGAACACTTATCTTGTCTGTTCGTGTCTATCCAGAACAGACGAGTAGACTGGCATGCACAAGACGAGTTCCCCCTTCGATTGTGCTTGTCTACTTTGGATCATCAAACGATTATATGTACCTGTCTTTTCTTGCACTACAGATTGGATGTAATACAGGTAGTCGAGTAGGATAATTAATAATGAATATTAATCTAAGTCAATGATCAAGATTCAAACAAGATGACTGTTACCAAACTAACGAGTCAACATAAGGATCTTTAAGAAATCAAGGATTCCCCCTTAAATGTTTATTCCCTTAGTATTACCCTCAGCTTTACCAGCTTCCTCATCGGGTTGGATGGTCAACTTGTCTGACCTTGTATACCTGTCTGTTGAGTGAGTAGACGAGTGCTCTGTGCTTTCATGGTAACTTGTCTATTTCTCCTTTCTTCTTAAGACCGTACCTGTCTGGTTAGTACATTTCTACATACTAGTAGGATCAAGATCAATTAGTCCTAGACTAATGCATAATTCATGAAATCGGGCCTCAGCTAATGGTTTTGTGAAAATATCAGCTCTTTGAAAATCAGTATGAATCTTTTCCATGCGAATATCCTTCTTTTCTACATGATCACGTATGAAATGGTGTTTCACATCAACATGCTTACAACGTGTGTGCAGAACAGGATTTTGTGTAATGGCAATAGCACTATTACTATCACAGAATATAGGAACATTTGATTGACAAATATTATAATCTCTAAGCTGTTGAATAAGCCATAATAATTGACTACAACAACTACCAGCAGCCATGTACTCGGCTTCAGTAGTAGAGGTAGCAACACTAGTCTGCTTTTTCGAAAACCATGAAATGAGTTTTGTGCCTAAGAATTGACAAGAACCAGATGTAGATTTCCTATCTATTCTACAACCACCAAAATCAGAATCAGAGTAGCCACTTAGAGATAAATCATCATTTGAAGGATACCATATACCACGATTGATGGTTCCTTTCAAATATTTCAATATCCTTTTAGTGGTTTCCATGTGACTCTCTTTTGGATTAGCTTGAAAACGAGCACATACACCAACAGAGAATGCAATATCAGGTCTACTAGCAGTCAAGTACAGTAATGAACCAATAAGACCACGGTAATGAGTTTGATCAGTACATTTACCATTCTCGTCTGGATCCATCCTGTAAGTAGGTTGCATAGGTACTCCAGAAGATTTACATGTCTTAATACCATACTTGTCTAGTAGATTACGAGTATATTTTGCTTGATTTATAAAAATCCCTTCTGGGGTCTGTTTTACTTGAAGTCCAAGAAAGTAATTCATTTCACCCATCATAGACATCTCAAATTTACTTTGCATGAGTGTTGAAAAACTTTCACTCAGCTTTTTGTTAGGTGAACCAAAAATGATGTCATCTACGTAAATTTGGACGAGTAAAATGTCTTTCCCTTCTTGTCTTCTAAACAAGGTTCTGTCTACCTTGCCCTTAGTAAAACCGTTTTCTAATAGAAATTGAGAAAGAGTATCATACCAGGCTCTTGGAGCTTGCTTTAATCCATATAAGGCCTTCTTTAATTTGTATACCTGATTACCTTTGACTTCGAAACCTGGGGGTTGTTCAACATACACTTCTTCCGCAAGAATACCGTTAAGAAATGCACTTTTAACATCCATTTGATATACAGTAAATTTCATGTAAGCAGCATATGCAAGAAACAATCTAATGGCTTCTAGTCTAGCAACAGGAGCATATGTTTCATCATAATCTATGCCTTCAGCTTGTGAATAGCCTTGGGCGACTAGTCTAGCCTTATTACGAACAACTACATCATTCTCATCTTTCTTATTCTTGAAAATCCATCGAGTGCCAACTACATTATGATGTTTCGGTCTATCGACAAGTTCCCAGACGTCATTTCGAATAAACTGATTCAACTCGTCTTGCATAGCGACGATCCAATTACTATCAGCTAAAGCCTCTTTGATGGTTTTAGGCTCGATAGATGAGAGGAAACAACACCAGCAAAACAGAGATGGACTAGATTGTTCTTGTGACTCAAAGAGTTGTCGTCTAGTCTTCACACCAACAGTAGAGTCACCAATAATATTTTCAGTATTATGCGCTGATTTCCATGTATTTCTATTCTTAACAATAGTACTATCATCTATATCATGTACAACATCATGCATGTCAACATCATTATAATCAGAAGATTTAATGGGAGTAGACGAGTCGACTAGTTTAGGCATGTCAACTGGTCTAGTTGAGTTACCTTGAATACTTACCTTCTTCTGGTCATCTGACTCGAGAGCTTTCATAAATGGATTGTAAGCTTGAACGGATTCATATACCTCTGAGTCTTTGTCAGATTCGATAGTTAACCCAGTAACTTTCTCACTGATCTTGTTGGTAGATGAGTCCTGTTGAGATTCTTCGAAAACCACATGTGGTGTTTCTTCCACACAAAGGGTTGAGTAGTTGAATACTCTAAATGCTTTGCTAGTCGAGGAGTATCCTAAGAATATCCCCTCGTCTGCTTTAGCATCGAATGCATTCAACTTGCTTTTCCCATTGTTATGGATGAAACACTTGCATCCAAATATATGAAAATATGAAACTCTGGGTTTTCTACCTTTCCATACCTCATAGGGCGTCTTACCTAGTGCTTTATTGATAGCACTTCTGTTTTGTGAGTGGCATGCAGTATTGATAGCTTCTGCCCAAAATTTCTAAGGAGTATTATACTCTGTCAGCATGGTCCTGCAGGCCTCCTTAAGAGTTCTGTTCCTTCGCTCTGCTACTCCATTTTGTTGTGGTGTCCTTGCTGCACTAGTAAGGTGCTGGATGCCACGCTTAGAACAAAATTCTTTAATATAGCAGTTAATGAATTCAGTACCCTTGTCACTACGGATCTTGACAATTGACTGATTCTTCTCAACCTGTAACTTCATCAACAGATCAGGCAAAAGTGTTTGTGTATCACTCTTCTTGTGTAAGAAGACTACCCAAGTGAACTTAGAATAGTCATCTACCACAACAAGTGTGTACCTTCTACCGTTCAAAGTTGGAGGAGTTATTGGGCCATGTAAGTCCATATGTAGAAGTTCAAGAACTCTACTAATTGAGAGGGATGTAATAGATTTAAAAGAACCCTTTACCTGTTTACCTTTTTGACAGGACGTGCATACATGTGACTTATAGTAGACTTCATTGGGAATAACTTCCACAAGGTAGTCTCTGGCTATCTTATTAAGAACCTTAAAGTTTAGATGACAAAGGCGTCTAAGCCAGAGCCAGCCAAGTTCTTTAGGATTCTTAGTAAGTAGACAGGTGTCCCTCGGACAACTGTTCCAGTTCACTATGTACACACTTCCTTGTCTAATGCCGACCAGTAAGACTGTGTGTGTGTCTTTTTGTCAATGATTTCACATTTCTGACTCTTGAACTGCACCTTGTATCCACGATCACAAAATTGTGAAACAGAGAGTAAATTGTATTTCAAGCCTTCAACATAAGAAACATCTTGAATCTCTATGTCTCCATTCCGAATGTAACCAAATCCTTTGGTAACAGGAGTGGAGCTATCACCAAATATCACTTTTGGTCCTTCTTGCTCATGGTAGCTTGATAAGAGAGTCTTGGTACCAGTCATGTGGTGCGAACAACCACTGTCTATGTACCAAGTTTCTCCTGTTGAGCCACCCTTCTTGTATAGATCGAGTCGACCCTGCAATAGATGATAATACATAATTTAGGTATCCTCCTTGTTTATTGGGGTCCTTGGGGGTTAGTCGAGTTCAATGGAATCCAAATGTACATTGGAGTCCTGAACAAGTTTGACCTTCTAAGCTTTCGACCATATTTGTTGCAAAATAAGACCTTGTTGTACCTATCTGGCCTATCAGTCGAGTTCGGGTCTACTCTTTGGAGATAGCCTTTTGACTTAATCTCTACTTGAGCAGGCACTTGTCTATGATAGTCAGAGTAAGGTTTGTATGCATTAGGTCCATACGGTTTATAGACATGTTTAGGTCTTTCTTCTCCTTTGATATCATATGACAAAGGTGGAGGATATAGAACAGCTTGTGTACGATATTTTGGACCTTCCTGTCTAGGTCTAGACGAGTAGAGTTGAGACTGCCTTATGAAAGGAGGTCTAGACTCTTGTCGTCTAGTCTGTACTAGTTTAGTACTCGTCTCCTCAGGATACCAGTCCTCGTATCTGACCTGATTTGGTCGTCCACGATTCCTAGTCCTTTGTTGACTTGTCTTAAACGGAACAGGCTTGTTGTTAACTTTCTTTTTACCTCCCTTGGTATTTGGAATGTTAACTTGAGCTTGTTTTGGTACAGTACCTTTAGATGGAGTGTCAATATCGTATATCATTGGTTCTTTTCCTTTATCATTAGTCAAAGAACTTGAGATGAAAATAGTTGGGTTCTTAGGAATTTGAGTAGACGAGCTGGGTGTCTCAGCACCTATGCCTGTCTTGTCAGCAGGAGCCCTATACCTATCTGACAATTCAAAGTTAACCTTAGATGAGTTAACCAGGTCAGTAAGTTTAAGGTCTAGAGTGACAACCTCGGTTTCTAAGAACTTATTACGTTCTTCAAGCTTTTTGAACTTGCTTTGTAAAACATTGAATTCATGTTTCTCAGTAGCATGTGTCTTAAGTAGGTCTTGATACAACTTGTCTGTTAATGCACACTTGTCTTTGAGTTGTCTCAACTCTTCTTGCAAGCGTTCATTTAGGACTGTTATATTAGGATCTACTTTAGACTGGGCTTCCTTAAGATCAATGATTTCTTGTCTTAAAATGATGTTTTCGTCACTGACTTCAATGAATGCCTTGTTGGCAAGTAGGAGGTCGTCTTCAACTGCACTAGTAGAGTGCTGAAGACTACTCCCTACTTTGCTACTGGCAGTATCACTTTCATCAGAATCTGATTCATCACAAGATTGAAAAGAAGTAGCAGATGATACCTCTTGGTCGATTTTAGCCATGAAGCATAGACCATCATCTACTATGAAGGCTTCATTGTGATCTGGTTCAGACGGGTAGCTAGATGAGGATGATGGCAACTCGTCTGAGTCAGAGTCAGAGTCATCATTGGCCATCATTGCCTTCTTACCACGGTTGTATCTTCTTTCCCTTCGTGCTTTGCGTTCTTCTCGATCATCGGTACTCAGGTCTGGACATTCATATATGTAGTGACCTGGCTTCTCACAGTTATAGCACAAGATGTCATTAGTAGTCTTCTTAATAGGAGAGTTGTTCCTTCGTTTATCGCGTCTATCAGAACGAGTAATCTTCCTACCATCAGACTCTCTATCTTGTCTGTTACCTTTCGAGACTTCGTCTCTCCTTTCAGACGAGTTTCGGTCTCGTCTGGTCTCAGACGAGTTCTTAGAAGCAGACCCTCTATGCTCTCTATAGAACTTCTTATATCTTCCGAAACGTTTATTCAGCCTATCAAACTTTCTAACCATGAGGCTTACCTGATCCTTCAGACTAAGATCAGTATCTATCTCGTCTTTAACAGAAGCAGACCTAGTCTTAGTCTTAGACCTGTCTATCTTAGACGAACTAGCCTTAAAAGCAACGTTCTTAGATACAGCATGTTCTCTGTCACTACTTACTATGGGTTCATCTTCGTCTAAATCAAACTCATGAGCCTTTAGAGTTTGAAACATAGTCTCTGCTGTCCATACGTCTATATCTTGGGTATTCTTAACAAGCATTTTTACCATTTTCCATCGACTATCAAGGCTTTTGAGAATCCTAAGATTGATTTCACGTGGAGTATAAGATTTACCAAGGACTTCCAAGTCATTCATGATTTTAGTAAAACGAGTATCCAACTGGTCTATTGTTTCACCAGCTTTCATATGAAATGATTCGAATCTTTGGACTGCAGTGGAAAGCTTGCTTTCTTTGATTAGGGATATCCCTTCACAAATGATAGCTAAGCGATCCCACATTTCTATGGCAGTTTTACATTTTAACACTTTTCCCAGATACTCGTTAGGAAGAGTGTGTAAGATGTAATTCTTGGCCAAGCTATCCAAATTATTCTGTCTCATTTCTTCAGAGGTTAGTTCTGACCTTGGTTTCTTGACGAGAGTACCCACTGGTTGATTTGGGTCAAGGGCAGCAGTATTGGGGATCATGGTCACAATTGGACCTTCAGTGACGACGGAGATCATTAAGTCGTGAGTGGAGCTGAAGATGGCTTCCATCCTTAGCTTCCAATAGTCGTAGTCTTGTACCTGGAACTTAGGTAGCTTGTTAGCGCTGATCTCAAGAGACATGATTTCAAGAAATAAGTGCTAAGTAGAGTTATGATCAAGAATAACAGATAAGTCAAGAACAGGGAGCACGAAACAGATGTAACAAGAATATGATCAAGAACACGTATACAAGAACAATCAAGGACCAAGACTTCACCCTAAGTCTTAAGTCGGTTATCAAGAAACAGCAGTTCGTAAACTACTGCTCTGATACCACTTGTAGGTCCCTAAGTTGAGTTAATATCGAGGGAAGCTAAAGAAAATGTCTAGAGGGGGGTGAATAGACTTTTCTAAAATCTTTCGATATATCAGAATTACAATATGCGGAATACGAAATTAACAATGAGCCCAATTAAAGTTTATACTCAACTTATATTCGTAATTTGAACTTCTGTATGAATACTCTACTTGTCTTGTTTAGATAAGCAATTTAATCAATTAAGCAATTAAACAAAAAGTAAAGTAAATCAACACACAACGATTTTATAGTGGTTCGACAACTTGTCTACATCCACTCTCACAAACCCAGTTGTGAAATTCTTATTAACTCGTCCAATGGAGTAATTTGTTCTTGTGGCTTTAAGTCCCAAGAAATAAGACTTAGATCTTCTCGATAACACTACCAAGTGCCTCTTCGATCTTACTAGCGATTTACAAGTATCTAGCAACTTGAAACAACAAAAGAAAATAAAACTTCTCTTCGTTCAGTAGTATCCTTCTTTGATCTTCACTTGACTTGCGTAGCTTCACTTTCTGAACTTCAATCTCTGAGAGTAATTTCTTCACTTGAATCTTCAATAACGTTTGCAGTATCAATATTTCAGTCGTCTTTAAATGATAAACTCCTTCAAGTATTTATAGACTTCGGATTTCAAGAACTTTCAGTTGTGTAACAACCTTTCTTGAAAACTAACTTGCAACTGATTCTTTATATCCTTCCACGCGTTTCTTTAGTTAATTAGTTATTCCTTAACTAATTCTTCAATCTTTATCTTCAACACGCTTTTGTAACTAACTTCAAGTTGACCTGTCTTGTTTAGGTCGCGCACCTGTCTTGTTTTGTAGTAGTAGACGGCGTCTTCTACTTACCTTGTGCAGTAGACTTCTCCAAATTACAACATAGAACTAATCTAGTCCTATCCTCTAATCCTAACAAGACTATTACATTACATTAAGCTTTTATAACACAAGCTTAGTCAACTTATAAACTATACAATAAAACTAATCTATTACATTTAAAAACATGAACTCTATACAACGTTTATTCATAGCTCAATAACAATCTACCATATACAAACAACAAATATGAAGTACTTATAAATCGTACTTATCTTTCCATAATACTTGTCTTTTTAAAACTAGTACTTGTCTTTTGAACTCTACTGATCTGTACAAGATGACTTCAACTCAACTAGACTAGATTAGTCAACACTTAGAAAATATTCAAGTCTTCTTTTGGCTTATCAAAACTTTATCTTTTATCTTTTATTCATCATTTAGGACTTGTTCTAGGATTCATATCCCAACACTAAGCCCTGAGAGAAAATTTTAAGTTTTAAAATCAAACAATAAAATTTGTCATAACTATACATAATGCATTAATGGTTTTTTTTTTTATAAAAAAAATACTTGATTTCGTTACTTAAATCCAGTGATTGAATAAAGAACTCTGAACCCTAAATTCGAGACCTTGGACCCTAACCCCTAAGAGTGATTTTTTTTTTTTTTTTTGTAATTTAAAATTTAATCATAAAGCGTATACTAATATATAAATAATCAAATTTAAATTATAGTAGTATAATATAAACAAGTATTGAAAATATAAATTTTAGATTTAGTTTTTGATCGAATATAAAACCTAAAAATATAAATAATCAATACAATTTAGTTTTCAAGTATAAAGTCAAAGAATAATTCGATCTTACAAATACATAATTATTTTTAAATATAAAAATATAAAATTTCAATTTTTTTAATATGTAATAAAAAATAATACTCCGTAAACATCGTGGGTGCATGCCACATTAATTAATACAATATTTTTATAATGAAACAAGTAGCAATAATTGTAAAATAATTAAGTGATAGTACAATATTACTAAATATTGTAATAATTAATAATAGAAAATAAATAGAAAAATACCACATTACTCAATTTAAAGTTTTATTTAAAATAACTTATGATACATATTTTTATGTGAAATTAATTTTTAACGTATTAAGTTCTCGTAACTGATTAAATTTAAAAACATTAATTTTCAATATTTTAATTAAAATAACATGTGACATATATATTTTTGTGTAAAATTAATTTTTTACATGTTAATTTTTTATAATTTACTAAATGTTTATTGTTTTAATTAAAATAATTTACCTGAAACATATTTTTATATGAAATTATATTTTCATAATTTATTAAATTTATATGAGGATTAAATATGAGACATGCTTTTATATTTTTATTAAAAAAAATCTAATAATTTTTATCAATTAAATTTTTTATAATTTATTAAATTTGAAGTGGATTACACATGTACTTATTCAAAACTCACACAGTATAATATATTAAAATTATTAATATGAGGCTTTTTTTTTTAAGTATATGTGACATTTATTATGTGATTAATTTATGACATTTTTTTTATGAAATTGATTTTAAATTTTTTATTAATGATTTTTTTTTAAATAAGTAAGAGTATTGAATACGAAAGTGGAAAAGTGAAAAAAGTATATTTAAATGTATTGGGATTTGAGAATATGTGAGAGAGAAGATGGAGGAGACAGAGGAGAGAGGAGAGAGAAGAGGGAGGAGACAGAGGAGAGAGAAGAGAGAGGAGAGAGGAGAGAGGAGAGAGAAGAGATTTTAAATTTGAATTATTTTTTGTTTGAGGGTATATTGGACATTTACATTGACACAAAACATCATAATTACAAAAAAAACAGATTCTGGATATCCAGAATCTGGATGTTTAGCACCACCCATAAAAATATTGTTGTGTATACAAAAATATTGAACATAAACAAATAAATAATTGAATGTACCGAATAAAAAATTGAACGTAACGAATAAAAAATTGAACACGACGATAAAAAAATTGAATATACAATAAAAAAAATTGAACACAACAACAAATGGACACCAACTAAAAGTTGAACATCTCTATTTAGATCAAAATCCACCACAATTTATCATTTAATTCAAAACTAACAACAGACCAGACTTCGCCCAGGACTTTCTTCAAAACACGTGAAAGACAATTTTTCTGACCTCAGAGAACTACTTTCCTAAATCAATTTCACATCCAAACAGAAGGCCTAATGAGATTTTTTAAAATTAGGTACAAGAAATCACAAAATTGCAAAATTGCAGTAAAATCAAGAGAGAAAATTTAACAAAATTGCAGTAAAATCAACAATTAACAAAATTGCAGTAAAATCAAGAGAGAAAAAACAACAAATCACAAAATTTCTCGGAGCAGACTTATTCAGATCCGGTCGTTGGCTTCGAGTGGAGAAATGGCAACGGCCCTGTTTAGGACGACGAAGGCAGCGGCTTACCTGTTTGGGGCGACGAGGGCAGCGGCGGAGTTATTTGGGACGGGAGAGGTGGAAATCGCCGAAGATCGTTCACTCATGGCTTCAGATCTCGTCGGCGATGGGCGATTGTGTAGGCGGGCGGCGCTAGGGAGTTACAAATTACAGATCTACCGCGTACTCCCTTGAGCGACGGCAAGGGTGGAGGACGAACGTCGACAGACATAATTTCGTTTGGAGAAGGGAGGGAGAGGTGACGATGAGCGAAGAACTGGGAGGCGACGGCGACGAGCATATGGGTTGGGGCGACGGTCATTTGTAGAAGGGAGAGAGAGAGAGAGAGGAATTAGAAGGGTTTGAGGGAGGGGGAGAGGCAGATAACGTGTGAAATGAGAGTGGTGGACCAATTTTTATTTATTTGGGCTCGAAGGGTATTTCCGTCATTTTCCATATGATTTTGTGTCTAATTGTAAGTTAAAAAGTCTTAAATGCCTTATTGCTATACATTGGGAAACCTTGTACCCCATGGTAGATAATCTCTATTTTTTGTATAATCTCTAAAAAGTACCCCATGCCTTAAGTATAGTATTAGTTCACGCATTGTATAGTATTAGTTAATATATTGTATAATACTAAAGATTATTGTGGGTATAAGACACTATTTTATTAGTAATTTTACCTTTTTAATTAAGTGTTATTGTTAATCAGTGTTAATGCTAATTTTTTTGATATAACCTTTTTTTTTATGCATATGGTCTTTTTATGATGCTAATTTTTTTGATATGGTCTTTATGTAGTGTTGTTAAGTGGGTTTGACCTTTTTGTTAAGTATAATATTACTTTAAATATTGTATAGTATTAGTTTGTATACTAATACTATTTAATATTTGAACTAATACTATACAATATATGAATTATTACTATTTTGTATTTGAACTAGTACCATAGAGTATGTGAACTAATATTATACTATATATTGTTATCACGGTAAAGTGATATTTAGAACTATTTTATATGTGTTATTGCAACAATTGAGAATGATCACATAGTCAACCCCAAGACAAATAATATGATGATCTCTTTTGAGAGTTTATGTTGAGATAATGTTATATTTTTATGATTTTGATGTTAAAAATTTATTTTAAATATTCAATAGTTGGAAATGTGATTGAAAAGGAATATATGACCTACTAATAGTTTTACTATTCTAGAGATGGGGTTCACGCGCCTAGTTAAAGCGATTTTTTGGGTGTAGGGGCGATTTACACTCTTTGGAGGTGCAATTTCCCAGAAAGGTTCAGAGTTATTCCTTTACGTTTTGGTTTGAGTATCCAAAAATCTTCAATCATCGCTATTAATCTCTCCTTCTCTCCCAAATATTGGTTAGCGCATGCATTTAAGTGTGTCTGAACCAATAAATGGAGGAGATTTCTTTTCCCCAAATCTCTAGAACGTAAGCCCTAGCTTCTTTTCGGCGATTGTGGCATCTCCCGAGGCGTCGATTCTTCTCCCCCGATCTCTCTGGTCGGATTTTCTTGGATTTCCGAGTGCTTGCTTGCACGCTCTATCATGGCATTGGCCATTGAATCGGCCAGCGGGCCTATAAATTCGATTGAGTTTTGGGTTCTCACCACAACTCTCATCTCTCTTTTTTTCTCTGCAAATCCTCAAGTGTCTTTAATGGCGGACCACCTAAATGAGCCTCTTAGGAAAGTGAAGCTTACTGATACGGAAGAAACTCCTCTGAAAGTCTCTGATGAGGAGTTGATCTTCCCTTGAAATGCCCTCATTGGGTACTTTACAATCCGAAAGCCTACTAGTATGAAGGAGATCCTTGCTACTCTGAAAAAAATCTGGAGGGTTGAGGGCATGGTTCGCATTTCTCCAATGGGTGAAGGGTGCTTTATGTTCGAGTTTGAGAAGGATGTGGAATGCAACAAAGTTTTTTATCGGCAGCCATGGTTCATGAATGGCCCGATGCTTGTTCTTTCTAGGCTGCGAGGAGACGAACAACCAAATGATTTGTTTATCAACAACATCCCACTATAGATTCTGGTGCACGGTCTCCCAATTTATGCAATGACGAGTCAAATTGCATTTCGCCTTGGAGCAAAGTTTGGAGACATGATTGAACTGGATTGTCTAGATGGGGCTATTGCGTGGGGAAGGTGCTTGAGGGTTCGTGTCCTTCTGGATATCCATAAACCTCTACACAGAAACACCCACATTCTGATTAAGGATGAACTCATCACTCTTCCACTCAGGTATGAAAAGCTTGGTGATTTTTTGTTACTTTTGTGGAGTGGTTACTTATGTTGAAAAAGACTGCCCTAAGAAATATGTGGAATATGGTGTTGAATTGAATGATGTGAAAAATTACCCTCTCTAGTTGAGGGTTGAGGGACAGAAAGGGCTTGATCCAGAACTGTACGAGTTTCTCAAGGCTAACCTGTTGAGCCCACCACAACCGCAAGATATGCAGGCTACGACACATATGGGTGGTTTATCCTCAACTTTGGCCATTGTTCAAAATCCAGCACTGGGAGGTTTGGAGTTTTCTGGATACCAACATGTGCAGGATGAGGAGGGTAATGTCTTTGTGGAATCTATACTTAGAAATGAAGAACAACAAAAGGAGGATCATGTGAGCGACTGCTGGAGAACTATGGAAGATCATGAAAATGAATACTACTACAAGAATTTTGGGGGGCCAGGTAAAGGACTGGTGAAAAAGGTTATGGAAGGGCTGGGAGCTGGAAAGGGGCTAATGGTGGAGTTAAAACTGAAGGGCAAAGTTGGGGTGCAAATTGAACCAGGTCCGGAGAGTGTAGAGTCTAATGTGTAAGCTCAATTTAAGATGGGGACGAGGGGGCAGCGGAAGCGGGGGCGCCCGAGTTCAACTATGCTGAAAATTTCAGATGCAAGGGATGAAGAAAATACTGCTGCTGGGATGAAAGGTGGGAAGAAGAGATCTAAGAGTGATGAAGACGCAACAGGCTCGACTATGGCGGCTTCTGGGGACTCCCAAATCCGCGACTCTATATGAAGGTGTTTTCTTGGAATGCATGAAGTTTGAAGGGACCGAATGCATTTCATAAAATTAGGCGTGTAGTCGCTTTAAATAAGCCTTCTATGTTTTTTGTATTATAATCAAAAGTCCCGGCTAGGATAGTGAAATCTTGGAGGACTTTGTTACGTTTTCAATCCTGTTTTGTTGTGGATGCAATTGGAATGAAGGGTGGATTGATACTTTTTGCTACTAGTGATGTCAAATTTTTTGTGCAATCATATACTTGTGATCATATTGATGTGTGTGTTGAGTGGAATGGACTTTCTTGGTATTTTACGGGTTTTCAAGGAAACCGTAATGGTTATCTTCGTCGAAACTCTTTCGATATTCTTAAACGAATTTGAGGAACACATGAATTCGGAAAACCTTGGTTAGTTGGTGGTGATTTTAATCAATTTCTCTCTTATAACGAGAAAAAATGGGGTGTTATCAGTAGTTCGATTAGGAGAAATATGGACGGGTTTCGGGAGACTCTTTGTGAGTTGGGTTTGTATGATTTGGGATGTAAGGGTCCCTTGTTTACTTGGACTAATAAAAGAAGACACCCCTTTAATATTAAGGAGAGATTGGATTGATTTTTTGCAACTAAGGAATGGACTAGCATGTTTGAGTCTCTTTCGATTGAGCATTTGCAATTTTTTGGTTCGGATCATAGGGTGATTGCCCTTAATATTACCGCGAAGGTATTGAGGTGGGAGAGACGTAATCCTCCTATTTTTCGTTTTGAAAATGCGTGGCTGCATGAAGCATCGTGTAAGCACGAGGTTAGGCGAGTATGGGAGACAGTTGATGACAGTTTGGACTTACCACATCGTCTTCGCATCATGGGGGACGCTCTTCGTGGATGGGCAGCGAAGGCAGTGGGTAATATTGAAAATAGGATCAAGGATCTCTCGAAGGAACTTCGGTTTTTCGAAGAGAATGAAAATGAGGCCGAGTGTCTCAGGCTGGAAACCCAAATGGAGAAGTTGTTCACACAACAAGAAGATATGTGTGTTGGTCCTGAAAGGAGTATATAACAAGTGTATGGGGGGGGAATACACTTGTATGCAAATCTTTTCAACTTTAGATCAAACCAGAGCTCAGCAAGGTTGTCTTGGACAACTCTGCTGAAGATGATTAACTCTTCTAAGATAATCAAACCACTAAGTACTATTGAGTACTTAGTTGAACAACTATCTAGGGGAGTTATATGTGCGGAATAGTGGTTGGCCCTTTAAGTTTAGACTCCTTAAGTTTCTGAAATCACTTTGTCAATCCAATACAGTCCAGTTTAGTTTCAGGGAACTTGTCCAATACAGTTTTGCACAATCTTTGAATATGTATCTTTTGAAAGATCAGTTTTGTGTGCAGTGTTGAATGACTGTAAGTACTTGTAAAGCAAATCAACACAAGAGGTTATAGTGGTTCAGAGACTCAAGCTCCTACATCCACTTTCCCTGATTTAACAGGATAATTCCTTCACTCTTGGAATTAACTTGTTTTATAGTGCCAAGGTGCACTTGATCAATAACACCACTCCTTGGTGAATTGATCCCTAGGATGTCTAGAGTCCTAGTACCCTCTTCTCAACTCAGAACTAAACTGTTCTTCTCTCAACAGTCAGCTCCTACCACTTCTACTACTACAACCTTCTCTCTTTCTCACTTGAAAGGGGTAAGGATTGAAGTAAGGTTCCAACTAATGAGATATCCTTTACAATGAAGATCAGTGTATAAGGATATGATGTCTCTCTAAGCTTTGTGTATGGATATACAGTGAATTCAGCTTAGAAGAAGTGTTTCAAGACTAAGAATGTCTTTTGGAGACTTTGAAGCTTTCAGAATAGTTGCTCAGTTGGATGTAGAATGGATAGGTGCTTCAAATGGTCTTCACACTTCTTGTATTTATAGACGAATTTGAGGATTTGCCCGTTGGAGAGGCAGTCCCAAATTGCTATAAATGTCTTCCTTGAGTTCTTTAAACTGGAAGGCAGATTCTTGATAGTGACATGTCCTCATTTGGGTAATAAACGGCTTGTAAGACTTTGTCTTCATTCTGCAGCCCTTTTCCCAATGTTTGACTTCTTGTTAGGACTTGGACATGGCTTCTGAAGGTTGATCCAATGATAGGACAACATTTCTTATCAACTGGACAACTCTCCTTATCACTATCAGCAGTTTTGCTTATCAGCAAGGTTGGCTTGCTCTTTTTCAGATGACTTGGCTCTTTCCCTTTCCTTCACTTCAAGGTAATCTTAGCATGTTGTTTTGAGATTCTTTAGGGTATGGTTGTCTCTAATTCTTCAGCATGGTTGACCTTCAAACATTAGAATCTTTGTTCTGGTTCAAACTTGCTGAGACAACTCTTCTGGGACAACTCTCCTGATCAGAGCATATGGTTTCCAATGGAGTATGCTTGTCCTTAGTGTTTGTTCCAGATTTTTAGCCTTGAGGGGGATTCATCTTGATCATCTTTAAATCATAGGTTCCCCCTCACATTGTGCATCTAGTCATCTAAGAGCTGCCTAACATATCAGCTTCTCATCTAGCCTTATGCTATGTGTTCTAACAATCTTAGAACACAATCATCTTGACTTAGGCATGTCTCAGGGGGTTTTGGTATTTAATCAAAACATATGTCATTTTATTCCCAACAATGTGGCATCAACGTTCAAGAGTTAATTGGATGCGATGTGGGGATCGAAATACATCATATTTTCACAAACGGGCAACTCAGAGACGGAGTCGAAATACATTGATGGAATTACAAGATGAGAATGGAATTCGGCACACGAGCTATGATGGAATCACGAGGGTGCTTACCTCGACCTTTGGATCATTATTTCAGTCTACAAACCCTTCTTTGGATCAAATTGAGTGTATCACTAAGTACACACAACCAGTGGTAAATAATGACCTGAAAAGAGTGTTAAGTGGTGTTTTCTCGGGGTTGGAAGTTAAAGAGGTTGTTTTTGGAATGAGCCCGAATAAGGCTCCTGGTCCGGATGGATTCAATGCTAGGTTTTTTCGGGACATGTGGGATGTGGTGGGAGAAGAGGTTACTCGCCAGGTTCTAGGAGTTTTAAATGATGGAAAGGAAATTGGGGAGTGGAATCAAACCATTATTACTTTGATTCCAAAGAAAAAGAAGTCATCGACGGTGAGTGATTATCGACCCATTAGTATTAGTAATGTGTGTTATCGTATTGTTGCAAAGGTTATTGTTGGACGACTTAAGGGTGTGTTTCCACATTTAATTGATGAGAATCAAAGCGCTTTTGTTAAGGATAGATTGATTACTGATAATATTGTGCTTAGCTATGAATGTATGCATTGGCTTCGCTACAATAAAAGTAAAGGCGGATACGCAGTGGCAAAATTAGATATGAGTAAGGCCTACGACCGGATCGAATGGAGCTTTCTCGAATCACAAATGGAGAAGATGAATTTTCCAGTCAAGATGATCAATCTTATTATGAGGTATGTGACAACTGTCAAGTTTGCTTTTTACGTTAATTGAAGGGTTTTTGGGGATATTACTCCCTCGAGGGGACTCAGGCAAGGAGATCATTTTTCTCCATTTTTCTTTGTCTTGTGTGCACAAGGCTTTTCATCCTGTTTAATAGAGAGAGCTCAGCAAGGGGTCTTGGATGGAATTCGAGTTGCAAGGGGTGCCCTAATGATTACACATATTTTCTTTGCCGATGATAATGTGGTGTTTTTCAAAGCAAAAAAGGAGTTTGGACAATCCTTGCATGATGCTTTAAAAGAGTATGAGACAGCGTCAGGACAACAAATCAATTTTGATAAATCCTCAATTCTATTTAGTCCATGTACTTTGGAGCAGAATATGAGGGACATTCAGGAGGTCTTGAACATCACGTCATCTCAAGGTCATCAAGTTTATTTGGGTTTGCCCACTTTGTCTGTCAGGGGAAAAAATGCAATTCTCGTACTTAGTTGATCGAATGAGGAAAAGAATTGATGACTGAAAGAATAAGGAATTCTCGGAAGGGGTGAAAGAAACACTAATAAAATCTATCTTGCAAGTTATACCAACTTATGCAATGACATGCTTCAAATTGCCAATTCAGACG
Source organism: Galeopsis tetrahit (assembly GCA_963675135.1). Lineage (NCBI taxonomy): Eukaryota > Viridiplantae > Streptophyta > Magnoliopsida > Lamiales > Lamiaceae > Galeopsis > Galeopsis tetrahit. The sequence goes on along the minus strand of OY776121.1, from coordinate 18,548,171 downwards.
TGTAAAGAGATGGAATTCTTGATAGCCAATTTTGGGTGGGGACAGTCTGAGGGACATAATCGTATCCATTGGATAAAATGGGATACACTATGTAAAGATAAGGCGGAAGGAGGAATGGGGTTTAGGAAAATGACACATTTTAATGAAGCCCTCCTAACTAAACAGGTATGGAGAATCATTGAAAATCCAGATTCTCTTGTGGCAAGGGTGTTGAAAGCTAGATATTTTAAACATCAGGATATTATGGATGTAGAGATTGGATCAAATCCTTTGTTTATCTAGAGATCCATCTGCTCTGGTCGTGATATTGTCAGAAAGGGTATAAGATGGATTATTGGTAAGGGTGACAAGGTTACAATGCATAAACATGCTTGGGTTCTTGGACTTCAGGAAGGGTTAATTCGATCACATATTATTACTGGATATAGAGTGACTGATTTGTTAGATGAAGAGAGAGAATGGAAGGAAGATTTGGTTAGACATGCTTTCCTACCTTTTGAGGCTGAAGGAATTTTGCGTACGACGATCGGACAGAAAGATGATAAAGACACGCGTTTCTGGGCTTATGACTCAAAAGGGAAATATACAGTCAAGTCTGGGTACTGGTCCATTAGAGAGGGCCGGGGCGAGAAGGGTGATGGTGCCTCAGGTTCGGATGAGGATAAATGGACAAGATGGTGGAAAATTTGTTGGAAACTAAAGCTTCCCCCTAAAATTCGAATTTTTGGTTGGAAGATGTGTTGGGATTACATCGCAACGGAAGGTAATTTAGCAAGGAGATTTGAGGGGACAAAACCAAATTGTGACCTTTGTGGAGCAAATATGTCGGACACGTTGCATGCTGTCTTTACATGCATGGGTGTTAGACATATCTGGAAAGGGCTTGGATGGTGAGAGCTGATTGTTAAAGGTAAGTTTCTAACAACTATTCAATTCCTGGGCTGAGTTTATGAAGAAAGAAAGGTTGAGGGTTTGAAAGAATTGATTATTATTGCTTGGGGGTATGGCGGGAAAGGTGTAAGATTATACATGATGTTGATAGGGACCGACGTTGATGCAAAAAATCTGTAGGAGAGAGTGTTCTTGTGTATTTAGACACTTTTCGCCATATCTCTTCTGATAACATAGGAAGTTCAGCAGGAAAGGAGGATGAGTGTGTGATCACAAACAATATGGCAATCATTGAGGTTGATGGAGCTTTTAACGGGGACTTACGTAAGTATGGTATTGGGGGAGTCCGGTTTAATGAAACAGGAGAAAAGTCTTTTTCTTTCTCTAACAAAATTGCTCCTCAAAGAGGACCTTTGGGGGTTGAATTACATGCCATTGAAAGGGCCTTAGTTGAGGCAAAAAGATTAAATTGGAGAAAATTTGTAATTCGCTCTGATTCCCAACAGGCTATTGGCCTGTGCTCAAAGTTCTGCCCGGGAGCAGGTCCAGAAAGGGCTGTGCGAATAGGATACAACATTTGTCAAAAGAATTTATAGTGTGCAAATTCATTTCCATTCCTAGGAGCAGGAACAGACAAGCGCATAAGTTGGCTCAAGCAGTGGTTAACTCTACCATCTCTCGTGATTGAGATGGAGTAGTTTCTTTTAGATTCATAGGATTTTCTCTGTCTGGTTTTTCAATGCCTATTCCTGTGTAATCTTAAAAAAAAAAAAATATATGACCTAATAATATATTGTATGTGAACTAATAATGTATTGTACGGAGTACTAGATTTTATGTGAATTAATATTATACATTTTTAGAACTTATTTTATATATATATATATATATATATATATATATTAAATGGTGGTGAATATTTTTGTTGAGATCATATTGAGGTTTGCGTATTTCGGAGAATTGAGGACTTACGTCGGATTAATGAGGAAAATTTTGATCGATTGATCTCATGTGCTCGTGTATGAGACGAAACTCCACATAAGTATTAAACTTTCATTTTTTATGAAACATGATCCGTTAAAATTATAAGTCCATGAATCATACAAAATATATATGAGAAAAACTCGTCTAATATCACAATATATATATATATATATATATATATATATATATATATTAAAATTTAAATATGATAGATAAATTAATAGAGTATTGAATATGATACATAAATAAGTAAAATTTAAATAATTTTATACGCAAATAAAAATATAAAATTTTAATATATTGGCAATAAATTTTGACCACACTACCTCAAAAACAATAGATCAAGTCTTTGCCACTAGATTAAATGCATTATTTATGAAAATTATCTCTTAATATCTATTTAATTCATTTAAAATTCATATTTTATGGAACAAGTTACATATATGTACATTGTACACCAGAGTCATACTCTTAAAAATGACGTAAAATAAAAAAAATATATGTTTAAAAGAATTTAAACTGAATTAGGTCTAAATTACGCGGGACATAACTGAAATGATTAATTTATAAATTTTAGAGTTTTTAAAAGAAATAATATTACTAGAATATTTTTGTAATTTTATATATTTATTTTAAAAAAAGTTATTATATCACATGACAAAGCTAGTTCGCACTCTGACGAAGGTGAACGACGTGTGAAAATCCTTTCTATAAAAAATCCCTTCTTTCATTTGGGTCTTCTATATTAAAAATTTGGTAAGGGTATGTCACGTCACATTCATATGAATAACGTAAAATTAAATATCTAACATTCTTATAAATTGAAGTAAAAATACTCATTTCCACCCTTTTTAATGTAACTTTTACTTAATCTATCTTCAACAAAGACGGCATTCACATTTTATAAAGGTTACATATCTCATTTCATCAAAATCTTTTAGTGGTGGTTGGAAATTTTTTATGTGCACGTAATTTATTCTCTAATAAGTCTTTTTCATGGTAGCAAAATATTTTACACGTAAAATATGTTTAACTAAAATATTTTTTAAAATTTTACAGATCAATGGTACGTCTGAATTCAGATCGTTCATAAAATTTACGGATTACAAGTAGGTGATTTACTACATGATCAATATATTATTACTACAGATTAAAGTATTATCACTACAAGATTAAAAGTGTAGTACTACATGTCAAAAATATTTTGAAGAATTTGCTAAAAAAATTAAGTGTCAAGAATATTTTTTTTGGACATGTAGTAATATACTTTTGGTCTTGTAATAACAATATTTTGGTCATGTAGTAAAACAATACTTAAAAGCGAAAAAATATATTTTAATTAAGTTTGATCCGAGTTGATTACATTGACCCATAATTTTTTCTCCAAAATTACCTTAATTATCATATCGTATAAATTTTTGTGTTATCATATTCATTTGCAGCTAATTATTTGTGTTAGGATTAATGCAATATTGGATGTCATCTAATTCTATCTATCAGAAGAGTTGCTATTATTCTGATCTTGGAGTTCAGCAAAGTTGAGTTAAGGAGTAATTCAACTGATAAGGTTTAGTGGTCTTGTTAGGAGTCAACTAATCTGAAGTTATTGAGTTTGGACAACTCTGCTGAAGACAAGTCTGCTTAAGCCAAGTTGTCTGAAGTCATTTCAGGAGAGTTGGGGGCCAAGTCTGCTGTAGACAAGTCTGCTGAGACAACTCCGCTGAAGTCTAGATTTTCAGAGTTAGTTAATTCTGGTTTTTCTGTTAGTTAGTTAGTTGGTTAGTGGCGGTTATCCAATGCATTGTACATCTATAAATACACCATCTAGTGCATAGGTTGTGGGTTACTGAATATGAGAGTTTTGAGAGATCAAGCTTAGTGAATACTTGTAATCTGTAACTTTCATTTGAGATTAGTGAAGAGAGTCTTCTATCCTCCGTGGACGTAGATCATTTGATCGAACCACGTAAATCCCGTGTTTTTCTTTGAGTTCTTTATACGTTTCAATTCATTGCGTTTCTAGTTGTCTTGATTTATCATTTGTAAGGAGTTGCTTTGTGAATACAATTCCGTAACAATTTGTCTTATAAAAGGAGTTTGTTGATCATGTTTTAATTCTGAAACTATGGCTTCTGTAAAGTGGGTTCCCATTATTACAACTTCTCTTGGGATTTTCTTCTTCACGGTTTCTTCTTTAGTCGAAAAAGGTGATGCAACATAGTAGCATTTTTCTTTTGTTCCTTAATTTTCTTGAAATTAATTAATCTGATTATCTTATATATTTATGGTTAGCACCATACTCCTTTGTAAAAGATGCTACTTCAGCAGTCGGAGCGGAGTACTACGACTACATAATTGTCGGCGGAGGAACCGCAGGCTGTGCAGTGGCGTCGACACTCTCCGCCGCTGCAAAAGTACTAATTCTAGAGAGGGGCGGCCTTCCGTACAACAACCCCAACATAACCAACAAGACGGGGTTTCTTTCGACATTGTTAGACACTTCTCCGAGCTCGGCTGCGCAACGATTTGTCTCAACGGACGGTGTTCGGAACTACCGAGCCCGCGTCTTGGGCGGGGGCTCGGCCATTAACGGAGGGTTCTATTCGAGGGCCAGCAGAGAGTACGTGCAGGTAGACATGTGCAAAATCGAAACCGAAACCGGAAGAATCGACCGGTTTCGAACCGCCGATTTTCGTTTTGAAAATCGAACCGTAACCTTAAAATTAAGGTTCTGTTTCGATTCCAAAAATTCAAAACCGAAATCGGCGGTTAAACGGCGGTTCGACGATTTTGGCCTTTTTTTTTTTTTTTAATATTCTTATATAAATACCTCTCAATTTCAACTTATTTTTCACACTAACCTCTCTCAACTCTTATATAGTACTCCATCCGTTCGCCTATAACATTTCCGTTACTTTTGGGCACATAGAAAAGTGATTAAATTATAGATATAATACAAGTGATGTGATTGAGTGAAATAGAAAGAGATAAAGAGAAAAGGTAAGATATAAAGTGAAGTGTAAGAAAAAAAGTTTGAAAGACATTTGTAAAAAAGAAGGTATAAACTTATAGGCGGATATATCAAATTAAAAAATGGAAAATTTATAGGGGAAACCAAGGGAGTAGTTTATTTTCTAAAAAAAATGAGTCGAAACAAGTAAAAAAATGAAATACAAATCAGAAACCCAAACCGGCCGAACCTGCGATTCAAAACCATAATCGTAACCCGTTCGATTTCGATTCGTAATTTCCGAAAACTGAAACAGGCAATTTCTAACGGTTGAACATCGTGCAGGAGGTGGGGTGGGACCCGCGACTAGTGAACGAATCGTACGAGTGGGTGGAGAAGAAGTTGGTGTTTCAACCGTCGTTGTTTAAGTGGGAATCTGCAGTCATGGAGGGATTGGTGGAAGCCGGGGTGTTGCCTTATAATGGATTCACGTATGAGCATTTGCAAGGGACCAAAATAGGGGGTTCAATTATTGATGAGGATGGGCATAGGCATACCGCTGCTGATTTGTTGGAGTATGCAGATCCAACTATGATTACAGTTTATTTGCATGCAACTGTCTACCAAATATTGTTCAAAACTCTACCAGGTTTGATCAATTATACTTATTAAAATATTTTATACATGAAAAGTATCTAATTAAGACAATTTTTAAAAGTTGGACCCATAAATTTTCATCTAAAATTTACTTTAATTAACTATATTTCATGTATGAAATATCTCATGCTCCATTCGAATGGAGGGATTTAGGTCTATGAATTTTAAATTTACAATTCAAATTCACTCTACTTATTTAGATTAAAAAACAAATGAATGAATTTTAAATACTTAGATTTGTGCCCATGTTTTTTTAGTTAAAATTGAGATAATTTTAATTTTTTACTAAAACCATCATTTGAAATCCATGTATATGAGGTTGTGTGGATTTGATTTGAGAAGACATTTTAAATTAAAAGATTTAAAAATACATGAATTTTTTATTTCAAATGATATGGTTTTATTGAGAATTTAAAATTCCATAAATTTTAACTAAAAAATTATGAGCACAAATTTAAGTATTTAAAATTCATTCATTTACTTTTTAATTCTAACAAGTGGGGTGAATTGTGAATTTAAAATTTATAAACCTAAATCAAGGTTAAGGTTGTATTTGGATGAGAAGTTGATTTGAGCTACTCTTAATTTATCTTTTATGCACATTATAAAAAAAAAAAAAACTGAATTTGTCGTCATGTGGGTGCGGCGGGTACAAAAAAGTTCATAAGGGTATACTAGTCATTTGAGGTAAAAAAAAATTAATATATTGGACAAAAGCGAGAGTTGCTTGATAAAGTTAATATATATTTTTTTGGTATTAATTCAAGTATGGTTCAATATCATATAAACTCTCAGTTTGGATTTTCAATTTAGGGAAATCCAAAAAATCGATATTTTACTTTTCGATTTGAATTATTTTCAATTTTGACAATATTTTTCAATCCATTTAGTATCTGTGTTTCACTTTGTTAAAAAACATAATTGGAATAAGAGTATAAATTCATAAATTATACTCTTGTAGTGGAGGGAGCTAATGTCATATACAATACAACAGATTAAAAACACAATTAGGTAATGCCCTCATGTTGCATAGAATAAACAAAAAAGTGAAAGTTATCTTGTTACAAAAGATTTTATTTGATGGATTTTAAAAGATTGAAAGTTATTTGTTGTGCCATGTTTGTTTCGTTAAGATTGAGAGATATCCCGTTATGGATGGTTTGATTGGATATGAAAGAGGGAAAGTTGGCCAGTTACAAATGATTTGGTTTGGTATAAAAGATTGAGAATTGTACCGTTACGAATGATTCAAAGAAAAAAATTGAAAGTTATCCTGTTACGGATTATTCAGACCGAAAAATTGAAAGTTCTCCCGTTACTTCTTCAAAAAAAAAAGTTGTCTCGTTAGGGATGGAAAATTAAAAGTTGTCATGTTACAAGGTAGTTTAGTTTGGTATTGAAGATTGATAGTTGTTCTATTAATTCGATATTAAAGATCTATAGTTATCTCGTTATGAATAATTCGATTTGGTATAAATGATTGGAAATGAGTTTTGTTTCATGTATGAGAGTGTTACTTACAAGTTTTTGTCATGTAATGAGTCTCCGCGCAATTTGCAGGACAAACGCCCAAGGCTTATGGCGTTGTGTTCAGGGACTCAAAAGGCAGTTACCACACATCATTGTTGAATAAGAAGGCCACAAGCGAGATCATTGTATCAGCTGGTGCACTAGGGAGCCCACAATTATTGATGTTGAGTGGTATTGGACCGACCCATCATCTCAAGACCCACAAAATAAATGTTATATTGGACCAACCAATGGTGGGACAGGGTATGTCAGATAACCCAATGAACGCAATCTTAATACCTTCACCTAGGCCCGTTGAGACTGCCCTCGTTAATGTGGTTGGTATAACAGATGATGTTGGGTGCTACATTGAAGATGTAGGTGGACTCATTGGGATAGGTCGTGTTTTCCCTAATAATCAAAACCTCGATCAATCAATAATGATCATGGAAAAGGTGGCCCGACCCTTCTCAACTGGGTATTTGGAGCTCCATAACAATGATCCGGAAGAGAATCCGAGAGTAACGTTCAACTACTTTAAGGACCCGAGGGACCTTCAAAGATGTGTGAAGGGCTTGGAGATCATCAAGAGAGTAGTCGAATCGAAAGCCTTCTCCAAATATCGATATCCCTTCGCCACTTTCGAATCACTCATGGAGCTATTGTTGGAAATATCTAACATTACAACAAGACTTGATTCGTGGGAGCAGTTTTGTATAGACACTGTGGGTACCATATGGCATTTTCATGGAGGATGTCAAGTGGGTCGGGTTGTGGATCCGTATTACAGAGTGATGGGTGTGGACTCATTGCGTGTGATTGATGCATCAACCTTTTATAACACCCCTGGAACTAATCCTCAGGCCACTCTCATGATGCTTGGGAGGTACTCCCTACATCGCCTACTTAACTACTCATTTTGTCATTTTTTGTGTTTCTTACTTAATGACATCACTTTATTCACCCTAAAAAACATCTTTACTAATCATAAAGTTGAAAGTCTTTACTACCCTCACTTTTATCTTCAATAATACTAACAAACAATTCATACATCAAAATCTATGTCCAAAAGTTATGGATCCTTAAGTAAGGGATCGAGGGAGTACATGATTATGTTATGTCATTTGTTAAGTAGAATTGACTGGAAAATCAATATTTAACAGCTTAAGTTAGCTTTTTAATTATCAATCCTTCTATATCTTGTAATGCAGGTATATGGGACAGAAAATTCTGCAGCACCAGTGATTGTGATATTAATATCAGAATAATTCAAAATATGTTAAAATAGATGTTGTTAGGCCAAGAACGGTACTATGATAGCAACTCTACTTTGTTAGATTTAATTTCTTCATAGATTACTGATATATATAGGTCCCAACATCATAGTACAAATAATTTATGTTAAGTTAGGACTCCATATAACATTATCATATTGCAAGAAATTGTGTATTGGATGGATCCCTTCCATGTGCACGTTGTGAACATCTGTTATCTTTTTCCTAGTTTTTCTTTTTTTGTTTTAGGTTATATTTATGTGCAATATTTCACATATGAAATATCTTTAATTAAGATATTCTTTAAAAAATTGTGGGTCATTCAAAAAATTCGTAAATAGCGAGTAGGTGGTTTACTATATGACTAATATATTATTACTAAAAGGTCAAAGTATTATCACTATAAGACCAAATTAAAAGTGTACTATTACATGTCAAAAATATTTGTTAATTTGTGTAATACATTTTTGTCTTGTAGTGACAATATTTTAATTATAAAGTAACATAGTTTTGAGGGTTTTTTAATTAAATACTATTGTTCGGATTTTGAGGGTTTCTAATAGTAATTTGCCTTAAAATATCGCAGCTTCACCTTGCATGGAATGTATGTATATTAATTTTAGTCAACACAAACCTGCAATATTTTAGAAGTCATCAAAGATTGCATGTTTAGCATGCGATTTTTATATGTATGGGCTATATCGATAGCTAGCCATCGATAAGAATGCAACTTTTCTTTTCAAAAAGTAAACATCAAATTCACTATAAATTAAATATTATGTTTCAAAACTACAATAAAATAATAAATTAACTATATATATTACTCCATTCTTCCCGTAATTACTATTACACTTTTTTTAGGACGTTCAACAATAACTTTCATATTCTTAAAATGAAAAATCAATTATAAACTCGACCCTCACAATACTTGTCTATTCATATAATATTTTTTCTTAATTATTTTTTTCTCTCTCTCACATCATTTATATTAAATCTATTATTTAATATAATATTAATTAATGATAAATTATTTAATATATTTTACATGGAAGAAATAATCTTAAAAATAAAATGTATTCATAATTTTTTTGAGAACACAAATTAAAGAAATAATAAATAATTGTAGATTTTAGTATAAGTGATGTGATATGAACATATATAAAGGAATAATTTAATTAAAAACTGAGTAACATAAATTGAAATAGAGAAAAAAAAAAACTAAATATTATTTTATTTAAAAAAAAAAAATTGATCCCAATTCCCCACCCACGCACGCTCATGCCCTCTCCCTAATCCTTCAAATATTCCTTGTACGCCAATAGAGTATTGGCGCTCCTCTGTCTTCTTGCATCAACCTGCAACATTTTCAGATACGCAAAAACTTGTATGAAATATTTCATACATGAAATATAGATAATTAAGATAAGATAAATTTGAGATAAAAATTTGTGGGTCAAATCGGATCAACGCAAGTCAACACGGGTCAAACTTAATTAAAATATGTTTTTTTTCACTTTCAAGTATTATTTTATTATACGATCAAAACTAGTGTTTTTTAATTAAATATTATTGTTTAGATTTTGAATTAATAATAAAGTGAAGCGCCTACTCTAATGGTTCCTCAAGGAACAATGTGTGGCAAAAACTTATATGCAATATTGCATACATGCAATATGGCTAATTAAGGTAAATTAGGTCAAAATTCGTGGGTCAACGCAGGTCAACACGGGTCAAAGCGGGTCAACCTTAATTAAAATATTTATTTTCACTCTAATATACTATTATTTTACTACATGACCAAAATTATGTTACTACAAGAACTAAATTTTGTCACTACAAGGTCAAAAGTGTATTACTACAAGTCTAAAAATATTCTGGACACTTATTTTTTTTGGGCAAAATTACTAAAATAATTTTGACTTATTCAACTACTACATGACTAAAACAATGTTACTACAAGACCAAAATTTTATCACTACAAGTTCAAAAGTGTATTACTACATGTTCAAAAATATTCTGCAGACTTTATTTTTTGGTGAATTTTTCAGAATGTTTTGACATGTAGTATTAAATTTTTGGCCTTGTAGTGGTAATATTTTGGCTTTGTAGTAACAATATTTTGGTCATGTAGTAAACCACTTGTTTGCAACCCGGATCCAGGCTTATGACCCGCGAATTTTTTAAAATTAACTTAATTTAACTTTTAGACTTAGGGTTTTGACTTGTCTAATTGGGATGAAATGCATGTATGCAATATTTCACATAAGACTAACCAGAATTTTAATGAATATTGTTAATTTATACTCCCTCCGTCCCTGAAAAGTTTTCATACTTTCTTTTTTTGTTTGTCCCCGAAAAGTTTGCATACCCCAAAGTAGAAATAATCATCACAATCTTCACCCTCACAATATACACATATTTACCCTTTATGCCATTACTTTTAGAACCCATCATACACTCAACCCACCTACTTTATTTACTTTATATATAAAAGTTTACAAAATTACCCCTCAACACTCTCATCATTACACTTTTTTCTTAAATCATGTGTCCAAGATTTCCCGCAAACTTTTCGGGGACGGAGGGAGTATATAAAATAGATATGTTGAGGGTATTAATTGTGGGATCCACTTATGAATAAAGTATTTTTATGAATAAAAAAATTACAGTTTAAATAAATAAGTGATGATTGGAAGGTGAAGATAAAAGTAGTGTAAGCATTATGTATAAAATATATGACACTTTCTGAGGAAAGTGTGTACCGATAGGATCGATGAAGTGTATCACTGATTGTTCAAGTGTTTTTTTTTTTAAATTACCTTGAGATCGCCAATTTTCTAACTTAAGTGCGAGAGTCTCCCGCTGATTCGGGTGGAATTTACGCTATTTAGATGCATATTTGAAGCTCATTTGATGTTGATTTCATTGAATTATACATTGAATATGATTGTTTAAGCCGAAATGAGAGAAAGGTTGTGTTTTGTCGATTTTGTAGGAAATACGATGGAATTTGGAGCAAAACACCAACCATACTTTACTGGATCAGGAATAGGAGTGCACGGTTGGATTCGTCTCGAAAAACGGAGTGGAATGAAAAAAAGAATCGAGTCAATCGGAGGTTGGAAGCTCGAGATACGAAGAGACGAAAAAGCATACCCGGGTAGAAACGACCCGGGCGGGTCACTTCGACCCGGGCAGAGCCAAAAATGAAGTAGCTTCGAATTTTGCCCGGGTGAAACCCACCCGGCCGGGTGGTTTCGACCCGGGCAAGGCCCCAACATGCATTGCTTCGTCTTTTGGCCGGGTGGCATGCCCGGGTGGGAGCCACCCGGCCGGGTCACTTCATTTTCGGGGTTTTTGGCCCATTTTCTCCATATTTCAAGGGCCTAATTGCAAAATTAATTCAAGACTTCTACCCCAACTATAAATAGCTCCAATTTGAGTTTTAAAAAGGGGTCTTACTCCTTTTACAAGCAATTCCACACACACATTCACATAGTTGTAGGTGTTCTTCATTTTTAGTTTAGATTCTTCATTAGATTAGATAGATTAGTGGTTTTTACTTCAAATCAAGCTACGATTATCATCGGGCATCGTCTATTACATCGTTTTGTAGCTACATTTTCATGATCAAGGTGATATTAATCTATTTTGCAATTTATTTTGGTATTTTCTTAAATTCTTCAATCTCTTGTTATTCTACTATGAGTTTGATGTTATTAGTTGTTTTAACCATGGAATTCTCTTCTAGAACCATGGGCTAAACTCTTATTGCCTTGGGTGTGAATGTTTTGATGGGTGTTTAGTGTAATTATAGATTAATTGCATGATTAGCTTAGGAATTGGGTGCATATGTTTCTAGTGTTGTAATTTCCATGATTCAATTGATTAATTCACCCTATTAGCTAGCATTGTTAGTTTTGTCGACTTCAACGACCGTATTGGGTTGCATGATTAAGAGTGTGTGTATGAGCTTGAATTAATCAATTAGAATTAACATAGTAATTAGCTACACCGACCGGGGGGTTGATTGCTTAGATCGACGACATTAGACACTAGTCGATTAGAGGTCGTCTATTAGATTAGTGAAAGGGCGTCTCATAAGCATTAGTAACCGTGTTGAACGTGTTTATGAGACACTATCTTAGGAGCTTATGGTATTGATTAGACTATATAATTGCTAATTAATGCACGTGTTCACCTAAGCCTCACGAGGGATTGGTCTACACATAAGGGTGATAGCCTTTAACTTAACCCATATTTATAGGTTCATTCATGCAATTGATTTGTTAACTCATTGAATTACCCACAAAACGGAAGCACCCTAGGCAATACCCTTCTTTTGCACTTTCTCTCGAAAGTTAGATAGCTTATTATTACTTTTGTCTATTTCTTGTTTATCTTAGTTAATCTAGTTTAATATTTTTGTTCTTATTCCCAAAAATCCAAACAAACACGTGTAGTTACTACAATAGCATGCATACTCGTAACTTTAGGGATTCACGAGCACTCAATTAGGTCCTTGGAACGAAATTTTACTTGGTATACTTATCGTACTACTAACGAACCCATACGCTTGTGGGGATCGTATAGTTGTAAAAAGTGTGCAAAAATACATCCAAGTCAATGGCGCCGCTGCCGGGGATTTAAGCGAGTGTTATTAGTGAAACTTAGAGTTTGTTGAGTGTTTTTGATAGTAGCATTTCTTTTTCGTTATCTTGTTTTTCGTTTCTCTTTGTGGGCTTTGATACTTGTCTTTTGTAGGTGTATGATCACAAGATCTCGTGGAGGAAACCTTGAACCATTAGACCTTGAGATCGAGGCACACGCAAGAAGAAGAAATCGAAGTAGAAACCGTCAAAGAGTCATAGAAGAACCACTTGAGATGGAAAACATTGAAGAGATGAATCCTCCACCGAATGGAGAAGATGAGCTTCAAAGGGAGAATCATCAAGTTGGAAATCAAGTTGGAGGGAATCCACTTCAAAACCCAAACCCACCACCAAATCTCCAATTCCCCAATCCACAATATCCACCTCAAAACCTCTTTCCATATCAAGGATACAATCCTTATCCTTATCCACCTCCACAACAAGCCTACTATCCACTACATCAACACCCATATCCTCCTCCTTACCAATATCCTCCACCTCAACAAATTCAAGAGGAATACATCCCTCCTCCTCCACATATGGAAGAACCTCAACGTGTTTACCATGGAAGGCCAATGAGGGAATATTTTGAGCCTCAACCTAGGGAACATTACGATGGGTTGGCAAGACCAAGGGTGGAGGCGAACAACTTCGAGATTAGTGCCTCTCTATTAAGGATGTTGAGGGAGAGACAATTTGAAGGAAGGACGGAGGAAGGATTTGAGGAAGACCCGAATGAACATCTTGCTCAATTCTTGGAGATAGCAGACACTCTCAAGCAAAATGGAGTTTCGGAAGATGCTAAAAAGATGAGGCTATTTCCGTTTACATTGTCGGGGAAAGCAAAAGCTTGGCTACATTCAAGCATTCCCGCCGGAGAAGTGAGGACGTGGGAAGATTTGAAGAAAAGATTCCTATTGAAGTACTACCCTCCTTCAAAGACGATGGAAGCCAAGCAAAAGATCTCTACGTTTAAACAAGGTCCAAATGAGGGAATCAAAGAAGCATGGGAAAGATTTACGAGTCTTCTCATCACATGCCCCCATCATGGTTTCCCAATTGAACAAACAACTTGTTGGTTCGTTGGTGGGTTGCGATTGGAAGATCAACACCACATTGACGCTTGTGCGGGGGGTTCAATTTGGATGAAGTCGGTAGAGGAGATCAATGACATAATAGAGGGGATAGCAAGCAATACTTTCAAGACGAGAGTGGACCGTGGAGCACAAAATCGGGTAGCCCAAGTGGATGCTAATGATAGCATAAGAGCAATGATGTCTACACTCATTGAAAAGGTAAATGTTTTATCTCAAACAAGAGATAATCATTTATCCTTTGTGCAAGAAGATCCTCAATTGGGACATATGGAAGAAGTGCAATACATGGGTCAACAAGGATATCCACAAAATTTTCAAGGGAACCGACAATATCAAGGCCAACCACCATATCAAAATCGTGGTCAAGGATATCAAGCACCTCCTCAAAACCGATTCCAAGGGCAATCTTCATCATCTCAAGGTCAAGGGGGACCATCCCCTCAATACCAAGCTCCTCTAAACCCGAATTTTCGGAGGAATGACAATTTGTCATATGCCAATCCTAAGGGTGTTATTCAATATCCTCCCGGATTTGATCCCGGAGCAAAACTCCCAAGTGGAGAAGGAAAATCCTCCACGGATGAGCTTCTTGCACTCCTCATGAAGAGAATGGAGGCAAGTGAGAAGAAATCCGAAGCATCCGACTCCATCCTTGCCCAACTTGTGAGTAACCAAAAATCTACCGAATCAATGCTTGCTCAACTCACGAGTAACCAAAAATCAATGGAATCCATGATTGGCCAACTTATGAGTAATCAAAAATCAATGGAATTCCAAATGGGTCAATTGGCAACTTCCATTGGATCTCAACATACAAAGGGTAAATTGCCCTCAAACACCGAGGTAAACCCACGTGAGCATTGTAATGCTATTACAATTTCAAGTGGTGAACATTATGGAGTTTCTTCAATTGAATTGGAAGATGGTGAAGTGTTGAAGGCAAAAGAAAAGGAGGAAGAGGAAAAGAAGAGGATAGAGAAAGTTGGAAGTGAAGAGGGTGCTCCAAGAATTCCAAAGTGGAGAATTGCAAAAGATTTGAAGAAGAAGAAGCTTGAGGTACCTTGTGATAAATGGGGGGTGCCTATTACATATGAGCCACTTCCATACCCGGGAAGATACATGAAGAAAATGGATGAGAAGTTTGGGAAGTTTTTGGATATCTTCAAGAAAATCCACATTGATCTTCCACTTTCGGATGCTTTAGAGCAAGTACCTCATTACATGAAGTTTCTAAAGGATGCAATAGCAAACAAGAAGAAACTAGTGGATGATGAGAAGATTAAGTTGACCGAAGAGTGTAGTGCTATCCTTCAACGAACTCCTCCCGAAAAGCTCAAGGATCCGGGTAGTTTCACTCTCCCATGTGAGATTGGTGATGGTCCCATGATGAAAGCTCTTTGTGATTTGGGAGCTAGCATCAATTTGATGCCACTTTCAATCTTCAAGCGTTTGGGACTTGGAGAAGTAGTGCCCACATCAATTACTCTCCAATTAGCGGATCGTTCCATCACCCATCCTAAAGGGATCATTGAAGATGTATTGGTGAAGATTGACAAGTTCATCATTCCGGCCGACTTTGTGGTGTTAGATATGAAAGAAGATGCAAATATCCCATTGATTCTTGGGAGGCCGTTTCTTGCCACGGGGGGAGCAAACATAAATTTGAGAAAAGGAGAGGTAACATTGGAGGTGAATGGAGAGAAAGTGATTTTCTCCAAGTATGGCTCAATTGAGAGTTCCCCAAGAAAGAAGGAATCCCCCTCCATCCAAGAATGTGACATTTATGTGCAAGAGCCATTACCAAAAGTCCCATTGAAAGATCCGGGAGATGATAACAAATTGAAGCAAACTCCCAAACTTGAGCAAAACTCAAGTTTGGGGGAGTTTTATAAGGAGAAGAGTTTTGATAAGTTCCTTGAGGGTAGTGAAGATGAAGAGGGAAGAAGGAAGAGTTCAAAGGAGAGAAAGATGGAGAAGGGATTTGAAATTGGAGATACGGTGGTATGGGGCACCTTGGGAGTGATGGAAGTCCTTGGAAAAATGAAGCTCAAAGAACGAAAAATGTTGGTCATGAAGAAATTGGTCTATGGAGGAGGCATTGCGTTGAAAAGTGAGGAGGATGAAGTGTTCATCACCGATGAGCACAATGTCAAGTACTATCATCCTCCATTCAAAGAAAGGGAAGTATGAACTTGTTAAGTTCCGTCCGGCATAGGATGTTAAACCTAGCGCTAAATGGGAGGCAACCCATTTTTACTTGCTTTATTTCAATTTTGTTCATTTTATTTGCTTTGTTAGTTTAGTTTGATGTGTTTGTGAGTTTTGATGTAGTTGGAGAAGCTTGGATCGAATGGACAAGTGGATTGAAAGTGGAACTTTGTGCTAGAAAGAAAGTGTAGCTATAGCAATCGTAAGAGGTACGCCCACCCCAATTCTTAGGAATTGCATAGCAATTACTAAGTTTGGGGGGTAGTGGAATTTATATTCTTGTTCATGACATTGATTGTTTAGCTACTCTTAGTGTTAATTGTTGGGATAGTGGCCCATGTGTGTAGATTTGTATGGTTAGCACTTGGTGTCAATATCAATGCAACACTATTTTTCCAAACTTTTAATTGCTTTGCAATGAAAAAGTTTGGGGGGGTATGTTCGTTTTCACACTTTCTATTGACACCAATGTGTACTCTTGTGTATGTGTGTAATTTGAGCTTTAATGATCATTGAGACACATTTGATGGTGATTTGTTGTGAATTTGATTCCTTGAATGTGTACATGATTGGAATGAATCATCTTGTTTGTGTTGTTGTCATCTTGTTGCCTATGGATGTTTTGCATGCACAATGAGTTATGTGTGATGATGATTGATGAATGTTTGAGTCTTGAATGAACCGGTGAGAGTTGAGCTTTGAACCGAGCATTAATCCGGTTTATTTCATTTGTGAGTGAATCAATTCATTGCTTGCTTTTCTAGAACTTGCCCAAGTTCTTGCTTGAAATCATGCTTGTGTGATACTTTGAGATATGATGTAGGCCATCTTTCGTACTACACGTCATTTAGCCAAAATTTTCCCAATAACCAAAGTAATATTCCGTAGTTAGCCCGTTTGAGCTTGATTTCCCATTTTCTTGTCAACCTACAATGTTTAACCACTTAGCCTTTTGAGCCTTTGATATCCAAATCTAGTGGAGAATAAAAAGAAAGTGGTAAAACATGTGCTTTAGTGCCTTTGGTTTGAAGAGAAAATTGGCAAAGTTGTGGAAAGAGAAAAAAAAAAGAGATGGAAGTGAAGAAAATAATTGAGAAAGAAAAGAGGGACAATGAGCCCCAAGAGCTTAAAAAGAAAAGAAATTTTCTACAAAAAGATGAGGAGATGATTGCTGGTGAGAAAGTTGAATGAAAAGTGAGAATGAAGGTGTATAAACCTTATGAGCATAAGTTTGATGTGTTGAAAAACAACTTTCGTTCTCCACTAGACAAGTCACTTCCTCCATATTCATCATACCCCGTCCAAAGAGCCAACGTTACGTCCTTGGTTAAGACCTATTGATCTCATAGTTGAACATGTTTGTGGTGGAAAGATGGTAGAGCTTGGGCAAGCTTATGGCAATTGCAATGCGTGACTTGATTGATGAGTGTCTATTGTCCTTAATTTGTTTGAGTGTTTGAGAGAAACACTATGTCTTGTGAGTTGAACTTGAGCATTTGGATATTGTCATCACCATCACTTGTTATTGTATGTTGAGCATGTGTGGGGTAATTAGTTTGATTTTCAATATTGAACTTGTGATCATTTTTGAGAATGTATCTTGAGGAAGAAGAATTCATTTCATGACATTTGATACGTGGGATCTTTCATTGATCATCTAGTTGTAAATTTCACCCTCACATTGTAATTCTTTCGTTGCTCGAGGACGAGCAACACTTTAAGTTTGGGGGAGTTGATTCGGGTGGAATTTACACTATTTAGATGCATATTTGAAGCTCATTTGATGTTGATTTCATTGAATTATACATTGAATATGATTGTTTAAGCCGAAATGAGAGAAAGGTTGTGTTTTGTCGATTTTGTAGGAAATACGATGGAATTTGGAGCAAAACACCAACCATACTTTACTGTATCAGGAATAGGAGTGCACGGTTGGATTCGTCTCGAAAAACGGAGTGGAATGAAAAAAAGAATCGAGTCAATCGGAGGTCGGAAGCTCGAGATACGAAGAGACGAAAAAGCATACCCGGGTAGAAACGACCCGGGCGGGTCACTTCGACCCGGGCAGAGCCAAAAATGAAGTAGCTTCGAATTTTGCCCGGGTGAAACCCACCCGGCCGGGTGGTTTCGACCCGGGCAAGGCCCCAACATGCATTGCTTCGTCTTTTGGCCGGGTGGCATGCCCGGGTGGGAGCCACCCGGCCGGGTCACTTCATTTTCGGGGTTTTTGGCCCATTTTCTCCATATTTCAAGGGCCTAATTGCAAAATTAATTCAAGACTTCTACCCCAACTATAAATAGCTCCAATTTGAGTTTTAAAAAGGGGTCTTACTCCTTTTACAAGCAATTCCACACACACATTCACATAGTTGTAGGTGTTCTTCATTTTTAGTTTAGATTCTTCATTAGATTAGATAGATTAGTGGTTTTTACTTCAAATCAAGCTACGATTATCATCGGGCATCGTCTATTACATCGTTTTGTAGCTACATTTTCATGATCAAGGTGATATTAATCTATTTTGCAATTTATTTTGGTATTTTCTTAAATTCTTCAATCTCTTGTTATTCTACTATGAGTTTGATGTTATTAGTTGTTTTAACCATGGAATTCTCTTCTAGAACCATGGGCTAAACTCTTATTGCCTTGGGTGTGAATGTTTTGATGGGTGTTTAGTGTAATTATAGATTAATTGCATGATTAGCTTAGGAATTGGGTGCATATGTTTCTAGTGTTGTAATTTCCATGATTCAATTGATTAATTCACCCTATTAGCTAGCATTGTTAGTTTTGTCGACTTCAACGACCGTATTGGGTTGCATGATTAAGAGTGTGTGTATGAGCTTGAATTAATCAATTAGAATTAACATAGTAATTAGCTACACCGACCGGGGGGTTGATTGCTTAGATCGACGACATTAGACACTAGTCGATTAGAGGTCGTCTATTAGATTAGTGAAAGGGCGTCTCATAAGCATTAGTAACCGTGTTGAACGTGTTTATGAGACACTATCTTAGGAGCTTATGGTATTGATTAGACTATATAATTGCTAATTAATGCACGTGTTCACCTAAGCCTCACGAGGGATTGGTCTACACATAAGGGTGATAGCCTTTAACTTAACCCATATTTATAGGTTCATTCATGCAATTGATTTGTTAACTCATTGAATTACCCACAAAACGGAAGCACCCTAGGCAATACCCTTCTTTTGCACTTTCTCTCGAAAGTTAGATAGCTTATTATTACTTTTGTCTATTTCTTGTTTATCTTAGTTAATCTAGTTTAATATTTTTGTTCTTATTCCCAAAAATCCAAACAAACACGTGTAGTTACTACAATAGCATGCATACTCGTAACTTTAGGGATTCACGAGCACTCAATTAGGTCCTTGGAACGAAATTTTACTTGGTATACTTATCGTACTACTAACGAACCCATACGCTTGTGGGGATCGTATAGTTGTAAAAAGTGTGCAAAAATACATCCAAGTCACCCGCCGGACATAGATTGGGGTACATGCAATTGTCATGGCACCAATATAGATTGGGGTATATGCAATTGTGTAATACTCGTCTCTCCCTTCAAAAGTTAATTATTAATTTTCTCTCCTTTTAAAAGTTAATTATTATTATATTATTGTTATACGCTAAGTCATTTGTAACTTCCTTCTCTCTAAATTTCTCTACCTTCTCTCTGCACATTTCTACATCCTCCATCACCGTCCACCGCTTCAATCAAGTTGCTTCCTTCTCCACTCTGCACTGTCGCCCGTCCCGTCACCACACCGCTGTCTGTTGTGCCACCACACCGCTGTTCTCTTCTTCATCTTTTTCAATAAATCATCAAGTGGGGTTAGAGGTTTATTTTTAGGATATTAGTTGGGATCAATGGATGGATTCTCCCTGACGGCGCTACGGTGGCCAATCGGGTGAGTCATCCGTTGATCCCTTTTATTTTCTGTATTTATTTCAGTTTTTTTATTTCTTGCCTTTTTGGTTGTTTCTGCGCTTTTATTTTCTGTTGATGTTTTCTCCATCTCGTTTGTTTTCTTAGTTAGATTTTCAGTTTTTTTGTTATGAAGCCCCTTCCCCAATTTTGGTGGTTTTTTTCTTCCCCTGTAGTGTTTCTTCCCTTACGGTGTTTGGCAGTGCTTTGCGTTTTTTTGTGTTGGCCTCGGTGGAATTTGGCTTTTGAGATGTTGGGTGCTTGGTTCCTGATTTTCCTCTTTTAGGACGGACCCGTGGTGACTTGGTTATGTGGGATGAATATGGCGCTAGGTGATTCTTTGTCTTTTATTTTTCTATCTTTTGTTTTCTTGATTTGTTGATACCTTAGTGTGTGGGGTGTCTCGATTCGAGAAATGGAGATTTGTGCTTCTTTTGTGGACAAAGTTGTCGCTCGTTGATTTACTTTCTCACAATTGGAGGTGACAACGACCAGGGACGGAACCAGGATTTGGGGGCGAGGGGGGCCAAAAATTACAATTTAACACTAACATATTTTCTATATAAAATTATATATATATATATATATATCAACATTTATCATTAAATATTTTAAAATATATAAATATAACATTAATATATTGAAACTTAAAAAGTCTCACTTGCATGTTATGCATATGTGTTGTGTGGATTTTGCAATTTTTTTTAATATAGATTAAGTGGGATCTTATAAATCTAAACAATTAAATAATATATAATGATTAAAAAAAAGCACAATATAACGTAATAAATAGAAAAAAGAAATTGGACGTACGTAGAACCAAATTTTTTATATATTTATGCAATTTGGACGGGCTTGATCTTTGGACTCAATTCTCAAATACCCAATAAAAAATATATCATATACACATTAGTAAAGTAGGAGCCCAAATCAATAAATATAAATATAATTTATTATATATATATATTAGCTCATTATTAAAAATATAGTAGTAAAACTTTAAAAAAAAATTGAGGGGGGCCATGGCCACCCCAATATACATATAGTTCTGTCCCTGACAACGACGCCGTTTGAATCTGTTTGGTTTGAAGATTTGAAGATCTAGAGCTTGAATTTGGTTTTTCACTTTTTTTTTTGAAGGTAAAGATGGAACGTATATTACTCCGAGTATAAGAGGTACTCAACGCCCATTACAATAAGAATGCTATTTAATTAGAAATACATGACCAAAGGGACTTGTTCCCAATCAAAAAAGGATAGTCCCGTAACGTCGGGTTTGTGGGCTCTGAGCCATTTCCACGAGCTGAATTTAATCGAAACCAAGATCTCCTCCGAGGTTGTTGTACCGTCGTTAAAAATCAGCTCGTTACGATTTCTCCATAGTCTCCATAGCGTCTCCATAGTCTCCATAGCGTGCACTGCCAAATCAGTCCGAGCATTTTCCTAATGAGATTGTTTTTCCCCATGCTGCAGAAGTCTCTGTAATGATCTTTAGTGTATTTTTGGTGTCCCACCAAAAATTACTTTTTTTATACTTTTTATTATCTCTCCGGTCCTACTTCTTCAATCTACTACACATATATAGTATTATATTAGTATAAGAATTTTGTCTTTTTAAATGTACTAGAATACTGAGGGAAAAAATGGTAATAGATGAACCCCAACATTTTGAAAGCTGTAAAAAAAATTTCTTTT
Organism: Galeopsis tetrahit; assembly: GCA_963675135.1. NCBI lineage: Eukaryota > Viridiplantae > Streptophyta > Magnoliopsida > Lamiales > Lamiaceae > Galeopsis > Galeopsis tetrahit. Next base: position 18,526,305 of record OY776121.1, on the reverse strand, counting down.
TTGCAGTTTCAAGTGTTAGGTGCAATATATTGTGTAATATAAATCTTTTGTCTGGTTAAATGTATATAGAATACAAGACGAAAATAAAAGGTTGTCTTATTAAATTTATATAGAATACAAGACGGAAAGATATTGTAATAGACAAGAACACTCAACCAATTGAAAGCTATAAAATTGTTTTGGCCCTTTTATGTAAACTTGCTATCAATAATGAAAGGTATATATATCCAAAATTTTATACTTTACGTTCCATTTTAAATTCATCATTAAATTTTATCCACTCTATTCCATTTTAAATTCATCATTTCTAAAATTTAGACGTTTAAATTAGGTTCATAATTTCTTAATTTAATAATAAAATATTTTTTTTCACTTTAAACTTTATTTACTACTAAAAATGTTTCATTAACCTCTACTTTATATCATTTAATACTAATAAATAATTTACACATTAACTTTGTAAAACTCGTAAATGTTCAATCTAAAATGAGACAAAGTGAGTAATGGTTTTTCTCACATTTTTTCTCCCATGAATTCTTTTCTTTCACATAGTATTTAAGATATTAACAAGGGAGGATTGGCTTCTAATACAAAAGTTGGCCTTTAAGAGTTTAATGATACATGGCATTGAAATACTTGGTAGGACATACAAATTAGAAGGGGCAAAGACCATTGTGCCCTTTAATTCAACTAATGCAATTTTAGTTTTGAAAGGTGTCAAAAAAATCTCAAACGTCGATGTCCAATCAATCTGCAAAAGACTTGGGCCTATTTGACCAATCATTATGTAGTTTTACTAATTTACGCAAAAAAAATAATAATAATAATAATTCAAATTTTACTTGAACTTTTTTTATTCATTTTTTCCAAAAATTTAAGTGTCAGATTTTTTATTAAATTTTTTAAATTATATTTTATTCAGATATTTTTATTCAAAATGGATTTTTTAAAATCTTTTTTTTCTCTCTTCGTTCAGAAGTAATTTTTGACTTTTCAAATTATATCTTTCTATCAACTTAATTCAATTTTTTTATTCAAATATTTAATTTATATTTTATTCAATTTTTTTGTTGAATTTTTTTTTCAAAATTTCCGAGTCAATTTTGTTAGTTCGTTTTTCTTTATTTAAATTTTTTAATTTATATTTTTTACATAATTAAATATTAAATATCGACATATATATTGAATATGACATATTGAATATTGACATATATATTGAATATGATATATTGAATTTTGACATATTGAATATTGAATATTAAACACTGAATATCCATATATATTGAATATAATTAAATATTGAATATCAACATAACACCGAACATCAAAAAGCACTATTATACATTAAGTTATAAATTAAAAAAGTTAGTAATTAGACAAAAATAGCACTTACATTGGTTCACACGATAAAATGATATAAATTAGCTAACCTATGAGGATTCTTCTACCAAAAAATACATGTATTTCTCAAGGCAAATCCCAATTGGAAATTGCATATCCATATCAACACACCAGATCATACTGGATCAAAGGCTAAAATCTCGAAATAATATCACAGTTAAGAATCATACCAACTATACTACTGAGTCTATATACTTCATACAAATAATTAATTTCAAGCTATTATTCAGAATTCTCAACTAATTAGTCAAAATAAAATGAGACTATACTGATTCTTTTGTGCTATAAACATCAAATACTAATTCAGTTACCAATTGTTGAACTAATGAGCATCTCATATGTTTCCATAGTCTCAAACATATGATCTGGACATGCAAAAATTCTTCTTAATACTACAAATAGAGGATAAAATCACAAATTAGTTTGGTGATAGTGAAAATGGAACAGGCCGACAACTAAACGAGGGATGCGTGCCGAAAATCGCATTGAGAATACTCAACCCTCGGACAGTGAAAGTGCATCGCCTCTCCATCCTTCTCTTCACGACTTAATGAAGAAGATACTCCTACACAAAATTCTTGCTAACTTAAATTCAATAAATCAAGAAAACACTCCCAACAAAATCCACAAATCTAATTCAAAAACTAAAGAAAGAGTACACAAATAGCCTACTTGGCTGCGTGGGCCCAGGGATTGTTGAAAACCATATATCAAAAACAGCAAATTCTTTAACTAAAGAGGCGTAAATTGGGACATTTTCGGGTTTAAATCATTTCATTACAGTTTCTGATAGATTTGCAGACATGGATAAAGCTTGATCTACAAAACCAGACATTGTGGGAGCTGAACCCGACCCGAATACCTGCTTTTTTACCGCTTGGAATGAGTGACCCGGATCTGGATCCACGTACTCTGTTTTTCCCGTGACGCCATTGATCGGATTTTTAGTATTTTGAGTTTTAAGATTTTTGGGAAGAAATTCTAAGAAAATAAAAACTTATTTTCAGTAATAATAATCAGTGCAAAACAATAAGAAAAGAATTAGATCCAAAATTAAAAATAAACATTGTATTAAAAGTTTTTTTGAAAATAGAGTAAAAAAATATGTTCTCATAGATGTAGATCTGGGACTTGAGAGAAAGAAACTTCAGAAACAAAAAATCAAACCCATAATTTACAGCTATCGATAGAGTTGGAATTACAAAGAAATAAGAAATACCATTATTTCAGACACAAAAAAATTCAAAACATCTAAGAGTCGAATGAGATAAGTGAAAAAGATGTTGTACTAAAAACGAGAAAGCACAGATCCGTAGAAGAGAGAAGGAAGGGCTTACCTGTAATTCCCACTCCACGAATTTATCTTTTTTTTCTCAATTCCCACTCCAAAAATATTTCTAACATATATAATCAAGTTGGAAAATTCATAGAAAGAAATAATGGAAGAAATAATAGAAAACTTATTTTCAGAAAACCCTAGATCTACGCCGCCATCACGCGAGCGGCGTAGATCGGAGAAGACGAGCACCTTGACGGGGCATTCAGGCTCTACAAGGGCGGCAAGGGCTCCCCTCGAAAATTAAAAAATGGAAGTCTAGATTATAGAGGCAGACCTTTCAAATTTTCAGATATTAGTTATCAAATTTTAGAGCGGAATCGACGGAGATGAAGCATCGTCGGCGTGAAATAGACGGAGATGAAGCATCGTCGGCGAGAGAGAGTTTCGACGTTGCCCGAAACATACAAATCTCCATATTGAAGATCGAAGCCAACATGGAAAACGAGAGCTCCCACCATGGAAATTTCTGGTTCTTTCTTCAAAAGACCTCGATCTCTTTTTTTCCTAGATCCGTCGCCATGGCATGAAGGCAGTAGAAGATCTGAGCGCAAGATAAATTTTGTCGAATTTGTGTGTGATGAGATTGAGAGAGAATTCGTGTGCTTTGGGATTTGTGAGAGATTGTTTGAAATTTGAATCTGCTTTTGCGTAGGATGAGGGCATATAATTCAAGAATGAAGGATATAATAGACAATTTACTTTGAAATTTGTATTGACAAGTGGAATAATTTTCCTCATGAACTTACTAACACTAAAGGGGCAATTTATGTATCAGTGGGTCAATAATCTCTATTAACAAACACCATAATTATCACCCGAAAACTGCAAATAGATGATCGATTTTTAATTAGTAGTACTAGTCGTAAATAATTTTCTTTCATGTTTTGGTGCATGGTTTATGTGCCATTGAACGCTAGCCTCCTGACCAAGTTTATTACCCCAATATTCGTCCAAAAAATAGTTACATTTGACTTTATACATAAATTAAAAAAAATAATAAATGTTATCAAATTTAATTAATATGTCCATTTTTCCTTTAATGTTTCATTAATTTGGTGTAAATTTCAAAGCAATAAATAATTATGAAGTAAGTTTAATTAGTGATAAAATTATTAATAAAACATTTAATTCTCCCTTCTATTCAAAATATAAGTCGTTTTGGCCTTTCGTTTTCTTTTCAAAATATAAGTCGTTTTGCACTTTTCAATGCAAATTAATTACATTTATTCCAAATTTATCTTTAAAATTAATAAATATTTACATACATGTATTTTTTTTAACGAGAATTACAAACATTGATTAAGGGTAAAATGAGAAGTTAATTATTTTCTTAATATGTGTGTGTGAGTTTAGGATGACATATATTTTGAATAGGAGGGAATAGTACTTAAGTAAAAGAGGAAATGTGGCAATAATTTGAGATATCCGAAAAAAAAAGGTGACTATTTTTGTGGAATGATGGGAGTATATTGCTAAATTGAGGAATACTTGTCCCCTTACATACTTTAAACAATGATATCTTAAAGGTTTGACTTCTAAACCCTGCATTCCTCATTTTAGGATGCAAATTTCTAACACAACCTATGAGATGAATTAGGAAAAAGGCTTTTGATGCATGAAAGTGTCTCAAATGTAGTGAAAATCGTTCATTTGATAACGAAATATTCGGATTAACACAATATCAATTAAGGATAAACCTTAAGAATTTTCATATAGTATTCTAAATGTTTTAATGACAATAAAATAAATGGACTTGAATGGATGTATCGGAACTAATCTTGACTTAATTAAATAGATTGCAGACAATTAAAAAGAAACTCTTCGTTTGCAGCTTCATTCTCCATCAGCTTTCATACAGCAACATGCGCCAGTTCCTTTTGCTTATCAGAAATCAAAGTCGTTGATGTGTATATGTCATTGACTTGATTTTTACCCTTTGGTTCTCACGTTGCTTATCAGAAACCAAACGGTATCAGAGGGTAATTATCAAAAATGGACACAACGTGAGAATCAAAGGGTGTCGGAGTTGTTGTGTATATGTCATTGTCTTAGTTTACACTAAACGTCAACCAGTTCAAGACATCGTGTTCACTAAGTGATAAGTAAATCCGATAACATCTTACTAGGGAAGGTTCAAAGCCTGAAGTTACCTATCCCGATGCAGTAACGGTTCGTCAGAACTTTCATATGGAGTCACATGCATTAATTTCATTCATGTGAGGGATTGTTGGAAAATGTTGGTTTTGACCACATTTTATAAAATATTAAGTGACAAATTTATAATCCGTTTTGCGTAAATGGATTTAATTGATTTGATTTATTAAAATCAAATTTTGGGTGAATAAGAAATTAATATTAAAGTTGGTCATTTAATGTGTGGATAAATACAATATTGAATGTATTTATAATGGTAATAGTGATGGGTTGTGGATTGTGACTTGACATGAAATGTAATGTAATGTCTTTTAGTGAATAATTGATTGTTTCAAAGGTTGTATCTTTTAGAATTATTGTATTAATTTGAGAGACACATCTTTTGGTGAATAGTTGATTGTTTCAAAGGTGGTGTCTTTTAGAATTATTATGTTAATTTAAAAGGCATACCTTTTGGTGAGTAGTGCTTATTTCTAAAGGTGCAACTTTTGAGAAAATAAGCTTATGGTGAAAAGTCACACATATTACCTAAAGATTGTTGGAAGTCTATAAATAGACCCCCCTACATTGGTCATTTTTTCATTCGAAAATTCATTCCATCTATTTATGGTCAAGAGTTGAAAACTTGAGTTTTGAAATTTGAGTTAAAACTACAATATGCATACTTAGCATTTTAGAGTTGTAGTTACTACATTAGAGTCAAGTCGAAAGTTCCGGATACTTGTTTGCGATTCGCCGATAGCTTTCGTTTCGTAGTGCAACGAGCGAAAGGCTCTAAAGTCGTATCTTGGGGACGTCTTACGGAGATAGAGTCAAACTATAGCTTCGACTTTCATTCGTAATGAGTCTGTCATGCATAAGTCATCTTCATCTACACATACCTTCATTTTTTCCAACAATAATTGTTGGAAAATGTTGGTTTTGACCACATTTTATAAAATATTAAGTGACAATTTTATAATCCGCTTTGCTTAAATGAATTTAGTTAATTTGATTTCTGAAAACTAAATTTTAGGTGAACGAGAAATTAATATTAAAGTTGATCATTTAATGAGTGAATAAATATATTGTTGAATGTACTCCCTCCGTCCTACTATAAGTTTCCCACTTTCCTTTTTTGGATGTCCCACTATAAGTTTCCCATTCCATTTTTGGTAAATTATTTTCTCTCTCCCAATCACATCACTTACTCTTTATCTATTATTTTATTATACTTCATCTCATACTAATCTATTATTTTCTCTCTCACCATCACATCACTTGTACTACATCTATTATTTTATCATATTCCTTAATCAAAACACCCAAAAGAAGTGGGAAACTTATACCGGGACGGAGGGAGTATTTATTATTATGATAATGGTAATCTATTGTGACCTATATATAGATATAAAATGTCATGTCTTTTGGTGAAATGATTTTATTCCAAAGGTTGTATCTTTTAAAATAATTATACGGAGTATTAATTTAAGAGATATACCTTTTGGTGAATAGTTGATTATTCTAAAGGTTGTTTCTTTTAGAATTATTGTGTTAATTTAAAAGACATACCTTTTGTGAATAGTTGCTTATTTCTAAAGGTTGCAACTTTTAGAAAAAATAAGTTTATTGTGAAGAGTCACGCCTATTACCTAATTAAAGACTATTGGAAGTTTATAAATAGATCCCCCTACATTAATCATTTTATTAATTCGGAAATTCATTCCACTGATTCATGGTCAAGAGTTGAAATCTTCAGTTAAAACTACAATATGCATACTTAGCATTTTAGAGTTGTAGTTACTACATTAGAGTCGAGTCGAAAGTTTCGGATACTTGTTTGTAATTCGCCGATAGCTTTCGATTCGTAGTGCAACGGACGAAAGGCTCTAAAGTCGTTGTATCTTGGGGATGATTGTCATGATCCCTATTGCACCGGAGTACGGGGCAATAACGTCTTACGGAGATAGTCAAACTCTAGCCTCGACTTTCATTCGTAATGAGTCTGTTATGCATAAGTCTTCTTCGTCTACACATACACCTTAAATTTTTTCAACAAAGTCAGCAGGATGTTTAAGTTAAAAGTTTTGACACAAAAACTAAAATGCATGTTACAAGTCATGCGTGAATGTAAACAAAAATCTTATCAGAGTCATCAGAAGTATACAACATTAAATAAGTTTTCATCAAGTAATTGAGCGTTGTAAATGGTAGCAATCATAATTAAATGGAACAGACATATTATTAATGGAAAAACCTTCAATATACATATTTATGGAGTAATGTATGTCCCTTACAAGTTAGTCGGCTTACATGTCCTCTAGATCTAATTATCATACGAGATTTGATCTACTTGTAAGTATTGTGCCCGGCCTTTTTCAAACATCTAATACTTATATACGAGACTTTCGTCACTATATCTATCTACGATAAGACAAACCAAATGTAAAACAATCATAATGGCCTTACAGATCGAATTACCACCCACCTAGTTTTCTTAAAGAGTTTGAGTTCGAAAGTAGCGCTTTAACCAAATGTATGAGTCCGCACTTTTTTGCCTAACATAAGTCATATCAAATATTGTATTTACACTTAACCTTAAATCATAAATCTTAGTATCTTAAGTCTTAATGATACATTTACCTATCCCCTTATATACGGAGTAATAGGGAGTTCTTATTTTTTTATGTGTTGATCTTTTATAAGTTTGGATGATTATGTGTCGGATTTATAAAGAGTACTTGTGATGTATTGATAATAATGATGTGTAATGTGTATTAATACCATATATAAATATAGTTAAAATATGAATAGTATAACTCAATCAATTCCTAATTAATATATATATATTATTACTAAAAATATAATTATAATATATTTTTCACATAATTATAATAATAAAAAAGTGATAGAATTCCAACGAAAATTTTCAAATCTGTTATTTAATAGTATATAATAAATTGGTTTAAATAATTTATAAATTTATGTATTTAGTAAGTGAAGCTTTAATATATATATATATATATATATATATTATAAAATTTTAAAAATATATATTATTTTGATATATTTATATTATTATTGTTTTTTATGATGGGAAAATTAATTTATACATATGTAAAACATTATGTTGTAAATTTTAATGAGTTGCACGTGTAATACGCGAGATCTCATCTAGTTTTCATATGTTAATATCATATCTTATAAATATCCATATAAGCCATATATTAAGTGTTTAACGATTTGCCAAATTAAAGCTTTTGACATTAAGTCTTTCATGTCACACATAAGTTTATGTATCATGTTCCTTAATTCCACTCCAATACTAACACATTATTCCTTAAGTCTAGTATCAACAAGTAACACAATATTCACAATATTCATACTACGCACAAGTCAAACTCATATAGTTCATATATCCATATACTAATGTATACATATTAATAATTTTACTAAGTGAAATAAACATACATGCTAGCTTTTTTTTATCAGTAAAAAAAATTTCATTTATAAAAAGATGAGTACGGGTACTCAACTCTTACAAAAATGTCTAATAGTCCCAGAAACAATCAGAGTAATTCTAAAAAGATTTCTATGAAAAATAATCATTATAAATCTAAAGTTCAAAAGATGAGGCTCTCCTCTTCCAGTATCAATGGGGTGGATTACATACTTCCATCCAAATTGGTGTTGCCATTGTTTTTCTAGCACCTTTTCCAAGCAAAAAATTGAATTGTAATAGATTTGTACCCGGTTTCGGAGCTTCTTGTTGTATCCACCCATTGATTGTACATGTCTCAAATCACCCTACTCTCTTTACATGTGAAAAGTAAATGAGAGATACTTTCTACTTCTTCTCTGCACATTGAGCATTTCACATTTCCTAAAATGATTATATTTCATATTTCCTCCAATCAATGATTATATTTCATATTTCCTCCAATCAAGGGTAACATTATGGTTACTCAAGTACATCAGTTTTATATTGTCGCAAAACATAAATGCATGGAGTTTTTGTTAGATCTATATAATAAATAAATAAAAAAAAAAGATAGAGTTCAACGTGAACCAAGTTCAAACAAGTATTAATCATCTGGAATACTCATATTTTATAAATCTCTAAAAAAGCATATACAGATTTTACGTCAACCTCATAATTTGTAGTTAAGAAAAGAAAAATATCGCTTTCTTAAATATTTAACGGCAAAATGAGGCTAATAATGTATGAAATGAATATTATTTTATCATACAACTTGTTTGTAAATTTATCACTTTAGTTATATGTATATTTTTTTTTCAAAGTCAGATTTGTTAGGTGACTTATAAGTTTAATTCATTTTTTATTTAACTAACCTAAACTTTATTTAGTCCACTCCTCTATACATTCATATGAGAGCTAATTTCCACACGTATCCTTCTCTTGTCGATTTTGTGTGTATCTTTTTTATAGTTAGCTGTTTCATTTTGTAAGGAATAAGTATATAATAACATATTTTAGGCAAAGCCTTATGTTTTTTTTTTTTTTTTTTTTTTTTGATGGAAGCAAAGCCTTATGTAAATAAGTCACACCATGCATTTTACGTGTATCTTTTTACATGATTAAATTTAATAATTTTATGTGTATTCCATAACACATTTGAAAATTGCTATTAAAAATTAGTAAAGGTAGAGTATTCTAAAAAAACATTAATTTATAGTGAATTATTTGAGATTTTACAAAATTTCTTATAATCGATCGTTGCATTAAAAAAAACTTCACCATCTGATGAGAATATGGATTAATACAAATAGGAGAAATGACATCTTGGTAAGAAATAAAAAATACTGCACTAGTTGTATATAATAATTCTAGAATGCTTATAAAGAATTTGGACCACACGTTCAAAGACAATTTCACTAATAAAAAGGGGAAAAAATTAACGACAAACATCTCAAAAAATATAAAAGTAAAAACAAATCCATTAACTATCAAATTGCCTTCCAATAAGTTTAAAACTTCCCTCAGATGTCCACAAAAACTAACACCAAAGACGGATTCCATATACAGTCTGAATATCTAATTATGTATGTCATCTACACCAATATTGACAACTACTCCCCTATCTTTTACATCTGCAACATCATCACAACAGTGAACAATTCCAATTATTTTAATCATAAAATAAATCTACACACTAACTACATCAAGAAGGCAACTTGGTCACTTTAACATTAGGATTTGTTCCAACATTGTCCCAATCAACCACGATTGTTATTCCCTATAGAATCAACAAACAAACATGTGGTCAGCCTTGACATCCTTATTCAATAAATGTAAAATATGAAAAAAGACAACATTTGTCAAATAGAAGAATTTAACTTCAATATTTCACCTCTGACTGCTGCATTGCTGCTTTTGTTCACATTTCTGTGACCTTTGTCATGGGAAGATGATGGGACTTTCGAGATTATGAGTGAACTTTGCAAACCTTCTAATAGCTGGATAGAACAAGATTTTGCTAAATAAGTGCATCATAAACTTCAATCAGAATAATATTATTAATTTCAGTACAGGTTTCGACAGTTGACAGTTGATACACATGTCAAATAACAATTTATTTGTATAACTCCACATCCTTAAGAAATGATACCAAAACTCCAACTACATGTATTTTTGGAATCCTAATTTTTCCTACTCGTATGAATATCATGACATATGTAAAGGATATTCATGTGTACGAATCAAATAATTTTCCGTGAATTTAACAAAATTAAAAAAAACATACTTGAAACTTATATTAATATATAAAATGTGCAAAACATGCGGTCAACTTTTTCCATTACACGAGTATGAGTTTCTAGGCAAACGTTATTGCATAAAAATATTTGACTTGAAGATATTTTTGAGAAATTTAGGGATCGCCAAATACATTTATTGCATTGACAAATACAATTCTAGTCATATCTTTTAAATTCTCTTGATCTCCCAAATTAACTCAATTGCCATTCGCCAAATACATTTATTGCATTGACACAATACAATTCTAGTCATATCTTTTAAATTCTCTTGATCTCCCAAATTAACTCAATTTCCATTCCTCATAATGATCTGAAAAGAATCAGTTACATGAGTCAAGTCATTTCCAAAATAATACCATTACAAACCCTCAATCTTCAGGAAGTTCTTAATGATTATTTCAGCATTTATTAATCAGTGATTTTATACAGCAAGACATGGCATACAAATCTGAAGATAAATGCATGGAATGAACATAATTAAATGAAACAGATAAAAAGAAGAAAAGGAAAAGTTACCCTTGAAGTCGGCTGAATTCGACGATTTGATCTACGTGGTTCAGAAACTTCGGAAGCTAATCTATCAGCTGCTTCATCTTTGGTTGACTTCCCACGGACAGGTGCAAGCCTCCCTTGGTTGAGGCGGTCAGATCTAGCATTCCTTACTGCTTTCTTAAGGGGTAGCACTTGCGAAGAAAATACCATACTGCTCTCGGAGGCCTCTCCGATATCAGACGATTCATTTTCATCATTGCTTATAGAGCCCTTTGCCGAATGTTCTGATACTGCAGTAGGGCGTGAAGAGGTTGAGTTATCTTTGCGCAATAAAGTTTTAGTCGGGATGCCAGGTGGTTTCCCAGTTCTTGGTTTAGAGTCAGCTGGCTGCTTCTCCTGGTTAGAACTATTTCTGAATCCGCGAGGCCCTGATCCTAGAGGCATCAAAAACTTGGATAATTTCACTGAATCACTAGGTACATTAGACTTCGCAGTCCTATCAGAAACGTAATGCTTGCTCACTTCCATGAATTTTCTCTTCTTCCCAGGCTTAGGGACACCAAATACAACTCCCCGTGATCCTTCTCTCCCTAAACCAGACTTTATTGTCCTGCCCGTGTTTGTTTTATTCACTTCTCTCGTACTACCGATATTAAAAACGTTTTCATTAGCAGACAAAGGCAATTTTGGTTCCTCATTTCTCTCTACTTGTTCAAAATCAATGTTTTTAGCCATCTTAGCTTTCCCTTTCACCTCAGCGCTGGTGCTTCCCAGCTTTGGTCTTTTCTCAACTGGTGTGTCTCCCTGAAAAGGAGGAATACAGATGAGCCAGAGGATATAAACAGAAGATGCGAAGAAAGGTAAATTACATGCCTGGGAATTGCCATCCTCCTGCCTTGGTTTGGACCATTCAATCCATTCACCATCACTCCAAACTAAAGATGGTCTTAAATGCCACATTTTGACATTTAATGTCTCTTCTTTTGCTACAGACAGACAGCAATATCATTGTTTAATCTCAATATACGTATAAGAAACTAAGCATCTGGACAATGATTTACATCTGAAGAAAAAAAAATACCTGGAAAATGGATACTCAACGCAGTCGCGTCTTTTTCATTCTTTTCTGCAACAATGCCTTCACACCAGCTGAAGCAACATGGAGACAAGAGGATGAAAAATGAAATGGAGCGAATTGAAATTCGGTGCTTGCAAAAACATTTCACTATGATGTTATAATAATCTAATTAACCCAACACATCACATTACTGAATTTCAACTAAAGGCCTAAGTTCCAATACATTAAAGAATAGTATTTTGGTCTCATGTGACCCAGTTTCAAAGACCAAGGTTGCAAATCAGTTAACTAGATCTGACTCGTCCACTTTCCATCCCAAAACCAATGTGGCCAGTACAAGCAGACGATTTAGAAAGTAGCACTACAAAATATCATGTAACACAATCCCACCAATTCTCCAGTAACAAATGAAAACATGGTAATAAACAGTCAGAAAGATGACCATGCATCAATAGCTAATTGTAGAACTTACAAATGCATAGAAAGGGAAATAAATAAGTGTTGACAACCACCAAATCAAACTGCTCAGATATAAAGAAAGCTGTGCATACCAGTCCCGCACCCATGCATCAACCCTGTCTCCAACAGACCAAGCGTAATCCTTGACAGCAGCACGACGTCTCTTCCTAGTTCCTTCGAATAGCACAGTTGTCATGGGATGTGGAATGCGTACTTTGGGCACGTTGCCATCTTTGGCTTCTAGTGACACCCACTCTTTCAGCTGCTCAGATCCTAAAAGAAGGAACGCGTTCATGATAACCCCAACCAAAAACACAAGAGCATGCACATGCACAAAACACTATTTTTCCTACTTTGATTCTCATTCATCCAGTAAAGAACCTCTTATCCTACAAAGGAAAATATGTACTAAAGAAAATTGAAAAGAACGATGATATTACTAGCATTAATGAAGAAAATGATTATGGAAGTACTTCTGTGATATGAAGCAGGTTTCTAGAGATGCAAGTGGCTTGTTAGCCTTCTTCCCTACTTCTAGTTTCTCTCTTAGATACAGTCAGCTACGCTTACATTGTTTACCATTGTTAGAATAAGAAAAATACCAATCAAAAGGACCAAAAACTATTTAAAAATGTGTGACAATGGTTATCAGTTGTACTGGGTCATTTATTGCTTCAAGTAGATAATTATGCGTACCCTAATGAGAATGCAAACATCAGTGACTGACCTTCATCAGATTGTAGTCCGTCATAACAAACAAGGGCTACACCATCCTTCAAACTCAGTACGTTTGCTGAGAACCAGGCCTTCTTTAAATCATCATGATCTTTAAGAACCTGCAGGTCAATCAGTTAAACATTTCACAATGAAATGTAGAATCATCATCATATTTATCATTTTGACATAGAAGATGGAGCAAAATAAAAGTTTCACTATAAGAGACTAGATAAGACAGAAATTCAAAGGAAGCATAAGATACTTCAAAGAAAAGAAAGATCAGGAACCTCAACATGAGAACCCTCTTTTATGCTTGTGGTGAGAAATAGTGATCTTGATTCCATCTCCATGTCAGACACAAAAGCAGTCTTGGCAGAGTCAGATACATTTTTATCATTGTAAGATTTAGATCTGTCATCCCCATGCTTGACAGAAGTTATAAGATCCTCTTCTAATGTGACAGGACCACCCTCATTTCTAGATAACTCTGCTTCAATAGGATTCACAGCATGGCTTGTAACTCGCATATCTTTAACAGGTTCTTTATGTTGGCTAGAGACATTAGGCACCTCTCCAGCATTGTTACTGACAGATTTGTTTTTATTCAAGTCAACTGATGTTGAACCAGGGAGGCTAGCCACCTCCGGTACTTTCCAATAATTATTAGGTCCGGCTCCCGCTAGTGCACTCAGAGAGAAAGGATCACCCATGGCAACAACTTTTCCAGCATGTGCAACTGCTTCTGCAGCCAATTCAGCTGCCTTTACAATGGCGTCAAGATTTTCTGCATGCCTTGTGGCAGCTGAAGCTGCCTCAATTCTTTTCCTAGCAGCCTCTTTAGCAGCAGATATAGCAGGTGAAGCATTCAACAAATTCCTGGAATTATAAACCAAATTTGAATCATTTGATATGGTCACTGCTTCATCAGCCATTTGTTTCGCTTGCACTGCAGCATTTGACGCGATCTTAGCAGCTGCAGCTGCTGCCTTCGCAACGGCAGCAGCAGCTGCAATAGCAACGGCAGCAGACGCCAATTTAGACTCAGCATCCGATGTTAAGCCAGAACTTTTTTGTTGATGCAATTGGCTCCACACACCTTCACAGTGACTGATGGCAGCAGCAGCATGGGTGGCAGCCTCCTGTGCCTGTAACTTAGCCTCCTCAACTTCGCTAAATCCCTCAAATTTGAGTGCCTTCTTATCAGTACTTAAAAAACCACCTTTATTGAGATCACCACTAGAAAATGGAGGCAATACCACAGAAATAGCCTGGTCGGTGTTTCCTTTTGGCAGAAAGCAAGAAGGGGATGTGACAGCAACTGATGTAGAAAAATAACTACCAACAACAGGTGAAGTCATTGAGTCCACCTGATTCTGAGTAATCAAAGAGATTTGGCCAAGATTTTCAACTGCAGGAGCCTTATTAGACAACTGATTAGTTACTGCATGAGCAGAGACAGTTTCTAACAGAGAAGAAACTACAGATGTCTGTCCAACATCTTCAGTGCTGGAAGACTTCTTCCTCTTTCTCGTTTTTGTATCAGCAGTCTGATCAGTTGACACTTTAACCTTTTTTGAGTCAAGCGAATAAGGCACAGGTAATATGGTAGAGGACCCAGTATGAGGTGCTGGAATAGGAGTAACATGCTTTGCACCGGAGGCAATAGGCAAGGATGATTCTTTAACTGCAGTTTTTTTCACTCCATCTGTGTTTGGAAACGTAGGATAACTAGTACTGATCTCAAAGGGAGAAGTTTGTGAAGAGGAAAGCCATGGTACTGGGAAGTGAGGGGGTGGAGCCTGAGCCTGCGACAGCCAAGTGGTATGTGCAACATAATTCCGCATAGGTGGAGTCTGAAAAGGATTCAATGGAGAAACAGCAGCCTGATAATCAATAACAGCACCTCTGCCCATGCTACTTGGTGGCAGCGTCTCACCACTCCACAATGGTGATGAGGGAGGGATCAAAGGATTCACAACAGGAGAAGCAATGGTTTTGTTACTTGCCCGAACTGCTGATGAGGAAAGCATTTCACTTTGAAGAAAACCCTGTCTATTAATTTGATCTGGAGCTTTAACACCTGCACCTTTCAACAATCATGGTCTGCTAAGGGTAAATTGCAAAGAAAAATACTAGAAAACAGGATAAGATACCTGAACGTGAGGGAACAGGAGTTCCGGCATTATTTCCCTGAGATTTCTGACCATGGAGTTTATCTACACAAGCACGCCAAGACCGCTCCCATACACTCCTGCCTCCATCTTTTTTCAAGGAAAAAAAAGAAAATCAGACCTTTCACTTGGCCAGCAACTATATGTTCGTAAGCTAAACCTATCACCCACACCTCCACCCCTCCCAAAAAAAAAAGGATAGGACACAAAACCTAACTAACCAGACATACCAAAGGCTGAAACCATGCAAGCCTCATCAGGTGCTGCCCCTTGTCTGCAAATAAAGAGGGGTAAATAAAAACACACGTCATTTTTTTAAATAAGACAAAAACAAAGAGAACTTAATTAACAGTTAAAGAATCATAGAAGAGAGTTTCATGAGTGTCCCATAGAATGATAGAAAAAAAAAATCGACAAAATTAATAAAATAACTCAATTTTCTATTGCAATGCAAACAAACTTCGAGGGAAAAAAAAAAACTCACATAAGAGATCCATAAACAAAAATTTGTGCTCGCAGCTGCACTTGTTGCAAATCTGTAAAAGGCTGCTGAAAGAAAACAGATGACGGAGCAGAAGTATTAAGATCAGGCAAATTTGATGTAGGAATGGAAACAGCTCCTCTTGGCTTCACACCGCTTTCAAATGTCATGAGGTGACCAGTCCCAGATGAACTCAAGAGCGGAGAAGATTTGTCCCCCTTCTCAGTCTGCTTCAAAGGAAAATTTTCTTTAACAAGATTTCCCTTTTTCGAACTTCCTTTCCCAGATTTACTGCCACCCCGTCTTGACTTTCGTTCAGAGGGACTTCGAAGACTTCCAGATGGAGGGCAGACACCAGGTGTTGAAGGACTGACATGAGAACTTTCCTCCACTACCATCTGGCTGCTACTGGATACTGAAAGGAAGCCTTCCCCAGTCTACAGTAAAAATCCATACCATGAATGTTGTGAATTAATTAAACTATATGAGAAAGTAGGACAGAACAAAGTCAAATAACTAGAATATGCGGCTATGCACACAGATAGAGGAAATACCAAGGGCAGTTTAAAAGCTTGAAGCCTTGGAAATGTTTGCAAATCCTTGCCAGAACCTTCTGTCGACTGACTTCCCAAATGTTTGATATCAAATGTAAAGGTCCCTTCTTCTTTGGAAGGATCATTATTAACTCCTGAAACTTCAGATGTTGTCAGAACATCTCCAATATTTTCACCATTGTTATTCGTAAGAGGAGCCTGCTTGTTTGGTTGACTTTGTGACAGGTCAGGACAACTAGCATCAGGTATGGGCTCCTTGTTGGACTTAGCAATTTCTACAGTACAGCTGCTGACTGCAAGTATGCCAATAGAGGAATTTTTTTAGTTATTCATTTATCAGTACTATGGAAAAAGTTCAGCATGCAAATAGATGACTATTGAATCCTAAAAAGCTCATGGTTGGATTTAAACTGCTATATGAAGAATAACATGATCTTAATTATATACAGAAAAATAAATAATTCCTCTGAAGTACGGACTCCTAAACAAAGACACAACTTAAAAGAAATAATTGCTCTCAAGTTGAACTCCTAAATAAAGAGTAAAGACAATTCATTTTGAAAATTAGATGCTAGTTCCCTATATAAACATCTCTGAAATGTACGGATGTTAGTTCAATATAAGCATCTCTGAAATGTGTGTGCAAAAGGAAACCGCAACTGTCCAGAAGGAGAACCATCATCACTACACAAATGAAATGCAAATGGTCTTACAATGCGGCTAAGCTTTTATCAAATATCATATGATTTATTGCTGTTGTTTTATAGTCATACTTAATTTAAATAAATGTCATTATGGCCCTAGCAATAGCATAAATCTCCTGTCAATAGAAAATCGAAAGGAGAATGAATTATGAAGATAGCTGTTTTGTTTCTTAGATTTGCTTGTGTGTAAAGAATAAGTAAAGAAGAAACTTGGTTAAATTTGTTTCATTTTTCTGAAAATTCCTTTCTTCACATATTTCTCCCAAAACACAACCAAACATGTCCATGCCTCTTTTTACCAACACGATACATCCTTCCCAAAACTCTTCCTCGAGAAACTCCCAATCCTATACCAAGTCTAAATTTCTACCGCTTGGAAGAGAGGTAGAAATTTAATATCTTGTGTTCAATACGATCCTATACAAGTACAAATCTTTTATAAGATCTATAATAAGCATGTGGAAAATAATGCATACAGGAAGTGAGTTTTCCCCTATGCCATGAAACCTAATGAAATGACGTCCTCCAGGATGGTATAATATACCGCACCTTCGATCTGTCCAAGGAATTTTCTACCATTAAAGAAATATGCATTTGAAAGATAAGTATTGCACCTGACAATGCAGAAGAGTTTGTTTCAAGGTTCCTTTCTGTTTCTGCCTCCACTGGCTTTTTAGTAGGTGGAGATTCAGCACCAGCTTCTTGCACTATTGACAAATCGGCAGAGTGTACCATCTTTTTCTTCAACTTCTTAGAGGCTTCATTAGGCATGGTAACACTGGAAGTCTCTAACAAGGAAACAGATTGATTGCTTGTGTTCATATCTCCTGCTGCTGAAGCAGGCATTGTACCCTTCTCAGTTTCAATTGCAGGGGCCAGCACATTTGACTCAAATGCCTCCTTTGGAACTAAAGGGCTTGGTTGTTTACTGGCTTCAACTTCATTTTCTTTACTTTGATCCACATGCCCCAGATCACGTGGAGGTGGGTTATGCTCATGAGAGTCAACTAATACATCCCCTTCAACACACGGTGCCATCAACTTTGTATCTTCAACATCAGTATTCAATACTGCAAAGCAATTTCACAGGAAATAGGGAGTAAGAGAGCATTGTGGATGAAATGACAAGAGAATTATCATGATGCTGCCAATGATAAAAGATAGAGAAATAAGTAAAATAATGCAGCACTGGAGATAAAATACCTGGATAATCCATAGTAGAAATGTCAGATTGTAATCCAGTAGTTTTCTCAACAGTACCTCCCTCGGCAGGGCAAACGGATCTAACTTCTTTTTCAATGTCATCACATTCCATGTTACCTGAATCATAAGGAATCCCTTCATCCTCTTTTACACGGGCAAGAACATCCTGATTACTTTCGGGAGCATCCACCTGCATAGGGGCAATATATTCTGTACATGTCTTCATGCTCCCAGCTACCAAGGGAGGGGTAACATGATCCTCATCCACTAAATTCTCTTTCTGTATTGCAGCGGTATAAACGGCATCCTTCATATCCTCAGTCGATTTCTCACCGCAACATTCACTAGAAACTGTGGAAACTGTCGAGTTACCAGGAACATCTTCTGTATGATCGGTATTGTAGTCACCACCCCTCTTGGATGGGCTATGCAGTTCCCTATGTAACAAAGATGACTCGGACGTAGCACGTGGAGCCTCAAGAGAGCTGTTACTATTAGGAGAGATATCATAATTACCAACACAACTTTCGCGCTCATCTGGTGATATTATAACACCAACCTGTTTTGTTGCCTTATCGTCATAGAGTGGAGAAGTGACAACATCAATTGTTTTGATTCCAATCCCCTCGACACCTTCTCCTTGAAGGGGCTTCTCATGTAATATGCTAAGACTTTCAGACAGCTGCATACCCTCAGTGCCTGAGACAGTACTATGTTGAATGCAGTCAGCAGGTTCAAGAGCAAAAGCAATCTTATTGCACCCATCACCTGTAGATATAGATTTTCCCATCTCGCCTATACTAGATGCTTCTCCAGAATTTATAATGCTTGTTTCAACTGCACGGTCTTCTTTTAGTGAGTGCAGCTCTGGTGGAGATCCATGAGTACAATCCTTCTTTATATTATCAGTGTCAAAAGTAATTCCAGTCAATTTCTGATCATTTTCATTACAACTTTCCTCCTGGTCATCTGGATCAGAAATACCATTCTCTTTGTGACTTGAACTTAAACAACTGATATCACTAATTTTTTCCTGGTTATCAGGCTCCCTAACGCTAACATCAATATTCTGAGAGGCATTCTCAGTATTATCAATCTCTTCTCCAGGAATAGATACGCTTTCTTGCATTTGACTGGATAGAGATTCATCAACTGAACCACAAGTTTTCAGTTGATTATTATTGGCTCCTTCCATGCTGAGATTTGAATTTTCAATGGTAATGGTTAAACTATCATCTTTGTTATTAGCATCTGCTCCAGAAGAGGTCTCCTGAGCTTGTAAAGTATGTTCAGCACGAACATCTTCACCTGCACTTTGATTTAACTTAGAAAAACTTTCCCCAACTTCAGCTGGTGATACTGAAAGATTGCCAGCATCATCAACCTTGAGATCCTGCCTCAAGTTGTTCTCCATTTGTCCGGTTAGCTGATCACCTGGATCTGACTCCTCAACAATGTTCTCACCTGGGACCATTTCTTCTTCCTGTCCAACTGCCTTCAATAACATTTCAACAGATTCAGAAGATGTCGCCTCAGACCAGACATTGATATGCCTCGGCAGAGCACAAGATTCTGCTGCACTGGAGCTGAACTCTATTCCACTACCTCCCCTAGAAAAATCTTCAATCCAGTGATTGTCTTCCTGACTTGGGATACCAAGAAAAACTTCGTTCTCAACTAAACTGTCAAATCTCAAATGCCCATGGAGACTGTCATCAAAATCAAACTTAGGAAGAGCAAATGGTCGCAAAACAGAAACCTTAGAGCTCTCTTCACCAGTTAAGTGAAGATTCTGGCCTTCATAATCATTGTCATTATAGTCCATCGGTGTATCCCTATAAGGAAAAAGGGCAGGAAAGAGGAACCAATAATAAGGAAATGTATACTCAAGTCACATGAACTCAACCAAGCTCAAAAGGCTTCAGAGGAAGCAACAAACTAACAGCCCAGTAATCATTATAGCACTTAAAATAGGATCCATGTGACATTAGTATTGTGGTTCATTTGAGGTATAAACTCTATAAAGTTCAGTCCTTATTCATCAATTTCTAGTAAACTAATATAATATCCAAAACAGGAGGATTTTAACAGTAAAATTATTACTCAGTTTCATTATGAACTCTTGCACATGTTTCCTCAATTCCCAGAAAGGCATGCCAAGATAGAAATGTGAAATTACAAAGCAATCAAATTACTATTTTCCATGACCACGTATACTCGAAGAATACCAGATGGCCAAGCTTATATTACAACAGAAATTGTGAAAATGGTTATCTACTACATTAGTGATGCATTTTTTTGAATCAACAATAGAGTTCACTTTCATTTTATGCCAGCAGTGACTTGCGATCCAATAATATTTTCTCAATTAGTCTATTTTCTAATTACTTCATGTATGTGGTCAAATAAGCTCCTTGCAGGTTTTCCTAACAGAAGTACAATAAATTTCAATAAATCAGTAGAGCAGCAAAAATGCAAGACTCTAAAATGCATTTATATTTATATAAGAAAAACATTCCTCAAATAACTTACAAGGAAGTAAGCTCTGAAGATAGTTTTCTCAAGCCAGACGACAAAATCTACCAAATCCTAATCTCATCAAAAAGGTTCATACGCTCTTCAAATATATATAGATATATATGAATAAATTCTAAAAATAATAAAAATAAAATGCACTCGACTTTAAATTAATTAAATAAAAAGACAGAGTGCATGATACATTGGCAGGATCCAAAAGAAGTTTGTAATGGGCATAAAAGGAGATACCCCTAACAAAACCCTAACCCTAGGCCCTAACCCTAACCCTAAAATTAAAAAAAAAAAAAAAAAAACATATCCAGAATTAGAAGAAGAAAATTAGAAACTTCTTTTATTTCTGCAACAAAACCATTTCATTCTTTACCCCAAACTAAAGAAAACAATTCTACTATTGGACAACAGAATTAAAAAAAGTCCCCCAACCAGCCTAACTTCAAATAGAGCCCTCTGGTCTCAAGCACAACAGAAAGCCCCAACTGTAGAACTCTAACTCTAAATCTATCTCTGTTTTCCCCCATCGAAAACCAAAACTAGAAATTCGAAAATCTAATTAAAGAGGAAATGAAGAGTACCAGAAGAAGTAAGTGTAGAGACGCTACCTCCCTCCATCCGGAGACGAAATCCTCACCGTTGATTTCCCTCAACTGAAGCCCAATCGAATGGCGAAGCTTTCATTCATAACCCTAGTCCCGAACACTTGGAACTTCACGCAGAAATCCTTAACCCAAAACACCGCGCGGTCCAATCCGTCAAATCTCAAACAACGAGCAGCTGTTCACAAATACATATACGTAGAAATGCAGAGAGAGAGAGTGAGTGAGTGTAGAGAGAGAATGGTTGATGTTGAAAATTTGGTAAAACTTGGTGTTTTAGAAGTGAAGAACAAAACAAGGCGGGCGGGGGTTCGGGTTAGGGAGGGGTATATTTGGGAACATGAAAATGAAAATCCGACGCGTATGAGCAACGAATATATTGACGTGTCAGATTTTGATTTGGTGTATGGTAAAAGGGGCAAATGACTTTTTCTTTGACTATTTGAAATTTATAAGGCAATTACGAGAAATGGGATCTTAATTAATGTTAGGTATAATCTGTGGTTTGATGTTTGAGTTTTGAAAACCATATTTAATACTCAATCCGTAATAACTTTCCCTTTTTAAATGAAAAATCTTTTGTTTATCAATTTTACTTTCATAATATACTTAATTTTACATTTAATCAATTTATTATTTTAGCGAAAAGATGAAAAAATCATTTTGATAGAAATTAGTTTTATCATATATTTAAAAAATAATGATAGAATAAAAAGGTATGGTGTTTATAAGCCAACTCTCAAATACACTTGAATGCACATGAACACTCGAGTACACACAATACACTTGAGTTGACTTTTTTTTTTAAACTTTTTATTGTTGTAATTAGTTTTTCATAAAGAGAGAATTTGAACTATGCTTCTCAACCTTAAAAATTTGTATACCCACACTTATTAAAATATTGAGTTTATTTTATAGTATATTATAATAAAATGAAACAAATGTGTAGAGGAAATGAGGTTTGAACCATGTGTTGAGTAAAAAGTGTAATACAATATTACTAAAAATTGTATGTCGATATAACAGAAAAGTGCAACACAATATTTACTAAAAGTATAAGTCAGTATAACTAAAAAGTGAAACACAATATTTTTGAAACGTGCAAGTCATTATAACTAAAAAATGCAACACAATATTAATAAAAAGTGTAAGTCAATATAACTAAAAAGTGCAACACAAAATTACAAAAAAGTGCAAGTCAGTATAACTGAAAAGTGCAACACAATATTATAAAAAAGTGCAAGTCAGTATAATTGAAAAATGCAATACAATATTACTAAAAAATGTAAGTCAATATTATTGAAAAGTGCAACACAATATTATAAAAAAGTGTAAGTCAGTATAACAAAGTGTAAGTCAATATAATTGAAAAGTGCAACACAATATTACTAAAAAGTGTAAGTCACTATAAATGAAAAGTGTAAATGTTCATAACTGAAAAGTGCAACACGTTTTTTTTTATTAAAAAGTACAAGTGAATATAACTGAAAAATGCAACACAATATTAATGAAAAGTGTAAGTCATTATAACTGAAAAGTGCAACTGAATATTACTAAAAAGTGTAAGTCACTATAACTGAAAAGTATAAAAAAACTATTTGTTATTGAGTATGTCAACAACTTAAATAGTAAATGAACATTTTTATAAAGTTGAATTACACAATTTGAATCTGTCACCCATTTTATTTTATTTTTGCCTTTTTTTTATATTTTTAATCGAACAATTTAACAAAAATGATCATATATATTCATATCTAAAAATAAATATGTTCACATATTTTTATTGGTTATTAATGTTACACATTTTATTAGTTCCTACTTGCGCTTTTATTTATTATTAATGTTACACTTTTTAGTAATAACTACTTACACTTTTATTTATTATTAATGTCACACGTTTTAATAATTACTACTTGCACTTTTATAATTAGGAAAATGGGAAAAAAAATGAGAAGTGATTGGCACTCAAGTGCACCGTGTACACTCGAGTGAACAGGAGTCTCACTCGTGTTTATAACATTTGTTATATGTTAACTTTTTCGACTTTCACTCTCAACTAGAGCTGTTATTCGAACCGAGCCTTAACGAGACTCGACTCGACTCGTTAAGGCTCGACTCGAAAAGGTTAATGAGCCGAGCTCGAGTAGCATTAAAGCTCGAATGCTTAACGAGTCGTGCTCGGCTCGACCCGCGAGTACTCGATAAAGCTCGAAGCTCGAATAGAGGATAGGGGTATATTTGTAAATTACATAAATTAGGTTAAGGGGCTTAAGGGTTAAGGCCCAAAATTAAAAAACTTCAAATCTGCCTTTTCTCAATTCTCCTTCCTTCACGCAACAGCAGCCGTAGAAAATTGAAATTGCTCGCTGAAACTGCACCGCCGTCCGCCGTAACCTCAACTCCAACCATCGCGCCATCCGCCGTAACCTCAACTCCAACCGCCGCGCCGCTGGACTGCAATAGTCGCGCCGCTGGACTGCAACCGCCGCGCCGCTGGACAGCAACCGCCGCACCACTGGACTGCAACCGTCGCGCCGCAGGACTGCCACCGCCGCGCCGCTGAACTGCAACCGCCGCTGGACTGGTATATAAACCTTTTTTTTTTTTTTTAATTCTGCACTCTAAATTTGAATTCCTTTAATTCTAGTCAAGTATGTAAATTGTATTGCACTTTCTTGAATCCGTCTCACAAAGGAAGGCTCCAGATTTCTATGTTATATTGTTAATTTGTTATGTAAATTAATAGCAGTCGACAGTAGTTTTCTATGTTATCATTTTTTAATTAGCAGTAGACAGTAGTTCCTTTAATTCTAGTCAAG
Organism: Galeopsis tetrahit; assembly: GCA_963675135.1. NCBI lineage: Eukaryota > Viridiplantae > Streptophyta > Magnoliopsida > Lamiales > Lamiaceae > Galeopsis > Galeopsis tetrahit. The sequence continues at coordinate 18,501,845 of OY776121.1, read as the reverse complement.
TATGTAAATTGTATTGCACTTTCTTGAATCCGTCTGACAAAGGAAGGCTCCAGATTTCTATGTTATATTGTTAATTTGTTATGTAAATTAATAGCAGTAGACAGTAGTTCCTTTATGATGGAATTGGTATATAATTGGTATGTAAATTAATAGCAGGAGGTTTCATTCATTATTATACACTGCATTATAACTCTTTTTTTTTTTTTTTCAATTCACAGATCTTCCAATTTCCAATCTCTACTTCAATTACTTGAAGTTTAGGGATACACCATCTCCTTGATTTACTTTTTGGTAAGATTTTTATTCTAATAGCTACTGTAATTTGAGTATTAGATTTTGTGAGGTGTATTTGCCATTAATTTGAGTATTAATATTTGAGTTTGAATAATTAATAGTTATATAATAATTACTTTGAATAGATTAGCTGTCTAGTTATATAATAATTAATTCATTACCTAATTATTTATTTGTCTTATTTATGTATATTTGCCTATTTTAAATATATTTATTGATGTAAACTTTAATTTATTGCTAAACAGAATGTATTCAACCCAAGGTTCATGCTCAGGTGTTGGTATGGACCAAATCAATGAAGATGGTGGTCAAGAGTTAGAGATTGAAGAAAGTGTGGATGTGATGAGTGAGGAAGAGCTCCAAACAACAAGTGACCAACCCGAAGAAGTAGAAGGGGAAAAAGATGGTGATGAAGGAGGACCAACAAAACCATTTGAGTCAAAGAAACGGCTAAAAAAATCAATGGTTTGGGAGAATATGAAAATTGTCAAGTTCAAGAATGGAACGGAAAAGGTGCAATGCAATCATTGCAAGACATATTTTGCTAAGAGCGCAACTGGAGCTACATCTCAACACAAGCGTCATTTAAACGCGTGTCTACAAAAGAGACTAGGCAGTGGAGATCAATCCAAAGCGAAGCAACAAATATTATCTTTCATAGATGGACAATCTGATGGTATCACTTCCCTTGCCGGCTATTCGTATGATCATAATAAGGTACGAGAGCTTGCTTCTCACATGGTTTTAGTGCATGAGTATCCATTTTCTATGATGGATCATGTAGTGTTTAATAAGTTCATGAAAGTTGTATCACCATTTTACAAAAAGATTACTCGTCAACAAGTTAGAGAAGATTGTTATAATACCTATCAAGTAGAAAAGAAAAAGTTGAAATCTGTGTTGAGGGGTGCTAGTAGGGTTAGTATAACTACTGATTTGTGGAAATCTGGTCAAAAACTTCAGTATATGGTTGTGACGGGTCATTTTGTGGATGCTGATTGGGTGTTACAGAAACGTGTCTTGGACTTTTGCAATGTTCCACCTCCCCATACAGGAGTCATTATTGCTGATGCTTTAAGTAAATGCTTTAGTAATTGGGAGATTGATGATAAGATTTCTAGCATAACTGTAGACAATGCTTCTTATAATGATGTTTGCATTAGAAGGCTTAAAATGGATTTTTCTCTAAGAAAGAGACTTAGTCTTGGTGGAAAGATTTTTCATGTGAGGTGTTGTGCACATATACTTAATCTTTTGGTGCAAGATGGTCTAAAAAATTTGCATGGGGTGATTGATGTTGTTAGAGATGGGGTCAAGTATTTGAATAATTCAGAATCTCGTCTCATTCAATTTGCAAAGATTGCAAAGCAGCTGCAACTACCTTCTAGAAAGTTGATTCTAGATTGTCCAACTAGGTGGAATAGCACATATCTCATGTTGGCATCAACTTTAGAATTCAAGGCTGTTTTTTCAAGATATAATGATATTGACCCTGGGTTTACTTATGTTCCAAGTGAAGAAGATTGGTTGAAAGTGGAGGAAGTTTGTAAATTCTTGGGTATTTTCCATGAAATTACTAACATGATTTCTGGATCAGATTATCCAACTTCCAACATTTTTCTTGTTGAGCTTTATAGGGTGAAAGAGCTTTTAAATGAAAAGATTGTTGACACTTCAGGTAATATCAAAGAAATGGCCATGGCAATGTCGGAAAAGTTTGATAAGTATTGGGGAGATAGTAATGTGTTGTTGACAATAGCTGCTATTCTTGATCCGAGGTATAAAATGACACTTGTTGATCATGCATTTCCGATTATTTATGGTGAGATAGAAGCATTGGATAAAATTCATGAAATCAAGATGCTTATCTATGAGCTTTACAATGAATATGTTGAAGTTTATATCTCATCTCATGCTGAAGGCCCCAAAAAACAGCAGTTACATCGACATGGTAAAGATTTGATGAGCAATAGGGCAGCTATTAAGAAACTTGGAATTAATGTTCTTACCGGTAAGGAAAAGTTTTTGATGCGTGTCAATGAAATTGACAAGACTCCACCGGAAAAAATGGATTTGGATGTGTATTTAGAAGAAAATAGGTATTGTTGTGATGATGTTTCTGCAAATCTTGATGTTTTGGCTTGGTGGAAATCGGAAAGGTTGAGGTTTCCGATATTGTCAAGGATGGCAAGTGACATTCTTTCTATTCCGGTTACAACTGTAGCCTCCGAATCTACTTTTAGTGCCGGTGGTCGAATAGTTGATGATCGACGAGCTTCTATGACGGTTGAGACGGTGCAAATGCTACTTTGTGGCAATGATTGGATCCACAATCTTTATGGTGTGAAGACTAGACCCCGTGTAAGTGAAATGAACCTTCTAATACTTTTACTTTTGGTTGATTATATTTTATATACAATGACTTTCTTATTTTTATTTTGTAGGAATCATTGGATGTTGGTGAATCATCTATATCGACCTATCAAGAAATTGAACTTCCGGATCAAGATTGAAGTAGTGGATGTTGCCCTATCAAGATTGAAGTAGTGGATGTTGCCCTATCAAAAATTGTAAGTAGTGAATCATTGGATGTAGGAATCTATTTTATTTTCTATGATGGATGGAGTACATTTGTTAGTTGTTAACTTGTTAGTGGAAGTTGCTTTCATATTCCTAGTTGTTATCGATCAAGTAGTGGATGTTGTTTTCGTATTTTAATTGTACTCGCGCATGTACTTTTGAAGTATGCATTTGCTTTTATATTTTTAGTGTTCTTTGGTTGAATATGTATTTTTTATAGGAATTTCAATATTTTAGTTAAATGTGTGTATTTACATGATTTCGAGCTCGAGCTCGAGCTCGAGCTTTGTCGAGCTCAAATAATTTGGTTAAACGAGCTCGAGCTCGAGTTCGAGCTCTGTCGAGCTAAAAAATATATGAGTCGAGCTCGAGCCCGAGCTCTGTCGAGCTATTAAAAAAAAATATACGAGTCGAGCTCGAGCTCGAGTTTAATAAAATAAAAAACGAGTCGAGCCGAGCCATCTTTCATGCTCGATAGTGTTAACGAGCGAGCTCGAGCCTAGCTCGAAATATGTTCGAGCCGAACTCGAACCTTAGGTACTCGGGCTCGCTCGACTCGAATAACAGCACTACTCTCAACACCGCCCACCTTCTTCAGCCTACACCGCCCCCATTTCCCTTCCCTTTCCTCGACTCTAGAAGCTATTCTTGATCGATCGTCGTCGTCCATCCGTCGCTTGTTCATCGGCACCATTGAGATCTGTCGATCAGGTGCAAAAATCTACTACTTTGACTATCAAGACGATCGGATCTAGAAGTCTTTACTTTTTATCTTAGTGGGATCGACGGGATAGCCCTCCATGATGGCATTACGGTGGCCGATCTGGTGAGAGACCCGTTGATCTCGTTTATTTTCCTACATTTTTTTAGCGTAGTACATTTTTTTTGCTTTTGTCTTCTGTTTTGCTTTCTTTTGGTTTGAGCGCATGATGCGACTTGTGATCTCTTCGTGGAGCCTTATGTCCATTTGTGAAGCATTCTATCCTTTTTTGGAGCATGTTTTGTTATGTTGTGGTGCTTGGAGGTTGTGGATGCTTGAATGCTCTAGATGTTGGTGTTTGGTGATCTTTGCCTTCTTTTTTTCTCTTTGCTTATTAACACTAGACTATCTTAGTGTGAAATTTGTCTCGTTGTTAGAATGGAGATTTGTGCGTTGCTTTTGGGTAAAGTGTACACTCGTATTCCTACTTCTCACGATTAGAGCGGGTAGCGACACCAAATTGATCCGATCTCGTTGGTTTGAAGATCTAGTGCTTAAGAATACCTTTATGTAATCGATTTAATCTTGTAAACCCTAAAAAAACATTTGTTATATGTTTGCATGTATTTTTCATTTGAATTGAGATAAATAATTTTCAATCAACTCTTGTTCTTAACTCTAGAGGTCAATGTATAATTGTCTGTGGGTGAACACAGGTTTTGGAAGATACACATCTATCGTAAAAAAATATTGATCTTGACTTTTATTTATCGTCATTTCAAATTCCAATAGAATATGAAATTGTCTCCTTTGAAACTTAATGGGAGTAGAATTGACAATTTCAACCTACCCGGCCCGATCCATTGTGACACGTGTTGTTTGGATTGCCCTGTCCCGTGTCCCATAGTACAGCGGGGCGAGTCTGGATATCAGACATGCCCCTTGCCCTAAAACTGTGCCTAATTTTTAATATTAATTATATATATATATAAATGCAATATATTTATATATTTTGCATATTTATTACTCCCTCCGTCCCCTACTTGATGACCCATTTTGTCATTTTGGGTGTCCTTTATTTGATGACACATTACCTAAAATAACAAAAACACTTTTAAACAATTCCCTTAAAACATCACAATATTACAACAAATGTCACTACTTTATTACACTTAAAAGTAACTTTATTACTATTTATAAAGTTGAAGAGTCTTTACTACTCTCAATTTATCTTTCATAATACTAGTAGGGGACGGATGGAGTAATATATATAACAATAATTCAACTTCATATGTATACTAGTGCAAGAACCGCATAATTAATTACGAAGGATTGTTAAAAAAAATTAATAAAATTTAATAATTTTTTTTAAAATGTATATGTATATATTTTTATTTATTTTATTAGGATAGAAAATGAGAGAATATTAAAAAAAATTAAAAATAAAAAAACAAAATTGAAATTAGAAAATACGATTAGAAGATAGAGAATAAAGAGAAAATGATTTTAAATTTTTTAAAAATTAAAATTATAGAATTTAAGAGATTTCAGTTTAGAGAGTTTTAAAGAAGGCACGTCAGAATGAGAAAATTCAGAATTAGTATTAAAGGAAGATTTTGGATAGGGATGGCAATTTCAATCCGGCCTGGCCCGCCCCGCCCCGACCCGTGCTAGTTGGGTCGCCCCGGACCCGTATTGAAATGGGGCGGGTCCGGGTATCACCCTTGACCTGTAACCCGGACCCGTGACCCGTTTTTATATTTATTTTTTTATATATATTATACATATAAATATAATATATATTCAATATTTTGATGTTTATTAATATATATAACAACAATTCACCTTCATAAATATAAATGTGAAAATAAATTTATAAACATAATTCTAAGACTATTTTATTTATTTTTCAATACAAATCTAAAATTTATGTTATATGTTTTTAAAAAAATTATTATTTTTCAATTTTTTTTATAAAAAAAATTTATAATGGGGCGCCTCGATTTGCCCCGCCCCGTGATCCGAATGGGTCGGCCCGACCCGCACCCAAATTGAAACGGGTCGGTCCGGGTATCTAGGTACCGGGCCCGACCCGGCCCATTGCCAGCCCTAATTTTGGATCCATACATCATATACTCTGAAATTAATTAGTGTAATCTCATGTCAACGTATTTATGACATTTTTTGCAGATATGGTACTATCAACATCCTTAGTACATGAAATAATTTGATTTCATCTAAAAGTTTGAATTTGATTTCATCTAAAAGTTTGAATTTGATTTCATCTAAAAGTTTGAATTTGTTTAATTTTCTAATACTCCCCTCACTCGATGGCCCAAATTATCACTTTTACCATTTGAAGAGAAGGTTCATCGAGTTAACAATTTATTCATGACGTGTGAGTGTGAGCCTAAGGCCCTGGTATCATAAAAAATGTCTTATCTAAAAGTTCGAACTTGTAAAAAGGTGAATAATTAATTTTTATATATTAATTTTCTAACCAAGTTGCATATTTTTTTTTTTTTTTGAAGGTAGAAATTTTGTTGTTAATATAAAAGAATAATAGAATGTGTTAATGAGACAAATCTCTCATTTAAAATTTTAGGTAAAGTCTAGTATGCACTCGAGTGCATGTTGTGCACCCTAGTCCATGTTGCACTTTTCATTTTACTGACTTACACTTTTTGGTAAATGGTGTTGCACTTTTCAATTATTACTAAAAATATTATTATACAGTTTAATAATTGAAAAATGCAACACCATTTACCAAAAAGTGTAAGTCAATAAAATTGAAAAGTGCAACATGGACTAGAGTGCACAACATGCACTCGAATCCATAGCAGACCAACCCAAAATTTTATTGTGTGAATCACAGCATCAAAAATATATTATTACATTTAACTTCAAGTTTTTAAAATTAAATAAAATTGATGATTACTGTATTAAAAAAAAATACTTATATGCATCAATTTTATGAAATACTTATTTAATGCATGAAGTTGAGAAATATATAATATGGAGTATTATTGTGGGCATTACCTGCATCATTCCAATTTGTATGCATGTAGTTGAGAAATAAATTTAAATAAAATTTGTGGACAAATTCTCACATCAATGGATTGTATAGATACACTTGGATTTTAATATTCAATTGATTCAATATTTGACCAAATTTATTGGAGTTCAATTTCAATTTTATAGGTGCAATCAATTGCACCAAAGTATCACTCAAATTTGTATATTAATAACTTAATTTCCGAATTAATGTGCTTAAAGAAAGAAATTGCAGATTTATTTAACTAAATGATAATGAATTGGGGGTTTCTACCATTAGACAGGGGTTTCGCCCTGTCTTATATAAGGCGTCGAATGAGAAATTGTCACCTCATTTAACTTTGTTATATGCGATTGCCCTGTCTTATATAAGGCATCGAATGAGAAATTATCACCTCATTTAACTTTGTTATATGCGATTGCCCTTCGCCATCAAATTAAAATAAAAACATTTATGATTTTTTTTATTAAATTACTAAAATACCTTTATAATATTTTTTTAGAAAAAACATTAATCATCATTTTAATTAATTATGCGTCTTCTCAACCAAATATTTTAATCATCATCTAGTTAAAAAATTATCATAGTAAAACTTATTTCATCAATCTAAACTCGTTCTTATTCATAATAACAAAAAACTCTTTTCATCGATCTCTTTCTTCAAATCCCTTCATAATAACAAAAAACTCTTTTCATCGATCTCCTTCTTCATCACATTATCATGTGATGTCCTAGGATTCTTAACCAGAACGAAATCACTGTTGAAGGGCAACAAACTAGATACAAAAATCCATGGCGATTCGCGAATGGCATTTGGGAGTTTTGTGCGCTGATTTGAATCACATGCCCTAGTTTGCAAATAGTTTTAAGGGAATTTCAGATGGTATTTCGAATCAAACTTGGCCTTTACGATCTAGGAAAGTAAGTTTGGAAGGTGAAAATTCAGATCTGCAAAGCCCCTTTTGTGCGCATATTTTGAATCGTGAGATGGTAAATTGGGATTTGTTGAACTCGTGTCTACATACTTGTCTTAATTTTCGATTAACTGAATTTACACACAACATTGAATGCATCCCTAATTTGAAAATGTCTTGTTCGAAACCCTAATTAAAAATTTCCTAATTAATTGATGTGTGCTTTGAGAATCCTCGTTCGATCATCATTATTCAGAAGAGCGAGTTTTCGGGCCATATGGAACATGTTTTGAGGGATGCTTCGATCTGCGGGGACTCCATTGATGGATAGAAAGGCTCAGCCTGTTGCACCCGAGATTCTGCAGTATTGCTTTAGAAATAGTATTGCTAAAATTGTGGTTTTGAGAGCAGATATAGTGTTCTACCAAAGACTAAAGATTTTATTTTCACTCTTATATTTTTTGATCGATCAAGTTCTTCCTAAAATGAAACGAAACAATTTCATAACAACATGACCAAGATGGAATGAGGAATCAACAATTTTAAATTATTTGATTATGTTAAAAAGTATTTTAATTTAATAATGAAATGTTAATAAGGATGTAGTATATTTTATTTTATAATTAACTTTTATTTATTTAAAAGGTTATTTTTGTCATTTTATATATATTAATTTAATTTATTAGTAGGGCGATACCGTGCGATTGCATATTGCATAGGGCAAACGCACTAATGCGAAGTGCAATCATATAAAATAAATTTTGTACGTTAGATCAACAATCTAATGGTATTTAAAGGATTGTTTTTTTATAAGGCAGGGCGAAGCCTGTCTTACCATAGAAAGACCCTAATAAATTAACCATGATTTTTGAATTTATCAATGATATGATTTTCGGAAATAATAAGTGAAAGTGCGTACGTGTTTTTATCAAAGATTTGTCTAGAATATTGACACAACTCAAACAACATTAATCAGCGGAAGATTTAAAAACACTTGCAAACATAACTCAATATTTATATAGAGTATAAATAAGTCTATACTCGTCTCATGACAAAAACTTAACTATAATGAGTAGTCATACAAAATCTCAATTTTGAGATTTGGAAACTACAATCTTTACAAAAGATTTGAAAACATAGTTTATTCGAATTATATGAAACTACCACCATTTTTTAGGTCTATACATATAATCTTCTAGAAAATTAAATAAAAACGATAAATATGTTGATAGGGTCTACAACAATTTATTACTAATCTAAATGAGAAGAAACAAGATTTTTTCTAAATCTAGATGCACCAACACATTCGATAGTTTAGTAATGATATGTTAATTTCTCCTCATCTTTTCGAGTTGTAGCAGTCTTCTATTTACAAGCGTAAACTTCAACTGCTCCAACTTCAATAAATCTGTTTTTGCAACTCCTTCCCCTACTCCTTAAATAGGAATCTTCAAGTATGCTCTTTAACTACTAACTTCACGATGACCGTCTGACGTGAATAACCTCTATGTCATTAACCTGCAATCAAGGAACAGAAAGAAGAACATATAAAAATAAGAGAAATGACGAATTTGTGATGTTGTCCAACATGTTGGAACATTATACACAACACTAGCATACAATGTTGCCAAAAGTGTTTAGACATAAAACACAACATTGATACAACATCGACAATCTCCCCTAATTTGATATTTCTACTACAACACACATGATGTTGAACATACAATAATATGTGTTAAAATAGAAGTATGCAATTTTATCTCAAATCATGAAATAAACTTGCAAAGCCAAATTAAAATAGAACAAAGTTTTTATCTAAGCACAAAAACTAAGTGTTTAGGCCCAAATGAAATACATAAATTAGAGAACATAAATTTAAATCCTAAGAACTAATGTTCAGAGCGATGGAATGAAATTGTAGAAAAACAAGAAATCCTAAATTGTTAAGAGCAAAAAGAAAAATAAACATAAGCATTACAAATAGGGATGACAATGGGGCAGAGCAGGGCGGATATCTCAATATCCAAACCAGCCCCGCGCATATACGCATCCACCCTACCCTACCCCATGATCTGCTACGGGGCAGCATTTTATGCCCTACCCCGCCCCACGCGAGTACCTGCCCTGCCCCACACTTGATATGTGGCAGCATTTTGAGTCTTGCCCCGCCCTACCCTGCCCCAAATTTTATTTTATATGCATATAAATTATTTAAAATGATATAAACTAAACATTAAAATTCATCATTAAACTAAACTAAAATAAATATTGGTATAAATTAGGATTAGTTTACTTAATTAAATGATTATATTTAAATTTGGGACAGGGCGGGGCAGGGCAGAGCAATAAATATTTAAACCCATACCTATTCTGCTCTGTGCGCGGGGTGGGACTGACTTGCCCCATTCTCAGAGTGGAGCAGGGCAGGGCAAGTCCAAATCTCTTGGGACAAGGCGGGGCGACTTTGGGGCAGGTCATTTTGTCATCCCTAATTACAAATGAAGTAAAAAAGAGGATTGAGTTGAATAAGGCTTCAACCGCATCTTCAAGAGTCTACACATACTCTCACTCACTTCAGAACTCCCCATATCTTCATGGTTTCAACATAGATCACCATACAAGGTATCCATATCAGTTTTATCTTGTGCTTGTTTTGCATCTTGAGTTTCTTTTACAATATGATTTACTTCAAGTTCATCAATAGCAACACCACTTATTCCACTAGGTTCAACCTCTTCTTGTAGTGTCTCGACATCTTCGGCAACGTTTTCTACAACATTAGCACCAACTATTAGGCGTGTTCATCCAGTTAAAACCTCCGATTTCGGTTTAGAATCACTGGTTACAATTTTGCATTTTTTAGAACCTGAACATAATCGGTTATGGTTTTGAACAGCCAATTCGATCGATTTTTTTTCTTGTTTTTCGCTCGTTTTTTGTTCGTTTTCGCTCAAGATGAAAGAGAAAATACTTAGTTAATCATATGTATTCAAATTGACAAAAAATTACATAATTCCAATAAAAAGAATTTACGCGCACACACCCAAAGCGAGTGAGGAAGAGAGACCTACGCCAATGGATAATTGAAGAACTTAAAAAAACATCTAAAGCAAGCTTTATGGAGCTCGAGGTGGCTCCTGACAGGCATTGGCAGACTAACAACTCATGTTCACAAACATATACATACACACATGATACATATTATATTATATTATATTCAGAGTGTAGCGCACATATATATATATATATATATATATATATTACATATACATACATGATACATATATTGTATTCTGTAAAACATAAACGAGGAAGATGAACTTTGAAAAATATAGTTATTTTAAAAAAAATTAAGAATGGCGGTTCCAGTTTTCGGTACAGTGGAACCTTAAAATACACGGTTACAATTACGGTTATATGCCGGTTCAAAATCGGATGGGCAAGTCTAGTTATATGTATCTCAGCTGTCTCCATATTGGTTAACACGCACTCGCTTAAAATGTGAAGAGTAGAAAACGAAGACTAGAAGAACTAAAATATGATAGTCCATGTGAAAAACAGATGACCTAGTCCTTGTATGCTAAGTCAGTTGTGATTCACTAAGGAAATCAGTCGAATGATCACAAGCCAGCTTACATGTACTACTTGTTATGAAGTCAATTGGTCTAACACCAAGTAACAAAGTGTCAAACAATAAATCAGTCGACAAAGAATATGACAAATCATTGTTGATTTGACTTTTATTCTCTTCTGATTTATATCCATTGACAAGTCTAACAACTTTAGTTGACGTGGACCAATGCTAAATCAACATCAAGCCTACTGAGTTTACTAAACTAACAACGAGACATAAAAAATGGTGCAAGAAGTACAGTGCATTTAATTGAATTTAATGCACATTCCATTTATGAAAAGATATATACTAAGAACGAAATACTATGAAGATCTGCACCAAAAAATAGAAGGATGCATGCCCAACAACTAGTTTTTGAACGACTAGTTCGATTCAAATCCTCTTATAAATACTGTTGGGAATAAAATGAGATATGTTTTGATCTAATACCAAAACCCCCTGAGACATGCCTAAGTCAAGATAAACATGTTCTAGAAATGTTAGAACATATAGAATATAGGCTAGATGAGAAGCTGAAGTGTTAGGCAGCTCTTAGACAATTAGATGCACAATTGAGGGGGAACCTATGCTTTGAAGATGATCAAAATCAAGTCCCCTCAAGGCTCAAATTCTGGAACAATCACTTAAGGACAAGGACACTCTATGAAAACCAAATGCTCTGATCAGGAGAGTTGTCCAGAGAAGATGTTCATATGCAAGAACAAGTGAGTAGAGCTCAAAAGGACAAATCCAATATGATGCTCTGATCAGGAGAGTTGTCCAGAGAAGTTGTCCACATGTTAGAGTGATAAAATTAAAAGGACAAGCCAAATAAATCTGATCAGGAGAGTTGTCCAGAGAAGCCAACTCTATGAGTAAAATGCTCTGATGATAAAAGACCAAAAGTGCTGATCAGAAGAGTTGTCCAGAAGGGTTGTCTCAGCATGATTGAATCAGAACAGATGCTCTAAAGGTTGAAGGTCAACTATGCTGAAGAATTAGAGACAACCATACCCCAAAGAAATACAATGCAACATGCCAAGATCACCTTAGAGAGAAATAAAGGGAAAGAGCCAAGTCATCTGAAGAAGAGCAAGCCAACCTTGCTGAAAAGCAAAACTGCTGATAGTGATAAGGAGAGTTGTCCAGTTGATAGGGAATGTTGTCCTATCATTGGAACAACCTTCAGAAGCCATGTCCAAGTCCTAACAAGAAGTCAAACATTGGGAAAAGTGCTGCAGAATGAAGACAAAGTCTTACAAGCCGTTTATTACCCAAATGAGGACATGTCACTATCAAGAATATGTCTTCCAGTTTGAAGAACTCAAGGAAGACATTTATAGCAATTTGGGGATGCCTCTCCAACGGGCAAATCCTCCATTTTGTCTATAAATACAGAAGTGTGAAGACCATTTGAAAGTACCTCAACCTTGACAAGAATATCCAACTATCCTACAAGTTGACAAGTGCTCTCAAGCTTTCAAAGAGACTATCTTAGTCTTTATACACTTCTTCTAAGCTGAACCCAATTGTATATCCATACACAAGCTTATAGAGATATCCTATCCTTATACACTGATCTTCATTGTAAAGGATATCTCATTAGTTGGAACCTTACTTCAACCCTTACATCTTTCAAGAGTGAAAGTAAGAAGGTTGTAGTAGTAGAAGTGGTAGGAGCTGACTGTTGGGAGAAGAACAGTTCAGTTCTGAGTTGAGAAGAGGGTACTAGGACTCTAGACAACCTAGGGATCAATTCACCAAGGAGTGGTGTTATTGATCAAGTGCACCTTGGCACTATAAAACAAGTTAATTCCAAGAGTGAAGGAATTATCCTGTTAAATCAGGGAAAGTGGATGTAGGAGCTTGAGTCTCTGAACCACTATAAACTCTTGTGTTGATTTACTTTACAAATACTTACATTCATTCAACACTGCACACAAAACTGATCTTTCAAAGATACATATTCAAAGACTGTGCAAAACTGATTTGGACAAGTTCCCTGAAAACTGGACTGTATTGCATTGACTAAGTGTTTTCAGAAATCAAAGGAGTCTAAACTTAAAGGGCCAACCACTATTCCGCACATATAACTCCCCTAGATAGTTATTCAACTAAGTACTCAATAGTACTTAGTAGTCTGATTATCTTAGAAGAGTTAATCTTCTTCAGCAGAGTTGTCCAAGACAACCTTGCTGAACTCTGGTTTGATCAAATTAGCAAAAGAATTGCATACAAGTGTATTCCCCCCCCCCCATACACTTGTTATATACTCCTTTCAGGACCAACAAGTGGTATCAGAGCAGGGGTTCAAAGACCACTGCTTCTGAAAATCCATCTTGATTTTCAAAACTCTCATATTTGTGTGGTCACTGAACTGATCTTTATCTGAAATCTATTACTTGTTGACTAACTAATTATTCTTGAGAAATGGCCAAGAACAATGCTGTTCCTCCACCTGCTGTTCAAGGTTTAGACAACATGGCAACAAATCCAGTCAACCATATTTCTCATCACAAACTGCCCATGTTTTCAATAGACAATTATGATTTCTGGAAAATTAGAATGAGGGCTCATCTTGCATCTCTTCACACTGATATGCTCAGAGTAATCACAAGAGGACCTTTTGTGTTTACTCAAACTAACCCCAGATTAACAGATGAGCAAAGAGCAGATATAAGGGAACTGATTCCCAAAGATGAAGATGACTTCACTGCTGATGAAAAGAGGAAAGATAATCTGAATTATCTTGCCATGAACACCCTCTATCAAACAATTCCAGATGTAGTTATGGGAAGAGTCTACCACTGCACCACAGCCAAAGAAATTTGGGATACCCTTGCTGAAATGTGTGAAGGCACTGAAAAGATCAAGGAAAACAAGCTCCAAGTTGCTGTGCAAAAGTTTGAACAGTTTGCAATGGAGTCTGAGGAGTCCATTGATAAGTTTGCTGGTAGATTCACTAATGTGATGAATGAAATCAACTCATTGGGCAAGGTCTACACCAAGAGAGAAGTGGGATTGAAGATCTTGAGAAGTCTCACTCAAGAGTGGGATGTCTATGCTGTAATGATGCAAAACACCAAAGATCTTTCCACCATGCCCATGCAACAAATCTTCTCTGAACTCAAAGCTTATGAGTTCGACCTCAATAGAAGAAAGCCTATTGAGGAACCTTCAAATCCTACTAAGGGAGTGGCATTCAAAGCCAAAACAGCTGAACCAGAGATGCAGCCCACTCCAAGACCATCAAAGTCAGTCTCAAAGACTGAAATGAAGGAAGAACTAGCCTTGATGGCTAGAAGGTTTGAAAAGTTGAACTCAAGGTTTGGTAGATACAAAAAATTCTACCAGGACAACAAATTCAGGAGATACAACTCTCCTGAAGCACAGGCTGAAGTCAAAAAGCCTGAAGAGAAAAGATCAGAGGACAAGTACTCTGATAGGAGAAGGTCCAGTAGAGCTGAACCTTCATCATCAAAAAGAAGAGAAGAATCCAAGAAGGATGATGATGAAGATCTGTGCTATAACTGTAAAAAGAAAGGGCACTTTCAGTATGACTGCCCTGAATTAAGCTCTAAGGAGAGAAGAGAGAGGCAGGCCAAAAGAGACAGAAAGTTCACCAATAGAAAAGCCATGATGGCTGGTGAAGAATCTGATAGTGCTGAAAGCTTCAACTCTTCTGATGGATTATTCTCCAACAATGATGATGATGATGATGATGTTTGCAACATGGCTCTTGAGGATGATGAGGTATCCTCTACTTCTAGCTCACCATCATTCATCTCACAGAACAATAGTGAGGTCAACTTGAAGTTTTCCCTTGGAAAGTTGATGGAAGATTTCACCTTGTTACAAGAATTTCATGATAACTGTGTGAGAGAAAATGAAAGATTGGTCATTGAACTTGCCAAAAACTCTGAGGTAGCTGTTGATGTCAAATCTACTGAGTTGTATCAACAAGTCTTGAGAGAGCTTGAGGAAGCAAATCTCAGGATAGTTGACCAACAAAAGGAGATTGATGATCAACTTCTCTCTCAGAAGAGAAAAGATTTTGAACTAAAAATTCTGAATGCCAAATTTGAAAACCTCTCACATGAATATGATATTCTTAAATCAAGTGAAGAGAGCCTGAAATTAAAGATGTCTGCTTTGAACAAATCTTCTAGAGCAATAGAGGAAATTCAAAGTTATCAAAGACCTATGGCTCAAAGAAGTGGATTGGGTTTTGATCCATTTGAATCTTCACCTTGTCTTAGTGTTGCATCCACAAGTAACACTAAGAGAATCTTTGTTAAGTCAGTGGCACAAACTAAAAATGAAATAATTCAGCCACTGAACAAAGGAAAGGGCAAATTGAATGAAATGCCTACTCAAGTGATTCAGGAGAATAGGCCAAAACCTAAGGAAATGGCCAAAGCTCCTGAGCACAAGAGGAATATTGGTCAGCAGAGTAGACCCAATGGAAGGGCAACTCTCCTGAACAATGTTCAGAGGAATTATCCAAGGTATAATCAGCCTAGACCAACTCATCTGAGAAAGCCTCAGCTGAATAGACCTAAGGAAAACTACCCTCTAAGGCAGAATAAAATAAGACAACCAAAATCCTTCATGCCAAAGGGTAATGGTCATAAAAATGCCTTTCCTCAAAGATTTCATCAAGCTGCACAAAGAACTCATAAGTTCAGGAGAGTGGACAACTCCTCTGAAACTTACAGAGTTAACACATTCACACATATTTTCCCAAAGGCATTTAAGGGAAAGACAGTGTATGTTGATGCACAAGGAAATCAACTTAGCCACCTTGAATCAATCAGGGTTATTAGGCAAGTTTGGGTTCCCAAAGGTACAGCTAACCTATCAGGACCCAAAACTCAAAGGGTACCTAAATCTATCTAAATGCAGGTACCATTGGGCCACAAGAAGAGGAGCATGAATAAAAAGACAGCATGGTACCTTGACAGTGGATGCTCAAGGCACATGACTGGAAACAAGGAACTCCTCTCTGATTTTATTGAAAAAGAAGGCCCAAATGTCACCTTTGGAGACAGCTCACAAGCAACTACAAAAGGTTATGGTACTTTGATGATTGGTAACATCAAAGTAACCAATGTATCTTATGTGGCTGGTCTCAAATATAATCTCCTAAGTATCAGTCAATTCTGTGATAAAGATTTTAATGTTGAGTTCTCTAGTGGAAAGTGTCTAATTAAGGATAAAACTCAACAAACCCTATTGACTGGAACTAGGAAGGGAAATGTGTATTTTGCAGACTGGGACAAGTCTACTGATGCTGCATGTTTTATTTCTAAAAGTTCTAGTGAACAAAGTTGGTTATGGCACAAAAGGCTAAACCACCTGAACTTCAAATCCATGAATAAACTTGCTAGAAATGCATTAGTTAAAGGACTACCGAATGAGGTCTTCATTAAAGAACATGTGTGTAAACCATGTCAAGAAGGAAAACAGATTAAAGCCTCATTCAAAGGAAAACCAGTCATCTCCACTGAAAGGGTACTTGAACTTCTACATATGGATCTATTTGGACCAATTACCCCTACAAGCATAAATGGTAGAAAATACACATTGGTGGTAGTAGATGACTTCTCTAGGTTCACATGGGTAGTATTTCTCCTTAATAAGAAGGAAACACAAGTCAAACTACCTGAACTTCTTAAGAGATTGTCAAATGAGAAAAGCCTTAGCATTATCAAGATAAGATCTGATAAAGGCACTGAGTTCATTAATTCTTACATCAATGAGTATTGCTCATCCAATGGGATAGCTCATGAAACCTCAGCAGCTAGAACACCTCAGCAAAATGGAGTTGCAGAAAGGAGGAATAGAACCTTGAAAGAAGCTGCTAGAACTCTAATTGCTGATTCAAATTTACCTAAGAGGTTTTGGGCTGAAGCTATAAATATTGCATGCCATACTCAAAATAGATGTTTGATCACTAAGGGGCAAGGCAAAACCCCCTATGAACTCTGGAAAGGAAGAATGCCTAAAGTGTCATACTTTCATATATTTGGTTGCAAATGTTTCATTCACAATAATGGGAAAGAACAGTTGAAAACCTTTGACAACAAAGCTGATGAGGGAGTATTCCTTGGATACTCTCAAATCAGTAGAGCCTTCAGAGTCTACAACAAGAAAACCCTTATAGTGGAAGAAACACCTCATGTTGTGTTTGATGAGTCTATCTTTGAGATCAGGAATGATCAATTGGAACCTGAAGAAATCACACAGAGGACAACCAGACTAAGCCTTAAAGACAAAGACACTGAATTCATAGATGTTGTCCAAGCCAATCTGCCTGAAGAACTCACATTGGACAACAATCGTGAAGGGAACCTTCCTGAGACAAACTCTACAGATGGAAATGGTGAACTGAATGAACCAATCCCAGTTCACATCCAGGTAACAACTACCAATGAAGAAGCAGTTCCTGCTGAGGTAGTTAATGGGTCAAATAATCAAGGGGGAACTCAAAATGTTGAAAATACCAATGTCCCTGACATTGAGGACAACACCCCTGATTATGATCCTGAATTAGATCCTGCATTAAATTATCCTGAATTCTATGATCAAAATGACTCACCTTCAGTAGAGGACAACTCTACTGAAGAGATCAGGAAAAGAAGGACCTGGTTATCTGACCACCCTACTGATCTGATACTTGGTGATCCAAGTATTGGAGTCAAAACTAGAAGATTTCATGGTGAAAGTGCTCTATTCTGTTGTTTCTTGTCAGAGCAAGAACCAAGTAATATTGAGGAAGCACTTCAAGATGCCAATTGGATCACAGCCATGCAGGAAGAACTCAACCAATTCACCAGAAATGAAGTATGGGAGCTGGTGGATAGGCCTTCACATCAAGATGTTATTGGAACAAAGTGGGTGTTCAAGAACAAGAAAAATGAAAATGATGTGATTGTCAGAAACAAAGCAAGACTTGTGGCAAAAGGGTATTGCCAACATGAAGGCATTGACTATGATGAGACATTTGCACCTGTGGCAAGGCTAGAAGCAATAAGGCTTTTTCTAGCCTATGCAGCCAACAAGAGGTTCAAAGTATACCAAATGGATGTCAAGAGTGCCTTTCTGAATGGAGTCTTGAAAGAAGAAGTCTATGTGGAGCAACCACCAGGTTTTGAAGTTGGAAACCAAGTTTACAGACTCAAGAAAGCTCTATATGGACTCAAACAAGCCCTTAGGGCTTGGTATGATACACTGTCACAATTCCTCTTGGATCATGGATTCACCAAGGGAACTGTGGACAGAACTCTCTTCAGAATCTCTGAAGGAGAGGACATCTTGCTTGTCCAAATTTATGTAGATGACATAATTTTTGGATCCCCTAATGAGAAGCTGTGTGAGAAATTCTCCAAGCTCATGCAAAGCAAGTTTGAGATGTCCATGATGGGGTTGATGAACTTCTTTTTGGGTCTACAAGTCAAGCAAACAAAAGAAGGAATCTTCATCAACCAAGCTAAGTACACCAGAGAGATGATCAAGAAATTTGGGTGTACATCAAGCAAGGCAGTGAGGATCCCAATGAACACAAATTGGAAGATGGATCCTGATGAGAGTGGTATTCCAACCAACTCTACTGAGTATAGAGGAATCATTGGATCACTCCTCTATCTCACTGCCAGCAGACCTGACATTACCTTTGCAGTAGGTGTTTGTGCAAGGTTTCAAGCAAACCCTAAGAAAAGCCACCTTGAGGCTGCAAAGAGGATTTTGAGGTACCTCAAAGGCACTGAGAATCTAGGCCTTTGGTACCCTGCTGATGACAACATTGAGTTAACTGGCTACTCAGATGCTGATTATGGAGGATGCAGAATTGACAGAAAATCCACTTCAGGAACTTGTCAATTCTTAGGCAACAAACTCATATCTTGGTTTTCCAAGAAGCAAAACACAGTGGCTACCTCCACCACTGAAGCTGAATATGTTGCAGCTGGAAGTTGCTGTGCTCAAATCCTTTGGCTAAGACAACAACTCAGAGACTACAAAGTCAACTCTACTGAAGTGCCAATTTTCTGTGATAACAATAGTGCCATTGCTATATCACAAAACCCTGTCTTGCACACTAGATGCAAACATGTGGACATCAAGCACCACTTCATTAGAGATCATGTGGAGAAGAAGGATATCAAGCTAGTGAAAATTCACACAGACCATCAAAAAGCTGATATACTAACTAAGCCACTTGCAGAGGCAAGGTTCCTGGAATTATCAGCAGAGTTGGGACTTCTTGATCCAGGGAAGTTGGAAAAATGAGTCCAAAGAGGTTCACTGTTTGAGGGGGAAATAAACTCAAACTTCAGCAGACTTGGTCAAGTCTACTGAAACTCAGAAATATGACCTTATCTCTTCAGGACACTTGTCTCTTGAAATTCAAGACACTTGTCCAACAGCTTTTCAGGACACTTGTCCATGTAGGGTCAGATAAATTGTCCCAGCTATCAAACCAAATCTTGGTATGATAAGCACCTATTTTTGGTGATCAATACCTATCTTGAAATCTGTCCCATTGAAATACAGTTTTCACCTTTCTGGGATTTAATTTGTCTCCCACCCAAAAGGTCACTTTCCATGCATTAAATGCCAAGATTTAACTCTTGTTTGCATTAAACTTTTTGGGACATGATCTATCTCGAAAAACCCCCAGCCTTAAACAAACATTAAAAACCACCCACGTTTTGAATAAAACAGTTATTTCACTATTACATTGGTTTTTGACCATTGGATCAAAAAGGGACAACTCCCCTGAAATCAATCCTAGCCGTCCATTTTGGATTTCCATTTTTGCTCACCTTTGAATTGTTTCAAGACCTTACCAACTCATTGACAAACATTCTTTTTAGAATATTCACAAGTCTTAAGATCCCCACAAACACTTCTTCCCCAAGTATTCGAAACCCTAACTCAAATTTTCTTCAAACTCTCTCAAAGCTCTCTCTGCAAATTTCAATGGCCCCCAAAGTTAGACCTGAGATGCTTGTTGATTTCTCTAACAAGGATCTAGACCTGGATTTTGCCTACCTAAGCAACAAAAACAATCTTCACTTTGAGCCAATAGTCTCCTTTGAAAGTGAAGATCCTGAGATTACTCCAACCCTGAGGTGGTTGAGAAGAGCTGGTCTTCAAAAGTTCTTGGAAGAAAGGCCAAGTTCCTGCTTGGAAAGCTACATGGCAGAATTTTTTGCCTTCCTCAAATGGAGAGGCAAATCTGAAGATGGTGAAGTATCAACCAGATTATCTTACACTGCAGAAGGAGAGGAAGAAGAGAGATTTCATAGATTGAAATTCTCTTCAGAAGATCTGGAAGGAGCTTTTGGATTGCCTCATGAGGGAAGGAATCCAGAAGTTTATGGTACTGGCCATGAAGATGAGATAGCCCAAGAATGGCTATTAGTTCCAGGCCCTCTCTCCTCAACTCAAAATAAGAAAACTCTCAAGCCAGAGTTTCTCAACCTTTTTGAGGTAGTTGCTAAGAGCCTCTTAAGCAACACTGGAAGCTTAGAGCAGGTCAGCCATCCAAGAATCAGAATCATGGCTGCCATTATTGATGCCAGTGATAAGGGCATTAAGTTTGATTGGAGGACCTTCATCATGTCTGAAATGATGAAGGAGAAGGCTAAATTCAAGGTGAAAACCCACAATAAGGTGGTGCTAGAAGGGAAAATCAAGTATTGCACCAGGGCAAGCTTGTTGATTGAGAGGTTTTCCCACTATTCTCAAATGCAGACCTTTGCAAAGCCCCTCCCAGCCCAGAAGATCCTGTTCAGAAAGTTGAGCAAGAAAACTGAACAGAGAAGGATGCTCATGGCCAAACCTGCTGAAGAACAGGAGGAAGAGAAGCCTAAGATGAAAAAGAGAACAAAGGCCAGGGCTATCAAAACAAGAAAGATGTCTCAATTGCCTTCAAGAGAAGCCTCAGGAGCATCAGCTGAAGTTGATGCAGTGGCAGAAGAGGGAGTGAGTGTGCCTTCTGACCACTCAGAAGAGTTGAGAAGGAAGTACAATGAGACTAGGCAAAAGAAGAAGGGTGATAAGAGAATCAGGGAAGTTGTCCCTGAGAAGGAAGGAAGTGGAAGCAGTAGGGCCAGCAAGAGAAGGGCCAAACCTACTGAGAAGGTGTTGGAGCTTCAGGAAGAAAGGTCCCTACAAATTGCTCTAAGGGAGAGCAGAGCTGAAAGCAGGACCAAATCCATGTCAAGGACTAATTCATCTGGTTCTGGAACTCCAGAATCCAAAGTCCCTGAAGGTCAACCTATAGAGGCCAACCTCTCTGAAACTCAGTACCTTGAGCCCAACTCCCCTGAAACCCGTATTACCCCTTCCAACCAACCCATTACCCCCTTAAACCTCACAAAGAGATACTCTCCTGAGGGAAGTGTGCAGAGAAGTATGATAGATGTGCTAGCTGACATAGCTATAAATGAGACAAGGTTACAATCTCCCTAGACTCATCTATGCTCAATTATTCAAAACTTT
Source organism: Galeopsis tetrahit (assembly GCA_963675135.1). Taxonomy (NCBI): domain Eukaryota; kingdom Viridiplantae; phylum Streptophyta; class Magnoliopsida; order Lamiales; family Lamiaceae; genus Galeopsis; species Galeopsis tetrahit. Next base: position 18,480,180 of record OY776121.1, on the reverse strand, counting down.
TAGAAGCTGCACTCTTTACCCCAACTCCCCTGAGCAAAGCCCCTTCAGATCCATTGCTCTCAAAAGCAACTGAAGATCCTTCTGCTATACCCAACCCATCTGAAGCCAACATTCCTGAACTGAACCTGCCTGAAGCCACATTAGGAGAACCCAGAGCCAACTCCCCTATAACCCAAAATCCCCATTCAAGTGGAGATGAGGAGGAGTATACTTATGAAAGTATGCTCAGAGGAGGAGCCAAGGCCACTGTGGACAGTCTGTACCCACAACTTGCTGAATTTCCAAGAATTCAGAAGGCCTTTCATGATTTAAGGATGCTTGTTGATGTGAAAGACAAATCTATGATGGAGATATCACAAGTCATCCAAGATAAGGGTGCAAACTGGTGGCAAATAGAGGAAAACAGATTGCTACACTTTGCTGGAGTTTCAAAGACAAGATTTCTCATTGATGAGGAGATTTTTGCAAAGCTAGTAGCTGACAAGATTGAGGAGGAGAAAGAAAGAAAAGCCAAGGGAATCAAACACCATGACAGTAGCTCCAATGATGATGATTCCCCTGAAGATCCCTCAAATCCTTCAAATCCCAACCCTCCTGAAACCCCTCAAGCCAATCTCCCTGAATCCCTTCAACCCAAGTCTTCTATAGCAGACAGACTTTCAAACCCTCCTAAAACCTATCACAGGAAAGGCTCTGTATCTTCAGAGGTGTTGACCAAGGGTGGTAACACAACCAAAGACACATCTGCCAATGAAGGTTCTTCTGAACCCAAGGCACAACCTAAAGATGTGGAGGTTCCTTCTCTAGAGGCTAGTTTGATTAAGGCCTATTCAGTGTCAGAAGAGTTGGACACTGATCAGCCCTTAATCATTCAGGATGACTCAGTGGCTGCTGATATAAGCACTGTGATCTCCCCACAACTGCCATCTTTGAACCTTGTTGAAGGGGAAGATGCTGCAGGTTTAGGAGAAGGAGTTGAAAAGGAAAGTAGTTTTGAAAAATCAGAGGGAGTTATGGATGATAGAGAGGTAGTTATCACTAAGATTGTGAGTGTACCAACATATGAGGGTGGTATAAGTGAGGAAGGACAGGTTATTCTTGAAGTCAAATCTGAACTTCAAGAATCCCTTGATGAGAGGAGGCCTGTTCCTTTAAGTGAGGAAATCTTTAGTGAAGGAAGAAAAGAAATAGTTGAAAATGAGGAGAAGACTGCTGATGTATCAGAGTCTTATGAAAAAGAAAATGAGGGAGATAAGTGTGTTTTTACTGATGCGTTTGATTTGTCTGATATTGCAGGGATAAGCTTTGAACAAATTTTTGCAGATGATTTCTTGACAGATGCTCCCATCCAAGTTGACACTGGATCAGCACAAGCCCTGCTTGGGATGCAATCAGAGAAGTTGGATTCTTTGGCTCAACAAGTTCAAACAGCTCATGCAGAAACTTCTGGAGCATTAGATGAGCATGGAAGAACTCTAGCTTCTGTTGAAATGAGATTAACTGGCTCTGAAGATGTGGTTTTACCCACAATGGAAGCAAGAATTGAAGGAGTAGAATCTGGTCTTCAAACCATCTCTACTGCAGTTCACAAAGCCCAAGTCAGTATGGAAAACATCTCAAAGGAGGTCAAGAAGGATCAAAAGATGCTGAGAGATAACCATAATGCAAATGTTCAAGCTATCAGACTGACAATAAAGCAAGCTCTTGGCAAAAAGTCAGCCCTGCAAAAGAAAAGAGCTGAAGAGCAAAGGCTAGCTATGGTCAAAGCAGCCTCAGAAAAGTTTTCCCAAGAAGTGTTGGCCAACATTGCTGAAGGTGCAGTGGCCAACCTCACTGAGCTTCTGAAGACCCAATTGGATGCATCTCTTAAGGCAACCATGGAGGAGGTTGTTCAACAGAAAATGAAGCCTGTTCTTGCTTTTCTTAGCTTGAGCAGTGACAAGATGCAAAATATACATGATGAGAATGTATATTTGTTGGAAGAAATGAAATCTCTAAACCAGGCCCAATCCCTGATGGCCTCAACAATGAGTGACCTCAAGCCCCAGTGTTTTGATGCTGCCAAAAAGGGGGAAAGGGAAAGAGCTAGAGCAAAAGGTGCCTTGGTGATTGGGAGCCCAGTCAAAGGGAAAGACAACATTGCTGAAGGAAAAGGCAAAGAGCCTGAAGTACTGAATTTGGAAGAATTGAATGAAGAAGAGCAATTAGCACTTGCTTTGAAGAACTCTATGGCCTCAGCTCAAGAAGAAAGGATGAGGTTACAACAAAGACCAGGTGGTGAAGTTTCAGGTTTGGACAAGGATGCTGAAGGTGTCCAAACTAGAGGAAAGATAAAAAAGGCCCAAGGAAAGAAGAGACAAGTTGAGAAATTCACTGACTTCCCCAACAGCCTTGATCTTCCACCTGAATTCAGAGTTGTTGATGATGAGCCTACATCCAAGAAAGCCAAAACTACTGAAGAGCCCAAAACTACTGAACAGGACAAGTCTTCTGAATCTGGCAAAACTACTGAAAGTCCCAAGTCCACTGAAGACATTGAAGAATTGTTTGCTGAAGGATTTGGATCTGAACCTAAGAAGAAGACAACTGTCCTATCTCATGATCCATCAAAGCTGTTTCATGAAGGGTATGGCAAAGACCCTGAAACACAACAAAAATTGGCCATGATGAGGGCCCAAGAGAAAATGGATCTGATGGAAGAAGCCAACAGAGCAAGAGATGAGAGAAGAGCAAACTTTCAGAAACCAAGAAGAAGGAGAGCAACTTATAGCAAGATGAAGCCTCAGCTTCTAATCCCAATGGACACCAAATATCCACACTTGGATAAATGGGTGCCAATTCAACTGAATGATACATGGGAAGAGGCCAAAAGGGAGTTTGTCTATGACTATTATGTCATTGACAGATGGAATGGAGGAGATGCAAACTCTGCCTTCACTGAGTTCCTGCTAGAATACTACAGAGAGCTGTATCAACAACTACTTGCAGCTGCTGACATTGCAAGAATTGAACTCACAGCTCCCAAGCCAATCATATACATGCCTCCAAAGCTTGAAGGATGGATTGACCAAGCAAGAATTCTGAGAGAATTCACTGAGATCCTTAAGCTAAACAAGATGGTTCTTGGACCTAAGGGAACCAACCAAGAAGCCATGGCATTGAAAAGAAGAGTGTGGGCACAGTATGGAATGCTGCCACCCCCTGAGGATGATCTTTGAAATGGCTAAGTCTTCTGACCTTTCTTGATTGATCAACTATGCTAAAATATGGTCAAGATTGCTGATGTGGTGTGCTAATCTGTCTGCTCTGATTTGTTATGGATTGCTCTGATACAAGCTCTGTGCTCTGATGCTGAAAATCTTATTTATGTCTTAAATTGTTAGAATGAAATGCTCTGATGTATTTAAGTGTTATTGATTCATGCTCTGATATGTTAATTTCAACTATCAACATGCTTGTAATGATCTTTGAATGAATGATAGTTGAACTTATTTTGAATCAAGAAACACTAATCTCTCAATGCCTATCTTGAAACCTACTTGCAACAAAAAACAGTGAATACACTAACACATTATATTTTCAGGAATATTGACCTTAGTCATGTCTTCTGAAGATACATGTAATATGTGTAGTCAAGTCACTTTTGCTTAGATAGTGTAGGTTTTGGCATCATCAAAAAGGGGGAAATTGTTGGGAATAAAATGAGATATGTTTTGATCTAATACCAAAACCCCCTGAGACATGCCTAAGTCAAGATAAACATGTTCTAGAAATGTTAGAACATATAGAATATAGGCTAGATGAGAAGCTGAAGTGTTAGGCAGCTCTTAGACAATTAGATGCACAATTGAGGGGGAACCTATGCTTTGAAGATGATCAAAATCAAGTCCCCTCAAGGCTCAAATTCTGGAACAATCACTTAAGGACAAGGACACTCTATGAAAACCAAATGCTCTGATCAGGAGAGTTGTCCAGAGAAGATGTTCATATGCAAGAACAAGTGAGTAGAGCTCAAAAGGACAAATCCAATATGATGCTCTGATCAGGAGAGTTGTCCAGAGAAGTTGTCCACATGTTAGAGTGATAAAATTAAAAGGACAAGCCAAATAAATCTGATCAGGAGAGTTGTCCAGAGAAGCCAACTCTATGAGTAAAATGCTCTGATGATAAAAGACCAAAAGTGCTGATCAGAAGAGTTGTCCAGAAGGGTTATCTCAGCATGATTGAATCAGAACAGATGCTCTAAAGGTTGAAGGTCAACTATGCTGAAGAATTAGAGACAACCATGCCCCAAAGAAATACAATGCAACATGCCAAGATCACCTTAGAGAGAAATAAATGGAAAGAGCCAAGTCATCTGAAGAAGAGCAAGCCAACCTTGCTGAAAAGCAAAACTGCTGATAGTGATAAGGAGAGTTGTCCAGTTGATAGGGAATGTTGTCCTATCATTGGAACAACCTTCAGAAGCCATGTCCAAGTCCTAACAAGAAGTCAAACATTGGGAAAAGTGCTACAGAATGAAGACAAAGTCTTACAAGCCGTTTATTACCCAAATGAGGACATGTCACTATCAAGAATCTGTCTTCCAGTTTGAAGAACTCAAGGAAGACATTTATAGCAATTTGGGGATGCCTCTCCAACTGGCAAATCCTCCATTTTGTCTATAAATACAGAAGTGTGAAGACCATTTGAAAGTACCTCAACCTTGACAAGAATATCCAACTATCCTACAAGTTGACAAGTGCTCTCAAGCTTTCAAAGAGACTATCTTAGTCTTTATACACTTCTTCTAAGTTGAACCCAATTGTATATCCATACACAAGCTTAGAGAGATATCCTATCCTTATACACTGATCTTCATTGTAAAGGATATCTCATTAGTTGGAACCTTACTTCAACCCTTACATCTTTCAAGAGTGAAAGTAAGAAGGTTGTAGTAGTAGAAGTGGTAGGAGCTGACTGTTGGGAGAAGAACAGTTCAGTTCTGAGTTGAGAAGAGGGTACTAGGACTCTAGACATCATAGGGATCAATTCACCAAGGAGTGGTGTTATTGATCAAGTGCACCTTGGCACTATAAAACAAGTTAATTCCAAGAGTGAAGGAATTATCCTGTTAAATCAGGGAAAGTGGATGTAGGAGCTTGAGTCTCTGAACCACTATAAACTCTTGTGTTGATTTACTTTACAAATACTTACATTCATTCAACACTGCACACAAAACTGATCTTTCAAAGATACATATTCAAAGAATGTGCAAAACTGATTTGGACAAGTTCCCTGAAAACTGGACTGTATTGCATTGACTAAGTGTTTTCAGAAATCAAAGGAGTCTAAACTTAAAGGGCCAACCACTATTCCGCACATATAACTCCCCTAGATAGTTATTCAACTAAGTACTCAATAGTACTTAGTAGTCTGATTATCTTAGAAGAGTTAATCTTCTTCAGCAGAGTTGTCCAAGACAACCTTGCTGAACTCTGGTTTGATCAAATTAGCAAAAGAATTGCATACAAGTGTATTCCCCCCCCCATACACTTGTTATATACTCCTTTCAGGACCAACAAATACGTACAAGACATTACCCAATTAATGAAGTTACAAAAACTCTGCAAACAAGAACTCAACCAGACGACTAAACCAGCTTACATGCATTCAAGTAAGATATTCAAGATTTCTTAAAAACCTAGATTAATATTCAAATCCTTAGTGCTCTATAAGTTTCCTATCAAATCTAAGCCTATTCATATTTCCAAATCTTTAAGCTTAAAATAGAGTGCATTCAAACTTGTTGTTTGAATCACTTAGTTGGATCTTATACATTAAACCCTACTCTTTCTAAACCCTAGATTGATAGTTTAGTGTATCATTGATGCTATAAAAGTACTTGATCTTATAATAACAAGTAAGATATAAACACACGAAGAGTGAAAATTAACGTCTTATTCTGGGGACGTAAAATTACAAGTTCTTGTTGAAGGAATTAATGTCATAGTTGGACTTTAACATTTGCATCACCAATGACAGTGTTTGGGCACATAATCGTGATTGACCCCTTTTCAATAACACCCCACATCAAATCATGAATGGAGCTTATCTGCATCTCCATTCTCACCTTCCAGTACTCATATCCTTCAACAGAAAACTTAGAAATATGACAATTGTTGGTTCCATGTTATATGATTTTATGAAAGCAAAATGAGTTTTTTTCAAAAGATCTCTAGTGACCACAAAGGTTTTTCCTAAAAAAATGATGATAATCAAAGTCAGTGGTCATTAGAACCACTGCTCTGATACTACTTGTTAGCCCGTAATGAATTGAGTGAGGGTTTAAAATATAGAGGGGAGGGGTGAATAGACTTTAAAATCAAAAATAATTTTATGTGACAACTAAGTGAGGTTACTAACCTATGAAGGGTCAGCTGGCAAATGGGTCAACTGGTAAATGAGTGCAAGTGTATAAAACAACTACGAGATGATAACCAACCCCGAGTTGATCAGTTAGACAACTATCAAGCTAAGACGAGCTTTTACGAAAAGTGTGTAGGCCCTTAAGACAGTATCAACTATCTAACAGTCATTTTATTACTTAGAAAAACACTTTTACTTTTTATGCACAAAATCTTTTCAGTTGACTTTAGTGTACAACTAATTGTGTAATATGTAGTTTGATAAATTATGATAAGTATAGAATGAATAACAAGATATCAATGTTGATAAATAACACAAAGATCTATAGAGGTTCGGATCTCAATCCTACGTCCACTCTCACAATTAATTCATTTATAAGAAAAAAAATTATTGTAAGTGCCAAGAATAACACTTTGGACTCGATATTCTCCACGAATATATGGTCCTACTTGTTATGGAGAATAGGTACCATTTACAGTATTTTTACAACAAACTCGTTCTATAGTTAAATAGAAAGTTCTATTTTTAGTATGGAGAGCAGAGACAAATTTCATAGAAGGATTATCTAAAATATAGAGGCCATTTTCACGATGCCCCTGGGCGAGCAAAGTCCCTGTAGCTCGATTCTGAATTTCAAAAGACGAGTTAGTAAATAGAACAGAGACAGGATGATCAGAGGTAAGCTGACTAACAGATAAGAGATTTTTAGTTATATTGGGAACGACTAGAACATTTGAAAGAGAGATAGAGGAAGATAAAAATTTTGAGCTAGTGTGGGTGATCGGCAAGGAATGGCTGTTGCCGACCACTACACGATCCGAACTTGTGTAGAGAGACGAGGAGTCAAGAGCCGCTGACGAGGAGACCATATGGGCAGAGGCTCCAGTGTCGAGGTACCAGTCTGAGACATTTGAAGGAGTAATCGAGGAGAACGTTGGTGTGGACTCAACACAGTTAGACTGACGAGCAAGAGGGGCGGTATATCGTTGAGGACAAGAGTCAGTGAAGTGGCCATCGAACTTGCAAATTTGACATCGCGGGGAGTAGCGACCACGACCTCGACTGCCGAAGCGACCTTGAGAGCGACCTGGAAACGGAGAGCGACCAAGAATGCCTCGAACACAGCGAGGAGGGCGAGCTGCTTGAGCGAATAAGGAGGGAACAACAGGGCTAGATGTTGAAGAACTATGTAGAGACCTTGTAAAGAGATCATGAGATTCAGCCATGGCGAGAAGATCCGAGAAGGTAGGGAGAGGCGAGATATTGATTTGAGATGTGGAGAATCCATGGAATTCTGGGCCAAGGCCACGAAGAAACTAGTGGGATTTATCAGTGTCATCAAGAACACATCCCATGGAAGAGAGCTAGTCGCAAAGATTTTTGAAGAGGATGTCGTATTCGACAACCGTGCAGTGGCCTTTCTTGATGGTTTGAAGTTCATCTTTGAGGCAGATTTCTCGAGCCTTGGACGGTTGATTGTAGGCGGTGGCAAGATTTTTCCATATTTCAGCCGAGGAGCGACAACCGACGATAACTGCCATAGTTTTCTCTATGAGAGGAGATACCAAGAAGACACGAAAAATCTGATCACGAGCAGCCCAAGAAACGTAGTCGGGATTTGGTTCTGAGCGTCCATCTTTAGAGATGGTGGATGGCGGCCCCGGAGAAGAACCATCGACGAACGGAAGAAATTTTTTGGTGTCCAACAATGGATGAATTTGGGCGAACCACATAGGATAATTGGTGGATTTGAGTTTGACAGTGATGCGATGGATCATGGCATGTAAGGTGAGAGTGGAATAAAAAACGGAGGTGGTGGTGGACGGCGTCGGGTCTGTCATTGAGAAAGGAAGGGGAGGAGGAGGAAGAGAGAAGGGTTTTCGCCGTATTAGGCTGATACCATGTGAGAGTAATTAGAAAGATTTCATTGAATTGAAGAATGACCTAAAGGTCATATATATACAAGGGATAAGGAACTACTTCTTGAGTAGTTATCAAGAAATAGTTATAGCTAGCCTAACTAACAAAACAAGAGAAGTTTAATTAACTATGTTGACAATACACATGTTAAGTAAACTTTTAGAGCTTCGACTTGTAGAATTTCTGGTGTTTTTCATCATTGATGGTGCCTCATATTTATAGTAAGATTCAAAATATAGTCGTTGGAGATGTACATTGAATCATACTATTCCCGACTTTACAAATCGTTCTTGAGAGATGTAACTCAGATATGCCAATCCTTTTAAGGTAAGGTCTCTCTGACACTCTGCAATAAATATAGTCGTCGATCATGTTCAATTGCAGACTTATGTCAAGTCAATGACACATGTTGCTTTCTCGTTGGTTTAGGTTGAATGAGACTAACAAATAAACTGGCGACAAACTGAAGTTCGAATATTTTTCTTTGTCTTCATGCGATCTGACTTTAGTTGGAAATAAGTGAATTGACATCTAATTGAACTTTTTTTTCCTAAACTAAGAAATATAAGCAAAGTATTTTCAGACTTATCTACTTAACTTTAGACTATGTCAGTCAGTTGTTGTTAACGAAGGCAGTTGACTAGTTGAGGACTTCTTATTTTTTAGCCAGCTGATTCAGTCAATTGTTAAAGCTTCATGAATCTAAGTGGTCTTCACTTCACTTCATTCTTCTGTCTTCCAAACTTCAGTCAGTTGTTGTTAACGAAGACAGGTGAGGACTTCTCGTTTGTTAATCAGTTGTTAAAGCTTCCTGAATCTAAGTGGTCTTCACTTCAGTCTTCAACAACTAAGGTAAGTCATCTTGATCTTCACTTTTGCACAAGTGCATGTCTATCCAGCTGAGGTTAGAACTCAACGGACATGTTGAAGTTCCCCCTTGGTTGTTCGACCTATCAACTAAGACTAGACTAGATAATTGATATATACAAGTTCAACTTATATTATTACAAAATGTTTTGGAAAATTATCAAAACTAATACAATTTTCTCAACACCAAAATATGCATAAATATTTCTCGTTATCATAGTGGATCTTCCAAAAAAAAAAAGAGTTTGTATCGAATAAAGTATATACTTCGACTTTCTTGCGCTAGGACTTTGGCTCAAAAACACAAAAGTACTGTACGTGCTTTTTTGAAAAGACTGGGCTCGAAATTTTTCGAAGAATTTCTTATGTCAGAAGAAGAGCCAATCAAATAATTTCATTATATCCCTTCTAAGCATATATAGTAGGTTTTCGAATTAGCACTCCAATGACAAATTTTATTAAACAACTCTAAAAACAAGGTCATAACCTTTGAGTAAGGTTACAAAAATATTTAGAACATGCTTAGTTGACACGCAAAAACTTGAAATTTTCAAGAATTTTCAAGAACACTCTCATTTAAGTGTTCAACATTGTACTCTCAAGACCATCCTATAAAAAAGATTTCATTAAAGTTGGAACCTACATCAAACATTCAAACATATCTTACCCTTCAAAAGATGAGTGTTAGAATTTTATTTAAGAGGACTAGAACTTGTACCAATTCTAATAGAACGAAACTCGCGGAGAGTGATAAGTCCAAAAGTGTCGATTGAAATTTAAAATTTAAACATTCATTGGAAGGAATTAATACACAACTGAGTTTGTGGAGTGGGCATGAGAGCTGAGCCTCTGAATCTCTATAAACTTTTGTGTCTTTATTATTTTGATATATCCTGTTTATTCATACATCTTTTATGAAACTGCATAATGCACAATCAATTGAGCACCAAGCACAACTTATACTTTTTCCATCTTAAACTAGTAAAATTTCTACCCATTTTCACTATCAACTTATTTTGATATTTGTCCAACTTTCAAACAATCAATAAATTAGTTATCAATCTTAGCTGAAACACTCTTCACCCAACAACCTTAACTTCCAGTTGACTTAATCTCACTAAGTCAGCTACTTAATTGCTCAGGAAAATATTTTTGATTAGAAAGTTTATCCACCCCTCTAAACTTTTTACTCTTCACAAACTAATTTCAAGACCTGTAATTAACAAAAAACTACACAAATAGATTACTAAGTGGTGACATAAATTGACTTAAGCATGTAAGGTCCATCCATCCAAGGCGACACAATATCAACTTTCGTCCAATTTCATTCCAACTTAAATGAAATCTCTTAACCCAAATAGACCATAAGACACATGGAACAATAAACCTCCACAAGATTTTACATTGTTTACTAATGAAATCTCTAACCCAAATAGACCATAAGACACATGGAACAATAAACCTCCACAAGATTTTACATTGTTTACTAATGAAATCTCTAACCCAAATAGACCATAAGACACATGGAACAATAAACCTCCACAAGATTTTACATTGTTTACTAATGAAATCTCTAACCCAAATAGACCATAAGACACATGGAACAATAAACCTCCACAAGATTTTACATTGTTTACTAATGAAATCTCTAACCCAAATAGACCATAAGACACATGGAACAATAAACCTCCACAAGATTTTACATTGTTTACTAAAACAACCCCCATGTTAATGACAGCCACATCTACAACATACTGGGAAACTACCCATGATGACCTTAGCTCTCTGAGAACCCTACTCCAAAGTTGATGAGCCTACAATGGACGAACAAATGATTTGAATCCTCATAGGAGCACATGCAAAGAACACATCGATTCGGGAAATCGAAAAACGTTTCTGGCTTTCTACAGATACTCACAAGTAGCTTACCCAACATTGTCAACCAAGAGAAAATCTGGACTTTTTTTTGGAATCAGTGTTTTCCAAATGTCTTTAAACCAAGGAAAAGGAGATGCATTGGACGAACTTAAAGACATTAAAAATGATTTGCATGAAAAAGACCCCTAATGATCAGCCAAAAAATAGTGCAAATAATTGTATGAAGGAGGTAGTTAATTGGGGCGGGTGGGATTAATGAATCGCCAGGGAGTGATTACTTGGGGTGGGATAATTAGACTACTATGTGTTAAAATTGGTGTGTTTTAATTTTAATGGGGTGAAAATTGGTGTAATAAAGAAAAAAAAAAATAGGGATAGTTGCATTTTCACCCGAAGAGAAGCTTCTCATGGTTTTTACTTTTAGACATGAAGATTAAAAAAATACTATAATAGAATAAGTAGATGCATTATAATATAATAAAATGTAAAAGAGAGTAATTTAGTATAAAATGAGTGTAAAAATCGTATTGGGATGGAAAAAAAAAAAAGACGTGAAGCTTCTGCAAAAGTTAATAACAGGTATTATTAATAATTAACCCAATAATTTCTTTTAGGTATTTAAAAAAAAAACTCAAATCTATCCCACAAACAATTAGCCATACTTATCCACATGCACCAGTTTAATCACCATTGTAATTAACAAATAAGGCAAGCAGCATGCACATAAATTAAAGGAAAGTGCAAAAAAGACAGATAGCATATATATATATATATATATGAACAATTACTGGAAGGTGGAGTTTTGCTACAGGTGAGCTATACATCCCGTTTCGTACAGAGGTTGTCTTTGCAATCAGCAGTAAGGCCTACGGTAGGCTAGTTGGGGTGCAAAAATTTCCCATGATTTACAGAAATTGTCTTATTATTAATTCCAGTGCTGTGTGTTTTCCTTCTGGACAAATTTTGTTCGGTAGAATCGTCGTCCACAGAAACATTGAGAAACATGGATGATGAATTGCGGCAAATGCACGCAGATGGAAATTCATGAAACTCTCCTCTTCCAGGTCTCATCTCTTCGGGTTCTCCCATGAATCCTCTTTGGCACGATTTCACCTTTCTTGAAAAAGTAGCCCACTCCATTTTGTCTCGAGCACCAAACACAGCACTGAGCCTTTTTGCATTTGGTCTGATTGTTCTCTTGTGACCCATATACCTCCTTCAACAACAACAATAAACACAAATAATACATTTTAGTTACAATCTAATACTTGAAAGGGAGAGCAAAACAAGAAAAGTAGACGAGGATTCATGTCGTTGGCAAGCCACTGTAACAGATAGGGACCTCATGGAGAACAGCAGTTTATAGTGATAGTGAAACAGCAGAAAACTGTCTTTATCAGGTCTATCTCGTCATCATAATTTGGTCAATACTCAAAACATGTTTATATTTACATATAACTATCTTTTTTCCACAGTTTTTTTTGGCCATCTCTTTTCCCATTTATTGGGTTGATGATTATCTACTTTCTGACATGTCATATTGGAGGTATCTATAAAAGGTCACTTATGCATGACTGGAAAATAAAAAAATGTACTTGAAGAATGCAGTATTAGTTCTGTGAAGCTTGATTAATGGCTTTGCATAATAGCGTGGGCAGACTTAAAAGCAAGGCATGGTAATCGGCCATTAGGCTGGGCAGAGCTATTCTGATGGGAACCATCACAAAATTTTGTATTCATCCTCAATAATATCAATAATATTCAGCCATTTCCTTATATTATTGCCCCTAACTCTATCGGGTTAGCTCACTTTGGGGGATGACCAAATTGAGACAATATAATCTGGAAGCTCAAGTAGAGACCTGAAATCATTATTTTCTCAAAACAACTGAGCGTTAGTTTTGAAAAAAGAGTGATTCTATAATGTTCAGTTGAAGTTGCAAACACGCCCTACCTCGAGAAACATATATTAGTATCTCAACCTCAGACCAAATTCCTACTCAACCCTATGTAGAACACTCAGCTTACGTATTGTCTCAATTTGGTCATCCCCCAAAGGGATTCAATCATGAATTGTTTTGCTTGCTTTAGAATTTTAAATTTGCTTCCAGATTATATAATACCCTAGAACTAAATTTGATTGCTTGCTAATCTTTTCTTAGTCCGGCTGTAGTTGTTATACATCAATATTATATTGTAAGCAAAATTGCATCACTGAAGTGTCAAATTGAAACAAGTATACAAGATTGTTTTCCTCGATACTGACCTTCGACCAGCTAGGATTTTTGCCATATTGCCATTGTTATTGGTGACAAAGACATCACTTTCATCACAGACGATGTAGTCAACTGCAGCCAAGCGAGAAGAAAAGGGAAGAAGAGATTTTAACTCTTCGTTGACCAGCATCTCTTTTGTATAAAAGTTGGGAAACAGCTCCTTAAGGGGCCTCAGAGTTTCTTCCCCACCATATATTTCTCCAGATGCAACATAAAGATGTGTGTTATTGTCAAAATCAAGGGCCCGCAGCAATAAGCCCACTTCATGAGGAGTCAAAGGGCACTTCCCTCGAGTTCGCTCTTCATCTGGGCTCAATTCCTGAAGCAACAAAGCAAAAAGTGATCTTTCAAATGACAGCTCACCACAAGAGAATATTTTAACTTCAGAGTCCGATATCTAAGAAAAGTCCACAGCGACTTAGATGTTATGCTCCAAAGTAAGACAATAATCAACAAATTTTAACAAGTCAGAATCTTACAGGTAATGTTTCCCATCGCTTTCTTATCTCAGCCAGCTCATTTCTTTCTTTATCACCCCCACCAAAGTAACACCCCGAAAAAGCGAGCATATCAGGTTCAAACCTACAGTTATACGTTTCACAATATGAAGCAGTGACAAGATGCATATTTTACATTATATACTATAAAAGTACAACATTTACAAATCATGTGATACGCACCAAATATTAGTACTATAATAGTTAATTTAAATTATTCAATAAAATGACCCATGGCTTAGTGACTTAGGGCTTAGAATAGGGTTAGAGATATTAAGTCTACATATATTGTCCTTGTGTTTCCTGGTGAGATTATCTTGGAGATCATTATTTACGGCTTAGCTTGGGACGGGATATATCCCGTAGGAATCAGCGATTAGGCTTGGACGGGATTATTCCCAATGTTTTCTTATTTTCCTTTCAAATATTCAGTCTTATTTCGTTTACTTTCGGTGAGGTGTGTCTCCATTCTCTTGACTCTAACAAATTGGTGTGACCTGTCGGATCCTGATGACACGAATGGAAGTTCGTGTGGAAATGTTAGATAAGACTTAAGAGAGTGGAGAAGTTGGAACAAAGGGAATGGAAGTTCGTGTGGAAATGTTAGAGAAGAGAATGGAGAAGTTGGAACAAAGGGTGGTGATGATGCATCCTGTTGGGGCGACGATGCAGGCAACGATGGCAAAGATGGAGACTATTGTGACGACGATGATCAAAGGAGCCGGGGTGATAAAGATCTTGGTGCGCCAACTCATGCGCAAGGAAGGCATCATTCTTGATGACTCTCTGAAGGCCGACGTTGGCACCCCTTGTATCAGCAGGGTTTCTTACTCCAATTCCAGAGAAACACAGATCGGATGCCAGAATTAATAAAGAGGAAGTTGTGATTGAGATTGACAATGGGAACACCTCAATTAAAATCTTACCACATGAGGTTGATCCTCATAGAGTTGATGAAAAAGGGAAGTTTTCCAGTGACAAGGAAAAGATAAAAGAGACATCATATTGTATTCTTCCAGAGGTTATGAAAAAAGGAGGAGATCTTGCGAATCAAGAAGAAGAAATTCATTATAGGTCTGGACTCTAGAGAAGTTGTGAAAGAAATATTAATTCTTACATGAGAAGAACAAAAGGGTTTGCTTAAAAAGCGGCGAATGAGGTGGCGGTGGAAAAGAGTTACACAATCAAGGAAGGAAATATGTGGTACAATGCATCTGGCTTGGGGTATAGAGCGTGAACTTGCGTTGGATTGTGCACCTAAGGTCAATTCGAGAAAATCAGATTTCCCTACGTGAGTGGTTGAGAATCCAGCCCGTGCTCTGTTCCTCATTCCAGCCTTGAGGACAAGGCTGTTTTGAACAGGGAGGGAATTGATACGCATCAAATATCTTGGAGATGAGGAGATCATTATTTACGCCTTAGGCTTCGGACGGGATATTTCCCATAGGAATTGGCCATTATAGGCTTAGTATGAGACTGAAACACACCTCACCAAAAGTAAACTAAATAAGACTGAATATATTGAAAGGAAAATAAGAAAACACCGGGAATAATCCCGTCTAAGCCTAATGGTCGATTCCTACAGGAATAATCCCGTCCAAGCCTAATGGCCGATTCCTACAGGAAAATCTCGTCCCAAGCCTAATGGCCTATTCCTACGGGAAATATCTCGTCCCAAGCATGGCCAATTCCTACGGGAAAATATCCCATCCCAAGCCTTAACAGTAAATAATGATCTCCAAAATAATCTCAACAAGAAATACATAGAGAATATATATGGACTTAATATCTCTAACCCAAACTTAAGCCCTAAGTTCCAAAGCCCATGGGCTACTTTATTGAATAATTTAAATGAAGTATTATAATACTAATATTTGGCACGTATCATGATTGATACAAAAATAAAGAACAGAGTGAGCACAAGTAATAAGCAAAAATATATCATTCACTAGCACTTAGGAACATGCAAGAAAAGGTAAAGATTTTTTTCTGAATTTTTGTACTCTGCAAACGGTAAGCATAAAAGGAAAATATATATCTCTTCAACTGGTACAATGAAAAGCCAATTAAGGCATCATTGACTTGCATTTACATCTCATATTTGGGAAGAAGACATTTGTAACACAACATAATTTTACTTGGTCCAAACCGATAACTGCAATTTATGCCTTAAATCTTAACTTGTACTAGCAGATATTTTGGCACGTGTATAGTAAAGCTTACAGCAAGTAGCAAATGGAGTTTACTTTGATGACAAAGATTATTACAGCATTATGGTTATGGGTCCTGTGTGAAGCAGCGTTTTATAAGAAAATTACAGAATCTTCATCGACCATGAATACGTACATGTTTTACACTGTAGTAATATCCCTACCTAGCTCGGCCTAGATGCTAAACTGCCCTTGGCCGGCTGACTATGCTTTTTACCCATGCAGCGCCCACTTTAAGCTGGTCAAGTAAATTATTAAAGAATAAAAGAATTCTGAAGACTGCGAGGAATCCCTTATATATATATGTCAAACATAGATGGACATAGGAGTTGAGTTTTAAAAGCTTTATTGCCTTTCTAATTCAAGATTCCTTATCCCTTTGTAAGCATTTGATAATAATTTTCAAAAATACTAAAATCACAATCTAGGGAAGAGAAAAGCGTAGGACCTTCTCCAATCTCTACTCCATACTCCTGTGAAGGAAAAACAAAGGACTTCCTCTCCTATTCCAATCAACCAACAGCCCCAGAAAAGAAAATAAGGAAAGAAACCTACACGCACTTCATATTGATTATGTCCAATCATATCATTGACTTTTAACCAGTAACAATTCAAGCCAAATTAAGTTCTAAATAATGGGCTTTGAGATCATCAGCAAGCAACAAAACAGATCATGTTTGAAAGAAAATTCAAGAATTAAGAAAGAAAAAATGTCTTAACTACAATCTTAAATTACAAAGACAGAATTTTCAGGATGCATAAGGGTTCAAGACTGAGGCTATGTTTTGGTTCACCAACCCCATTCTCAATTCATTCTCTCAACATAAGTCATATTTGACCAATTCAGGTCTGAAAGGCTTAACTTACAAACAAAAAAGAGCAGCACGGGTTGTTCGAGTAAAGACATCAGATATTCCACCTTTTGAATTAATATGAAAAACACTGTTGCTCTTAAGCAAATGAGATGGTAAAAAGCATTTCAAGATGTCAAAGTTCATATTATAGTTTGCAGAAAACTAACAGAAAACAGTAAGAATGTTCAACTTAGTCTTCACTAGTCCTGAACTATAAACCCACAAAAAGATAAAAGCAGAACCTGACCACCGGTCAGGGGATTTCTGATCTACTAATGGTTGAGCACAAATGATGAGAGAATGACAAGGATTTGAGAAGAGCTTCTGGTATTGATCCTATACTTTTAACTCAAATCACTCTGTAAATAGCCTATCAAATTCTGCCATGGTATCAACCAATCAGAACCCCAAGTGATGAGAATACATGCAGATACATCAGTTTTAAACAATTCATACTGATCCCTTAGCTTCCTAGTTCCTAGGCACATCTAAACGATTAGCTGGTAGAGTGGAGTATCACTTCAACATTTAAGTATATAGCCTTGCATACGGAGATTTTTTATTAATAGGTGGCGATTTGAATAAAAGAGCCTTCATTTGGCTATGATACCATGTTTATATTTATTTGTAATAATAGATCTTTCATTCGTGAGATCAAAATATTTTTGCAATATGGAAAACCATTACATGGTGTGCACACCAAGGAAGTTTTTAAGATGCAGCAACACACTAAGTCATTATTCGTTCGCATATGATGGTGTCTTACTTGAACAACAAATTGTTAATTTGAGGATAAGATGTAGAATAACATAAATGTGTTGCCAATCAGTGCAGTATATTGTGATGTGAACCCTAGAGATGGGAGAAAAAAATATTTAAATACAGCTAAACCATTTGTCCAAGAATGTTGATCGTCGTCTTCATGAGGCTTATCTAAATCATGTTTAAGAAGACCTAGTGCAACTTAAAAATATGACAAGAGATCAACCTGCAAGCAAAATTTCATAAAGCAAATTATTTCTTGAGAACAATATTTCTCGACTATAAAATTGTGCTTATAATTTGCTCTATAAAACATTGTTTGCAGGTTGTACTTTTGTCACATCTACAACCATACAGCTATAAAATTATGCTCGTACTTTTTGCTCTCTTGTTATATTTCAAGTTACTCTTTTTGGAGTTCTTCTTAAACATAACTTAGATAAGCGGCATGAAAATGACGATTGCATTTTGGCACGAATGGTTGAGCTATATTTGATTATTTTTCTCTAATCTCTAAGATAACATCACAATATATCAAAAAAATTGAACACACATTAATGTTGTAATACAGCCGAAAATTGTTTCCTCAAATGAACATATAGGTTTCTGTTCAAGTAGTGTTTTTGGTTGCCCTTGTATGCACACGGAGAATGGCATGATGCATTACTGCATATTAGAGGATTCCTTAGTACAAAGGCCTCACAGTGGTTTCTTGTATTGCATAAAAGGTACTTTGGATAGTGTTGACAACAGTACATATTCTGATCTCAGAGATATGGAGAATCAATTGTAAATTATAACCATAAACATGGTAAGTTAAATGAAAGTTCTATGATCATCACCTCCACCTATTTAATAAAACTTTTCACATGAAAGCTACATTGTTCTTACACCTAAAGTCCTAAATAGATCTGCAATTCCCATGACACAAAATTGTATCAGTATTATTTATGCAGAACTTGAACCCCTTTTCGTAAAGTAGTAGCCAATCAAGAGCATTAGAAACATCCTTCCAAGGACACTATATAGTGGAATTACCTAGTAAAATTTCAGGATCAATCAACTTTGTTTTGCATCAATATGCACTTGCTTTTGCCCCTCCCTTTTGAGACTTTGTTGTTGCTAGGAGTAGTGTATGGGCTAAGACTTCTGGGGACATATGGATTTAGATATTTTAGTAGAGCTTATATTTCTTATGAGCAATTGGAAAAAGAGTTTTCTATTACAGTCAAAAAGTAATCTCCATAGCTAAAGATCGTGTTCACGCTGATATGACCAAGCACATGGGACCTGACTAAAGATCTTACTAGAATTTGTTTTATTACGAACAAATTTTTTATTAATATAAAAAGAATGCACCGAGGGGGATGAAATGAAACTTAATATCTAAAATTTTAAATGACCACCTCATCTAAAAGTTTAAGGAGCATTTACATAATATCTTCGACAAACAAAAAAGGAAACTTAATACTTTAACTTTATATAGGGATGCCAAAATCACTCACACCTGATCAGGAACCTGAGCCTATTTTGTATATCCCACCTCAACTAGGTCAATGGGTACTTATATATGAATTATGCTTTATTTTGTATATATAAATATTAATATTTTCTAAATATAATCATTCAGTATTCAATTTACTATACGTATGGTATTTTGTTTAAATATATAAACTGCAACCTAAAATATTAATTAAATTATAAAAAGGAAATAGTGAGAACTCCAACCAGCCCCGTACTTGCCCCGATTCTTCCTTTGGCGGGACAGGATCCCATGTAAGCCATAGTAAATTTTGAAGGGCAGCGACCAAATCACCTTCTAAAGTCTAGATAGAGGCAGTAGGATTTCAATCACATGACAAATAACAATCTCTTGATTTCCATTCTTAAAAACATATCAAGTTATACAAGAATAAAAAAAAAAAATAGATTTAGAATCATATTTTGCTTCCAATAACTGCAGGTTAAAATCATTAAAACTGAGAACATTAACAAGGATTTCAAACCTCAAGTGAACAGCAATAAATCGTTTTGCCATTTTCCGCATGCGTGTGACGAGCTTTTGTCCCAGATTCCTTAAAGGTTTTGTAAATCTTAATGCATGATAATTGACTCGACAACGTAATTTTTGCAGGTCTTCATCGAGGTCATTAGCAAGTCTATAATCAAATTTTGTGAGCTGAAGAACCTGCAGACATTTTTAATAGATTATTGGTTAACCAACGCTGCTTGCTAACTTGTACACCACCCGCAATAAAATACAAGGAGATAACTGAAGCAATATTCTTTAGAAACTTGACATTCAATAGAGCTAGAAACAACATATAGACAATATTTGAATAATCTGTCATCTTAATATTATAGCTCACATTAAACTCACAAGAATATTAAAACGAGATGAAAAGGTGAGCTTTTTTTCTATGTGAAATCAACAATATTGCCTAAAAGTGGTAGTTAATTGTTTACAAGAGAGGGTAATTTTCAGGGGGCAATTCCTCTGTATCCAAGTCAAAAATGGAGTCAGAAATTTTCTTGATAGAATCATAGATTGTAATTTCACAAAATCATGCCACAGAATCCTAGTAAATCGACTTCTAATGACAATAAAAAATTAAATATTATAGAGAGCTAATAATCAATGAAAAGGCTAATCTCATGCAACAGTCAACCTTGTGCATCCAACAGGCATCATTAGACATTTACAAGTATACCTGCCTTTTAAACTACGGTCAATAGATATAATTACGCACTATCGTCCAGTTATACGCTGTTATTTAAGGTATTATTACTTTTGTAAAATCAAAAAACCCAAGACATAATAAGGAATAGTAAGAAATGTTGTTTTCTGACATTTCTCATACAGATCTGGGAAGAAAAGTTTAAAAAACTCCCAATTATGTTTCAAAATCAGGAATACAAAGTTGCAAGCCAAATTTTAAATTCAAGAGAAATTGCAGATTCAAGAGGACAGGGTCCTGATAGTCTCAAAGTCCATGATACAGGAGTGTGCAAAATATCCATATTTTAATGTTGATTCATAAAATTTAGATGCTCATAGTTATTAATAGGTGCGCCTGAGATGCATGGGCGCAGGGCTGAGCGCCTCTTTATGGAAAGGCGGACAGTGTTTCTGAGGTGTGCACCTATGTGCGCTTTTTATGCTGCACCTCAGTGAGCCTCAGCACGCTTCAGCATGCCTCTTCTACTTCTCAGATCTTCCCACCCCACAAATATGGTTTTGTGTACAATTTTGAAAAGTGAAGATGAGGAGGAGAAATTTGCAATGAAGGTCCACAATTTGAGAAGGAGGGGGATTATGATGATGAATTTGATACCAGGATGACTAGTTTGCTATTAGTTGGCCTTTGATTTGAATATTTGTTGTTTTGCTAGCCTTGGAAGTTTGCTACTTGTTACTGAGCCTGTGTCTTTGATTTGTGTCATAGAGGTATTATATGCTCTTGTACTTCAATTTATTATTTCATGTTATGCTAATATGTTTAATGTAAGTTAATGTAATGTAAGTTTTAGTATTAATGTAATGTACAAAAGGCGTGCACCTTGCGCCTCAGGCACTAGGCGAGCCGCGAGCCCTAGCACCTCTGTGCGCCTTTACTAATCTTTAAAGTCATTAACATTATTAATCAGCCTCTATGAAATCTTTAAAATTTGATAGGTTTAGAAGTCAAAAATTAGTTGAACTAAGCTCTTGAATGTAAGCATCTGAGATGATGCATGTTAAATCAAGTAAAGGTTGTTGGTCTACCATCATATTTCATGATTCTACACATAACATGATGATGGGAAGGTATCTCAGGTACATTAATGAAGCATCAAAGGAGTTAACAACCTATAAAATTCATCTACTCTCTTTGATGGATTTCATGGATGATGGTGAGGAAAGATGAGATTAAGCTTATGAAGTAAAACTTAGAAAAAGAGGAAGCAAAACTAAATGTACAAAATTCAAAGAAGGTCATACTGCAAACAGATGAGCACTCCTCTTGTCTTAATTTTTCAATAGATAGGCTATTATTTTGATCAGAGATGAAAGTAGTTCTTCATGTCATGCTCATATCAATGAGATGTACAAGGTTAAGATTAACAACAAGAAATCAGCAGTAACAAATTATAACATCTTCCTAATTAGATTACTGATTAAGAAATAAGTTTGTTCTCTAACCCGTCTCCTCATTAGAATTGGCAATACTTGCTCCAGATAGTAGTCAGGTTCAGATTTTCGTGGAACACGCATGGTATAAGGCGGTTTATCCATTGACCTCATCACCTTTTCAGGCACTCTTTTAACAATTGGGACATCCTTTGAAAGGTAAGAGATAAACCAGTCAACATCAAAAATGTTGACAAAATCACTGCATAACAAAGTAATCTGAATGAGAAAAGGATCATACAATTTTTTTTTTAAAGTTGGAACCTGGGTTCAGCTTAAAATGAAGTTACGATTCAAACTCCAAACATGTCCCCTTGTGATAAGATTTTTGTTTTTTTTAAAGAAGAGGTTATCAAATAAAATATAATGTTATAGTGATACTAAACATTATTCAAAATGGATAACATTATTAACATTATATCAAATTGGCATCCTTCACCTTAGAGTTCAGTTTAGAGTTTATAGCTACCATGACATGTTCATTGAAGTATTTGAACCAACAAAAACAATAGTTTAGAAACTATATGAATGGTATTATTTTGAGAATGGAGGTAACATGCCACTACACCACAATGGGGTAATTGGATTTTATGCTAATGAATTAATTGTCATCTCGACTAACCTGTCATCCTTCCAGAACGAATTATGATCCAACTCTGGCACAACCAAAGTAGCATTTAGGATCCTTGCAACAACCACAGCATCAGTTATCTGAAAGTCACGAATGAGTTAATAAATTGTAGGATTTTAATCTAAAAAACTAAAACTAACACAAGCAATACAGGAAGAAGATAGCCCATTTGGAAGATATATAAAGGAAACAGAGCATGAACAAGTACGTGTACTAATTTGATACATACAATTAACCTCATAGATGATGCAAGAAAAGACTTACTCCTGTTCTTTGTTGGTTCAGCCCCCCACTTGTTGCAATAAGTAAGTAGCCATTTGAAAACCGTTCACGTACAGCAGCTATAGATCATTAAATAGAGGTGTTACATCCTGGGTTTCCACTACCTCAAGAACAAGAGATGTAAACTAGCAGGTTGAACTCAATCAAAAGTAAACTGAACTTATTACACCCAGATTTATTTATTTATTTCGGAAACAAAATTTTATTAATCAAGAGAGAAAAAAAAAGGTAAGGGGTGAGAGATCCCAAACCCAGAATACATGCACTGAAACTTAGAGTAGGACTACATAGTACTTTGCCTCTCTCACATATTGATGGACCCAGATTAAGCTGTTTACTTTAATTTAAACATCTCTGAGGCTTGACATTTTCAAGATGGAAAGTCGAATTCTTATTACATATTCTCCCAACTTTCCATATGGCACTGACAATATCTATCGAAGGATTTTTTTTTAACTAAATTTAGTGCACTCAATGTTTCCAATTCAACTGACACAATTGGTAGGCTCAAATCTAAGCAGTAACACTCAATCCTACAATAAATTACAACAGCAAAAAAAAAAAAAAAAAACTTAGCTTGACTGTTTTAGCCAACAATACCTGTGTTCAAACAAGAAAACAACTTGAAACTAATGGTAAAGATAACTCATCACGAAATTTGGGGAACTCTGAGAAACTTACGCGCAAAATGAGGGCCTCTATCACTGCAACCATGATAAAAGTTTGAAAACTTTGATTTCCATATATCGATTGGAGCCCGGTAACCTCCCTACATTTCATTAACATCATGAAATCTTAGAGTTTAATCAAAAAATTTACATACTCAAACAGTGCTAAAAGTAAATCTGATTTAGCAACTGCTGCAGAAGTGCAAGCAGACGTCACACATAACCATTAATGTAGACTTAGAGCCACGACCACATATAGAAACAATGATGGCTGTAAATGTAAAATAGTTCTGTCCTCTCTTGCGAGTGGTAAAATCAATGTTAAGGAGCCTCAAAACATTTAAGGAACTCAACCACTAAAACAAATTGATAAAAGAGAACATCAGCTAACTGCATGAATTAAGAAAGGCAGTGTATGTTTACGTCTGGCAGCCTTCACAAACAATGTCAAATCCCTGAAATGCTTTTCGTTTAATAAGAAACAGAGACTTTATTATGAGAATAAAAAAAGGGATGAGAGATCCCTAGGGGCATGTTTGATTTGGGAAACGTGAAATGTTACGTCTCCCATCTTGTTTTGGTCTGGATTTCAAAATCCAACCATATCTACCCCTAAAAATACCTACTTGCTCTTGTACAATTGATTTGGCATAATTTTTCTCCAACAATAATATAAGAACATCAAATCATTTATTCTGACACGTATGATTTGACATAAAATCACATCCAACCCTACTCAAAATTTCAAAACAAACACATACAATCACTATTCATCCGAATTTTGAAATCTTAGATTTCACTATCCGAATTCCCACCATCCACTATAATCCCAAATAAAACTTGTCGTAGATGTTACATAGCCTAGAAATTACAAAACAGAAAGACAATTCTACCACGTTACAAAGCAAAAGACCAACTTCTAGCAAAATTCAATATAGCTAAAAATATCTGAAATACAATATAGCTAAAAATCCAATTTGCACACAAGCATTTCTGACAGAAAGAAAGAAAATTGCTCCGGAAATCCATGCTCTGCAATGCATAAGATGATGTATAAATTTATGTAAGCAAAGAACATGGAAAGTATCAGAGGTTTTAAATGTAGCAGCACAGAAGCTGCTCCCCAGACAAAGATCTTGTTATAAAAGAAAATATAAATGACAATCTCAGTAAGCTCTACAAGGATGTTTAATATCTGTGTGCAAGGAAATACATTATAAATGAAAGTTTTGTAGGAGAATCTAAGAATTGTATGAGAAAGTTGTTGAAATATAATGGTTGTCTTCCAAACAAGCACTATGTAGTTCTAAAAGATGCTTAGCTCTGCAAACTAGTAATATAAACTGGTCCTTACACTAATAAATATACTTTTCTACTTTGTGTAAGTTGGAAAAAAAAAACTGGAAAACAAAGGCAAGAGAAAGAAATGGCAAAATCTACCATCAGAGACAAAGAAACATTTATACACAAGAGAGCACTTCAATCTTCAAGAACAAGAAAATCATGTCATATCAAACATCAAGTATAATAATAACAAAACAATTACCACAGAGACAACAGCATCTGACATCAAACTGATTGAACATAAAAGAATAATTAATTTCCCAAAGAAAACGGGATGCCAAGTTAAAACAATCATGGAGAACTATAGTGGGCGGTACTGCATTCTGCTCCTGATCTGCTGGTGATTAACATGGGTGGTCTTATTATCAAAAAAGGAGAACTGTTATGGAGGTTTAGACTTCAGTTGTATATTGGTCCATTTGTCTAGAAAGAAATAAGTGAATTTTCGAGGAGGCAATGAAATCACTAAAGGAAATTTGGGATAGAATTAAATATAGAGTGGCTCACTGGGAGATGGTTCACAAAAGTTTTAAAAATCTTTTTGTAAGATATTTAGCTAGATACTGGAGTTATGCCCTGTGATTTACATTTGTAAATTGTGTAAGGGATTCCTCATGCCTTACACTTCCTACATTAACAAAATTTCAGTTTTCTTATCAAAAAGGAAAGAAATCCACTTATCCAACGCCTATAAGCTTCGTGATTAAAGCTAAGGTAAAACTAGAATGCAAGTGTTCTACACCATAAGCACTGGCAAAAAATTGAAAAAAAACAATTCATAATCTACATTTCAATTAGAGCTGAAAATAATGAAGAAATCAGCAACAAAGCTTCATCACACGTACCCCTTTATAATACCAGGTCCTCTTGACGAGCCGCTGTGAGTACCACTCAAGATCGGACGCCACGTGTCCCGTGAAAAGAGAAATAAGGCCGACAGCAAAGAGCAAAAGCCCACACACCGCCGTCCACGGCACCGCTGTTCGCCGCCTCGAACTCCAACAATGCGGCGGCGGCTGCTGCTGCTGCTGCCGCGGCGACAGCTGTTGCTGTGTTTTCTTGTGTGGAGGGAAGATTCCAGTAGCGAGACTATTCACCAGCACACCGTCATTGCACCTCCCGGCCTTGTTAGCCACGCCCATTTTGCTCCCCCGATTTTCATAGTATTCCGCACATCAAATCAAAGATTTCACCTGCTATAACACACGGTTTGAGGTGAATCGCAATGAAGCTAGTTGTGGAAAACCCTACTGTACAGTGTGAGTAAGAGAGTGAGGAAATTGTTTGTTTATGCGATGAGTTTGAGTGCGTGTGGGGCGAAGAAGGGGAAAAGTGAGGATTGGGATTTGGGGGAAAGCTCATTAATGAACTTTAAATTCCCTAATGCCCAAATCTCATACTCCGTATCAAATTCCGTAATGCTTAGGCGTGTTTTGAAACTCTACAAACTGCTTGCAAAATCACTTTTTTTCAAAAGCTCGTGAGAGGGAGCTTTAAAAATAAGTGATTCTAGAAGCAGTTTATAGAGTTTCAAAATATGCCCTTAGTGTACAGATTTTGTGCGTACAGAATCCGTTTTTTTATTTAATTAATGTTTTATTAATTACTCAATTACTATTATACCCTTAATTAGAGATAATGACAAATAATTAATTAATTACTAATTAATGCTGCACATGTTAATTTCTTTCCTTCTTTCTCGACAATCAACACACGTAATTAACTCTCAACACGCAGACCATCATTACATCTAATTTTAAACGTTATTTGTGTTGTCTTCATTAAGAAACGTTTATCCCACCATTAACGCATAAGTTATCATTTTTTTCTTCTCCGACCAACAAACACCATTATCAACGATGGCTGATCCTGAGTTACTCCGATCACTTGGAGAAGATTCCGACGATGATGAAAATATTGAAGGTGAAACGGCAGTTAACAATGAGCTAATTGTTGTAGAAGCTGGAAGGATCTATGGGAGCATTGATGACTTGTTTAGGGCTTATCAAGAATATGCAAGAAGCAAAGGCTTTAACATTGTTAAACGCGCACTTGTGAAAAAGGATGAATCAGAATTGAAATATGCTTTGTTTGCATGTGATAAGGGTGAGATTTCTAAGGCATATAAGGTGTCGAAAAGAATTAATTGCAAAGCTCGTTTGAATGCGAAGAAACTCGAGGATGGAACCTAAATTGTTAGTAAAATGGTAGATGACCACAACCATGAAATTGATCCAGTCTTTTATCCATTAATGCCAGCTCATAGGCATTTGAGTGTCCACATGAAGAGGCAATTAGAAGCAAATGATATTGTAGGAATAAGGACATGCAAAAATGTAAGATTATGTGAAGTTCAATCTGGTGGTCCATAAAATATAGGGTGCCTCCCTAAGGATTGTAGAAATTTCATTGATGAACGAAGAAGGTTGAGATTAGGTGAAGGAGACGCTGAAGCAATCCGTAAGATGTTTGCTAAACTTCAAGTGAGAGATAGCAGTTTTTTTTCATTTGATGGATATTGATGAGGATAATAGGCTATGCAATGTTTTGTGGTTTCATCCTAGGAGTAAGGCTGCTTACGAAGAGTTTCACGACGTCGTGAGTTTAGACACAACGTATCTTGTCAATAGGTACAAAATTATTTAGGGTTTTTGTTGTTCATCCATTTTACATAATGTTTTAATTTCTGAATGCTTACATTAATATTTAGGTTATGGATTTCTTGTTTTGTTCGTCAATATTCTATGGAGAACCTAGCTATTAAATTTTTTTAAGGGTTCGGTTTAGTTGTTTAATGTATTTTGTATGCATTGTTTTTTTTCCGAATAATAGGTACAAAATGCCATTTGCAAGCATTGTTGGCGTTAATCATCATGGTCATTCGATCTTGCTAGGATGTGCATTTGTGAGCAATGAAAGGGCTGATACGTATAAATGGATTTTTTCGAATTGGTTAGAAGCAATGGGTGGCATTCACCCTACGACTATAATTACGGACCAAGTTGAAACCATTAAGATAGCCATAAGGGAGTTGATGCCGAACGCTATTCATCGGTATTGCATATGGCATATTCTATCAAAAGTTGGAGAAAAGTTCAAAAGGGTTCATGATATTAAATCATGCACCGTTGAATTTAAAGGCCTCGTGTACGACAGCATAACCATCGAGATGTTTGAGAGGAAATGCGCCGAGTTCTTGGTTAAATACCATTTGGAAAATAATGAATGGTTAATAGGTTTGTACGCTGAAAGGGAGAAATGGGTTCCAGTTTACTTGCACCACACGTTTTGGACCGGAATGATTTCGACACAACGAAGTGAGGGAATGCATGTTTATTTTGATGATTTTGTTCACTCCAGAAGCACACTCAAACAGTTCATGGAACAATACGATGTTGTTATTGGTAATAAATTTCAGAAGGAGTTCCATGCTGATTTTCAATCGAAGAACAAGGTCATTAAGTGCATTTCTCAGTTTTCATGGGAGAAGCAATTTCAACGGGCATACACGAATTCTATGTTCAATCGTGTTCAAGAAGAAATACAAAAGTCGATTTATTGTCATGTTGTTCAACCAACTGACGAAGAGAGAGCTCAAGATTCGAATGATGTTGGAGTTGAAAAAATTAGGGTTCTTGAAAGATGCATTGTGAACAATTTTTATGTCAAGGAATTTACTTATACGGTTAAGTGGAGGCAAGTGGGAGAATACATCAATTGCAATTGTAGGAGGTTTGAGTTCAAGGGGATATTTTGTTGTCATATAGTGACGGTGTTAGCACAAAAGGACATCCAAAATTTGAACGAAAGGTATTTGTTACACCGATGGAGAAAAGATGTGTACCGACGACATTGCCATATTTTTGTCGGAGGAGGTTATCCCCACATGACTGATGAGTATAAGAAATACCAAGCAACTGAAAAAGTGTTCTAGCAGGCTGCGAATTTGGCCATGGGGAACACTGCAAAGTTGGAGTTTATTGAAAATAAGTGTAATGAGATGAAAAATGCATTGCTTGCTTAGAACCCTCCTACAACCACCACTGATGATGATGATGAGGGACCCTCAAGGAGATCACAAAGTCCGGAGATTGAGCGAAATCCACTACTAGACCCCCATGTTGCAAGAACAGTAGGAAGACCTAGAATTAATCGTTATAGGTCAGCTTCGAAAATACGTGGTCGAGGAAGAGTAAGGGGTGGAACTGGACGTCCACCTGGAAGTGGTGGACGAGGAAGAGGAAGGGCTGGAACTGCTACAGCGGGAAGGGGAAGGGGAAGGGGAGAACCAGCTACAACCGAAATGGGTGCAACAATTCAAGAAGACAACAATACTGAATTCCTTTTCGACTTAAATGATGATCTCAATGTATCACAAGGGAGTTTAGGATTTTAATGTTTACATTCATAGTTGTAATGTTATGAACTGATTTATATTAAGTATCTAATTAAACCCTAATCAGGTTCATACAATATTTTTTATTTTTTTTTAACAGTAAAAAGTATCCTTTATCATTATAAGAGTACAAGGGGTTCTCAACCCGAGTGATTTACAATGTGAATCATCATACTCTCACTATGGATTCACACCCAAAACTATCAAGACACGCCTAATAAAGACATAAGTATGGATCACAAAACCAAGCTGATATAGATGCATTTGGGATTATAAGATTTCTCCCACCTATCCAAGACCACAAATTAATTTTAATTGTCTCCATTGATTTATTCTTATCAAATACCCCTCCCTCAAACATCATCTTATTTCTCATATTCCATATTTCCCACACAACTCCAATCCATAAGCTAGCTGCTGTTCTTCTTCTCACTTTATCATTGCCCAGAAGCTCACCAAATTGTAATAGGTTAGGAATGAGCAAATTATGCGTGGCTGTATATACCTGGAACCAATTGAAGCATCCCACCCACAATTGTTCGGTCACCTTGCATTCCAGCATAATGTGCTGGCTGGTCTCCTCAACCTCTCCGCAGAATCTACACCTAGCAGCTTCCCCATCTACCTGCACGCCCCTCTTCCTCAGGTTCTCCGTTGTGGCCAATCGTCCGTGTAATGCCTTCCACACAATGGTCTGAATTCTTCTTAGGGCATATGACTTCCATAACAATCGAAAGGCCTCCTCTGTAGCTGGATCGGTGTTCGTCTCCCTCTCTGCTGGACACATCAGCTTCCTGTACGCCTTACTCGTGGAATACAGGCCCCTTGGTGCACATTCCCAGCTCCACGCGTCCGTGCTTCCTTGCCTGAACTTGTGCCTGTTAAGATAGAGAGATAGCTCTTCTAGCAAATTACACTCTCTTGTGTTTAAATCCCTTCTCCACTCCCAAACCCATTCCCATCCACCATTAACCCACCTCCCCATTTCACTGATCATAGCATTCTTTTTATTGCTCAAATTAAATAATCTAGTAAATTTGTCTTTAATATACACCTCTCTATCCACCCAAATGTCACTCCAAAATCTAGTATTAAGTAATTATTCAGTGTAATGTTCATACCATCATATTAAGTAGCTAAACCCTAACATAAAGTTCATACATAATCATATTAACATACCATCAACATAATTTATACCATCAACATAATACATAAAATAATTTTTACAGTAAAAAATCATAATAATGAAACATACCATTACCTAGATCATACATAAAGATCCAAAATACATATTAAGTCCAAAAACACAGTACACACTGAAACATAAACATCGAAAATAAAGTAAATAAGAAATATAAGCATCCAACATAAACCCTTACATCCAACCCTCGTCCTCAATCTTAATTGCTTTATCGTGTTTGACGACAGACACATAGAATTTGAACGGAAACTGGACATCACGCTCAAAATG
This sequence comes from Galeopsis tetrahit, assembly GCA_963675135.1. Taxonomy (NCBI): domain Eukaryota; kingdom Viridiplantae; phylum Streptophyta; class Magnoliopsida; order Lamiales; family Lamiaceae; genus Galeopsis; species Galeopsis tetrahit. Next base: position 18,449,545 of record OY776121.1, on the reverse strand, counting down.
AAGTGTATCTCCTTGGCTAATTCTCAAGGTATCGACAAGTGATGTCCAACCAGACGTCAATCGACAAATTCCCCTTGGTCTTTCGTCAATCCGATGAAATTCGTACCTGCATTGAAACTCAATTCCAGAGTACCCTGCAAAAACTATGATCATCTTCCCCTCGTACCCCAACAGGTCAACAACATTCTTCGGTAGGTTATGCAAAAAAAAAAAACAGATGGCAAATATATGTTAACGAAACCTTCAAATTAAATAGATAGAAGTAGAAATATAACTGAAACAAAATACCAAACGGTTGTGGCACTCGGTTGTCTTGCACTTGACTGTAAAAAACCTTTGTGGATTCCGCCGAATTTCACTCTCGATCTCTTCGGGATAGTTTCCAAGAGTGAATCGTATTTTTCTTGCGGCTGATCTTGTGGTAGGCATGTTTGAAATTCGAAATGGGAGAGAATGTGTTTGGAATTATAAAAGGGAGAGAGATAGTTGGGTGATGTGATTAAATTAGGTGTATGCATTGAATTAGTGGGGTGTATGCATTGAATTAGTGGGGTGTATGCAATGTATTAGTGGGGTTAGGTTTTCAGGCGGGGTGTATGCATGCGGTGGATTTGGATTAATTTATTTTAGAAATTCTTTTTGAAAATTATATTAATTAACCAACTGCGAATTAATTTTAGGAAACTTTTTTTGAAAATTATATTAATTGACCAAATGCGAATTAGTTTTAGGAATTTTTTTTTTTGAAAATTATATTAATTGACCAACTGCGAATTAATTTTAGGAAATTTTTAGGGCGAATTAATTTTAGGAAATTATCTTCATCACAACCGTTGATTTAATTGTATTCAAACGATCAAGACCGCTCATTGATTTTTGCCAAATGCGAATTAATTGATTTGCCATGATCTTCATCACAGTCGTTGATTTAATTGTATTCAAACGATCAAGACCGTTCATTGATTTTTGCCAAATGCGAATTAATTGATTTGCCATGATCTTCATCACAACCGTTGATTTAATTGTATTCAAACGATCAAGACCGTTCATTGATTTTTGCCAAATGCGAATTAATTGATTTGCCATGATCTTCATCACAGCCGTTGATTTAATTGTATTCAAACGATCAAGACCGTTCACTGATTTTTGCCAAATGCGAATTAATTGATTTGCCATGATCTTCATCACAGTCGTTGATTTAATTGTATTCAAACGATCAAGACCGTTCAGCTTGTTTGACATTTAATTAGACATCTAGGGTTTATAGAGGAAATTATGGCGAATATTTTATTGAAAGAAGCAACTGAACAGTCTTGATCTTCTCACTTCATCAGAACCGTTGATTTAATACCCTAAAATCGACCGTGGTCGTTCCTTGGTTAAATACAGGCTGCAGCGCATGGTTTAGGGTTTTCTGTGTAATGATTACGCCTTGAAAGTATAACTTAATTATGCTCATTGTCGCCCTGAATAAACGCGTCGATTTAATGTGTATTGAAGACGGTATTAACGTGGAGTGGTGAAGGGAGGTGAACGTGGAGTGGAAATTGAAGACAAATTCAATTGATTTGATATGATATGAATAGATAGTGGGGGTGAAGACGTGTTTGAATTTTAATTTTCGTAATTAAGGTGACTAATTTTCCTAATTTTAAATTGATAACAACGATAATATTGTAAATTAATTTGATAAATGTAGATTAATTTAATTTCTAATAGCAATAATTATCGTAATTCCTAACTATTTTAATTATAGTAATTTAAGTTGATAACAACAATAATATTCGTAAAATAAATTAAAGAACATTAATTTTTGGATTTTAGGAAATAAATTAATGAAAATAAAATAATGAACATTAAGTTGTATCGACACATTGAAACGAGTAATCGAACCCTAAACCCTAAACACCGTACGGTGGGAATCGAGTAGTCGAACCTTAAGTGTACACATTAGTTGATTTGGATTTGATTGATTAACACATTGAAAAATAAAATAATGAACATTAAGTTTTCAGTCGATTGAATTTTAATTTGTATCGACACATTGAAATGAGTAATCGAACCCTAAACCCTAAACACCGTACGGTGGGAATCGAGTAGTCGAACCTTAAGTGTACACATTAGTTGATTTGGATTTGATTGATTAACACATTGGAAAATAAAATAATGAACATTAAGTTTTCAGTTGATTGAATTTTAATTTGTATCGACACATTGAAACGAGTAATTGAACCCTAAACCATAAACATCGTACGGTGGGAATCAAGTAGTCGAACCTTAAGTGTACACATTAGTTGATTTGGATTTGATTGATTAACACATTGGAAAATAAAATAATGAACATTAAGTTTCCAGTTGATTGAATTTTAATTTGTATCGACACATTGAAACGAGTAATCGAACCCTAAACCTCAAACCCTAAACACCGTACGGTGGGAATCGAGTAGTCGAACCTTAAGTGTACACATTAGTTGATTTGGATTTGATTGATTAACACATTGGAAAATAAATTAATGAACATTAAGTTTTTAGTTGATTGAATTTTATTTTGTATCGACACATTAAAACAAGTAATCGAACCCTAAACCCTAAACCCCAAACCTCAAACCCTAAACCCTAAACACTATTTATAATAATTAACTAACATAACTCTTGACATTTAAATTACATAAAATAAGTATAATAATTAACGAACCCTAAGTTAAAATCTGTTTAATTTATTTAACTTAATTTTTGTAAATTCCTAATAATAACTTAAACGGGAATGATATAATGCTCACCGGTGGGCACTATTTTTGTGCCCACCGCTTACGTGGCATGCCACAGCATTATATTATCTTATTTTAGATTATATATTTATATGATATATTTTTCATAAAAATACAAATACAATATTTCCTTAATTCTTTATTATATATTAAATTATATTTATATGTGAATATGAATACATCCATCATTAATCCTCAAAAGACAACTCTCAACCCTATTCATCTTTGTAGGTCTGCAATTTAATTTTAATATTTTTTAAAAGTAGATACAAGTAATCTCAATAAAATTAAAATATTGTAATAATCACACGTTAGAACAGGAACAGGTGACTATGGTGATCACTTAATAATATTTATTAACCATGATAAATTTTTAGTTTGAACTTGATTCAACCCATAGAAAATTTGTCAACCATTACGTGTCTCAAAATTTGAGATGACCATCAAAGTTGCAATCGCTTTTCGCTCATTCAAATTCATCACAAATTGTGATTTGAGAAATATTTTTTTAGTGAATATTTGCTCATTTATATACTATTAACGACATTAATAAATATTCCGTATTATTAAGTGATCACCATCGTCTCATTCAAATTCATCACAAATTGTGATTTGAGAAATATTTTTTTAGTGAATATTTGCTCATTTATATACTATTAACGACATTAATAAATATTCTGTATTATTAAGTGATCACCATTGTCACTTGTTCTTGTTCTAACGTTACAGGCGGATCTTCTCATGGGCTAAGCTGGGCTATATCCCACCCTCAATTTTTTCTTTAATATTATAAAAATTAAAAAAAAAAAACTTGCAATCCTACAAATTCGAACAAGCAACAGATGTAAATAAAATAGATACTTTTCACTTATTCATGTTTATTTTTATTAAATTAATAATAAAATATATTCCTTCCATTCACCAAAAATGTGTTTTGAATATTTTTTCTATTTTATTAACAAAGATTAAAATATATTTTACTTGTTACCCATATACTGTATCTTTTTTTAAAATTAAAATATAATTTCTTTTAAAAACATGTATATAAAAAAGTGAGGTTGTGGATAGAGAGTACATATTTAACTCTTTACCTAATTGAAAATTTAAAATTCAATTAAATAACAAATTCTAAATTAACCCCCAATTTCAAACCTTTAATGTAAAAAGGCATATCAAATTCGAACTAGTGACTTTCATATAGACCTAATTGATGTCTCTAACAATGCAATATATATTCAATTGACTTAAATCAATAATAGATTCAAAGATGTGATGGTGAAACTTTAAAGTTTGGTAATGCCTTGAACCCCAAGAACAACTTCAAGTTGTTTAATGAGGATTTTATTTATGATCTCGTCGACAAATTTTATCTTGATGATTTTTAAAACCAACCAAAACTCAAAGTAAACATCATCTTATCGATGAATTTTATCAAATAAAAAATTGTAGGGTGCAATTTATATAAATATTTTTTTTACTTTTTTTTTTTGTACTATTGTATATTCATTTTAAACTTTTAGCCCATCTTAATTTTTTTTTCCTGGCTCCGCCAGTAACGTGTGATTATTACAAGATTTTAATTTTATTGAGATTACTTGTATCTATTTCTTAAAAAAATATTAAAATTAAATTGTAGACCTCATAGAGGATGAATCGGTTGAGAGTTGTCTTTTTGAGGATTAATATGTAAATATAATTTAATATATAATAACGAATTAAGGAAAGATTGTATTCCTATTTTTATGGAAAATATACCAAATAAATATATAATCTAAAATAAGATAATATAATGATGTGGCATGCCACGTAAGCTGTGGGTACAAAAAATAGTGCCCACCGGTGGGCATTATATCATTCCCGATAACTTAAATTACAAAATATGTACATATCATTAATGACTTAAATCTCTCATCCCTTATCAATCCCTTAATTTTCGAAATTAACCATTAATGAAATTAAATTTATTTACATAAGTTCTTAAATTAAATTAAGTAAAGATTGGTCAAATTGAATTTATTAAATTAAATTAAGTAAACAATGATCAAATTAAGGTAAATTACCGACTGGATGCAACCTTTCAATTCAAATACCCCTTCATTTCGAGTTGTATAAATAGCCATACTCATAACTTTCGAAACTTACACTCATCTTTGTCTCTAAAAAAATCATCTATCTTGTGTTCCAACAAGGGAAAGGTAAAATCATTCATGATTTATTTTGTGTTTTTATTTACACATGATTTAACTGTATATTTTTTGTTTGCACTGTAGGATTTCTTCCAAGGGCTTATGGAGATCGTCCAGAAGAACAAACGGGAGTGGGACATACTCCGTCAACAGCACCAGGCTGAACGACTATATCTCCGGATGCGATGGGACAGACTTCACTCCTTGCTAGACGCTCGTCAGGTTCTGGAGCGTAGGGTGATGTTTCTCGAGGATGAGGTATATGAAGCGGACGAAGAGGATAGCAAACACGCTGAAGGGTTACTGGCTGAAGCGAAGGTTGAACTCGCGGCCGCCGTTGCTGCGTACGATACTCAACACAAAGCGTGTTTTGGTTATTGATGATGATGTTGGATGAAGGTTCTTAGTTTTTTTGATGCTGATGATGGTGGATGGATTTTTTTTTTTATGGAAAGTTAAATACCCATCCCTTTTTTCCCTCCCATGACTCGAACCCAGGACCTAAGGCCTAGGTAGTGGACTAGTGGTGCTCTAACCACTTGAGCTATCCCACTTTATCATGATGGTGGATGGATGTTGGATGTTGGCTATATTAGGTTTTAATTTTCTGTCTTTAATTAGGTAGTTTTTTATTTTGCGTTTTTATGTAGATCATGGGCATCTTTAGCCATTTTGAACGGTTGTTTTATTAATCGTGGCCAAAATACTACTAATATTATCAACCGTTAAGTATCTAAATCACTTGTTCTTGTTTATGAATTTTAATTTCAAATGAATATTTAACTAAATGTTATATAATGAATATAAGGTTAATTTATTAAAATGAATTTTAAATATTTCATAGATTAAAATTAAAAATCATATTAATAATTTTTTATGATATGTTATATCAAATTTACATACAGGAAGTTAAATTTAATTAATGTACACTACGCATTACCGTTAATTAATATATTTAATTCAAGTTAGATTAAAATTAACATATATATTGTCGAATTGAATATTTCAGAATTTATCAAATTTTTGTATAACCTTCATTAATGTAGTTTCACTTATTTTTAATCGAAATATGTCAATTTCATTTTAAGTTCAGTAATTTTTAAACACACACCTTCATTAATGTAATTTCACTTATTTTTAATCGAAATATGTCAATTTCATTTTAAGTTCAATAATTTTACTTAATACACTCCCATAAGCACCTATTGTTCATAATTTACTTAAATACACCCCATCATTTCATATAAATAAACTTTACGCAATTGACATAAATGAACCCTAAATAATCTGTTTTATAGATCAATACACCCCTCATAAATGAATCCTAGATAATTTATAAATTTTGAATTGAAAGTAGTCATTGTTTTGGGGGTTGCAACGCATGTGTGTATGGCCAAATGGGAGGTTGTTGCGTACAACAACAAAAGGTGCATAATATAATGATGACGATTTGGGGGATGCCAAAGGTTGCAAAAACTCATATGGGATGACAATATAAATACCCCTAGCCATGTAAACTCATTCATCCAAAAGCCTAAACCCTAGAAATCCCAAATGGCAAGAACACCATCAAAGTCGGCCAAGTTTCAAGAGTTCGTGCCCTCCTCACCCAAAGGTTTGATGTCCATGTATGAATATACAAAACGGCAGAATGAAGAGTTGAAGGAAGAGGTCAAGATTTTCATGAAAAGATTGTTGGGTCGTCATTGCACTCCACATTCTTTAAGCGATGTCATCCTGGGTGAGGATCCTCTCCATAAGATATACGAGTTCTTTGTTGAAGCAAACAGGGTTAGATAAATTCTAATCATTGTTCTCTCGGATTCAACAGTGAGAGAGCAAGCGGATTCGGCAAGTGGCGGTGGCGGTGGACGTGGCGGTGATGGTGATATGGAAGAGAGTGTGGAAGGAGGTGGTGAAGAAAATAGTGTTTAAAGAACTTTAGATGTATGCCTATCCTTTTTTTTTTTTGAATTTGTTTTTTTTTTTTATTCTGGGATGTAATCTTCCCCCATTTTCCAATCGAATCTAATGAAATCTAAGTTTTAGTTATTAGTTTACTTGTATTGTTTTTTTTTTTTTTTTAAGTAAACAACACTAATTTTAATGGTAGATTAATGAATCTAATCAAATTAAATCCTATAAAATCTGTCAAAAAATGAAATTCTTATCTAAATTATCAATTTTAAACATCACCATTCACCACTAGCCCTAAAACATCTCAAACAAAAAAACGTATCTTGACTTAGTAAAATTTCAACTAATGGTAAAATGGAAGATGTATATTGCGTGCAAAACACAATCTTAATGGAAATAGAGTGTAAAATTAAATTAAACCCTAGTTCCTAAGAAGAAAGCCGAAATTGTTGTACTACACAAAACTTCCCCCATTTTCTTCTCAATCTAATGAAATCAAAGTCTAGTTATTAGTTTACTTGTACTTTTTTTTTTAAGTGAAATTCTTATCTAAATTATCAATTTTAAACATCACCATTCACCACTAGCCATAAAACATCTAAAAAAAAAAAAAAAAACGTATCTTGACTTAGTAAAATTTCAACTAATGGTGAAATGGAAGATGATGATTAGGATAGTTGTAAAAATTTCAATTCGAAAATCAAAATTCGAAATGGAAGATGAGGATTACGGACCCATTCATCCTACTAATTATCTACATTAAAAAGGAAACACAATTTTAATGAAATCAAATTACACCCTAATTCCTAAGAAGAAGGCCGAAATTATTTTACTACACAAGTCTTCCCCCATTTTCTTCTCAATCTAAATCATCCCTAAACCCTAAAAAATTTCAAACAAATTGAACTCAAATTGAATCCTAACAAATCAAACTCAAATTGAATTGGTAAAGGAAATTAAAATCAATGACATCAATTGTTACAACATAAACTCTAAATTGATCGAAGATAATTACTTGCTACAATTGTGGAATGAACACAAAAAAAACAAGCTTGCAAAACCACCTACAAGTCCAGAAACAAAACAAAAAAATAAAAATACAGGAAGAAGAATAAATAAAGACCGATAATATTGCATAACTTCGTTTCCAATTCTTTTCGGATGATACGAACTTGAGGCCTCCTTCGTTTCATCTTCTTTCAGATTTAATCCAATATTCGAATTTGAATCATCTTCATACGACTTCTCCTGAAAATACGTAGTGTATGCATCGATAGCCTCGTCTTCACTCCGAAAAGATTTGTACATTGAACCTTTGAATCCAAGGACATGTGGAGCACATTCACTCCAACTATCATAAATCCCGACCCGTACGCCTTTGAAGACTACATAATATTTCTCAACCTTTTTTACGCTTGTGGTACTAAACATTATGGTAGAAGTTTTTTTTTTTTTTCAATGTAGAAGATGAAGTTCTGTTAGAAGAAATAATAAGAAAGAAGAAGAAAGAGAGGAAGAAGAAGAGAGGATGAAACAGTAACAAAGGAAAAGGTTTGTCTTGTGTAATTATTACCTACATTGAAGAAAGAAGAAGAGAGAGAAAAGGGCGTCAGACTTTAATATTTTATTGAAAATTAATAGTTAAGCAATATATTTGAATGAAGGGTATATTAGTCATTCTAACAAAACTTAAATGAAAAGGGGACCTCTCTGTACGTACAAATTCTATACATTTAGCACCACCCTATCAAATTTTAGTGGGTGTCAACCCCAATTTTATTCTCACTCCTATTTGGTGTTTTTATTAGTTGTTAATCATTTTTCAATAAATTAAGTAGTCAAACACAAAATTAAATATTGTTAAAATTGGCACAAGTGATCTCGTTTACCTTTCAAAATTCTTTAAACAAACCTCAAATCTTAGTATACTGGGATTGAACGAGATGTTTAGCGTACAACACTCTGGCCGAATGACTGCTTAGAAAGGATACCATTGTCATTTCACGTATATCTATTTTTGTCTTAAGATTTATGGGTTGTGCTTTGAGGATTTCGGGGTGTGAGTAATAGCACTCATTTTCATTTTTTTGTTAAATTCTATACTTTTTTAGCCAAAAAATTACTCCATTGATCGATTTTATACTAATTTCATTTATCATATTATACTATGCATGTCTTTAAACGATTCAACACAAAGACAAACACTTATATATATATAATATCCACACATATTTTATACAATATTAAATTTTCAATAAGCTCATCGAATTTCTTTAGAAAGAAGATCTTTTTTCTTATGGTAGCCTGCTCCAGTCCTCTTACGAAACTTTTGTTATTAGGTTAGCCATACACTTCACATGTTTCTAGCGATTCACATGGCATCATCAAATGATACAAGTCTTGAATAATAATCTACAACGCACTAGAACCCCCTTGTTGACGATCCTTTACTCCGACAACATCTAGGGTTCCTCGAACAATGTGATATCTTACACCGGGTAAATCCTTAACTCTTCCCCCTCTTACTAAGACTGAAGAATGTTCTTGTGAATTATGACGCCCACCTTTACCCCTACTACTTTCTTTTTCCTCACATAATAGCCAATGTGTGTCACATATGCAGAGGCAGATACAACTGGGTACGTGGGGCACATTTGTGTAACACCCCGTTTTTAAAATTTAAAATTTGCATTTCATGATTTTAGAAATTAAAATATCTCTTTTAAGTATTAAATAACAAATTAATTGAAATTTTAAAGATATATGATTTTATGAAATTTATGAACTAATGTTTTCAATAAGTTGCACAGAGTTTTGCAGGATAGCTTACTGAGGAGATCGAACTCGATTATGACTCACCGACACAATTTAATAAGATGATGAGATAAGTTAAAGATGAAATAAATTATAATAGAATTGAATTATAAATAATAAGATGCACAATATATCAAATAAGTCAGGAATAATAGGGTGTGTTTTAGGGATTGAGTAAAAGTGTTATATTAATAATAATAATAGCAGTGTTACATTTTAATTCGGATATTCTTCTTAATTAAATTAAATCAAGACGCCTATTTAAACAGTGGGAATGTGAAGAGTCATTCCTCACTCTCATTCCTCTGAAAAACCTCTCTTTCTCTCCGACCCTTTCCTTCTTTCATCACTTTCATCTCAAGCCCTTTCCTCCTCAAAAACTTTCACCGCACAAGCCCCAATCAACGCCATTCCTGAAAGATTGAAGAACCTTTTATTTTCCACCGTCAAAAGCGTTGACGACCTTTTTTTAAAATAAAATATAGTTGTAAAGAAATAAATTCATTTTCTTTTCTCTAAGCGATGCATTCTAGATTTTGTTATTTTCCGATGGTTCTTGTTTTGTGGTTATCGAGTCATTTCTATTTGAAAGTATAAGAATGTCCTGGTGTTGAGTTTTGTGTTGATTTCTTATTATTAAACTTGTGAAGATTTGAATACTCATTGAAGATTATATTTAGATTTCAACATGTATTTGTCATTGCATGTGTGATCTGAGTTCATTTTACCCACTGTACGCCCTACTGGTTATTCCCTGAGTAATTTGTTTTGAACTTCTTGTTGTTGAACCCATGTGATTTGCATACTAGGTGACTCATTGATGCTTATATTTTGATTGCATGTGGGATTTGCCATTCCATGTGTGATTTGAGTCCCTTTTTCTTTTCTTGGTGAACAACTTTTGGCAGTAGGATATCCGTTTGAGACCATGGATGTTTTAAAATAGGTTGAGAAACCCCTTTTGTTATTGCATGTTAATTTTAAAAGAGTAAAACCCTTTCCCCAATGTTTTAGCTCAAAACTATTTGAAATGTTTTCAATTTTATATGATTTTCCTTTGAAGCACTGTACAGAGGTGAAAACTGCCTGTTTCTGGGTTGAGATTACAAAAATTCCCTCATCATCGCTTCGTTTTTTGAGCTAATTTTCAACTATGTTAACTTACGGTGTCTTGGCTTTCATAAGAATTTTACCTAGACACATTTGGATTTATATTATATTTTTAGTGATTTTTCTAACAAAATTCTTTATAAAAGTAAACTGTTTTGATGTTCAAAAGAAATACAAGATTAAATAAAAATGATTAATATTAAAATGAAATGTTTTTATAGATATTGCTACTAATCTTTATAGTTGTGTTAGTTTTGGCCTTACATTTTTATAAGAAACAAAAAGTTTTAACAATTTCTAGAAAATCTCTTGTCACGGTCCATTTTGGTCTTATTTTTCAATAGTCTTACAAAATTTATAAGTAATATTCTATAAGTTACTTTTTATGAAAATTTTATTATGTGCACCACTGTATGTTTGGAGTCTACTGTACAAAATTTATGAATTTTAAGAATTTCTATGATTTATGATAAATAATTTACTACAGGCGGTCTTTTTAGATAATTTAAACATATGAAATGAATTTGACAAAATTTTGTGAATAAATTGTTTATTGAAAAATTATTATTTTTCCAGAACAAACAAATTGGAATTATATGTGTAATTGAAGCATTTTTATAATACACTTTAAAGGTGTTTAGGATTAATTTAATTATCTTCTCCAATGTGTATTTTCATGTGATTCCAACTAGCTTCATAACTAGGTTTGACCATTTGATATGTGACGAAACTTACATAGAGATGTTCTAAACTTATTGATAATTTGATAGTATCACCTATATAGATATACGTACAAGAGGATATATGAATATATATATATATATATATATATATATATATAAATATATACTTTAAACCTAAAAGTTAAGTAAATGTGTCGAGTGCAGTGCAAGTCAGTCGGATCCTCAGGAAGCTAGCCCGCTATCACCGAACGACAAAAGTGGGTAACATTTATTTACATTTGCATTGTTTAGATTAATTTATGTGTGAATACGAGCAGGCAGATCTTCGGATTATGCTCTGTGTGAATTAGCAAGTTTACGAACTATGCTCTGTGTGAATTAGCAAGTTGACGAACTTTGCTCGCAAGTCTACGGACTATGATTTGTGTGAAATAGGCAAGTCTACAGACCATGCTCTGTGTGAAATAAGCATGCCTACGGACTATGCTCTGTGTGAAATAAGCAAGTCTACGAATTATGCTCTGTGTGAGCAATAGATAAGTCTTCGGACCACGTTCTGTGTGAAGTGAGTCGGGTTCATGGGACTCGGCGTGTACTCGATTGATATATTAATTAGCCTTTTTAATGTGCATGCATAGTAAATGTTATCCCACTGGGCTTCTCCTCCGGGAGAAGACTCATGATGCTACTTTAATCATTTCAGGTTTCGTAGACGACGAAGAGGACGTGTGACTGACTGGACAAGCTTTAATAAACGTTCTCCTAAAGTTTTAAGTTTTGTTGGTCCTGAAAGGAGTATATAACAAGTGTATGGGGGGGGGATACACTTGTTTGCAATTCTTTTGCTAATTGATCAAACCAGAGTTCAGCAAGGTTGTCTTGGACAACTCTGCTGAAGAAGATTAACTCTTCTAAGATACTCAGACTACTAAGTACTATTGAGTACTTAGTTGATTGACTATCTAGGGGAGTTATATGTGCTGAATAATGGTTGGCCCTTTGAGTTTAGACTCCTTTAATTTCTGAAATCACTTAGTCAATGCAACACAGTCCAGTTTAGCTTCAAGGAACTTGTCCAAATCAGTTTTGCACAGTCTTTGAATATGTATCTTTGAAAGATCAGTTTTGTGTGCAGTGTTGGATGAATGTAAGTACTTGTAAAGCAAATCAACACAAGAGTTTATAGTGGTTCAGAGACTCAAGCTCCTACATCCACTTTCCCCGATTTAACAGGATAATTCCTTCACTCTTGGAATTAACTTGTTTTATAGTGCCAAGGTGCACTTGATCAAGAACACCACTCCTTGGTGAATTGATCCCTAGGATGTCTAGAGTCCTAGTACCCTCTTCTCAACTCAGAACTGAACTGTTCTTCTCTCAACAGTCAGCTCCTACCACTTCTACTACTACAACCTTCTCACTTTCACTCTTGAAAGGTGTAAGGGTTGAAGTAAGGTTCCAACTAATGAGATATCCTTTACAATGAAGATCAGTGTATAAGGATAGGATATCTCTCTAAGCTTGTGTATGAATATACAATGTGTTCAGCTTAGAAGAAGTGTTTGAAGACTAAGATAGTCTTTGCAAGCTTTGAAAGCACTCTAGCTTGTAAGAACTCTGAGCTAGGTTGAATTGTGTTGAGGTTAGTTGGATACTTTCAAATGGTCTTCACACTTCTGTATTTATAGACAAAATGGAGGATTTGCCCGTTGGAGAGGCAGCCCCAAATTGCTATAAATGTCTTCCTTGAGTTCTTCAATCTGGAAGACAGATTCTTGATAGTGACATGTCCTCATTTGGGTAATAAACGGCTGTAATAGTTTTGTCTTCATTCTGCAGCACTTTTCCCAATGTTTGACTTCTTATTAGGACTTGGACATGGCTTCTGAAAGTTGATCCAATGATAGGACAACATTCCTTATCATCTGGACAACTCTCCTTATCACTATCAGCAGTTTTGCTTTTCAGCATGGTTGGCTTGCTCTTCTTCAGATGACTTGGCTCTTTCCCTTTATTTCTCTTGTGTATGGTCTTAGCTCATTCCTTTGAGGACCTTTAGGGACTGGTTGTCTCAATCTCTTCAGCATAGTTGATCTCAGGCTTTCAGAGCACTTGATCTTGGTCAATTTAGCTGAGACAACTCCTCTGGACAACTCTCCTGATCAGTATATTTAATCTTTTTGCATCAGAGCACTTTATGCCTAGAGTTGACTTCTCTGGACAACTCTCCTGATGAAAACCTTTGAGTAGTCTTGTCCTTTTGAGCTATGTAAACTTGTTCTTGCATATAATTAGCTTCTTTGGACAACTCTCCTGATCAGAGTTTTATGAGTACTTTCTCTGGACAACTCTCCTGATAAGAGCATCTTCATTGGACTTGTCCTTTTGAGCTTCACAATCTTGTTCTTGTATAAGAGCATCTTCTCTGGACAACTCTCCTGATAAGAGCATCTTAGATTTCATAGAGTGTCCTTACTCTTAAGTGATTGTTCCAGAATTTGAGCCTTGGGGGGACTTGATCTTGATCATCTTCAAAGCATAGGTTCCCCCTCAAATTGTGCATCTAATTGTCTAAGAGCTGCCTAACATTTCAGCTTCTCATCTAGCCTATAATCTATATGTTCTAACATTCTTAGAACATATTTATATTGACTTAGGCATGTCTCAGGGGGTTTTGGTATTAGATCAAAACATATCTCATTTTATTCCCAACAATTTCCCCCTTTTTGATGATGCCAAAACCTATACAATTTAAGCAAAAGTGACTTGTCTACACCTATTACATGTATCTTCAGAAGACATGACTGAGGTCAATATTCCTGAAAAATAATGTGTTAGTGTATTCACTGTTTTTTGTTGCAAGTAGGTTTTAAGATAGGCATAGAGAGATTTTGTGTTTCTTGATTCAAAATAAGTTCAACTATCATTCATAAAAAAAAATCATTACAGGCATGTTGATAGTTGAAATTAACATATCAGAGCATGAATCAATAACACTTAAATACATCAGAGCATTTCATTCTAATAATTCAAGACAAAAATAATATTTTCAGCATCAGAGCACAGAGCTTGTATCAGAGCAATCTTTAATAGATCAGAGCAACCAGATTAACACATCAGCAAACTTGACCATATTTCAGCATAGTTGATCATTCAAGTAAGGTCAGAAGACTTAGCCATTTCAAAGATCATCCTCAGGAGGTGGCAGCATTCCATACTGTGCCCACACTCTTCTTTTCAGTGCCATGGCTTCTTGGTTGGTTCCCTTAGGTCCAAGAACCATCTTGTTCAGCTTAAGGATCTCAGTGAATTCCCTCAGAATTCTTGCTTGGTCAATCCATCCTTCAAGCTTTGGAGGCATGTATATGATTGGCTTGGGAGCTGTGAGTTCAAATCTTGCAATGTCAGCAGCTGCAAGTAGTTGTTGATACAACTCTCTGTAGTATTCTAGCATGAACTCAGTGAAGGCAGAGTTTGCATCTCCTCCATTCCATCTGTCAATGACATAATAGTCATAGACAAACTCCCTTTTGGCTTCTTCCCATGTGTCATTCAGTTGAATTGGCACCCATTTATCCAAGTGTGGATATTTGGTGTCCATTGGGATTAGAAGCTGAGGCTTCATCTTGCTGTAAGTTGCTCTTCTCCTTCTTGGTTTCTGAAAATTTGCTCTTCTTTCATCTCTTGCTCTGTTGGCTTCTTCCATCAGATCCATTTTCTCTTGGGCCCTCATCATGGCCAATTTCTGTTGTGTTTCAGGGTCTTTGCCATATCCTTCATGAAACAACTTTGATGGGTCATCAGCTAAAACATTTGTCTTCTTCTTGGGCTCAGGTCCAAATCCTTCAGCAAACAATTCTTCAATGTCTTCAGTTGATTTGACACCTTCATCACTTTTGTCAGATTCAGAAGTTTTGTCCTTTTCAGCAGCTTTGGGTTCTTCAGCAATTTTGGCTTTCTTTGATGTAGGCTCATCCTCATCAATTCTGAATTCAGGTGGAAGATCAAGGCTGCTAGGAAAGTCAGTGAATTTCTCAATTTGTCTCTTCTTTCCTTGGGCCTTCTTGATCTTTCCTCTGGTTTGGACACCTTCAGCATCTTTGTCCAAACCTGACACTTCACCACCTGGTCTTTGTTGTTTCCTTGCCCTCTCTTCTTGAGCTGAGGCCATTGAGTTTTTCAATGCCAATGCTAACTGCTCCTCTTCATCCAAATCTTCCAAGTTCAGCATTTCTGGCTCTTTTCCCTTTCCTTCAGGGACTTTGTCTTTCCCTTTCACTGGACTTCCAATCACCAAGGCACCTTTTGCTCTAGCTCTTTCCCTTTCCCCCTTTTTGGCAGCATCAAAGCACTGGGGCTTGAGGTCACTCATTGTTGTGGCCATTAGGGATTGGGCTTGGTTCAGGGACTTCATCTCTTCCAACAAATATACATTCTCATCATGTATATTCTGCATCCTATCACTGCTCAAGCTAAGGAAAGCTAGAACAGGCTTCATCTTTTGTTGGACAACCTCCTCCAAGGTTGCTTTGAGAGATGCATCCAATTTGGCTTTCAGAAGTTCAGTGAGGTTGGTCACTGCACCTTCAGCTATGTTGGCCAATACATCTTGGGAAAACTTTTCAGAGGCTGCTTTGACCATAGCTAGCCTTTGCTCTTCAGCTCTTCTCTTTTGTAGTGCTGTCTTCTTTCCAAGAGCTTTCTTGACAGTTAGCCTGAGAGCTTTGACATTATCATTGTGATTGTCTCTCAGCAGCTTTTGTTCTTTCTTGACCTCCTCTGAGATGGCTTCCATGGTTGATTTGGCACTTTGAACTTCAGTGGAGATGGTTTGGAGACCAGATTCCACACCACTGATTCTTGCCTCAAGGGTTGGTAGCACAACATCTTCAGAGCCAGTGAGCCTCATTTCTACAGATGCTAGAGTCCTTCCTTGCTCACTCAATGCTCCTGAAGTTTCAGCATGAGCAGATTGGACTTGATGAGCCAAGGAGTCCAACTTCTCTGATTGCATTCCAAGTAAGGCCTGAGCTGAGCCTGTATCAACTTGGATAGGGGCATCTGTGAGGAACTCATCTGCAAAAATTTGGTCAAGAGAAATACCTGCAACATCAGATAAATCAAACAAGTTAGGAAATAAGCACTCATCACCCTCAATTTCTTTTGCATAAGACTCTGATACATCAGCAGTCTTCTTCTCATTTTCAACTTGTTCTTTTCTCCATTCATGAATAATGTTCTCACTCAAGGAATCAGGCCTCCTTTCACCAAGGGATTCCTGAAGTTCAGATTTGACTTCAAGAATAACCTGTCCTTCCTCACTTATTCCACCCTCATATGGTGGTACACTCACCATCTTAGTGATGACTACCTCTCTTTCATCCTCAACTCCCTCTGATTTTTCAACTAATCTTTCCTTTTCAACTCCTTCTCCTAAACCTGCAACATCTCCACCTTCATCAAGGTTCAAAGATGGCAGTTGTGGGGAGATCACAGTGCTTATATCAACAGCCACTGAGTCATCCTGAATGATTAAGGGCTGATCAGTGTCCAACTCTTCTGACACTGAATAGGCCTTAATCAAACTAGCCTCTAGTACAGGAACCTCAACATCTTTAGGCAGTGCCTTGGGTTCAAGAGAACCTTCATTGGCAGATGTGTCTTTGGTTGTGTTACCACCCTTGGTCAACACCTCTGAAGTTACAGAGCCTTTCCTATGATAGGTTTTAGGAGGATTGGAAAGTCTATCTGCTACAGAAGACTTGGGCCGAAGGGGTGCAGGGAGGTTGGCTTGAGGGGTTTCAGGAGGGTTGGGATTTGAAGGGTTTGAGGGATCATCAGGGGAATCATCATCATTAGAGCCACTGTCAGGGTGTTTGATTCCCTTGGCTTTTCTTTCTTTCTCCTCTTTAATCTTATTGGCTACCAGCTTTGCAAAAATCTCCTCATCAATGAGGAATCTTGTCTTTGAAACTCCAGCAAAGTGTAGCAATCTGTTTTCTTCTATTTGCCACCAGTTTGCACCTTTATCTTGGATGACTTGTGATATCTCCATCATAGATTTATCTTTCACATCAACAAGCATCCTCAAATCATGAAAGGCCTTCTGAATTCTTGGAAATTCAGCAAGTTGTGGATACAAACTGTCCACAGTAGCCTTGGCTCCTCCTCTGAGCATACTCTCAAAAGTATACTCCTCCTCATCTCCACTTGAATGGGGACTTTGGGTTATAGGGGAGTTGGCTCTGAATTCTTCTAATGTGGCTTCAGGTGGATTGGGTTCAGTAGAAGGATCTTCAGTTGCTTTAGAGAGCAATGAATCTGAAGGGGCTTTACTCAGGGGGGTTGGTTCATGAAGTGCATGCTCTAAGAGCTTTGAATAGTTGAGCATGGATGAGTCAAGGGGAGACAGGAGTCTTGTCTCATCTACTGCTAAATCAGCAAGCACATCTATGCCACTTCTTTGCACATTTCCTTCAGGAGAGTATCTCTTAGTGAGATTTACAGGGGTAATGGGTTGGTTGGAAGGGGTAACATGGGTTTCAGGGGAGTTGGGCTCAAGATATAGAGTTTCAGGGAGGTTGGCCTCTATGGATTGACCTTCAGGGACTTTGGATTCTGGAGTTCCAGAACCAGATGAATTGGTCCTTGACATGGATTTGGCCCTGCTTTCAGCTCTGCTCTCCCTTAGAGCCAATTGAAGAGATCTTTCTTCTTGAAACTCCAACACCTTCTCAGTAGGTTTGGCCCTTCTCTTGCTGGCCCTGCTACTTCCACTTCCTTCCTTCTCAGGGACAACTTCCCCGACTCTCTTATCACCCTTCTTCTTTTGCCTGGTCTCATTGTACTTCCTCCTCAATTCTTCTGAGTGGTCAGAAGGCACACTCACTCCCTCTTCTGCCACTTCATCAACTTCAGCTGATGCTCCTGAGGCTTCTTTTGAAGACAATTGAGACATCTTTCTTGTTTTGACAGCCCTTGCCTTTGTTCTCTTTTTCATTTTGGGCTTCTTTTCCTCCTGTTCTTCAGCAGGCTTGGCCAGTAACATCCTTCTTTTCTCAGTTTTCTTGCTGAGCTTTCTGAATAGGATCTTTTGGGCTGGGAGGGGTTTTGCAAAGGTCTGCATCTGGGAATAGTGGGAAAACCTCTCAATCAACAAGCTTGCCCTGGTGCAATACTTGATTTTCCCTTCTAGTACCACCTTATTGTGGGCTTTCACCTTAAATTTAGCCTTCTCCTTCATCATTTCAGACATGATGAAGGTCCTCCAATCAAACTTGATGCCCTTATCACTGGCATCAATAATGGCAGCCATGATTCTGATCCTTGGCTGGCTGACCTGCTCTAGGCTTCCAGTGTTGCTTAGGAGGCTCTTTGCAACTACCTCAAAAAGATTTAGAAACTCTGGCTTGAGAGTTTTCTTGTTTTGAGTTGAGGAGAGAGGGCCTGGAACTAATAACCACTCTTGGGCTATTTCCTCTTCATGTCCAGTGCCATATACTTCTGGATTCCTTCCCTCATAAGGCAATCCAAAGGCTCCTTCCAGATCCTCTGAGGAGAATTTCACTCTGTGGAATCTCTCCTCCTCCTCTCCTTCTGCAGTGTAAGATAGCCTGGTTGAGACTTCTCCATCTTCAGGTTTGCCTCTCCACTTTAGGAAGGCAAAGAATTCTGCCATGTAACTCTCCAAGCAAGAGCTTGGTCTTTCTTCCAAGAACTTTTGGAGACCAGCCCTTCTCAACCACCTTAGGGTTGGAGTTATCTCAGGATCTTCACTTTCAAATGAAATTATGGGTTCAAAGTGAAGATTGTTTTTGTTGCTAAGATAGGCAAAATCTAGGTCTAGATCCTTATTGGAGAAATCAACAAGCATCTCAGGTCTAACCTTGGGGGCCATTGAAGGTTGCAGAGAAAGTTTGATGAAGAATGAGAAAGTTTGAAGAACTTTTGAGTTAGGGTTTCGAATACTTGGGGAAGAAGTGTTTGTGGGTATCTTAAGACTTGTGAATATTCTAAAAAGAATGTTTGTCAATGAGTTGGTAAGGTCTTGAGATAATTCAAAGGTGAACAAAAATGGAAATCCAAAATGGACGGCTAGGATTGATTTCAGGGGAGTTGTCCATTTTTTGATCCAATGGTCAAAAACCAATGTAACAGTGAAATAACTGTTTTATTCAAAACGTGGGTGGTTTTAAATGTTTGTTAAAGGCTGGGGATTTTTCGAGATAGATCATGTCCCAAAAAGTTTAATGCAAACAAGAGTTAAATCTTGGCATTTAATGCATGGAAAGTGACCTTTTGGGTGGGAGACAAATTAAATCCCAGAAAGGTGAAAACTGTATTTCAAGGGACAGATTTCGAGATAGGTTTTGATCACCAAAAATAGGTGCTTATCATACCAAGATTTGGTTTGATAGCTAGGACAACTTATCTGACCTTACATGGACAAGTGTCCTGAAGAACTGTGGACAAGTGTCCTGAAGAGGTAAGGTCATGTTTCTAGAATTTCAGTAGACTTGACCAAGTCTGCTGAGGTTTGATTTTGTTTCCCCCTTAATCAATGAGCTTCTTTGGACTTATTTGTCCAACTTCCCTGGATCAAGTAATCCCAACTCTGCTGATAGCTCCAGAAATCTTGCCTCTGCAAGTGGCTTGGTTAATATATCAGCTTTTTGATGGTCTGTGTGAATTTTCACTAGCTTGATATCCTTCTTCTCCACATGATCTCTAATGAAGTGGTGCTTGATGTCCACATGCTTGCATCTTGTGTGCAAGACAGGATTTTGTGATATAGCAATGGCACTATTGTTATCACAGAAAATTGTCACTTCAGTAGAGTTGACTTTGTAGTCTCTTAGTTGTTGTCTTAGCCAAAGAATTTGAGCACAACAACTTCCAGCAGCAACATATTCAGCTTCAGTGGTGGAAGTGGCCACTGTGTTCTGCTTCTTGGAGAACCATGAAATAAGCTTGTTGCCCAAGAATTGACAAGTCCCTGAAGTGGACTTTCTGTCAATCCTACATCCTCCATAATCAGCATCTGAGTAGCCAGTTAGCTCAATATTGTCATCAGCAGGGTACCAAAGGCCTAGATTTTCAGTGCCTTTGAGGTACCTCAAGATCCTCTTTGCAGCCTCAAGGTGGCTTTTCTTAGGATTTGCTTGAAATCTTGCACAAACACCTACTGCAAAGGTGATATCAGGTCTGCTGGCAGTGAGATAGAGGAGTGAACCAATTATTCCTCTATACTCAGTAGAGTTGGTTGGAATACCACTCTCATCAGGATCCATCTTCCAATTTGTGTTCATAGGGATCCTTACTGGCTTGCTGGTTGTACACCCAAACTTTTTGATCATCTCTCTGGTGTACTTAGCTTGGTTGATGAAGATTCCTTCTTTAGATTGCTTGACTTGTAGACCCAAAAAGAAGTTCATCAACCCCATCATTGACATCTCAAATTTGCTTTGCATGAGCTTGGAGAATCTCTCACACAGCTTCTCATTAGGAGATCCAAAAATTATGTCATCCACATAAATTTGGACAAGCAAGATGTCCTCTCCTTCAGAGATTCTGAAGAGAGTTCTGTCCACAGTTCCCTTGGTGAATCCATGATCCAAGAGAAATTGTGACAGTGTATCATACCAAGCCCTAGGGGCTTGTTTGAGTCCATATAGAGCTTTCTTGAGTCTGTAAACTTGGTTTCCAATTTCAAAACCTGGTGGTTGCTCCACATAGACTTCTTCTTTCAAGACTCCATTCAGAAAGGCACTCTTGACATCCATTTGGTATACTTTGAACCTCTTGTGAGCTGCATAGGCTAGAAAGAGCCTTATTGCTTCTAGCCTTGCCACAGGTGCAAATGTCTCATCATAGTCAATGCCTTCATGTTGGCAATACCCTTTTGCCACTAGTCTTGCTTTGTTTCTGACAATCACATCATTTTCATTCTTCTTGTTCTTGAATACCCACTTTGTTCCAATAACATCTTGATGTGAAGGTCTGTCCACCAGCTCCCATACTTCATTTCTGGTGAATTGATTTAGTTCTTCCTGCATGGCTGTGATCCAGTTGGCATCTTGAAGTGCTTCCTCAACATTACTGGGTTCTTGTTCTGACAAGAAACAACAGAAAAGAGCACTTTCACCATGGAATCTTCTTGTTTTGACTCCAATACTTGGGTCACCAAGTATTAGATCAGTAGGATGGTCAGATAACCAAGTCCTTCTTTTTCTGATCTCTTCAGTAGAGTTGTCCTCTATTGAAGGTGAGTCATTTTGATCATAGAATTCAGGATAATTTAATGCAGGATCTAATTCAGGATCATAATCAGGGATGTTGTCCTCAATGTCAGGGACATTGGCATTTTCAACATTTTGAGTTCCCCCTTGATTATTTGACCCATTAACTACCTCAGCAGGAACTGCTTCTTCATTGGTAGTTGTTACCTGGATGTGAACTGGGATTGGATCATTCAGTTCACCATTTCCATCAGTGGGATTTGTCTCAGGAAGGTTGCCTTCAGGATTGTTGTCCAATGTGGATTTTTCAGGCAGATTGGCTTGAACAACATCTATGAATTCAGTGTCTTTGTCTTTTAGGCTTAATCTGGTTGTCCTTTGTGTGATTTCTTCAGGTTCTAAATGATCATTCCTGATCTCAAAGATAGATTCATCAAACACAACATGAGGTGTTTCTTCCACTATAAGGGTTTTCTTGTTGTAGACTCTGAAAGCTCTACTGATTTGAGAGTATCCAAGAAATACTCCCTCATCAGCTTTGCTGTCAAAGGCTTTCAACTGTTCTTTCCCATTATTGTGAATGAAACATTTACAACCAAATATGTGAAAGTATGACACTTTAGGCATTCTTCCTTTCCAGAGTTCATAGGGGGTTTTGCCTTGCCCCTTAGTGATCAAACATCTATTTTGAGTATGGCATGCAGTGTTTATAGCTTCAGCCCAAAACCTCTTAGGTAAATTTGAGTCAGCAATTAGGGTTCTAGCAGCTTCTTTTAAAGTTCTATTCCTTCTTTCTGCAACTCCATTTTGTTGGGGAGTTCTAGCTGCTGAGGTTTCATGAGCTATTCCATTTGATGTGCAGTACTCATTGATGTATGAATTAATGAACTCAGTGCCTTTATCAGATCTTATCTTGATAATGCTAAGGCTTTTCTCATTTGACAATCTCTTGAGAAGTTCAGGTAGTTTGACTTGTGTTTCCTTCTTATTAAGGAGAAATACTACCCATGTGAACCTAGAGAAGTCATCTACTACCACTAATGTGTATTTTCTACCACTTATGCTTGAAGGGGTAATTGGTCCAAACAGATCCATATGTAGAAGTTCAAGTACCCTTTCAGTGGAGATGACTGGTTTTCCCTTAAATGAGGCTTTAATCTGTTTTCCTTCTTGACATGGCTTACACACATGTTCTTTAATGAAAACCTCATTAGGTAGTCCTTTAACTAATGCATTTCTAGCAAGTTTATTCATAGATTTGAAGTTCAGGTGGTTTAGCCTCTTGTGCCATAGCCAACTTTGTTCACTAGAGCTTTTAGCAATAAAACATGCAGCATCAGTAGACTTGTCCCAGTCTGCAAAATACACATTTCCCTTCCTAGTTCCAGTCAATAGGGTTTGTTGAGTTTTATCTTTAATTAGACACTTTCCACTTGAGAATTCAACATTGAAATCTTTATCACAGAATTGACTGATACTCAGGAGGTTATATTTGAGACCAGCTACATAAGATACATTGGTTACTTTGATGTTACCAATCATCAAAGTACCATAACCTTTTGTTGTTGCTTGTGAGCTGTCTCCAAAGGTGACATTTGGGCCTTCTTTTTCAATAAAATCAGAGAGGAGTTCCTTGTTTCCAGTCATGTGCCTTGAGCATCCACTGTCAAGGTACCATGCTGTCTTTTTGTTCATGCTCCTCTTCTTGTGGCCCATTGGTACCTGCAATTAGATAGGTTTAGGTACCCTTTGAGTTTTGGGTCCTGAGAGGTTAGCTGTACCTTTGGGAACCCAAACTTGCCTAATAACCCTGATTGATTCAAGGTGGCTAAGTTGATTTCCTAGTGCATCAACATACACTGTCTTTCCCTTAAATGCCTTTGGGAAAGTATGTGTGAATGTGTTAACTCTGTAAGTTTCAGAGGAGTTGTCCACTCTTCTGAACTTAAGAGTTCTTTGTGCAGCTTGTTGAAATCTTTGAGGAAGGGTTTTCTTATGACCATTACCCTTTGGCATGAAGGGTTTTGGTTGTCTCATTTTATTCTGCCTGTGAGGGTAGTTGTCCTTAGGTCTATTCAGCTGAGGCTTTCTCAGATGAGTTGGCCTAGGCTGATTATACCTTGGATAATTCCTCTGAACATTGTTCAGGAGAGTTGCCCTGCCACTGGGTCTACTCTGCTGACCAATATTCCTCTTGTGTTCAGGAGCTTTGGCCATTTCCTTAGGTTTTGGCCTATTCTCCTGAATCACTTGAGTAGGCATTTCATTCAATTTGCCCTTTCCTTTGTTCAGTGGCTGAATTACTTCATTCTCAGCTTGTTGTGCCACTGACTTAACAAAGATTCTCTTAGTGTTACTCGTGGATGCAACACTAAGACAAGGTGAAGATTCAAATGGATCAAAACCCAATCCACTTCTTTGAGCCATAGGTCTTTGATAACTTTGAATTTCCTCTATTGCTCTAGAGGATTTGTTCAAAGCAGACATCTTTAATTTCAGGCTCTCTTCACTTGATTTAAGAATATCATACTCATGTGAGAGATTTTCAAATTTGGCATTTAGAATTTTAAGTTCAAATTCTTTTCTCTTCTGAGAGAGAAGTTGATCATCAATCTCCTTTTGTTGGTCAACTATCCTGAGATTTGCTTCCTCAAGCTTTCTCAAGGCTTGTTGATACAACTCAGTAGACTTGACATCAACAGCTACCTCAGAGTTTTTAGAAAGTTCAATAGCCAATCTTTCATTTTCTTTCACACAATTATCATGAAATTCTTGTAATCTAGTGAAATCTTCCATCAACTTTCCCAAGGAAAGTTTCAGGTTAACCTCACTAGTGTTTTGTGAGATGAATGATGGTGAACTAGAAGTAGAGGATACCTCATCATCCTCAAGAGCCATATTGCAGACATCATCATCATCATCACTGTTGGAGAATAGTCCATCAGAAGAGTTGAAACTTTCAGCACTATCAGATTCTTCACCAGCCATCATGGCTTTTCTATTGGTGAATTTTCTGTCTCTTTTTGCTTGTCTTTCTCTTCTTTCTTTAGAGCTTAGTTCAGGGCAGTCATATTGGAAGTGCCCTTTCTTTTTGCAGTTGTAACACAGATCTTCATCATCATCCTTCTTGGATTCATCTCTTCTCTTAGATGAAGAAGGATCAGCTCTACTGGATCTTCTCCTATCAGAGGACTTGTCCTCTGATCTTTTCTCTTCAGGCTTTTTGTCCTCAGCCTGATCTTCAGGGGAATTGTATCTTCTCCTGAATTTGTTGTCTTGGTAGAATTTCTTGTATCTACCAAACCTTGTGTTGAGCTTGTCAAACCTTCTAGCCATCAAGGCTAGTTCTTCCTTCATTTCAGTCTTAGAGACTGACTTTGATGATCTGGGAGTGGGTTGCATTTCTGGTTCAGCAATTTTGGCTTTGAATGCCACTCCCTTAGTAGGATTTGAGGGTTCCTCAACAGGCTTTCTTCTATTGAGGTCAAACTCATATGCTTTAAGTTCTGAGAATATTTGTTGCATGGGCATAGTGGAGAGATCTTTGGTATTCTGCATCATCACAGCATAGACATCCCACTTTTGAGTGAGACTCCTCAAAATCTTTAATCCAACCTCTCTCTTGGTGTAGACCTTGCCCAATGAGTTGATTTCATTCATCACATCAGTGAATCTACCAGCAAATTTGTCAATGGACTCTTCAGACTCCATTGAGAATTGTTCAAACTTCTGCACAGCAACTTGGAGCTTGTTCTCCTTGATTTTTTCAGTGCCCTCACACATTTCAGCAAGGGTGTCCCAAATTTCTTTGGCTGTTGTGCAGTGGTAGACTCTTCCCATGATTGCATCTGGAATTGTTTGATAAAGAGTATTCATGGCAAGATACTTCAGATTATCTTTCCTCTTTTCATCAGCAGTGAAGTCATCCTCATCCTTGGGAATCAGTTCCCTTACATCTGCTTTTTGTGCATCTGTTACCCTGGGGTTAGTTTGAGTAAACACAAAAGGTCCTCTTGTGATTACTCTTAACATGTCTGTATGAAGAGATGCAAGATGAGCCCTCATTCTAATTTTCCAGAATTCATAATTGTCTATTGAAAACATGGGCAGTTTGTGATGAGAAATGTGGTTGACTGGATTTGTGGCCATGTTGTCCAATCCTTGAACAGCAGGTGGAGGAACAGCATTGTTGTTGGCCATATCTTACAAATAATCAGTTAGTTACCAAATGATGGATTTCAGATAGAGATCAGTTCAGTGACCACACAAATATGGGAATTTTGAAAATCAAGATGGATTTTCAGAAGCAGTGGTCTTTGAACCCCTGCTCTGATACCACTTGTTGGTCCTGAAAGGAGTATATAACAAGTGTATGGGGGGGGGGATACACTTGTTTGCAATTCTTTTGCTAATTGATCAAACCAGAGTTCAGCAAGGTTGTCTTGGACAACTCTGCTGAAGAAGATTAACTCTTCTAAGATACTCAGACTACTAAGTACTATTGAGTACTTAGTTGATTGACTATCTAGGGGAGTTATATGTGCGGAATAATGGTTGGCCCTTTGAGTTTAGACTCCTTTAATTTCTGAAATCACTTAGTCAATGCAACACAGTCCAGTTTAGCTTCAGGGAACTTGTCCAAATCAGTTTTGCACAGTCTTTGAATATGTATCTTTGAAAGATCAGTTTTGTGTGCAGTGTTGGATGAATGTAAGTACTTGTAAAGCAAATCAACACAAGAGTTTATAGTGGTTCAGAGACTCAAGCTCCTACATCCACTTTCCCTGATTTAACAGGATAATTCCTTCACTCTTGGAATTAACTTGTTTTATAGTGCCAAGGTGCACTTGATCAAGAACACCACTCCTTGGTGAATTGATCCCTAGGATGTCTAGAGTCCTAGTACCCTCTTCTCAACTCAGAACTGAACTGTTCTTCTCTCAACAGTCAGCTCCTACCACTTCTACTACTACAACCTTCTCACTTTCACTCTTGAAAGGTGTAAGGGTTGAAGTAAGGTTCCAACTAATGAGATATCCTTTACAATGAAGATCAGTGTATAAGGATAGGATATCTCTCTAAGCTTGTGTATGAATATACAATGTGTTCAGCTTAGAAGAAGTGTTTGAAGACTAAGATAGTCTTTGCAAGCTTTGAAAGCACTCTAGCTTGTAAGAATTCTGAGCTAGGTTGAATTGTGTTGAGGTTAGTTGGATACTTTCAAATGGTCTTCACACTTCTGTATTTATAGACAAAATGGAGGATTTGCCCGTTGGAGAGGCAGCCCCAAATTGCTATAAATGTCTTCCTTGAGTTCTTCAATCTGGAAGACAGATTCTTGATAGTGACATGTCCTCATTTGGGTAATAAACGGCTGTAATAGTTTTGTCTTCATTCTGCAGCACTTTTCCCAATGTTTGACTTCTTATTAGGACTTGGACATGGCTTCTGAAAGTTGATCCAATGATAGGACAACATTCCTTATCATCTGGACAACTCTCCTTATCACTATCAGCAGTTTTGCTTTTCAGCATGGTTGGCTTGCTCTTCTTCAGATGACTTGGCTCTTTCCCTTTATTTCTCTTGTGTATGGTCTTAGCTCATTCCTTTGAGGACCTTTAGGGACTGGTTGTCTCAATCTCTTCAGCATAGTTGATCTCAGGCTTTCAGAGCACTTGATCTTGGTCAATTTAGCTGAGACAACTCCTCTGGACAACTCTCCTGATCAGTATATTTAATCTTTTTGCATCAGAGCACTTTATGCCTAGAGTTGACTTCTCTGGACAACTCTCCTGATGAAAACCTTTGAGTAGTCTTGTCCTTTTGAGCTATGTAAACTTGTTCTTGCATATAATTAGCTTCTTTGGACAACTCTCCTGATCAGAGTTTTATGAGTACTTTCTCTGGACAACTCTCCTGATAAGAGCATCTTCATTGGACTTGTCCTTTTGAGCTTCACAATCTTGTTCTTGTATAAGAGCATCTTCTCTGGACAACTCTCCTGATAAGAGCATCTTAGATTTCATAGAGTGTCCTTACTCTTAAGTGATTGTTCCAGAATTTGAGCCTTGGGGGGACTTGATCTTGATCATCTTCAAAGCATAGGTTCCCCCTCAAATTGTGCATCTAATTGTCTAAGAGCTGCCTAACATTTCAGCTTCTCATCTAGCCTATAATCTATATGTTCTAACATTCTTAGAACATATTTATATTGACTTAGGCATGTCTCAGGGGGTTTTGGTATTAGATCAAAACATATCTCATTTTATTCCCAACAAGTTTTATGTAAGAAATGTATTTAGTATTATTACGACTCATGTTATCTTTAAGTTTAATTCCGTAATTAAGTATGGACTACTAGGATGTTTGTCTACTCTTTAAAGGCTAATTTTCGTGTGTGACAACCTTATTACAAATTGTCGTATCTTCTAACGTTAAAGTATTTTGGACATCACACCACTTATATGATGATTTTGAATTTTATAATGTTTTAGTCAAGTACACGTTTGGCTTAGAAATGTGGGTGACACACGAGTTAGGCACAAGCATGGTATCCTTTTTAAAAAAAAACTCGTGTATCTTTTATTGAAAAGTCTTCCGCTTGAATTTATTTAAGTCAAAAAGTGTTCTTTCAAACCGTAGCGCCCACCGGGATTTTGGGGGCGTTACAATTTGTAACCCTAAATTGAAAATTTTATATTACTCTCTCTGTCCACTAAAAGTGTGATCACTTTTTTTTAACAAATGTTTTTAAAATAATTTATATTTTAATTATAAAGTAGGTATGTAGGGTAAGGTGTAAATGGTATTGTTTATAACTCATTAATTTTGTTAATAAAGTATAAATATACTTAAAATTTAATTACTGTACTTAAATAGAATGAATATATTTTTTGTGAACACAAAAATAGAACACTATTATGGACTATGAAAGTATTTATATTATGCCAAAAAAAGGTCTCAAAAAATTATCGACAATAAAATTGTACCCCATTTCCAAATATTAATTATCAAAGTGTGCATTAAGAAATTAAGGGCATGTTTGCTTCATGGGTTGGGATAAGATGGGTTAAGATGTGGGGGGGAGGCTAGATAAACCTAGGGGGAGAGGCTAGATAAACCCAAGGGGAGTCTAGGTTGTCTAAACTCATGGAATCTAGTTTATAAAAACCGGGTCAAATTATAAACCCGGGTCAAGGTGTTTAAAGTTATGAGAAACCAAACATGGGAGAAGATGGGTCTACATATCAAACCCATCACTAAACCCCCCTAAACCCATTAAGCAAACATGACGTAAGTAAATAAGGTGTACGCTTCCAGCCCATATAGATTACAGATTCCCAATTGTCCAATTTTAATAGGGCGCGGTTATACACACACCAACCTATTGAGGACACCCACTGGTTGAGTACACATACCGTAAGTTGAGAACACTCACGCGTGGAAAACTTTAAAATACCTCTCCCCTCTTAAACTCTAATTAAAAGTTTCTCCCTCTCCCATTCTCATTCTCCATCGCACACCCACCTCTTCTCCCTCCCCACTCCTCCGTCGGCGCCCACCCTCTCCGTTCTGCGGCCGCCCCGTCCCCTCTCTGTCCAGCGCGCGGTCACCCCTTCCCCTCCTCATCTCGTGCACGGTCGTGCCCTCCCCTCGCCGTCATGCGCACGGCCGTCGCCTCCCCTCGTCGTCCCACGAGCGGCCGCCCTTCCCCTCCCAAACCTGCGCGCGACCGCCCCTTCCCCTCCCCATCCCGTGTACGGCCGCGCCCTTCCCTCATCGTCTCGCACGCGTCAGCCCCTTCCCCTCTGAATTCATGCACACCGCCGCTCACACCGCCACGTCTCGCGTCCCCTATTCCGATAAGTTTATTGTTCATGGAGATTTTTGAAAAAATAGGAGGCTTTTAGGTTTTTACAGATCAAAACCAATTTTTTTTTCGGATTTTTTTTGTGTTTTGTGTTAGGGTTTTTAGAAATTTTAGAAATTCAAATGTATTATTTTACAGAATCAAGTGTATTAGGGTTTTACGGGTAAAAAACTGACAATGTTAAGGAATTTGTGTTTGTTCATTGATTCTTTTCGGACAATTGGATGTTGTTCATGAATTTTTTTCGAACAATATGTGTTTGTTTAGGAAAAATTTCTGAACCATTTGATTTTGTTCGGGTAAAATTTTCGAACACCTTTTTTTTTCGCACAATGTTGATTTGTTCGAAAAAAAATCTCGAACAACTTTTTTTTTTCGGACAATGTTGATTTGTCCGAAAAATTATGAAATGGATGGGCGTACTCATCGTCGTATTTTTTTTTAAATTTTTTACAGAAGGGGTATATAGGACATTTAACATGTCCATTAGGGTGAAAAATTTGTCTAGTGGGTGTCCTCAATAGGTTGGTGTGTATAACCGCGCCCATTTTAAAAAGGGTATTGATGTTAAAAAAAAAGGTATGACTATTTGCACCTCCATCTTTGATAACCGCACTCACCACTTTAATTTATTAATTTAATAATGATATAAAAATCTAAAATACCTTTAAAGTAAAATATCACAAAACAAAAAATCAGAAATTTTAAAAAAAACTTAGAAACATCTCTTTTTTTTATATAAATTTCGACAAACCAATGGCGACTGTATACACCAACGTCGACAAATTGTGGTCGACGGGAGTGTATATGGTCGACAATGATTTATTGAAAAAAAACTTAAAAATATTCGACAATTTTCGGTCGACTATATACACTCTCGTCGACAACAATTTATCTACGAAAATGTATATGGTCGACCTAAAATTGTTGAAAAAAAAAACTAACGTTTCTACAGAAAGCAGAAAACCAAAAACCCTAAACCTAAAAACCAATCGGACGGTCAGGGTCTTGGACCAGAATGATGAACATGGGGTGGGGCGGCCGACATCTTAGACCAGGCGGCGAGTGGGTTGATCGAGGTGACGCTGGGTTGCACACAAAAATTTGTAGGAAAATGAGAAGGGGTCAAGCAGCGGCCAGTTGGTGGGGTGGGGCAACGCCGGTGGGTGGGTGCATAGAGGGCGATGGAAGAGATAAGCGAGAAACAAACAAAAAACGCATAAAAATATAAAGGGGGAAAGAGAGAAGAGAGTAGGGGGTGGCTGGTGGTTGGGGTGGGAAGTATGGTTAGTAAATACTATTTTATAGAGAAAATAGTATTTAGGACAATTTGAAAGAAGGCATCTATCATAATCAACTTTGGGGTTGGGGTTGGGGTTGGGGTGGGGTGGGGGAGTGCACCAATCGGGGGAGTCTCCATAACAAAGATGGAGGTGCAAATAGTTGTACCCTTTTAAAAAAAGGGCACAATAACTTAATTGTTAAAGTTGAGCACTGGTAAAAAAAAAAATTGTTAAAGTTAAGCATACAGTTTTGTTTCTCAGTAGTAATTGTAATTTGATTTGAATGTTATGTAATTTTTTTTTTAAGTTATATTGAATTGTATAACTTTTGTTATTAAATACTCTCCCCGTCCACCAAAAGTGTGTCTTTTTGGCTGGACACAAGTTTTAAAAATAATTCACAATTTAATATATAAAGTCGATATGAGGGTAGAGAGTATTAATGAATATTGTCGGTAGATCATTAAATTTGTTTAATATCTTTCGTACCCCCAAAATTCTAAGTTCTGGATCCGCCATTACACATGTGTGTCACCTCAAAAGTTTCATAAAATTAATTCTCTCTCATCGCAAGTCGCAACATACCTCGGAAGTAAATATTCATGAGTCCCACTATTAAATCATACTCCCTCTGTCTTATACTAAATGCAACATTTGACCAAAAATGTTTGTCTCGTATTAGATGCATCATTTCCTTAAATGGAAATAAAGCAATTATCACTCATTTAACAATGGCAAAATAATCAATTTTAGCCCATACTTTTCACTTTTTACTAAATCTAACACATATTTTTCTTTTTAAACAAATTATACACATACTTTTCATTTTGTTATCAAATTTAGCACAAACTTTTTCTTTCATACCCATACTTTTCATTTTTAATAAAATGTAGCACATACTTTTTATGTTTTACGAATTTTAGCACATGTTTTTATCAATTAATTTAAAATACCAAAAATATGTAAAAATATCTAATAATTTAAAACAAAAAAAAAATCTTAAATATGTTTAAATTAAAAAAATCAATTTAAAATTTACAAATTTAAAAATAATTGAGAATAAAAATTATCTAAAACTATTGAATTAAAAACAAATTTACAATATATATATATATATATATAATACAATAATTGAAATAAATTGTAGTCCCTCCACCGAACATAATTTTGGTGAACGGAGGGAGTATAACTTTTTTTTTTTTAAATAATGCTTTGATATATATTCTTTAAATAATTTTTATTTTTTTATATTTTCTAGATTAAAAAATATTAAGTACTATACTATAATTTTAGAATTTTTTTATAAATTAAGGTATATTTATTAAGTAATTATATTTATAAAAAGCATGGGTATAATTTGGATAAGAGTAAAAAAGTATGTACTAAATTTGATAAAAAAATAAAAAGTATGAGTATAGTTTGGTTAAGAAAAAAATATGTGCTAGATTTGAGGAAAAATGAAAAGTATAGGTATAATTTATTTAAAAATAAAAATATGTGCTAGATTTTATAAAAAGTCAAAAGTGTGGCTAAAATCGATAATTTAGCCTTTAACAATCCATATCAAAAATATCGAAATTACACAAAAATAAATTATTTTTCCACACTTTTGTCATTACTAATAAAGTACATTAATTTTATCACTTTAATATTAATAAGCAATGTTTACATTAAAACTCATGCAAACAATAAATGTTGCATCTAGTCTTTACTTTCTTTTATATTTACTAGATTTTCACCCGTGCAATGCACGGGCTTGTTTAATTCTTCATAATTAACTTGTTTTAAAAAAATTAATATTAATTGCTTTAAATAAAAGTTTTATCTTCTTCCATTTATATCATCTATAAAAATACTTGTGCAATGCACATATTTTCTTCCATTTATATCATCTATTTTAATTTTCTTATAGTTAGTAAATAATAAGTATATATATTGGTTCGGGTGGAATTTACACGTTTTAGGGGCACATGTGAAGTGTATTTTGATATGAATTTCATTGAATTATGCATGGAATATGATTGTTTGAGCCGAAATGAGAGAAAGGTTGTGTTTTGTCGATTTTGTAGGAAATACGATGGAATTTGGAGCAAAACATCAACCATACTTTACTGGATCAGGAAGAGGAGTGCACGGTTGGATTCGTCTCGAAAAACGGAGTGGATTAGCCAAAGGAATCGAGTCAATCCGACACCCGAGGCGAAAGATATGCACGAAACGAGAAAGGGCCGAAGTCGACCGAGCGCGAGCACGCCCGAGACGCGTGCTCGAGCAAGTGCACCTCGAGACCGAGAGTTTTTGAGCCAAGAGGAAATCCGAAGTGCTCGGCCGAGCTCCACGCCAAGGCCACGGCCGAGCACCCTTCTCGGACAAACGACCCTCGAAACCGAGACATTTCGGCCATCACCCCCACATCGAGCGCCTCGGCCGAGCACATGTCTCGGCCGAGCACCTGGCCACCCCTGTTTTGCACGCCACGGCCGAGCACCCCCGATCCACCATCATCGCCCAGCACGGCCGAGCTGGCAGCTCGGCCGAGCACCTGCTCGCCCCAATGCCATTTTGCACGACCGTGCTATCCCCATTTTCGGTGCTTTTTCCCTATTTTGGCCATTTTTGAAGGACCAACTTGCAATTTAGGCATTCAAACCCTACCCCAACACTATATAAGCCCCATTTCTTGAATTACAAGCCATTCTCCCCCAATTCCTCAAAATCCAC
Source organism: Galeopsis tetrahit (assembly GCA_963675135.1). NCBI lineage: Eukaryota > Viridiplantae > Streptophyta > Magnoliopsida > Lamiales > Lamiaceae > Galeopsis > Galeopsis tetrahit. The sequence goes on along the minus strand of OY776121.1, from coordinate 18,415,955 downwards.
ACATAGTTACACATACTTGGAGGTGTTTTGGCCATTTCTCTCTCAATTCTTCATCAAATCAAGGAAGAAAGGATGCAATAGCTCCCAAATTCCATTCCCTACCACATTCTAGACTAAGCTTTCTCTTTCTTTTCCTTTTTATTTAGTTATTTCACTTGGATTTTGTAATTTCATTATGTTAGTAGTTAGCTAAACAATTTGTGGTTCTAAGGCATTGTAGAGATTTGGATTGATGTTTATGGGTAATTTCTTGCTTTAATTGGTGTTTATCTCTTATTTGCATGTTTAATTATCCATTGTAAAGCATGTTGTTAGTGGCCATGATGATTTGCTTGATCCATTGTTAATTGGGGTAAGATCGAGAGATTTATTCCATTTAATCGTATGCAAGCATGCAACCCGGTATTATTATGAGCTCGAGAGAGGATTAATTATCGGAGAGGGATTTGAATGATTTTAGGAGCTATTTTAGGTGGTGTAACATTTGTGAGGTAGAGATACGAGCCTATGTTGCATTGCGCCTTTGGTTAATTAGATCGAGAGATTAATTAATTCTTCTTGTGTGATCACCCTATATGAGATAACCTTAATGGCCATTTAAACGGGATAACTCTCATAAACGGACGTCGAAATACTACAATTGCCTTGGAACCCACCTTTTCTTCTTTGTGTTTTTATCCATTTTACCTTCGTTTTATTGATTTGCATGGTATTTGATCGATTTCGTATTTACTCTTCATTACTTATTTGTGACACTTGTTAGGTAATCTTAGAGTAATTCACACCACTCAAATTATCGATCACGTCTACTTAGAACTCGACTAGCAAACTACCACTTTTACGCTTAACCTCCTTGTGGGATCGACCTCGTGCTTATCACGCTACAATAGACGCCGTACACTTGCGGTTGTTTATTTAGTGTTGCATAACACGTGTATCATATATATATATATGTGTGTGTGTTAAAACTCTCTTACGGAAAGAATTAAACAAAAAATACTAAATAGAATAACAACCCCTTCTCCCCGTAGAGAATATTGAGGAATATAAACAATAGATGTTTTTTTTATTAGAAAAGAATTAATGTGACAGAAGCAAATAAATGATTCAAAAAGAGTCATTCAAACTCCTTTAAGACTTTTAGAGAATTTCTCTCATAACTCATGTAAAAAAAAAAGAGAATTTCTCTCATAACTATAGCTTCTTCAATTTGTTTCCTTACCTTCACCTTTAGATACACTAACATAGAATAATTAGAAAGATAGCCAAAGCAACTATAAATCCATAATAAAAGACAACTTAAAAAAAGTGTCCAAAAATCATGAATATTTATGCATCACAAAAAAATTAACTCAGTCACACAAAAGTGAAAAACAACTCATTGTTTGATTGTAGATTCTTAGGGGATTTTATGAAATTGGAACATTTCCAACCGCAATCTAGAGAATTGAATTAATTATGACTAACAGTTATGAATAAGGGTGGGTTTTTTGAAAGATGAGAGGCTGCGGCACACTATGGTGTTTCACGTGGTTGTTGAGCACCGTTTCGATCAAAGGGCTTAGAATGATACGCCATGGCTTGCTGTTCATTATTGATTCTCAACTCTGACAAACAAAACAAAATAAAAAATCAAGAAGATAGAAACTCAAACGACATAAATTTGTTTATATGAGCATAAAACTTACAGACATGGCAATGGAAATGGATTTTTTCAGTCCCAAATCTTTTCCACCCTTACCAAATTACGTTTCCTATTTTCTTGGGTCAACAGATTTCTTAATCCCTTTTTTTCTTTTATACGGTATCACTCTTCCCACAAATCCCGTTCCTTAATTTCTTCACTCTTGTGCAACTTTAACCATTCCCGTAATAGTAGGAATAACGCATAGTAGGAAAATTTTGAATGTAACTTTAAAGTAGGACACGTGGCAGAAGGATGAGGGGTCTCAAATGCACACGTGGCGAAAGCAGAAGAGCCCACATCCTCCTTTTATATATATAGATTCGTTAACTATTTTTATTTGAAATTTAATTTCTACAATCAAATATTACAATTAAATATTAATTATAATATTTAAGTTATAAAAATAAAAATAATGTTAATATATATTTATGAAAAATTCTAAGAACAACATTAAAAAAAATACAACAATTGCAAACATAAAGTAAAATAATTTTGTTAATTTTTTATGTATCATTCTTTGATCGGTTTGCCACCGCTTCTATTGAGGAAAAAACCATTTCAAACTTTTACGGACATGAACCCATTTCGGATTACATTAGAGTACATGCTTCAATCGAGGTCTTACCCAGGACTGAAGCCTATTGCTCGCGGGTTAAGGATTAAGGATCTTAGGGACAAGATAACTCTTGCTCCAACATATTGAATTTCTAATCAATTTAATAGTTCGAATTCATCTTTCCGAGAATTCCTTCTCTAGCTGAATCAGATAATGTTTCAGTTTGACTATGCTATTTTAGGTTTTGCATTGACTGAAGCCATCACACTCTTGGAATTTGAAGTGATAAGAACGTGCTCAACCAAGTCCCTTTGAAGTTGTTGATGTTTACATTGATCACGAAGCTCAAATCTTGTTTGGGGGTAGCGACTGATCATTAGATTATTGATGTTGTTCGTGTTGTGATCATCCAATCAATCTAATGTTGTACCCTTCATGCTCGACTACCATGTTATGTAAAATAATGCAAGAAATTTTAATTTCTGTTAAATTACTCTTGTACCAGAAACGGTCTGGACCTCTAATCATTGCCCAACAAGCTTGAAGCACCCTAAATGTTTATTCAGTGTCCTTTCTTGCAACTTCCTACATTTCATTAAACTTGTTTTTCTTAGGATCGTGAGGATCTCATATGTTAGGTATTATCCTTGTGTATATAATGAATTGACCTTTCCAAGCGACTAAACATTTTGTTCATTCTCAATACATACAATCACGACTTCACAACATGTCGAGGAATGTGTATCTATGCTCATGCATTTGATTCAAATGTTGAGCGCTAGTGGTAGTGGGCATCCTCAAGAAGTACAGACCAAACACGTCAATCACGTATCAATAGAATTTAAACAAGCATTTGATGATCGTTGTTTCAGTAACCCATAGGTATTCATCATAATGATCACTCAGACCTCCATATGTCAATTTACGAATTGGCACTTTGCATTTTTTTAATGGTGATAAATTGTTTCTTCCCACTGCATCGACCCTCTACTAAAATATGGATCATGAGATTGCAACACTCAAAATATACGAAGAAATAAGTCTTTATCCAGTTTGAAAACGTTGTCAAAAGATGTACGTTGCTCCAAAATATTGGATTTTCAAAGAAGTAATCATTCACAAGGAGAATGTGTGCATCGTCACAATCTCGATTAATGTACTTTCTTCTTTTAAAAGTGTTGGAAAGAAGCATTCACCATCTCATTAAGAAACTGTTGTTTTTCATGTTCCTCGCACACCAAATGTTCGGGGATTGAATAATTGTCTCATTTAATTCATCATTGTCACTTTCGTTGGTGCTTGAGTGATTATGGTTGAAAATATTTACAAAGATTATGAAACTTGTGTAGTGAATAAATGAAAAGCCAACTATCCAAATATATAGTGATATTTCCAACGATTAATTTTTCTAATGAATATATATTGGAAATTATATGACATGGTGTAAACGAGCCGAGCCAAATACCATCAGGCTCGAGCTCGGTTCATTAGAAAAAAAAAATGGGCTTGAGTTTGGCTCAAGCTCAGTTCGAACTCTAATAATATGGCTCGATCTCGCCTCGTGTGTAGTATATTAGGCTCGTGAATAGCTCCAGTTCGGCTTGTCAAAGCTTATCAATAAAGTAAATAAGTTTGATTCGAGCTCAATTCGAAAAAGAACTCATTATCAAAGTAATAAAATTTGGTTCGAGCTAGAACTCGCAAAAATCCGTTAACGAGTTAGCCGAGCTCAACTCGTCAAACTTGTTAAAAAAAATTTTAAAAATCACATGATAATATCCTAACTTCAAATTCTACAAAGAAACTACATATATATGCACATTTTTTTTTAAATATAATAGATAAATTAGTTTTTATAAAAATTATAATTAAGATTTATCAAGCTCGTTGCAAAATTTTGTAACAATTTTTTTTAATCATTTAATTATAAAAATTTGTGACACGGACGTTGGGTATTAAACCCATGACCTCAAGTAGTTTAGTGTGGTGTTTAACCACTTGGGCTGGACGAACTTTTGTTTATAAATTGATATAAATTATATAAATATGCATTTTAAAAAAAAAATCGGTGCAAATTAAAAAATTTCAAACTTTTTTTCATAAAAGACGTCACAAGTTCGTAAAAAATGAACATTAAAAAATATACGACATAAATTTGAGACAATTTGAAAAATCGACATGAATTCATAAACGAGTTTGTTTGCAAACATGTTCACCAGCTTTGTAAACAAACTTGTTCGCGAGGCTTCTTAATCAAATACCATCATGGTTCGAGCTCAACTCAATAAAATATCGATCGGAGCTTGAATTTGGACTCATTAAATTTTATGAACATAAAAACGAGTATATATTATATATTCGGCTCATATACTCACGTGTCATTTAGTAGAGTAATTGAGACTCATCTGATACAATTTTCTTTTTAATTTAAATTTCTCTCTCTAAAATTTATCAATATTTATAGCTTACAATATTACACACCAAAAAAAACATGGGGGTAGTAGAGAGTTTTAATATATTAGACAAACACAAAAAATTATATGCATGTACATACATGCAATATTGACCAATTAAGTCAATTGAGATAAAAATATTAACTTATTAAGTCAATGGGCTGAAAATATATATTATTGGGCCACAATTAATTCATTTGGATTAATTTTTAATTTATTTTACCAGTTTCTGTGATTTTTTTATCTTTTATTTTATTGCCGAACGCGGGTTATTAAATGTAGTAATTCAAATTGTAATATGGAGTAACACACATTATTTTATGTAGTAATAACACAAACTATTTTATATAATAATACAAATTCTTTTATTTAGTAACACGTTTTTTTCTAGTGTTTTTGTTAATGTAGTACCTCACATTATCGCATGTAGTAAACACAATAATCATGTTGTAATACAAATCATTTTATAAAGTTATGTATAGTAACAAACACATATTCAATGTAGTAATTCAAATTGTAGTATGTAGTAACATATAATTTTTTATATAGTAATACCGATTCTTTTATGTAGTATTTTTTTCTAGAATTTTTATTGATTAAGTAACTCACATTATAACATATAGTAATATAAGTAAATCTTGATCCATAATAATTATTAAAGAATATTTAAAGAAATATAAAATATTTAAAAATTAATACCGTCGTAAATTGCAGTGTTCGGTCGCGATCTGGGGTGACCGAAAACTGCTCGGAAAAGACGATTAAGTACAATTTGTGCTAGTGAGTGTATTTATAAAAAGGTAAAGTCTAGTATGCACTCGAGTGCATGTTGTGCACCCTAGTTCATGTGCATTTTTCAGTTTAGTGACTTACACTTTTTGGTAAATGATGTTGCACTTTTCAATTATTACTAAAAATATTATTATACAGTTTAATAATTGAAAAGTGCAACACCATTTACCAAAAAGTACAACATGGACTAGGGTGCACAACATGCACTCGAGTCCATAGCAGACCAACCTTTATAAAAAATATGGGTGTGAATTGATATGTCAGCAGGTATATTTATAAAAAAATGTGAGTTAAACTGTGGGTGGGTGTATTTACAAAATGTATATATGCAATATTTCACATAAAACTAACCCTTAAACAAAAATTTGTCTGGATTGATTTCATGTTATATCATATAGTATGATTCTTGGATTGTATGGAGCTCTTGCATACAAATATTATAGTCTCATGAATTGTGACAAGTTCAAGCGAATTATTTCATCATATATTCCCTATGTCCGAAATTTGTTCTACATTAATTTCCGCGCCCTAAAAAATTGAAAAGCTTTTTTACAATTCATGCTCTTAAAATTCTCATTTATTTTTTTAGGGGATGTTTCTTTTTTTGTTTTAAAAACCAGGTTTTGGATTTCAAGATCTAAAACCCGTTTTACTTCGGGATTTAAAAACCGGTTTTCAAAATCCACTCAAAACCACCCTTATCAAACATATTGATTTGACATAAAGTTATATCTATATAATATTACTCCAATCATTATATTCTTTTTCAACAATAATATAATAATAATATAATAATAATATAATAATACAATAATATAATACATTTAATCAACTAATCATTATAATCCCACCAAACAATAATATAATAATACAAACTCATTCAATCTTACAACTTGATTTGACATAAAGTTAAATCCTTCACTATTCTAATGTTACTACTATGACCATGGCTAGAGAGAGAGAGAGAGAGAGAGCGAGAGAGAGAGTGGGAAAAGAGAGTGGGTGAGAGTTAGCCGTAGGAACACCCGTCCCCCTTCCGAGCGTTTTCCGGCGAGGCAGATATTCCCCCCCAACCCTAGATTTACCCCCAACCCCTACCCTAGGACAGAGGATTGTAGGATTAGAGAGGAGAGACCATGGATTCGGAAGCGGACACAGAACACCTGGAGAGACAGAGTCGTGGATATCCGAAACAGAAACTCAGTGTCTTTCTTTGTCAGAAATTTCCCATCGGACTGCAGCACGGATAGCCTGAGATCTTACTGTGGGACAGTGGGGCGGGGTAATAGATGTGTTCAGACCCTCAAAGAAGGATAAAGAAGGGAAACCATTTGCCTTCGCCAGATTTGAGCCGGGCATGGAAGATGATTGGGTTCTGGAGAAACTGAATAGCTTGTGGATTGGAAGCTATAAAATTAGAGCATACATCCCAAAGTATGACAGATCCAAGGTGCCAAAACCAACCAGGCCAGAGGCCAAACCAAGGGTTACGTTCGAGAAAGGCAAAGGGTTACACAAGGAGGAAACATCCTATGCAAATGTTATGGGTGGGGGTATGAGATCTGAGCAACACATGTCTACCCCAAAAGTGGACACCATCATTCACTATAGCACATTGGGGGAGGAAGTGGAATGGTTAAAGAGATGCAACACGGGGATACTCCGGGACGAGTTCTCCTGGGAAGACCATGGTGAGGAGATACAACAAGAGTGTGCGAATATTTTTACCCTCCGAACCCTTGGGGATAATGCAGTGCTAATAGAAGCAAAAGAAGGACATTCATGGACGGTCATGAACCATCTAATGAACGAATGGCTCAATCATTGGTTCGTGTGGCACAGGCCATGGAGAGCAAAAGATGTTAGTCATAAACGCCTGGTGTGGACCCGCTGGTACGGAATCCCGATCCATGCATGGAGCCCACGCTTCTTCGACAAGGTAGGAGGAACTATAGGCTCAGTCATCAGAATAGACTATGACACACAGTCAAAAACACGGCTAGATTTCGCAAGGGTACTAATATCGATGTCATATCTTCAAGATGTAAATCATACTGCCATGGTAATGATAGATGGAGAAAGCTTCTCATGCAGGATTGTGGAAGAAATGGATATGAGTAGCCATAATAATACCCTAGACCCCGATGAGGACGATGATATGTCCTGGGCTAGTGATACGGATGATCTAACGTCCAACGGCCCGGCGTATAGGGCCGAGCGGAGCAACGATCAAAATCCATCTGAGTCGGAATTGGGATCGGTGAACATGCATACAAAGGGTCACATCGAGAGTGGAGAAAATAACGGCATGGGGGCCCCACAGAAAGAACGGCAGGGAACAGAAACATTTAATGATATCTTGGAAAGTGGGCAGGAGGTTCTCCAAGAAAATCGGCATGCACCTATATTAAAGGAGCCTTTTTCGAATTTTTCGAATTTGAAGGTGGTAGCACCCTCATCCCCTGGTGGGTCCCACCCCTTTGATCTAGTTGGGAAGAGTCAGGAATTGGACCAGCCCAAAATTGTTGAGATGGAGACTGAAGTTGGTAATTCGAAATTAACTTCTGAGGCCCACTTGGTTAATCATCAGGCCCATTTACCTATTAGTACTACCGTGAACCCACCATCACAAGCCTTATCATCTGAAGCCCAACCCCCCCATGGTACAAAGCCCATCCCTCAGGCCACTCCTGAAATCCAGCCCAATATGCCTTCTTTTCCTAACCCTTCTTACCCTAGTAGGCCAGCGCATACTCACCTCCCAGAAGGTGTAATCCACGTGCCCTCCCCATGTTCTTCATCTCCCCAAGTGGTACAGCAATCATCCCACAATTCGAATCCCACTACCCCTTCCTCAAAACCTCTCACCGACCATAACTTTCCCCCACCCCACAAACCCCGGTGCAGACCTCCACCACCTCCCATTCCGAACCCCAACCCAAAGAACTCGCATAGACTCGGTTTGTTGAAAAAGAAACAGGAAAAGAAACGAGAGCAAAGAAGGATCGAGACGGAACATTGGAAAGATTTTGTAATGGATTTCGACTCGATGGAGGAACCCAATCCACATACCACACGCCAGACGAGTTTTAGACAGATGCCCATGGAGGAAACCACACGAAGCGAAGCAGTAAAAACTTGGGATCTTGGAAAGAAATTGGGCATCCATTATTCGCAAGCAGAAGGGCAGATTGTAAATCAGCTAGTGGAGATGGAAGAAAAGGCTCGAAGGCATGAAGAAAGCAGCAGAGGGGTCACTAATAAGGTTGATCAATGAAGATACTCTCTATCAACATTCGAGGCTTGGGGAATTACATAAAGAAAAATGAGGTACGTAATTTAGTCAAGAGTCATAATGTAGATGTATGCTGCATACAAGAATCTAAGATGGAGAATGTCGACAATCTGGAATGTCGCCTGCTTTGGGGTAGCGAGCAAGTCGGATGGACCTTTCGACCTGCAGAGGGGAGATCGGGTGGTATTATCACCCTTTGGAATCCAATGACTGTCACGATGGTAAGTGCTTGGCATATGGATGGAGCCGTTATATTGAATGCTCTATGGGGTCAAGAAAGAGTAAGATGTTGTATTATAAATATATATGCACCGTGCACTTCAAGAGAGAAGACAGAGCTATGGGATCGGGTAAATACGGTAGTGGCCCAAAATTCCAACCACTGTGTATGCGTCATGGGAGACTTCAATTCCATTAGGAGTGAGGCAGAGAGAAATGGGAGGGGATTGACCAACAATCGCAGAGACATAGCCCTCTTTGATAACTTTATATCATCAGCAAGTCTGATAGAGACTCCATTGCACGGACGACGATTCACCTGGTACAAGGCAGATGGGCAATGCAAGAGTAGGCTGGATAGAGCCCTACTAAACCAGAATTGGTTGAACCAATGGCCATCTATGTACCTCAAAGGCCTTAGAAGAACAGTGTCCGACCACTGTCCAATTTTATTGGAAATTAAAGTGAGTGATTGGGGCCCAAAGCCATCCCGGAGCCTAAATACGTGGTTTACTCACCCTCTGTTCAGAGAATTTGTAAAAAAGAAATGGATGGAATACACTGTAACAGGGTGGGGCAGTTCTGTATTGAAAGAGAAATTCAAGAAACTGAAATCAGACCTGAAGGAATGGAATTCTCAGGTATTTGGTCATATGGAGCATTACATCGAGAATCTCAAGGAGGATATCAGGCGTCTATATGTAATTGATGACGCCTTTGGGTTGGAGGAGGCCGAAATTATTGAAAGAAACAGGAACTCAACACTTTTACTACAGGGCCTCAAACGTAAGAGTAACCTAGATTACCAGAAATCAAGATGCAAATGGGTCAAGGAGGGGGACTGCAACACCAGGTTTTTTCACAGCTACATAAACAAAAGAAGGAAACGGAACGAAATAGTGGGCCTAGAGGTTGATGGGATATGGCAGGAAGAAGTCTCCAGAATTAAGTCTGGTGTCTTTAATCACTTTAGTTCACATTTCAAAGGTTACACAGGAGTTAGACCAAAACCAGCCAGGGATTTTGCAAGAAGAAAGATATCAGAAATAGACAATGAGTCACTCACAGCTCCATTTACAAGAGAAGAAATCAGAGATGCACTAAGCTCATGTGACGGGTCAAAGAGCCCCGGGCCAGATGGATTCAACCTCAAATTTCTGAAGGAATTTTGGGATCTATTCGAACCAGAGTTTATGCGCCTAATGGAGGAATTTTATGCAAATGGTCGTCTGGTAAAAGGCTTCAATCCCACTTTTATAACTCTGGTCCCGAAAAAGGAAGCATGTGAGAGCCTAAACGACTACAGACCGATAGCACTGGTGAATGGCTTATACAAGATCATTGCTAAAATCTTAGCACAACGACTGGCACGAGTCATGCCCTCTATCATATCTGATGCTCAAAGCGCTTTCATAGGCGGAAGAAACATCTTGGACACCGTAGTAATTCTGAATGAAGCAGTTGATGAAGCAAAGAGGGAGAGAAAGGAGAGAATATTCTTTAAAATAGATTTTGCAAAGGCATACGATTCTATAGACTGGAACTACCTCAGTGCAATGATGGAGTGCTTCGGATTCCATCAGAAGTGGCGGGGTTGGATTATGGAGTGTGTTTCTTCGGCAACAGCTTCAGTATTGGTTAATGGTAGTCCCTCTGGGGAATTCAGATTGGAAAAGGGGTTACGTCAAGGGGACCCTCTATCCCCTTTCTTATTCTTGATAGCAGCAGTGGGTTTGAGCATCCTATTGGAAAAAACAACGGAGTCAGGACTGTTTAAAGCAGCAGAAATAGGAAAAGAAAAAGTCAAGATATCCCACCTACAGTTTGCAGATGATACAGTCCTTATGGGGGAAGCTAGTGAAGATAATGCTTGGCTGATGAGAAGGCTACTTCGGAATATGGAAGCAATGTCAGGTCTTAAAGTGAATTTTGACAAATGTTCACTTATAGGAATCAACTCGGGAGAACAACGAACCCGAAGGATGGCGACAATTCTGGGCTGTAAAGTTGAGAACATACCCTTCTCCTATTTGGGCCTAAGAGTCGGGGCGAATCATAGACGTATCACAGAATGGACCACGATTGTTGAAAAAAATCAGAAATCGACTCTGCAGATGGGAAGATAAGAAAATCTCTATTGGTGGAAGAATTACGCTTCTGAATTCAGTCCTCTCGTCTCTACCTATATATCACTTGTCCTTCTTTCGTATCCCCAAAAAAATTGTGAGTGAGATTGTGGGTTTGCAAAGAAATTTTTTGTGGGGAGGGGGGGGGGGGGTGGGGTTAATTCTAGGAAGGTGGCTTGGATTGATTGGAAGAAAATATGCAATGAAAAAGAACAAGGGGGTTTGGGGGTTAGGGATATAGATTTGTTTAATAAAATTTTATTAGGTAAATGGGGTTGGAGATTTCTTACTGAGAGCAATAGCTTGTGGGCAAGAGTAATTAGGTCGAGATATGGTGAGTATGGGGAGAATGTGAGGGGTTTATTTCCGACAGGGAGAGAGGGTAGAACCTCTTTATGGTGGAAGGACATTTTGAGAGTTGTAGGGTGTGGTGAATCAGGTTGGTTTATGGAAAATGTAACAAGAGTGTTAGGGGATGGGAACGGGACTCGGTTCTGGGAAGATGATTGGACTGGGGAGGGGGCCCTTAGAGTGAGGTATCCTAGGCTGTTTCACAACAATCTGGACAAGGGTAGACGGGTGGGGGAAATGGGTGTGTGGGAAGATGGATCTTGGAAGTGGAATTGGAATTGGAGACGAAATTTATTTGAAAGGGAAATTGAATCTTTTAATGCTCTCTTGGCTGTGATGAACAGGTACCAACCCATATTTGGAGTCTTGGATTCATGGAGGTGGAAAAACTCATCAACAGGCTGCTTCAACACGAAGAACAGCTACCTGCTGTCCTTCAAACAAGAGAACACAGGCCTGATATCGGAAGAATTACAGCAGGCGTTCAAACGGCTGTGGAGCAATTTCGCCCCATCGAAGGTAAAGGCGCACGCGTGGAGAGTGCTTTGGGGGAAACTACCGACGAGAGTGAACCTTGGACGCCGTGGAATCTTGAACCAAGGTGATGATAAGCGATGTGTATTTTGTGGCAATCAAGACGAGACAGAGGAACATCTATTCTTCAACTGTGCACGAACTAATGCAATATGGACAGATTGCCTAAAGTGGCTTCGAATCCCGACAGCGCTCCATTCTAGATCAACCGAACACTTCCATGGGTTCACCAATCTAGGCCAAGGGAAGATGGGCAGGTCCATAACAACATGCTTGTGGCTGGGAATTGTTTGGCTCCAATGGAAATGGAGGAATGCAATCATATTTCGAAACGAGGTATTCTCAATCACGAAGTTTATGGAGGAATTAAAGTCGAGATTGTGGAGTTGGATCTCCATCAAATATCTGGGGAGTTGCAACTCACCTTATAAAGATTGGATTTGCTATGTACCATTGCATTTGCTATCCTAAATTGTTGTTTTAGTAGCAGAGAACTTAGAGCTTATTTCTGGGTTGTAAACTTTCTTTTTTTGAGGGTATAGCTTATACCCTATCATTTATATAATTAGCACTTTTACCGACAAAAAAAAAATCCTTCACTATTCCAAAACCCAAAAGAAACACCCATATTACTATTCATTGGGATTTCAAAAACCAGGATTTCAAAAATCTGGTTTTTAAAATCACCCAAAGCCCAAAAGAAACATCCCCTTACAGAATATTTTTACTTTATCAGGTTAATATTTTTTTATTTCTCTTGCTCATGATATCATTAAGCTAAGAAATGAGCCCCAATATTAATATTAAGACAAAAAAAAAAAAAAAAAAAAAAGAGAGTTTGACTAAGACATGAGTAAAAGAATGTCCTTTTCTTTGGTGTATATATAAATCTGTTTACATGAATTCTATTGTATCTTAATTTTCTAAGTTACGTGTATGAGTGATCGTATTGGAATGAGACCTAAACTAAAACGACCAGTAACAACAAGACCACGCCAACACTCCACTTCTTCAATATTCCCTTTCTTGTACCCGACGAGAATTCGGATTCTAACCGAGAGTCATATTTGTAATTCGGGTTTGACCCGTACAACGCTTGGATCCCCGCCACGTCATCCATCCGGAGCTCCACTTTCTTCGTCCTCGGACTCAAACTCGGGTACATAATCGCCTCCTTCACCGCCGAGTGCGCCATCCCCAGCACGTGCCCTATCTCGTGCGTCGCCACCGATTCCAAATCCACCGCGGCGGAAGTAGGTCTTGAGGTCGGACATGCCATCGAGATGGCTGCCCTTTCGGGCGTCGATGAGACGCATGAAAGGGTGCCATGTGTCAGTGGCGGGAAAGAGAGGGAGGAGGGAAAGGAAGAAGAAGAAGAAAAGAGAGAAAAACAATGGAAAATAACTGAATAACGGAAACATGTGTGGTAGTTTAGTTAGTTCTTCCTTGGGATTCGGAGCTGCTGCCTTTGTGGAAAGTAGTAGTATGTATGCTTTATTATGACTATTATCGGGGATGTAAGATTAATTTAATTAAGAATAAGATTATTATCAAAGACAACAAAATTTCTTTCCCTAGTATGTATCTAATCTACATATAAATTAAGAGTTACAGTAGTATTTTTTAGTTGGACTTTGTTCACCTAGAAATGATCAATCAACAAGAAATCGAAAATAACAGAGTTGAGAAGATTCAACGCCTTTTCATCTAAGGGAGCCTTTTTCATTTCATTTACTCAATTACTCGTATTTTATGTTTCACTGTCATAATTTTTAATAGGGGTTGATTATTTCACTTTAGATAGTTGAATATAAGGTAAAAAAAAAAAAAAAAAATGTTAGGATGATTTTAATTATTGTGGAGAATGGAATTTGACCATTTTTTTTTTTTTTTTATGTTTCCTCTATTTTACGATAAACAATGTTTTAGTCTTTTTAAAAAATTAAGAAACAGTACGAAGAGTTTGTATTTAATTAATGAATTAGTTTAGCTTACCATAATTAATGGTTAGTTTGAAATTATGATTATTTCTTAAAAGAATATTCTTTAATTATTTTTAGTGTTAATGAAATATTTACCCTTAATTACTACACTTTTAATTATATATTTGCACATAACTAAATTTGGATGCGCATTCATAGTTTGAAGAAAGAATATTCACTCTAATCAAAGTCTATGAGTACATGACATGGAAAAAAGATTAAGGAAAAAATTCATATATACGGTAAATAGAATGAGGTATTTTTAGGTATATATGAACTCAATTTTATTAGAGGGGTTGTTCCAAAGACAACTCAGTTAATTTTATTTGAAGAAATCGTCAAAAGTTAGGCGCACATCATAATTAAGATTTAGATTGATCTTATTTGTATATCATATATAAACTCTATAAATTAATAATCTTGCAACAACCAAAATTTATTAATTAATAGAGTTATTAATTTATCTATAAATTAATAATTATTAATTTATATATTAATTAATATTTTATTAATTTATAGAAACAATCTTTCAAACTTTCACTTCTAATTATTTATTATATATCAAATGAAGGGTCTAATTTAAAAGAATTCTTTAATCTTCCACATTATTATACTTCTTGTTGTGTTCATTGTATCACTTTATGAAAATTAAAAAATATTTTCAATATAAATATACGAGATCAAAAAATGCTAACACAAACAAATCATACACACATCATGACTTCTCATCTTGCAGGTGTGAAAAAAATAACAATGAGCCCAACTAATTTATACTCAACTAATATCGAAATAAGAACACTGAACTTGTCTATTCTATATGCAAAATTAATCAATTAAACAGTTAATCAATTAAACACAAATAAAACAGTAAAGTAAATCAAACACGAGATTTATAGTGGTTCGACAACTTGTCTACATCCACTCTCACAACTCCAGTTGTGAAATTTATTAACTCTTCTCTTCGAGCTAGTAGTGTGTTCTTGTGGCATATAGTCCCAAGAAATAAGACTTCGATCTTATCGATAACACTACCAAGTGTTTCTTCGATCTAACAACTAGTTATTTTTACAAGCAACTAGCAACTTGAACAAACAAACTTAAAAATAAAAACTTCTCTTAGTCCAGTAGTAGCCTTCTTTGATTTTGACTTGTCTTGTGGCTTCAACTTTCTGAACTTGAACTCTACGAGTTTCTTTTGCTTCGAATATCTCTTAGTAATTCCTTCAGTATATCGAGTTTCAGTAGTCTTGAATCGTTGAAGATCCTTAGATATTTATAGACTTCTGAATATCAAGAACAGTTTGTTATCCAACTAACTTTCTTGATAACTTCCTTCTAACTGTTTCTTCTTATCCTTCTACGCGTTTCTTCAGTTAATTAGTTATTCCATAACTAACTCTTCAATATATCCTTATCTTTATACGCGTTTCTGACTTAAGTAATCATCCTTCTTTTATGCGCACTTGTCTAGTCTTCCATACTTAGACAATTCTTCAGTCTTCACTTGTCTTGTCTTCTCAAGTCTTCTTTTCTTCCAACAGTAGACTTCTTCAGTAGAACTAATCTATTACATATAAAACTAAACTAGTCCTATCAATCTAATTCTAACATGACTATTGCATTACATTAAGCTTTTGTAATTCCAGCTTAGTCAACTTAAATCTATACATCAATATACAAAACAAATATGAGCTTCTATACATCAATTAAATGCTCATCATAAAAACCTATATAAACATAATACAGTACTTATAAATCGTACTTGTCTTTTCTCTTTTTCATACTTAAACTTTTATTTTCTTTCTTTGTACTCTACTGATCTTGTTCATAAGATGACTTCCATAACTAGATCAGTCAACACTTAGAAATATATTCAAGTCCACTTTTTGGCTTATCAAAACTACTTCAACATCAAATAGAACTTGTATTAGGATTCATATCCCAACATATATGAATGTCCATATTCCTTTCGAATGCAATATACCGAGATTTTCATTCTCCATATTTTCTTATTCCATACAATTTATCATGGTACTAGAGTAGGTTATGTTCTTGAAACAATAAATAAAAGCTTCTGCAATATTTCTGCCTCATAACATCGAATGGCAAAAGACGGAAGCAGTAGCAAGGTTGCAACTGCCATCGATGTTATGTCGCCGTTTGACATTGGTTCGTCTGATAATCTGGAGTCCATAAAATGCGGTAAGTTGGGTAAAGCAAAGAAAAAACAATAAACACATAAGGCAACTCACGTAGATGTAAGTCATGCCAGTGACACGAACCCTCTGTCCAGTTTCACGGCCGAGCAAATTGCACATTTGAGAGATTTTCTAAGCAATAATGATAAAACCACTGCCAACTCCTCCGTACCTTCAATAAGTATGGCTAGTAAGAATAATTTTGATACCCCGTGGATAATAGATTACATTGCCATAGAACATATTACACACAAATAATGTATTTTTAATTCTCTTATAAAAACCAATAATGAGATTCCTGTTAAAATATCAAATGGAGATAAAGTTACGGTTAAGTGTGTTGGTAACATGAAATTGTCAAATGGATTTGGAATTGATCGTGCATTACACGTTCCAGATTTCCAGTGCAAGTTGCTATCAGTTAGTCGACTCACCAAAGATTTAAATTGCATTCTTACATTTTCTCATGACATTTGCACTATACATGACTCAATTTCAAAGAACCTGATTGGAGTGGGTAAACAAAGTAATGGTTTATATTTTTTGGAGCCAGTTGTCAATGCTCAGTTCAGTTTCTGTTGATCCTAATATATGGCATAGACGATTGGGTCATGTCTTTAGTATTAAACTTTGTAGCATTTGTTACTTTAATGATAAATATGTGAACGATTTGTGTGATGTTTGCATGAGAGCGAAACAAACCAGAACACATTTTCTTACAAGTTCTATTCAATCTACTTCTTATTTTGATATAATACATTGTGATATTTAGGAGGATATATAAGACGACTTCTCACACTGGAGCCCATTATTTTCTCACCATTGTGGATGACTATAGTAGATGTGTTTAGGTTTATTTAATGCGTTTTAAATCGGAAACGAGCAAGTACCTTCAATTATTTTGTAATATGGTGAAAATCCAATTTGAGAGGGTAGTTAAGCGCATTAGAACCGACAATGGGGGGAGTTTCAATCTCATGAAATGATGAATTACTATATGCAATCTGACATTGTTCTTGAAACATCTTGTATACAAACACCACAACAAAATGGGGTGGTGGAACATAGACATAGGTATATACTGGAAATTACTAGGGCCTTGTTATTTCAAGCAAGTTTACCCGCTAGTTTATAGGGATAATGCGTATTGACTGTTGTTTATATCATAAATAGGCTCCTTTCTAAAGTTATTAAATGTTGTACCCCATATAACTTTTGTTGAACAGGAAACCAGGTTATGAGCACTTGAGAGCCTTTGGATACTTAGCATATGCAAAGGATACAATGAAGGGAGACAGATTTGACGAAAGGGGAAGACCATGTGTATTTGTGGGATATCCATATGACCATAAAGGATACAAGATTTACGACCTTAAAAGCAAGAAGATATACATGTCCAGGGATGTACGGTTCTTCAAGGACACATTTCCTTATAACTCTAACATTAACGAGATAAAGGATCGCCAAGATACATCATGGGACGACTTGCTTAACTGTGACGAGTTGCAAAGCATGCCTCGTAACGATACGAACTCGCATGGCGAGGCCTTAGAAGATAATGTTGATGAAAACTTACAAGTTGATTATAGCCATGATACTCATGTAGAAAGTGAGCAACCACGAGCTCGTCGTACCGAGCGAGTGAAACGACAACCTTCCCAGCTCCAAGACTACGTAGTGGACCTACCGAGCTCTGTGGACCACATGCTATCCACACATACCTCCGATCCTTCGACAATACACCCTCTTGTAAATTTTATCTCATTTAATAAGTTTTTTGCGTGCTCATAAATGTTTTCCAGCGGCCATCTCTAGTCAAGATGAACCAAAGTTTTTTTCTCTGGCGGCTAAACTCCCTCATTGGCAAGAGGCAATGCGAAAGGAGATCGCTGCACTAGAAGCAAACGGAACGTAGACACTGGAGCAATTACCTCCACATAAATGAGCAATTGATTCCAAGTACAAACCCACGACTGAAGTGACGCGCTACAAGGCACGCACTGTTGTCCACTACAAGGCCAACAATATTCTCAACACTTAACTTTTTGTGCAAATTTTCCAACATATTTTTTGACATGTACTATTACACTTTTGGTCTTGTAGTAGTAATATTTTAGTCTTATAATAACAATATATTGATCATGTAGTAAGTCACTTGTTTGCGATCCACAAATTTTTTAAATGATCCGACCTGTGAATTTTTTTTAATTGTCTTAATTAAATGTATTTCATACGTAAAATATTTTACACAGTACAGTATAGTGTGATTGTAAAAAAAACAGGTGTGCGTATTGTATAAATAAATGTTTATTTAAATGGAGAAAGATGAGACGGGCTGAATGGTTTCATCCCAAACTAAACCCACAATACATACGTAATAAAACTAGTTATAGAAACAGAGCATTTGGAATTGTAGTTGGGGGCGGGTTTTGTTAGTTGACCAAATTGTAGTGTCATATGGGCCATCCGCAACTTATCGTCAATTGGCACACGCTATTTCGACCTTGACTTTGACTATACAATTTTTTTTAATTCTACTTGTTTGATTTTGTTTGTCCATTTTAGAGAAGATTTTTTATCTTAAATAATCACTTCATGCATACGTTTTTAAATCATCGTTTCCTTTTAATTTTTACACTCATTGTAGTGTACCTCAAATTCTGAATTTTTACCACCCTTCTCTATTGAAAATTAAATAATAATCTTTAATTAAATATAGATATTTTAAATATTTTACCCATGTGTTTTTAAAAGTATATTTTAAAATGAAATGAGTATCATTTTGCACTAATTTAAGAGAATTAAATGTCATGTTTCACTTTTGTCTATATAAATTAGTAAAATTTGTCCCATTATCTTTATATTTATTATTATTTAATTTGTGTGAAACTTTTTTAAAAATTATAAATAAATTAAAATGGGAAAGTAATTAACTTAAGTTGAATATTTGAACTAATAAAATAAGCTATTACAAAAATTCCAAATATAGAAGCAATGCTTGGTCACAGAAATTTGACGAACTCAAATACTCCGAGATTTGATATTTTTTTAGATTTTTATGATATTTTTAAAATTTAATGTCATAAAAATTAAAATCTGCAAAAATATTACATCTAGTGCAAGATTTTCCAAATATTGGGTGATGACTGACTGATGTGTGACTTTATAATAAGATCAGTTCTAACGAGACAAATTAAAATTCACCAATTGATTTGAAATATATATTTAATTATGATACTTTAATTTTAAAAGTCAGTCTCGTGTGTCCTAATTTCACCCTGCGATGGGACACATGAGTAAAGCGTAACATCATTTTTAATTAAAACATAACACTAATTTTAATTAAAATGTATAAATTGATAGTACGTATAATATACTCCCTCGTCCCAGGGAAAGCTCCCCATAAGCTTCAGACACTAATGTTAAAAAATACTAATATAATAAGTAAATCTATTGGGTAACTATAATCTCACACAATTCATTATAATATTTTCTTTCTCCATCACATCATCTCTAATACATTTACTTGTTATATTAGTACTCCGTATTTCTTAATATTCGTGTCTGGAGCTCATGGGGAGCTTTCCCTGGAACGGAGAGAGTATATATATATATATATATATATATATATATATATATATATATATATATAACAGTAAATCACAAAATAGAATTGTTGTCTTCTTCATTTAAAGAGTGTTAGCACAGTGAATTGAAACGTGATACTAACTTTACCTACTTAATACAATAAAATGATGTTTTTAATCGTATCATGTTCATATAAAAAAAGACTATCAATGCCAAATTTTTGTAGAGATAAATTGTTTATTTTAGCAAAAAAGTACAATAAGACTTGTAATGAAATATACGTGGTACTTTTTTTTTTTTAATTCTTATATATTATTAAAACGAAAGAATCCATTTAATATAAGATATATTCTCTCATGCAATTGAGTATATAGATACACTTTGATTTTAATAGGTTTAATTTACACAATTTAATAGTATTTGATTTAACATTTAACTCAATTTTAATTATGTAAGTGCAATCACTATTAATATAATTGTGTTTATTGGCACAGATAAAGCTAGTAGTATATTCTATTTTGGATGATGGCAGTGGAGAGCGACATTATAGGCACAAAACTACTTTAGTTTCGTTTTCATGCTTAAAGCGATGACTTTAACTTATGCATTATGCATGAGTGATGCGACCATAAATATCCCAGTATATATTCATTGCAGTATTATTTTAGCTTAATTATTATTAATTTATGACCAATAGATAAGATCGAGTGTTTAAGACAGAAACTTATGTGTATTAATAATATTAATCCATATTAGGAAGGAGACATAAACTTCTGCGGTTCTTACGTGGGTCGAATCAAATCAAATGATTTTTTTTTTAATCGTGCAAAGACAAATAAAATAATTCGATTTCAGAAAAAGATATTAAAAAGTTGTCTTAGTATATGAACATAAGTGTGTTATTTTATGAAGAGAGTTGTGTTATTGTATAAACAAAACCAGTAAAAATGCTAAAAAAATAAGAAGATATATTAAATTTCATACTCAAAATCTTGATCCATCCAATAAGCAAAAAGAGTCTAGCATATCATAGAGAAGAAGAAGCGCATTTTTTTTTAAGACATATTGTCTAATCTATGCAATATTGTATATTAGTATTTGTGAGTGTTTATTGTTTTTCTTTTTTTATATTTTATGTTAGACAAATTCTTGTATGCAATTGAATTTTAAGGATATAGAATTGTGAGAACTGATGCGTCGAAAAAGAACGCCTTCGGATGTTGATCGTTCTCTTGCGAGCACTATTAATCACGAATCCAATCTCTAGTTGAATCCTTGGCAATCTTCGAGTAAATCTCCTTGAAAACCCGAAAATAACCTGCAAAAGTACGCCGGAGGGGGGCTCCGGCGTAGAAGCTCCGACGCTCAAGTCAGATTCGATCGTAGGCGAAATCAAGGAGGAATTCCCCTCTATATCTAGGGAAATTCCGGCGAATATAATGAAGTCTTTCTTCAAAGAAGTGTGTAACTCTATATGAAAGTGCGTATCGTATGTAAAAAATGTATATCTCGTAATCAAAACTTACCTGATAATGTAAAATAATTGGCTTATATACCTGGCCCCCTCCCCTAGGAAAGAGGGGGACTTATTCTCCCTATATTCTTGGTCCATTCCCCAGAATCCGGCCCCTCAACCCCTGAAGACTTGGTTAATGAGCGTATCCTCCCATATTCTCGTGGGTTTGACCTGTTCATTTGACTTGGTTCAGAAAGATTGATTATGCATTCCATATTTGGGCCAGATCCTTTCAGACCCAAGGGCTGTAAATCCCTCTCAATATGGGCCAAAGGCCCAATTCCCCTGGTTTCTCTAATTTTCCTACTTAAGCCCAGGGGTGTATTGCTCCACTTTCTTCGATGTATTGACTTAATCACAACCATCCTAATTTATCCCGTTTCCACGTGTCGACCTCTCCGGGCGCGACATATTTATCTACATCAACCACTCCCCCCTACTCTCATAAAAGAAATAATTTTTAGGAGAGTAGGAAAACAATAATAAGATAAATATTAAAGAAATATTCCATTCCTTAAAATACTCCTCGAAATGCTGCTAATTTAATTTGCTTCCTAATAATTATCTTCAGAAAGCTCCGCGCCTTTTCCACTTCCACACGCCACCTTATTCTCGATTCTAGGAGCCAAGCGTCTGCCCAAGGGGAAACATTCAGCCACCTTCCTCAGCCACGCGCCTTTTTACTGGGGAGTATTAATTCTCCTCGACTTTCTCCCTTCTCTCTCCTCCGCTTAATCATTTCAAAACCCCTTTTTTCCACCAAAAACCCTTCTCTCCTTCATTTCAAACTTATCTAATTTCCATCTTCATTTCCACCTCTGCGATTCTAACTTCTTTGTGCACGTTCAGCGGCCGTTCCGTCATCACTCTTAGAACCGACTTTACTCCAGGTATCTATTCCTTCCTTTCCTCTCTCATTTACAATATCCTCATGTCGTCCTCTTCAGACTCCATTTCCATGGAGAGTTCAACTTCCAACCCACTCCCCATATTTCCCGTAACTGAACGAGCTTTGAAGGATAAAATTTCTGGGTCCTCCCTTCTTACTCCTGAGCGTGTTGCCGCTTTTCTTCGTTCAGGGATCTTCCCCGCCGATTATTCCGTTAGGGCTGCGCATAAGAGAGAGCGCCCTAATTTTCCAGGTCATAATTCCTTAGCCTTTTGGGAGGCTCAATTAAAAGCGGGCCTCCGCTTTCCCCTTCATCCTTATCTCTGTGAAATTTCCAATTATCTCCGCATACCCTTGAACCAATTTACTCCAAATGCCATACGCACAATGTTAGACTTTTATATTCTGATGAGGGGAAATGGTGGGGATCCTTCAGCTCAACTCTTTTTAACCCAGTATGTATGCAAGTTTTCGGACGGGTTCTTTTATGTTAGTGGTCGCACCTCCCGGACCGGCAAGTTCATGGAGAAGCTCCATGAAGGGGTCCAGGATTGGAAAGACTACTATTTCTTTATTACAAATCCTCTTCCTTGGGAATTTCCTCATGAGGGGTGGATTTATGAAAATCCTGGGGTGCCACGTCCTCCTCTTTCCGTCTGTTCCTCCTTAAACCTGGATGTGATGAACCGTTTAAACGATCATGTCTCTATTCATGGCTTTTTTGATGTAATGGGTATCTGTAAAAATTCTAGAGTCCTTTCTCATTTCGGTTTTGGTAGCCCTGATTACCCTTTAGGTCCCGATGATGGTAATACCATTTCTCCTCTCCTGGTATTGTACTCAAGACCTTAACCCGTTATACTTATTAATGCCGTTTCATGTTTCTTTGTACAGCTATGAGTTGGTTGACTCAGATTTCACGTGATGCTGCCCCTCTCTCAATGGTTAATAGGTCTCCGGCGCCCGAAAGTTCTTCAAGGGCTCAACTTCCTCCTTCCTCAGTGGAACCTGCTACTGGGTCTGTTGCCAAGCGTACCCGTTCCTCTACCGAAAAAGCCATGGTTTCTACGTTGCCTCCTGCCTCTGATGCTTCCAAGAAGAAGAAGTCCAAGACCAAATCCTCTCTGCCTAATGTCGCTTCTGATGCTCCAGATGAGATTAATGTTGACCATCTCCTGGCTTTTGTAGAGCGTTACACTCCGGCTCCTACCACTGAGGCCCTCAATGCTCTGTCCTTCGGTGAGCGAGTTGTGCATGCCGCCCACAGCTTTACCCAGGTATTCTCTTCGTGAAAATACATTTCTAAGTAATTCTAATAAAAAAGAATATGCTTGTCTTACTTCTTTAGATGATTCATTGTGTAGTTTGGTCTCCTGTTTTCCAATGTGTCTGAACGAGCCCTTCAGTCCCTTCAGTTGGTGGATGACCTCCACAGCCAGGTAGAGTTGGAGAAGGTGAAGAGGGATATTCTCGAAGCAGAATTACATGACGCTAATCAGAGGTATAAAGTACTCCAAACGACACTTTCGGGGGAGATATCTTTACTGAAGAAGGAATTTGGTAAACGGGTGGAACAGCTGGAGGTTACTCTTCCTCAGGCTGGTACGAAATTGTGCATAGATTCTCTGTTTACTTCTGCCGCAGGTCAAAAATTTATAGGTACCTTGCATCAGGAGTGGCTGGAGGCTTTTCTTCAGAGTAGCAGCTTTTTGGGGGCGATGGGTGCATATATCCCTCATTTCATTGATCATGGATTTTCCAACGCTGTAGCGGAACATTCTGCCCCTGGATTTAACGGTAAATATACTCGTGCCCTCCAGTTAGAAGAATTGGACACTCCCCCCAAGTTCCCTGGAGATGCTAAAGAAGACATCCATACTCCCTGGTGGTTACCTGGGATGAGGAAGGCGATCCTGGAGTTGAAGGATGCTGCCTTGAAATTGGATGATCTTGCACCGGCAGAGGATATGGCTTTCCCTGTCCATGTGGACAACCCAACTCCAGTGGCTACTGTGGCAGCAGATACTCTAATGGAGAAGGCAGAGGGTGGCGATTCCAGTGGGCGAGCTGAGGAGGCAGGAGAGGGTTCCGAGGGGAAGAATGATGTTCTCCTCTCTTCATAACTTTATTTCCCTGATAACACTTTGGTACTTTAAGACACTTTTTTATTTTGTTAAGGCCTCTAACGCCCTTTTGGTATTTTCCGGAGACTCCACACTCCGGGGTTTTTCTGTGGAGGGCTTAGGCATGGTGCCTTAAGTCTCGAATATTCCTGCTTCTCTTTCGTTCAATATCGTACCTGCACATTTATTATTTGGCATGCATATATACATATACATCTCTATTTCTGTTATAAGGTGTGGTATATGTTAGCATGTTTTCGACATTTTCTGGACACGTAAAGGCTCTAAAGCTCCTAGAGGAACCTTAATGAGGAGATAGGATTTATATCCCTGTACTTACTTGGTGATTTTGCTAACGTCTCTAGCCTTTCTCTGGGCGCCAGAGTTTTTAGGGATTATCCTCTCCCCTAGATCAGAATTCATAGGGATTATACTCTCCCTTAAGTTGTTTATACTCGTCAGAGTTAGTTTATACTCGTAAGAGTTAGTTTATACTCGTAAGAGTTTGTTTATACTCGTAAGAGTTTGTTTATACTCGTAAGAGTTTCTAGGGATTATACTCTCCTAAAAGTTAGAATTCGTAAGGATTATACTCTCCCTTAAGTTGTTTATACTCGTAAGAGTTAGTTTATACTCGTAAGAGTTGGTTTATACTCGTAAGAGTTAGTTTATACTCGTAAGAGTTTCTAGGGATTATACTCTCCCAAAAGTTAGAATTCGTAGGGATTATACTCTCCCTTAAGTTGTTTATACTCGTAAGAGTTAGTTTATACTCGTAAGAGTTGGTTTATACTCGTAAGAGTTAGTTTATACTCGTAAGAGTTTGTTTATACTCGTAAGAGTTTGTTTATACTCGTAAGAGTTTGTTTATACTCGTAAGAGTTTGTTTATACTCGTAAGAGTTTTGAGAGTCGCTAGGGATAGGGTTCATCGACGAGTTAATCATGTCTTCCGCTACTGTACCACTGTATCCCCTACTCCCCATAGCTTTAGAGGCTGTCGTGAATAGGAACTTTAGGAATTTTTCCTAGGTATTCTCTATTCGGACATGTATGAATTGGTGTAAATTTCTCTATCTTGCAATGTCTCTATCATGCTATATTTCAGTTTCCCAAAACATATTCGTTATTTCGACACTCATTACGCAGGCCCTCAACAGTTATCTTAACACGGTATTAACATATGAGAAGCATTTCATCATAAAATCGGCACATAAGAGTCATCATCACAATATTAACATGCATTTAGGGAAATTGCTGAAATTTTATCAAAACCGATGCTCCATTGATCAAAAATGTTTATCAACATAGGCAAATAAGGGGAACCTATGCCGGCCTCATTAAAAACCTCTCCGTGGTAAAACCCCAAAGGGAAACCCACGTAGAGGGAAAAAGAGTGCCGGTGAAGCAATTATTCGAATAAGAAGTAAATGTTCGAAATTGTTCATAAAGAAAAAGGAGGTAGGGGAATAACACCTTCCTCAAACATAAAATCTCTTCAAGTGACACACGTTCCATGGCCTTAGTATCTCTTTCCCGGTCATGTCCTGGAGCTTGTATGCTCCGCCTCTTAGTACCTGTATTACCCTGTACGGACCTTCCCAGTTGGGTTCCAGCTTTCCCGTGTTCTTCAAAGCATCTGCTCTCCGAAGGACTAAGTCTCCCACTTTAAAGCAGCGAGGGATCACTCTGCGATCATATGCTGCTTTGATCCGACTCTTGTACCTTTCTGCTTTTAATCTCACCATCTCCCTTTCTTCATCTATCTGATCCAGCGCCTCCCTCATCAAATCTTCATTTCTTTTTTCTTCAAAATAGGTGATCCGGTGTGATTTGAGTCTAGCTTCAGGGGGTATCACTGCCGCTGCTCCATATACTAAGTAGAAGGGAGATTCGCCTGTAGTTGTCTTAGGGCTGGTTCTGTAGGACCAGAGGACGTTGTCCAACTCCTTCACCCATTTTCCTCCTACCTCTTCCAATCGCGTTCGAATACCATCCACTAGGATTCTGTTTGTAACTTTCACCTGCCCATTAGCTTGTGGATGAGCTACTGAAGTAAACCTCTGTGTAATGTTCCACCTTTCGCACCACCTCCTTACTTTCTCTCCATTGAACTGCGTTCCATTGTCGGAAACCAGGATCCTGGGTATTCCAAACCTGCAACAAATATGTCTAGCAAGGAAAAGAATTACATTATCTTCTTCAATTTTGGCCAAAGGCACGGCCTCTACCCATTTACTGAAATAATCTACGGCTACGATCAAAAATTTTCTCCCTCCTGGTGCCAAGGGGAAGGGTCCCACCAGATCGATTCCCCATTTGGAGAAGGGACAGGGCGAGTACATAGCCCCCATTTCTTCTGCAGGTATTCGTATCAAGGGTCCATTCTTCTGACACTTCTCGCATTTCTTCACATACTCTCTAGCATCTCTGATTATGTTAGGCCAGTAAAAACCTGCCCTAAATACCTTCTTCACCATGGTCTGGTACCCTTCATGGCTGGATGCGCAACCTTCATGGATGTCTTTGATCACTAGCTCTGCTTCTCTTCTTGAAAGACATTTCAAATAAGGTTGAGTGAAGGACCTCTTGTACAATTGACCTCCTAGGATGCAATAATTCCTTCTCCAAGCTTTTGCTTCTCTGGACATTGGGGCTGCTGGATCCCTGTTCAATTCTTCCCATATTTCTTTCCTCCAATCATCCCCTGCTGTTATCTCTCCGATCAGAGTTTCCGTAGCTACTTGATCTGCCACCAACAAGGTTACCTTTCCGTCTCCCTCGAATTCAGTGGAACTAGCCAGTTTGGACAGTCCATCTGCTTTCATATTCTCTTCTCTTGGTACCTGTATCACTTCAAAAGTATGGAATTTATTTTTTAACTTCTTTACCTCTTCTAGGTAGGTGATCATCCTCTCATCTTTGGCGAGGTACTCCCCCCTGACCTGCTGTACTATCAGCTGCGAACCGGAGTACAGGGTGACCTTCTGTGCCCCTAACTCTGCGGCCATGGTAGCTCCCCTAATCAGGGCCTCATAATCTGCGCCATTGTTTGAGGTTGAAAATCGGAATTTGACAGCCACCTGCACTTCTTGACCCTCCGGGTCGATCAGTAATATCCCTGCTCCACATCCCAAGGCGGATGCTGAGCCATCCACATATACCTTCCATCCTTGTTCTTCTTCCACTCTGGTAGACTCTTGAATAAAATCTGCTAGAGCTTGAGCCTTGATGGCTCTCCTTGGTTCATAATCTATATCATACTCCTGTAATTCCACTGCCCACCTGACCATTCTTCCTGATAAATCTGCTCTCCCCAGTGTTTGCTTCAGAGGGAAATTAGTTCGCACCATAACTTTGTAGGACAAGAAATAGGGACGTAATCGCCTAGCCGTTACCACCACCGCCAGAGCTGCCTTCTCCACTTCTGAATACCTGATCTCCGCCCCTTGGATGACCTTGCTCACGTAATAAATGGGTTGCTGTGTGGACCCTTCCTCTTTCATTAGGGCAGTGCTCAGGGAGTGTTCCCCTACTGAAAGGTATAGGAGCAACATATCTCCCTGAGAGGGCTTCGTCAGCTTTGGAAGTTGTTCAAGGTGGAGCTTGAGTTCCTCGAAAGCTTTCTGACACTGGTCGTCCCACTCGAACTTCGACCCCTTCCTTAAGGTTCTGAAGAAGTGGTGGCTCTTTTCTGCTGACCTTGATATGAACCTACTGAGAGCTGCGATCCTACCATTCAGGGTTTGCAATTCCTTCAAATTCCGAGGGGGCTGCATGTCGAGCACCGCCTTCACCTTAGCAGGGTTCACTTCTACCCCTCTTTGAGTCACCATATATCCCAGAAATTTCCCTGATCCTACTCCAAAAGAACATTTAGCAGGGTTTAATTTAATACCATTTTCTCGGATTACCTGGAATATCTCCTTCAGGTCGCCAATATGTCCCTCTGCTTTGACACTTTTAGCTAGCATATCATCCACGTAAACCTCCATGTTCCTGCCTATCTGCCCTCGGAACACCGAGTCTACCATTCTTTGAAAGGTGGCTCCTGCATTTATCAGTCCAAAAGGCATACGTACATAACCGAAAGTACCACATGTCGCTATAAAGTATACCTTTGGTATATCAAGGGGGTTCAACTGGATTTGGTGGTACCCCTGGTACGCATCCATCATGCTGAGTAATTCAAACCCAGACGTGGCATCTACTAACTGGTCGATTCGGGGTAGGGGATAGTGATCCTTTGGGCATGCTTTATTCAAATCTCTAAAATCGATGCACATTCTCCACTTGCCAGCTCCTTTCGATACTAGCACCGCATTTGACAGCCACTCCGGGAACTGCACTCTCTTCACATGCCCTGCGCTCAACAATTTATCGATTTCCTCTTTTACAATGAGGTTCTTCTCTTTGCCGAAGTTCCTCAACTTCTGTTTCACGGGCCTAGCTTTGGGGTCCACATTCAGATGGTGCACTGCTATTTCTGGCGGGATACCCGTCATATCCGTCGCCGTGAATGCGAAGATGTCCGCATTCTCCTGGAGGGTGAGTATCATCTTTCCCTGGAGCTCAGGGTTCATATTCATACCTATCCTGGTTGTAAATCCCTCCTTTCCTGGGTAGAGCTCGATGCTCATTAACTCCTCGTCTGCTTTAACTTTGGGTTGCTCTTGTACTAGCTCACCCACTTTCTGTCTCTTCAATTCAGGGTCTTCGCCCTTAAATCTCTCCATTCCCCGGAACACGGCCCTGTCTGCTATCTTGACCGATTCCACATAACACTTCCTTGCCTGATACTGATCGCCACATATCTCTCCCACACCCCCCAAGGCAGGGAACTTCATCTTCATTTGGAAGGTGGAGATCACTGCCTGAAAAATATTCAAGCTTGGCCTTCCCATTACTACATTATAGGAAGATGGGACATCTACAATCAGGAATTCTATTATTTGCACACGACGGTTAGGGGCAACTCCTAACCCTACTTGCAGCAACACTGAATCGAGGGGTTGAATAGCTCCCCCTGAGAATCCATAAAGAGCGGTTTCCACCGGTCTGAGCTTTGTATTCAGGTCCATCTTCTTAAAGCACTCCAAAAACATAATGTCGGCAGAGCTTCCAGTGTCTACAAAAATTCTTGCTACGTCGTATCCTGCTATATCCGTGGTAATGACCAATGCGTCATTATGAATTTCTCTAGGTTCCCCTGCGTCTTCTGGTCCGAAATGAATGTCTGGACCTTCTGTCATCTTTCCCACCTCATGGTGCTCTATATTCCTCTCATTCTTCAGCGACCGAACGCTCTGCTTCCTCCGCCTGAACGAATCCCCATCAGCGGGGCCTCCCATAATCATATGAATAGTTCCTCTCTTCTGGGGAGGGGGTGGTGGCTCCTCATTGCCCTTCCTTTGATCTCTTCTATCATCTTCTTGTTTCCCTTCGGGGTCCTTTCGCTTTTGACCCCTGGGGCCTTGTCGATCTCTGAAAATAAACTCTTTCAGGTGGCCTGCCTGAATCATCCTTTCTATCTCATCCTTTAGATGCCAACATTGGTTGGTATCGTGGCCATAGTCGTTGTGGAACCTGCAGAATTTGTTTGACTTAGGGTTTTGGGGACCTCTGCTTCTTGAGTAGGGGAATTTCATATCTGGATGGTCCCCTGCCACTTCTAGGACTTCGGCTGGCTCCATCCTCAATGGGGTATATCTCTTCGCCCCCCTCCTTGGGTTCCAGGGTGCTACTTCCTCTCTTCTTACGCTTTCTAGTCTCCTGGAGCTTCGATGTCTCTCCGGACTTGGCCTCCTAAACGGAATCTCTTTCCTCCTTTCTCCATTACTCACTACGGCCCTGGTCTCTGATCGCTTAGCTTTCCTTACCTCTTCCAGGGTAAGGTATTTCTCTGCTCTCCTCAACAATTCATCAAAGGTCCGAACTGGCTTCTTAGCTAGGGATGTGAATAGATCCCCATCCCTTAACCCGTTGGTGAGGGCGTTGATTTTGACCTCTGAGGAGGCTGTAGGTACTTCGAGAGCTGCTTGGTTGAATCTTTTCAAGAAAGCCCGAAGACTCTCATTCTCCCCCTGTCGCATGTTAAACAAGGTGAGGGTGGCCCTAGGTTGTCTCCTAGCGCTGGCGAATTGGTGCAGGAATAGTTCACTGAACTCCGACCATGAATGGATAGTATCTGGCCCTAACTGGGTGAACCATTGCTGCGCCGCTTTAGACAGGGTAGTCAGAAATACCCTGCATTTGACGCCCTCTCTGTATCGATGCAATAGGGCGGCATTTTCGAATCTCATCAAATGCTCGTACGGGTCCGTGGTGCCATCATATTCGAAATTTAAAGATTTAAAATTAGGAGGCAGTTCATCTTGTAAAATAGTGGATGAAAATTGATAACCAGTAACGTAAGAAGGTTTACTTACGTTGTCAATCATATGCTTCTGCATGTCTTTCATCTCCTTCCGCAAGGCCTGTATCTGATCGCTGACGGCTCCCTGATACGTGTCGTCCGTGCTTTCTCCCATCCCTGTCTCCAGAGTGGTATCCCCAAGGATCCTCTCCGTATCCCTCCGAGGAGGTCTTTCCAAGATGCTTCTTTCCGCCTGAGAAGGTACTTTTTCTTCTAGGTTCTGAGGGGGATCCTCATTCCTGGAAGGGACTGGAACAGAATCGATGACCTGTTCTGGGAGATTTTGTCTTGTACCCTTACGAGTGATTGGAACAGGTTCGGGAGGGCGAAGTCCTCGAGTAGCGATTATTCTTTCAACTGATTGCGCGATCATCTCATCTAATTGATCTCGAGAGACAGTCAAGAGTTCCGGTTGAGTGTTAGGGTTATCCCTATTGATCCCACTCCCTGAAGCCCCTGAGGTGCCTGGCGCATCTCCATCCAGAGCGAGAGGAACATCTTCCGGTACATGATCTACGGGCTGTTTCCCTAGGTTTCGATTTGAGGGAAAACTTGGAGGGGGCATATCTTCTGGTGTATGGTCCACGGGTCGTTTCCCTAAATTTCGATTTGAGGGAAAACCTGGAGGAGGCGGAGGAAGAGGAGGAGGAGTGGAATCTCCTTTCTCCTTCGTCTGCTTCACTAGATCGTGTCCTCCACCCATTTAAGTACGAAACTTTTCTCACGCCTTAGCCTGAAAGGTTCCCACAGACGGCGCCAGTTGATGCGTCGAAAAAGAACGCCTTCGGATGTTGATCGTTCTCTTGCGAGCACTATTAATCACGAATCCAATCTCTAGTTGAATCCTTGGCAATCTTCGAGTAAATCTCCTTGAAAACCCGAAAATAACCTGCAAAAGTACGCCGGAGGGGGGCTCCGGCGTAGAAGCTCCGACGCTCAAGTCAGATTCGATCGTAGGCGAAATCAAGGAGGAATTCCCCTCTATATCTAGGGAAATTCCGGCGAATATAATGAGGTCTTTCTTCAAAGAAGTGTGTAACTCTGTATGAAAGTGCGTATCGTATGTAAAAAATGTATATCTCGTAATCAAAACTTACCTGATAATGTAAAATAATTGGCTTATATACCTGGCCCCCTCCCCTAGGAAAGAGGGGGACTTATTCTCCCTATATTCTTGGTCCATTCCCCAGAATCCGGCCCCTCAACCCCTGAAAACTTGGTTAATGAGCGTATCCTCCCCTATTCTCGTGGGTTTGACCTGTTCATTTGACTTGGTTCAGAAAGATTGATTATGCATTCCATATTTGGGCCAGATCCTTTCAGACCCAAGGGCTGTAAATCCCTCTCAATATGGGCCAAAGGCCCAATTCCCCTGGTTTCTCTAATTTCCCTACTTAAGCCCAGGGGTGTATTGCTCCACTTTCTTCGATGTATTGACTTAATCACAACCATCCTAATTTATCCCGTTTCCACGTGTCGACCTCTCCGGGCGCGACATATTTATCTACATCAGGAACTGTTTGCCAACTCACCAAATCTAGCTAATTTAGGAGTGTTTGTAAATTCTACAGATTACTTCTAAAATCACTCATTTATTAAACTCCCTAAAACAGATGAATTCTCATTTATAAGAATAATTAAAAGGTAGTATTTTTTATTCTCAACACACATTTACCCACTTTCTTCACAAGTTTTTTCTTAGTTTCTTTCATCATCTTCTCAAGTTCACTACTTGACTTGAATGTCGGAGGCCGTCACCGTAGGTTTAGAGCACGGGAGGAGCACGCCTTGAATGAGCATTTTGAAGAATTTTTATAGTTATTTTTTCTGATTTGAATATTATTTACTAATTGTTGAAAAATGGATTTATTTTGAAATTTCAAAGTATTGATTTTGAAAGCCCTGCACCACTTTTTATAGCTCTAAGATTTCCAATCACCAATAAGTGTTCTTGAAAGTCTTATTTATCCACTCACTAGGGTAATTAATTCTGCCCATAACCTATTCAAAACAATTAATCATAGATCTGTAGATTTTTTTTTTTACCTAATTACGCATTATGGTTTCTCCACCCCCTCCTCACCCACTAAAGTCTAGAAACTACAAAAATACATTTTTAATCTGGAGTACATATTCAATTTATTATTATTGAGCAAGTCTCGTATAACACTGTTTCATTGATATCACTTTATAATTAAATGTATTATTTAAAAAAAAAATTAAACTCACTTTTCAAAAAATATAGATAAAATGCACTTTCTTCGTTCCGTGATTACTTTCACATGTGAAGTGACACACAAAATAAGAAAAATGAATTTAGTTGGAATTTTGAGGGGTAATTGTGTAAACTTTTATGTATAAAGTAAAGAAATGAGTTGACTTTTGTGTAAGTGTGGAGAAAAAATAATGACATTTATGTAAAATTGAGAATATTGTGAGGGTGGAGTTTATAAAAGATTTTCCATTTTAAGGGTGTGAAAGTTATTGTAGGACGTCCCGAAAAAGAAAGTGTGAAAGTAATTGTGGGACGGAGGGAGTATCATTTAAGTAATAGTTTAAAAAATTATACACTATTAACAAGTGATAAATTTATGTTAAAAAATAATAATAGTTTCACGATAAAACGGTCTAACACAAATTAATATTTATCATTATTGTTAAAACTTGATCGTTTACATGTTATTTTGTTTTATAAGCAAAAATCCCCCCTCCTTATTTTTTTATTGACAACAAAAATAGAATACTGAGACAGTGGTTGGCTAACCCTATTATGAAGATTCTATTACATCTTATAAGATGTTTTTTTGAAGTTACAAATTGTTTTATCTTATTTTAAAAACAAATTATTGAAGTATTAAGATTATAGTAATGAGAATAGTGTAGGAAGATTCATATCCCCATTATAAAACTAAAGAAGGTACGTAGAAAGTATGAGTTTCCGAAAAACAAATTCAAACTCAAGCCAGTTTTAATATTTATATATACAATATATATCATTTTTTTTAAAGCTAAACTCTATTAAATGTAAGTGTTGAAAATTATTCTTATGGTATTTTAATTAAAATTAAATATTGGTACGAAAATGAATTGAAATCATAGATTTATTTATGTGTTGTTTTTGTATTTTCTAGCGTTTTGTTTCGTGGAAGAAAATGAAAAAATGTGATACTTATATAAGTTTTTTATTTTGTACTTTGTGTAATAAACTAGTATAATTAAATTTTGAGTGAACTAATAAAATTGTATATTTTATATGAAGTAGTGAAAATGTTTAATTTTTGTGATGCTTTGTTTAATTAATAATGTTATGATGCTTTATTAATTATATTGACTGGTGTGGATAATTATGATTGCAAACAATACTTTTTAAAAACTTACAGAAAACTAGAATATGTAATAATTTGAATAATATTTTAATGAAATCTAAATTACTAAATCTAATCATACAAATTGTACATATAGTTTTTAATGAATAAAGTTTTTTTTTTTTTTTGTGTTTTTTTAAAAGATGAATTTTAGTTTAATAAAAAAAATTAAAATCAATATTCAACCTATATAAAAATGTTAAAAAATTATTTACAGTAAAAAAATGATGATATTCTTACAAACTATTAAAAATAAAAGGCACAATACATCAAAAGAACCATCACCAATGCAAGTGATGAATTTTGACATAAAAATTTGCACATGCGGTGACACTTCAAAAGTTTAACACTCTTACCTAAAAAAAAATCATTCCCCTCCCAATGCTTTCTACCTCAAAACTATGCATAGGTCCCACTATTAAATCTTCTATTTTATTCTATTTATATTTATTAGTTAACTATTTTTATTTATAATTTAACTATTACAATTAAAAATCACAATAAATATTAATTATTAAATTTAAATTATAAAAATAAAATAATGTTAATATATTTTCTGACAAAATATTATTGAAATAACCGTACAAAATAAAAACTACATCAAATTGTAAATACAATTAAAAATAATTAATAAATTAAAATAAATGAAAAGAAGGCAAAACAAAAAATACGTTAATAAAAAAGAAAATAAGTAATTAGAAATTAAAATGAACAAAACGTAAGAAAAAAAAAAAGCTAGGGACTACATGAAATAGGGTAAGACGTCACCCATTTTTTCTACTCATGCCACATCATCTACTCCACAACTCTTTCTACACTTAATTTGAGTTAGAGGTGGGAATTCACATAAAACTTCCAACTCCCATTGGGGATGCTCTTCGCCCTATTGTTAGAAGTAGGAATCCACATAGGCGCTTGAAAGATGGATTGATTGGGAGATCGATAGAGGCCGACTTCGCTCCATCCGATAAGTCCCTCGTCATCTCTTTCATGCGGATGACATCATGATATTTTTTAGGGCCACAGAGTTTAATATCAGGAAACTGCATGCTATTTTACAAGGGTATGGTCATCTTTTAGGTCAGATCTATAGTCCTTCGAAGTCTAGGGTTTTCTTTGGACGTGCTGTTCTCCAAAGGTTTCATCGTCGGATTCTCAGGGTCACAGGCATCGCAGAAGGTTCCCTTCCTTTCACATATCTAGGCGTTTCGATCTTCCGTGGTTGTCCCAAGAATGCACATTTACTGCCTGTGGCAGACGATGTTATTGCTAAGTTTAGTCGTTGGAAGGGTAGCACCATTTCATTGGCTGGAAGACGATGCTGGATTAACTCGGTTATCACGGCATCTATGGTCCACTCTATGATGGTTTACAAGTGGCCCAGTTCGCTACTTCGTCAGGTGGAATCTGCTATGCGCAACTTTCTTTGGAAGGGAGACGTAAATCGTAAGAGTGGTGCCTGTTCAGTTTCGTGGAAGAGGGGTTGTGCACCATTTGGAGAAGAAGGGATGGGGGTTCGCTCCATTAGATTGACGAATGCCCCATTTCTCTGTAAGTTGAGTTGGGACATTCTTCAACACAGATCTCCAGACACCGCTCTACTTCACAAAAGACACTTCTGCCCTAGGATGGCAGATTGTGTTCCCGTTGGAGGATCTCATCAATTGGACCGGGTATTCATCCTCATATATCGAAGTTTTTTATAGGTCTAAATGGCTGATTGGTAGGGGTTTGACAGTCAGCTTCTGGCATGATAACTGATTGGGATACACTATTTTTGATAAGATTGACACTTTGAAGAGTGCTTTGTTACGGACTTCACTGATATCATCAAAGACATCCTTCAGATTAGGATTTTTCATGGCCTTGACAAACGTATTTGGGAAGGTACTTGTTGGGAAATGAATTGATTTTTATTAAGATACCAAAACCCCTGATTGATGATGGTCAGTTTAGTTGAGATGGTAATTCAGTCTAGTTGTCTCGGGATAGTTGAGACAGGTTAGAAATTTGTCTAAGTCAAGAATCTCAAGAATATTGAGATCTTAGTTTCAAGTTAGTTGTTCAAGCTGCAATGTTAGGCAACTTAAGAAGTTTTGTCTTAGGTAGCTCAAAGTAGCTAATCACTTGAAGACAAGTTGCCTGAAGTGGACAACATGGTTGAATGCTCAAGAACTGAACAAGTAATCTGATCCTTTGAAGACAGAAGTGATAAGTGCTGGTTTAGATCAAATGATTATCTAGAAAAACTTAAGATCAAATGATCCTTTGAATGCAAGTACTTCAAAGAGACAACATTGGTGAAGAGTTATGAAGTATTAAATCCATCAAGCCTGAACAAACATTGAAAACTTAGAAGCAATAAAAACTGAAGTGAAGACTTGAATGCACTGAAGAACATTCTATTTGCAGCAAGAATGTTCAGAGAATTTGTCTCATCTGACCGTTGGGAAAAGTACAAATTCTGACACAATCAATCTTGGAAAATGTGCAAGTTTAGTGACTGACACAAGTCTGTACAACCGCAATTTTCAGAAGTCAAAGCCAAGCATTCAAGCAACCATTGAAGAACCTTCTATACACATTGGATAATAGAAGAGAGCTTAAGTAGTTGTTTCAATGGAGCTGCAAATAGACAATTTGAATGCCCATCTCTCCAACAGATAAATATTCAAATTGCTCTATAAATACAGAAGTGATTCAAGGAAACCATATCCAACAATCCGCTATCAAACTACAATCAAGCAATCACAAGGAAACTCAAGATTTGAATCTTTCTAGGCAAAATCGCAAGTTTCGTGATCACTTCTAGTTAAACCCACTTTGTAAAGTCCCAAGCTTAGCAAAGAGATATCATATCCTTTTACACTGCTCATATTTTAAAGGATATCTCACTTAGTTGGAACCATACCTCAAACCCTTACCTCTTTGAAGAGGTAGAGTTTGTTGAAGAAAGTGAGGAGTTAAGAGTTGTTAATAGAAAACACAGCTTAAACTCAGAAGAGTTGAGTACTAGGACTCTGA
The DNA here is from genome assembly GCA_963675135.1 of Galeopsis tetrahit. Lineage (NCBI taxonomy): Eukaryota > Viridiplantae > Streptophyta > Magnoliopsida > Lamiales > Lamiaceae > Galeopsis > Galeopsis tetrahit. The sequence goes on along the minus strand of OY776121.1, from coordinate 18,378,843 downwards.
ATTCCTAGGGATCAAAACATTAAGGATAGTGTTGTTGATCAGTGAACCTTGACACTATAAAACAAGTTAATTCCAGGTGTTAATGAATTGTCCTGTTAAATCAGGGAAAGTGGATGTAGGAGCTTGAGTCTCTGAACCACTATAATTGTCGTGTCATTTACTTACTGCATCGCTCTTACTTGATCATATTCACACATTGCACTCAAAGCTTTATTGAAAAGACTCATATCATAAAAGTTGAGAAAAACTGTTCTGGACAAAGTCCTTGATAAACTGTTTTTAGAAATTAATTAAGGAGTTTTCTTAAGTAAAAAAGTCAACCATATTCCGCACTTAATAACTTATTTAGATAGTTGTCCAACTGATTATTTCATAGTTTTCAGTAGGTTGATTATCTATTAAAGTTTACACACTTAGAGAAGTTGTTAGACAACTCTCTTGATATGTCAAACTGTTTTAAAATAAAATTTACATACACAAGTGCATTCCCCCCATACACTTGTGTCATACTCCTTAGAGGACGAACAAGTGGTATCAGAGCAGGGGTTCAAAGACCACTGCTTTTGAAAATCTATTTGATTTTTAAATTCACATTATCTGTGGTCACTGAACTGATCAATTTCTGAAAAATCTTTGTGTGATTTATCTGATCATATATATATTGTAAAGATGACTAACAATGCAGTTCTAGGTAATGCTGTTGAGACCATCAACAACATGGGTCCCAACCAGTTGAACCACATTTCTAATCACAAACTGCTAATGTTCTCAATTGAGAACTATGATGTCTGGAAGATCAGAATGAGAGCTCATCTTGCTTGCCAACATGATGAAATGTTGAAAGTTATTACAAAGGGACCATTCACCTTTACAAAGGCAAATCCCAAACTTACTGATTCTCAGAAAGCTGATCCAAGGGAGCTGTTGCCAAAGGAAGAAGATGACCTGACTGCTGAAGAAAGAAAGAGACATAATTTGAATTATGTTGCCATGTACACATTGTACCAGACCATTCTAGATGCAGTGATGGGGAGAGTATACCACTGCACTACAACAAAAGAAATTTGGGATACCCTAGCACTCATGTGTGAAGATACCTAAAATATTAAAGAAAACAAGTTCCAAGTGGCAATTCAAAAGTATGAACAATTCACCATGGAGCCAAATGAAACAATTGATCATTTGGATGACAGATTCACTGACATTATGAATGAGATCAATTCACCGGAAAAGTTCTATGGCAAAAGAGAAGTGGAATTGAAAATCTTGAGAAGTCTCACATCCAAGTGGGACATCTATTCAGTCATGATGTAGAACACAAGCAACCTTGACAACATGCCCATGTAGCAAGTGTTCTCTGAACTCAAGGCATATAAGTTTGACTTGAATAGAAAAAAGGTACATGAGGAGCCCTCCACCTCCAGCAAATGTGTTGCATTTAAAGCCACTAAACCAGAAAAGAAAAGTGTTCAGAGGTCATCAAAGTCAGTCTTTAAGACTGAAATAAAGGAGGAGCTGGCTCTCATGGCCAGAAGATTTGTAAAGTTAAATTCAAGGTTTGGTAGGTACAAGAAATTCTACCAAGACAACATAAACATGAGAAGGTACAACTCTCCTAACAACAAATCAGAGGACAAACACTCTGATGAAAAGAAAGAAGACAAGTATGCTGACAAGAGGAAGTCCAGCAAAACTGATCCATCATCATCTAGAAGGAAGGAGTCCTCAAACAAGAAGAACGGTGATGAAGATGTGTGTTACAACTGTCAGAAGAAATGACACTTTCAATATGACTGTCCTGATCTCAACTCAATTCACTGAACAACAAAAGCTAATTGATGAGCAAAATCTAGCTCTAAAGAAAAAGGAGTTTGAATTTAGAACTCTACAAGCCAAATTTGACAATCTCTCACATGAGTTTGATGCTCTTAAATCAAGTGAGGAGACCCTAAAAATCAAGATCTCTGCCTTGAACAAATCCTCTAGGGCAATAGAGGAAATTCAAGAATTTCAAAGACCAATGGCTCAAAGAAGTGGATTAGATTATGATCCATGTGAATCCTCACCTGGTATTAGTGTTGCTTCAACCAGTAACACTTAGATGACCTTTGTAAGGTCAGTGGCCCAATTAAAAGAAAATGAAATGGAAGTGAATCAACCACTGATCAAGGATAAGGGCAAAGAAACCATAATACCAACTCGAGTAAACAACATCCCTAAGCCCAAACCTAAGGAAAAGGCTAAGGTTGTTGAGTACATGAGGAATGAGGTTCAGAAAGGTAGATCCAATGGTAGGACAACCTATCTGAACACTCATCAGAGAAGTTGTCCAAAGTATGTCCAGAAAAGGCCAACTCGCATGAGGCAACCTCAACTGAACAGACCAAGGCCCAACCCCACTGAGAGGTACAATAGTTTCAGGAAGCCTAGACCCTTTATTCCAAAGGGAAAAGGCCATCTAAGCACTTATCCACAAAGGCCTTACCAAGCTGCACCAAAGCCTAATAAGTTTGGAGATATGTCCCAAAGAAATTCTCACACCCTCCTGACACTTATAGGACTAACACTTATGCACAGAGTCCACCTAAGAAATTTAAAGGTAGGACTATGTATGTAGATGTTAATGGAAACCAAATCAGCCATTTGGATCAATCGAAGTGATTAGGCAGATCTGGGTTCCAAAAGGTACAACTAACCCTCTAGGACTCAACATTCAAAGGACACCTAAAGTTTAAATTTACAGGTGTGCAAGAACCACAAGAAGAAGAGAAGTGTAAACAAAAGAACAACATGGTACTTGGACAGTGGATGATCACCTCTACAGGAACTCATTGACATCGTGAAGATTGAAAAACTGAAGGCAGGACCTAAAGGAACCAACAAGGAGATCATGGACCTGAAAAGAAGAGTGTGGGCACAATATGGGATGGTGCCACCAGCTGAAGATGATCTCTGAAACTGATAAGTTTCCTTGTTCTTATTTTTATGCTCTGATCATGAATCGCATGCTCTGATTGGTTAACTTAACTATCATCATGCTTTGTAATGTTTACTTATATAAATGATAAGTTAACTATTTTGTTTTAAAATATAACATCTCATTATCTCAACTGACCTGACTTAACCTATATATGCTCGAACTATTATTGTGCTAACATTTTCGTTCAGGAAATTTGACTTAGTCATCTCTACTGAAGATCTGCAATAGTATAGTCAAGTCACCATTGTATAGGTTTTGACATCATCAAAAGGGGAGAAATTGTTGGGAATAAAATGAGATTTTGATTAAGATACCAAAACCCCTGATGACATACCAAGATATATAAGTCAAATTAATTAAGTATGTTTGAGGACTGTTTGAACATATAGATCAGGTTAGTTGAACAATTGATGTGTTAGACAACTTATATATGTTAGAATACATAAGTTGGGGAGGGGGGGGGGAACACAAGCTTAGAAGATCATTTAGATCAAGTTCCCTTAGGCTCAAAATCGGAAGACTTCAACCCTGTTGATAAGAAAATATTAGATGAGTTCAACCCTGCTGATAACACAAATCAGAAGAGTAGATCAGAAGAGTCAATTCCGCTAATAGTTCAAGATTTTGAAGATCACATCTATTGGACCAATTCTACTGACATGAACTCAATCAAGATATGAAGATCAGAAGTGAAGAACAACAGAGTATATCAGCACACTAGATCAGAAGACTACAAATTCAGAAGACAACTATGTTGATAAAGTCAACATCACCGATATGAAGGCTATCCATCAAATCTTAACTCAAGCCAACTCAACTGAAGAAGTTAGCTAACACTGCTGATAAGCCAAGTCAGCTAAAGAGATAAGAGTGAGCACAGATCTGTCCTGATGATAAGGAATGTTGTCCTCAATCATAATTCAACCTTCAGGAAAAATGTCTTATATGTTGACTACTGAAGATACAACTCAGATATTGGGAAGAGTGCAAACAAATCAAGACAAAGATGCCTAGCCGTTTACTTTCCAAGTTAAAGACATGTCGCTATCACAAATTCTGTCCTCAAGATGCACAGTCCAAAGAAGATGGAAATAGACAATTTAAGACTGTCTCTCCAACGGACACATCCTCACTTTGCTCTATAAATACTGGAGTTTGGAAACCATTCACTTTAAGCACATAAACATACAAGACTTCAAAGAATATATCATTCTTAAGTTTCCAAACACTTCCAGTTCCCATCTTAGCTGAACTTATTGCATATCAATCAAAGTTTAGAGAGATATTTTATCCTTATACAGTTCTTCATTGTAAAGGATATCTCACCCTAGTTGGAACCAACCTCAACCCTTAAACCTTTCAAGGAAAGTTAGAAGTGTTGTTGTAGAAGTGTGAGAACTAGAATTGTCAAGTGAAGAACAATTTAGTTCTATTTGAGTGAGTACTAGGACTCAGAATTCCTAGGGATCAATGCACTAAGGAGTAGTGTGGTTGATCAGTGCACCTTGGCACTATAAAACAAGTTAATTCCAAGTGAAAGAATTATCCTGTTCAATCAGGGAAGTGGATGTAGGAGCTTGAGTCTCTGAACCACTATAAACCATTGTGTTATTTACTTACTGCCATTTCATTCAAGTAACACATTCATACACTGCACACAAAGCTGATCTTCAAAAGATATATTCCACAAACTGTGCAAAACAGATTTAGGACAAGTCCCCTGAAAATTGTTAAGTGTTAAGAAGTTTTTCAGAACTTAAAAGAGTTTAAATATAAAGGGCCAACCATAACTCCGCATATATAACTTACTCAGATAGTTATTCAACTGATTACTTCATAGTTCTCACTGGCTTGATTATCTAATCAAAGTTATATATACTCAGAGAAGTTACTAGATAACTCTCTTGATAGCCTATTTGTTTAGAAGAAAAAGAATTTGCATACATAAGTGCATCCCCCCATACACTTGTGCCATACACCTTTCAGGACCAACAGTTACTACCAACTAACAACAACCCCAAGGAGTTGTCCTAGTGGTGTAGGTTTGGGACTAAGGAGTGTGCTCCTCTCTAAGTCTCAGGTTCGAAACCCCTAAGGTGCAAACAATTTCTATGGGGCCATGTCCATACAAAGCGCAAAGCTCTGGCTTTAAACGGGATCCCCGCAAGTGGGCGGTGGAATTGGTCCCTCCGGGAATAATCGACCCTTGGATCGGATACACGAGACTTAAAAAAAAAAAACTACCAACTAACAACAAAATTATTGCTAAATTGATAACCATTTTTATTCAGCAAAATAAGCAACCATTTTTACTCAGCAATCAGCAGTGCAGCAACAACATTTCATCTCGTAAGGACGAAGCGTATACTACACGAAACTCGTACAGATTTCACTAAATCGAATAAACACATAAAAAATAGAGGAATTTCATTGAATTCATGGATAGTCTATATCAAAACATTATTGTAAAATGTAAATAGTCATAATCTATCTATACACATTATTAAACAAACTAAATTATACTAGTATCTTCAAACATATTCTCTGATTCCCCGAAGGCCGAAGATGGTCTCCGCTATCAAGCAACGCCAAGGTTGGAATGTAATCATCTGCATATAAAGATAAGGGCGAACCACTAGCTTCAATAACCGACAAACACTCGTTCTTCGTATCTACAATAAACATTAGTTCCCCATTACTTACTGCAACTAAAACATCACAAGCATTTATCATCCTTATGGGAAAGAAAGTTTGATCAAGTGAAAGCACAGTGTGTATCATCCACGATTCTGCATTACCGTAATCCCTCATAAACTAAATATCCCATAACTTACCTAGATTACCATAATAACAAACAAACAAGACCAATGATTTCCTAATAAACAAATTAGATAACTTTATTTCCTTAACCTTTGGACCAAAATTTTGCGGTAATCCCATTGACTTAAACTCCTCCTCGACTACATCAAACCCCATGATACAATTATGTTGAAAATCACCACTCTTTTTTCCCCATGTATATGCAAACCAATGCACAACATTATTAACAAACACACTACTAGACCAGGTAATACGCATATAACAAGGAACTTCTACATCAATTCTATCCCAAGAGCTAGTTTTACCTCGATAAATCAAAACTTTCGACTTAAATTCACGTGAATCATACAAAATCAAGATAACCTTAAAATCAACGTTCCTATGATCAAACCCAAAACCTACAACCATATGAACATGATTGCTACTCCTACCCACACAACATAATTCACTATTCAGAAAGGAAAAACCTTAAACTTTCCTATAAATGGATTCCATAGAAGCAAAGGTCCAACTAATGTAAAGTAATTTGTATCAAACGAACATATAACTCCTTTACTAGACCCCACAATTTTTAAGTAACTTTTGAATAAGGTTTCAAGGGTTTTGCACAGAGATAAAGAGGTTTCGATCCGAAATGAGAAGTAAGCCTTTTTGTAATCGGCGGATTCGTAGTGGATGACGTGGTGGCAGTCGGCGGCGGATACGGTGGATGTGGCGGAGAGATGGAGTTTTAGAAAGTAGGGGTGGGAAATTACGTCTTTGATGTGTTTACAAATACGGTAGAGTTTAACGAGGGATTTTGCGGGGAGTTTTTTGAGAATTTGGATGACCAAATCGAACGGGAGTTTGGTGTGAAATTCGTGTTTCGCCATTGATGAATTCTGGATCTTCGGAGTGGGTAAATAGTCCATATTTTTCAATAGATTAAGATTATTTTACATCCACTTATATACTATTCCGTAATAGAAAATTTACATTGCTTATGGGTCAATTTGTAAATTTTGATGATTTTCTTATATTATCTTGAATAATATCATAAAAAGGAATATAATTGACTTAATTAATTTAATTAATTTATTCCTAATTTAACAATGAAATGTATTTAAAAAACACAGTAATAACATAAATTATAAATACATATTTTAAAATTAATTTACATTTTTTTTCTTTTTTGAAATACCGTTTTACCAAGTTAAATAAGCATATTTATATACCTTCTAAAAATTAAATTCTCCTATACAATATGTAAATTATATGAATGAATTGGAAAATTAGAGATTCTTCAATGGTTCATTTTATATTCTACCATAATTAAGATATTCTGATCCGAAAAAAAATAAAATAAAGAGATTCTGACTTGACTTTGGGAAGATACTCAAGATATTTTACTAAATATTTTATTTAAATCGTGACGTTCATTTTTTTTTTTAGAAAATAAGTTATTTAAGTTAAATATTATTTATGTGATTAAGTGAATAAAGTTATAACTATTGTTTAGCTAGTTGCCCTAATTTGAAGAATATTCGAACTAAATGCATATTTTATTTTACATGTAAAAATATGCAATCAATTTATTGATTTTTTTACAAACTTAGCTTTCTATTAATTACCTAATGTAGACAGTCCGATCATACATTTCAATAAGTTAACCTAATGAAAATAACTCTCAAAAGAACCAAAAATCAGTTTTAACAAATTCTTGTGTCATATAATTTTTCTTTTTGAGTATTAATTTATTGGTTTTTTTTTTTCAAAGGTTTAGAGTTTAGGTGTTTTTTTAAAGGTTTTGGTTCATGGCCTGTCATAGACTTTTTTTTAAAGGTTTTGCCTGACCTTTTTAAAAAATTGATCTGACACGAAAGCCTTTTAAAGACCATTTTAGTCCTATTAGTGCATATAAAAAAAATTATACAAGACGTCTTTCATCAAATCATAAAAAATCTACTAATTATATTACGTAATGCTTACTAGTTAGAAATTATATATATTAGATATTCATATTTAAGATGTTTTATATATATTAAATTAAATATGTCGATCGTCGCTGTAGTCCCCTATCGGGTAGCCTGACCCATTCCCATCCATATGTACAACAATATAGAACACAACATAAGAGGTACGATATAACATGATGGCCAATAGGAAAATTAAATAGATAGACCTGTTAGGTTTATGAAGATGTGATATTGAGAAAAGAGAATACATTTATATATTTTCAATGAAAAAGAGATATGGTAGAAATTACATAGGTGTAGTTTATAGAGATTCGTGGTAAAAATAGTAAAAACGACAAACTTTTTGAAACATATATAGTATTTGTAAACATTTTTGCACGTTTATTGATTTAAACACTTAATTTAAATCCAAAGTGTTTCGATCTAACTCGTAAAATATTAATGAAAATAGTTGACAAATATAATCACAACAAAATAGTAGTTCATGTGAGTATGAAAGTGGTCTGAATTACTACAATATTATTAATTAATGTATTAATTACAACGCGTAAAACTTGGTGATTGTACATTTACAATGACAGGTTGGTAGATCACATGTCTGGGATTTAGCGTTTTCTATCTGTTTTATTGATATGTGTCATGTTGAAAAATTATCAACTTTTTTTTTTTGAAATGGTTTACAAGATCAATACATGAAAGATAGATAATACAATTCTAAATTCTAGATCTTCAAACCACAACAAATCAACTCGGCATCGTTGCTCCATCCAATCGTGAGGAAGAGGAAAACGAGTGAAACCTTTGTCCACCAAAAGAGCACAAATCTTCATATCTCAATACGAGACACCCCACACTAAGGTACCAGCATATCAAAACAATGGAGATAAAATCATGAGGTCAAAGGCTCACCAAGCACCAAGATTCTTAAGGGACATCCAAATCCCAAATATCACCACCAGGTCCCAAAAGAGGGAAAAACAGGGTCCCAAAAGAGGGAAAACAAGGTCCCATAGAAGGGAAGCAAGACGCATATAGCGTAGAGGGGTCGGACAAAGCCGACAACACCGTAACATAAAAACCATAAAACTAGAATACACTATAGAAACAGAAATAACATACTATCTAAGACTAGGACAAAAAAACAAATAGAGGAACTGAAATGAAAGGGAAAACGCAAATAAGAAAACTCTCTAGAAAAACCATAAAAAAACTTGATCAACGGAAAAATAAAACGGAATCAACGGAACACTCCTCCAAACGGTCACCGTAGCTCCGTTAGGATAGACTGTCCATTGTTCCCAACTAAATCCTATAAAAGAATTACATAAAATGTATCATAAGACAAACATAAAACTGACGGGACGAGCGGATCTGGACGGCGGTGCCTGGTCGACGGTCAGAAGACGGACGGGCGACGGTCGGCGGGAGTAAATTCGTAGAAAGCCGACGGACCAGATCTGAATAAGCGCCGCCTGATCTACATAAATTATCAACTGTTTATTGTAACGAGAAAGACACGTATTAAAAATTCAATATAATAGAACACAAGTGAAATACGAGAGTTAAGAGGTGGAATAAAGACAATATCCATTTTTCAACTAGTTAAGAAAATATATTTCTTAATCAAAGTTGTGGGTTCCATGAAAAAGTCGAGTGTTTTTTTTCTTTTTTGTTGTTGTTAGAATAAATGTAGCCTTTATTTAATTATTATTACTACTATTATTTATTTATGTAAATAGGGGCTAATGTTTTTCCAAAAGGACAACGTAGAATAAAATACACATTCCTTAATTGACATTACCCAATTTTAATATTTTTAAATTCTTTTTTCTCTTTCAATTGACATTCCCCAATTGTATTGGAATTAAAATAAAATAAATGGCAAGAATTTTTAAGTTATCCATTTTTTTTTTTGAAAAGGAAATTGTTAAACACCTAAGAGCCAAATGTATGCTAATATAGTTCACCTTTTTTTTTTTTTTTTTTTTTTCTGTGATGAATATGGTTCACCTTAAAAATGTCTTTTTTGCAAACTTAGCTTTCATTATTACTAGAGCAAGTTAGCGTAGACAGTCCGATCACAAATTTCGATAAGTTAACCTAATGTAAATAACTCTCAAAATAACTAAATTTTTTATTGACAAACTCTTGTGGTATTATTATATGTCCATTTAAATGTATGCTAAATTGCTAATATGGTTCACCTTAAATACGTCTTTTTTGGAAGAAAAATGGGACAGTTACTACCAACTAACAACAAAATTATTGCTAAATTGGCAACCTATTTTATTCAGCAAAATCGGCAACCATTTTTATTTAGCAATGCAGCAGGAACATTTCATCTATCAAGGACGAAGCGTATACTGATGATTTCAAATTGCACACGTAACTCGTACAGATTTCACTAGAACGAATAAACACACGACAAGCAAATGAATTTCATTGAAAACATTACTGTAAATAGTCATAATCTATCTATACACATTATTAAACAAACTAAATTATACTAGTATCTTCAAATAAATTCTTTGATCCTCGGATGTTGGTCTCCGCTATCAAGCAACGCCAACGTTGGAACGTAATCGTCTGCATAGAAAGATAAGGGCGAACCACCAACTTCAATAAACGACAGACCATCGTTCTCCTCCGTATCCATAATAAACAGCAGTTCCCTATTACTTGGTGCAACTAAAACATCATAATCATTTATCATCCTTATGGGAAAGAAAGCTTTTACAAGTGAAACCACAATGTGTATTGTCCACGATTCTACATTACCATAATCCCTCATAAACCAAATATCCCATAACTTACCTAGATTACCATAATAACTAACAAATAAGGTCAATGGTTTTCTATCAAACAAATGAGATAACTTTATTTCCTTAACATATTGATCAAGATTTCGCGGTAATTCCATTGATTTAAACGCCTACTCGATTACATCAAACCCCATGATACGATTAGGTTGAAAATCATCACTCCTTTTTTCCCATGTATATACCAACCAATGCACAACATTATTAACAAACACACTACTATGCATCAATTCTATCCCAAGAACTAGTTTTAACTCGATAAATCAAAGCTTTCGACTTAAATTCACGTGAATCATACAAAATTAAGATAACCTTAAAATCAAGAGGTCTACAATCAAATCCAAAACCTATAATCATATGAATAAGATTGCTACTACTACGCACACAATATAATTCTCTTTTCAGAAAAGGAAGAACCTTAAACTTTCCTATGAGTGAATTCCATAAAATCAAAGTTCCAACGAAAGTAAAGTAATTTGTATCAAATAAACAGATAACTCCTTTACTAGACCCCACAATTCTTAAGTAACCGTACACACTTTTGAATGGGTATCAAGGGTTTTGCACAGAGATAAAGGGGTTCCGACACGAAATGAAAAGTAAGTCTTTTTGTAATCGGCGGATTCGTAGTGGATGACGTGGTGGCGGTTGGCGACGGATACAGTGGAAGTGGCGGCGGAGAAGAGACGGAGTTTGATAAAGTAGGGATCATATATTACGGCTTTGAAGAGTTTACAAACACAGCGGAGTTTAACGAGGGATTTTGCGGGGAGTTTTTTGAGGATTTGGATGACCAAATCGAAGGGGAGTTTGGTGAGAAAATCGTCTTTCGCCATTGATGGATTCTGGATTCTAGGTGTGGGTAAATAGATTAATTTACATCCCCTTATATACTACTCCCTCCGGTTTTTTAATATGATGTTTTAGACATTTTCTCTTGTGCATAATTATATGATGTTTTAGAATTTTTACACTATTTATTCCAATTATGCCCTCCCTTTAACTTTGGAAAGAATTGAAATTTAATATGTATTATGGAATGAAATTAATGTAATTAGAAACCTCATTTATTATCTAAGGGTATATTTTTCAAAACATACCCTTTCTTAATTCTAATAAATTACTCTAAAATATCATATAAATAAAAACGGAGGGAGTAATACCGAAGTTTACATTGCTTATGTGTCAATTTGTCGTAAGTTTTGATGATGTGGCGATTTATAATGTGTCAAATAAGTAAAGAGTTTAGTGTATGATGTATCACCAACTCACTTATATTATCTTAAATAAAGGAATATAATTGACTCAATTAATTTAATTGATTTCTTTTTAATTTAATAATTGAATGTATTTAAAATAAGTAATAACATAAATTATAAATACATATTTTAAAATTAATTTAAGTTTTTTTTTTCTTTTTTGAAATACCGTTTTACCAAGTTAAATAGGTATATTTACATACTTTCTGAAAAATTAAATACTCCTATAATCTTACTCTTTAAAAATGTAAAGTTAAATAAATGTAAATTATATGAATGAATTAGAAAATTAGAGATTCTGAAATGGCCCATTTTTATATTCTACCATAATTAAGAGACCGTGGCCTGACTTTGGGAAGATATTCAAGACATTTGACTAAATATTTTATTTAAATCGAGACGTACATAAGTATGTTTTTAGAAAAAAAGTTATTTAAGTTAAAGATTATTTATTTGATTAACCGAATAAAGTTATAGCTATTGTTGAGCTACTTGCCCTAATTTGAAGAATATTCGAACTAAATGCACATTTTATTTTACATATAAAAATATGCCATCAATTTTTTTTTTGTTGCAAACTTAGCTTTCTATTACGAGAGCAAGTTAACGTAGACAGTCCAACCACAAATTTCGATAAATTAATCTAATGAAAATAACTAAAAAAACATGACAAATTCTTGTGCCATATAATTTTTCTTTTTGAGAATTAATTTATTGATTTTCTTTAATATATGGTATGTGAAATAATCCCACGATGTTACAGAGATTTTAAAATCTGTTTAATTTTTTCATTAATCTACAACTAGGGGTGGGAATGGTATGGATCAGGACTAGGTAGATTCTACAAAAAAAAAAAAAAGTGTTAAATATTTTTTTAAGTCCAATCCTGACACATGGTCTGTTATAGATTTTTTTTTAAGGTTTGTGTTGGGATATGAATCCTGAAACAAGTCTTAATTGATGAAAGAAGTAGTTTTGATAAGCTAAAAAGAGAACTTGAATATATTTCTAAATGTTGACTGATCTAGTTATGGAAGTCGTCTTGTGACAAGATTAGACAAGTACAAAGTATAAGTACTGGAAAATAAACTAAGTAATGAAAGCAAGTTTTCGTATAGGATTTATGATAAGCTTATAATCATTGTATAGAAGCTTATATTTTATGTTTAGTGATGTATAGTTTTAAGGAGACTAAACTGTTTTATAAAGCTTAAAGTAATGTAATAGTCTTGATAGATTAGTTGATATGACTAGATTAGTTCTACTGGAAGAAGACTACAAAAGACAAGAAGACTTGTGCAAGACAAGACCAGTGCTGAAGACTGAAGAAATATTCTAAGTGTCGAAGCAAGACAAGTCAAGAACGCATGAAGTGAAGATTAGAGATAAATCGTATCTACAAGTGAAGATATGAAGAGTTAATTATGGAATAACTAATTGACTGAAGAAACGCGTGAAGAGATAAAATGAAACAATTAGAAGTTTGTTGAAGGAAGTTATCAAGAAAAGTTTGTTGGATAACTAACTAATCTTGAGGAGCTTAAAACTTATAAATAGTTGGAGACATTAAAACGTTGATGACTACTGATATTCAAACTACTGTTACTAAGAGATTTTGAGCATACATTGTAGAACTAAAAGCAAAGAAGAAAATTCTCAGAGGTCAAGCAAGGTTGAAGTTGAAGTCAGAGGAGACAAACTCTTACGAAGAAGAAGGCTACTGCATATAGTGAAGTTTTTCTTTATAGTTTTTGTTGTTAATCAAGTTGCTAGTTACTTGTTCATGAGCTAGTTGTTAGATCGAAGAAACACTAGGAAGTGTTATCGAAAAGATCGATGTCTTAATCTTGGGACTTAAATCCACAAGAACACTCGAAGAGAAGAGTTAATAAAATTTCACGACTGGAGTTGTGAGAGTGGATGTAGACAAGTTGTCGAATCACTATAAATCTCGTGTTTGATTTACTTACTGTTTATATTTGTGTTTGATTGATTATATTGCTTAATTGATTAATCTGCATATACACTAGACAAGTAAATTGTTCATCGAAATAGTTGAGTATAAAATCTATAGGGCTCATTGTTAATTCTGATATTCCGCATTGTGTACTTTGATATTTTGAAAGATTTTTAAAAGTCTATTCACCCCTCCCCTCTAGACTTTTACTAGCTTACTCAATCTTACAACTCAACTAGGGACCTACAAGTGGTATCAGAGCAGTAGTTCTTTGGACTGATGTTTCTTGATCACCCAGAAAGACTTTGAGGGAAGTCTTGTTTGTCCGTTTGTACTTGATCATATCACTTACTTGATTTTCTTGTATCTTTGATCTGTCTGTTATATTCATATTGATCTTCTTGAATCATGTCCATGGATATAAACACTAACAAATTGCCCAAGTTCTCAGTGCAGGACTATGACTACTGGAAACTGAGGATGGAAGCCATTTTCAGTTCGACTCACGATCTAATGGTGTCCGTTGTAAAAGAAGGACCGATTGTTACTATGGTGCCAAACACTGCTACGCTGGAACCATCCAAGGTCGTTGGTGTACTCGTCCCCAAGCCAAGGTCAGAACTCACTTCGGAAGAAATGAGACAGAATAATCTGGACAGTTTAGCCAAGAACTATATTTTACATACCCTTCCCAATGAGTATCTGGGAAAAGTATTAAAATGTAAGTCGGCTAAAGACATGTGGGATCGACTTGCAGTCTTTTGTGAAGGGACCTCCCTGATCAAGGAAAGTAAGTTATCCACTGTTGTTCAGAGATTCGAATCATTTAAGATGAAGACTGGTGAAAATATAGACCAGTTAGATACTTGTTTCACACGCATTATGAATGATTTGGAAGTGCAAGGCAAAACTTATACTAATTGTGAAATAAACTTGAGGATTCTTAAGTCTCTGGACGATAGATGGAAAATGATCAAGATGATCATTAAGAATACTCAGGACATTGATGGATGGTCAACCGAAACAATGTTTCAAACACTCAAGGAACACGAGTTCGATCTAGATGAGGATGATCCTGTAGCCAGTAGCGATAGGGAGAAAACTATGTCTAAGAATGTTACTTTTAAGACCTCCTCGTCTAGGAGCTCTAGAGTAGACAAGTCTAAATCTACTATTATTAAAGACGAACTTGATAGGTCTGATCTAAGTTTGAAAGATCAGTTGAGTCTAATGGTCAAGAGGTTTGACAAGCTTAACAAAAGATACGATAGATACAAGCGATCTTACAAGGACTATAGAAACTCATCCGAAAGGAGAGATGATATCTCGAAAGGGAACAGACGAGATAGGAATTCTGATGATAGGAAGGATAAACGTTCTTCTGATAGGCGAGACAAGAAAAGAGATAATTCATCTGTGAAAAACTCTACTAACGAACCTCTATGCTATAATTGTGAGAAACAATGTCATTACATTTACGAATGTCTGGACCTGAGTTTAGATGATCGAGAAGAGAGGAAAGTCAGACGCGAACGAAGATACAACCAGGGTAAGAAGGCCATGTTGGCAAACGATGAATCTGAAACGGATTTAGATGAGTTGCCTTCGTCTTCATCTAGTTACCCTTCCAGCAACGAACGAGAAGCTTTTATAGCAGACGATGGCCTAAGTCTCATAACAAAAATCGAGCAAGAGGTATCATCTGAAACTTCTTTTCGTTCATGTGATGACTTAGATTCTAATGAAAGTGATACTGGCGATAGTGGAGTAGAGAGTAGTCTTCACCATTCCACTAGAGTGATTGAAGAAGACCTCCTACTTGCTAATAAGGCGTTCATGGAAGTCAGTGACGAGAACATCGCTTTAAAACAAGAAATCATTGATCTTAAAGAAGCTCAGTCTAAGGTAGATCCTAATATAACTGTCCTAAACAAACGCTTGACAGACGAGTTGAGACAACTCAAAGACAAGTGTGCGTTAACAAACAAGTTGTATCAAGACTTACTTAAGACACATGCTACTGAGACTAATGAATTCAATGTTTTAAAGAACAAGTGCAAAAAACTTGAAGAGCGCAATAAGTTCTTAGAAACTGAGGTCGTAAATCTAGACCTTAAACTTACTGACTTGGTTAATTCATCAATGATTAATCAACAATTGTCAGATATGTATAGGGCTCCAGATGACAAGACAGGGTTGGGTGCAGAAACACCTAGCTCGTCTACTCATGTCATTTAGAACCCTACTGATGCTAGTTCAAGTTCTTTGACAAAAGATAAAGGGAAAAGACCAATGGAATATGATATTGGAACATCATCCAAAGGTGTTGTACAAAAGCAGACTAGAGTTTAACACTCCGACTACCAAAGGAGGTAGAAAGAATGTTAACAACAAACCTGTTCCGTTTAGAACAAGTCAAAAGAGGAGTACTAGTCGTGGACGACCAAACCAGGTCAGATACGAAGATTGGTATCCTCAGGAGACGAGTTCTAGACAAGTACAGACTCGTTGGAATGAGCCTAGACCTCCTTTCATAAGACAGTCTCAGCTCTACTCAACTAGGCGTAGGAAAGTTGCTCCTAAATATCGTACTCAACCTGTCTTATATCCTCCACCTTTATCATATGATATTATAAGTGAGGAAAGACCTAAACGTGTCTATAAACCGTATGACCCAAATGCTTATAAACCATATTCGAACTATCAAAGGCCTATGCCTACTCAAGTAGAGGTTAAGTCGAAAGGCTACCTCAGATGAGTAGACTCAGAGTCTGATGATAAATCAGATAAGGTTGATAAGGTACTATTCTGCAACAAGTATGGCAGAAAATTAAAGAGGTCCAATTTGTTCAAAACTCCCATGTACATTTGGATTCCTCTTAACTCTACTAACCCCCAGGACCCCAATAGACAAGGAGGGTACCTAATTTATTAAATATCATCAATGCAGGGTCGACTCGACTTGTATAAGAAAGGTGGCTCTGTAGGAGAAACTTGGTACATCGATAGTGGTTGTTCGCACCACATGACGAGTACTAAGGCTCTTCTATCAAGCTACTGCGAACAAGAAGGACCCAAGGTGATCTTTGGTGATAGCTCAATGGCTGTTACAAAAGGTTTCAGTTACATCAGAAATGGAGATGTAGAGTTACAAGACGTATCCTATGTTGAAGGTTTGAAGTATAATTTACTTTTTGTTTCTCAATTTTGTGATCATGGTTATAAGGTACAATTCAAGAGTCGCAAATGTGAGATCATCGACAAGAGGACTCACACTGTACTACTCGTTGGCATCAGACAAGGCAGCGCATACATCGTGAACTGGAATAGCTGTCCTAGGGATACTTGTCTTCTTAGTAAGAACCCTAAAGAGACCAGTTGGCTACGACACATACGCCTATGCCATATGAACTTTAAGGTGATTAATAAGATCGCAAGAGATTACCTCGTTGAAGGTATACCCAATGAGATCTATTTCAAATCACATGTATGTGATGCTTGTCAGAAAGGTAAGCAGGTAAAAAGTTCTTTTAAATCTATTCCAACTCTCTCAACAAGTAGAGTTCTAGAACTACTACATATGGATCTTCATGGTCCTACTACTCCTCCAACCTTGAATGGTAGAAGGTACACACTTGTTGTGGTAGACGACTATTCTAAGTTCACTTGGGTAGTCTTCTTACACAAGAAGAGTGATACACAAACACTCCTACCTGATCTGTTGAAGAGGATACAAGTTGAGAAGAGTCAACCCATTATCAAGATTAGTAGTGATAAGGGGACTGCATTTAATAATAGTTATATCAAAAAATTTTTTCTCTAAAAGTGGTATCCAACACCTTACTAGTGCAGCTAGGACCCCACAACAAAACGGTGTAGCTGAGCGAAGGAATAAAACACTTAAGGAAGCCTGCCGGACCATGATAGCCGAGTATAACACTCCTCAGAAGTTTTGGGTAGAAGCAATCAATACAACTTGCCACACCCAAAACAGAAGTGCAATCAACAAGGCACTAGGTAAGACGCCCTACGAGGTATGGAAAGGTAGAAAACCTAGAATTTCATATTTCCATATATTCGGATGCAAGTGCTTCATCCATAACAATGGGAAAAGTAAGTTGAATGCATTTGATGCTAAAGCAGACGAGGGGATATTCTTAGGATACTCCTCGACAAGCAAAGCATTAAGAGTATTCAACTACTCTACTCTTTGTGTGGAAGAAACACCACATGTTTTTTTTGATGAATCTCGACAGGATTCGTCTACCGACCAGATTAGTAAGCAAGTAAACGACTTAAAGATTCAATCTGACAAAGAAACAAAAGTATACGAATCTGTTCAAGCATATAATCCATTCCTGAAAGCCCTCGAGTCAGATGACGAGGTGAAGGTAAGTGACAAAGTTAAGTCTACTAGACCAGTTGACATGCCTGCTCTAGTTGACTCATCTACTCCTGATAAATCTGCTGATAAAAATGATGTTGATATGCATGATGCTATAGTTAATTTAGATGATGAAAGCATGCCTATTAAGTCTAGAAAGACATGGAAATCTGCTCATACTGCTGATAATATAATTGGTGACTCTACTATTGGTGTAAAGACTAGACGACAACTCTTTGAGTCGCAAGAACAGACTAGTCCATCTCTGTTTTGCTGGTGTTGTTTACTTTCATCTATCGAGCCTAAAACCATTAAAGAGGCATTGGCTGATAGTAATTGGATTATTGCCATGCAAGACGAGTTGAACCAGTTTCTTCGAAACGACGTCTGGGAACTTGTCGATAGGCCAGAACACCATAATGTAGTTGGCACTCGATGGATTTTCATAAATAAGAAAGATGAGAATGATATAGTCGTTAGAAATAAGGCTAGACTAGTAGCCCAAGTCTATTCACAAGTCGAACGCATAAACTATGATGAAACCTTCGCACCTGTTGCTAGACTAGAAGCCATTCGATTGTTTCTTGGATATGCTGCTTATATGAAGTTTACTGTATATCAAATGGATGTTAAAAGTGCATTTCTTAATGGTATTCTTGTGGAAGAAGTGTATGTAGAACAACATCCAGGCTTCGAAGTGAAAGGCAATCAAGTGTACAGGTTAAAGAAAGCCTTGTATGGATTGAAACAAGCTCCAAGAGCATGGTATGACACTCTCTCTCTCTTTCTACTTGAAAACGGTTTTACTAAGGGCAAGGTCGATAGAACCTTGTTCAGAAGACAAGAAGGGAAGGATATCCTACTTGTTCAAATTTACGTGGATGATATCATTTTTGGTTCACCCAACAAAAGCATGAGTGAGAGCTTTTCGAAGCTAATGCAAAGTAAGTTTCAAATGTCCATGATGGGAGAAATGAATTACTTTCTTTGTTTTCAAGTAAAACAGTCCGATGAAGGTATTTTCATAAATCAAGCCAAGTATACTCGCAATCTACTTGATAAGTATGGCATCAAAACTTGTAAAACTGTTGGTGCACCTATGCTACCCGCCTACCGCATGGATCCTGATGAGCGAGGTAAATGTGTAGATCAATCATACTATCGTGGTTTAAGTGGTTCATTACTCTACTTGACTGCTAGTAGACCAGATATAACTTTTGTTGTTGGTGTGTGTGCACGATTTCAAGCTAACCCCAAAGAAAGTCACCTGGAATCTGCTAAAAGAATATTGAAATATTTGAAAGGAACCATTAATCGAAGGTTTATGGTACCCTACAAATGATGATCTATTCTTAAGTGGATATTCAGACTCGGACTTTGGTGTTTGCAGAATAACTAGGAAATCAACATCTGGTTCATGTCAATTTCTTGGTTCTAAACTCATTTCATGGTTTTCAAAGAAACAGACAAGTGTAGCAACCTCTACTACTGAAGCAGAGTACATGGCTGCAAGTAGTTGTTGTAGTCAGCTATTATGGCTAATGCAACAACTCAGAGACTAAAATATTGTAGAATCTAATGTACCCATATTCTGTGGCAGTAATAGTGCAATTGCTATCACTCAAAATCCTGTTTTGCATACACGCTTGTAAGCATGTAGATGCAAGACATCATTTCATACG
Organism: Galeopsis tetrahit; assembly: GCA_963675135.1. NCBI lineage: Eukaryota > Viridiplantae > Streptophyta > Magnoliopsida > Lamiales > Lamiaceae > Galeopsis > Galeopsis tetrahit. The sequence continues at coordinate 18,358,987 of OY776121.1, read as the reverse complement.
TGATCATGTTGAGAAGAAAAATATACGCATGGAAAAGATTCACACTGACATTCAAAAAGCTGACATTCTTACCAAACCACTAGCTGAAGTTCGATTTCAAGAGTTATGCATTAGTCTAGGATTGATTGATCTAGACCCTGCTACTGCATAGTATTGTACTAACAAGATAGGTACACAATAGCAAGCTATTTGCAAAACAGATGAGTACAACTTAGAGACAAGTCACACTACTTTCAGACTCGATTAGATCCAGGCACACAAGGCCAGACAAGATGACCAAACAACCCGATGAGGAAGCTGGTAAAGTTGAGGGTAATACTAAGAGAATATACATTTAAGGGGGAATCTATGATTTCTTAAATATCCTTAGGTTGACTCTTAAGTTCGTTAAAAGTCATCTTGATCGTACCTTGATTACTGCTTTTGATTGATATTCACTATATTTATTCTATTCTACTACTTGTATCTTCTCTCACATGTCGCACGAGATGAGATAGGTACATGTTAATGCTCGACAGTCAGACAGACAAGCACAGTCGAAGGGGGAACTCGTCCAGTGCAAACAAAGTCTACTAATCTGTTCTAATGAACTCGAACAGACCATATAAGTTCTTATATGTGTATATCCACTAAGTAATTGGAATTGAATTAAGGGTATTAATGTAATTTTGAATTGCAAAATTTTGGAAACCCTAAAACTGGATTTATACACTCCATTTAATGAGGTGTATACACCTAATTTCCCGCCTAAACCTACTACATTAGGTTAGATGAGTACACTCTTCTTTCCTAACCAATAGAATAGTTGGATTCCAAGTTTTACAATACTAAATCACATAATATTCTCGATTCCACAACTAAATTCCAAAGGTCAAAATCTTACCGTTGGATCGATCTACTCAATCTGAACCACACGATTCAAAACCCCCAATTTCATAAAACCCTCCATTCCAAAAATTACTCCCCACGTTTTCATAACTGTTCTATTCTAAAAACTTTCGATTTCTTGAGCCTACTATTCTACTGCATATTTGTTGTGTTTTTCATATCTATTTCGATCGAAAATGTTTATTGTTTCGATATTCGACTCGGAAACTAACATGCAAGCTAGGTTCAACATTGGAAAATACATTGCTGAAGGCAAGGTTCATGTGGAGAGTTCTCTGTTCTTCAAAGGAAGGCATTCTGATGACAACAGAGAAATATTGATAAATTGCTACAATTGTGGGTTGAAGCCGTTCTTGGAGTTGTATCCAGAAGTGGTGTTGGAGGAAGAAGTGCTGGAATTCTATGCGTCTGCTACTCATAGAGGCGAATACATTGAGTCTTTCATCAGTGGAAGGCGAGTGAAGGTGACCAGAGAGATGCTGGATGAGAAGTTACATTTAAATCCAGGTTCAATTGATGTGGAGATGTATGCTGCTGGTCAAGAATTAAGATATTTGAGTATTTTCTGTGGAAGGAAGCTCAAGTTGTCTAGTGATGGAAGGCCCCCTGCTATCAAGAAGAAGCAGTTGTTGCCAAAATACAAGACTCTTCTGGACATCGCAAGCAAGATGTTTCTGGGTGTGATTGGAAGCTTTGATTTTGTAACCCTTCAGAAGGCAAGAGTGATGACTGCAATTTATGATGGAATCACGGAAGGCAACTGGCAGAAGTTGTTTATGGATAGATTAATGTACTTTTCTAAGTATGTTAAGGTGGATACGGATTCTGGTGAATGAACGGTGTCTGCTACTGTCAGTTTCGGAAAAAAGTTGAGTGTTCTTCTACCCCACTTGTTACCGACGAAGAAAAATTAGAGCAAGGGTAAGCCATTTCACCCTCTCAAACATTATCTCAAGAAGGATGCGATCGACAGACAGACTCAAGGCCGATTGGCGGATAAATCGCAGATTTAGATCAACCTTAGAGATGCCATGATAGATGCAGAGTCGTCTAGTGGTGATGAGGAGCAAGAGGATGCTGGAACTAGTGGTGCTTTAGTTGACTATGTTTCAGACGAGGCAATGATGAGCCTGTTGATGATTCTAAGGAAACAGAATCAGACGAGTCTTCAGAAGAAGAAAGGGAGTCTGAAGAAGCATTTCAATTACGGATAAGTCAAATTCCCCAAGGCGACTTGTCTGGTCCTCCCCATCCAACTCGTCTGGTGGCCGAATCTTCATCTTCGCCAGCCAAGAAGGCAAGAATGGTTAGTACTTCTACTCTCATTCTATCTCCTCCTTCTGTTCCGATAAAAACCAAGGTAAGAACGCTTCGTTCTCGTGCCAGACCAGATCCCTCAACCACTCCCAAATTCGTTCAGCACTTGAGTTCTTTATTGACTCAAGATGCCCAAGTGTTTATCCAGGCTGATACTCCGTCATCTGATGTTCTTGTTCAATCCCCACCCAAACCTCTAGAAACCACCCTCCAAATAACCTTACCCTCAACAGAATATGTTGATCCTTCTAACCCATCTATTTTGGGAACTCCACTAGCTGACACTTCAGCAACTGAGCAGAGGACCCCACTCACTCAGACCCCTCCCAAAAATAGATTTCCAAACTTGGTTGATTACCCAATGTGCCCAAGGGAGAAGAGGCTCCGAGCACAGATAACCAAGAACCTGAAGAAGATGCTCTCGTTTGTTGAGATAGACACCAGTTCAGAAGCGTATGAGAAGTTTATTCGCATTTGCACATGGTTTTCTTTGAGAGAAGGACCATGTGAAGACATGTATGATGTTATAACTGGAATGGGCGGAATCTCTAACTTTCAAGACTAGGAACTTGAACAGAAAGAGATCAATGGTGTTAAGAAGCATTCAGAGTTGAGATCTGCTGAAGCCTTGACTAATCTGGTGAAAAAGATGTTGGATATTCTAGATGATGTGCTATCTGCAAGTAAGCCGAGTGTTGGCATTCAATACTCAGAAGATGACTTTAAGGAAGTTGAGCCAGAGTCGTCTGATCCTGTTCTTGATCTAGAGAACATTTCTGATCAACTAAGAGGAATTGTCTTCGAATTCCAAGTTGAGCATGCACACGGTCCGAGGTGCAATGTTGGTCAGATCACCAGAGAAGTGGAGAAGTACTTCATTCCAGAAACATGTGCTTACACTGCAAAATTGGTTGAGCTAGTGAAGAAGGAATGTGATGAAGCTGAACGCAAGGCTGAAGAAGAAAGGTTAGCTATCATTCCTTACTCCCCTACTTTAAATTTGAAAGCAATAGCTGGAAGTGTGATTCCAGAGGTAGTAGAAGACGAGGTCATGTCTATTGATTTGGAAGATCAGTTGGTTGAAGTAACTGTTGCTGAAGAAGATGATATGATGGAAGATGCTGCTCCTGAAGAAGTTGTTTACACAACTCAATCTATTCCATCCGCATCTGTTGAAAACTTGAAGAATGACTTAAGGCAAGTTTTTAAATCTGCTATTGATGAATTTCTAAAGTCGGATGTTCAGAAAATTCTTGAAGATCAGAACAGTTCTCTTGTAACAAGTTCGAAAGAGATGATTCTGAATGAAGTGGATTATTGTGTGTTAAGAACAGGTCAACAACTAAGGGGGAACTTCAGCTCAGCGGAGTTCTAGCCCTATCTGGATTTACACGCATATGAGCAAGAAGAGGAGATCAAGATGATCAAGTTGTTAGAAGACCTGAAGACAAGAATAGCTTAATTGGAAGTCGTCTGATTTGCAACATATCAAGCTGAAGAGTAGAAAAGAAGACCTTTGTAATAGCTGATTAGGTGAGTCCGTGCTTGTAAAGTGCAACATTAATAAAACTCATCTTTTTAGCTTTTGGAGATAACATCTAGTTATCTCATCTGATGACAACTTCTCATTGTCATCATACAAAAGCCTTTTTGTTTTTACTCTTCTGCACTATTATATGGACTCTAGCACTGTCTGTTCTTTATTGCTTCAGTTAGTGTTAGATGATTTGGTTATATCAAAAATGGAGAAATTGTTGGGATATATATATCCCTAGTTTAGTTTTGATAAACCAAATCAAACATGTAATAGGATAAGTTGTATTGTATAGACAACTTTATTATACATCTTGTAATAGATAGGACTCTGGTTAGAAGAGAAGACTTGTCAATGCTCAAGAAGAGAAGAGAAGACCAAGACCAGAAGTCTCCTGATAAGATGAGTTGAACTCATCTTATATGATAAGAAGAGTAAGAGTAAGATGAGTAGACACCAGTAGAGTAGAAGTCTTCTTACACCAGCAGAGTAGAAGTCTTCTTACACCAGCAGAGTAGAAGTCTTCTTACCAGCAGAGTAGAAGTCTTCTTACCAGCAGAGGAGAAGTCTTCTTACACAAGCAGAGTAGAAGTCATCTTACACAATTAAGGGAAGACCAATCAGAGTTGAAGTCAAGGATTGACAAGATACGTGCAAGAGAAAGGAAAGTCAAAGATATGATTGAAATTACATGACAATGGTAATATTCAATCATATCAAATCAAGAGAGTGCTAATTGCTGAATTAGTGGAGATTTGAATGCTATCATCCAACGGTAACATTCAAACATCAACACTATATAAATGAGTTCAGTTCATACATCATTGGGCGTGTGAAGAGGTGTGAGATGCAGAGGTCGAGCAAAGTTCTTAAAGTCCAGAAATGAGAAGAGCTCAAGAAGACTGTTCATGAAGATTCAACACGCATCACCTCATCCCCAGTGAGTGAACTCATAACATCTAAGCTAGTGCAGCCACTTATATATATCCATAGCTTAGAGAGAATTTCCCAATCCTAGCATGAGGCTAAAACAGATTGTAAGGGAAATTCTCACCTAGTTCATATACACAAAACCCACCTTCTACCATAAAACCCTAGAAGTCAAGTTGAGTGTTCATCAGTGTAAAGAGTGCAAGTGCTCTATAATCACTTGTGGAGTGCAAGTGCTCACAACTCACTTGTAAAGTGCAAGTGCTTCCAATCACTTGTGGAGACCGCAGCAGTTCGGGACTGCTCAGATCTCAAAGTCCTAACCTTGGGACTATAAAGGACAAGCCCTTGTAATTTTCGGGAAATTAAAGGGATTAAACATCACGTTTGGAACGTGAGAGTGGACGTAGGAACGTATATCCGAACCACTATAAATTACTGTGTTATTTACATTCTGCACTTTATTTTTAAGTTCTTTTCATACATATTTTTGCACAAACTGTTTTACAAACATTATTTAAGCAGTAGACGAGTATAATCTTTATGGGCACACTACAATTCCGCACTTAACTCCGATAGGTAATTAATCAGCCGACTAACTAGTCCTAGGCCCCTAGTGAAATCAGCGGAGTAGTTACTTTGAAGAGTTAGTTTATTTTCCACACCATCAGCAGACATCAAGTCAGCTGATCTTACACTCGTCCCAGGGACCAACACTAGAGTTCTTGCTAAAGAATCTAGAAAGATGGAAAGAGTCTATAGAGTCAAGATTGAAATTGCTGATGAACAGAGAAGGGAAGCTCATGAACAATTGGACAATGCAAGAGCCCTTCTAACTGCAATGACTAAAGAGAACAGATTGTTGAAGCTGACTGTTACTCATTTCAAGAATGAATTGAATCTTACTTCGAAGAAACTTGAGTACACAACTGATCGTCTTGAGAAGCTAAGTCAAGATGGAAGTCATCAGAAGCAGATTGAGAAAGCAACTGATCTGATGAAATTGGCTATTCAAGAAGAAATGGCTCGATTTACTTCACTCTTTACCTTGAAGGCAACTGATGAAGCCAAAAGGGGGGAAGAGACTGAAGAAGTAAAGAATCAAAAGACTGAAGTTCAGACTAATGTTCAAACTCAAGAGACTAGTAGTCCTAGAAGAAGACTAGTGAAAGCTGCAAAGAAGGAACAGACCAGTGCTGAAGAGCAGTTGAGATTATCAGAAGGCAAGGGCATAGTATCTGATGGTGTCAAGCCAAAGCAAGTTAAAAGGAAGTTGGAAACGAAGAAGGAAGCCTTAAGTGAGATACCTGCTGGAATTAATGTTGAAGAAATCCATAAGAGGTAGAAAATAAAAGATGATAAGTATGCTAACAAGAAGGTGTTAGACAAACATATCAAAAGGCTGCAAGATTGTAAGGAAAATCCAGATCTGATTGAGGATCCTCTCATTGACAAGTTCATAGATGCTGAACACATAGAAGCATGGAAGATTGTCAAGAAGAAGTGGGAGATTGCTCACTGGATTGTTCGTAAGTATGGAGATACAGCAAGCAAAGATGAGTTGTTCGTGATTTTTGAGAAGTTCATGGAAGCTGAAGATGAGAATTTATGGAATCTCATTATGCGCATTGCTACTACTACTGTTGGATATAACATTCTTAGTCCTGAATTTCCTAAATGGGAAACCCCCCTGTTAGGTTTTGGTAAGAGAGTTGATCTCAATGTCATCAAGAAGTTTGAAGAAGATCTGCTAGAAGAAGAGAAGATTGATAATGAAGATCACATATCTGATATTCATAGAAGAATTCTTGAGGCATTCCAAGTTCCAAATCCAGAAGCTGATACTTCAAGTGGTGGAAGTATAATATGAAGAAACTATAAGTACTTTACTTAATTTTTGCTTAGTAATTGTAAATAGTCATAATCTATCTATACACATTATTAAACAAACTAAATTATACTAGTATCTTCAAACAAATTCTCTGATTCCCCGAAGGCCGAAGCTGGTCTCCGCTATCAAGCAACGCCAAGGTTGGAATGTAATCATCTACATAGAAAGATAAGGGGGAACCACTAGCTTCAATAACCGACAAACACTCGTTCTTCGTATCTATAATAAACATCAGTTCCCCATTACTTGCTGCAACTAAAACATCATAATCATTTATCATCCTTATGGGAAAGAAAGTTTGATCAAGTGAAAGTACAGTGTGTATCATCCACGATTCTGCATTTCCGTAATCCCTCATAAACTAAATATCCCATAACTTACCTAGATTACCATAATAACAAACAAACAAACAAGGCCAATGATTTCCTACTAAACAAATTAGATAACTTTATTTCCTTAACCTTTGGACCAAAATTTTGCGGTAATTCCATTGACTTAAACGCCTCCTCGACTACATCAAACCCCATGATACAATTAGGTTGAAAATCACCACTCATTTTTTCCTATGTATATGCCAACCAATGCACAACATTATTAACAAACACACTACTAGACCAAGTACTGCGCATATAACAAGGAACTTCTACATCAATTCTATCCCAAGAGCTAGTTTTACCTCGATAAATCAAAACTTTCGACTTAAATTCACGGGAATCATACAAAATCAAGATAACCTTAAAATCAACATTCCTATGATCAAACCCAAAACCTACAACCATATGAACATGATTGCTACTCCTACACACACAACATAATTCACTTTTCAAAAAGGAAGAACCTTAAACTTTCCTATAAATGGATTCCATAGAAGCAAAGGTCCAACTAATGTAAAGTAATTTGTATCAAACAAACATATAACTCCTTTACTAGACCCCACAATTTTTAAGTAACTTTTGAATAGGGTTTCAAGGGTTTTGCACAGAGATAAAGGCGTTCCGATCCGAAATGAGAAGTAAGCGTTTTTGTAATCGGCGGATTCGTAGTGGATGACGTGGTGGCGGTTGGCGGCGGATACGGTGGAAGTGGCGGAGAGATGGAGTTTTAGAAAGTAGGGGTGGGAAATTACGTCTTTGATGTGTTTACAAACACGACAGAGTTTAATGAGGGATTTTGCGGGGAGTTTTTTGAGAATTTGGATGACCAAATCGAAGGGGAGTTTGGTGAGAAAATCGTGTTTTGCCATTGATGAATTCTGGATCTTTGGAGTGGGTAAATAGTCCATATTTTTCAATAGATTGAGATTATTTTACATCCACTTATATACTATTCCGTAATAGAAAATTTACATCCACTTATGGGTCAATTTGTAAATTTTGATGACTATCTTATATTATCTTGAATAAAATCTTTAAAAGGATTATATATAATTGACTTAATTAATTTAATTAATTTCTTCCTAATTTAACAATGGAATGTATTTAAAAAACAAAGTAATAACATAAATTAAAAATACATATTTTAAAATTAATTTACATTTTTTTTCTTTTTTGAAATACCGTTTTACCAAGTTAAATAAGCATATTTATATACCTTCTAAAAATTAAATACTCCTATACAATATGTAAATTATATGAATGAATTGGAAAATTAGAGATTCTTCAATGGTTCATTTTATATTCTACCATAATTAAGATATTCTGATCCGAAAAAAAATAAAATAAAGAGATTCTGACTTGACTTTGGGAAGATACTCAAGATATTTTACTAAATATTTTATTTAAATCGTGACGTTCATTTTTTTTTTTAGAAAATAAGTTATTTAAGTTAAAGATTATTTATGTGATTAAGTGAATATAGTTATAGCTATTGTTGAGCTAGTTGCCCTAATTTGAAAAATATTCTAACTAAATGCATATTTTATTTTACATGTAAAAATATGCAATCAATTTATTAATTTTTTTACAAAATTAGCTTTCTATTAATTACCTAACGTAGACAGTCCGATCATAAATTTCAATGAGTTAACCTAATGAAAATAACTCTCAAAAGAACCAAAAATCAGTTTTAACAAATTCTTGTGACATATAATTTTTCTTTTTGAGTATTAATTTATGGATTTTTTTTTTCAAAGGTTTAGACTTTAGGTTTTTTTTTAAAGGTTTTGGTTCATGGCCTGTCATAGACTTTTTTTAAAGGTTCTGCCTAACCTTTTTAAAAAATTGATCTGACACGAAAGCCTTTTAAAGACCATTTTAGTCCTATTAGTGCATATAAAAAAAATTATACAACACGTATTTCATCAAATCATAAAAAAAAATCTACTAATTATATTACGTAATGCGTACTAGTTAGAAATTATATATATTAGATACTCATATTTAAGATGTTTTGTATATATTAAATTAAACATGTTGATCGTAGCTGTAGTCCCCTATCGGGTAGCCTGACCCATTCCCACCCATATGTACAACAATATAGAACACAACACAAGAGGTACGATATAACATGATGGCTAAAAGGAAAATTAAATAAATAGACCTGTTAGGTTTATTAAGATGTGATATTGAGAAAAGAGAATACATTAATATATTTTCAATGAAAAAGAGACATGGTAGAAATTACATAGGTGTAGTTTATAGAGATTCGTGGTAAAAATAGTAAAAACGACAAACTTTTTTAAACATATATAGTATTTGTAAACATTTTTGCACGTTTATTGATTTAAAAACTTAATTTAAATCCAAAGTGTTTCGATCTAACTCGTAAAATATTAATGAAAATAGTTGACAAATATAATCACAACAAAATAGTAGTTCATGTGAGTGTGAAAGTGGTCTGAATTACTACAATATTATTAATTAATGTATTAATTACAACGCGTAAAACTTGGTGATTGTACATTTACAATGACAGGTTGGTAGATCACATGTCTGGGATTTAGCGTTTTCTATCTGTTTTATTGATATGTGTCATGCTGAAAAATTATCAACTTTTTATTATAACGAGAAAGACACGTATTAAAAATTCAATAGAATAGAACACAAGTGAAATACGAGAGTCAAGAGGTGGAATAAAGACAATATCCATTTTTCAACTAGTTAAGAAAATATATTTCTTAATCAAAGTTGTGGGTTCCATGAAAAAGTCGAGTTTTTTTTTTTCTTTTTTGTTGTTGTTAGAATAAATGTAGCATTTATTTAATTATTATTACTACTATTATTTATTTATGTAAATAGTGGCTAATGTTTTTCCAAAAGGACAACGTAGAATAAAATACACATTCCTTAATTGACATTACCCAATTTTAATTTTTTTTTAATTCTTTTTTCTCTTTCAATTGACATTCCCCAAATGTATTGGAATTAAAATAAAATAAATGGCAACAATTTTATTTTTGCACCATTTGAATTTTCAAGTTATCCATATATATTTTTTTTTTGAAAAGGAAATTGTTAAACACCTAAGGGCCAAATGTATGCTAATATAGTTCACCTTTTTTTTTTTTTTTTTTTCTGTGATGAATATGGTTCACCTTAAAAATGTCTTTTTTGCAAACTTAGCTTTCATTATTACTAGAGCAAGTTAGCGTAGACAGTCCGATCACAAATTTTGATAAGTTAACCTAATGTAAATAACTCTCAAAATAACTAAATTTTTTATTGACAAACTCTTGTGGTATTATTATATGTCCATTTAAATGTATGCTAATACGGTTCACCTTAAATACGTCTTTTTTGGAAGAGAAATGGGACAGTTACTACTAACTAACAACAAAATTATTGCTAAATTGACAACCATTTTTATTCAGCAAAATCGGCAACCATTTTTATTTAGCAATGCAGCAGGAACATTTCATCTATCAGGGACGAACCGTATACTGATGATTTCAAATTGCACACGAAACTCGTACAGATTTCACTAGAACGAATAAACACACGACAAGCAAAGGAATTTCATTGAAAACATTACTGTAAATAGTCATAATCTATCTATACACATTATTAAACAAACTAAATTATACTAGTATCTTCAAACAAATTTGAAAGTGTGCGGTGTATGAAGTGTTTAAGTTTAAGTAGAAATATGTTGTACTAAATGTTGAGGCAAATTGCACAACACTGACTCTAACAGAATATCGGAAATTTAGATACACAACGGAAGACTTGAAACACTAAAAACAAACGAGACACAATGAAAATATTTTTCACATAGATTTTATAAATAAAAATCTATGCGAGCCTTACGGCGAAATCAATACTTATCTTCAAGTATAAAGGTTGTGTGAAATGTTACAACAATAACCTTCACAACGAAACTACAAACGAGGCAGGTGCCTTGTTCTGTAAACGAACTAAGTGTATAAGAATTACACACTATCGAAATGCCTAGTCTATCTATGATTACACTCTCAATAGATAAGAAGACACACAGCCATACGGGTGGAATACTTCGTATGAACTAAAATGTAAAACTATTGGCCACAAATGCAAACAGGGATCAACGCTCGGTCTAGGATATGGATCGAATAGAATACACTGAATAATGAAGCCTTCAATCGGTATTTATAGAAGTGGGATACGAATTTTAGAGGCTTCCACATTGAGGTCCTATTTTTTAGGAGCTCAACTTCCATGATCTTTCTAGATCCTTCTTGTATGCTCCACGTCGTTCTAAATGGTTCCAGGCCGCTCTAGTATGTTCTCCAATGTTCTGGAATCTTCCAAGTTCCAGATCCTTGTAGAAGCTTCTAGATCCTGCCAGAAATGCGACAATATTTAGATCAACATTTAATGTAGCATTTTAGAAAAGACTTAGAAAGAATCTCGGAAGGTCAAATTAAGATGTTGTTGATAATGTTAAGGCATTTAAGGATTAACAACATCTACAATCTCCCCCAATTTGACCTTTCGACTACAACACACCTGATGCACATATATTTCTATACATACTCAGTATTATGTACTTAGTTGAGGTCGACATCATTGCTAAGCACTAGTCAAGACAATACCTGTTGTAATCGTTGGATCAAATCGAATGAAGATCAAGGATAACCTTATAATGATCCGTGCCATAAGATCAAGATAAATTTTATCCAAAATAGAACAAGTATAAACAATACACTTATTCACAACATAAGTAACTTTACTAAGATATAAGTTGAACTGGAAGAATTAACTTAGAATCTAAGTAAGACACTAACAAAAACAGAATAACAAACATCAGAGCAAAAATAACAAAATATGGACACAAAACTAAGACTAAGCAACCTGCAGTAAACACATGGTAACCTGTAAACAAATTAAGCAAGGGCAATAAACAAACATCACCAAATGTAACCATAATTAAGCAAGTTGTAAGCAACAAACAGCCTATCATCTAAAAACATAAATAACGAGTGTATCAGAATTTCAGAATTCAAACTTAAACATTAATTACAGAGATTGAACTGAATAAATGGCATAAACAGCAGCCATCAAATCTCCCCCTGTCTTGTAGCTTGTCCTTGTCCCTGTTCATCAGTGGAGATCACCATACAAGGTCTCCATCTCAGCAACATCATCATCCGCTTCATCCACAAAGTAAGTAGATGCAAGGTGTGCAACTACATCAGTTACTTCAGCATCAGGTCCATCACTAGCAGCAGCAGCTGGAACTCCATCATTATTCAACTCTTCAATCACCACATTGGAGTTTGATGGTGGTGGTACTCCCCCTGTTGTAGGTGAAAGCATACTGGTCCACCTTTCCTTCAGGAACTGGAGCTCATCAATAGTTTCCTGCAAGTGGTTGAGCTGTAGTTTGATGAATTCCTGTGAAAGATACACATTACCAGAAATGTTGATACAGATGTTCTCAACATTTGGGGTTGCATTTCTCTGTCTTGATATGGATGATTCTGGATGATCAGAAGTTGAAGGTCTGTGCTGATGTTCAGTACCAGGAGTAGTCAAAGGCAGATCAATTACTCTATCCCCAGTGAGTAAGGGAGGAGCTATGGCCAGTAATGGAACTCTCCCCCTCAACACATCAGTGTTTTTGGCAACAAAGTCATGGTGCCTCAAGTAATTTGAGATCAGAACAGGATAGGGTAGGTTGCCTTTTTCAGAAACTTTCCCAGTAAATCTCATTATGTGGTGGAAGATAGTGAGGCCTAAATTGAATTTCTTAAGCACAGAGATCCTATACGTAAGAATTTCTTGATCTTTTGTGATTTTGGTAGTATTTGTGGTGGGAATCTAGTTGTAGATAATGAGTTTGTATAACACAGAATGTAGGGAAGTGAGGTCTTTGGCTAGCATTTGTCTAGTCCACTTAACTACCCTACCACCAGTTATAGCAGCAATAACCACATCTATGTCAGGTTCTTCATCCACCTCAACATTGGGAATATGCATAAACTCATTTATCAATTCAGGAGTAAAAGGTACATCCCTCCCCCTAAAATTTACAGTCCCATACCACTTAGATGATCTCCTACCAGTACTCTTTTTCATGCAAGCATAAAATTCATAAGCCCAATTTGTCAAGAAAGATTCACCAAAATTCACAGCATGCATCAAATTCCTTTCCTCTAAGAAACTAATTATGCCTTTACTTTCAAAATCAGGTATATTGATTCTCTTCTCTATCAACAGTTTTCTCTTACATTAAATAGCCAACTTATTCTCTAGAGTCTCAAGAGAATTAGAAATACCTTCCTCTTTAGAAGCAGGGTCATTAGAGCTTGATGTGGAATCTTTAGCAGAGCTTTCCTTAGAGCCGCTCTCTGCACTGGAAGAGCTATCACCACTGCTATCATCTTCAGGTTCTGGTGCAACTTCTTTTGCAGCAGCAAAATGCTCAACATTTTTCTTAAGAGAATTCAGAATATCTCTTAAACACACATCAGAATCAGAATTGGAATCTGATTTTGCAGGTTCATCTTCAGTAATCATCTTAGCCTTCCCTTTGCCTTTGGGATCAGCAACAGCTTTCTTCTTCTTCGGTATCTCAGCAACTGCTTTCTTGGGTTTCTCAGCAACAATTTTCCTGGGTTTCTCAGCAACAATAGGAGCTTCTTCCTCAGAATCTGTGAACACTTGGATGGGTTCACCAGCATCAGCTCTAGCTTTCTTCTTCTTCCTCATGGATTCAAAATAATCCACACAAGTGAACACGCGGTATGATCTCCTTCTTTGTACATGGCTTCTCTGTCTTTTGCCTTTCTGCGCATTCTTCTTGAAATGAATGGGAACAGATTCATCAGAAACAGAGAGTGAAGAGTTTGTACCATTTTCAGAGATGTTTGCGTCCTCTATTTCAACGTGTTCAGGGTCGGAAGCAGCAGTAGCTTCGTCTTCAGCAGCAACCTCCACATTTTCAGCTTGCGAGTCGTGAACAGTAGGTGATTTGGCGCTTTTTGAAGCAGCAGCCATTTGGGTGGTTTGATCAGCCAAATAGCTTGAGATATCCACAGTGATATCTCCAAATGTCATCACGGGCAGATGACCAATAGTTCGAAGAGAGTCAGACACTGTTGGTCCCAAAGTTGAATTAAGATTGAGTAAGCTAAGAAAGTCTAGAGGGGAGGGGTGAATAGACTTTCAAAAATCTTTCAAAATATCAGAATATGCAATGCGGAATTTAGTCTTCTTATGTACTGTACTGTGCTTACTCAGCTCAGATCAGTACTTTCAGAATAATATGGGCCTTACTAGTTTATACTCAACTTTTCTTTAGATCTTTACTTAATAAATTCTTATTGTTCTTAGTGAAACAATTCAAACAAATATCAAACAGTAAATGTAAAGAACACAGAATTTTATAGTGGTTCGACCAATAAGTCTACATCCACTCTCACAACTCCAGTTGTGAAGTTTATTAACTCTTCTTCTTGAGTTTCTTGTGGCTTAAAGTCCCAAGATTAAGACTGTGATCTTATCGATTATACCTCCAGGTATATCTTCGATCTACTAGTAATTCTACAAGTAACTAGCACACTTGTTTTACAAAATACAAACTTAAACTTGAAGAGTAAAACTTCTCTTTGAATAGCCTTTGATTCTTCTCTTCAATTCAGTGGCTCTTCTCTTCTTTAATCTCCTTCAACTCTGTGAGTTCTTCTTGTGCTCTGTAGACTTAGATTGCTTGTAATTGCTTTAAGATCAGTAGTCTTCAGCAGTAGGAGATCACACAGTATTTATAGAACTTAGTATGACAGTTAGCAGTTTGTGAACTAACTCTCAACTAACTCTAAAACTGTTTTTGTAACTTCTTCTTGTAACCGACTTTGTAACTTCCTTCAACTTCCAAGTCAGCATATCTTCAATATATCTTCAGTTACACTTTAAATAAGCTTTCCAAACTTATTCTTCAAATTCACCAAATCAGCACAGTAACTTACTGTTCTGATTTTTACTCTTCGGATTTTACTCTGCTGAGTCAGTCAGCACAGTAACTTAAAACTGTTCAAAACTTCTCCAGATTTCTTCTAAGCTCTTCTTCAACTCTTCTTTGAAGTCTTCTTATTCTAAAGTAGTCCTCTGAGTCTTCATTAGTCTTCTGATCTTCATCTAATCTAGTTCTAATCTACTGTTCTGAACTTTTACAATGCTGAATACAATAGAATACAACTTTACATATATAAAACCTATCTATACATCAACTGAACTATATACAGATGAGTATATCTAAGTCCTATACTATAAGTTGTCTATACAATACAAAACATCAGCTTAGTTCCTAACATTTCATATATCAGATCAGTAAACAATAAGATCAGTAACTCATGTAAGTCCAATAACTTCCATATAAGATCAGTAAATACTAAGATCAGTAAACACTTAAGATCAGTAACTTACATATAAGACCAGTAAGCATATAAGATCAATAAGTATATCAGATCAGTAACTCAGATTTCAAATATCTCATATAAGATCACTAAAATTATTCTCAGTTTCAATACTCAGATCAATAATCTTACTTTATATGACTCAGTTAAGATCAGTAATTTTATTCTTAATATTACTACATAAGATCAGTAAACTTATTTCAGTTAGCATTAAGATCAGTAATCTCAATTTAAGTTTCTCATCAGATTAGTAAGCTTATATACAGATGACTTAGTTAAGATGACTTAGAATCACATATATCACTAACTTTAAGTTGTTTTTGGCCATCAAAACATACTTTCATCAACTAGAACATTGTTTCAAGGATTCATATCCCAACAATTTCCCCCTTTTTGATGAAGCCAAAACTACTTAAATGTTAATAAATCAGTAGTTAAGTATGTAGTCAATCATAACAATTCATCAATTCAGAATTCATATCATATTCACAATCAGATCAGGTATTTCACATATTACACATACTAACAAAATATGAAATGATCACAAAATATAGAAATAAAGATTAAGGATAGAAATGTTATCTTCTGAGCTTGTCCTTCATCTTCATTCTGTATCTTCAGATTCTGAATGCAACATACATCCTTGCTTTGATATCCATCATATGTTGATGATCAGTTATTCCTTCTTCTTTGATAATCTCAGCAATTATGTTGTTGATCTCCTTGTAATCAGGTTCTCCATTTTCCAGTCTTGGAGGTTCCCAATTTGGTTCTTCAGGACACAATATTTTGGTTCCTGCACGAGCAGCAACTTGTGCTATGTCTTCCCAGAACTCTTGATCAATATTCAGCATGAATTCTTCAAAATCAATAAATTCTGCTTCTTTGCTCGAATGATCACCAAACTTCCTCACAATGAAGTTTGCAATCTGCCACTTCTTCTTTAGATTCTTCCAATGTTCCATATTCTCTGTTAGAACAACAAAATCCACAAAGTTTTCATCTTGAAAATCTTTGTCAAACTCTTTTCCTTCAGCTTTCCTTTGAGCTTTCAATTTCTTCTTCAAAGCAGCAACTTTGTTATCAAATCTTGTTTTTAAGAACTTGATATCCTTTTCTTTCTTCTTTTTCAGTTCTGCTTCTTCAGCTTTCTTTTTCTTCAAAACATCAAGTTTTTCTTGCTCTGAGCTTGAAATTCCAACTTTCAATTTGCTCTTTGATCTGGTAAGTCTACCAGTTTCTTCTTCTTCTTGTTCTGATCTGGTAAGTCTACCAGTTTCTTCTTCTTCTTGTTCTTCATCAGACAAGACTAACTTCCTCTTCTTCTGAATCGAACTTTCAGCAATATCAGGTCTCTTCTCAACAATCTCTTGACCTTGTTGCTTCTGTTGCTTCCTTAGCTTCAGCTTCTCATTCAGAATTGCAATTTCTTCTTTTAACTCATCCTGACTCACAACCAACTGAGCTTGTTGTGACTGAGTTTGTTCCATCACTTTCCTTGTCTTATCTTCCCCCTTTTTGGCTTCATCATGCCACTCTTTCAAGGAAGATATGTGTTGCTCCAGCTTCTTATGCAACACTTGAGACAGGTTCTTCTCTTGCCATCTATGAAGATCATAAATTTTGGACATTGTATATTCCATAACCTTTTCATAGGAGTTTTCTGAATGCATCTTATTCATTCTTTCAGTAGCTTCTTGGAACATCTTTACAGCATCTTCCAATTTTGCTTGAAGCTCTGCATTCTGCTTTTTCAACATCTCAAAGTCTGAATTCTCAGATTCCTTTTCAATAGGACCTGTTCTGATCTGTTCTTGCACATCTTCAAGAATAATAGGATCAGCAGAGTGAATTGGAATGCTTTCCATCTCTTCAGCATTTAAGTCTTGATTCTCCAAGGCTTCTGTCTCTTCTATAACAACAGTGTTCTCAAACACCTCTGTTGCATTGTCAACATCCTCATCAATTTCCATACACTCTTTTTCAGCAGCATTCTCAGCTTCATCAACACCTTTCTCTTCACTTTCCATAAACAAATCTTCATCTGAATTAGGAGTTGCAACCTTTTCAACAGAATACTTGATACCTGTTAGCCTTTCAACAAGATGAGCTACAGATTCTGGAGTAACTAACTCAAGAAAAGAGTTAACACCAGCTGCTTGCATCTGTTCTGCTTCCCAATCATCAAAGATTGAAGCACCTCCCATGCCTTCCATAATAGCCAAATTCTCCTTCAAAGTACTCCTCTTAAGATACACCCATGTGCCTATCCTAAGGAGTTTCTCAAACTCAACTGAGCTCTCATCCAACCCAGGAAATTGCTTCAATAAAGCTATCCTCAAATCTATCTTGATTCTATCCTCTTTATCACAGATAGTGTACTCCATCAAATCAGCAGGTTTAGGAGCAATAAATTCAGGTTCAGGGGATGATGAAATGTCAATTGGTTCAGTAGAAGGTTCAAATTCATGTTCAGTAGAGTGAGCATGAACCTGTGTTGGGGATTGATGTGGTGAAGGTTGATGTGAAGTTTGATGTTGAGGACTAGAAATAGGAGTAGATTGAAAATTAGTGTGCTGAGGGGATGAATGGGGAGTGTTCTGAGTCACAGAAAAATAGTGTTCTGATTGCCCAGAACATGAAGGTTGGGGGTTTTGGGTTTCAGCTTGGCTTGGTTCAGAGTTTGAAGGGGTAGGGGAGACAACAATCAATTTCCTCCTAGCACTCCTTGTCTTAGTTCTTTTATGCACAACAATTGGACTAGGAACACTAACCTCTTGCTCTTCTGAGCTTGTTTGCACCACAGTCTCAACAAATCTAACTGTTGGCTCTGAGGCAGCTGTAGCAGACCTTCCTCTCCTTAGTCTAATACTGCTCGGATCATGCCTCGCCTTTGATCTAACTTCAGGTTGATTGTCCTCAGATTGGTACATTGAAGCTCCAGACTCTTGTGCTTCAAGTTCTTGAGGTTGTTCCAAAGAGTTTTCTTGTTCAAAACGAACAAACTCCTTCTTCATCAAGAATTTCCCATGATGGAATTTCTTGGGATTACTCCAATACGACTTTTTAACCAGCTGAGGCAACAAGAAACTCAGCTTGCTTCCGAACCCTAATTTCGATTTAATCGAAAATTCCATAGTATCCTCATCGAACAAAACTTTTTCTTTCTCAATCAGCAGCCTTTCCAAGAAAAATCCTTGCCAATCACCTTGAACTCTGTCAATGATTGCAGCCATAATTCTAATCTTGGAACTTGATAAAGCATCCTGGCTATGATGTTGCCCTAACAAGCATTTTCCAGCTATGTCCATAAAAAACTGCAGACCAGTAGGAAGAACGTCCTTCTTCAGATTAGTCAAGGTCTCTGTTTCAACTCCTGACCACCTTCCTACACATTCCTTCTCCTCTCCAGCTTTGTAATTCATGATGTCTACCGGGCCTTGAGGCAAATCCAACATTACTTCGAGGATTTCCCTAGTAATAGTGACCTTATGCCCAGAAAGCATGGAGTGAACACCATTTTTATCTCCTTTGAGCTGTAAATAAAATTCCATTGCTTCTGGTTCACAGACATTGAGTGGAGATGATTCCAAAAATTTCGTCAATCCACACTCCTCGCACATTGTCAAGATGGCTTGATATTCAGCGTTGTGTCGGCCATTGAAATAGACAGCATTTTCTACAAAAATGCCCTTTTCGCGAACCCAGAAATTTGAATCAAATGTTCCTGCAACTTCGTTAGTTTCATTGATAATATTGATAGTTGCCATTTGAGAATTTTGTAGAAACCAGATTTTTCAGAAGTTATGAAGTTATAAGATTTCCAGAAATGAACTCGTAAGAACGAAGACGATGAAGTGTGATCGTTTTTGTCAAATTCAAAACCAATCTAGGGCTAGGATTAAATTTGATTATCACAAGGAATGGTTGGGATTAAGTCTCGAAATTCGAGTTTTAAAAATAAACTGTTCATATTCTAGCACCATCCTTAATTTTTTGGAGCCAATTTGTGTTTGATAAATACACCACAATTTTTAGGTTAGAGATAGAAGAGTGTATTAATCTTCTCTATTAGTAATCTAAAATTTGAACAATTTTTGACTTAGAGTAATCTAAACCAAAAGACTGTTCTGATGCAGATCAGCACAGTAGTTTCCAAAACTATTTCACTTCATTTTCTTACAAGTATATAAAGAAAATTTTCACTTATCTGGATCAGCTGAGTACTGTGATCAGTTGAGTAACCTTTTTAGAAATCAGATCAGTAGATGAATCAGCACAGTAGATTTCAGATCAGTACCCAATTTTCCTGATTTCACCTTTTTGATATCAGCACACTAATCCTCAGATCAGTACTGTGTCAGATCAGTAGATTTCTTGTAAACAGATTAGTAGTAAACAAATCTTTCTGTAGACAGATTAGTCAGTAATCAGATTAGTTCTGTAGAATAACTGAATTGTAATCAGATCAGTACTGTAGACAAAGAAACTTTGTAATCAGCACAGTTCTGTAGACAAGTCAATTCATTAATCAGAATAAATCTGTAGACTGCTATAGTCTGTAATCAGATCAGTTCCCCCTTCAGTGGAGAATTCCTCTTCTGTGCCTGTTTCACCTTGGTAAAAGTGTTAGTTCATCAATAATTGGTGAATTACAGTACAGATCAGTAAAAATGTGTTTAATTTAATGATCACATCAAGGTTTATGCTAAAGTGACTTAGTGATCTGAGTCAACAAAAGGATCTTTAAGAAATCACAGATTCCCCCTTAATGTATGTTCTCAGTGTCCCTCAGCTTTACCAGCTTCCTCATTGGGATGAAGGTCACTTTAGTAACCTTGTTACCTGTTTTTAGTGATCTGACATTGGATTGTCTCTTCTGACTTTTGAGTTTTGATGTACTTCTCTTAGTTTCTGCTTCATGTCCTTCTTGGTATAAGATCAGTACCTGAAATGTTAGCATAGTTCTATATACAAACAGAATCCATATCTATCAATCCTAAACTAATGCACAATTCTCTGAATCTCACTTCAGCCAATGGTTTTGTAAAAATGTCAGCTCTTTGAATATCAGTATGAATCTTTTCCATCCTAATATTCTTCTTTTCAACATGATCCCTAATAAAATGATGCCTAATATCAACATGTTTGCATCTAGTATGTAGAACAGGATTTTGTGTGATGGCAATGGCACTATTACTGTCACAATATATAGGTACATTAGATTCTACAACATTGTAGTCTCTGAGTTGTTGTATTAGCCAAAGGAGCTGACTACAACAACTACCTGCAGCCATATATTCTGCTTCAGTAGTAGAAGTTGCCACACTTGTTTGTTTCTTTGAAAACCATGAAATGAGCTTAGTTCCTAAGAATTGACATGAACCTGAAGTAGATTTTCTATCTATTTTGCAACCTCCAAAGTCCGAGTCTGAATAACCACTTAAAGATATATCATCATCTGCAGGATACCATAATCCTCGATTAATGGTCCCCTTTAGATATTTCAATATCCTTTTGGCAGCTTCCAGATGACTTTCCTTGGGGTTTGCTTGAAATCTTGCACATACTCCAACAGAAAAAGCAATATCAGGTCTGCTGGCAGTTAGATAGAGTAGAGAGCCAATTAAAGCACGATAGTGAGGTTGTTTAGAAGACTTACCTCCTTCATCAGGATCCATTTTGTATGTAGGTTGCATGGGCACACCAACTGTCTTACAGGTTTTAATACCAAATTTATCTAGCAAATTCTTAGTGTATTTTGCTTGATTTATAAAGATACCTTCTGAAGTTTGTTTTACTTGAAGACCAAGAAAATATGTCATTTCTCCCATCATAGACATTTCAAATTTACTTTGCATGAGTGTAGAAAAGCTTTCACTCAAGGTTTTGTTGGGTGATCCAAAAATAATATCATCCACATAAATTTGAACAAGTAATATATCATTACCTTCTTGTCTTCTAAACAAAGTTCTATCAACCTTGCCTTTTGTAAAACCATTTTCAAGTAGGAATAGAGAAAGAGTATCATACCATGCTCTTGGAGCTTGTTTCAATCCATAGAGTGCTTTCTTTAACCTGTATACTTGGTGACTATTCACTTCAAAACCAGGTGGTTGTTCTACATAAACTTCTTCAGCAAGTATACCATTCAAAAATGCACTTTTCACATCTATTTGATACACAGTAAACTTCATATGTGCAGCATAAGCAAGAAACAATCTTATAGCTTCTAGTCTAGCTACAGGAGCAAAAGTTTCATCATAATCAATACCCTCAGCTTGAGAGTAGCCCTGAGCAACTAATCTAGCTTTATTTCTAACTACAAGATCATTTTCATCCCTTTTATTCTTGAAAATCCACTTAGTGCCTACAACATTATGATTACTAGGTCTATCAACAAGTTCCTAGACTTCATTTCTAGTGAACTGATTAAGTTCTTCATGCATGGCTATAATCCAGTTACTATCACTTAAAGCTTCAATCACAGTTTTAGGCTCGATAGATGATAGAAAACAACACCAGCAAAATAGAGACTTACTAGGTTCTTCCTTGGAATCAAACAATTGTTTTCTAGTTTTAACACCTATACTAGAATCACCTAGAATCAGATCAGTAGAATGAGCAGACTTCCATGTCCTTCTATTCTTAACAGAAATGCTATCATCATTTTTATCAAGCAAATTATCATGCAGATCAGTATCATTTATATCAGCAGATTTGTTCACAGGAGAGCAGTCATTCAATTCTTGTATTTCAGAAGTTTTAGATGACTCACCTTTGTCTTTTACCTTTTCTTTATCAGAATCTTGATCTAGGACTTTCAGGAAAGGATTATATGCTTGTACAGATTCATATATTCATGTATCATCATCTTCATTGTTGATTTGAAGCTGTAATTTGTCTATTTTCTTACTGAGCTGATGATCAGCAGAGTCCTGCACATTCTCATCAAAGACTACATGGGGTGTTTCTTCCACACATAGGGTAGAGTAATTAAACACTCTAAATGCTTTGCTTACAGAAGAGTATCCTAAGAATATCCCTTCATCAGCTTTTGCATCAAAAGCATTTAATTTACTTTTGCCATTGTTATGAATGAAACACTTACATCCAAAAATATGAAAATAAGAAACTCTTGGTTTTCTGCCTTTCCATACCTCATAAGGTGTTTTACCATGCACCTTATTAAGAGCACTTTAATTTTGGGAGTGGCAAGCTGTGTTAATGGCTTCTGCCCAAAATTTCTGAGGTGTGTTGAATTCTGCAATCATGGCTCTGCAAGCTTCTTTTAGTGTTCTGTTTCTCCTTTCTGCAACACCATTTTGTTGAGGGGTTCTGGCTGCACTTGTCAAATGTTGTATGCCAGACTTAGAACAGTAGTCAGAGATGTAACAATTAATAAATTCAGTCCCCTTGTCACTCCTAATCTTGACAATGGGATGACCTTTTTCAACCTGCAACCTCTTCAATAGATCTGGAAGTAGTGTTTGTGTATCACTCTTTTTGTGTAGAAAGACTACCCAAGTGAACTTAGAGTAATCATCTACAACAACTAGAGTATACCTTCTTCCATTCAATGTAGGAGGATTGATAGGACCATGAAGATCCATATGCAAGAGTTCTAAAACTCTGCTTGTTGAAAGAGTTGGTATGGACTTAAATGAAACCTTTACCTGTTTACCTTTTTGACAGGAATCACATACTTGTGATTTGGAATAGATTTCATTAGGAATGCCCTCAACAAGATGTTCTCTAGCAATCTTGTTGATTATCTTAAAGTTCAGGTGGTAGAGGCGTTTATGCCAGAGCCAACTGTTTTCTTTAGGACTCTTAGTAATAAGACAGGCATTCTTAGGACAGCTATTCCAATTCACAATGTATATACTTCCTTGTCTTGTGCCAACAAGTAGAACATTGTGAGTCCTTTTATCTATTATTTCACATCTTCTGGTCTTGAACTGAACTTTGTATCCCCTATCATAAAATTGAGATACAGATAACAAATTATATTTCAAACCTTCAACATAGGAGACATCTTGGATTTCAACATCTCCATTCTTGATGAATCCAAATCCTTTTGTGATTGCTATTGAGCTATCACCAAAGATGACTTTTGGTCCTTCCTTCTCATGATAGTCAGTAAGTAAGGCCTTGGTACCAGTCATATGGTGTGAACACCCACTGTCTATGTACCAGGTCTCACCAACTGAACCACCTTTCTTGTATAAGTCCAGTCGATCCTGCAAGGTAGTGATCTTAATAACTTAGGTACCCTTGTTTATTGGGGTCCTTGGGGGTTAGTAGTGAGAGGTACCCAAATGAACATTGAGGATTTGAATAAATGGGACCTCTTCAGTTTTCTTCCAAATTTATCACAGAACAGTACTTTGTTAACCAATTCAGAATTATCAGCAGACTTAGGATCTATTTTTCTGAGATTGCCTTTCCTTGGTTCTATCCCTTTTTCAGTAAGATCAGTATGCCTGTAATAATTTGAATAAGGTCTAAAAGCATGTGGACCATACGGCTTATAGATGCATTTTGGTCTTTCCTCACCAATGATATTGTAGGATAAAGGAGGAGGATAAAGAACAGGTTTGTTATGATAATGAGGCACAAATCTCCTAGGTTTAGTTGAATACAGCTGAGACTGCCTTATAAAAGGAGGTCTAGGCTGTTCCCAACTTGCCTGTGCTTGTCTTGACCTACTGTTCTGAGTTTGTCTCTTCTGATTCCAGGACTGATCTGATCTGGTCAGAGGAGTATAACTCTTCTGGTATGGTCTTGACTGTACTGGTCTTAATACATTCTTCATTTTACCATTCTTGGTAGAGGGAGGGATGTATTTAGACTGTACTTTGAGTTTTGGATCATCATCATAAGTCATAGGTTCTTTTCCTTTATCTAGTTGCAAAGAACTTGTACTAGCTCCATTAGTGTTCTTAAATTCTGAAGTAGATGAACTAGGCAGATCAGTACCTATTCCTCTTTTATCATTTGGAGCTCTATATCTGTCTGAGATAGTTTGATTAATCTTAGTAGAGTTAATCATCCCAGATAGCTTTCGATCTAGGCTCACTACTTCAGATTCTAAGAATCTATTGCGCTCTTCAAGTTTTACACACTTAATCTTTAAGTCATTGAATTCATTAGTCTCTTTGGCTTGAGTTTTAAGCATTCCCTGATATAGTTTATCAATAGATGCATACTTTTCTTGGAGTTTGGACAGCTCTTCTGATAGCCTTGCATTTATGACAGCTATATTAGGATCTACTTTTGACTGAGCTTCTTTCAGATTAATGATTTCTTGCTTTAAAGATATATTCTCATCACTAATTTCAATGAATGCTTTGTTAGCTTGTAGAAGGTCTTCTTCAGTCACTCCTTGAGAATGATGAAGACTACTTCCTACACTGCTAACAGCAGCATCACTTTCATCAGTGTCAGAATTGTCACAAGATTGAAAGGAGTTAACAGATGATACCTCATCATTTATTTTGGCCATCATTACCAGTCCATCATCTGCTATGAAGGCTTCATCTTCATTGCTAGAGGGGTAGTCAGATGAAGACGATGGTAACTCTTCTGATTCCGAATCAGAGTCATTGTAAGCCATCATTGCCTTCTTACCCTTGGCATATTTTCGATCTCTTCTGGCTTTCCTTTCTTCTCGATCTTCAGAACTCAGATCAGGACATTCATAAGCATAATGACCTGGCTTATCACAATTATAGCAAACAGGATTGTTAGAAGTTCTTTTAGGAGGAGAATGTTTTATGTTCCTGTCATGCTTGTCAATTGAGTTCCTGTCTTTCTTATCAGAATACTTTCTATCTCGCTTTTCAGATGAGTTCCTATCTCTCATGTTCTCATTAGAGATCTCATCCCTTCTTTCAAAAGAGTTTTGATCCCTTCTGTTCACAGAAGAGTCCCTGTTATTAGAACCCTTAGCTTCCTTATAGAATCTCTTGTACCTACCATACCTTTTATTCAGTTTATCAAATCTTTTGATCATAAGGCTCATCTGATCTTTCAGACTAAGATCAGAACTATCTAGTTCATCTTTTATGCTTGAGGCCTTAGACTTAGATGATCTAGACCCCTTAGAGGTAGAGGCTTTAAAAGCTATGTCCTTAGAGGCATCTTTATCCTTATGAGTCACAGTAATAGGATCTTCTTCATCTAACTCAAACTCATGTGCCTTAAGTGTTTGGAACATAGTTTCTGCTGGCCAAGAATCAATGTCTTGTGTGGTTTTAATGATCATCTTGACCATTTTCCACCTTTCATCCAAGGCTTTCAAGATTCTCAGGTTAACTTCTCTGTCAGTATAAGTCTTTCCTAATACATCAAGATCATTCATAATTTTGGTAAATCGAGTATCCAACTCATCAATTGATTCTCCTGGCTTCATCTTAAATGATTCAAACCTTTGGACAGCAGTGGATAACTTGCTTTCTTTGATCAGTGTAGTACCTTCACAAAGAATAGCCAATTTGTCCCACATTTGTTTTGCAGTCTTACATTTTAGTACTTTACCAAGATACTTATTTGGTAAGGTATGTAAAATGTAGTTCTTGGCAAGACTGTCCAAATTGTTTTGTTTCATTTCTTCCGAAGTCAGTTCTGACCTTTGTTTAGGGACCAGTGCTCCAACTGGTTTAGATGGATCCAGAACAGCAGTGTTTTCCACCATGATGACAATTGGTCCTTCAGTCACCACAGACACCATTAGATCATGGGTCGAGCTAAAGATAGCCTCCATCCTAAGCTTCCAGTAGTCATAATCTGCAATCTTGAACTTAGGCAGCTTGTTCACATTAGTGTCATCCATGTTTGATTAGACAAATAGGATCAGTAATATAGCAGATAGTTTTCAAGTATTCAGATAGTGACAAATATCAAGAAATAACAGCAAGATCAGTAAGATATCCCTCAAGATCTGTAAGGTTATCAAGAAACAGCAGTCCAAAGAACTACTGCTCTGATACCACTTGTTGGTCCCAAAGTTGAGTTAAGATTGAGTAAGCTAAGAAAGTCTAGAGGGGAGGGGTGAATAGACTTTCAAAAATCTTTCAAAATATCAGAATATGCAATGCGGAATTTAGTCTTCTTATGTACTGTACTGTGCTTACTCAGCTCAGATCAGTACTTTCAGAATAATATGGGCCTTACTAGTTTATACTCAACTTTTCTTTAGATCTTTACTTAATAAATTCTTAATGTTCTTAGTGAAACAATTCAAACAAATATCAAACAGTAAATGTAAAGAACACAGAATTTTATAGTGGTTCGACCAATAAGTCTACATCCACTCTCACAACTCCAGTTGTGAAGTTTATTAACTCTTCTTCTTGAGTTTCTTGTGGCTTAAAGTCCCAAGATTAAGAATGTGATCTTATCGATTATACCTCCAGGTATATCTTCGATCTACTAGTAATTCTACAAGTAACTAGCACACTTGTTTTACAAAATACAAACTTAAACTTGAAAAGTAAAACTTCTCTTTGAATAGCCTTTGATTCTTCTCTTCAATTCAGTGGCTCTTCTCTTCTTTAATCTCCTTCAACTCTGTGAGTTCTTCTTGTGCTCTGTAGACTTAGATTGCTTGTAATTGCTTTAAGATCAGTAGTCTTCAGCAGTAGGAGATCACACAGTATTTATAGAACTTAGTATGACAGTTAGCAGTTTGTGAACTAACTCTCAACTAACTCTAAAACTGTTTTTGTAACTTCTTCTTGTAACCGACTTTGTAACTTCCTTCAACTTCCAAGTCAGCATATCTTCAATATATCTTCAGTTACACTTTAAATAAGCTTTCCAAACTTATTCTTCAAATTCACCAAATCAGCACAGTAACTTACTGTTCTGATTTTTACTCTTCGGATTTTACTCTGCTGAGTCAGTCAGCACAGTAACTTAAAACTGTTCAAAACTTCTCCAGATTTCTTCTAAGCTCTTCTTCAACTCTTCTTTGAAGTCTTCTTATTCTGAAGTAGTCCTCTGAGTCTTCATTAGTCTTCTGATCTTCATCTAATCTAGTTCTAATCTACTGTTCTGAACTTTTACAATGCTGAATACAATAGAATACAACTTTACATATATAAAACCTATCTATACATCAACTGAACTATATACAGATGAGTATATATAAGTCCTATACTATAAGCTGTCTATACAATACAAAACATCAGCTTAGTTCCTAACATTTCATATATCAGATCAGTAAACAATAAGATCAGTAACTCATGTAAGTCCAATAACTTCCATATAAGATCAGTAAATACTAAGATCAGTAAACACTTAAGATCATTAACTTACATATAAGACCAGTAAGCATATAAGATCAATAAGTATATCAGATCAGTAACTCAGATTTCAAATATCTCATATAAGATCACTAAAATTATTCTCAGTTTCAATACTCAGATCAGTAATCTTACTTTATATGACTCAGTTAAGATCAGTAATTTTATTCTTAATATTACTACATAAGATCAGTAAACTTATTTCAGTTAGCATTAAGATCAGTAATCTCAATTTAAGTTTCTCATCAGATTAGTAAGCTTATATACAGATGACTTAGTTAAGATGACTTAGAATCACATATATCACTAACTTTAAGTTGCTTTTGGCCATCAAAACATACTTTCATCAACTAGAACATTGTTTCAAGGATTCATATCCCAACAGACACTTCTTCGATAGCCCTATTGAACTGTTCGACAGTTGCATCTTGAGGAATGTTGGTTGTTGGTGGAACGGTTTGAGGAGCAGTTTGAGGAGTGGGAGCGGTTGTTGATGGTGTTGCAGAAACATTTGAGTCAGCATTTGACGAGGTTGAGTTCTGTGAAGCCATGGAAGCAAGAATTTCGAGAGGGTTTGTGCGAGAGTGGGATGAGTTCTTTGAATCAGAGTAGGATTGTGAGTGGGATTGAGGTTGGTTTCCAGCCATTTAAGGGACGGTTGGATTTTCAAGGTAGGTTTGAGGAGTGTATACACAAACTTTGATAGATACACGGCCGATAAACAATTCTTCAATTTTAGTACTCAACACAATCAAAATTCACAATTAGCAAGAGAGTTACTTCTATGATCGATATTTATAGAGAGAGTTTTGTAGTTGGAGGTTAAATGAAATAATCTAGAAATTTTCGATAATGCTCCACATAATTAGCCACAATATAGATCATGGGTAATTAGTGGGGAAAATACATTTAATTAAATTAAATAATTAAGAAGCTTCCAGAATAAAATTCGCATAATCTGAAAAAATAAAGACGTGGATTAGTTTTAATTAAATAAAATGAAATAAATCCCAATTAATAATTAAATAATTACAACTAATAAAAATAAATTCGAATCAGGCAATGTTGTGCTCAAAACTGTTACAAACACCTCAACACGGTTTTTACATGAATTTGCTTAATTTGTGTTGCACCATATTATTTTTTTTTCTTTTTGTGTTATAGCATCTAATTTGTATTGATCCATTGTTCCTGTAGAGTACATCGTAGTAGCGAACTTCGTGTCCCATACTTACTTAATGGATTACAAATATGTTGATGTTTTTACCAAATATCACTTTTTGAAAAGAAGGCATCGTAGTAGTGAACTCCGTACTCCATAGTTACTCAGTGATTTGGTACATCTTTTAGTATGCTAATAACATTCTCATTTTTTATGCATTTGAGAGGTGTGAGACATGTTTATTTTTGCACGCCAAGGTTCTTAGATTCGTAGATATTTTACATAGGAATTATTTAACCAAGTAAGAGATAGATTCAGCTTATAAAATTTCTACAACCCATGATGTTGTCCCAAATGCGGACGCATTTGTGAAAACATCCATCCGAATTTTTCAGATAGTGCTCATTCCAAGAGATTTCCTCAAGATTGAGAGTCTCTCGTGGTCTAATACCTTAGTGAAAATGTCAGCATTTTGTTTCTCAGTAGGTACATACTCCAACTTAACAATATTCTTCTCTACTAAATCTCTCATAAAATGGTGTCTTATGCTAATGTGCTTAGTGAGTGAGTGTTGTACAAGATTTTTAGAAATGTTAATGGCACTAGTGTTATCACAAAAAATAGTGAGTATACCATTCTCAATACCGTAATCATGGAACATCTTTCTTAGCCACAGGAGTTGTGTACAACAGCTTCCAGCAGCTATGTACTCAGATTCTGCAGTAGATTGTGAAACACAATTCTGCTTCTTGCTGTGCCATGATACAAGATTGTTTCCCATGTATAAACATCCTCCACTCGTACTCTTTCTATCATCTATATCTCCAGCCCAATCAGCATCACTGTAGCCTATCAAAATGTTGTTGGTGTCCTTAGTATACCAGATTCCAAGGTCACTTGTACCTGCAACATACTTGATAATCCTCTTCACAGCATTCAGGTGAGATTCCTTTGGATTAGCTTGGTACCTAGCACAAACACACACACTGTACATAATATCTGGTCTACTAGACGTTAGATATAATAAACTACCTATCATAGATTTGTAGAGTGTTGGATCAACATCTGTTCCAGCACTATCTTTGCAAAGTTTCAAAGAAGATCCCATATGAGTTTTCATTGGTTTTGAATTCTCAAGACCAAATCTTTTAACCAAGTTCTTAGCATACTTACTCTGGGAGAAGAAAATACCATCGCTGCATTGTTTGATTTGAAGACCTAGAAAATAATTCAAGTCTCCAACCATACTCATTTCAAATGTTGCAGTCATTGCCTCAACAAATTTACTCAACATTTTATAGCAAGTAGAACCAAACACAATGTCATCACATATATTTGAGCAATTAGTATATCATCTTCAGTGTGCTTAATGAAAAAAGTTATATCTGCCTCTCCTCTAATAAAACCATATTCCAAAAGAAAGTCAGTAAGCCTACCATACCATGCTCTAGGAGCTTGTTTAAGACCATACAAAGCTTTCTTAAGTTTATATACATTGAAAGTGTGCATGCAAGTGTATACAGAGTGTTGTCTGTAGTGTTGGCACAGACCAGACAACAATTTAGCAGCGGAAATTAAAATAACACTTTGTAAAAGAAGTATTTCAAAATTTGTGTAGATTAAAAATAATCTACACGGATCACTTATATTAATTATAATATCGGTGAAACAAATCAACAACCTCGTAAGGTTTTGAACAACTACAACTCGTATGAGTTTGACAAAGTTTACTAGAAAATATGAAACTATCTCCCTTATAGATCTAACATAAAATCCTAGTAAATCAGACAATGATTATACACACAAATATTCGGGTTTATAAGTGTGTGCAAATCTACAAGAAAGAACAAAGTATATTCCTAACTAGAAGCGTTGCGCATTCCATAGACTAGTAATCTTGTTTAGCTTTCTCTCTTGTGTCTTTTGTAATGAAGGCAGTGATCTCTATTTATCGACTTGTACACGAACTGCCTTCAATCTCCTTGATCATCTCAGCCATTGGATCAAGGTAGTTTTGGTAACCTCCCTTCACAACTCCTTAATTTTAGGAACTTGTATAATAGTGCTTAGAAACTACTCACTCCCGTGTAACTGCATGACCTGGGTGTTGCCCACGTCTTCTACCTACATTTGGGACATCACTAAGCAACAAGTGTTAGATTAGAGTTAGTAAAAGGAGAAAGGGCAAATTCTGATGTTGTCTTAGGTGTTGGAACATTTAGCACAACACTTGACTGAAGTTTTGGATCATTAAACTAAACACCTATTCCAACATCAACAATCTCCCCCAATTTGACCTTTCTACATCAACACCACTGATGTTCACAACATTCAGAATATTGATTAAGAAAACAATACAAGAGATATTTCAAAGAAGAAATAAATTTAGTATTAAGTTAAATTGAAATGAAACTACATCTAAGTCAAAAAAACAGTACTTAGATTTAAACCAACAAAAACTTAAAGTAAATTGTATCAGGGACAGAAAATAAAAACATAAGTATAGGCTTTACAGAGTGAGGAAATAATGAAAGCAGTAAAAAGGAGGATTGGGCTGATTATATCAGCTGCATCTTCATAGTCTGCACGAACTCCCCCATACTCTAAACTTCTCTAATTTGTATGCTTTCATAAATCTCCATGCACGGTCTTAATGACATCAACATCTTGTGCATCTGCAGCTACTGCCTTATCACTTTCTTGTATAGCTTTTGTTTCTTGATTGTCACCATCAATGTTGATTGTGAAAGAAAGGACGAATTATTAATGATTTTGTCAAATATGTTGTGACATTCTTCACGACATTGACACAACATTAACAATCTCCCCCAATTTGGACTTTCGACAACAACAAACCTGATGCAATAATAGA
This sequence comes from Galeopsis tetrahit, assembly GCA_963675135.1. Taxonomy (NCBI): domain Eukaryota; kingdom Viridiplantae; phylum Streptophyta; class Magnoliopsida; order Lamiales; family Lamiaceae; genus Galeopsis; species Galeopsis tetrahit. The sequence continues at coordinate 18,327,252 of OY776121.1, read as the reverse complement.
TAACAAACAATGTAGAATAGACAACAAGAATAGAATGTAATGTTAAACAAAAGTGAATTTGAACCATTGAAAATAACTCCTCCTCAAAACGATCTTTCCAAAACTCTCATAGATGTAAAACTCCCCCTTTCAACGAGTAGGATAATTTTCATCTACAACAATTTGCATTAGGTGCAGCATCTTATGCAGCTTCTCCCCCTGTTGGTGTGGAAAGGAGAAACAAATAGATTAAAAGATCATGAACTGCGGTAATGCTGGCATGATTGTTCCATCATTCTCAGAAACATCCAGTGAAATCGCCATTGTTGTAAGAAGAGTTAGAAAACTTTGACTAGCAGTAGGGTTTTGAGTGGTTTCAGGTTCATGGTTTCAGTAGGAAGGTGGATACTTTGCATTTCAGAACTGATGTCTTAAGGTTTGAAACGTCAAAGGTGTAGATGTTTGTGAAATTTCAGTGGTGAAGTGTTTGAGCTTTGATCGAATGGTGAAGTGTTTTCCATCCTTTAAATACATGTAAACTAGATTCGAATTAATTGAACAATTCAAAATCTGGAAAATTTAAACACTTTAGAATTGAAATGCCGATGAATAATCAATACTTTGTAAAATACCTCTACATATTATATCTTCAAAATCAGTGCATAAGTTATAGAATATAATAACAATATAAATATCTAGACATTTCAATTTATTAAAAGAACTTAAGTAGAAGAGATCAATTGGAAGTTGTACGCATAATGGGAGCAATTCGAAAAAATAGGAAGTGAAATGAATAACTTCTCCCATGTAAGTGATCGTGTGAAATTGGTGGGAGAGAAACAAGGAATTAAAAACTGTCCAAAAGGAAGTGAAATGAATAACTTCTCCCATGTAAGTGATCGTGTGAAATTGGTGGGAGAGAAACAAGGAATTAAAAACTGCCCAAATTAAATAAAATACTGAAAATGCAATAAATATAAAAATAATGACCTGGAAATATCCAATTTAATAATTCTGAAAAATTAATCTAATATTCAGAAAATAAATAATTCGTAAAGTTAACTGAAATTCGAGTCATTTTCAATGTTGCTCATAATGTTGGCCCACATACATCTCAACACTGTTTTTACATGAATTTGCTTCATTTGTGTTGCACATATTTTTTTTTTATTTCACAATTTCACATTGATCCATCTTTTGAAAAGAGTGCATCGTAGTAGCGAACTCCGTGCACCATAGTTACTCAATGGATATATGAATAATTTGATGCAATTTTTAATCACCTTTTGAAAAGAGAACATCGTAGTAGCGAGCTCCGTGTCCCATAGTTACTCAATGATTTTTAAGCATCTAAATTGTGATCTCGTTTTGCATTTAAGAGATGTATGTCCAGAACATAAATTTCTGCAACAAATTTTTCAAGACTCAAAAAACATTTACACAGAGGAATTATTTAAAATCTAACACAGAAAAATATCCAGAAAAATTTAATAGACGATTCCATATGTTGTCTCAAATGTTCCCCCATTTGATACAACATTCAGTCAGAATTTTTCAGATAGTGCATAATCCAAGAGATTTTCAAAGGGATGAAAACCTCTTATCATCAAGGGATTTTACATATATATCAGCAAGTTGTTTCTCATTAGTAATGTATTCCAACTTCACAATCTCCTTCTCAACAAGATCTCTAATAAAATGAGGTATAATACTTATATGCTTTGTCAAAGAATATTGCACATGATTCTTAGATATATTAACAACACTAGTATAATCACAAAATATTTTATTTTCAACTTTCAAAGCTTCTTTTATATTTTCAGGCTTAATCAAGGAATTATAACACACATGGTTTACCTTGTTGTATTTGGATGACATGCATATAGGCCTTACCACATCTTCTGTGATCATACCCAACCTTCTTCTAGTTTGTACTCCAATATTCAGTTCTCCAATGATTTGGTTTGATGGATGATCTTTCGAAATTCTGGTAGATGGAGTCTTCTGTGATTCATGCAAATTTTCTGATAATTCTGATTTTTCAGAGGATGTTTGCTCAGATGCGGCCTCATCTGAAGCAACAGTTTGAGTTTGATCAGAATTCTCAGAACTCTTTGAAATTCCAACAAGGTCAGAGACATCATCTTCAATATATTGACCTGTAAGACTAGCATCATCATCAAATACCACATTTAGACATTCTTGCACAGTACATGTTCTCAAATTGTAAATTCTATAGGCTTTACTATTTCTAGAATAGCCTAAGAAGAATCCTTTATCACTTTTAGAATCAAAATTATGCAATTGATCCCTAACAGTCTGAATGTAACATATACAACCAAACACATGAAAGTATTTCAAATTTGGTTTTTTGTTATTCAGAATTTCGTAAGGAGTTTCAGTGGAATTAGTTCGAATATAGATTCTATTTGAAATATGACATGCAGTGTTTAAAGCTTCAGCCCAAAATTTTTTAGAAAGATGTTTGGATAAAATCATAAGTTTAGCCATTTCTTGAAAAGATTTATATTTCATTTCACAAATATCATTTTGTTGTGGTGTTTTATGTAAAGAAAACTCTTGCATGATACCTTTACTTTCACAAAATTCAGTAAAAGAACTATTTTCAAACTCTCTTCCCTGATTAGACTTAATTCTGCAAACTTTAGAGTTAAAAACAGTTTTGAATCTTTTATAAAGAATTTTGAAAACTGAAAAAATTCCAGATTTCTCTTTTAGAAATTCAATCCAAGTATATCTTGAGTAATCATCAACCACAACTAATGAATATCTCTTACCACCAATACTCTCAGTTTCCGTTGGACCAATAATATCCATATGTAGAAGTTCAAAACAGTGTGTTGTTGAACAATGTTCCAACATTCTGCGAGACACGTTCATCTGCTTACCTTTTTGGCATGAATCACAAACTTTGGTATTTCTTAACTGAAGTTTAGGTAAACCTGTAACAGCTCCTAATTTCATCAATTTGTGAATATGTTTATAATCAGCATGACCAAGTTTATGACAATTATTGCATGTATTTTTAGATTCAAACAAGTAATAATTGTCAACAGATCTAGTTCCAATCATAAGACAATTAAAATTTCTATCTAGAACATAGCAAGAATATTTATCAAACTTAACATGTAGATCATTATCACATAGTTGACTAATACTAATGAAATTTGTAAGTAATCCTTCAACATGTAAAATATTTGATAACTTTGGAAAACCAGGAACATTGAGTATTCCCTTACCAATAATTTTACCTTTACAACCACCTCCATAAGTAACATTTCCACCATCATATGATTTATAATTAGACAAGAATTCATGTTGACCTCTCATGTGTTTAGAACAACCACTATCAAAGTACCATATATCAGGAACACATGCTTTTGATGACATATGAACAACATTACATAACATATCAGACTTTGAAACACATTCTGTTTTCTGTAAATGTTGTTTGGAATGATGTGTCATTTTAGGCAACTTTTCAGAAGAATTCATATCTCTTTTCAGTTTAGCACAATATGGACGTTTATAACCTTTATCAGAACTGTAAAAACATGTAAAATCTTTTTCAATCTTACCAACAATAATTTATGTCTTAGCAGAAATATTAGAATCATCCATTACTTCTGCCTTAACAAACACAATAGGATTTTTATCATAAGAAGATTTAAAAGACATATCATTGTAACCAATACCTGTTCTTTTTATGTTACCAATCATTAAGACAATATCCAGCTTTGACAAATCACGGTAGAGACTTTCTCTCGAAGTACCTATCTCATCATAATTAAATTCATTAAAATAGTTCAGATTGGTAATCGAAAATAATGGATACCTAGCAAATGCTATAGCAGATGTTGGCACATCTAATGCAACATCAGAAGCAGAAGATTCTAGATCATCATCAACTTCAGTCCGTGGTTGAATCCATTCAGCCAGTATACTCCTCCATGTCCGTTCATCAAGATATTTGATGTACACAATATAGGGTCTAAGTGCAGGAGAAAACGAATATTCCATTTCAATATACACACTCTAAGCAAGATCTCTACTTAGTGTATCAAGTAGTTGGCTCTGATACCAACTGAAAGTGTGCGTGCAAGTGTATACAGAGTGTTGTCTGTAGTGTTGCCACAAACCAGACAACAATTTAGCAGCGGAAATTAAAATAACACTTTGCAAAAGAAGTATTTCAAAATTTGTGTAGATTAAAAATAATCTACACGGATCACTTATATTAATTATAATATCTGTGAAACAAATCAACAACCTCGTAAGGTTTTGAACAACTACAACTCGTATGAGTTTGATAAAGTTTACTAGAAAATATGAAACTATCTCCCTTATAGATCTAACATAAAATCCTAGTAAATTAGACAATGATTATACACACAAATATTCGGGTTTATAAGTGTGTGCAAATCTACAAGAAAGAACAAAGTATATTCCTAACTAGAAGCGTTGCGCATTCCATAGACTAGTAATCTTGTTTAGCTTTCTCTCTTGTGTCTTTTGTAATGAAGGCAGTGATCTCTATTTATAGACTTGTACACGAACTGCCTTCAATCTCCTTGATCATCTCAGCCATTGGATCAAGGTAGTTTTGGTAACCTCCCTTCACAACTCCTTAATTTTAGGAACTTGTATAATAGTGCTTAGAAACTACTCACTCCCGTGCAACTGCATGACCTGGGTGTTGCCTACATCTTCTACCTACATTTGGGACATCACTAAGCAACAAGTGTTAGATTAGAGTTAGTAAATGGAGAAAGGGAAAATTCTGATGTTGTCTTAGGTGTTGGAACATTTAGCACAACACTTGACTGAAGTGTTGGATCATTAAACTAAACACATATTCCAACATCAACATACATGATCAGGATACTGTGGATCTTCAAATCCTATAAGTTGTTCAACATATGCTTCTTCATTCAATATGTCATTTAGAAATGCAGCCTTTACATCCATTTGAGGTTTAATATCAATAAAACATGCAATAGCTAGCAATAATCTAATAGATTCTATCCTAGCAACAGGTGCAAAAGTCTCATCAAAATCAACTCCTTCAACTTGGGTGTAACCTTGTGCTACTAACCTAGCCTTGTTCCTAACAATGTTACCAGATTCATCAATTTTATTCTTGAATATCCATTTTGTTCCAATGACATTAGTATGACTAGGTCTTGGAACAAGTGTCCACGCTTCATTTCTTTCAAACTGACCAAGTTCTTCATGCATAGCATTAATCCAGTTTTCATCAGTTAAGGCTTCTTTAGCACTCTTAGGTTCAATTTCAGATAAATAGCATTCAGCATTTACAACATTACACATAGAAGACATGCATATTGTTCTTACCACATCTACCTTGTTTGATCTTACTCTTCCTCTTGTTTGCACTCCAACTGTAGCATCGCCTATGATCTGGTCAGAAGGATGACTTTTGCCTATTCTTAAAGAAGGATTCGTTTTGGGAACGTACTGATCATTCTGTGAAGTTACAACTGACTGTTCTATAGATGTTGACCCAGATGTGTTAACATTCGGTACAACATTTTCAGACTTCAGTGTGTTCTCAGAAGTGTCAGTAACCTGTGATACATCTTCTTCATCTTTGTCATCTGTAAGACCTTTATCATCATCAAACACAACATTAACAGATTCTTGAACAGTGTTAGTTCTAAGGTTATAAACTCTATAAGCTTTACTATTTCTAGAATAGCCTAAAAAGAAACCTTTATCACTTTTAGAATCAAACTTATGAAGTTGATCCCTATCATTCAGAATATAACACACACAACCAAATACATGAAAATATTTCACATTAGGTTTTCTGTTGTTCAAAATCTCATAAGGTGTTTGATTAGTGCCAGAACAAATAAAAACCCTATTAATAATATGGCATGCAGTATTCAATGCTTCTCTCCAAAATTTCTTAGCAAGACATTTGGATGTAAGCATAACTCTAGCCATTTCCTGTAAAGTTCTATTCTTTCTTTCAACAATTCCATTTTGTTGTGGAGTTTTAGGAGATGAATATTCTTGCAAGATACATTTTTTATCACATAAATCATTAAACATCTTGTTTTCAAATTCCCTACCATGATCAGTTCTAATACGGCCAACTTTCAAGTTAAACACATTTTTGAACCTCTTATAAAGAATTTTAAATGCAGCAAATGCTTCAGATTTGTCTCTCAAAGACTCTACCCAGGTATATCTAGAAAAATCATCTACCACAACTAAGGAATACTTCTTTCCTCCAATGCTTTCAGTTTCCATAGGACCCATCAAATCCATGTGCAGTAATTCAAAGCATCGATGTGTAGTACAATGTGTCAACATTTTGTGTCACATTCTTACCTGCTTACCTTTTTGGCATGGTCCACATACAGTGGTATTGTGAAACCTCAGTTTTGGAATTCCTTTTACTACATCTGCTTTGATTAGCTTTTGCATTGCTCTATAATTTGCATGACCTAATCTTTGATGCCATAACATATTTTCATCATGTTTTGACAAGTTTACACATATTTGTTCCAATAAGATAACAATTATCTGCTGACCTAGTACCAGTCATCACACAAACTTCATCTTTATTAAGAACATAACATGAATCTTTGTCAAATTTCACATGTAAATTATCATCACAAAGTTGACTAATGCCAATCAGATTTGCAAGTAAGCCATCAACATGCAAGACATTTTTAAGCTTAGGAAAACCTTCAACATTCAAATTTCCTTTACCAACAATCTTTCCTTTGGAACCACCTCCATATGTAACACTACCACTATTCAAGGTCACATAATCAGATAAGAAATCAATACGACATGCCATATGTCTAGAACAACCACTATCAAAGTACCATAAGTCAGGTAGACATGCTTTTAAGGAGGTATGAACAACATTACAGGTAGCTTTTGGTTTCCATGCAGATTTCAGAAACTGTTTACCAGGATGTGACAGTTTTTTATGCAGCATTTTCAAGTTTTTTTGTTCTTCAAACAATTTTATACAATAAGGACGAATGTGACCAACTTTGAAACAGTAATGACAGATATACTTCCTTTTAACCTTGTGAGACTCTGTTTGTGCAGATGTTGCATCAGATGTTGCTACTTTAATCATTTCAGGTTTCGTAGACGACGAGGAAGACATGTGACTGACTGCGCAATCTTTAATAAACGTTCTCCTAAAGTTTTAAGTTTTACGTAAGAAACGTATTTAGTATTATTACGACTCATGTTATCTTTAAGTTTAATTCCGTAATTAAGTATGAACTAATAGGTCAACTGATCGAACCTATTTAAACTACTAGGATGTTTGTCTACTCTTTAAAGGCTAATTTTCGTGTGTGACAACCTTATTACAAATTGTCGTATCTTCTAATGTTAAAGTATTTTGGACATCACACCACTTATATGATGATTTTAAATTTTTTAATGTTTTAGTCAAGTACACGTTTGGCTTAGAAATGTGGGTGACACACGAGTTAGGCACAAGCACGGTATCCTTTTAAAAAAAACTCGTGTATCTTTTATTGAAAAGTCTTCCGCTTGAATTTATTTAAGTCAAAAAGTGTTATTACAAACCGTAGCGCCCACCGGGATTTTTGGGGGCGTTACATTGCATGCATATAAATGAAGTTGAATGAAAATTTGACTTGTGAAGATCATAAAAATTAAAGATGAAGATCAAATTTGATAAGTATTGGAATGGATATTCTATTACTCTTGCACTCGGATGTGTTCTTGATCCAAGTGCAAAGTTGTAGTTTTTGAGCTATTGTTATGGGCAAGTTTATCCCAATAATCATCAAGAGAAGGTGGATAAAGGTGAATATATGGAAAAGTATGGTGGATTTTCAAGCTCATCTCAATTTAACTCATTAACAAATGGTACATCCCAAGGTCCTCAAGGACAAACAAGTTCGAGTGTGACAACATCATTTCCATCAAAACCATCCTTGCTTTAATGTAAGGTTTATATTAATTTTATTGAATCAACTAATTTATATGTAGAGTTTTGATATTATTAATATGTTTATGTAAATTTGTAATGGCAGGAGTTTCATAAAAGAAAAAGGCAAAAAACTTCAAATGATTGTAAATCACAACTTGATGTTTACATGGAAGAAGAATGCATTGATGGCGAAGTGAACGCCCTTAACTTTTGGAAGGTGAACAAGCATCGATTTCCTCAACTTGCAATCATGGCTTGTGACATTTTAAGCATTCCAATCACCACAGTGGCTTCCGAATCTTCATTTAGCATTGGTGGTCGTATCTTGCACAAGTATAGAAGTTGCTTACTTGGTGAAAATGTGCAAGCCCTCATATGTACTCGTAGTTGGTTGCACGGTTTTAAAAAAACTGGACCCTCTGGTATTTATAACTTAATATTTACAATTTTCATTCATTTTTTGTTATTTTCCTATTTTGATTTTCTTATTTTGTGTCTACAGATGTTCAAGAGATGGAGGAGATACACTTTTCTAAGCAAGATTCCAACATTATGATTGATGAAGATTGATGATGTTGATTTTTATTTTCTTTGAATTAAACTTTGTTATTGTGTTTTTTATTTTATTTTGACGTTGAAATTCGAACTTTGAACTTATGCGTATAATTATATTCTGGACTTGTTGTGTACATTAATAATTTAATACTATTATGCAATAATGGTTATGATCGATTGGTCGTTTATGAATAATGCATAGTTACTACTTAGTATATAGTTTTTGGATTTTTGCTAGAAATATTAAAAAAAAAAATCATGTAATGGGCTCGGCTGGCCCGCTATCCCATGATGGGCTAGGCTGGGCTACCATTTTGTAGGCCCGACCAGTTCGTGGGCTGGCCCGGCCTAGCCCATGAACAACACCTAGCCCGTTGGGCTGGGCTGGGCACTCCGAATTGCCAGCTCTATATAATAGTGTACTCATACAAAATTAATATTAATGTCAAATGTCCATTAAAATTCTCAAGATTTAACCAAAAAAATATCCAATGCATTGCAAAATAAATTTCTTAATATTGAGAAAAATATATTATAATATTAGTATGTGTGTGTCGTCCCTGTACAGTAGTAGTGGAATTAGAATACATCTTCCCTTAAATACTAATTTTGAATCTATTCTTTTCCATGTGACATCTCAATTCTTCTCCATTTCAACTTTCCTAATTTTATAGAATTTCTGATTTTTTTTTCTTTTTCTATTTTTTTTGTAACCGTTTTTTTTCTCTTTTTCTCTGCGTTAAATCATCTAATTTTAAAATTCTTTTCTTTATTTCTCTTCTTCGAACATTTTTTTTCCTGATTTACATTTTTTCATTTTTTGTGTAATTTTTTTTTTTTTTTTTTTTTACAATCTCGCTTAATACGCGTGTTTTGCACTAGTTATAACTTATATATAATATACAATCAATTAACTTTTATATATCTAATAAAATGTAATTATTAATATTAAGGTTCTAATATATATAATACTAAATTTTATATAAAATTATTTATTAAATTAACGGTGCGGTAGTTGTGTTTAATCACCTAAAATTTAAATTGCACCGTTATAGTGGTGCGGTTTCGTATAGTTATTCTAACAACGGTTTAAAACGATTTTTTAAACTAACGGTGCGGTGTGGTTCAGTCGGTTTTTAAAATTTTATAATCACCCCTACCACCACCACCACCGCCCCTTCTTCTCCATCATCTTGTTCCCTCAAGTTCTCAACCCTTCCCTTTAGTATATATATCTGTTTTTTTTTTTTTATATATATAAAGTAGAACCATCGTTGGACCGTCGTTCACCACCGCTGCTCCGCCGCGCCGCCGCCGTATCGCTGTCCCCATTTTTTAGATTTTTAAGTAGTGTTAGAGGTATCTTCAGGATTTTAGTTGGGATCAACGGGTAGATCCTCCCTGACGGAGCCACGGTGGCCGATCGAGTGAGTCATTTGTTGATCTCGTTTTATTTTGTGCTTTTACTTTATTGCATGGTGTTTTTATTTGTTCCTTTTTTTAGATCTTGTTGTTTTTTTACTTTCCCCGGCTGTTATGAGTTTATCCCTCGGTTACGTGTATCTTATCCTACCCATGGTGGTTTTTGTTAAGCTTGATGGGACTAGTTATCATTGGGTTTGAGTATCGATGATTTGGGAGGTTGTAGCGTGAGTCATAGTGTGTGACAATTTGTTCTTCTTTAAAGCAGGTTTTACTATCTTATTAGATCGAGGTACTTCAATGATTGCTAGCTTATGTTTATTTTAAAAATGAAATATATTTTTATTATTATTTTAAAATTTTCATCTCAAAACTATAATAATTAAAAAAAATGTCTGAAGGAAGTCTTAAAAGGTTTAATATTTATCTCTTTGCAAAAATTGGCTAGACAATCATCGGTTGATCTATTATTTTTTTGCAAACCTAAGTTCACATTGTCACAAAAAACAGTTAATGTGGCACTTTCTAAGCTATAATCATTAAACATCTTACTCAACCATAGGAGTTGTGTACAACAACTGCCTGCAGCAATGTATTCGGATTCGGCCGTAGATTGTGAGACACAATTTTGCTTCTTGCTATGCCATGACACAAGATTGTTTCCCATGTAGAAACATCCTCCACTCGTGCTTTTCCTATCATCTATATCTCCTGCCCAGTCTGCATCACTATATCCAACTAGTGTACTACTTGTATCCTTTGTGTACCAAATCCCAAGTTCACTTGTACCTACAATATATCTTATGATTCTCTTCACTGCATTTAGGTGAGATTCCTTAGGGTTCGATTGGTACCTTGCACAAACACAAACACTGTACATAATATCTGGTCGACTAGAGGTTAAGTAAAGCAAACTTCCTATCATAGATCTGTACAATGTTGGATCAACATCTTTTCCAGCATTGTCTTTACATAGTTTTAAAGTAGATCCCATAGGAGTTTTCATGCTTTTTGAATTTTCAAGACCAAACCTTTTAACCAAGTTCTTAGCGTTCTTACCTTGTGAGAAGAATATTCCATCCTTGCACTGCTTGATTTGAAGACCTAGAAAATAATTCAAGTCTCCAACCATACTCATTTCAAATGTTGCAGTCATTGCTTTAACAAATTGGTTTAACATATTATCACAAGTTGAACCAAAAACAATGTCATCAACATAAATTTGTGCAATTAATATATCTTCTCCAGATTGCTTAATGAACAAGGTTCTATCGGCTTCTCCTCTAATAAAACCAAATTCCAAAAGAAAGTCAGTAAGTCTACCATACCATGCTCTAGGAGCTTGTTTAAGACCATACAAAGCTTTCTTAAGGTTATATACATGATCAGGGTATTGTGGATTTTCAAATCCTTTAGGCTGTTCAACATATGCTTCTTCATTCAATATTCCATTAAGAAATGCAGCTTTTACATCCATTTGATGAAGTTTAATATCAATAAAACTTGCAATTGCTAGCAATAATCTAATAGACTCAATCCTAGCAACTGGTGCAAAAGTTTCATCATAATCAATACCTTCAACTTGTGTGTAACCTTGTGCAACTAATCTTGCTTTGTTCCTAACAATGTTACCAGACTCATCAGTTTTATTCTTATAAATCCACTTAGTTCAAATGACATTAGTGTTGTCAGGTCTTGGAACTAGTGTCCAGACTTCATTTCTTTCAAACTGATTAAGTTCTTCATGCATAGCATTAATCCAATTTTCATCAGTTAAAGCTTCATTAACATTTTTAGGTTCAATTTCAGAATAATAGCACTCTGCATTCACTACATTACATATAGAAGACATGCATAATGTTCTTACCACATCTACCTTATTGGCTCTTACTTTGCCTCTTGTCTGCACTCCAACTGTAGCATCACCTATGATCTGGTTCGATGGATGACTTTTATCAATCCTTGAAGAAATATTCCTTTTGGGAACATACTGATTATTCTGTGTAGGTTCTGTTGAACTTTCTGTCGATGTTGTTCCAGATGTTGTAACATTCGGAGCAACATTTTCAGTTTTCAGTGAATCTCCAGATTTTTCAGTAACCTCTGAAACATCTTCTTCTTCATTTCCATCTGTAAGACCTTTATCATCATCAAACACAACATTAACAAATTCTTGAACAGTGTTAGTCCTAAGGTTATAGATTCTATATGCTTTACTATTTCTAGAATAGCCTAAGAAGAAACCTTTATCACTTTTAGAATCAAACTTATGGAGTTGATCCCTATCATTCAGAATATAACACACACAACCAAATACATGAAAGTACTTCAAATTTGGTTTTCTGTTGTTCAAAATCTCATAAGGTGTTTGCTTAAAACCAGATCGAATATAAACCCTATTAGTGATATGACATGCTGTATTCAATGCTTCAGCCCAAAATCTTTTAGCAAGACTTTTGGAAGTAAGCATGACTCTTGCCATTTCCTGTAGAGTTCTATTCTTTCTTTCGGCAATCCCATTTTGTTGTGGAGTTTTAGGAGATGAAAATTCTTGCATTATACCTTTCTTTTCACAAAAATCTGTAAACATGCTATTTTCAAATTCTCTACCATGATCAGTTCTAATCTTGCTAACTTTCAAGTTAAACACATTTTTGAACCTTTTGTAAAGAACTTTAAAAGCATTAAATGTTTCAGATTTGTCTCTTAAGAATTCTATCCAAGTAAATCTAGAGTAATCATCTACCACAACAAGTGAATACCTTTTTCCTCCAATGCTTTCAGTTTCCATAGGACCCATCAAATCCATGTGCAGCAACTCAAAACAACGATGTGTCAAACAATGTGACAGCATTTTGTGCGACACTCTTACCTGCTTACCTTTCTGGCATGGTTCACATATAGTGATTTTGTCAAACTTCAAGTTTGGTAATCCATTAACAGCTTCAGCATTGACCAGCTTCTTTAATGATCTATAATTCGCATGACCCAATCTTTGATGCCATAAGACATTTTCATTATGTTTTGACAAATTACATACATTGTTTGTTCCAATAAGATAACAATTATCTGCTGACCTAGTACCAGTCATTAAACATTCATCATCTTTATCAAGAACATAACATGAATCTTTGTCAAATTTTACATGCAAATTATCATCACACAATTGACTTATACTAATCAAATTAGCAAGCAAGCCATCAACATGCAAGACATTCTTAAGCTTAGGAAAAACTTTAACATTTAAAGTTCCTTTTCCAATGATTTTTCCTTTTGAACCTCCACCATATGTAACATATCCACCATTTACAGTAGCATAATCAGATGAGTAGTCAATTTGTCCTGTCATATGTCTAGAACAACCACTATCAAAATACCATAGACCAGGTAAACATGCTTTCAAAGAAGTGTGGACTGCATTACAGGTAACATCAGATTTCTTTTTCCAAGTAGATTTTGAGAAATGTTTCTTCGAATGTGACAACTTTTTAGGTAACAATTTCTCATCAGCAAAGTCTTTCTTCATTTTCAAACAGTAAGGACGAATATGACCTAATTTAGAGCAATAGTGGCAAACAAATAACTTTTTAAAAGTTTTAGCCTTGTGAGGTTTTGTTTGTGCTGATGCTTCAACATATGTTTTAGCATTAGCCTTCACAAACTTCACTGGATTTGCAAAACTTTTAGAGATAGATGCAGTTTCACCATCATAACCTAAACCATGATTGTTAGATTTACCAAATACCAAAACATCATTCATATCAGAAGCACTCTTTTCGTATTTTCTGAAACTCAAGGTAGAACTTTTCAATTCTTCCTTTAATTTGCAGAGTTCTAAATCTCTTCTAGTAAGAATAACTTCTAGTTTGGTGATTGTTCCTTTCAGATCCTCATTCTCTTTATTCAAAGAATCAAGAGTGAGTTTCTGAGAGTTCAAATCCTCCAATAACTTCTGGTATTTCGAATCTTCTGTCCTTATTCCTGTATCATCAACAAAACCATTAAAACAGTTCAAATCTGGGTGATTTTGACTTGATGTTGTTTCTGATGTTATAACATCCAATTCAACATCTGAGTTTGTTTCATCTAGATCATCATCTAAAGAGTCATCATAATCAACCTGAGTATGAAAAGCAAATTCAATTTCTTTTGATTTAACTTTTTCATCATCTGAATCATCACTTAAGGTAGCACTAAAATTCAGTTTTTGCTTGAGTCTAGTATTGGCACATTCATTTGCATAATGGCCATAACCAGAACATGCATTGCATTGAACTGATTTTCTATATTCAGGATCATACCTTGGTTTACCTTCACTTTGTGATATTCTTGGTGGAAATTGACTCCTTCTCTTCTCTGGTTGTGGTGTTGATGTGTTGATCTGGATCTTTGGCTGAATATTCCCTTTGGACCTGTTCATTGTTTTCTTCAAAAACTTGTTAAAATGCTTAGTGAGAAAGGCCATGTGGTCTGGATTATCATAACATAGATCCATCACATCATCATCTGAATCGACTTCAGTGATAATAGGCTGTATTTCAGCACTTTGTGATGTCTCTCCTTTAAAAACAACCACCTTTTTATCATCTTTATTTTCATCAAATTGAGTAGTGTTCATCTCATAAGTTTTAAGAATACTTACTAGCTCATTTTGACTCAATTTATCAGTATCTTTAGCCTCTTCTATAGCACATATTTTTGCATCAAATTTTTTAGGAACTGAACGCAAAATTTTATGAACTACTCTCACATTCGAAATAGGATCACCAAGAGAATGTGATTCATTGACAATCTCACTTAAACGTTCATTATAAGATGATATGGTCTCATCTTCCCTCATTCGGAGATTTTCAAATTTAGTCCCTAGCATTCGAAGTTTTGTTCCTCGAACACTATCCGAACCTTCACAATGCTCTTGTAATCTATCCCAAGCTTCTTTAGAAGTTAAACAATTAGAAACAATTTTGAACATAGAAACATCAACAGAAGTAAAAATAGCATTTAAAGCTTTAGAATTAAACCCTGCTGTTGTTATCTCGTCAGCCGTCCAATCAACTTCCTTCTTGAGTTGAACTTCATTGTCTTCATCTACTGGAGTTTTTGGTGCATCCCAACCTGTAAGTACTGTCCTCCATGCACGTTCATCAATAGACTTGATATACATGCGCATCTTAGGTTTCCAATATGCATAGTTTGTACCATCTAAAACTGGTGGCCTAAGTGCTGTAGAGATGTGATGTGTTTCCATTTTTGCAAAGACACAATAAATACTGAAACACACTAATTAAAAACAAGGATCTAAACCTAGTGTCGTCAGGTATCAGCTCTGATACCAACTGAAAGTGTGCGTGTTAAGTAAAACAAGACTGATGCTACACTCAATGTTAGAACACTCAATGTAACACTGACTCGATTACAGAATATCAGAATACGAATAGCGGAAGACTTGAAAGTATGAAAACACAAAGACACAGAATTAACTTTTTAACATAGATTTTAATTTAAAATCTATGCGAGCCTTATGGCGAAACTTTCACTAATAATTATGTGAATACAAATGGTGTGTGAACAAATATTCACAACGGAAATAAGACTTGATAACCTATCGAGTCTAAAGATGGCTTAAGTGTAAAACTTACACTACCAAAAACTAATCTAACTCTATGATCTATCTATCAAAGATGTGTAGAGAAGTTTATGTTGTACAGGAAGTTTGGATTCTTCGGCACAACGACAAGAACATGCCAATGACAATTAATTCCTAACAGGATGAACACTAGTTTAGTAATTAAAGAATGGCACTTCGATTGATGGATGATGACCACGGCTCTGCTGTATTTATATGCGTGAATAAGCATTCTAGAACCTTCATCCATGATCTCCTAAATTTTAGGATCTTATCCTTTCTTCTTTCCAACTGCCTTCTAGGATCTTCCAGCCAGTTCTGGACGTTTCTCAAGGGCAACCGCATGATCTACACACTTCTGCAAGCTTCCAGATCCTTCCAGTCTGGAACTGTGTAGAATGTTCTAGATCTTCAACCTGCGATGTTACAACATCCAAAGCAGCATTAGCCAGAAAACAGAATTTAGACTTAGGAAAAATAAGAAAGGTCGAATTATGATGTTGCAGCCTCGTGTGATAACATCTTCGATAACATCACCAAGTCTTCAACATCAACAATTATATATATATATATATATATATTAAATAGATCGGCCTGTTGGGTTTGAAAGGTCTACGAAAAACCTCAATCCCGACCTATTTAATTAAATAGACTTTTGAAATTTTTTTAGCCCAACTTATTTATTAAACGATTCAAGCCAAACTTTAATAGACCGTGTTGTAGGCCCCTGTTAGGTAGTTTGGCCCATTTCCACCCTTATGTACAACAATATGCAACACAACACAAGAGGTACGATATAATATGATGATCAAAGGAAAATTAAATAGATAGCTTTGTTAGGTTTATTAAGATGTGATATAGAGTAGCAGCACCGCCGCTACCCCCGCCTCTTGTCCTCCATCATATTGTTCCCTCACATTCTCAACCATTCTCTTTAGTAGTTAGATCTATAACATATGTAGATCTGTTAATTTTTTTTTATATAAAGTAGCACCACCGTCGGACCGTGGTTCACAACCGCTGCTCTGCACGATATGGAGATGTCAGGTTTAGGTTTAATGGGAGTTGAAAAGGATGCTAGTAATGAAAAATCAGAGGGAGGGGATGGTGAGTGTGAGATAATAGATATTGTGAGTGCACCATCAAAAGAGGGAGAAGAGTATGAAATATTGGGTGAAGCCCAACATGAAAGTCAGGTTATTCTTCAAGTCAAATCTGAACTTGATGAATCCCTTGGTGAAAGGAGGCCTAGCTTTCCTGAGTTTGAGTGTTTATTTGATGAAAATGAAGAAAAGAATATAGTTGAAAATGAGAGTAAGGTTGCTGATGTATCAGAACCTTTGGGAGAAGGAAAGAAAGATGGGGATGAGGGCGTTTTACCTAACCCCTTCAGTTTTGCAGATGTTGAGGCATTCACCTTAGATCAAATCTTTGAATCAGACACTTTGACTGATATTCCAGTTAACACTGATGTTGATATATAGGCCATTTCAGCAAACATGGCTACCTTGTACAAAATCTTCTTTGAACAAGCCAATGCTACTGAAGAGGGACTGAAAATTGCTTCAGAACTGCTACATCCATTGAAACACAGTCAGGCAAGTTGGACACTTTGGTCAGAGAAGTTGGGAAAGTTCATGTTGAAACTTTTGAAGCCTTGGATGGACATGGCAATACTCTTGCCTCAGTAGAGATGAGGCTAACAGGGCCAGAAGAAGTGATTTTGCCAACTTTGGATGTCAGGATCAGTGGAGTTGAAACTGGACTGCAAACAGTTTCCACTAAAGTCACCAAAGCCAAGGAAGAGATGTCCAAGTTCACCAAAGTTGTTAAGAAGGAGCAAAAAAGCTTGGTGAAAAGCTACCAACACAATGTCTTAGCTCTGAAAAGAACAATCAAAGATGCTTGAAAACAAATGACTGCAGCACAGAGAAAGAAGGCAGAGGAGTTGAGGGTTGCAATGGTCAAAGAAGCAGTTGAAAGGTTCACCACTGAACTTATGACCAAAGTCTTTGACAGAGTTGTGAGCAACCTCACTGAAATGCTGCAAGCTAGGTTGGATCAGTCCTTGAAAAGCACCTTGGATACCATAATTGCCCAGAAGATGAAGCCAGTCCATGCTTTCTTAAGCATGAGTGATGGTAAGATGCAAAACATACATGATGAAAATGTATATCTTCTTGAGGAAATCAAGTCCCTCAACCTAGAACATGCCCAATTGTCTGTTACCATAAGTGATCTCAAGCCCCAGTGTTTTGATTATGCCAAAAAGGGGGAAAGAGCTAGAGCAAGGGCCAGAGGTGACTTGAAGATTGGTGATTCTGAAAAAGGCAAGGACAGGATAACTGAAGAAGAAGAAGAGCAAGGAAAAGGTAAGAAGCCAATGAGAATTGAAGATCTTACTTAGGAGGACCAAATTCAGATTGAAATGAGGAAATCAATGGCCTCAATTCTTGAAGATCAGGTCAGATGGGAACAGAGACCTAAAGGAGAGTCAGCTGAATTGGATCCTAAGGAGAAGAACATTCCAGTGAGGGGGGAGGTTTCTAAAGCAAGAGGAAAGCATAAACCTTCACCTAATTCCCAACAAGCCTGACATTGCCTGCTGAATTTCAGACATATGAAGAACCTCAAGTAAAGAAAGCAAAGAAGGCAGTCAAATTGCCTGAAATTCAAAAATAAGAAGAAGAAGAAGAGAAATAAGATATTGAAGAAGAAGTCCTATTTAACCAGCCTGAAGCAAGAAAACCCATTCTTTCTGATGATCCATCAAAATTATTTAAAGAGGGTTTTGGCAAAGATCCTGAAACCGAAGAGAAGTTGGTTCTCCAAAGAGCTAAGAAAATGATGGAGTAATTGGTGGAGGCCAACAAGGCAAGGGATCTGAGGTGAGAAAAGTTCAAGGCTCCTCCTAGAAGAAGGGCTTCTTACAGAAAGCTTAAGCCGTAAATGTTGCAGAGATGGGATACTCAATATCCACATCATGATAAGTGGGTACCAATTCAACTGAATGACCAATGGGAAGAAGCCAAAAGAAGATTTGTCTATGATTTCTATGTCATAGGCAAATGGTTTGATGAGAATGTTGAAGAGATCTTTTCCCAGTTCATGTTTGACAACTACATAGAGTTGTATCAGAAGCTGTTTGCAGCAGCTGACATTGCAAGGGTGGAGTTCAAGGCACCTGGTCCCATTGTGTACATTCCTCCCAAGTTCAGTGGGAACTTAATTGATGAACAAAAGATACTTGTGGAATTCATTTCCATTATGAAAATGGAAAAGCTGAAGATTGGACCCAAGGGGACAAACAAAGAGATTTGGGAGTTGAAGAAGAGAGCGTGGGCTCAATATAGCATTGCCCCACAAGATGATGGATCCCTATGAGGATAAGTGTTCTCCCCCTCTACCCCTTTTTATCATGTTGTTTATCCTTATTCTACTAAGATTAATTAGGCCTTTTCAATTTTCTAAACTGTAATCCATAAATCATATATAGGAAAAGGAAAACTCTTTTTTTATCAAGAGATAACACCTTATTATTTCAACTAACCTGACATAACCTGTGGTACTTGAATTATTATTGTGCTAACATTTCATTTA
The DNA here is from genome assembly GCA_963675135.1 of Galeopsis tetrahit. Taxonomy (NCBI): domain Eukaryota; kingdom Viridiplantae; phylum Streptophyta; class Magnoliopsida; order Lamiales; family Lamiaceae; genus Galeopsis; species Galeopsis tetrahit. The sequence goes on along the minus strand of OY776121.1, from coordinate 18,308,089 downwards.
AGGGAGTTTGATCAACTCATCTTCTTTGAAGACAAGTTTAGTATAAGTCAAGTCACCTCTGTATATAGGTTTTGGCATCATCAAAAAGGGGGAAATTGTTGGGAAATGAATTGATTTGGATTAAAATACCAAAACCCCTGATTGATGATGGTCAGTTTAGTTGAGATGGAAATTCAGTCTAGTTGTCTCAGGATAGTTGAGACATGTTAGAAATTTCTCTAAGTCAAGAATCTCAGGAATGTTGAGATCTTAGTTTCAGGTTAGTTGTCCAAGATGGAATGTTAGGCAGCTTAAGAAGTTTTATCTTAGGTAGCTCAAAGTAGTTGATCACTTGAAGACAAGTTGCCTGAAGTGGACAACATGTCTGAACGCTCAAGAACTGAACAAGTAATCTGATCCTTTGAAGACAGAAGTGATAAGTGTTGGTTTAGATCAAATGATTGTCTAGAAAAACTGAAGATCAAAAGCATTGAATGCAACTACTTCAAAGAGACAACATTGATGAAGAGTTATGAAGTATTAAAGCCATCAAGCCTGAACAAACATTGAAGAGTTATAAGCAATAAAGACTGAAGTGTTGACTTGAATGCACTAAAGAACATTCTATCTACAGCAAAAATGTTCAGAGAATTTGTTTCATCTAACCGTTGGGAAAAGTACAAATTCTGACACAATCAATCTTGGAAAATGTGCAAGCTTAGTGACTGACACAAGTTTGTACAACCACAATTTTCAGAAGTCAACGCCAAGCATTCAAGCAACCATTGAAGAACCTTCTATACATAGTGGATAATAGAAGAGAGCTCAAGTAGTCGTTTCAATGGAGCTGCAAATAGACAATTTGAATGCCTATCTCTCCAACAGATAAATGTTCAAATTGCTCTATAAATACAGAAGTGATTCAAGGAAACCATAGCCAACAATCTGCTATCAAACTACAATCAAGAAATCACAAGGAAACTCAAGCTATCAATCTTTCTAAGCAGAATCCCAAGTTTCCTGATCACTTCTAGCTAAGCTCACTTTGTAAAATCCCAAGCTTAGCAAAGAGATATCCTATCCTTTTACACTGCTCTTATTGTAAAGGATATCTCACTTAGTTGGAACCAAACCTCAAACCCCTACCTCTTTGAAGAAGTAGAGTTTGTTGAAGGAAGTGAGGAGTTAAGAGTTGTTAAGAGAAAACACAGCTTTGACTCAGAAGAGTTGAGTACTAGGACTCTGAATTCCTAGGGATCAAAGCACTAAGGATAGTGTTGTTGATCAGTGCACCTTGGTACTATAAAACAAGTTAATTCCAGGTGTTAAGGAATTGTCCTGTTAAATAAGGAAAAGTGGATGTAGGAGCTTGAGTCTCTGAACCACTATAATTGTTGTGTCATTTACTTACTGCATTGCTCTTACTTGATCATATTCACACATTGCACTCAAAGCTTTATTGAAAAGACTTATATCATAAAAGTTGAGAAAAATTGTTCTGGACAATTTGGGTCCGCAGTCTTTGGAGTTATGGAGAGCGAGATTTGTCAACAATTTGGGCAATTTGGGCTCTTTGGAACAAGGTGGTTTTTGATGGGGTCTCCCCCTCAGTTAGACGATGTATGGCGCAGATCTTTGCTGGTATTAGTGAAGCCAATAACATCTCTCGGGGTTATGTAAACGGTTCAGTTCGAGATCTCTTGATTGCTAGGTCTCTTGGTGTTTTGGGCAGGCACAAGCCGGCTCGACAGGGTTTTTCTGTTACATGGATCCCTCTGGATCCGGACTGGTACAAGATCAACACAGATGGCAGTGAAACATCCTCTCTAAGTAGTATGCATGCAAGGGCGGTGTTTAGGAACTCCATGGGGTTCTTTGTTGCGGCTATTGCCCAAGAGGTTGGTTGGAGCATTCCTTTTGAGGTGGAGTTAGCAACAACTCTCACTGCTATTCAGTATGCCCATGCCCAAGGCTGGCGGTTCTTATGGATCGAGTCGGACTCTAGTGTGACAATTATCACTTTGATGAGCTCTAAGCCTATTGTCCCTTGGCGTCTATAGGGTCTCTAGAGTCAAGTTCATCCTCTTACCACAAACATGCTGTAGGTCCCTAAGTTGAGTTAATATCGAGGGAAGCTAAAGAAAATGTCTAGAGGGGGGTGAATAGACTTTTCTAAAATCTTTCGATATATCAGAATTACAATGTGCGGAATACGAAATTATCAATGAGCCCAATTAAAGATTATACTCAACTTATTTCGAGAACTCTGTTTTATGTATACTCAACTAGTCTTGTTCAGTTATGTATGTTTAACAGGTAAACAATCAATCAATTAAAACAAACAAAACAGTAAAGTAAATCAAACACGAGATTTTATAGTGGTTCGACAACTTGTCTACATCCACTCTCACAAACCCAGTTGTGAAGTTCTTATTAACTCGTCCAATGGAGTAATATGTTCTTGTAGCTTTAAGTCCCAAGAAATAAGACTTAGATCTTCTCGATTATATCTCCAGATATATCTTCGATCTTACTAGCTATTTTACAAGTAACTAGCAACTTGAAACAGTAAACGAAAATAAAACTTCTCTTTGTTCAGTAGTAGCCTTCTTCGATCTTCACTTGTCTTGTGTAGCTTCACTTTCTGAACTTCAAACTCTGAGAGTAATTTCTTCACTTGAATCTTCAATAATGCTTGCAGTAACAATATTTCAGTAGTCTTTAACCAATGAATACCTTGAGGTATTTATAGACTTCTAATTCCAAGAACTTTCAGTTGTGTAACAACCTTTCTTAAAAACTAACTTGTAACTGATTCCTCATATCCTTAACGCGTTTCTTCAGTTAATTAGTTATTCCTTAACTAATTCTTCAATCTTTATCTTCAACACGCTTTTGTAACTAACTTCAAGTTGACCTGTCTTGTTTAAGTCGCGCACCTGTCTTGTCCAGTAGTAGTAGACTGTGTCTTCTACTTGTCTTGTGTAGTAGACTTCTTCAGATTACAACATAGAACTAATCTAGTCCTATCCTCTAATCCTAACAAGACTATTACATTACTTTAAGCTCTTGTTTACAAAGCTTAGTCAACTTAAAAAACTATACAAAGAATCTATCTATTACATTTAAAATCATGAGCTCTAATACAATAATTATTCATAGCTCAATAACAATCTAACATATACGAATAACAAATATGAAGTACTTATAAATCGCACTTATCTTTCAATAATACTTGTCTTTTAAAACTAGTACTTGTCTTGTGAACTCTACTGGTCTTGTACAAGATGACTTCAACTTAACTAGACTAGATCAGTCAACACTTAGAAAATATTCAAGTCTTCTTTTGGCTTATCAAAACTTCATCTTTTATCATCATTTAGGACTTGTTCTAGGATTCATATCCCAACAATTTCCCCCTTTTTGATGAAGCCAAAACTACTTGAATCTTTTCATAATAGTAGACTAATTAAGTAGTTATCTTGTCTTAAACATCAAAATAGTACTTATCTTTTCATTCATTTCGAAACAAGATCAGTAGATATTACAAATACTTAATCAAAATAAAAATAAAAACTAAGTACCAGAGCAACAAAAAACTAATCTGATACAATACCTTCTTAAGAACTTGGAACACCAAAAGCATCTAGTAGCCTTTTGTGAATGACAGTCATGTGTTCTTCAGTCTCGATCTTCTCCTTATCCAGTAAGTCTTCTTCAAACTTCTTTATATGATTGTAATCGATCCTCTTTCCAGAACCTAACATAGGAGTAATCCATTTAGGAAAAATAGGAACAAGAATATTAAAACTTACCGCAGTTGCAATCCTCATGATCAAGTTCCATAGATTCCGATCTTGAGTTTCCATGAACTTGTCAAAAATCGCGTATAACTCTTCTTTGCTCTCTGGATCTCCAAACTTGCGAATAATCCAGTGATCCAACTCCCACTTTAGCTTGACTTTGAACCATGCATCTTTATGTTCATCATCAATGAAATTATCAATGTAGGCATCTTCAACTTGATCTGGATCAGTCTTCAACTTCAGCAACATTTTGATATGCTTTCCTAACAATTTCTTGTTAGCATAACGATCTTCATCCAGCTTTTGCTTCTTATGAAGAGCTTCAACCTCTTCATCACCAATATCAGCTAGAATATCTCCTAACTGTTCTTTCTTCTTCTCTAGAACAAGTTTCCTCTTGACTTGTCTAGTCTGAGTTTCAACTTCAGGAGATGCAATACTTTTTCCTTTTAGCAGTCTTTTCTGTTCTTCAGCTTGTTCAAGATCTGCCTTCTTAACTAGCCTTCCTCTCTTGGGATACCTTAACTCTTCTATCGCAGTCGCAGCAGCCTTAACTTCCGGTTCTGCACTTGACTTTTCTTCAACTCTACTTGTCTCTTCCCCCTTTTTGGCTTCATCACTTGCCTTAAGAGTAAATAGACTAGTGAATCGAGTCATTTCTTCTTTCAGTGCTTCCTTCATAGCTTCAGCCGTGAGCTCTATCTGTCTTTGATGCGTCTGATCACGACTCATCTTGTCTAGTCGATCAACAGTAGACTCCAGATTCTTTGAATTAATAGCCAACTCGTCCTTGAAGTGAACAGCTGTCTGACGCAGTAAGGTATTTTGCTTAGTCAGCTCAGTGAGAATAGCTTGAGAACGCACCAACTGATCCTGTGCTTCTCGTCTTTGTTCATCAGCTATTTCAATTTTCACACGGTATAGCCTCTCCATCTTGCTGGATTCTTCAGCTAATGTCCTAGCAAATGAAATAGATCTTGTCTCAGAAAATTCAACTTGCTTCTGAAGAAAACGTTCAACTTCCGCATATAACTCAGCTCGGAAAGTTGAGTCCATTTTGTTGACCTCTCCAACAATCAATTCTCTCGCGGATTCAACAAGTGATTGGTTTTGCTCAACTAGCACGTCCTTAACCTTTGAATTTAAGAACTCATCAACAGCAGAGTGAACAGCATCTCTCAAGTCCGACTTTAACTCTGTAAGATATCCTTCAGAGAAACCTTGAGTAGACGACTGAACTTCAGTAACAACCTCTTCTTGAACTTTCTCACTAAGTTCATCTTCTGTAAACATCACAGCATCCATGAACTCATCATCTTCAACTCCAAAGTGGAAAGAGTCCACATCATCAGAGTTTTCAGACTCATCTTCTGACTGATCTGACGTTTGAATGCCAGCTTCAACAGTTACAGCTCTCAACTCTTCTTCCGGTAGATCAGTCTGAATACCAATATCAAACATGTGTGATGCAGGCAATACATCATCTGGTACATTTAGCATTTATTTTACCAGGGCTGTAAGAACATGAGGTGGGAGAAGTTCTGAATAATCTTGAACTCCACTATTCTCCCTTTGCTCCATCTCCCAATCCATAAAATTGGAGATACCACCCATGCCTTGTATGACTTCAAATAGATCATCAGTAGAAGATTTCTTCAATGCAACCCATGTGCATATTCTAATGAGTTTCTCATACTGTTCTGATGAGGTGTCTATCTCAATAGACGAGAGCCCCTTCTTCAGATTGTGGCTTACTTTAGCACGAACCCTCTTCTCCCTTAAGCACATCGGATAGTAAACAAGGGATTCAAATCTAACATCAGACGGGGTCTGAGCAGGTGGGGTCCCTGTCTCAGTTGTTGCAGTGGCAACTGGTGTCTTGTCTGAAGTAGATGGGTTGAGGGGTTCAACATATTCTGTTGAGGTAATAGGAATTTGGATGGTGGTTTCTTGGGGCTTTAATGTGGCTTGGTTTGGTTCGACAGTTGTAGAAGTATCAACTGTATCAAATATGGTAGTGTGTGGGGTTATGTTGGCTCGAAGTGGTTGTACTGCCAACACTGATGAGGTTTTGGGTACAGGTTTGGCACGAGATCGGAGTGATCTGGCCTTGGTTTTAACGGGGAGAGAGAGAGGAATTGACAAAGCTCGAGAAGAAGTACCAACCTTTTCTTCAGTCGACTTGTCTGGTGAAGGACTCGACTCGACTCTCACCAGTCGATACACTTGCAACTCTTCCTCTTTCGTCTCAGGCTCCTTTTCTGAGTGAGTCTCTTCTGAATCTCCTGCAGCCTCAATCATTGCCTCCTCTTCCACATACTGAACTAGTCTTCTACTAGTTCCAGCCTCAACTTCTTCAGAACCTTCACTGCCCGACTCGTCTTCTCCAGAACTAGACGAGGCAGCTTCAATCATGGCATCATCAGGATTGATCTGGACTTGTCTGGTGGCAGCCGATCTAGCAGCAGCTTGCTTAGCCAGAGCCTCCTTCTTCAAATAATGCTTTAGAGGATGAAAAGATTTGCCTTTACTCCAACTAGTCTTGTTCGGCAACAAGATGGGTAGGATGATGCTCAACTTGTTTTCGAAACTTACATTTGCAGACACAACCCAGTTCACTGTACTGGTGTCAACTTGCACATACTTCTTGTAATACATCAATCTGTCCAAAAAGAGTTTAGACCAGTTTCCTTCAGTGATTCCATCATGAATCACAGCCATAACTCTTGCTTTCTGGGGCGTCACAGAGTCAAAACTCCCAGTGACTCCTAGCAACATTTTTGATGCGATATCAAGAAGAGTCTTGTATTTGTTAAGTAGCTGCTTCTTCTTGACCACAGGAACTTTTCCATCGCTTTTCAATTTCAGCTGTTTTCCACAGAAAATACTCAAATACTTTAACTCTCTACCTTCAGCATATCTTTCGATATCTATCGATCCGGATGGCAATTTCAGTGATTCTGTTAAAACTTCACGAGTGATTTCCACTCTCCTTCTTCCAACAAAGGCTTCAATCGAGTCGCCTTGTCGAGTGGCAGTAGCATAAAACTCTAACACCTCTTCCTCCAGCACAACTTCAGGAAATGCCTCCAAATAGGGTCTCAAACCGCATCTGAAGCATTTTATCAAAATTTCTTTGTTGTCTTCAGTGTGATTCCCTTTGAAAAACACCGATCCTTCTACATGCACTCTTCCTTCGGTGATGTACTTACCGAGATCAAACCTAGCTTGCATGTTAGTATGAGCATCAAATATCGAAACGATCGACATAGTAGAATGATTAAGAAAATTAAGAGATTTCGAATGATTTTGAGTGCTTGAGAAGTTATGAGAATTAAGAGATAAGAACTTGTGATCAGTTATGAACGAGCAGTATGGGTTTTGTTAAACCTTGAATGTTGAAATCAATGGTTGAGATTGAAAGATTTAATCCAATGGACACATATGAAAGTCTTTTGAAATTCAGTTTGGCGGAATCGAGAATATTACGTGATTTAGTATCGTAACATTTGAAATCCGTCTTTTCTATTGGTAGATAAATGGGGTGTACATATCTGACCTAGTATAGTAGAGTTTTGGCGCGAATTGGGTATATACACCTCATTAAAAGGAGTGTATAAATCCAATTCTAGGTTTTTCAAAATTTCATTAATCAAATTTCATTTATACCCTTAATTCGAATTGATTAAACACTTGGAGTATGTTAATCATGAGTACACTTATCTTGTCTGTTCGAGTCTATTCAGAACAGACGAGTAGACTTAAACGCACAAGACGAGTTCCTCCTTCGACTATGCTTGTCTACTTTGAACATCAAATGACTATTTGAACCTGTCTTTTCTCGCACTATGGATTAGATGTAATACAGGTAGTCGAGTAGAATAATTAGAATGAATATCAATTTAAGTCAATGATCAAGGTTCAAACAAGATGACTGTTACCAAACTAAAGAGTCAACATAAGGATCTTTAAGAAATCAAAGATTCCCCCTTAAATGTTTATTCCCTTAGTATTACCCTCAGCTTTACCAGCTTCCTCATCGGGTTGTTTGGTCAACTTGTCTGACCTTGTATACCTGTCTGTTGGGTGAGTAGACGAGTGCTCTGCTCTGTTGTGGTAACTTGTCTGTTTCTCCTTTCTTCTTAGGACTGTACCTGTCTGGTTAGTACATTTCTACATACTAGTAGGATCAAGATCAATTAGTCCTAGACTAATGCATAATTCACGAAATCGGGCCTCAGCTAATGGTTTTGTGAAAATATCAGCTCTTTGAAAATCAGTGTGAATCTTTTCCATGCGAATATCCTTCTTTTCTACATGATCACGTATGAAATGATGTTTCACATCGACGTGCTTACAACGTGTGTGCAGAACAGGATTTTGTGTAATGGCAATAGCACTATTACTATCACAGAAAATAGGAACATTTGATTCACAAATATTATAATCTCTAAGCTGTTGAATAAGCCATAATAATTGACTACAACAACTACCAGCAGCCATGTACTCGGCTTCAGTAGTAGAGGTAGCAACACTTGTCTGCTTTTTCGAAAACCATGAAATGAGTTTTGTGCCTAAGAATTGACAAGAACCAGATGTAGATTTCCTATCTATTCTACACCACCAAAATCAGAATCAGAGTAGCCACTTAGAGATAAATCATCATTTGAAGGATACCATATACCACGATTGATGGTTCCTTTCAAATATTTCAATATTCTTTTAGTGGTTTCCATATGACTCTCTTTTGGGTTAGCTTGAAAACGAGCACATACACCAACAGAAAATGCAATATCAGGTCTACTAGCAGTCAAGTACAGTAATGAACCAATAAGACCACGGTAATGAGTTTGATCAGCACACTTACCATTCTCGTCTGGATCCATCCTGTAAGTAGGTTGCATAGGTACTCCAGAAGATTTACATGTCTTAATACCATACTTGTCTAGTAGATTACGAGTATACTTTGCTTGATTTATGAAAATCCCTTCTGGGGTCTGTTTTACTTGAAGTCCAAGAAAGTAATTCATTTCACCCATCATCGACATCTCAAATTTACTTTGCATGAGTGTTGAGAAACTTTCACTCAGCTTTTTGTTAGGTGAACCAAAAATGATGTCATCTACGTAAATTTGGACGAGTAAAATGTCTTTCCCTTCTTGTCTTCTAAACAAGGTTCTATCGACCTTGCCCTTAGTAAAACCATTTTCTAGTAGAAATTGAGAAAGAGTATCGTACCATGCTCTTGGAGCTTGCTTTAGTCCATATAAGGCCTTCTTTAATTTGAATACCTGGTTACCTTTGACTTCGAAACCTGGGGGTTGTTCAACATACACTTCTTCCGCAAGAATACCATTAAGAAATGCACTTTTAACATCCATTTGATATACGGTAAATTTCATGTAAGCAGCATATGCAAGGAACAATCGAATGGCTTCTAGTCTAGCAACAGGAGCATATGTTTCATCATAATCTATGCCTTCAGCTTGTGAATAGCCTTGGGCGACTAGTTTAGCCTTATTACGAACAACTACATCATTCTCATCTTTCTTATTCTTGAAAATCCATCGAGTGCCAACTACATTATGATGTTTAGGTCTATCAACAAGTTCCCAGACGTCATTTCGAACAAACTGATTCAACTCGTCTTGCATAGCGATGATCCAATTACTATCAGCTAAAGCCTCTTTGATGGTTTTAGGCTCGATAGATGAGAGGAAACAACACCAGCAAAACAAAGATGGACTAGGTTGTTCTTGTGACTCAAAGAGTTGTCGTCTAGTCTTTACACCAATAGTAGAGTCTCCAATGATGTTTTCAGTATCATGAGCAGATTTCCATGTTTTTCTAGTCTTCGTAAGCATAGTATCATCATCTAGATCAGTTATAGCATCATGCATGTCAACATCATTTATATCATTTATACCTGGAGTAGATGAGTCAACTAGAGCAGGCATGTCTACTGGTCTAGTAGACTTACCTTGAGCACTTACCCTTTCCTTGTCATCAGATTCGAGGGCTTTCATGAATGGATTGTATGCTTGAACGGATTCATATACCTCTGAATCTTTGTCAGATTCGATAGTTAGCTCAGTAACTTTCTCACTGATCTTGTTGACAGACGAGTCCTGTTGAGATTCATCGAAAACCACATGTGGTGTTTCTTCCACACAAAGGGTTGAGTAGTTGAATACTCTAAATGCTTTGCTAGTCGAGGAGTATCCCAAGAATATCCCCTCGTCTGCTTTAGCATCGAATGCATTCAACTTGCTTTTCCCATTGTTATGGATAAAACACTTACAACCAAATATATGGAAATATGAAACTCTGGGTTTTCGACCTTTCCATACCTCATAGGGTGTCTTACCTAGTGCTTTATTGATAGCACTTCTATTTTGTGAGTGGCATGCAGGATTGATAGCTTCTGCCCAAAACTTCTGAGGCGTATTATACTCTGTCAGCATGGTCCTGCAGGCCTCCTTAAGAGTTCTGTTCCTTCGCTCTGCTACTCCATTTTGTTGTGGTGTCCTTGCTGCACTAGTAAGGTGCTGGATGCCACGCTTAGAACAAAATTCTTTAATATAGCAGTTAATGAATTCAGTACCCTTGTCACTACGGATCTTGACAATGGACTGATTCTTCTCAACCTGTAATTTCTTCAACAGATCAGGCAAAAGTGTTTGTGTATCACTCTTCTTGTGTAAGAAGACTACCCAAGTGAACTTAGAATAGTCATCTACCACAACAAGTGTGTACCTTCTACCGTTCAAAGTTGGAGGAGTTATTGGGCCATGTAGGTCCATATGTAGGAGTTCGAGAACTCTACTTGTTGAGAGGGATGAAATAGATTTAAAGGAACCTTTTACCTGTTTACCTTTCTGACAGGACGTGCATACATGTGACTTGTAGTAGACTTCATTGGGAATACCTTCCACAAGGTAGTCTCTAGCTATCTTATTAAGAACCTTAAAGTTTAGATGACAGAGGCGTCTATGCCAGAGCCAGCCAAGTTCTTTAGGATTCTTAGTAAGCAGACAGGTGTCCCTCGGACAACTGTTCCAGTTCACTATGTACACACTTCCTTGTCTTATGCCGACCAGTAGGACTGTGTGTGTCCTCTTGTCAATGATTTCACATTTGCGACTCTTGAACTGCACCTTGTATCCACGATCACAGAATTGTGAAACAGAGAGTAAATTGTATTTCAAGCCTTCAACATATGAGACATCTTGGATCTCTATGTCTCCATTCCGAATGTAACCGAATCCTTTAGTAACAGCAGTGGAGCTATCACCAAATATTACTTTTGGTCCTTCTTGCTCATGGTAGCTTGATAGAAGTGTCTTAGTACCAGTCATGTGGTGCGAACAACCACTGTCTATGTACCAAGTTTCTCCTATTGAGCCACCCTTCTTGTATAGATCGAGTTGACCCTGCATTAGATGATATTTCATAATTTAGGTACCCTCCTTGTTTATTGGGGTCCTGGGGGGTTAGTCGAGTTCAATGGAATCCAAATGTACATTGGAGTCCTGAACAAGTTTGATCTTCTAAGCTTTCGACCATATTTGTTGCAAAATAAGACCTTGTTGTCCTTATCTGGCCTATCAGTCGAGTTCGGGTCTACTCTTTGGAGATAGCCTTTCGACTTGATCTCTACTTGAGCAGGCACTTGTCTATGATAGTCAGAGTAGGGTTTATATGCATTAGGTCCATACGGTTTATAGACATGTTTAGGTCTTTCTTCTCCTTCGATATCATATGACAAAGGTGGAGGATATAGAACAGCTTGTGTACGATATTTTGGACCTTCCTGTCTAGGTCTAGATGAGTAGAGTTGAGACTGCCTTATGAAAGGAGGTCTAGACTCTTGTCGTCTAGTCTGTACTTGTCTAGTACTAGTCTCCTCGGGATACCAATCCTCGTATCTGACCTGGTTGAGTCGTCTACGATTAGTGGTCCTTAGAAGATTAGTTTTAGGTTGGACAGGCTTGTTGTTACCATTCTTTTTACCTCCTTTGGTAATTGGAATGTTAACTCGAGCTTGTTTTGGTACAGTACCTTTAGATGGAGTATTAATATCGTATATCATTGGTCATTTTCCTTTATCATTAGTCAAAGAGCTTGAGATGAAAATAATAGGGTTCTTAGGAACTTGAGTAGATGAGCTTGATGTCTCAGCACCTATGCTTGTCTTGTCAGCAGGAGCCCTATACCTATCTGACAGTTCAAGGTTAACCTTAGAGGAGTTAACCAGGTCAGTAAGTTTAAGGTCTAGAGTGACAACCTCGGTTTCTAAGAACTTATTACGTTCTTCAAGCTTTTTGCACTTATTTTTTAAAACATTAAATTCATGTTTCTCAGTAGCATGTGTCTTAAGTAGGTCTTGATACAACTTGTCTGTTAATGCACACTTGTCTTTGAGTTGACTCAACTCTTCTTGCAAGCGTTCATTTAGGACTGTTATATTAGGATCTACTTTAGAATGAGCTTCCTTAAGATCGATGATTTCTTGTCTTAAAATGATGTTTTCGTCACTGACTTCAATGATTGCTTGGTTGGCAAGTAGGAGGTCGTCTTCAACTGCACTAGTAGAGTGCTGAAGGCTACTCCCTACTTTGCTACTGGCAGTATCACTTTCATCAGATTCTGATTCATCACAAGATTGAAAAGATGTTGCAGATGATACCTCTTGGTTGATTTTAGCCATGCAGCATAGACCATCATCTACTATGAAAGCTTCATCGTGATCTGGTTCAGACGGGTAGCTAGATGAGGATGATGGCAACTCGTCTGAGTCAGAATCAGAGTCATCATTGGCCATCATTGCCTTCTTACCACGGTTGTATCTTCTTTCCCTTCGTGCTTTGCGTTCTTCTCGATCATCAGTGCTCAGGTCTGGACATTCATATATGTAGTGACCTAGCTTTTCACAGTTATAGCACAAGAGATCATTAGTAGCCTTTTTAATAGGAGAGTTATTCCTTCGTTTATCACGTCTATCAGAACGAGTAATCTTCCTACCATCAGACTCTCTATCTTGTCTGTTACCTTTCGAGACTTCGTCTCTCCTTTCGGACGAGTTTCGGTCTCGTCTGGTCTCAGATGAGTTCTTAGAAGCAGACCCTCTATGCTCTCTATAGAACTTCTTATATCTTCCGAAACGTTTATTCAGCCTATCAAACTTTCTAACCATGAGGCTTACCTGATCCTTCAGACTAAGATCAGTATCTAACTCGTCTTTCACAGAAGTAGACCTAGTCTTAGACTTCGACCTGTCTACCTTAGACGAACTAGCCTTAAAAGCAACGTTCTTAGATACAACATGTTCTCTGTCACTACTTGCTATGGGTTCATCTTCGTCTAAATCAAACTCATGGGCCTTTAGAGTTTGAAACATGGTCTCTGCTGTCCACACGTCTATATCTTGGGTATTCTTAACAAGCATTTTTACCATTTTCCATCGACTATCAAGGCTTTTGAGAATCCTAAGATTGATTTCACGTGGAGTATAAGATTTACCAAGGACTTCCAAGTCATTCATGATTTTGGTAAAACGAGTATCCAACTGGTCTATTGTTTCACCAGCTTTCATATGAAATGATTCGAATCTTTGGACTGCTGTAGAAAGCTTGCTTTCTTTGATTAGGGATGTTCCTTCACAAATGATAGCTAAGCGATCCCACATTTCTTTGGCAGTTTTACATTTTAACACTTTTCCCAGATACTCGTTAGGAAGAGTGTGTAAGATGTAATTCTTAGCCAAGCTATCCAAATTATTCTGTCTCATTTCTTCTGAGGTTAGTTCTGACCTTGGTTTCTTGACGAGTGTGCCCACGGGTTGATTTATGTCGAGGGCAGCAGTATTGGGGACCATGGTCACAATTGGACCTTCAGTGATGACGGAGATCATTAAGTCGTGAGTGGAACTGAAGATGGCTTCCATCCTTAGTTTCCAATAGTCATAGTCTTGAACCTGGAACTTAGGTAACTTGTTAGCACTAATTTCGAGAGACATGATTCAAAGAAGATACAAATATTACAGTATAGTATCAAGAAACAGATGTTTTCAAGTTCAGCGATAAAGAACACGTAAGAGTACATATAGACACGGACCAAGACTTCACCCAAGTCTTGAGTTGGTTATCAGGAAACAGCAGTTCGTAAACTACTGCTCTGATACCATTTGTAGGTCCCTAAGTTGAGTTAATATCGAGGGAAGCTAAAGAAAATGTCTAGAGGGGGGTGAATAGACTTTTCTAAAATCTTTCGATATATCAGAATTACAATGTGCGGAATACGAAATTATCAATAAGCCCAATTAAAGATTATACTCAACTTATTTCGAGAACTCTGTTTTATGTATACTCAACTAGTCTTGTTCAGTTATGTATGTTTAACAGGTAAACAATCAATCAATTAAAACAAACAAAACAGTAAAGTAAATCAAACACGAGATTTTATAGTGGTTCGACAACTTGTCTACATCCACTCTCACAAACCCAGTTGTGAAGTTCTTATTAACTCGTCCAATGGAGTAATATGTTCTTGTAGCTTTAAGTCCCAAGAAATAAGACTTAGCTCTTCTCGATTATATCTCCAGATATATCTTCGATCTTACTAGCTATTTTACAAGTAACTAGCAACTTGAAACAGTAAACGAAAATAAAACTTCTCTTTGTTCAGTAGTAGCCTTCTTCGATCTTCACTTGTCTTGTGTAGCTTCACTTTCTGAACTTCAAACTCTGAGAGTAATTTCTTCACTTGAATCTTCAATAATGCTTGCAGTAACAATATTTCAGTAGTCTTTAACCAATGAATACCTTGAGGTATTTATAGACTTCTAATTCCAAGAACTTTCAGTTGTGTAACAACCTTTCTTGAAAACTAATTTGTAACTGATTCCTCATATCCTTTAACGCGTTTCTTCAGTTAATTAGTTATTCCTTAACTAATTCTTCAATCTTTATCTTCAACACGCTTTTGTAACTAACTTCAAGTTGACCTGTCTTGTTTAAGTCGCGCACCTGTCTTGTCCAGTAGTAGTAGACTGTGTCTTCTACTTGTCTTGTGTAGTAGACTTCTTCAGATTACAACATAGAACTAATCTAGTCCTATCCTCTAATCCTAACAAGACTATTACATTACTTTAAGCTCTTGTTTACAAAGCTTAGTCAACTTAGAAAACTATACAAAGAATCTATCTATTACATTTAAAATCATGAGCTCTAATACAATAATTATTCATAGCTCAATAACAATCTAACATATACGAATAACAAATATGAAGTACTTATAAATCGCACTTATCTTTCAATAATACTTGTCTTTTAAAACTAGTACTTGTCTTGTGAACTCTACTGGTCTTGTACAAGATGACTTCAACTTAACTAGACTAGATCAGTCAACACTTAGAAAATATTCAAGTCTTCTTTTGGCTTATCAAAACTTCATCTATTATCATCATTTAGGACTTGTTCTAGGATTCATATCCCAACACATGCACATTCGGTATTCTCACACCTTTAGAGAGGCCAACTAGGCGGCTGACGCAGTGGCCAAGACGATGCTCAATTGCATTTGGAGGGGCTATCCTCCAGATTTTCTTACTTACTTTCTTGTATAGAGATTTGTATACCGTCTTTTACAGACATTGATTGTTAGAGGAGTTTACCTTTTTCCTTCGCTTGGATTTTGTCTCTAAGGAGGATTTTCCCAAGCAAGATTTAAACGGCACTCCGGCCTCTAGCTCGACTTGTGAGCTTATGGTTTTAGATTTACTTTTTTCTTTTATATTACATACCTTTTTATTGGTCACTTGAGACTTTTATCCCTCATTGTGGATACTCTAATGTTTCACGAGGTCCCTAATGACAGAATCTCACTAATTGTTGAGTTAAACTAAAGGAAACACCATCCCTATTTCTTTTATATTATATACTCCTATCAAATTTCATTTCAATTTATCAAAATTAGGCTTTCACTAATTTAAAAAAAAATCTAAATTAATTCTCAAACCTTAAATCCCAAATTATCAAACCATAAAAACTCACGAATCTAGCTTATTAAAATAAATAATGGTTTAAGTTCATGTTTGATATCTTAGATTAAACCTAAATTAATTATATATCATTTTTATTGATTGTTTGATAATTTAGATTAATGGTAGATTATACTTTAAAATTTATAAAGTTTAGTTATCATCCTAATCTTAAATAATCAGTCTATGCTATCAAACATGTAGGGTTGTTACACGAACCGAGCCGCTCGTGAGCTCGGCTCGGCTCGATAAGGCTCGAGTTCGGCTCGGCTCGTTCGTTAAATGAGCTGAGCTCGAGCTCATTAGATACTCGATTTACAAACGAGTCAGCTCGAGCTCAATTTGTTAGGCTCGATATCTAATTTTTTTCTTTAAATTCCATTAGGCTCATTAGGCTCGACTCGACTCGACTCGATAGGCTCGTTAGACCCTTTAACGAGTAGAGTCGAGCCGAGCTCGAACTTCAAATACTCGGCTCGACTCGAATAACAGCCCTACAAACATGTCAAGTATTTTGAAATACTCTAAAAATTAATATGCCAAAATAAAATTTCAAGTGCACTGCATAAAACTATAAAGCCAAAGTATTGTATGTACTAAGTACACTATGTACTTAAGTAAACTTTTACTAGTCAAATGTTGACCGTTGACCGGTCAATGGTCAAACTTTGACTTTTTTTTTTTAAAAAAAAATTCGATTTTTTTTTTGAAAAAGTGTATGTTATTATAACTAAAAAGTGTATCTTTGTTTTTTTAATGAAAAGTGTATGTTACTATATTGAAAAGTGCAAAATTGTTTTTAATGAAAAATATATGTTATTATAACTGAAAAGTGTATGATATTATAACTGAAAAGTGTAAATTATATATATTAATGAAAAGTGTATGTTATTATAACTGCAAAGTGTATGATCTATTAATGAATAGTGTATGTTATTATAACTGCAAAGTGTATGATCTATTTAATGAAAAGTGTATGTTATTATAACTAAAAAGTGTATGTTCTATTAATGAAAAATGTAAGTTATATATTAATGAAAAATGTATGTTAATGATACACCTTTTGTTTATAGTAAGTGCAATTAATGATATTACTAGTACTTGCACTTTTTTTATAATGTATAAAAAAATTGTTGCTAATTTTTTATTTAAAATTATTATTATTTATTAATTGAACTTTTAGTGGGATTCAAAGCTGTGACATGGTGATAAGCAATTCAAGGACAACCACTAAACTACAATCACTTTTGTTAAGTCTTTTATTATTTATCCTATATATAATTTATATTTTCTATATAGCTGGACTCAAGGATGAAAATATCGCTATCGCAATAAATATCGCAACCTTAATTTTACAGATATATCGCGGGATATATCATATCGCAAAAAAATTGAAAAAATGACGGAAATCTTATTAAAATCATGAAAATTTAACATGAAATTTTAGGGATTATTAAAACATACTATTATACATGTATTCCATTCAAAAGTCATTAAAATTATATGTTTAAAACAAACATATAGATAATAAATTATATAAATATTGGCTGATGAAAACTAATTGACAACATAATACAATATAAAATGATTAAATATACATGATGAAATACAATTAATATCAAAATGATGACATATGAGGTTCAATTATAGTAGGTGAAATGACATCTTTGTCCAAACAATATTGATAAAATACAATTAAATACTTGCTGACGAAAACTAATTAAAAACATAATACAATACAAAATGATTAAATGAATATACATGATAAAATACAATTAATATCAAAATGATAACATATGGGGTTCACAAATAGTAGGTGAAATGACATATTTGTCCAAACAACATTCATACTAACTCATCACATTATAGTAATTTAGGATATAGTTATGCACATATAATTCATATATTTAAAAAACTACTAAATATATGAGGTGAATTGAAAATATATTCACTTGCACTATTAAAAATAAAATGTATAATTTTGTGTATAAAAAAATAAAATTTTAAATAAGTTTGCGATTTTTTCAAATTTTGCGATATTGTGCGATATATCCGCGATATTTCCCGATTCCCGTCCAATTTTACATTACGGTTGAACGATATCGATATCGACATCGATATTTAACGATATATCCGCGATACTCGGGAAAAAATACATTAGACTCCAATATTCATATCGCAATATCCAAATTTACGATATATCTGCGATATTATCATCATTGGCTGGACTCAAGTATACCGTGTACTTAGTACACATCAGCCCTACCCAACTATAAAAGAGACAATTTACTCCCTCCGTTTTTAATTAAGTGTCACTTTGCCTTTTTTAATATTTTCAAAATAAGTGTCATTCTACATTTTTTTTCTTTAATTTTGACAATTTTACCCTTATACATTATACTCCCTACCTTGATTTAAGTCTTTTCCCTTTTGAATATAATATTATAGCATAAATCATGGATAAATTTTAATTATTGTATATAAGAACATCACCTACAATATTGGCCACATTCATTACTAAACATAAATTTAATATTAAAACTAGTTATCATTAAGGGTAAAATAGTCCATGAATATATATCTTAATTTGTTGAAAGGCAAATACTTGTGTGTACCAGTTACATACATGTAACTTGTTCCTTTTTAATACAATTTTCTAAATAAGTGAATGTTACTAATGAGTTATGGCAAATACAGTATAATATTAGTTCAAATAGAGTATAGTATTAGTTCAAATATAGTATAGTATTAGTTCACATATTGTATAGTATTAGTTCAAATATTAAATAGAAACAAGGGTCTTTCTACGGTAAGACGGGCTTCGCCCTGTCTTATAAAAGACAATACTTCAAATACCATTAGATCATTGATCTGACGTATGAAAATTATTATGTATGATTGCACTTTGCATTAATGCGTTTGCTCTACGCAATATGTAATCGCATTGCATCGCCTTACTAATAAATTAAATTAATATATATAAAATGACAAAAATATCCTTATAAAAATATTTAATTATAAAATTAAATAAATATCCTTATTATTAAAATAAATATCATTAATCATTTAAATCAAATTAAACCCATAACCTAAATCGGATCTTCTTCCACATCCCACCCACCCAGAACGTCGTCCACATCCCTAGCCCCTTTCGTGCAAATCCTCTCTTTCATTTCTCTCTCAAAACTGTGTCTCGTGGAATTGATTCCTCTTTCTCTCTC
The DNA here is from genome assembly GCA_963675135.1 of Galeopsis tetrahit. Lineage (NCBI taxonomy): Eukaryota > Viridiplantae > Streptophyta > Magnoliopsida > Lamiales > Lamiaceae > Galeopsis > Galeopsis tetrahit. The sequence continues at coordinate 18,289,043 of OY776121.1, read as the reverse complement.
AAGGTAATTTTATGTGGATGCTGATGAAGGGTGTTGGTAATAATAAGAGGTTTGGAGAAAGACGAAGGCCTTGGAGAGCCATATGCTAAACCGCCGAAGTAATTGTGGTCGTCTCTTCCACACCACAGCCAAGACAACTTGCGAAACTTTCCACTTTACCAGTTACTAGCTTCATTTTTCACGAATCAATCTCAAATTCTTCAGAGAACGTCTCAAAAATTTTCTTTTCGGCAACTATAGCTTCAGAGATGACTATGACGCCTGGCAAGGGCACATCGTGCGCAGCCTGATTCGCCTCAATGATATGGTTATTACAAGAAGGATGGGGGTTCTATACTCAAATTTTTTGGGGGGATTTTCTTGATATTCTTTAGATATGTCCATTTCCTGAGAATGTTGCAAGAGGGATTCAAAATGTTTTAGGTTTGGTGTGATGATACTAATTCACTTATTAATGATAAATCATGTTATCAATTGTTTTTCTTAGATTAAATGTATCAATTGTGCATTCCAACTATATATGATCTATGCTTTAATAGTATTTGATTTCACTTATCATTCATGAATTTCGGATACATGTAATACCTGCTTTGATTATAGGGGATTATATTGCACTAATGTATGTTGAAGATTAGTGTAATATTGTCATCTATAATGTGGAATTTTGGATTGTGATTTCCCGATTTTAATTTTTCACGTAATTAAAAGTTTGGTTTATATCTTTAATTTGGTGTGCCCATCATATCCTAAATCTACACAGAGGAAAAAGTTTACACTTGTGCATTCTCATTGGAGTTTTTCCAACACATTAGTCATTGATTCTTCTTATCTGGTTATTTCCTTTAGTGGTAACTACATGATATAATTTTGGAGAAGTTAAAGGATTTCCATAGGCGCCAGTTGCAAGTTCAGGTCGAAGAAGTTCCTGATTTGTTCTCTTTCGAGACCATTCCCAACAAACTAGAGGCGCAGACATGGTTATATATACAAGAAGCTACATGAATAAACCATGTTAATTTCATAAGTATTGATTGCATACTGATACTTATGCAAAATGATTGCATACTGATACTTGTGAAAAATGATTGCATACTGATACTTGTGAAAAAAATACAATTAGACTTGTGTAGTGTTGTTGGATGAAGGGAATGTCTCGATTCCATCGTGGATTTGTTTCATCTCAGTTGAAGGTGAAAATGCACCATCTGGAGAAAGCTTTGAGGAATGCTTAACTTTTTTAATTCTCAGTACTTTTCTCCTACCTTAATGTAAGTTTATTATTGTCTACTGTCTACGAGTAAGAAAGAAGTAGTTGTCTATCTATATCCCAGCAGTGGTGAGATATATATAAGATGGTGTTGTTAAAACATGATTGGTGAGTTAAACTTATAATTAGTGACTTCTTACATTTTCCAAACTCTTTTATGATGTGATGTTAACGAGAACATCAAATTGTTTCTACTCGTTTTGACAGCCATCAGAATGTTTCGATGATGAAAAATTTGAGGTGTTTGTGACAAGATGGCGTGATGCTGGAGCGACACTTATTGGTGGGTGCTATCCGACCACTCTTTGTACTATTCGAGCAATTTCTAAAGTTCTGAACAAGAGAAGCTAGCAGACTTCAAGAATCAAAAGGCAAAGAAACAAATTGTGCTCTATGTTTAGCTATATAATTAAACATCAATCTGTTGCATCAATTTTTTTTTTTTTAATCAGAGTTTTAGCTTCAAAATTTATTTTGATCAGGAGACACATATACTCACTCTATTTGAAATAAATGATTACATAACTCATAAATATCACTGAACATCTCGTACAGATAGATGTTACACGGCAAACACCTTGTGAATTTAGGGTTGAACACAGAATCATTAAAATATGATAAATGCATTTAATCAATAGCATATATAAGAACATCCAGACAGATTTTCAGGTTCTGGACTACATCTAAAAGTTAACTCTATAAAATGATTGATCAAACAAAAATTCTTATTACAATACTATTCAATACACATTAGATACATACTGCTGGCCAACATCAGCCATTATAAAATTTCCCCTAATTGCTACACCACTAAAGTCTAAAGCTATCCAAAGGATGTCTATATCTTATGCAGCCATGAGCTCATGTGGCGACCCCCAAATCAGTGGAAATCTGTTTCGACATTTCTTCTTGCGCACTACATACTGCTTCAACTAAATCACATAGATTTGAGATGTCTCAGATTACAGCCGCTTGTGCTTCAACCTACATGCAAATTCAAGTAAATAACACAAAAAAACAGCTTAAGATTTTCAAGTCTCTGAATCTCAGAAGAAAAATGAACCAGTATTGCTTTCAACAAAATGGCCAAACCCAATTTACAAAACCACTAACTTTTTGTAATCTAAATAGCTCATAACAAGATACCTGACTGTTAAGATTACTTAACAAAAATGATAAATTTTATGTGAAGAGGAAATTGAAATACCACTGTAAATCAAAAGTAAAACTAGACTGATCATTTTAAGTTCAGATACAAAAAAAAAAAAAAAAAGAGCAATGGATGGATAGAGAAAGCTGTCAAAACCTTCTTTATTATTCTTAAGAGCACCTCCTTCTCTGCCTTTGACATTGATAGCCTTGCTTGTTATTTATTTTAAAAAAATTCAATTCAAAATTATACAACCAAGCCATACAAAATAAGAATCAATTCTACAAGGCACATATAATTACAGATATTGCATGACTGCAACTAATAATTCAATGAACTGGCTAGTTTAAAACCAACCAATAAAAGAATTAAATTGTACCTTTCGATTATTCTGGAACCCATAATTTTCCATGTCTTATAAAAAGCACAAAATTGTAACAGTGTAGCCTTATCTCAAGAAGGAAAATTACCTCTGAGTTTCAGTCGCCGCACCGCCGTCGTTTCGGCGAAAAAAAATCTGCTTGAGTACCCTTGACATGAGAGAAAAATCCTAACAAACAAGATAAAATTGTATAACTAGGGTTTGGAAATGGGAATTTGGTAGAGAAATCAAAGAAAAATGAGGAGATATCATGTTGAATTCGACAAAAACAAAGAGCAATCCCCAAAGATAGAAGAATAACGCAAAAGAGAGAGAAAGACAAAATATAATTAGGGTTTATGAGGATTTGATAGAGAAGAACACTTTTTTGTTCTTGAAATTAACAATTTTCTGGCTGGATTGTTTTTCTTTCTACATTACATTTTATGTTTTTAATTTTGGAGGAAAAAAGTTAAGTTTAATATGATTATATAGTTAAATAAATATTATAAGGACATTTTGGTAATTTTATATTTTTTTTCATTAAAATTAAAATTTTAAAGATATTAGCAAAGTGCGATCGCTCATAGCGAAGTTAAATGACATGTCACGTTTTTATTGGATGCTTTACGTAAGACAGGGCGAACCCCCTGTCTCACCGTAGAAAAGCCCTAGAAACAAATTACAACTGGTACACAAGAGTGCAACTCTTGTTGAAAATTGTTAAAATGACACTTAATTAAAAGTGGAGGGAGTATTAAATTTTGGTAGAATTATGGGGCTCTAATAAGTATTTTCCTAGATCGTGAAGGACCCATCTACAAATTTTCACTAAAACCTTAAACCCTAAATTCATTTTCATAGCTCTTCATTTCCTCCGTTTTCGACCTGCTTACAGCTATGGCGTCTAGATGTAGCAGAATTCTCCAGAGATCTACCATCTCTGCATTTAGATCCGCCGTTTCAAAATCGGCCACCACTCCACTGACGAGACCTCCTCTCCCTTCACATTCAGTTTCTTCTCCCCTTCGCCGATGCTCTATCTCCAGGTACCCCTAATCTCTCAGATTTAAAGCTTTTTTTTGTTAGCTTTCGGTTATATGGCACTGAAAACGGTGTTTTAGGTCACCGGTGGAACTAGGAGGCGTGGCGTCGATGCTGCCGCTGCATAATGCTGTGGCTAATGCAAGGATGACATCGTGCCTGAGCTCATCGTCTAGAAATTCTCGGGCTCTTTCTCAGGGTACACTCTGCTGCACTTCTCCAGATCTCTAGTATGTGTTTGGTTTCCTTTTTTTTTCCCCCTTTTTTTGGATACTGAGATTGTTGGCTTCTCATGTTGTTTCGTTTGTCTGGCTGTCATAAGTTTTGGTTGGTTGTTAATTGCTTCAATCAGTAACCGGTTGAGAATTGAAACCGTGGTTAGTTAGTAGAGAAAATTTATTGATAGTTGAGATTTTAATTTTGGAACGTTGATATAAGTTAGTAGAAGTTGGATGAGCTAAATGCATGGATTTTGTTTGCTACTTCTATTATTTATTTCTGATGAAGGACATGTGATGATTGCAACTTTCCATAGCTAAGTTTCATTCTATTGTCTATGATAGATTGATAGTATCTCATGCTAAACCTTTTGGGTTGCTTTATTTAGCACACACATGATTCCATATAATTTTGCTTGTTAAATCGTTATTTCCATAATCTAGGCAGTTATATAGTTCATTCACACCATAAGTCGTAACTAGCTTCAGTCATCTAATGGAGACCTTTTGAGCTGAGTTCTATCTATATCATGTGCTTAATCCACATGCAATGAAGGGATTATTGTGCATTTTTGCATTACCAGTTAGAATTCATCCACAGGACAAGTATTGCATTCTCATTTATTTGGGCACACTGAGCTGCTTTGCTCTGTTAGAAAATCATTTCCTATTTGCATTCACACATGCTAATATTAGTAAAGAAACATTGCATATCATTGTTAAAAACAGTATCGATGTCTGTGTCTGAGTTAATGTGCCTCTCTTAAGAAACTTCCGCATGTTGAGATTCACAATTTATATGTGCATCTTTTGCTCTGTTGGTTGTAAGAGAGGCCTATATTAGTATTATAAAATTTCTAGACATATGAAAATGCACCTTTAGAATCCCAGCTAAGCTCTTTTTTGTTTACTTGATTCGTCGAAGGCGTAGACTTGGTGATTTGAGTTTGCTGATAGCACTCTCACTATTCAACTGATTAATAGCAACTTGCATACATTCACCGCTTCATCAAATTTACTTACTTTTACATGATAATAACCAGGAAACATATTTTTACTATTACACTTGAGTGTTTCTAGTCTAATATTATGAAGAAATGACATGAAATTTAAAGAGGCAAAATTAGGGTAGTAAACATATTTTTACTATTACACTTGAGTGTTTCTAGTATGAAGAATGACATGAAATTTAAAGAGGCAAAATTAGGGTAGGGTTTATACCCCGTGATTGTTAGCAATCTCATTAGAGGGCTTCAACTGAACGACTGGAGTAAGATGCTATAAAATTCCTGAAATCCAAAATTTTAAGTTTTAAGATGGTTGGATCTTTCTTAGTTATGTTTATTGCCTCGTCTCTTCAACAAACTACCTAGTGTGAGTTGGGCCAGTTTCTTTTGGGTAGAAGGTAATGATAAGCTATCTGACTGGAAAATTTGGTTCCTGCAGGCACATGAGTTTCCCAAGTGTTTGAAAGAAATACAAGAAATATACAAGGTCTTCCATTATGATTCAAAGCATTGCACTCATGTATAAATGCTTGGACAATTTTGTATGAAAACTAGTAATTTTTTTATTTTAAGTAAGGGATGATAATTTAATCCTTTGGATGATTCAAATTACCTAGACCATTGACTTCTCTTAAAAGAATAAATTGCATCAGTTTTTCTATTGAGCTTTATAATTTGGTTTCAGTGCTGTTACTTGAGTAGGCCTATTTTTGCTGGATTATTAAGAATCACTAAGTGTATATTTGAGACAAAACATTCCAGTTATTTGATTGTTGTGGTGGGGAATATTATAATCAATCTTTTTGATGCCTGAGCCAGTAAAAGTAAGATAGCTCTCATAGGTAGAGTTCAATTGTATACTTCAACCATTGTTTTCGATGCCCTTTTTGTTGCAATAGCTAAAACTGCTGTTAGCTTGAGTTGTTTGTTGGAGCATACCGTGCAACAATGGCCCCACATAATTGAAATGCAGTTCATGTTATTTATAAGATAGCCTTTAGCAAGCGGTCTATTGTGGAGCAGTTGTTGCTTTTTGAATATTCTGCTTATTAGCAAATTTTAGCGCGCAGTGTGCCCAACCTCTCGTCCTTGAATTAGTTCTGATTGTCAATGGGGAATTCCTGAATTTCCATTTTAAAATAAACTACTATAAAAGATTTCGAGTTCACGGGGCTAAATTTTTTAGATCTTGAATATCTATTACTCTTCAATTTTGATTTTGTGTTGGGTTGATGGTGACACATTAGTTCTCCTTTTCTCCAGATGAAACTGATGGGACGTGATAAATTTTACAGAGGTGTGGGTGTGGCTTAGTCATCTGCTCTAGAGTCAGTCCTGAAGATACTCTCAATACCTATAATCTTATGCCTTAATAATCAACCATTTTCTAATTTGGCACTTATTGCATAGCAAATGTATTATGTACCTATGATTATTTGGAGGCGAAGTTTGTATTTATCAGCAGCTATAACAATGCTTGTTTTTATTTATTTTGGTGGATAAATATGGTTGATATTCTTGCTAATTTCATATGATAAGCACTGTTTTCTGAAACTGATTTGTGTATTTGTTGTGTTAGAGCTTGGTCTGTCAGTTCCGAGGTGACTTTGTAAGCGGAGTTGCAGATTTTTCTTCTTGTCTATGGAACAAAAGACAGGTAGGGGGGTTATATGTAGGCTCCTTCACATTTTTTCAACTGGAGAAAACACTGATTCCATTTGTTTGTACTAAAAACAAGAAACTAGATTATACTTATGGAGGAATCTCCTCGTTTTTTGTTGTTGGATCATTTTTTTCGGCTTCCTCTTGGAGAGAAATTCGATATATGCCTTGTCTATTTTTCAACATTCTTATGAACGAGGTAGATGAGTTGAGAAATAAGATCCATTGTATCAAATATATAAAAGATACTCTTATGTAACTAATAAGTTGGTTGTTTATGACATTCATGTTGATTTTGAAAATGAATTTTTGTTATCACTAGGGAACAAACTGTACAAGATCAATTCTTTCATGGCGATTTTGATATATAATGAGAGTGAATATTGATTTTTTTTTTCTTTTCTTTCCTAAATTCCCTTAAAAAATGTTTGCACTAGCAAATATTGCTATATTTTCACCCGGAAGAATAGGATTCATAAAACGGAGTTATTTTCGAGTAAGAGTTCCATAATTTTTTTTTTTTTTTTGACAGGAAGAGTTCCATAATTTTGACTTGGTACTAATGTGGTGGAATTTAGTACATATTCAAATCATGAAAAAAAAGTTCAATTCTGTACTAGGAAAGTAAATATATAAAAAAGAAAAAAAAAGGAGTGAGAGAGTGTAAATATAAGAAATAAAATTAGATGGTGGTGGGAGAATGGACAAGAATACTCTCAACCATCCAATTGTTGTAGGAAAGATGATATCCTTTAGTTTCTCAAAATCAACATTGAAGATCAAACCCCACCCGAAAAAGTTGAATGCAAGAGAAGAAGGAATCCTTGATCAATTACAATTACAATTGTATATGCATGCATATTGATTTCAATGGTATGTGATGATGAAAAGATTGCACAAGAAAATTGATGATTTGTGTAATATATATATAAAGAAAAGGTGAATGCATGCAGAGAGGCACAAATACAAATATTGAGGTGGGCGAAAGAGGGGTTTTGAATGTATCAAGAATCCCTGCAGCGGCGGGTGTAAAAGAGAAAATGATCGGATGGCATTCCGACAAGAAGGAAGTGATTGAAGAAGCGGGTGTGATTGTGGGATTGGTGGGTGTCCAATTCTTATACGCCGGAAATTCAATCTTACTCAGTTATCTCCTCAAACTCGGAATTCAGCCTTCCTCTCTCATCATCTTCTCCACTTTTGCCACCTTTCTTATTTTCTCTCCTCTCGCAATCCTCTTCGAAAGGTAATTCAACTATTTCTTTTGAAAATATTATCACTTTTTACTTTTTACTTGAACATTATTATATTTTTTACAAATATAAAATCTGAAGAAGAAAATGGATTGTCCAACTAAAAAATACAGAATATAGGTCAAAATGATGGATGAGTCTCACGAAAAAATCACGTGTGAAAAAAAATATATATATATATAATTCTTAATCTTGATTAATTAGATTATAATTAATGTTGCAGGAAACAATGGCCTACAAGAATCACTTACAAGCTTTTATTTCAGCTGCTTTTTCTTTCTTTTGGAGGGTAAAACCACTCTCCTCCTATTTCAATTTGTTTATTAATCTGCATTTATGTTATCAATTTGCACACGTACTTTATTTTAATTATAAAAAATTAATCGATTGTGCGATAAAGGTTATATTTTAGATTTATGAATAAATATTTTATTAATCGATTTAATTTATACAGTAATATAAATTGCCAAAGTCTTGTATGTACTCAAGTACCTCAAGTACACCATGTACTTGAGTAGCCTTTGACTAGTCAAAAGTTGACTGTTGATCGATCAACGGTCAAATTTTGACTTTTTTTTTTTGAATTTTTTTTTTTCGAATATTTTTTTTAAAAAATGTACGTTATTATAACTTAAAAGTGTATCTTTTTTTTTTTTTAATGAAAAGTGTATGTTACTATAATTGAAAAGTGTATTTTACTATATTGAAAAGTGCAACATTGTTTTTAATGAAAAATGTATGTTATTATAATTGAAAAGTGTATGATCTATTAATGAAAAATGTAAGTTATATATTAATGAAAAATGTATGTTATTATAATTGCAAAGTGTATGATCTATTAGTGAAAAATGTATGTTATATTAATGAAAAATGTATGTTATTATAACTGCAAAGTGTATGATCTATTAATGAAAATTGTATGTTATTATAACTAAAAAGTGTATGTTCTATTAATGAAAAGTGTAAGTTATATATTAATGAAAAATGTATGTTATTATAACTGAAAAATGTATGATATTAATAACTGAAAAACTGAAAAATGTATGCTAATGATCACCTTTTGGTTATTTGTACTTGCACTTTCATAATCTAGAAAAATTGGTGCTAAATTTTTTTTTAAAAAATTATTATTAATTTGACACGTTTTATTATTTTTTTAGTTGCACTTTTATTACTATTAATGATATTATTAGTAAGTGCAATTAATGATATTATTAGTACTTGCACTTTTTTTATAATGGATAAAAAAACTGGTGCTAATTAAAAAAAAAATATTATTAATTGCATTATTTTTTTACTTGCACTTTTATTACTATTAATGATATTATTATTAAGTGCAATTAATGATATTATTAGTACTTGCACTTTTTTTATAATGGATAAAAAAACTGGTGCTAATTTTTTTTAAAAATTAATATTAATTTTATACGTTTTATTATTTTTTACTTGCACTTTTATTACTATTAATTACTATTAATGATATTATTATTAAGTGTAATTAATGATATTATTAGTACTTGCATTTTTTTTTTTATAATGTATAAAAAATTGGTGCTAATTTTTAATTTTTTTTATTATTTATTACTTGCACTTTTATTATTATTAATGATTTGAAGGTGGGGTTTCGAATTGGGACATTGTCCTAAGACATTCCAAGGGCAACCACTAAGCTACAATAACTTTTGTTAAATATTGTGTTATGTGTCATATATATATATATATATATATATATATATATATATGAAATATTTTCTATATAGCTGGACTCAAGTACACTGAGTAAACCCATATAATTTTAATGAGATTAAAAGAAAATGTACACATTGCAAATTTAAACCCATATAATTTTAATGAGATTAAAAGAAAATGTACACATTGCAAATTGGAAAAAGGGATATAGTAAGTTTGCTAATTGATATTAATCCTATATATTTAAATTTAAAATATATAATTAACATTTTTTTTTATATATATATTAATTGTAGGGTGACTGTATTTCAATCTTTGTTCATGAAGGGAGTTAACCTGACTTCACCAGAAATGGCAACAGCAATGCCAAATCTTGCACCAGGCCTTATTTTTTTCATCGCCTGTGCCTTCAGGTACATTAATCATGGAGGCATAATTTGAGTTTTCATTGCAACTAAATTGATATATAATGATATTATTTAGGGTCAGCAATATGCCGAGCCGAGTTAGGCTTCTCGTTGAAAAGTTTGGAGCTGATATATAATTGTTAAACCCAGGTCTAACCTATTATTTATGTTATACTCCCAACGGCCCTTCTAAAATTTTGATTTTTTTTAAAACATTAATTAAAGAATATAATATTATATGAGTAGTGAGTTGTTGAAGTAGAGAAAGATAGAAAAATAAAGAGGTATAGAGAGAGAAAAAAAAAGTTAGAAAAAGATAGTGGATGCTAATAAAAAAAGACTTTCGTTGTGAGTTGGGACGCTAAAAATGATAAAACGAGCAACTTTCGAAGGGACGGAGGGAGTTAAATACGTTGATATGTTGGACTTTAAAGGTCTACGAAAAACACAAGTCCGCTGATTTAAGTAGATTAACTTTTAAAAAATTCCGAGTCTAACTTATTTATTAAACGAGTCAAGCTATATATATATGTTCGAGTTTTAGTAGGTATAGGCTGAATCATTCCTATAATCCTATCCCTACTATCATTATATATAAATTGAGAATGATGACATAATCATTTTTGTGTTATTCAAGACTTTTAGGTGAGAGAAAATACATGATTTGTTTTTTTTTTTTTGATCAGTAAAAAACTCTTATTGCATATAGATGGTTTGGCTATAAGGTATAGCCTAGATATTTTACATGCAAAAGAAACAACAGCTATTGGAAAGACCAGAAATACATTATTCCACCCGTTGGAAACTTTTATATTAATCAAAGAAGCTGATGGGATTGTTCTTCCATTCCTCAAATGTCCTATTCCCTCCTGCTGCCTCCTTTACTGTTACCCAGCCCCAGATTCTACTTTTAATTTCCTCTGCTGCTAATTCCGCCTCACAGCTCACGTTGTCGAAGACCATCGAGTTTCTCCCTTTCCAAATGACCCAAATGGTGCACACCCATAGACAGACAGATAGTAAAGTGAGCTCTTCGTTTACCTCGTAATAGGTCCGTATGTTGTAAGAAATGCTCGCGAACTGAGTTATGCATAACTGTTGAGATCCCGAGCCACCTGAAGTTTTCGTCCCATATTTTTCTTGCGTGCGTGCATTCGAAAATACATGATTTGTATTGTTACAATTTCGCAACTTAATTTTTAGCCTAGTTTTGCTAATTAATTAATGAATGCTTATATATATATATAATAAATGAATGCAGATTAGAGAAATTAGAGTTAGGGTGTAAGTACAGCAGAGCGAAGATAGTAGGGACATTTTTGTGTGTTTCTGGCGCTGTTATAATGAGTCTAACGCAAAGTGCTTCCAAGCAGCACACCGCCAGGGAGGGGGGTGGATTAATCTCCTCACAACACTACTTCGATACACAAACCATTATTGGTTGTATGTATCTCATGGCTGCTGTTTTTGTTTTGTCCACACAAGTTGTTTTGCAGGTACCTAAATCCCTTTAAATTAACTCTTAATTATCAACTTTTACTTAATTACTCTCACTGGTTACCCATGAATTTTGCGTTTGAGAGAGAGACAAATAAAGACATATACATGTTTTGTGTCTATGTGCTTCCGTCTAAGTGTTATGTACACATTTTTTTTTTATAATACATACAACATTAATTATGTAAATTCATACTTCAATTTAACGTGGTTAGTGTTCTTTTAATGAAAATGATTAATAAGGTTTTTTTTTGGCACACTTTTATCAAACATGTGATGATTTATGCAATTATTGAAACACACCATGTTTTTGTGCATATTTTACAAATTAACACAAATGAATTTTAATGGTTTTTTTATTCTTCAACAAAATACACTATTTTTCATTCTTATCTAATTTTCTAGTTTTTGCCTTTTCTCTTCTTTTCATATCTCTCTACCTTTTCTACCCACCATACATTTTATACTACAGTCGTTAATTTCGTACCAAAAAGTAAAGAGAAAATTCTGAGATGTGTATGTATGGCAGGCTATAACATTGCGTGATTTTACTGCGCCGATAACGTTGTGTGCGACAACTTCGTTCCTAGGCGCGATCATTACTGCAATTGTTGAAATTGCTGATGATAATCAAGATTGGGGCTACCCTGGATGGCCTTCATTAAGTATTCGAGATATGGTTGGCTACTCCATTGTGGTAATTAATTAATATTCATTTCTCTTCATCAATCTATATATATATATATGATAATTTTAATTTTTTTTTTCAAATTACAATTTAGTCTAAGCTTTTGAATTTTAGTAAACAAAATATTAATTTTAAAACTTTTTGCAATTTGAACTAAAGAACGGATTTACTCATACCTAAAAATGACGATTGCTTATTCGTTATCATTTGAACAAATCTATTCATTATTCGTCTTTAAGCAGTTGACATGTCATTCCGTTAGTTTGAATTGTAATTTTTTTAAAAGTAAGATTATATTTACAGAGATTCAACGAGGCCATTTATAAAAACTTAAATTGGAAAAAATTAAAAAATAACCACCCCTTACCCAAGAGACGACTATCATTTCTAATAATGGGATTTGTTGTACTCTTCACTCCCACGATCATAAGATATAGTCTCATTGAAATAAACATATGTTTTAAGAAAATATTAGACGGAGTAGATAAATAAGACTAGATTTTATGAACGGATAAATAAGTCAAATGATACTCTCTCCCTCCACCAAATGTAGTTCCATTCGGGTGTACACAAGTTTTAAGAAAAATGTAGATAAAGTAGATAAAGTAAGGGTATTATAGGGTATTGTGGGGTCATTGTGAATAAAGTGATTGTTTGTGAATAAAGTTGATGGCAAATTGAATAATTAAGTGATGGTTGAAGGGTAATAGTTTTCATAAAGTGTATGGGACTACATTTGGTGGACAAAGAATATAAGACAAATGGGACTACGTACATTTCATGGACGATCGATGGAGTACTAGATTTTGTGGACGTAAATATACCTTGGTGTCTTAGAATATTAATTTTTCTTTCCTTTGTATATATCTATAAAAAACAAATGGATTTTATAACATTGCTTGTTTTGATTTGGAGTGATAATTTAGTGGAAGAAAAGTGACGTAAGCTTGAATGGATAGTAATTGGATGGAAATAAAGTGCAGGCAGGCAGTATGAGTGGAATGTGCGTAAGCTTCAACGCATGGGCAATGAAGAAAAAAGGGCCAGTTATGGTGTCCATATTCAACCCCCTTGGAACTGTCATTTCTGCACTCTTCTCTATCGCCGTAGGGGACTCTATTTCCATAGGAAGGTACGTTAACGCCTTATGTAGTAGATATAAATTGATATATTTTTCGATCATTTGATATTTACATAAAGTGTACGCATTTTTGCATGTTGGAAATAAATTTTATTTTAAGTTCGATTAGACATCTATTTTGAACCTAGTTAATCAAGATATAAGTCAATTTAGTCCCATAATTTTTTTTTTTTTTTTGAAATTGTAAAATAAATAAATTAAATGTATACAGTTACAATTATCTATACTCCCAAATGTGCCTATGATGTAGCACCCTGTGGACTATTAGCTAGTGTGTATCATGTTATCAGAATAGAGTATGGAGTGGATCAACCAGAAGAGGTATGCATAAAAGTGTTTGTCTCAAGGAGAAATCCTAGAATTCCGCTCGCTCTCTGGGTTTGAAAAACCGTGAATTTTCAAGAACGAGAATCTTATGATATGTTGAGAATCTCTTATGATAATCATCCGCGCCTGAAACATATCTTAATGCCTGAAAGTTGGATAGGATGGCCCTTACGTAATGATTATATTGCCCCTATTTTTTATGAAACACAAGATGCTCATTAAAGGATAAGAAAGTCATTTCCACTTATAAAATTTCAGAGATTCGAGGATTGTCTTTCTGTTCATTAATCAGAATAATTGAGGTCTCTTTTGTATTTGTATTAGGGAATTTTGGATAGGCTAACAAAAAAAGGTTGAATTGGGGATTTGTTGAGATTCTTAGATTGATTTCGGAAGATACTTGTTTCATTTGATCCAAATCAATAGAATGAATCAAACGAGTTCTGCGTCATGAACCTTGTACTGCATTGCTCGATTAAATTAAATGTACCAATTTGGTCCCATTTTTTTACAATTTATTTTGTTTTGGTCCAAAAATGGTTAAATGTATCAATTTAGTTCAATTTTTTGCAATTTTGGTTCATTTAACTTTTTTGGGACCAAAACAGAACAAATTACAAAAAAATTGGACTAAATTGGTACATTTAAATGAATGCTAATTTATAAATGGCCGGTCTTACCCTTTTTGTTATAATTTTTTTTATGGTTTGTTTAAAGATCAAAGTAAGAAACTAAGAAATAAAATTTACAGTTGTGTAGGCATGTTCTTGATGTTCAGTGGTCTGTATTTGGTGCTTTGGGCTAAAAGAAATGAGAGTATTAATGAAGCTGCAGCAGCAGTAGCTGCTATTTCGGAAATGGAAGAAGAAAAAGACCACAGTGAAGAACCTGACATTGAGAAACCTCTTTTATCTTGATTAATTATTTCTTGCCAAGGTAACAATTAGACCTCAATTTCATATGTAAAATCAAGTGTATCGATCAGGCCCGATTCTAGTAATATTTGGACGTGATATCGAACTTTAAGAAAAACAATTGTTTATAAGTCATCTTATTTGTACATGACACAATTTCATACAAATTTTTGGATTAAAGAATTGATGCCAAGAAATTTTGTTCATCGATATTGGTTACTCCATGCTAGTATGTTTTTAAGACGTTTAATCAAACTATTAACCAAAATCCAAAAGATCTTCTTAATAAAAATAAAATAAAAGTCAAAACGGTAGATCTATAAATCTACAAATAAACTAATACAAGTACTAGCTATCTTGCCATTGTACCACCACCGCACCGATTGCCTCTTCGGCCCTTTTCTTCAGATCCTATTCGATCAGGGTTAGAAAGTTTTTCAAGGTGCAGTCAGTATTAACAGGCAGATCATATCCTTTCTAATGTCGTCACGATGGTGATGGTCGATCGGGTGAGTGATTATTGATCTCGTTTTACTTTTTATTTTAGTTATTTAGTGCTCTAGTTTGTATTTATATTTTAGTTCATGTTGTTTATTTTTCTTCACCTTGTGGGGTCTTTCTTCCTTACTGTGAAACCTGTTTTGTTCTTTTGAGTGAAATTTGACAGTTCTTAAGATCTTGGTACTGAATCTTTGTCATTTTTTTGTCTCTATTTTTCTTAACATGAGCAATAAAAAAAATATCTAGTACTGCCTCCGTTCCAAAAATCTTTGCCATAGTCGATTATTTGTATAAGATAAAAATGCAACATTATGGTATTGATTTATTACGTATAATCAATTACACATTATATGAAATGAAAGACATAGCATTTAAGAAAAAATAATTCTAGTATAATAATAATGCAGACTAAGATATATAGGGAATAAGAAGAATCAACTTGATTTAAAACTATAGTTCACAAGCACATTTAGAGAAACCCAACCCTAACCTCTACTGCTCTACCTATCCCATAGGGAGTTGATGTTATTGTTAATTTTTGCATTATTAAAACACACTAAAGTTCGATTACTTTTCAGTCGCATATACATATTTAAATGTTCCATACCAATTTTCACACTTAATAAAATGAAATATCTTCATAATTCTCACTTTTAAAATACACACATATTTATCCATATATCATTATTTTTTTACACTCAATTTACCTTTTACTTTACTTTATTAATAAAATTGCACAAAACTATACATTTCTTAAAATATGTGTCATCCCAAGGGTGCAAATTCCCTTGGAACGGAGGGAAAATATATTACTCCCTCCCTCCGTCCCAACTTAACTTTCATACTTACTATTCGGGAAAATTACACTTTTAGTCCTGTAAGAATATGTCCATATCACTTTTAGTCCTGAAATTCGAAAGTGGTCCTATTTTATGCAATATTGGTCCTGTAAATTAGATTTAGGGTGGAATCGTTAGTTTAAAGATAATATTAAAAATAATTTAATTATATACAATAAAATACATTATTAAATTGTAAATAAATTAAAAATATATATATATAATTTGGAATAATATGAAAATACAAAAAGAAAATATGTAAAATTTGAAAAATATTTCTATAATTGGAATATAATTCAAAAGTACTACTCCGTAAACTAAATATTTCAAACCAAATAATAATTCAATTATGTAAATTTTGAAATTACTCTATATAAAAATTTGAATAAAAATCTGAAGATACAAGATATAATTCATATAAAATCTGAATGTCAAATATAATTCAAAAATATTAATTATAAATATTTAAAATGCAAATTTAGAAAAAAATTCAAATTTAAAACGAGTAAATATTTAGAAAAAAATCAAATAAAAAATATTAGTTATGAATATTTAAAATATAAACTGCATATATTATATATATATATATATACAGTAGGTATATGTATATATCTCCCCGGTCCCTGCTCTTCTTCTCGCCGACTAGCGTTTCCATTCCACCCCAATCCCCGTCACCTGGCCCCATTATATTTCTCGCCAACAACTTGCCGCTACCAGTAACCACACCTCAACACCACCGCCACCACCGCGCGTCAACCCCATATTCTTCTAAGATCGCTTGATATTCCGGCTACGAAATTTTAATCCGGTCACGAAACTCGTAGAGGCTAACCCCTCTAGCCTCGTTTCAGTGTTAGGAATTAAAGCCCCTTGTCAATTTTAAATTTCGTTCCCTCCTTCATCTTCAATTTGAGAAGTTTCATTGTAATTTTTTTGCAGATTTTTACTATTTTCTTAACTGTTTTTCTGATTTTTTTCAATTCGTGTCGGGACTGGGACTAGTGTCGTGGTGTGACATTGTATGGTTCTTCCGGCAACGGGGTGTGGGGTGTGGCTGAGGGTGGTAATGAGATTTGAGATATTTGTGCGATGTTGAAGGAACAATCCATGGCTCGTGAGTGTGTGTGTGTTTTTTCTTGGGACCGGGATCGTCGGATAATTCTGCCGAGAGGGAGAGTCGCCGGAATTTTTTCTACTTCATAATTAAACTTTTATATTATAATTATAAAATTTTTAATTGAGTAATTAAAAGAAAATGGAGTTAACTGTCATCTTTTCCGTTAGAAGTTAACAGACTAATTCTACAGGATCAAAAGTGTAGTAAAAAGGACCAAAAGTGATATAGACATATTCTTACGGGACTAAAAGTGCAATTTTCCCCTTACTATTCACCCTCTTTTTAAAAAATATTATAATAAATAGAATTTTGAGATATAATTTTATAAAAAAAAAAAATAAGTGAGTTGACTTGTACGTATATGTATGTACCATAAAAATAATAACATTAAATATAATACTTTAGATATTGTATGAGTATAATTTCTAAAGGGTCGAAAAAGTAAGTATGAAAGTTAAGCTGAGACAGAGGGAATAGTATATAAGGGAATTATTTGTATAAGATAAAAATACAACATTATGGTACTGATTTATTACATTTAATCAGTTACACATTATAAGAAATGAAAGACTATGAATAATAGGGGATTATTTGTATAAGATAAAAATGCAACATTATGTTATTGATTTATTACATATAATTACACATTATATGAAATGAAAGACGATGAATCATAACATTCAAGAGAAAATAATTGTAATAGTGTTATCTCATAATCTCATAGTCAGCACACTAAGAAAGCAGTGAGCTGATAGGATCAGATAAAATGACTTAAGTCGAAATCAGATGAGTTGAAGGTTTTCAATCAGTTGAGGAGGTGATGCTTAGAGTTCAGCACAGTTGGTCAGATAAGCACAGTATTGGGTCAGCACAGTACTGGATCAGCACAATACATTAGTAGAGTATACCAAGCACAATACTTTAGCAGAGTATATCAACACAATACTGCAGCAGGGTGTATCAGCACAGTACTATCAGCACAGTACTATCAACACAGTAAAAGATCAGCACAGTATGGAGTCTATCAGCAGAGTTAGCTTTTGATCACAAGAACAAAAGAGTTGAGCATCAGAACACTAAGAAGTGTTCTGATCTTTATGGACAAGTCTTCTGATATGGAAGTTAGTTAGTTTAACTAGTTGTATTACAGTTACAACTACTTAGGGCATAACTACCATTTCAGTTGGGCAATAACAGAGCACATGGGTTGTTACAAGCGGTTGCAAACAGTTGCTAACTACTCAAACAGTTCCTAACAGCAGCACATGGGTTGTTTGTGTACATTGTAAAGGTTGGATGGAATTGTAGTACGTTTTGTAATCTTTGAGTTGTGTGAGTTCACGAGTGAAGTGAGGAAATATCCTATTCCAAGTGAATGAGTGTGTAAACATTCTTTATTTTATCAAAGAAGTACTCATCTGGTCCAGTGGATGTAGATCACATTGATCGAACCACTTAAATTCTTGCGTGCTGTTTGTCTCGTTGATCACTTTTTGAATTACTATCCTAGAGTAGTGATTTCTTCTATCTTCAAGTATTCTACTTGGTTGGAGACGTCTAATCGACTGGAATTACTTGACAATTGGCGCCGTCTGTGGGAAAACTGAAGTAGCAACAGATCTAAGATGGGGAATTCTACCAAGCACAACATAGAAAACTTTACAGGCACGAGAGATTTTGGGTTGTGGAAGGTCAAGATGCAGGCCCTCCTTGAACAACAAGGATTATTCGAGGCTCTCAAAGAATCCGAAGAGACTACAGCAGCTGCGACTGAAAGGAGAAAGTTGCTCAGGAAAGCTCGAAGCACGATCCTACTCTGCCTTGGAGATAAGGTTTTGAGGGAGGTTGCTAAAGAGAAGTCAGCGAAGGAGGTTTGGGATAAGCTTGAGAAGTTATATATGGTGTAAATTATTGCTAACCGACTCTATTCGAAACAAAAGTTGTATGCCTTTAGAATGGGAGATGACAAACACATTACGGAGCAGCTAGATGAGTTCAATAAGATACTTGATGATCTGGAGAATTTGGATGTCAAGCTTGAAGAAGAGGATAAGGCTCTTATCTTGTTGAGTGCTCTTCCTAAGTCCTTTGAAATCCTAAAGGACACCATCTTGTATGGTAGAAAGGAGGCAATCACATTGGAGGATGTGATCTTGGCTGTCAAGTCCAAGCTGTTGCATAATAAGACATCTCAAGGAGATAAAAGTAGCAGTGGAGAAGGATTGGCAATCAAGGGAGGTCAGAAGAGGTTTATCTCCAAGAAGGGGTCTAGTCAACCCAAGGGAGCTGATAAGGCAAAATCAGTAGTGTCAAATCAGGGGGAAGTAGTATGCCACCACTGCAACAAACCTGGGCACTACAAGAGTACTTGTTTCAAGTACATACATTTTATGAGAAAATCTGGTCCCAAGAACCCTACTGATAAGAATCAAGCAAATCAAACCCAAGAAGATAAGAAGCAGAAGGGCTATGAGCCAGCTCAGTCCCTATCCATCACTTCCACTAAAGAACAACATGATTGGATTTTAGATTCAGGGTGTTCTTTCCACATGACTCCAAAAAGAGATTGGTTTCATGATTTTAAGCATCAGAATGGAGGTTCTGTGTTGTTAGGGAATGATCACACTTGCAAAGTCAAAGGTGAAGGTACAGTACACTTGAAGATGTATGATGGAGTAGTGAGGATTCTCAAGAGGGTCAGGTATGTTCCTGAACTCAAGAGAAATTTGATATCTCTTGGTATGCTGGACTCAATGGGCTACAAATTGCAGTCAGAAGATGGAGAGCTCAGAGTTTCAAAGGGGGAGCTTACTGTTCTTAAAGGTGAGAGAATGAATGATCTCTACTTTCTTAAGGGAGGAACAATGATTGGCAGATCAGATGTGGTAAGGGTGCAAGACAACTCAATGTTGTGGCACAAAAGACTAGGTCATGTAGGAGAGAAGGGCCTACTTGAGCTAAGTAAGCAAGGATTGCTAGGTGGTGACAAGATCACAAAGCTTGATTGTGTGAGCACTGCATTCTTGGGAAATCCAAGAGATTGAAGTTTGGGAAGAGTTCACACTCTACCAAAAGAATTTTGGACTATGTCCATTCAGATTTATGGGGGCCAGCTAGGAATCAGACCAGAAGTGGTGGGAGATATTTCATGTCTATCATAGATTACTACTCAAGAAAGGTATGGATCACTATCCTGAAATCCAGGTCAGAAGCATTTGAAAAGTTCAAGGAATGGCTCACTGAGGTTGAGAATGTCTCTAGAAAGAAGCTCAAGCATTTGAGAACTGATAATGGGTTGGAGTTCATATCAGAAGAGTTCAACGTTTTCTACAAGAAGAAGGGTATAGTGAGGCATAGAACAGTACCAGGTACACCTCAGCATAATGGATTAGCTGAGAGAATGAACCAGACTTTGCTTGAGAGGGTCAGATGCATGTTGAGCAACTCTGGATTGCCTAAAGTATTTTGGGGAGAAGCAGTGTCAACAACAGCCTACTTGATATACAGAAGCCCTTCCTCAGCTGTGCAATTTAAAACCCCAGAAGAGTTATGGTCTGGCCATGCAGCTGAGTACAGTAATTTGAAGGTTTATGGTTGTTTAACATATGCCCATGTCAAGCAAGATAAGCTTGAGCCCCGAGCCTTGAAATGTGTGTTCGTAGGGTATTCTTCAGGTGTGAAAGGATATAGGTTGTGGTGCCTTGAAGCTGGAATGCAGAAGTGTATTATCAGCAAAGATGTAACTTTTGATGAGAGTAGAATGCCATTGAAAGAAGAGGCAAGCTCAAGTGCAGCACACAACAAACCAGATGAGACACATGTTGAGGTGGAGCATGTTGACACCAGAACACTAACTGAAGACCAGATTGATCCTGATGAGGAGGAGACTACTCATAGTGATACTGAGCTTCATGACTATCAGCTGACTAGGGACATAACCAGAAGAGAAGTCCACCCACCTCAAAGGTATGGTCAAGCTGACATTGTATCATTTGCATTATGTGCAGCCCTTGAGGTGGAGTCTTTGGAGCCTAAAACTTACACAAAAACCATCAACTGCCATGACAAAGAGAAGTGGTTAGTTGCTATGGAGGAAGAATTGTTATCTCTTAACAAGAACCAGACTTTGGGAGATTATTTAGAGGCCTAAGAACAAGAAACTTGTTGGGTGTAAGTGGATCTACAAGAAGAAGGTGGAGGCTCAGAGAGGTGGCAAGATTAGGTACAAGGCAAGACTTGTAGCTAAAGGATTTACACAGAAATAAGGTATTGACTTTAATGAAATCTTCTCACCTGTTGTAAAGCATTGTAGCATCAGAATCTTATTGGCTATGGTTGCTCAATATGAATTGGAGCTGCATCAGTTGGATGTGACCACAACATTTCTTCATGGGACTTTAGATGAGAAGATCTACATAAAAATACCAGAAGGGTTGGACATAGAAGATGGAGAAGACAAAGTGTGCTTACTCAGAAAATCACTCTATGGCCTCAAACAAAGCCCTAGACAATGGTACTTAAGGTTTGATGAGTACATTTGCTCAACTGGTTTTGCAAGAAGCTTGTATGACAGCTGTGTTTACTTCAAACGAGTTGGGAGTTCAATTACCTATCTTCTGCTGTATGTAGATGATATGTTAATAGCAGGGGAGTCTATTAACAATATCAATCAGGTTAAGGAGATTCTCAAAAGGGAGTTTGAGATGAAAGATCTTGGTGAAGCTAAAGTGATTCTTGAGATGGAGATCAGTAGAGTTGAGGGAGCAATTCAGCTTAGTCAGCCTACCTATCTGAAGAAGGTGTTAGAGAGATTCAGGATGAATCAAGCTAAGTCCGTTTCTACACCAATTGGTCAGCATCAAAAGCTATCCAATCAGATGTGTCCCAAGAACAGCTAAGAAAGAGCTCAGATGAGTAAGGTTCCTTATGCCAGTGCAGTAGGGAGTTTAATGTATG
Source organism: Galeopsis tetrahit (assembly GCA_963675135.1). Classification (NCBI taxonomy): domain Eukaryota; kingdom Viridiplantae; phylum Streptophyta; class Magnoliopsida; order Lamiales; family Lamiaceae; genus Galeopsis; species Galeopsis tetrahit. The sequence continues at coordinate 18,267,005 of OY776121.1, read as the reverse complement.
CTATGGTGTGTTGTAGACCAGATTTATCTCATGCAATAAGTGTAATCAGCAGATATATGAGTGATCCAGGCTTAAGTCATTGGGAGACAGTTAAGTGGGTCATGAGATGTGTTCTGGGATCAGTTGAGAAGGGTCTGGAATTTCAGAATATATCAGATGAGGGAGAAGCTCTTGTGGGATATGTTGATGCCGACTATGCAGCCAATGTAGACACAAGAAAGTCCTTGACAGGGTATGTATTCACCTTATTTGGTAAAACTATATCGTGGAGGTCAATACATCAGTCCGTAATTGCATTATCTACTACAAAATCAGAATATGTAGCCTTGACTGAAGCAGTAAAGGAGAGCATGTGGCTTAGGGGGATCTTGAAGGAGTTTGGTATATTACAAAGAAGTGTGACTGTCTTCTGTGATAACCAAAGTGCAATACATCTTGCAAAGCATCAGGGTTATCATGAGAGAACTAAGCATATAGATGTAAAGCTGTACTTTGTAAGAGATATTGTAGAGAAGAGGGTGGTCCAAGTAGTGAAGATTGCTACAGAGGAGAACCCTGCTGATGCGTTCACTAAGGCATTGCCAAAAGAGAAGTTTGGCTTGTGTCTTAGACTTATTGGATTGCATTAATTCCTCTGAGGAGAAGGCTACTGTTCTTGTGGCAAAAGATCAGTAGTGGAGGCTATTCTTTGAGGAGAATAGTATTGCTGTTTTGTTTTTTGGTGGAGATTAGTTCGATTATGAGCTAAAGGTGGAGAATTGTGAGTGTTATCTCATAATCTCATAGTCAGCACACTAAGAAAGAAGTGAGCTGATATGATCAGATAAGATGACTTAGGCCAAAATCAGATGAGTTGAAGGTTTTCAATCAGCTGAGGAGGTGATGCTTAGAGTTCAGCACAGTTGGTCAGATCAGCACAATACTGAGTCAACACAGTACTGGATCAGCACAGTACTTCAGTAGAGTATACCAAGCACAGTACTTCAATAGAGTATATCAGCACAGTACTGTAGCAGGGTGTATCAGCACAGTACTATCAGCACAATAAAAGATCAGCACAGTATGGAGTCTATCAGCAGAGTTAACTTTTGATCACAACAACAAAAGAGTTGAGGATTAGAACACTAACTAGTGTTCTGATCTTTATGGACAAGTCTTCTGATATGGAAGTTAGTTAGTTTAACTAGCTGTATTACAGTTACAACTACTTGAGGGCATAACTACCATTTCAGTTGGGCAATAACAGAGCACATGGGTTGTTACAAGCGGTTGCAAACAGTTGCTAACTACTCAAACAATTCCTAACAACAACAACTACCTTTGGTCTTTATAAACTCTTGTTTGTGTACATTGTAAAGGTTGGACGAAATTGTAGTACATTTTGTAATCTTTGAGTTGTGTGAGTTCATGAGTGAAGTGAGGAAATATCCTTTTCCGAGTGAATGAGTGTGTAAACATTCTTTATCAATCAAAGAAGTACTCGCCTGGTCTAGTGGATGTAGATCACATTGATCGAACCACTTAAATTTTTGTGTGCTGTTTGTCTCGTTAATCACTTTTTGAATTACTATTCTAGAGCAGTTATTTCTTCGATCTTCAAGTATTCTATTTGGTTGGAGACGTCTAATCGACTGGAATTACTTGACAAGAATAATGTAGACTAAGATATATAGGGAATAGGAAGAATCGTCTTGATTTACAACCATAGTTTACAACCACATGTAGAGAAACCCAACCCTAACCTCTATCTATCCCCTATTAGATTAATAGTCAGTTGACAATATTGAAATGTCGTCTTCTGATTAATTTTATTTACGTGTTGACATATTGTATACTTTTGTTCATGTGTCAAACTCATATAAAATTATTAAAGTAAATTGAAATTTTAAATAAGACAATATTAAGAAGAATCAATTAAATTTATAATGTTACTAACTTCGTAAATCTGTGGGTTTTTAATTATTCATAATTAAAAAACACAAAGGTTTATTAATGTTTAATATCCTACTATATTATAGACTAATTTAATATTTTAAAATCCGAGTAATACTATATTTAGAGAAATAAATTATTTACATCCCGTAACTTTCGTCATTTTTTAAAAACGTTCCAAAAAAGATAAAATTTTAATTTACGTTCCCTAATTTTATAAAAGGAAAATAGTTTTTTCTCACTATATTTATGTATATATAGGGGTGGTAGTATCCTCACATTTGATCACATCTACACCAATTACTTTTTTTCTTACCATGCACATAAGAACAAATTACTCATTAAAAATGGGTGACAATAGTCATAGTACTTGTGCCTCTTTCCTCATTGTTCTCATCATGTTTGCCACGGTGAGGCCACTTGCCCACGCCCAACCACTCTTCCCCGGCCCTATCCTCTCGGCTTTCCCCTTCGACCCACTCGGCAAAGTACTAGGGACAGCAGCCAGAGGTTTGTACGTTGGTGGCAATCTATGTTGCACGCCCACGGGAAATTGCCCTGGCGAGCCCCTTTCCGGGGTGTTTGTAAGCTTGGTTTGTGAGAATCCAAGCGCGGCTGAAACGTTTGTTTTTGGCCAAGGCTGGACTGATAGCAATGGATTCTTCAACATTAGTGTCAATATTCCCATCTACCTACCATGCAACCTCTATGTTGAAGCTATGTGCCCTGTTTTATCCACCGACAACCAAATTCTTGCTTATGTTGTGGTTTCAGCCAATTCAAACTCTAATATATTAGTTGGAAAGTTTTTGAACCTCACAATAGGTGATTGAATAAGCAACAAGTAAGCATGCAAATGTTATACTCCGGCTAGCTTGTTTGGACCTTGTTGATTTATCATCAACAAAATATATATATATAAACTTAATTTAATTAAATAATGGAGAAGATTAATATATTTAATTCTTACCCCCTCTTCTCTTCCCTTTTTTATTATGGATCTCATTCTATTCATTCACGGACTCTCAATTTTTTATCTATTAGAATATAAAAAAACTCTAATACTCATATTTATTAATAGACCATTATTGATGCACATTAACTATTTATTAAAGACATTATTGGAAGAAAAAAAAATGCAAATTTGCATTATATTTTAGTAGAGTGACTGACAAATAAAAATAAAACACCATTTTGGATAGATAAAAAGAGCTAGAGAGTATATAATTTAACTTACCTCGTGTATATATCTGCATAACTATGGGCATGTTTGCTTCATGGGTTGTGATAAGATGAGTTAAGATGTGGGGAGGCTAGATAAATCTAGGGGGAGAGGCTAGATAAACCCAAGGGGAGGCTAGGTTGTCTAAACCCATGTAATCTAGTTTATAAAATCCGGGTCAAATTATAAACCCGGGTCAAGGTGTTTAAAGTTATGAGAAACCAAACATGGGAGAAGGTGAGTCTACCTATCAAACCCATCACTAAACCGCCCTAAACCCATTAAGCAAACATGCTCTATATATATATATAATCCCTAGTGACTGTAATAAGGAATAATATTGTGTAGAATATTTTTGTATATATCTTGTTGATGTTTTGAAAAGGAGTGTCACACATGTATGAGTGGAGAAGGGAGGGAGTGCACGTGTATGTAAGTTTCAAAACTTATACTTGGGCACGGGGATTTGTGTTCGGATTGATCATGTGCTCTTTAAAGCTTAATTATTAACCCCAATTAAAGAGCACTCTAACCATCTTGCTTTGTGTTTATGAGAGGAAATGAACCAACAATTGTTTCTTCTTTTGTGGCATCAGTGTGGAACGGGAGCAGTGGCTGGACCCAAAAATTTTCGGTTGGGGCCAGATTAACATTACTATAAACATAAAATAATACTTTCTCTGTTCCGTAATTATTTGCACACTTTTTTTATTGGGACGTCCCAAAATTACTTGCACACTCTTAATATGAAAATACCCCACAAAATTAATACATTTTCAACATCATTTTATTATAACTGGGCCTGAAAGTGGGGACAACCCATCGCTCAACAAGGGAATGGAACTACGTGGTAAAAAAAATGCAAAAAAAACTAAGCAAATGGAGAGAAGCAAAAAAACTGTCCATAGGGGGACGCTTGACATTGGCAGGGGCGGACCCAGGATTATTTAGTGAGGGGGGCCAAAATAAAAAGAGGTGAAAAAACTAAAGAAAAGATTAGTCCAATTAAAAATTGATAGAATCAAACCAATATATATATATATATATATATATATATATATATTTAAAGTATCACTGAAGTATGTATCGACTAATTTGAAAGACCAATCTCACTGTCTACTAACGGGGGCTTAATTAAAGTTAGAGCAAAATTTTGTATGAACTGACCCTTATATATTTATTTATTAAATATATACTGTATAATAATTATACTACTAATATATCATACATATATATATGTATATATAATTTGTTTACATGATATTTATTATAAACCACATGCCTACATAAATATGAATTATGGAACTTTAAACTTAATTATCAGTTTCATAGATATGCATATAAATGATATGTACATATTTTTTTAAAGAAATAATACACATATACACTATAGGTAAATGAAAGAATGTTGAGGGGGGCCAAGGCCACCCCCACCTTGGCTGTGCGTCCGCCCCTGGACATTGGCTAATGCAGTCTTATCGTCCCCATCGGTGTACAATTTATCTACTTATGTACCAAGCGCCAAAGAAGACCATTAGAGAGATCGTTAAATTGCATATAACTTTTCTTTGGGTGGGTGGGTGGGTGGGGGAATGAGATAAACCACAAAATTTTGTGGGTTGAGTGGAAAACCGTGTGCAAATCTAAACCTTTGGGGGGACTCAGGGTAAGGGATTTGGAGCGTTTTAATAGTGCGTTATTAGGAAAGTGATTGTGGAGATTTCTCAATGAAGGTAATAGATTGTGGGCTAGGGTCATTAGGTTGATGTTTGGTGAGACGTGAGGTCTAGGCGTGGGGGCAATGAGAGGAGGAGAGGCAACTGTTTACGGGGTGGTGGAGTGGGGGTAATTAAGTCAGTAGGTGGGGAGTCAGGGGGGTTTGTTAGCAATATTATACAAATTGTTATAGGAAATGGGCTGAAATTAAGATATGAGAAGTTGTACCAATTATGTAACATCCCAATTTTAATTATTCTAAAATTAAAATGAAACATTACAAAATAATGACAACCTCATTTTTTTTTTCTATATTTTTTTTTTCCATAAGGGACATATCATGTATTCTCTTTAGCTCTTGCATAATAAATTATCTTGATCATGAATATTAATAGAGTTGCAGCATAAATATATTAATCACACATAAATTCGAAGTATGTGGGTTATGATTTAGACCCGACATATCTATTACATAATTTAAATTGTCTTCTCTAAATAGCTAGATAATAATGTAATAATATTTTATTTTAATTATATCTTTATTTCTTCGGCCACTGCATCCTTGATCATCCTTCCTGGTCAAATTCATGCGCTGAAAATATTTAAAATAAAGGGTGAGTATGAAAACACTCAGTGGGGGTTACTCCATAATTGCACAAATTAACTAAATTTTACAAATGTAAATAATGTGCTTGTAGAACTTGTAATTGTGTTGGCAACGCTAGACTTAACGTGAAGGTGTTGGCTGAGCCAGACGTAACTTGAATTTGTTGGGTGGACCAGACTTAGCATGAGAATGTTGGCTAGGCCAGACGTAACTTGGAATTGCTGGTTGGACCAGACTTAGCCTGAGAGTGCTGGTTGGGCCAAACATAACTTGTAATTTGCTGGTTGGACCAGACTTAGCATGAGAGTGCTGGCTGGACCAAACGTAACTTGTAATTTGCTGGTTGGACCAGACTTAGTATAAGAGTGCTGGTTGGGCCAGACGTAACTTGTAATTTGCTGGTTGAGCCAGGCTTAACATGAAGGTGCTGGCTAGGCTAGACGTAACTTGAAATTAAATACATAGTAAGATTTAATAAGAGCAATTATAACACTCGATCGTTATAACTCAATGAAGAGTTGAAGAAAATCCCCACCTTCTGAAGTGTAAAATTTTAAAGATTTTTCGGCGCCACGTAACCTACAATGTGCATTTATCATTGGATAAGAAGGTAGAATAACTTATTTATTGCGTACTTGCCGAAAATGACTGGAGTTAAATAAAATTGAATTTGTGGTATTGATGGGTGAGTATGTAAAGTAGAAAATAGTGCTTCGTCGACATTTGACTATGGAAGGTAGCAAAGTGTGACAAAGAGAAAAAAAAGAAGAAGAAAACTTAAAAAATTTTAATTAATGAACTAAGGCCTTACCTTATTTATTTTCAATTGAAATTCTCTTCGCTGCTTAGTTCTAACCCATTTGCTGTTTATAGTAAATCCTTCTAACCTACCAAGCTTTCTCACGATGATTTCTAGATAGCCATAATGACTTATTTGTTAAAGTTAAAGTATAGCTAGAAAGGTATGACAGGTTGTAGTATATTTAAATAGTTGGACAAGTAGTTTAGCTAGTAATATTTTAAATTTGTAGGTATACGTGGGTGCATGCATGTTAGTCAGTAGTAATATATTTATATATACATATTGACTCATAGTTATTCCTTTTCTTTTGCGTGTGTGTCCATATATATATATATATATATATATATATATATTTTGATATATAGCTATACATACAATTAATTATATATATATATACTTCATATAATATGCATGTTTAATTTAATTTAATAATTATTTTGAGCTAAAATATATATGTACATATCTATATGCATAATAATAATATATGTACATATCTACACACATATATATATATATATAAATATAAATATAAATATATCACTAATATATATACATTACAGGTAAGTGTTTAGGGGTGTTATATCCTGCCCTACTACGAAAAATTTCGTCATCGAAATTATATTTTACCTTGACTAGGGAGGTTCGGGTGTTTAGCTAGTATTTCATCTTCTCGTTCCCACGTCTCTCCCTTTTGACCATGTCAACTCCATTGTACTTTAATTAAGGCGATGTCGCGATTTCGTAGTCTTTGCACCTTTCTCTCGAGAATAGCTACGGGGGTTTCTACATACGTCATGTTATTGTCAATTTCTATCGCATCCTGTTTAACTGCATGACTGTGATCGTGTATATATTTGCGTAGCATGGACATGTGAAATACATTGTGTACTTTATCTAGCTCTGGCGGTAGAGCTAGTCTATACTATAACCTCCTGATTCATGTATTCTACAACTCTAAAATACACAACCGCAAGTATACGGTGTATATCGTAGTGAAGTAAGTATACAAGGTTGATCCCACAAGGAGGTGTAGTGTAAAAGTGTATTTTGTCGATTAAGTTCTAAATAGACAATGATCGAAAGTTTGAAGTGTTGATTACCCTAAGATTATCTATAAAATGTCACAAATAAACAATAAAGAGTAACAAGTAAATTCGATCAAAGTATCATGCAATTCACAGAAATGAAGAAGAGACTATTAAAAATCAAGTAAATGAAAAATAGGTTCCAAGGCATTTGCAATATTTAGATATTCATCTATGATTTATTACTTATTCAAATGACAATTAAGTTTGTCCTCTTATTTGGTTGACCACTAAAGAAGAATTAATCAATCTCTCGATTTAACTAATCCAAAGGAAAATACAATATAAGTTCGTATCTCTACCTCACAAACATTGTATCACCTAAATTAGCCCAAATGATCATTCAATTCCCTTCCAATAATTAATCCTCTCTCGAGATCATAATAATATTGGGTTGCATGCTTATGTACGATCAATGGAATAAATCTCTCGATACTACCCCAATTAACAATAAATAAAACACATTATCATGGCCAATAATAATATGCTTCCATATAGGAATTAAACACACAAATAAGAGATAAACACCATTTAAAATAAGAAATTAGTTCATAAACTTCTACCTAAATATTTACAAAGCCCTAGAACCAAATGTGTTCTAGCCAACAATCAACATAATCCAATTAATACAAACTAATGAAATAAACAAATAAAAAGAAAGAGAATGAAAAAGCTTAGTCTAATGGATGATGGGTGATGAAATTCCAAAGGTATTGATGCATTCCTTGCTTGAATTGGTGGAGAATTGAAGAAATGGATGATGATTACCTCCAAGTGTGTGTTTGTATATGTAAAAGTCTTGTGGAAGGGGGAAATATCTTTGAAATTCAAGAAAATAGGTATTTATAATGTTGGGGAAGGGTTTGGGGGTAAGATTTGCAACTAAGTCCCTCGAAAAAGATGAAAATACATAAAATACCCCGAAATTGAGGCCACTTGGCCGAGTTGAGGGTTGAAAACGAAAGTTGCAGTCTGGCCACAGACTCGCCCGTGTCTGAACACTCGACCGTTTTGCCCTTTTTACTCCCACTCGGCCGAGTGGAATGACGCGGCCGACTCATCTTGCACCTCAAACTTGTTTTGTGTGTAACTTTCAACCCCGCCTTCGATTGACTCGATTCTTCCTTTAATGTCACTCCATTTTTCGAGTCGGATCCAATGGTGCACTCCTCTCTCTGGTCCAGTGATATTTTGTGGGTGTTTTACTCCCAAATTCCTTCATTTTTCTTTCAAAATCAACAAAACACCACCTTTCTCTTACTTTGACCAAAACCATCATATTCAACCCATAAATCAATGAAATCACAATCAAAATGATCTTCACATGTGCATAAAAATGTTTAAATTCCACATGAATCACCTCCCTACTCGTTCAAGTATCTCGTATGGACCGATAACCTTGGACTCAGTTTTCCTCGTTTTCCGAAGCGAATAACGCCCTTTGTTGGTGACACTCTTAAGAATAATTTCTCTACAACCTCAAATTCTAGATCCTTTCACCGTTTGTCTACATACGACTTTTGTCTGTCTTCTGCCGCCTGTATTCCTTCCCGCATTTTCTTGATTACTCCAGTAGTTTCTTCGACTATATCGGGACCCAAAATTTTCTTCTCTCCAACGTTGTCCCAATATAAAGGTGATCTGCATTTTCGACCGTAGAACGCCTCATAGGGTGCCATACCAATAGTTGTCTGGTAACTATTGTTATATGCGAATTCGACCGAGGGTAGGAATTTCTCCCAATTTCCACAAAAATCGAGAGTACACTCCCTCAACATATCTTCCAATGTTTGGATGGTTCTCTTTGATTGTCCGTCAGTTTGAGGGTGGAACACAGTGCTGAAGTTTTGCTTAGTTCCCATTGCATCTTGTAGGCTCCGTTCGAATTTTGATGTAAATCGTGTGTCCCTTTCTAACACTATTGAGACAGGCACTCCATGTAGCCTAATGATCTCCTCTAGGTATATTTGAGCAAACTTATCTAATCCGAATGTCATTTTTATTGGTAAAAAGTGTGCTGATTTCGTTAGGCGGTCGACTATGAACCATATAGCTTGATTTCTTCGAAACGATCTTGACAATCCTACCACAAAGTCCATCGCTATGTGCTCCTACTTCCACTCAAGAATATCAAGTGACTTAAGCAATCCTAATGGCCATTGGTGTTCAACTTTCACCTGCTGACATGTCATGCATCTTTGTACGAAGGCTCCAATATCTCCTTTATGTTCCTCCACCAGAATAATTTCCTTAGGTCTCGATACATCTTCGTTCCTCCTGGGTGAGCAGTGTAAGGCGTGCAATGTGCTTCTTCCATAATTTCCCTTCTAAGAGCTTCAACTTTTGGTACACAAAGTCTTCCTTCGTAGACTAATGTATCCTCGCCGGTTATGGAAAAACCTTGTATTTTTTCGCTTTCAACCTTCTTCTTTATTTTATCCATGAACTTATCTCCTTTCTGAGCTTCCATGATCGTTTCCTTTAGCGTAGGCTTTACCACCATTGTTTCTACTCTCACTTGGATTGTATTTGGTGGTAAGATCACCTCTATCTTCATTTTTGCAAGCTCATCGACTAACCTTAGTTGGCTGGTTATACAAGTTAATCTGCTTCTCTCCTTCTGACTCAATGCGTCAGCAACTACCTTCGCTTTTCCTCGGCGGTAGAGTATTGTGCAGTCGTAGTCTTTCACCAACTCTAGCCATCTTCTTTGCCTCATGTTTAATTCCTTTTGTTCGAAGAAGTACTTCAAACTTTTATGGTCGGTGTAAATTTTACACTTTCCACCGTACAAGTAATGTCGCTAAATCTTCAAGGCATAGACCACTGCGGCGAGCTCCAAGTCATGAGTGGGGTAATTCTGCTCATGAGTCTTTAGTTGTCTTGAGGCATATGCGACCACCTTTCCCTTTTACATCAGTACGCATCCTCAACCTTGTTTTGAGGTGTCGCTATAGACAACAAATCCTTTTGAACTGTTCGGAATGGTTAGGACAGGCGCGGTGGTTAGTCTTCTCTTCAATTTTTGGAAGCTGTCCTCGCATTCTTCTGTCCAGTGGAACTTCACCTCCTTTCTCATTAGTTGTGTTAACTGTATCGCAATTTTTGAAAAACCCTCGATAAATCTTCGATAGTATCTTGCCAATCATAAAAAGCTCCGCACCTCATTCACGTTTATTGGGGATCTCCAGTGGCTTATGGCTTCGACTTTGGTTGGGTCGACTTCAATACCATGAGCTGAGACGATATAGCCGAGGAATACGACTTGATCAAGCCAAAATTCACATTTTGTGAATTTAGCATAGAGTCTCTCTTTTCGCAGCACCTCCAAACTGGTTTTGAGGTGTTCCTCGTGTTGATCTTGATTCTTTGAGTATACAAGAATATCGTCGATGAATATGATCACAAATCTATTTAGATGTGGGTGAAATACTCGATTCATTAAGTCCATGAAAATCTCTGGCGCGTTGCAGAGTTCGAATGGCATTACAACGAATTCGTAATGCCCATAACGCGTCTTGAAGGCCGTCTTTGGGATGTCGTCTTCCTTGATCTTCACTTGGTGATTTCCAGACCTCAAGTCTATCTTTGAGAACACACTTGCACCCTTTAATTGATCAAACAAGTCTTCGATCCTCGGTAGCGGGTATTTATTTTTTATGGTAAACTTATTCAATTCTCGGTAATCAATGCACATTCTAAATGTACCATCTTTCTTTTTCACAAACAGTACTGGTGCTCCCCATGGCGAAACGCTAGGTCGTATGAAACCTTTATCCAGGAGTTTTTGTAGTTGCACTTTTAGTTCTTGTAGTTCCTTTGGCACCATTCTGTATGGTGCCTCTGTGGTGGTCCTAAGTTGAGTTAAGATTGATTAAGCTAGAAAAAGTCTAGAGGGGAGGGGTGAATAGACTTTTAAAAATCTTTCAAAATATCAGAGTATGTAATGCGAAATTAAATGTTCTTATACTGTACTATGCTTATACAGCTCAGATCAGTACTTCAGAATTAATGTGAGCCTTATTAGTTTATACTCAACTTTTGATTTTGAACTTTTACTTAGTAAACTTTACTGTTCTTAGTATCAAGAAATTAAACAAATATCAAACATTAAGTAAATGAGACACAAGATTTATAGTGGTTCGATAAATGTCTACATCCACTCTCACAACTCTAGTCGTGATGTTTTATTAACTCCTTCTTGAGTTTCTTGTGGCTTAAAGTTCCAAGACTAAGGCTTTGATCTTTTTTATTATACCACCAGGTATATCTTCGATCGACTAGTAATTATACAAGATACTAACAAACTTGTTGTAGGTCCCTAAGTTGAGTTAATATCGAGGGAAGCTAAAGAAAATGTCTAGAGGGGGGTGAATAGACTTTTCTAAAATCTTTCGATATATCAGAATTACAATGTGCGGAATACGAAATTAACAATGAGCCCAATTAAAGATTATACTCAACTTAATTCGAGAACTCTGTTTTATGTACTCAACTAGTCTTGTTCAGTTATGTATGTTTAACAAGTAAACAATTAATCAATTCAAACAAACAAAACAGTAAAGTAAATCAAACACGAGATTTATAGTGGTTCGACAACTTGTCTACATCCACTCTCACAACTCCAGTCGTGAAATTCTTATTAACTCTTCCAATCGAGCAATATGTTCTTGTAGCTTTAAGTCCCAAGAAATAAGACTTAGATCTTCTCGATTATATCTCCAGATATATCTTCGATCTTACTAGCTATTTTACAAGTAACTAGCAACTTGAAACAGTAAACGAAAATAAAACTTCTCTTCGTTCAGTAGTAGCCTTCTTCGATCTTCACTTGTCTTGCGTAGCTTCACTTTCTGAACTTCAATCTCTGAGAGTAATTACTTCACTTGAATATTCAATAATGCTTGCAGTATCAATATTTCAGTAGTCAATATCTCAGTTCTCTAATGAATCAATACCATGAGGTATTTATAGATTCTAATTCCAAGAACTTTCAGTTGTGTAACAACCTTTTCTTGAAAACTAACTTTTAACCGATTCTTCTTATCCTTCCACGCGTTTCTCCAGTTAATTAGTTATTCCTTAACTAATTCTTCAATCTTTATCTTCAACACGCGTTTGTAACTAACTTCAAGTTGACCTGTCTTGTTTAAGTCGCACCAGTCTTGTGTAGTAGTAGTAGACTGCGTCTTCAACTTAACTTGTGCAGTAGACTTCTTCAGATTTACAACATAGAACTAATCTAGTCCTATCAACTAATCTTAACAAGACTATTACATTACATTAAGCTCTTGTTATAAAGCTTAGTCAACTTATAAAACTATACAAAAGAATCTATCTATTACATTTAAAATCGTGAGCTCTATACAACAATTATTCATAGCTCAATAACAAATATGAAGTACTTATAAATCGTACTTATCTTTCAATAATACTTGTCTTCTTAAAACTATTACTTGTCTTTGTGAAATGGTACTTGTCTTGTGAATTCTACTGATCTGTACAAGACGACTTCAACTTAACTAGACTAGATCAGTCAATACTTAGAAAATATTCAAGTCTTCTTTTTGGCTTATCAAAACTTCATCTTTTATCTTTTATTCATCATTTAGGACTTGCTCTAGGATTCATATCCCAACAATTTCCCCCTTTTTGATGAAGCCAAAACTACTTGAATCTTTTCATAATAGTAGACTAGTTAAGTAGTTATCTTGTCTTAAACATCAAATAGTACTTATCTTTTCATTCATTTCGAAATAAGATCAGTAGATATTACAAATACTTACTCAAAATAAAACTAAGTCTAAGTATCAGAGCAAAAACAAAAAATTAATCTGATATACTACCTTCTTAAGAACTTGGAACACCAAAAGCATCTAGTAGCCTTTTGTGAATGATAATCATGTGTTCTTCTGTTTCGATCTTCTCCTTCTCCAGTAGGTCTTCTTCAAACTTTTTGATATGATTGTAATCGATCCTTTTTCCAGAACCTAACATAGGAGTAATCCATTTAGGAAAGATAGGAACAAGAATATTAAAACTTACAGCAGTTGCAATCCTCATGATCAAGTTCCATAGATTCCTGTCTTGAATTTCCATGAACTTGTCAAAAATTGCGTATAACTCTTCTTTGCTCTCTGGATCTCCAAACTTGCGAATAATCCAGTGATCCAACTCCCAATTCAGCTTGACTTTGAACCATGCATCTTTGTGTTCATCATCAATGAAATTATCAATGTATGCATCTTCAACTTGATCTGGATCAGTCTTCAACTTTAGCAAATTCTTGATATGCTTTCCTAGCAATTTCTTGTTAGCATAATGAATTTCTTATAGCTTCTGCTTCTTATGAAGAGCTTCAACCTCTTCATCACCAATATCAGCTAGAATATCTCCTAGTTCTTCTTTCTTCTTCTCTAGAACAAGTTTCCTCTTGACTTGTCTAGTCTGAACTTCACCTTCAGGAGACGCAATGCTTTTTCCTTTTAGCAATCTTTTCTTTTTCTGTTCTTCAGCTTGTTCAAGATCAACTTTCTTGACCAGCCTTCCTCTCTTGGGAAACCTTAATTCTTCTATCGCAGTCGCAACAGCTTTAACTTCAGGTTCAGCACTTGACTTCTCCTCAACTCTACTTGTCTCTTCCCCCTTTTTGGCTTCATCACTTGCCTTAAGAGTGAATAGACTAGTGAATCGAGTCATTTCTTCTTTTAGTGCCTCCTTCATTGCTTCAGCCGCGAGCTCTATCTGCTTTTGTTGGGTCTGATCACGACTCATCTTGTCTAGTCGATCAGCAGTAGACTCCAACTTATTCGAGTTAATAGCCAACTCATCTTTGAAATGAACAGCTGTCTGACGCAGTAGGGTGTTTTGCTTAGTCAGCTCAGTGAGAATAGCTTGAGAACGCACCAACTGATCTTGTGCTTCTCGTCTTTGCGCATCTGCTATCTCAATCTTCACTCTGTATAGTCTTTCCATCTTACTAGACTCTTCAGCTAATGACCTAGCAAAATTAACAGACCTGTTCTCCAAGTAGTCAACTTGTCTCTTCAAGAAGTCTTCAATATGCGTATACATTTCTTGTCGAAACGTAGAATCCATCTTATTCACTTCTCCAACTATCAATTCCCTGGAGCTGTCAACTAGTGACTGATTTTGTTCAACAAGAACTGTCTTTAACTTTGATTCTAAGAACACTTCAATAGACGACTTTACTACTTCCTTTAATTCTGTCTTCAACTCATCTATAAGTCCTTCTGGAAACATATGAGCAGTAGAGTGAGTTTCAGTTAACTCATCTTCATTAAACAAGATGGCTTCAACAAACTCATCATCTTCTTCACCAAAATCGATTGAGTTGTTGTCTTCTTCTTCAATATTTATAGCATCTTCCTCAGACGGATCAGTCTGAACAGAAACATCAACTAACTCAGCTGTCAACTTTTCTTCCACAACATCAGTTTGAATACCAACATCAAACATGTGTGATGCAGGCAATACATCATCTGGTACATTTAACATTCTCTTTACCAGGGCTGTAATAACATGAGGTGGGAGAAGTTCTGAATAATCTTGAACTCCACTATTCTCCCTTTGCTCCATCTCCCAATCCATAAAATTGGAGATACCACCCATGCCTTGTATGACTTCAAATAGATCATCAGTAGAAGATTTCTTCAATGCAACCCATGTGCATATTCTAATGAGTTTCTCATACTGTTCTGACGAGGTGTCTATCTCAATAGACGAGAGCCTCTTCTTCATATTGTTACTGACTTTAGCACGAACCCTCTTCTCCCTTAAGCACATCGGATAATAAACAAGGGATTCAAATCTAATATCAGACGGGGTCTGAGCAGGTGGGGTCCCTGTCTCAGTTGTTGCAGTGGCAACTGGTGTCTTGTCTGAAGTAGACGGGTTGAGGGGTTCAACATATTCTGTTGAGGTGATAGGAATTTGGATGGTGGTTTCTTGGGGCTTTAATGTGGCTTGGTTTGGTTCGACAGTTGTAGAAGTATCAACTGTATCGAATATAGTAGTGTGTGGGGTTATGTTGGCTCGAAGTGGATGCACTGCCAACACTGACGAGGTTTTGGGTACGGGTTTGGCACGAGATCGGAGTGATATGGCCTTGGTTTTAACAGGGATAGAGAGAGGAATTGACAAAGCTCTAGAAGAAGTACCAACCTTTTCTTCAGTCGACTTGTCTGGTGAAGGACTCGACTCGACTCTCACCAGTCGATATACTTGCAATTCGTCCTCTTTCGTCTCAGGCTCCTTGTCTGAGTGAGTGTCTTCCGAATCTCCTTCAGCCTCAATCATAGCCTCCTCTTCCACATACTGAACTAGTCTTCTACTAGTACCAGCCTCAACTTCGTCAGAACCTTCACTGCCTGACTTGTCTTCTCCAGAACTAGACGAGGCAGCTTCAATCATGGCATCATCAGGATTGATTTGGACTTGTCTGGTGGCAGCCGATCTAGCAGCAGCTTGATTAGCCAGAGCCTCCTTCTTCATATAATGCTTTAGAGGATGGAATGGCTTGCCTTTGCTCCAACTCGTCTTGTTGGGCAATAAAATGGGTAGAATGATACTTAGCTTGTTTCCAAAGCTAACATTCCCAGTTACAACCCAGTTGACTGTACTGGTGTCAACTTGCACAAACTTCTTGTAATACATCAATCTGTCCAGGAAGAGTTTAGTCCAGTTTCCTTCAGTGATTCCATCGTAAATCACAACCATAATTCTTGCTTTCTGGGGCGTCACAGAGTCAAAACTCCCAGTGACTCCTAGCAACATTTTTGATGCGATATCAAGAAGAGTCTTGTACTTGTCAAGTAGCTCCTTCTTCTTGACTACATGAACTTTTCCATCACTTTTCAATTTCAGCTTTCTTCCACAGAAAATACTCAAATACCTCAACTCTCTGCCTTCAGCATATCTTTCGATATCTATCGAACCGGATGGCAATTTCAGAGATTCTGTCAGAAATTCACGAGTAATCTCCACTCGCCTTCTTCCAACAAAGGCTTCAATCGAGTCGCCTTGTCGAGTTGCAGTAGAATAAAATTCTAACACTTCTTCCTCTAGCACAACCTCAGGAAACGCCTCCAAATAGGGTCTCAAACCGCATCTGAAGCATTTAATCAAAATTTCTTTGTTGTCTTCAGTGTGATTCCCTTTGAAAAACACCGAACCCTCCACATGCACTCTTCCTTCGGTAATGTACTTGCCTAGATCGAACCTTGCTTGCATGTTAGTACGGGCATCAAATATCGAAACAATCGACATAGTAGAATGATTAAGAAAAATAAGAGATTTCGAAAGATCTTGAGAGCTTGAGAAGTTATGAGAATCAAGAGATAAAAACTTGTGAGCAGTTATGAACGAGTAGTGTGGGTTTTGTTAAACCTTGAGTTTGGAATCAATGGTTAAGATTGAGCGATTTTAATCCAATGGTTAAGTATGAAAGTCTTTTGAAATTCAGTTTTACGGAATCGAGAGTATTACGTGATTTAGTATTGTGAAATTTGAAATCCGCCTCTTCTATTGGTAGAGTAGAGGAGTGTATTCCTCTGACCTAGCACAGTAGAGTTTTTGGCGCGAACTGGTTATATACACCTCATTAAATGGAGTGTATACATCCAATTCTAGGTTTTTCAAACTTTCAATACTCAAATTACATATATATCCTTAATTCGTTTTGTTTAAACACTTAGAGTATTTACATCATGAAACACTTATCTTGTCTGTTCGTGTCTATCCAGAACAGACGAGTAGACTGACATGCACAAGACGAGTTCCCCCTTCGATTGTGCTTGTCTACTTTGAACATCAAGTGATTATATGTACCTGTCTTTTCTTGTACTACAGATTAGATGTAATACAGGTAGTCGAGTAGAATAATTAGAATGAATATCAAACTAAGTCAATGATCAAGGTTCAAACAAGATGACTGTTACCAAACTAAAGAGTCAACATAAGGATCTTTAAGAAATCAAGGATTCCCCCTTAAATGTTTATTCCCTTAGTATTTACCCTCAGCTTTACCAGCTTCCTCATCGGGTTGTTTGGTCAACTTGTCTGACCTTGTATACCTGTCTGTTGGGTGAGTAGACGAGTGCTCTGAACTTTTGTGGTAACTTGTCTGTTTCTCTTTTCTTCTTAGGACTGTACCTGTCTGGTTAATACATTTCTACATACTAGTAGGATCAAGATCAATTAGTCCTAGACTAATGCATAATTCATGAAATCGGACCTCAGCTAATGGTTTTGTGAAAATATCAGCTCTTTGAAAATCAGTATGAATCTTTTCCATGCGAATATCCTTCTTTTCTACATGATCACGTATAAAATGATGTTTCACGTCGACATGCTTACATCGTGTGTGCAGAACAGGATTTTGTGTAATGGCAATAGCACTATTACTATCACAGAAAATAGGAACATTTGATTCATAGATATTATAATCTCTAAGCTGTTGAATAAGCCATAATAATTGACTACAACAACTACCAGCAGCCATGTACTCGGCTTCAGTAGTAGAGGTAGCAACACTTGTCTGCTTTTTCGAAAACCATGAAATGAGTTTTGTGCCTAAGAATTGACAAGAACCAGATGTAGATTTCCTATCTATTCTACAGCCACCAAAATCAGAATCAGAGTAGCCACTTAGAGATAAATCATCATTTGAAGGATACCATATACCACGATTGATGGTCCCTTTCAAATATTTCAATATCCTTTTAGTGGTTTCCATATGACTCTCTTTTGGATTAGCTTGAAAGCGAGCACATACACCAACAAAAAATGCAATATCAGGTCTACTAGCAGTCAAGTAGAGTAATGAACCAATAAGACCACGGTAATGAGTTTGATCAGTACATTTACCATTCTCGTCTGGATCCATCCTGTAAGTAGGTTGCATAGGTACTCCAGAAGATTTACATGTCTTAATACCATACTTGTCTAGTAGATTACGAGTATATTTTGCTTGATTTATGAAAATCCCTTCTGGGGTCTGTTTTACTTGAAGTCCAAGAAAGTAATTCATTTCACCCATCATAGACATCTCAAATTTACTTTGCATGAGTGTTGAGAAACTTTCACTCAGCTTTTTGTTAGGTGATCCAAAAATGATATCATCTACGTAAATTTGGACGAGTAAAATGTCCTTCCCTTCTTGTCTTCTGAACAAGGTTCTATCGACCTTGCCCTTAGTAAAACCATTTTCTAATAGAAATTGAGAAAGAGTATCGTACCAGGCTCTTGGAGCTTGCTTTAGTCCATATAAGGCCTTCTTTAATCTGTATACCTGGTTACCTTTGACTTCGAAACCTGGGGGTTGTTCAACATACACTTCTTCCGCAAGAATACCGTTAAGAAATGCACTTTTAACATCCATTTGATATACAGTAAATTTCATGTAAGCAGCATATGCAAGGAACAATCGAATGGCTTCTAGTCTAGCAACAGGAGCATATGTTTCATCATAATCTATGCCTTCAGCTTGTGAATAGCCTTGGGCGACTAGTCTAGCCTTATTACGAACAACTACATCATTCTCATCTTTCTTATTCTTAAAAATCCATCGAGTGCCAACTACATTATGATGTTTAGGTCTATCAACAAGTTCCCAGACGTCATTTCGAACAAACTGATTCAACTCGTCTTGCATAGCGATGATCCAATTACTATCAGCTAAAGCCTCTTTAATGGTTTTAGGCTCGATAGATGAGAGGAAACAACACCAGCAAAACAGAGATGAACTAGGTTGTTCTTGTGACTCAAAGAGTTGTCGTCTAGTCTTTACACCAATAGTAGAGTCACCAATGATATTTTCAGTGTCATGAGCAGATTTCCATGTTTTTCTAGTCTTTGTAAGTATAGTATCATCATCTAGATCAGTTATAGCATCATGCATTTCAACATCATTTATATCATCAACAGATTTACCTGGAGTAGATGAGTCAACTAGAGCAGGCATGTCTACTGGATTAGTAGACTTACCTTGAGCACTTACCCTTTCCTTGTCATCAGTTTCGAGGGCTTTCATGAATGGATTGTATGCTTGGACGGATTCATATACCTCTGAGTCTTTATCAGATTCGATAGTTAGCTCAGTGACTTTCTCACTGATCTTGTTGGCAGACGAGTCCTGTTGAGATTCTTCAAAAACCACATGTGGTGTTTCTTCCACACAGAGGGTTGAGTAGTTGAATACTCTAAATGCTTTGCTAGTCGAGGAGTATCCTAAGAATATCCCCTCGTCTGCTTTAGCATCGAATGCATTCAACTTACTTTTCCCATTATTATGGATAAAACACTTACAACCAAATATATGAAAATATGAGACTCTGGGTTTTCGACCTTTCCATACCTCATAGGGTGTCTTACCTAGTGCTTTATTGATAACACTTCTATTTTGTGAGTGGCATGCAGTATTGATAGCTTCTGCCCAAAACTTCTGAGGCGTATTGTACTCTGTCAGCATGGTCCTGCAGGCCTCCTTAAGAGTTCTGTTCCTTCGTTCTGCTACTCCATTTTGTTGTGGTGTCCTTGCTGCACTAGTAAGGTGCTGGATGCCACGCTTAGAACAAAATTCTTTAATATAGCAGTTAATGAATTCAGTACCCTTGTGACTACGGATCTTGACAATGGTCTGATTCTTCTCAACCTGTAACTTCTTCAACAGATCAGGCAAAAGTGTTTGTGTATCACTCTTCTTGTGTAAGAAGACTACCCAAGTGAACTTAGAATAGTCATCTACCACAACAAGTGTGTACCTTCTACCGTTCAAAGTTGGAGGAGTTATTGGGCCATGTAAGTCCATATGTAGAAGTTCAAGAACACTACTTGTTGAGAGGGATGGAATAGATTTAAAGGAACCTTTTACCTGTTTACCTTTCTGACAGGACGTGCATACATGTGACTTGTAGTAGACTTCATTGGGAATACCTTCCACAAGGTAGTCTCTGGCTATCTTATTAAGAACCTTAAAGTTTAGATGACAGAGGCGTCTATGCCAGAGCCAGCCAAGTTCTTTAGGATTCTTAGTAAGTAGACAGGTGTCCCTCAGACAACTGTTCCAGTTCACTATGTACACACTTCCTTGTCTTATGCCGACCAGTAAGACTGTGTGTGTTCTCTTGTCAATGATTTCACATTTGCGACTCTTGAACTGCACCTTGTATCCACGATCACAAAATTGTGAAACAGAGAGTAAATTGTATTTCAAGCCTTCAACATATGAGACATCTTGGATCTCTATGTCTCCATTCCGAATGTAGCCGAATCCTTTGGTAACAGCAGTGGAGCTATCACCAAATATTACTTTTGGTCCTTCTTGTTCATGGTAGCTTGATAAGAGAGTCTTAGTACCAGTCATGTGGTGCGAACAGCCACTGTCTATGTACCAAGTTTCTCCTATTGAGCCACCCTTCTTGTATAGATCGAGTCGACCCTGCATTCGACGATATTACATAATTTAGGTACCCTCCTTGTTTATTGGGGTCCTGGGGGGTTAGTCGAGTTCAATGGAATCCAAATGTACATTGGAGTCCTGAACAAGTTTGATCTTCTGAGCTTTCGACCATATTTGTTGCAAAATAAGACCTTGTTGTCCTTATCTAGCCTATCAGTCGAGTTCGGGTCTACTATTTGGAGATAGCCTTTCGACTTGATCTCTACTTGAGCAGGCACTTGTCTATGATAGTTAGAGTAGGGTTTGTATGCATTAGGTCCATACGGTTTATAGACATGTTTAGGTCTTTCTTCTCCTTCGATATCATATGACAAAGGTGGAGGATATAGAACTGCTTGTGTATGATATTTTTGACCTTCCTGTCTAGGTCTAGACGAGTAGAGTTGAGACTGCCTTATGAAAGGAGGTCTAGACTCTTGTCGTCTAGTCTGTACTTGTTTAGTACTAGTCTCCTCGGGATACCAATCCTCGTATCTGACCTGGTTGGATCGTCTACGATTAGTGGTCCTTAGAAGATTAGTTCTAGGTTGAACAGGCTTGTTGTTACCATTCTTTTTACCACCTTTGGTAATTGGAATGTTAACTCGAGCTTGTTTTGGTACAGTACCTTTAGATGGAGTATCAATATCGTATATCATTGGTTCTTTTCCTTTATCGTTAGTCAAAGAGCTTGAGATGAAAATAGTAGGGTTCTTAGGAACTAGAGTAGACGAGCTTGATGTTTCAGCACCCAAGCCTGTCTTGTCAGCAGGAGCCCTATACCTATCTGACAGTTCAAGGTTAACCTTAGAGGAGTTAACCAGGTCAGTAAGTTTAAGGTCTAGAGTGACAACCTCGGTTTCTAAGAACTTATTACGTTCTTCAAGCTTTTTGCACTTGCTTTTTAAAACATTGAATTCATGTTTCTCAGTAGCATGTGTCTTAAGTAGGTCTTGATACAACTTGTCTGTCAATGCACACTTGTCTTTGAGTTGACTCAACTCTTCTTGCAAGCGTTCATTTAGGACTGTTATATTAGGATCTACTTTAGACTGAGCTTCCTTAAGATCAATGATTTCTTGTCTTAAAATGATGTTTTCGTCACTGACTTCAATGATTGCCTTGTTGGCAAGTAGGAGGTCGTCTTCAACTGCACTAGTAGAGTGCTGAAGGCTACTCCCTACTTTGCTACTGACAGTATCACTTTCATCAGAATCTGATTCATCACAAGATTGAAAAGAAGTAGCAGATGATACCTCTTGGTCGATTTTGGCCATGCAGCATAGACCATCATCTACTATGAAAGCTTCATCGTGATCCGGTTCAGACGGGTAACTAGATGAGGATGATGGCAACTCGTCTGAGTCAGAGTCATCATTGGCCATCATTGCCTTTTTGCTACGGTTGTATCTTCTTTCCCTTCGTGCTTTGCGTTCTTCTCGATCATCAGTACTCAGGTCTGGACATTCATATATGTAGTGACCTGGCTTTTCACAGTTATAGCACAAGAGATCATTAGTAGCCTTTTTAATAGGAGAGTTGTTCCTTCGTTTATCACGTCTATCAGAACGAGTAATTCTTATTTGTTATTCGTATATGTTAGTTTATACTCAACTTTTGATTTTGAACTTTTACTTAGTAAACTTTACTGTTCTTCGTATCAAGAAATTAAACAAATATCAAACAGTAAGTAAATGAGACACAAGATTTATAATGGTTCGATAAATGTATACATCCACTCTCACAACTCCAGTCGTGATGTTTTATTAACTCCTTCTTGAGTTTCTTGTGGCTTAAAGTCTCATGACTAAGACTTTGATCTTTTGGATTATACCACCAGGTATATCTTCGATCGACTAGTAATTATACAAGATACTAGCAAACTTGTTTTACAAAAATACAATCTAAAATGTAAAGTAAACTTCTCTGAATTCGTAGCCTTTAATTCTTCTTTTCAAAACAGTGAACACCAGATTTGCCAATAATGTTTGTGTGAGTATAGGCAGGGAAAATAATTTTATGTGAACTAAATCTTAAGAAAATACCTTGTAAAATACAAGAATGTAAAATAGATTTTGTTGAGAAAATAAGGGATAAAGAAGATATTTTAATATTTAAAAGATTTAAAGTCTTGAGATAATTTACTAATAAAGTTTAACGTCCTAGCGTACAAATATCAAGTCTTTCCATCAAATAAAACAACCTAGAGAAAATCGGGGAAAAGATCTTAGGCGAATAATTATATAATATATATTCTTTTATATTTATATATATTGGAAAATCTATTTTATTAATAATAATAATAAGCAGATTTGTACGTGTAAATATATATACTCAAATCTCTTAATTAAATCAATAATATCTCTAACACTATATATTTATATACATATATTTATTTTAATTTATTTATTTTATTAAATATTACGGAGTAATATCTTATACTTTTACTAAAGCTTATATTAAATTTTGAAGATGTTACATCCTTCTCTTCTTAAAATATTTTCGTCCTCGAAAATTAAAATTTGCTCATAAAATGTGCATGCACATGAAATATTGTCTTGTGTACTAACATAGAATAAAATGTATAACGTACGCACCTCGTAGAGCTGAAGCGGGAGGCGGTGATGAATGACCTTTACTTTTAAAAAACCTTTACTTTTAAAAAATATTTTCGTTAAACAAAATTCTTTAAATAATTTTTACTCAAATATTTTTATTTTGACAAGTCTACAAGAACGTAGACCTGCTCTGATACCACTCTGTCACGCCCCAATTTTCATAAAAGTAAATTTTGCAGAAATACCTAACAATCTTAAAATAAAGGGCATGAACTGAAATTTAAATACAAGAAAGTGGACCATAAATTTATTTAATAATAAAATTATTTGAATGACAGCGGAAGCCTCGAGACATTAAACAACATCTCAAAAATGATTTTTAATTAAAAAGCCTAAATATTAATACACTTGAATTCTAATTGCTTAAATTCATAAAATAAAATATGACGATTTGACATCCACCGCCTCTCCTCGCCATCAACTCATCAACCTGAATCTGAAATGTTAAATGTATGGTATGAGCAAAACCACTAGCTCAGTGAAGTCACTTCGACAATATTAAATACGACATACAAATAAAATGTATAATCACGTATAACCATGTAATTCACAGAAAGTCACACACACACTTTTCACCATACTCTTAAATAATTTATAAATACGTTTCACTTGTTTCACGGTTTTCCCAAGGATCTTTTTTAAATCCCACTGGGTCCCCCTCAAAGACCTATTTTCAGTCCCGAGTTCTTTTCTTGTGCACGGCGGATCCCCCAAAGATCTCTCTTCAATCCCGGGTTCACCGAGGACCTCTTTTCAGTCCCGGGCCTCTTTTAAGCCCTGGCCTTTTATAAACTTTTGCATTAAATATTCAATCACATTCAAGTAATATCACAATGCACATAAACAGTCTATTCATATGAAGCAGTTAATAAGGCAAAGAAACCACACCTTAAAAAATGAACGTAATTGTGATAAGTAGAAGCTTAGAAGTAGTGAACACCAGATTTGCCAATAATGTTTGTGTGAGTATAGGCAGGGAAAATAATTTTATGTGAACTAAATCTTAAGAAAATACCTTGTAAAATACAAGAATGTAAAATAGATTTTGTTGAGAAAATAAGGGATAAAGAAGATATTTTAATATTTAAAAGATTTAAAGTCTTGAGATAATTTACTAATAAAGTTTAACGTCCTAGCGTACAAATATCAAGTCTTTCCATCAAATAAAACAACCTAGAGAAAATCGGGGAAAAGATCTTAGGCGAATAATTATATAATATATATTCTTTTATATTTATATATATTGGAAAATCTATTTTATTAATAATAATAATAAGCAGATTTGTACGTGTAAATATATATACTCAAATCTCTTAATTAAATCAATAATATCTCTAACACTATATATTTATATACATATATTTATTTTAATTTATTTATTTTATTAAATATTACGGAGTAATATCTTATACTTTTACTAAAGCTTATATTAAATTTTGAAGATGTTACATCCTTCTCTTCTTAAAATATTTTCGTCCTCGAAAATTAAAATTTGCTCATAAAATGTGCATGCACATGAAATATTGTCTTGTGTACTAACATAGAATAAAATGTATAACGTACGCACCTCGTAGAGCTGAAGCGGGAGGCGGTGATGAATGACCTTTACTTTTAAAAAACCTTTACTTTTAAAAAATATTTTCGTTAAACAAAATTCTTTAAATAATTTTTACTCAAATATTTTTATTTTGACAAGTCTACAAGAACGTAGACCTGCTCTGATACCACTCTGTCACGCCCCAATTTTCATAAAAGCAAATTTTGCAGAAATACCTAACAATCTTAAAATAAAGGGCATGAACTGAAATTTAAATACAAGAAAGTGGACCATAAATTTATTTAATAATAAAATTATTTGAATGACAGCGGAAGCCTCGAGACATTAAACAACATCTCAAAAATGATTTTTAATTAAAAAGCCTAAATATTAATACACTTGAATTCTAATTGCTTAAATTCATAAAATAAAATATGACGATTTGACATCCACCGCCTCTCCTCGCCATCAACTCATCAACCTGAATCTGAAATGTTAAATGTATGGTATGAGCAAAACCACTAGCTCAGTGAAGTCACTTCGACAATATTAAATACGACATACAAATAAAATGTATAATCACGTATAACCATGTAATTCACAGAAAGTCACACACACACTTTTCATCATACTCTTAAATAATTTATAAATACGTTTCACTTGTTTCACGGTTTTCCCAAGGATCTTTTTTAAATCCCACTGGGTCCCCCTCAAAGACCTATTTTCAGTCCCGAGTTCTTTTCTTGTGCACGGCGGATCCCCCAAGGATCTCTCTTCAATCCCGGGTTCACCGAGGACCTCTTTTCAGTCCCGGGCCTCTTTTAAGCCCCTGGCCTTTTATAAACTTTTACATTAAATACTCAATCACATTCAAGTAATATCACAATGCACATAAACAGTCTATTCATATGAAGCAGTTAATAAGGCAAAGAAACCACACCTAAAAAGATGAACGTAATTGTGATAAGTAGAAGCTTAGAAGCAGTGAACACCAGATTTGCCAATAATGTTTGTGTGAGTATAGGCAGGGAAAATAATTTTATGTGAACTAAATCTTAAGAAAATACCTTGTAAAATACAAGAATATAAAATAGATTTTGTTGAGAAAATAAGGGATAAAGAAGATATTTTAATATTTAAAAGATTTAAAGTCTTGAGATAATTTACTAATAAAGTTTAACGTCCTAGCGTACAAATATCAAGTCTTTCCATCAAATAAAACAACCTAGAGAAAATCGGGGCAAAGATCTTAGGCGAATAATTATATAATATATATTCTTTTATATTTATATATATTGGAAAATCTATTTTATTAATAATAATAATAAGCAGATTTGTACGTGTAAATATATATACTCAAATCTCTTAATTAAATCAATAATATCTCTAACACTATATATTTATATACATATATTTATTTTAATTTATTTATTTTATTAAATATTACGGAGTAATATCTTATACTTTTACTAAAGCTTATATTAAATTTTGAAGATGTTACATCCTTCTCTTCTTAAAATATTTTCGTCCTCGAAAATTAAAATTTGCTCATAAAATGTGCATGCACATGAAATATTGTCTTGTGTACTAACATAGAATAAAATGTATAACGTACGCACCTCGTAGAGCTGAAGCGGGAGGCGGTGATGAATGACCTTTACTTTTAAAAAACCTTTACTTTTAAAAAATATTTTCGTTAAACAAAATTCTTTAAATAATTTTTACTCAAATATTTTTATTTTGACAAGTCTACAAGAACGTAGACCTGCTCTGATACCACTCTGTCACGCCCCAATTTTCATAAAAGCAAATTTTGCAGAAATACCTAACAATCTTAAAATAAAGGGCATGAACTGAAATTTAAATACAAGAAAGTGGACCATAAATTTATTTAATAATAAAATTATTTGAATGACAGCGGAAGCCTCGAGACATTAAACAACATCTCAAAAATGATTTTTAATTAAAAAGCCTAAATATTAATACACTTGAATTCTAATTGCTTAAATTCATAAAATAAAATATGACGATTTGACATCCACCGCCTCTCCTCGCCATCAACTCATCAACCTGAATCTGAAATGTTAAATGTATGGTATGAGCAAAACCACTAGCTCAGTGAAGTCACTTCGACAATATTAAATACGACATACAAATAAAATGTATAATCACGTATAACCATGTAATTCACAGAAAGTCACACACACACTTTTCACCATACTCTTAAATAATTTATAAATACGTTTCACTTGTTTCACGGTTTTCCCAAGGATCTTTTTTAAATCCCACTGGGTCCCCCTCAAAGACCTATTTTCAGTCCCGAGTTCTTTTCTTGTGCACGGCGGATCCCCCAAGGATCTCTCTTCAATCCCGGGTTCACCGAGGACCTCTTTTCAGTCCCGGGCCTCTTTTAAGCCCCTGGCCTTTTATAAACTTTTACATTAAATACTCAATCACATTCAAGTAATATCACAATGCACATAAACAGTCTATTCATATGAAGCAGTTAATAAGGCAAAGAAACCACACCTTAAAAAATGAACGTAATTGTGATAAGTAGAAGCTTAGAAGCAGTGAACACCAGATTTGCCAATAATGTTTGTGTGAGTATAGGCAGGGAAAATAATTTTATGTGAACTAAATCTTAAGAAAATACCTTGTAAAATACAAGAATGTAAAATAGATTTTGTTGAGAAAATAAGGGATAAAGAAGATATTTTAATATTTAAAAGATTTAAAGTCTTGAGATAATTTACTAATAAAGTTTAACGTCCTAGCGTACAAATATCAAGTCTTTCCATCAAATAAAACAACCTAGAGAAAATCGGGGAAAAGATCTTAGGCGAATAATTATATAATATATATTCTTTTATATTTATATATATTGGAAAATCTATTTTATTAATAATAATAATAAGCAGATTTGTACGTGTAAATATATATACTCAAATCTCTTAATTAAATCAATAATATCTCTAACACTATATATTTATATACATATATTTATTTTAATTTATTTATTTTATTAAATATTACGGAGTAATATCTTATACTTTTACTAAAGCTTATATTAAATTTTGAAGATGTTACATCCTTCTCTTCTTAAAATATTTTCGTTCTCGAAAATTAAAATTTGCTCATAAAATGTGCATGCACACAGTGACGGACCCAGAAATTACAGATTGGGGGGCCCAATTTACATTAATACAAAGATAAAATATTTATATATACAAAAAAATTATTATAAATTTTTCAATACATCTCATTTCATTCATTTAAATTTAACGATTTTTGTTATATTTTGAAATAAAACAATTTTGATTGTTCTAGCTTTGAAAAAGTATACACAACTCCGATCGTTGTTGAGACTTTAGTCACTATTAGTCAAATGTAGAACTTAAAATATACTCCCCCGTTCATAGTGATTTTTATATTTTAATTGACTCACTTTTTAAAAAATGTAAATTTAGTGGAGTGTGAGATCAAATAAGTAAGAATCAGTTTGCGTGATTTAATAAAGTATAAAATAGATTTTGTGAGGTCTAAAAAAAATTAGTGAGGTGTATTAATAAGAGAAAATGTGGATATAAAATTAATAATAATTTTAAAAATAAAATGATATAGTAAATGTATCTATTTTGTGAATTATTTTTATATTTGAAGTGTACAAAGTAATTTTAAAACATAAAACATAATATAAATAATTACTAAAAAAATATATATAATATATATATAAAAAAAAAAAAAAATTGGTGGGGGGCCCAGTGACCCCCCTGGGCACTTCCTCGGTCCGTCACTGCATGCACATGAAATATTGTCTTGTGTACTAACATAGAATAAAATGTATAACGTACGCACCTCGTAGAGCTGAAGCGGGAGGCGGTGATGAATGACCTTTACTTTTAAAAAACCTTTACTTTTAAAAAATATTTTCGTTAAACAAAATTCTTTAAATAATTTTTACTCAAATATTTTTATTTTGACAAGTCTACAAGAACGTAGACCTGCTCTGATACCACTCTGTCACGCCCCAATTTTCATAAAAGCAAATTTTGCAGAAATACCTAACAATCTTAAAATAAAGGGCATGAACTGAAATTTAAATACAAGAAAGTGGACCATAAATTTATTTAATAATAAAATTATTTGAATGACAGCGGAAGCCTCGAGACATTAAACAACATCTCAAAAATGATTTTTAATTAAAAAGCCTAAATATTAATACACTTGAATTCTAATTGCTTAAATTCATAAAATAAAATATGACGATTTGACATCCACCGCCTCTCCTCGCCATCAACTCATCAACCTGAATCTGAAATGTTAAATGTATGGTATGAGCAAAACCACTAGCTCAGTGAAGTCACTTCGACAATATTAAATACGACATACAAATAAAATGTATAATCACGTATAACCATGTAATTCACAGAAAGTCACACACACACTTTTCATCATACTCTTAAATAATTTATAAATACGTTTCACTTGTTTCACGGTTTTCCCAAGGATCTTTTTTAAATCCCACTGGGTCCCCCTCAAAGACCTATTTTCAGTCCCGAGTTCTTTTCTTGTGCACGGCGGATCCCCCAAGGATCTCTCTTCAATCCCGGGTTCACCGAGGACCTCTTTTCAGTCCCGGGCCTCTTTTAAGCCCCTGGCCTTTTATAAACTTTTACATTAAATACTCAATCACATTCAAGTAATATCACAATGCACATAAACAGTCTATTCATATGAAGCAGTTAATAAGGCAAAGAAACCACACCTAAAAAGATGAACGTAATTGTGATAAGTAGAAGCTTAGAAGCAGTGAACACCAGATTTGCCAATAATGTTTGTGTGAGTATAGGCAGGGAAAATAATTTTATGTGAACTAAATCTTAAGAAAATACCTTGTAAAATACAAGAATATAAAATAGATTTTGTTGAGAAAATAAGGGATAAAGAAGATATTTTAATATTTAAAAGATTTAAAGTCTTGAGATAATTTACTAATAAAGTTTAACGTCCTAGCGTACAAATATCAAGTCTTTCCATCAAATAAAACAACCTAGAGAAAATCGGGGCAAAGATCTTAGGCGAATAATTATATAATATATATTCTTTTATATTTATATATATTGGAAAATCTATTTTATTAATAATAATAATAAGCAGATTTGTACGTGTAAATATATATACTCAAATCTCTTAATTTAATCAATAATATCTCTAACACTATATATTTATATACATATATTTATTTTAATTTATTTATGTTATTAAATATTACGGAGTAATATCTTATACTTTTATTAAAGTTTATATTAAATTTTGGGGATGTTACAAATAAGTTTTCCAAACTTATTACTCCAGCACAGTAAAATTACTCTTATTCTATTTTACTGTTCTTAGTCCAATCAGTACAGTTCTCAACTTCTGTTCTGAACATCTTCAGAATGCTTATGTGCTTCCTTTCAACTCTTCTAAGATTAGTCTTTTTATTTTGAGTATACTTCTTCTTATGAGTCTTCAACTTCAGTCTTCTGATCTTGTTCTAATCTACTGTTCTGAACTTACAATGTTGATTACAACAAAATACAAACTTACAAATATAAAACCTATCAATACTACAACTGAACTACATACAGAAGAGTACATTTAAGTCCTATTCTATAAGCTATCTATACAATTCAAACATCAGCTTAGTTCCTTACAGTTCATAATATATTCACATATATCACACATAAGATCAGTAATATCAGTATATAAGTTTTCTTAAGATGGCTTAGTTAAGATGACTTCCAACCACATATATCATTAACTTTAAGTTGCTTTTGGCCATCAAAACTCAATCTCATCAACTAGAATATTGTTTCAAGGATTCATATCCCAATAATTTCCCCCTTTTTGATGAAGCCAAAACTACTTAAATGTTAATAAATCAGTAGTTTAATCAATTAGTCAATCATAACAGTTCATCAATTTCAAAATGTTATATCATATTCATAATCAGATCAGATATTACAAATAATCACAGAATATGACAAAATATAAAAATAAAGAAATAAAGATAAGGAATAGAAATGTTATCTTGTGAGCTTAAGTCCTTCATCTTCATTCTTCAGTCTTCATATCCTATATGCCACATACAACAGGTTCTCCAGATTCCAATCTCGGAGGTTCCTAAACAGGCTCTTCAGGGCATAAAATACTTATTCCAGCAACACTAGAAGTTAACAAGATTTCTTCCAAGAACTCTCTTGCAACATTCATCATGAAGTTTTGAAAATCTTCATACTCATCCTCTTTGTTTGAATGAACAACAAACATCCTTATAATGAAATTCTCTAACTGCCATCTTTGCTTGATGTCATTCCAGTAATCAATATTTGCTGGAATCACAATAAAATCAACATAGTTTTCATCTCGAAACTCTTTATCCTTACTTGCTTTCATTTTCTTTTTAAGAGTTGTCACACTTCTTTCAAATTTTTTCCTTGCAGCTTCAGCATCTTTCAATTTTTGCTTTCTTAATGCTTCATCAGTTTTCTTCTTTTCTTGCAATTCAGCCTTCTTCTGAGCTAACATAGTTTTACAAATCTCAGAAGCTTCAACCATCTGTTCTTCACTCGGTTGTGCACTTGGAACAACATGTTTCAGTTTGCTTCTTGATTTGGTCATCCTGCCAGTTTCTTCAATTTCTTGTTCAGCTTCCTCATCACTTAAGATGACTTTTCTTTTCCTTTTTCGTGAGCTTTCAGCAATGTTCTTCTCAGAAATTTTCTCAATACCAGCAACAGGTTTTTCAACAACAACTTGAGCACCGACTTGTTGTTTCCTGAGCTTGATTTTCTTGTTTAGATCAGCAATTTCTTTTTTCATCTCATCGTGACTCACAACTAACTGAGCTTGTTGTGTTTGAGTCTGTTCCATAACTCTTATCATCTTACCTTTCCTCTTTTTGGCTTCATCATGCAACTTAGTAAAACCCTTCATGTGTTGCACGAATTTTCCATCTAGAGCTTGGGTTAGGTTATGTGCATGCATCTTATGCAACTCATAAATTTTTAACATAGTGTGTTCAACAATATGCTCAAAAAAAATTTCTGCAGTAAGCTGAGTAAGTCTGTCAGTTACCTCTTGTAGTTGTTTCAAAGTGGCTTCCAGCTTAGCTTGCAATTCTTCATTGTGCTTTTTCAGCTTCTCAAAGCCTGAATCATCATGAGGTACTGTTCTGATTTCCTCTTGAACTTGAACAGTAGCAGGTTGCTTATCTTTTGAAGTTTCTTCATTAATTTCATTAGCAACAGCAATAG
This sequence comes from Galeopsis tetrahit, assembly GCA_963675135.1. Lineage (NCBI taxonomy): Eukaryota > Viridiplantae > Streptophyta > Magnoliopsida > Lamiales > Lamiaceae > Galeopsis > Galeopsis tetrahit. The sequence goes on along the minus strand of OY776121.1, from coordinate 18,234,726 downwards.
AAGTGCTTTGTACCTCATCAGCAATGATGTTTTGATCCACTAACACCTCTGTGGTCTCAATCACCTCAGTGTTCTCCAATATTTCAGTGTTCTCAAATATTTCAGTGTTCTCAAACACTTCAGTGGGATCATCATCAACTTCCATAACAACTTCCTCTTCAACATTTTCCTCAATGTTGACTTCAGTTTCAATATTTTCAGCTACAAAATATGAAATCCTGATACTCTCTCCACCATTTGCACAACTGACTCTGGGGTTAACAACTCAGTAAATGAGTTAACACCAGCAACATCTTTCTGTTCTTGTTCCCAGACTCTAAAAACTACAGAACCACCCATGCCTTCTATGACTACCAAAAGCTCATCAACATCTACTCTTCTTAGATACACCCATGTGCCTATCCCAAGAATTTGTTCAAAAACAGTAGAGTTCTCATCAATGCCATGGAATTCCTTCAAAATTACATTCCTCAAATTCATCCTAATTTCTTCTTCTTTAGGACAGATAGGATACTGAATCAGAAATGCAGGCTGGGGTTCAATGTGTTCTGGTTCAGGGGATGAATGAGATTGAATAGGTTCAGAGAAAGGTTGAAAATCAGGTTCAGAAGTGTGTTCATGAATGGGTTCAGGGGATAATTGGGGAGTGGATTGATTTGATTGAGGACTTGATTGCGGAGTGGGTTGAGGGGTAGTGTTCTTGGGTGATGAAAAAAGGCTATTCTGATGAATGGGTGAATAGTGTACTGATTCATCAAAATGAATGGATAAAGGATGTTGATCAAGGGCCTGAGCACGGATATGATCAAAAGGGGATGGGGTAGAAGAAGTGTTCTTGGGTTTTCTCCTAGGTCCAGCAAGACCATTACCCTTAGTTCTCTTATGTACAATAACAATACTTGAAGAACTAACCTCTTTTTCAGTTTGCAATTGCTCCTTCACAATCTCCACGGACTGTTCTGACTGCTCCGGGGTCAGTTGTCAAGTAATGATCTTCCTCGATCTTACATAATGAGGATCATGCCTCGCCTTTGACCTCACCTCTGGTTGTTCATCATCAGATATGTACATCGAACCACCAGATTCCTCCTTATTCTCCATGGCTTCTTTCTTAAATAAAAATTTCCCTTGATGAAATCTTTTGGGCCTACTCCAATCAACTTTATTGCTTGCAATGGTTGGCAATAGAATGCTCAACTTGTTTCCAAATCCAATCATGGATTTCACATAAAATACCTTTGAATCCTCATCAAACAAAATTTTCTCTTTTTCACTCAACAACCTTTCAAGGAAAAATCCTTGCCAATCTCCATCAACACGATCAATGATTGCCGCCATTAACCTAATTTTCAGACTTGTAAGGGCATCCTGACTGTAATGTTGCCCTAACAAAATCTTTCAAGCAATGTCCATCAAATATCGAAGAGGCTCTGGTATATTAGCTTTCTTCAAGTTTGACAGAGCTGCGGGCTCTTCACCGGTCCATCTTCCAACATAAACCTTCTCTTGCCCTTCCATGTAGGTTAAAATGTGAACAGGGCCGTTGGGTAAATCAAAAGTATTCGCCAAATGGTCTCTTGCCAATGTTACTCTGTTCCCCGAAAGAACTGATTTCAAGGTATCATTGTCGCCATTGAGCTGTAGAAAGAATTCCAATACCTCAGGTTCATAAACCTTATTGGGAAAGGATTATAAGTACTTCTGTAGACCGCACTCTTCACACATGGTGAGAATGGCTTGGTTCTCCTTCTTTTGGGTTCCGATGAAGTAGACTGCATTTTCCACGAAAACACTTTTTTCGCGAATCCATTGTGCAGGATTAAATGTGCCTACAACTTCATTGTTTTCATTAAGTATGTCGATGATTGCCATTTTAGAAGTTAACGAAATGCATAAGATTGAAATGGAGGTTTTTGTAATTTTCAGAAACTGTAAGTTCCAGAATCGTAAAAGTGAAGAAGATGAAGTGTTGTGATCGTGGTAATCAATATTCAAAGTAAATCTATGGCTTAGATTGAATTGATTGAGCACAACGTGTGGTTTAGATTAGATTTTGAGGTGTGGGTTTCAATAAAATGTTTCACATTCAAAACCTTTTCTAATTTTGGAGCCAAGGTGCTATTGATAGATACACCACCAAATTAGGTTAAAAATAGAGGAGTGTATTTATCTTCTCTATTAGTAATCCAACTTGAACAGATTCTGACTTAGAAAATTTTCTAAGGCAAAATACTGTTCTGATGTATATCAGCACAGTTGTTTCCAAAACGCACTTTGCTTTATTTTCTCACTTTTATAATAATGGAAATTACTTATCTGGGTTCAGTTGAGTACTGTGATCAGCTGAGTACCATCCTTTTGAAGATCAGATCACTTTTTGGAGTCAACACAGTAACATAGGAACAATTCTCAAACTTTTCTGAGTATTACTTTCTCGAAGTGTAGATCACTTTTCAGTATAAGCACGGTACTATTAGATCAGTACTATGTCTCAGATCAGTTCCCCCTTCATTAGAGGACTCTTCTTCTGTGCCTGTTTCACCTTGGTAGAAGTGTTAGTTTATGTAATATGGGTGAGATACAGTACAAAATAGTAAAGAATAATTAAATCAAGATTTAAATAAGGTTTGTTCTAAGGTGACTTGTGTTCTGAGTCAACGAAAAGTATATTTAAGAAATCATAGATTCCCCCTTAAATGTATATTCTCAATTCCCTCAGCTTTATCAACTTCCTCATTGGGATTAGGCACCTTAGTAACCTTTTTACCTGATTGTGATGAATGTAGTGGTCTTAAAATAGTCTTATTCTTCTGGATTATCCTTTTGTTGTACTGTTCTTGGTTTACTGATCTGCTTCTTTGGTATCAGTACAATACCTGAAATGTTAGTACAGTTCTATATACATGCAGAATCCATGTCTATCAACCCTAAACTTATGCATAGCTCTCTAAATCTAGTTTCAGCCAAATATTTTGTGAAAATGTCAGCTCTCTAGATATCAGTATGGATCTTTTCCATTCTAATGTTCTTCTTTTCAACATGATCCCTAATAAAATGATGCCTAACATCTACATGTTTGCATCTAGTATGTTAAACGGGATTTTGAGTTATAGCAATGGCACTATTGCAGTCACAGAATATAGGTACATTAGATTCCACAATATTGTAGTCTCTAAGTTGTTGCATTAGCCAAAGAAGTTGACCACAACAACTTCCTGCAGCTATATATTCTACTTCAGTGGTAGATGTTGCTACACTTGTTTGTTTCTTTGAAAACCATTATATGAGCTTAGTACCTATGAATTGGCATGAACCAGAAGTTGATTTTCTATCTATCCTTCAACCACCAAAGTCAGAATCTTAATAACCACTTAGGGATAAATCATCATCTGAAGGATACCATAATCCTCGATTAATGGTGCCATTTAGATATTTCAATATCCTTTTAGCAGTTTTCACATGGCTTTCTTTGGGGTTGGCCTGAAATCTAGCACATACACCTACTGCATATGCAATATACGGCCTACTAGCAGTTAAATAGAGTAATGAACCAATTAGAGCACGATAATAAGATTGATCAGCACACTTACCTCGATCATCTGGATCCATTCTGTATGTAGGTAGCATTGGTACTCCAACAGTTTTACAATCAGGCTCTTGGACCTTGCTTTAGTCCATATAGTGCTTTCTTCAACCTGTACACTTGGTTTCCATTCACCTCAAATCCAGGAGGTTGTTCTACATAAACTTCTTCAGCAAGTATACCATTAAGAAATTCACTTTTAACATCCATTTGATAAATAGTGAATCTCATATGGACAACATAAGCAAGAAACAATCTTATAGCTTCTAGTCTAGCTACAAGAGCAAAAGTTTCATCATAATCAATACCCTCAGCTTGAGAGTAGCCCTGAGCAACTAATCTAGCTTTGTTTCTAACTACAGGATCATTCTCATCTTTCTTATTCTTGAAAATCCACTTAGTGCCTACAACATTGTGTTCAACAGGTCTATCAACAAGTTCCCATACATCATTTCTAGTAAATTGATTTAACTCTTCTTGCATGGCTATAATCCAGTTACTATCAGCCAAAATCTCTTTTACAGTCTTGAGCTCAATAGAAGATAGAAAATAGCACCAACAAAATAGAGATTTACTAGGTTCTTCCTTAGAATCAAACAGTTGTCTTCTGGTCTTAACACCTTTACTAGACTCACCAATAATAAGATTAGTAGAATGAGCAATTTTCCATGTCTTGCTACTCTTAACAGGAGCACTCTCATCAACTAAATCATTCATAGCATCATGCATATCAGTATCATCAATATCAGCAGATTTGTTTATGGGAGAACAGTCAACCAATTCAGGCATATCAATGGGTCTAGAAGACTTACCTTTGCATTTTACCTTTTCTACATCATCATCTTGATTCAGAATGTTTAGGAATGGATTATATACTTGTACAAATTCATATACTTTAGTCTCATCATCATCATCATTGGTTTGAAGTTTCAGATTATCCATTTCTTACTGAGCTGATGGTCAGCAGAGTCTTGTACACTCTCATCAAAGACAACATGGGGTGTTTCTTCCACACATAGAGTAGAGTAATTAAACACTCTGAATGCCTTGTGTTGGTCCTGAAAGGAGTATATAACAAGTGTATGGGGGGGGGGGGGGAATACACTTGTATGCAAATCTTTTCAACTTATGATCAAACCAGAGCTCAGCAAGGTTGTCTTGGACAACTCTGCTGAAGATGATTAACTCTTCTAAGATAATCAAACTACTAAGTACTATTGAGTACTCAGTTGAATAACTATCTAGGGGAGTTATATGTGCGGAATAGTGGTTTTCCCTTTAAGTTTAGACTCCTTAAGTTTCTGAAATCACTCTGTCAATCCAAAACAGTCCAGTTAATTTTCAGGGAACTTGTCCAAATCAGTTTTGCACAGTCTTTGAATATGTATCTTTTGAAAGATCAGTTTTGTGTGCAGTGTTGAATGAATGTAAGTACTTTGTAAGGTAAATCAACACAAGAGTTTATAGTGGTTCAGAGACTCAAGCTCCTACATCCACTTTCCCTGATTTAACAGGATAATTCCTTCACTCTTGGAATTAACTTGTTTTATAGTGCCAAGGTGCACTTGATCAATAACACCACTCCTTGGTGAATTGATCCCTAGGATGTCTAGAGTCCTAGTACCCTCTTCTCAACTCAGAACTGAACTGTTCTTCTCTCAACAGTCAGCTCCTACCACTTCTACTACTACAACCTTCTCACTTTCTCACTTGAAAGGGGTAAGGATTGAAGTAAGGTTCCAACTAATGAGATATCCTTTACAATGGAGATCAAGGTATAAGGATAGGATATATCTCTAAGCTTAAGTATGGATATACAGTTGGGTTCAGCTTAGAAGAAGTGTTTGAAGACTAAGATAGTCTTTGACAGCTTTGAAAGCACTTTGACTTGTAGGATAGTTGGATATTCTTGTCAAGGTTGAGGTGCTTCAATGGTCTTCACACTCCTTGTATTTATAGACAAAATTGAGATTTGCCCGTTGGAGAGGCAGCCCCATATTGCTATAAATGTCTTCCTTGAGTTCTTCAACCTGGAAGACAGATTCTTGATAATGACATGTCCTTATTTGGGTAATAAACGGCTTGCAAGACTTTGTCTTCTTTCTGCAGCACTTTTCCCAATGTTTGACTTCTTGTTAGGACTTGGACATGGCTTCTAAAGATTGATCCAATGATAGGACAACATTCCTTATCAACTGGACAACTCTCCTTATCACTATAAGCATTCTTGCTTAACAGCAAGGTTGGCTTGCTCATTTTCAGATGACTTGGCTCTTTCCCTTTCTTTCACTTTAAGTTGATCTTAGCATGTTTCAATGAGGTTCTTTAGGGTATGGTTGTCTCTAGCTTCTTCAGCATAGTTGACCTTCAACCTTTAAAGCATCTGTTCTGATTCAATCTTGCTGAGACAACTCTTTTGGACAACTCTCCTGATCAACATACTTGGTCTTTTAGCATCAGAGCTTTTCACATAGAGTTGACTTCTCTGGACAACTCTCCTGATCATAATATTTGATTAATCTTGTCCTTTTGAGCTTTGCAATCTTCTTCTTTCATAGAAATAGCTCTTCTGGACAACTCTCCTGATCAAGGCCTTTGGTTTCATATGGAGTTTTCTTGTCCTTAGAGTTTGTTCCAGACTTTGAGCCTTGAGGGGACTTGATCTTGATCATTTTGAAGTCATAGGTTCCCCCTCACATTGTGCATCTAATCATCTAAGAGCTGCCTAACATATCAGCTTCTCATCTAGCCTTATGCTATGTGTTCTATCACACTTTGAACACAATCATCTTGACTTGGGCATGTCTCAGGGGGTTTTGGTATTTAATCAAAACATGTATCATTTTATTCCCAACAATTTCCCCCTTTTTGATGATTCCAAAACCTACACATTCTATGCAAAAGTGACTTGTCTACACCTATTACATATATATTCAGAAGACATGACTAAGGTCAATATTCCTGAAAAGACAATGTGTTAGTGTATTCACTGTTTTTGTTGCAAGTAGGTTTCAAGGATAAGCATAGAGAGATTTTTGTAATAATGTATCTTGATTCAAAGGTGGTTCAACTATCATTCATATAAAAATCATTACAGGCATGTTGATAGTTGAAGATAACTTATCAGAGCATGAATTCAAGATAACATTTTACTACAAATACACTATAAACATAAGATCAGAGCAAAACAACTTCTTCAAGTATCAGAGCTAATAAAAAATATTCCAGATATCAAAGTTGAACACATCTATTCTTGTATCAGAGCAATCTAAACCATATCAGAGCAAACAACATATCAGCAGGTTTGTCCAATACTTCAGCAGATTTGACCACATAGCAAAAGATATCTTCAGATAAGATAATTTTTCATCCAGAAAAAGTCAGAAGACTTAGCCATTCTTAGAGATCATCCTCAGGAGGTGGCACCATCCCATATTGTGCCCACACTCTCCTCTTGAGTTCCATGGCTTCCTGGTTAGTTCCTTTGGGTCCAAGGGTCATCTTGTTCAGCTTCAGAATTTCTGTGAACTCCCTTAGGATCCTTGCTTGGTCAATCCATCCATCAAGCTTTGGAGGCATGTAGATGATAGGCTTGGGAGCATTGAGTTCAATTCTTGCAATGTCAGCAGCTGCAAGTAATTGTTGATACAACTCTCTGTAGTATTCCAGCATGAACTCAGTAAAGGCAGAGTTTGCATCTCCTCCATTCCATCTGTCAATGACATAATAGTCATAGACAAACTCCCTTTTAGCCTCTTCCCATGTATCATTTAGTTGAATTGGCACCCATTTATCCAAGTGTGGATATTTGGTGTCCATTGGGATTAGAAGCTGAGGCTTCATCTTGCTGTAGGTTGCTCTCCTTCTTCTTGGTTTCTGAAAGTTAGCTCTTCTCTTGTCTCTTGCTCTTTGTGCTTCCTCTAACAGATCCATTTTCTCTTGGGCCTTCATCTTGGCCAATTTCTGTTGTGTTTCAGGGTCTTTGACATACCCTTCCTGAAACAACTTTGATGGATCATGAGCTAGGACAGTTGTCTTCTTCTTAGGTTCAGGTCCAAATCCTTCAGCAAATAGTTCTTCAATGTCTTCAGTGGACTTGGGACCTTCAGCACTTTTGGCAGATTCAGAGGACTTGTCCTTTTCAGCAGTTTTGGTCTTCTTTGATGTAGGCTCATCTTCATCAATTCTGAATTCAGGTGGAAGATCAAGACTGTTAGGAAAGTCAGTGAAAGTTTCAACTTGCCTTTTCTTTCCTTTTGCCCTCTTGATCTTTCCTCTAGTTTGGACACCTTCATCACCTTTGTCCAAACCAGACACCTCACCACCTGGTCTCTGCTGTAGCCTTATTCTTTCTTCTTGAACTGAGGCCATAGAGTTCTTTAATGCAAGTGCCAATTGCTCTTCTTCATTCAGTTCTTCTAAGTTCAGCACTTCTGTCTCTTTTCCTTTTCCTTCAGCAGCTTTGTCTTTCCCTTTGACTGGGCTCCCAATCACCAAGGCACCTTTTGCTCTAGCTCTTTCCCTTTCCCCCTTTTTGGCAGCATCAAAACACTGGGGTTTGAGCTCACTCATAGTTGTGGCCATTAGGGATTGGGCCTGGTTCAGGGACTTCATCTCCTCCAACAAATATACATTTTCATCATGTATATTCTGCATCCTATCACTGCTCAAGCTAAGGAAAGCTAAAACAGGCTTCATCTTTTGTTGAACAACCTCCTCCAAGGTTGCTTTCAGGGATGCATCCAGTTGGGCTTTGAGAAGCTCAGTGAGGTTGGCCACTGTACCTTCAGCAATGTTGGCCAATACCTCTTGGGAAAATTTTTCAGAGGCTGCTTTCACCATAGCTAGCCTTTGCTCTTCAGCTCTTCTCTTTTGCAATACAGTCTTCTTTCCAAGAGCTTGCTTGACAGTTAGCCTGAGAGCCTTGACATTGGCATTATGATTGTCTCTTAGCAGCTTTTGCTCTTTCTTGACCTCCTCTGAGATGGCTTCCATAGTGGATTTGGCATTTTGTACTTCAGTGGAAATGGTTTGGAGACCAGTTTCCACACCACTCATCCTTGCTTCCAGAGTTGGGAGTACAACATCTTCAGATCCAGTGAGCCTCATTTCTACAGATGCTAGGGTCCTTCCTTGCTCATTCAATGCTCCTGAAGTTTCAGCATGAGCAGATTGGACTTGATGAGCCAAGGAGTCCAATTTCTTTGATTGCATTCCAAGTAAGGCTTGAGCTGAGCCTGTATCTACTTGGATAGGGGCATCTGTTAAGAACTCATCTGCAAAAATTTGGTCAAGGGAAATGCCTGCAACATTAGACAGATCAAACAAGTTAGGAAATAGACACTCATCACCCTCAATTTCTTTTATATAAGACTCTGATACATCAGCAGCCTTCTTCTCATTTTCAACTCTTTCTTTTCTCCCTTCTTTAATAATTTCCTCACTTAAAGGAACAGGCCTCCTCTCATCAAGGGATTCCTGAAGTTCAGATTTGACTTCAAGAATAACCTGCCCTTCCTCACTTATATCACCCTCATTTGGTGGTACACTCACTATTCTAGTGATCACCACATCTCTCTCATCTACTACTCCCTCTGATTTTTCCACTAACTTCTCCTTTTCAACTCCTTCTCCTAAACCTGCAACATCTCCACCTTCAACAAGGTTCAAAGATGGCAGTTGTGGGGAGATCACAGTGCTTATATCAACAACCACTGAGTCATCCTGAATGATTAAGGGCTGATCAGTGTCCAACTCTTCTGACACTGAATAGGCCTTAATCAAACCAGCCTCTAGCATAGGAACCTCAACATCTTTAGGCTGTGCCTTGGGTTCAGAAGAACCTTCATTGGCAGATGTGTCTTTGGTTGTGTTACCACCCTTGGTCAACACCTCTGAAGATACAGAGCCTTTCCTATGATAGGTTTTGGGAGGGTTTGAAAGTCTATCTGCTACAGAAGACATGGGTTGAGAAGGTTCAGGGAGGTTGACTTGAGGGGTTTCAGGATGGTTGGGGTTAGAAGGATTTAAAGGATCATCAGGGGAATCATCATCATTTGAGCTACTGTCAGGGTGTTTGATTCCCTTAGCTTTCCTTTCTTTCTCCTCCTTAATCTTATCAGCTACTAGCTTTGCAAAACTGTCCTCATCAATGAGAAATCTTGTCTTTGAAACTCCAGCAAAGTTTAGCAATCTGTTCTCCTCTATTTGCCACCAGTTTGCACCCTTATCTTGGATGACTTGTGATATCTCCATCATAGACTTGTCTTTTACATCAACAAGCATCCTTAGATCATGAAATGTCTTCTGAATTCTTGGAAATTCAGCAAGTTGTGGATACAAACTGTCCACAGTAGCCTTTGCTCCTCCTCTGAGCATACTTTCATAAGTATACTCCTCCTCATCTCCACTTGAATGGGGACTTTGGGTTATAGGGGAGTTGGCTCTGGGTTCTCCTAGAGTGGCTTCAGGGAGTTTTAATTCAGGGATGTTAGCTTCAGAAATGTATGGTGCAGTAGAAGGTGCTTCAGTTGCTTTTGAGAGCAATGGGTCTGAAGGGGCTTTACTCAGGGGGGTTGGCTCATTGAGTGCATGTTCTAAGAGCTTTGAATAATTGAGCATGGATGAGTCAAGGGGAGACAGGAGTCTTGTCTCATCTACTGCTAAATCTGCAAGCACATAATGCCACTTCTTTGCACACTCCCTTCTGGAGAATATCTCTTAGTGAGATCTACAGGGGTAATGGGTTGGTTGGAAGGGGTAACATGGGTTTCAGGGGAGTTGGGCTCAGGATTCTGAAACTCAGGGATGTTGGCCTCTATAGGTTGACCTTCAGGGATCTTGGATTCTGGAGTTCCAGAACCAGATGAGTTGGTCCTTGACCTAGATTTGGTCCTGCTTTCAGCTCTGCTCTCTCTTAGAGCCAATTGTAGTGACCTTTCTTCCTGCAACTCCAACACTTTCTCAGTAGGCTTGGCCCTTCTCTTGCTGGCCCTACTGCTCCCACTTCCTTCACCTTCCTTCTCAGGGACAACTTCCCTGATCCTCTTATCTCCTTTCTTCTTCTGCCTTGTCTCATTATATTTCATCCTTAACTCTTCTGAGTGATCAGAAGGCACACTTGCTCCCTCTTCTGCCACTTCATCAACTTCAGCTGATGCTCCTGAGGCTTCTCCTGAAGATAATTGAGACATTTTCCTTGTTTTAACAGCTCTGGCCTTGGTTCTCTTCTTCATCTTAGGCTTTTCTTCAACCTGTTCTTCAGCAGGTTTGGCCATAAGCATCCTTCTTTGCTCAGTTTTCTTGCTGAGCTTCCTGAACAGGATCTTTTGGGCTGGAAGGGGCTTTGCAAATGTCTGCATCTGAGAGTAATGGGAGAATCTCTCAATTAACAAGCTTGCCCTGGTGCAATACTTGAGTTTCCCTTCTAGCACAACCTTGTTGTGAGCTTTTCCTTCATCATCTCAGACATGATGAAGGTTCTCCAATCAAATTTGATGCCTTTGTCACTAGCATCAATCACAGCAGCCATGATTCTGATTCTTGGATGGCTGACCTGCTCCAAGCTTCCAGTGTTGCTCAAGAGACTCTTAGCAACTACCTCAAAGAGGTTGAGAAATTTTCGCTTGAGAGTCTTCTTGTTTTGAGTTGAAGAAATGGGGCCTGGAACCAATAGCCATTCTTGAGCTATTTCATCTTCATGGCCAGTACCATAAACTTCTGGATTCCTTCCCTCATTAGGCAATCCAAAGGCTCCTTCAATATCTTATGAAGAGAATTTCACTCTATGAAATCTCTCTTCTTCCTCTCCTTCTGCAGTATATGACAAATTTGTGGAAACTTCACCATCTGCAGGTTGACCTCTCCACTTGAGAAAGGCAAAGAATTCAGCCATGTAACCTTCCAAGCATGAACTTGGTCTTTCTTCCATGAACTTTTTCAAACCAGCTCTTCTCAGCCATCTTAGAGTTGGTTTAATCTCAGGATCCTCACTCTCAAAGGATACTATGGGCTCAAAATGAAGATTGTTTTTGTTGCTCAGGTAGCCAAAATCAAGGTCTAGAGCCTTGTTGGAGAAATCAATGAGCATCTCTGGTCTAACTTTGGGGGCCATTTGAAAGTTACAGAGAAAAGTTTGATAGAGATTGAAAGAGTTTGAAGAAATTTAGAGCTAGGGTTTCGAATACTTGGGGAAGAAGTGTTTGTGGGGGATCTTAAGACTTGTGAATATTCTAAAAAGAATGTTTGTCAATGAGTTGGTGAAGTCTTGATGCAATTCAAAGGTGAACAAAAATGGAAATCCAAAATGGACGGCTAGGATTGATTTCAGGGGAGTTGGCCAGTTTTGATCCAATGGTCAAAAACCAATGTAATAGTGAAAGAACTGTTTTATTCAAAACGTGGGTGGTTTTTAATGTTTGTTTAAGGCTGGGGGTTTTTCGAGATAGATCATGTCCCAAAAAGTTTAATGCAAACAAGAGTTAAATCTTAGCATTTAATGCATGGAAAGTGACCTTTTGGGTGGGAGACAAATTAAATCCCAGAAAGGTGAAAACTGTATTTCAATGGGACAAATTTCGAAATAGGTTTTGATCACCTAAAATAGGTGCTTATCATACCAAGATTTGGTTTGATAGCCAAGACAACTTATCTGACCCTACATGGACAAGTGTCCTGAAGAGCTGTGGACAAGTGTCCTGAATTTCAAGAGACAAGTGTCCTGAAGAAGTAAGGTCATCTTTTCTGAGTTTCAGTAGACTTGACCAAGTCTGCTGAAGTTTGAGTTCATTTCCCCCTTAATGAATGAACTTCTTTGGACTCATTTGTCCAACTTCCCTGGATCAAGAAGACCCAACTCTGCTGATAATTCCAGAAACCTTGCTTCTGCAAGTGGCTTAGTTAGTATATCAGCTTTTTGATGATCTGTGTGGATCTTCACTAACTTAATATCCTTCTTCTCCACATGATCTCTAATGAAGTGATGTTTGATGTCCACATGTTTGCATCTTGTGTGCAAGACAGGATTTTGTGATATAGCAATGGCACTATTGTTATCACAAAATATTGGCACTTCAGTAGAGTTGACTTTGTAGTCTCTGAGTTGTTGTTTCAGCCAAAGGATTTGAGCACAACAACTTCCAGCAGCAACATATTCAGCTTCAGTGGTGGAGGTAGCCACTGTGTTTTGCTTCTTGGAAAACCAAGATATGAGTTTGTTGCCTAAGAATTGACAAGTTCCTGAAGTGGATTTTCTGTCAATTCTGCATCCTCCATAATCAGCATCTGAGTAGCCAGTTAACTCAATGTTGTCATCAGCAGGGTACCAAAGGCCTAGATTTTCAGTGCCTTTGAGATACCTCAAGATCCTCTTTGCAGCCTCAAGATGGCTTTTCTTAGGATTTGCTTGAAACCTTGCACAAACACCTACTGCAAAGGTGATGTCAGGTCTGCTGGCAGTGAGATAGAGGAGTGAACCAATTATTCCTCTATACTCAGTGGAGTTGGTTGGAACACCACTTTCATCAGGATCCATCTTCCAATTAGTATTCATTGGGATCCTCACTGGCTTGCTTGATGTACACCCAAATTTCTTGATCATCTCTCTTGTGTACTTGGCTTGGTTGATGAAGATTCCTTCTTTAGATTGCTTGAGTTGTAAGCCCAAAAAGAAGTTCATCAACCCCATCATGGACATCTCAAACTTGCTTTGCATGAGCTTGGAGAATTTTTCACACAGCTTCTCATTAGGGGATCCAAAAATTATGTCATCTACATAAATTTGGACAAGCAAGATGTCCTCTCCTTCAGAGATTTTGAAGAGAGTTCTGTCCACAGTTCCCTTGGTGAATCCATGATCCAATAGGAACTGTGACAATGTATCATACCAAGCCCTAGGGGCCTGTTTGAGTCCATATAGAGCCTTCTTCAGCCTGTATACTTGGTTTCCAATCTCAAAACCTGGTGGTTGCTCCACATAGACCTCTTCTTTCAAGACTCCATTCAGAAAGGCACTCTTGACATCCATTTGGTACACTTTGAACCTCTTGTGGGCTGCATAGGCTAGGAAAAGCCTTATTGCTTCTAGCCTTGCCACAGGTGCAAAGGTCTCATCATAGTCAATGCCTTCATGCTGGCAGTAACCTTTTGCCACTAGTCTTGCTTTGTTTCTGACAATCACATCATTTTCATTCTTTTTGTTCTTGAACACCCATTTGGTTCCAATAACATCTTGATGTGAAGGTCTATCAACTAGCTCCCATACTTCATTTCTGGTGAATTGGTTGAGCTCTTCCTGCATTGCTGTGATCCAATTGGCATCCGGAAGTGCTTCATCAATGTCTTTTGGTTCCTGTTCTGACAAGAAACAACAGAACATAGCACTTTCACCATGAAACTTTCTGGTTCTGACTCCTATACTTGGGTCACCAAGTATCAGATCAGTAGGATGGTCATACAACCAAGTCCTTCTTTTTCTGATTCCTTCAGTAGAGTTGTCCTCTACTGAGGTTGAGTCATTTTGATCATAAAATTCAGGATAATTTAGTGCAGGATCTAATTCAGGATCATAATCAGGGGTGTTGTCCTCAATGTCAGGGACATTGGCATTTTCAACATTTTGAGTTCCCCCTTGATTATTTGACCCATTAACTACCTCAGTAGGAACTGCTTCTTCATTGGTAGTTGTTACCTGGATGTGAACTGGGATTGGCTCATTCAGTTCACCATTTCCATCAGTGGGGTTTGTCTCAGGAAGATTGCCTTCAGGATAGTTGTCCAAAGTGGTATGTTCAGGTAGATTGGCTTGGACAACATCTATGAATTCAGTGTCTTTGTCTTTTAGGCTCAATCTGGTTGTCCTCTGTGTGATTTCTTCAGGTTCCAAACTATCATTCCTGATCTCAAAGATAGACTCATCAAACACAACATGAGGTGTTTCTTCCACAATAAGGGTTCTCTTGTAGTAGACTCTGAAAGCTCTACTGATTTGAGAATATCCAAGGAATACTCCCTCATCAGCTTTACTATCAAAGGCTTTCAATTGTTCTTTCCCATTATTGTGTATGAAACACTTACAACCAAAAATGTGAAAGTATGACACTTTAGGTATTCTTCCTTTCCAGAGCTCATAGGGGGTTTTGCCTTGCCCCTTAGTGATCAAACATCTATTTTGAGTATGACATGCTGTGTTTATGGCTTCAGCCCAAAACCTCTTAGGTAAATTTGAATCAACAATTAAAGTTCTAGCAGCCTCCTTTAATGTTCTATTCCTTCTTTCTGCAACTCCATTTTGCTGAGGAGTTCTAGCTGCTGAGGTTTCATGAGCTATACCATTAGATGTGCAATACTCATTGATGTATGAATTTATGAACTCAGTGCCTTTATCAGATCTTATCTTGATAATGCTAAGGCTTTTCTCATTTGATAATCTCTTGAGAAGTTCAGGTAGTTTAACTTGTGTTTCCTTCTTACTAAGGAGAAATACTACCCATGTGAACCTAGAGAAGTCATCTACTACAACCAATGTGTATTTTCTACCATTTATGCTTGAAGGGGTGATTGGTCCAAAAAGATCCATATGTAGAAGTTCAAGTACCCTTTCAGTAGAAATGACTGGTTTACCTTTGAATGAGGCTTTAATCTATTTTCCCTCTTGACATGGCTTACACACATGTTCTTTTATGAAAACCTCATTAGGTAGTCCTTTAACTAATGCATTTCCAGCAAGTTTGGTCATTGATTTGAAGTTCAGATGGTTTAGCCTCTTATGCCATAACCAGCTTTGTTCACTAGTGCTCTTAGCAATGAAGCATGCATCATCAGTAGACTTGTCCCAGTCTGCAAAATACACATTTCCCTTCCTAGTTCCAGTCAGTAAGGTTTGTTGAGTTTTATCCTTAATTAGACATTTTCCACTTGAGAACTCAACTTTAAAATCTTTGTCACAGAATTGACTGATACTTAGGAGATTATATTTGAGACCAACTACATAAGATACATTGGTTACTTTGATGTTACCAATCATCAAAGTACCATAACCTTTTGTTGTTGCTTGTGAGCTGTCTCCAAAAGTGACATTTGGGCCTTCTTTTTCAATAAAATCAGTGAGGAGTTCCTTGTTTCGAGTCATGTGCCTTGAGCATCCACTGTCAAGATACCATGCTGTCTTTTTGTTCATGCTCCTCTTCTTGTGGCCGAATGGTACCTGCAATTAGATAGGTTTAGGTACCCTTTGAGTTTTGGGTCCTGAGAGGTTAGCTGTACCTTTAGGAACCCAAACTTGCCTAATCACCCTGATTGATTCAAGGTGGCTAAGTTGTTTTCCTTGTGCATCAACATACACTGTCTTTCCCTTAAATGCCTTTGGGAAAGTATGTGTCAATGTGTTAACTCTGTAGATTTCAGGGGAGTTGTCAACTCTCCTGAACTTATGAGTCCTTTGTGCAGCTTGATGAAATCTTTGAGGAAAGGCATTTTTAGAACCATTACCCTTTGGCATGAAGGGTTTTGGTTGTCTCATTTTATTCTGCCTTTGAGGATAGTTTTCCTTAGGTCTATTCAGTTGAGGCTTTCTTAGATGAGTTGGCCTAGGCTGATTATACCTTGGATAACTTCTCTGAACATTGTTCAGGAGAGTTGCCCTTCCATTGGGTCTACTCTGCTGACCAACATTCCTCTTGTGTTCAGAAGCTTTGACCTTTTCTAAAGGTTTGGGTCTAGTCTCCTGAAGCACTAGAGTAGGCATTTCATTCATTTTGCCCTTTCCTTTGTTCAGTGGCTAAATTATTTCATTTTCAGCTTGTTGTGCCACTGATTTAACAAAGATTTTCTTAGTGTTACTTGTAGAGGCAACACTAAGACAAGGTGAAGATTCAAATGGATCAAAACCTAATCCACTTCTTTGAGCCATAGGTCTTTGATAACTCTGAATTTCCTCTATTGCTCTAGAGGACTTGTTCAAAGCAGACATCTTTAATTTCAGGCTCTCTTCACTTGATTTAAGAATATAATATTCATGTGAGAGATTTTCAAACTTGGCATTTAGAATTTTTAGTTCAAAGTATTTTCTTTTCTGAGAGAGTAGTTGATTGTCAATCTCCTTTTGTTGGTCAACTATCCTGAGATTTGCTTCCTTAAGCTCTCTCAAGGCTTGTTGATACAACTCAGTAGATTTGACATCAACAGCTATCTCAGAGTTTTTGGTAAGTTCAATAGCCAATTTTTCATTTTCTCTCACACAGTTATCATGAAATTCTTGTAATCTAGTGAAATCTTCCATCAACTTCCCAAAGGAAAGTTTCAAGTTGACTTCACTAGTGTTCTGTGATAAAAATGATGGTGAGCTAGAAGTGGAGGATACCTCATCATCCTCAAGAGCCAGGTTGCACACATCATCATCATCACTGTTTGAGAACAGTCCATCAGAAGAGTTGAAGCTTTCAGCACTATCAGATTCTTCACCAGCCATCATGGCTTTTCTATTGGTGAACTTTCTGTCTCTTTTAGCTTGTCTTTCTCTTCTTTCTTTAGAGCTCAGTTCAGGGCAGTCATACTGGAAGTGCCCTTTCTTTTTGCAATTGTAGCACAGGTCTTCATCATCACCCTTCTTGGATTCATCTCTTCCTTTTGATGATGAAGGGTCAGCTCTACTGGACCTTCTCCTATCAGAGTACTTGTCCTCTGATCTCTTCTCTTCAGGCTTTTTGTCCTTGGCCTGATCTTCAGGGGAGTTGTATCTTCTCCTGAATTTGTTGTCTTGGTAGAATTTCTTGTATCTACCAAACCTTGTGTTCAGCTTGTCAAACCTTCTAGCCATCAAGGCTAGTTCTTCCTTCATTTCAGTCTTTGAGACTGACTTTGATGATCTTGGAGTGGGTTGTATTTCAGGTTCAGCGGCTTTGGCTTTGAATGCCACTCCCTTAGTAGGATTTGAAGATTCCTCAACAGGTTTTCTTCTATTGAGGTCAAACTCATAGGCTTTGAGTTCTGAGAAGATTTGTTGCATGGTCATGGAGGAGAGATCCCTGGTATTCTGCATCATCACAGCATAGACATCCCACTTTTGAGTGAGACTTCTCAAGATCTTTAATCCAACTTCTCTCCTAGAGTACACCTTGCCCAATGAGTTGATTTCATTCATCACATCAGTGAATCTACCAACAAATTTATCAATGGATTCATTAGCTTCCATTGTGAATTGCTCAAACTTTTGCACAGCAACTTGGAGCTTGTTCTCCTTGATCTTTTCTGTACCCTCACACATCTCAGCAAGAGCATCCCAGATTTCTTTGGCTGTGGTGCAATGGTAGACTCTTCCCATGATTGCATCTGGAATTGTTTGATAGAGGGTATTCATGGCAAGATAATTTAGATTATCTTTCCTCTTTTCATCAGCAGTGAAGTCATCCTCATCCTTGGGAATCAGTTCCCTTACATCTGCTCTTTGCTCATCTGTTACCCTGGGGTTAGTTTGGGTAAACACAAAAGGTCCTCTTGTGATTACTCTTAACATATCAGTATGAAAAGATGCAAGATGAGCCCTCATTCTAATTTTCCAGAAATCATAGTTGTCTATTGAGAACATGGGCAATTTATGATGTGAAATGTGATTGACTGGATTTGTGGCCATGTTGTCCAACCCTTGAACAGCAGGTGGAGGAACAGCATTGTTGTTGGCCATATCTCAAGAATAATCAGTTAGTCAACAAGTAATAGATTTCAGATAGAGATCAGTTCAGTGACCACACAAATATGTGAATTTTTGAAAATCAAGATGGATTTTCAGAGGCAGTGGTCTTTGAACCCCTGCTCTGATACCACTTGTTGGTCCTGAAAGGAGTATATAACAAGTGTATGGGGGGGGAATACACTTGTATGCAAATCTTTTCAACTTATGATCAAACCAGAGCTCAGCAAGGTTGTCTTGGACAACTCTGCTGAAGATGATTAACTCTTCTAAGATAATCAAACTACTAAGTACTATTGAGTACTCAGTTGAATAACTATCTAGGGGAGTTATATGTGCGGAATAGTGGTTTTCCCTTTAAGTTTAGACTCCTTAAGTTTCTGAAATCACTCTGTCAATCCAAAACAGTCCAGTTAATTTTCAGGGAACTTGTCCAAATCAGTTTTGCACAGTCTTTGAATATGTATCTTTTGAAAGATCAGTTTTGTGTGCAGTGTTGAATGAATGTAAGTACTTTGTAAGGTAAATCAACACAAGAGTTTATAGTGGTTCAGAGACTCAAGCTCCTACATCCACTTTCCCTGATTTAACAGGATAATTCCTTCACTCTTGGAATTAACTTGTTTTATAGTGCCAAGGTGCACTTGATCAATAACACCACTCCTTGGTGAATTGATCCCTAGGATGTCTAGAGTCCTAGTACCCTCTTCTCAACTCAGAACTGAACTGTTCTTCTCTCAACAGTCAGCTCCTACCACTTCTACTACTACAACCTTCTCACTTTCTCACTTGAAAGGGGTAAGGATTGAAGTAAGGTTCCAACTAATGAGATATCCTTTACAATGGAGATCAAGGTATAAGGATAGGATATCTCTCTAAGCTTAAGTATGGATATACAGTTGGGTTCAGCTTAGAAGAAGTGTTTGAAGACTAAGATAGTCTTTGACAGCTTTGAAAGCACTTTGACTTGTAGGATAGTTGGATATTCTTGTCAAGGTTGAGGTGCTTCAATGGTCTTCACACTCCTTGTATTTATAGACAAAATGGAGATTTGCCCGTTGGAGAGGCAGCCCCATATTGCTATAAATGTCTTCCTTGAGTTCTTCAAACTGGAAGACAGATTCTTGATAGTGACATGTCCTTATTTGGGTAATAAACGGCTTGCAAGACTTTGTCTTCTTTCTGCAGCACTTTTCCCAATGTTTGACTTCTTGTTAGGACTTGGACATGGCTTCTGAAGATTGATCCAATGATAGGACAACATTCCTTATCAACTGGACAACTCTCCTTATCACTATCAGCATTCTTGCTTAACAGCAAGGTTGGCTTGCTCATTTTCAGATGACTTGGCTCTTTCCCTTTCTTTCACTTTAAGTTGATCTTAGCATGTTTCAATGAGGTTCTTTAGGGTATGGTTGTCTCTAGCTTCTTCAGCATAGTTGACCTTCAACCTTTAAAGCATCTGTTCTGATTCAATCTTGCTGAGACAACTCTTCTGGACAACTCTCCTGATCAACATACTTGGTCTTTTAGCATCAGAGCTTTTCACATAGAGTTGACTTCTCTGGACAACTCTCCTGATCATAATATTTGATTAATCTTGTCCTTTTGAGCTTTGCAATCTTCTTCTTTCATAGAAATACCTCTTCTGGACAACTCTCCTGATCAAGGCCTTTGGTTTCATATGGAGTTTTCTTGTCCTTAGAGTTTGTTCCAGACTTTGAGCCTCGAGGGGACTTGATCTTGATCATTTTGAAGTCATAGGTTCCCCCTCACATTGTGCATCTAATCATCTAAGAGCTGCCTAACATATCAGCTTCTCATCTAGCCTTATGCTATGTGTTCTATCACACTTTAAACACAATCATCTTGACTTGGGCATGTCTCAGGGGGTTTTGGTATTTAATCAAAACATGTATCATTTTATTCCCAACACCTTGCTTACTGAAGAGTATCCTAAGATTATCCCTTCATCAACTTTTGCATCAAAAGCATTTAATTTGCTCTTTCCATTATTTATGAATAAAACACTTACAACCAAAGATATGAAAATATGAAACCCTAGGTTTTCTACCTTTCCATACCTCATAAGGTGTTTTACCATGCACCTTATTAAGAGCACTTCTATTTTGGGAGTGGCATACAGTATTGATAGCCTCTGCCCAAAATTTTTGTGGTGTATTGAACTCAGCTAGCATAGCTCTGCAAGCTTCTTTTAAAGTTCTGTTTCTTCTTTCAGCAACTCCATTTTGCTGTGGGGTTCTGGCTGCACTGGTTAGATGTTGGATGCCAGACTTAGAACAGTAATTAGAAATGTAAGAATTTATAAATTCAGTCCCCTTGTCACTTCTTATCTTGACAATGGGCTGACCTTTTTCAACTTGCAACCTCTTTAAAAGATCTGGAAGAAGTGTTTTGCGTAAGAAGACTACCCAAGTGAACTTAGAATAGTCATCTACCACAACTAGAGTGTACATTCTTCCATTCAGTGTGGGAGGTTTGATAGGACCATGAAGATCCATGTGCAAGAGTTCTAAAACTCTGCCAGTTGAAAGAGTGGGAATTGACTTAAAGGAAACTTTTACCTGTTTACCTTTTTGGCATGAATCACACACTTGTGACTTGTAATAGATTTCATTGGGAATACCTTATACAAGGTAGTCTCTTGCAATCTTATTAATTATCTTAAAGTTCAGGTGGCATAGGCCATAACCAACTGATTTATTTAGGACTCTTAGTAAGAAGGCAAACATCCCTAGGACAACTATTCCAATTCACAATATAGACACTACCTTGTCTTATACCAACAAGCAGAACAATATGAGTTCACTTGTCTATAATCTCACATTTACTGCTCTTAAACTGTACTTTATATCCCCTGTCAATTGAGATACATATAGCAAATTATATTTCAAACCTTCAACATATGAGACATCTTGAATCTCCACATCACCATTCTTTATGTATCCAAATCCTTTTATGATAGCCATTGAACTGTCACCAAAGATCACTTTGGGTCCTTCTTGCTCATGATAGTTAGAAAGTAAGGCCCTAGTACCAGTCATGTGGTGAGAACAACCACTGTCTATGTACCAAGTCTCACCAACTGAACCACCTTTCTTGTATAAGTCCAGTCGACCCTACAAAGTAGTGATCTTAATAATTTAGGTACCCTTTATTTATTGGGGTCCTTGAGTGTTAGTATTAGTGAAAGGCACCCAAATATACATTGAAGTTCTGAATAGTTGGGACCTTTTCAATTTTCTACCATACTTATCACAGAACAGTACTTTCTTGACCTTATCAGAATTATCAGCAGACTTGTGATCTAATTTTCTGAGGTAACCTTTCCTTGGTTCAACCCCTTTTTCAGTAAGATCAGGGTTGGTCCCAAGTTGAGTTAAGATTGATTAAGCTAAGAAAGTCTACAGGGGAGGGGTGAATAGACTTTAAAAAATCTTTCAAAATATCAGAGTTTATAATGCGGAAATGTGTTCTGAACAGTACTGTTCTTACTGGGTCAGATCAGTACTTCCAGTTTAAGTTTTATACTCAACTTTTATTCAGATCTTTACTTAGTAAATTCTACTGTTCTTGGTTAAACAAATATCAAACAGAAAAGTAAAGAACACGAGATTTATAGTGGTTCGACCAAAAAGTCTACATCCACTCTCACAATCCCAGTTGTGATGTTTTATTAACTCTTCCTTGAGTTTCTTGTGGCTTAAAGTCCCAAGATTAAGACTGTGATCTTATCGATTACACTCCCAAGTGTATCTTCGATCGACTAGTAATTCTACAAGTAACTAGCACACTTGTTTACAACAATACAAACTTTAAAATGAAAAGTAAAACTTCTCTTGAATAGCCTTTGATTCTTCTCTTCAATTCAGTGGCTTCTTCTCAAATTCTTGATCTCTTTGACTCTGTGAGTTCTTCAATACTCTGTAGACTTAGATAGCTCTTGAATACTTTATTATCAGTAGTCTTAGCAGTATGAGATCACACAGTATTTATAGAACTTAGTATGACAGTTAGCAGTTTGTGAACTAACTCTCAACTAACTCTAAAACTGTTTTTGTAACTTCTTTATTTTTTAACCGACTTTGTAACTTCCTTCTTATTCCAAGTCAACATATCTTCAAATATATCTTCAGTTACGCCTTAAATAAGTTTTCCAAACTTATTCTTCAAACATACTAACTCAGCACAGTAAACTACTCTTCTTAGTTTTACTGTTCTTAGTCAGTCAGCACAGTTCTCAAAAACTGTTCTGCACTTCTCCAGAATTCTTCTAAGCTTCTCTTCAACTCTTCTTGAAGTCTTCTTATTCTGAAGTAGTCTTCATAGGCTTCAATAATCTTCTGATCTTCTTCTAAACTAGTTCTAATCTACTGCTCTGAACTTTAACAATGCTGAATACAATAGAATACAACTTTACATATATAAAACCTATCTATACATCAACTGAACTACATACAGATGAGTACATCTAAGTCCTATACTATAAGTTGTCTATACAAAACATCAGCTTAGTTCCTAACAGTTCTTATATCAGATCAGTAAACATATATAAGATCAGTAAACATATATAAGATCAACAAACATATATAAGATCAGTAACCCAGATTTCATATAACACAATTATATCAGCATATAATCACATATATCATTAACTTCAAGTCGTTTTTGGCCATCAAAACATATAATCATAAACTAGAACATTGTTTCAAAGATTTATATCCCAACAATCAGTATGTCTGTAATAGTTCGAATATGGTCTGAAAGCCTGTGGACCATACAGATTATAGATGTGTATTGGCCTATCCTCTCCAATGATATCATAAGATAAAGGTGGAGGATAATGAACATGTTGAACATGATGAGGTGGTACAAATTTCCTAGGCTTGGTTGAGTACAACTGAGACTGCCTTATGAAAGGAGGTCTAGGTTGATTCCAACCAGGCTGTGCTTGTCTAGGCCACCTCTACTGAGTATACCTCTTTTGATGCCATGACTGTTCTGGTCTGGACATCTGAGTATATCTCTGCTGAGCAGGTCTATACTGAGCTTGTCTAACTACATTTTTCTTTTTACCATACTTGGTAGTAGAAGGAATTTAGTTTGACTGAACTTTATTAGTGTTCTTAGGTTTTGCACCATCATCATATTGCATTGGTTCTTTTCCTTTATCTAGTTATGAATAACTTGAACTAGCTCCATTAGTGTTCTTAGTTACTGGAGTAAATGAGCTAAGTACCTCAGCACCCAACCCACTTTTGTCAGCTGGATCTCTATACATTTCTGACAATGTTTGATTAATTTTTGAAGAATTAACCAAGTCAGCAAGTTTTAGATCTAAGCTTAGTACTTCAGTTTCTAGGAATCTATTGCGCTCTTCTAGTTTTTCACATTTGATCTTTAAATCATTGAACTCATTAGTCTTTATGGCTTGAGTTTTAAGTACATCCTGATATAGTTTATCAAGTGATGAGTACTTTTCTTTGAGTTGAGACAACTCTTCTGATAAGCGCTCATTTAGAGAAACTATATTAGGATCTACTTTTAACTGAGCTTCACGTAGACTGATGATTTAAAGAAATATTCTCATCACCGATTTCCATGAATGCTTTGTTAGCCTATAGAAGGTCTTCTCCAGTCACTCCATGAGAATGATGAAGACTAATTCCTACACCACTATCAACAGTGTCACTTTCATCAGAATCATAATTATTACAAGAACGAAAAGAAGTAGCAGAAGATACCTCTTGTTCAATCTTGGCTATCATAACCAGTCCATCATCTACAATGAATGATTCTTTCTCATTGCTTGAAGGGTATTTAGATGAAGACGATGGCAACTCCTCTGAATCCGACTCAGATTCATTGTATGCCATCATTGCCTTCTTACCTTTGGCAAATCTTCGATCACGCCTTGCTTTCCTTTCTTCTCTATCTTCAGAACTCGGATCAGGACACTCATATATGTAGTGACCTGGCTTTTCACAATTATAGCACACAAGATTATTAGTAGACCTTTTAGTAGGAGAACGGTTACGGTTCCTGTCCTTCCTATCAATAGAGTTCATATCTCTCTTATTAGATGAGTTCCTATCTCTTATGTTCTCATTAGAAACCTCATCCCTTTTTTTAGAAGAGGTGCGATCTCTTTTGATCCCAGAAGAGTCCCTATTACTAGAACCCTTAGTCTCCTTATAGAATCTCTTATATCTATCATATCTCTTGTTCAGTTTATCAAACCTCTTAATCATTAAGCTCATCTGATCCTTCAGACTAAGATCAGAACTATCTAGTTCATCTTTTATGCTAGAAGCCTTAAACTTAGATGATCTAGACCCCTTAGAGGAAGAAGCTTTCAAAGCAACATTCTTATAGATATCCTTATCCTTCTTACTATCAACTGTTGGATCTTCTTCATCCAACTCAAATTCATGTGCCTTAAGGGTTTGGAACATAGTTTCAGCAGGCCATGAATCAATATCTTGAGTGGTCTTGATGATCATCTTGACCATCTTCCACCTTTAATCCAAAGTTTTAAGAATCCTCAAGTTAATCTCCCTATCAGTATAAGTCTTTTCTAATACTTTAAGATCATTCATAATGCGCTTAAATCGAGTATCAAGCTGGTCAATAGTTTCACCAGACCTCATTTTAAATGACTCAAATTTTTGAACCACCGTGGATAATTTGCTTTCTTTGATCAGACTAGTACCTTCACAAAAATAGCTAGCTTATCCCACATTTCCTTGGCAGTCTTACATTTTAATACTTTGCCAAGATACTCATTTGGCAAGGTATGTTAAATATAATTCTTAGCCAGACTGTCCAAATTATTTTATTTCATTTCTTCAGCAGTTAATTCTGACCTTGGTTTTGGAACAAGAGCACCTACAAATTTAGATGTGTCCAATGTAGCATTGTTGGCTGTCATAATGACAATTGGAGCTTCCTTCACCACTGACACCATGAGATCATGTGTTGAACTGAAGATTGCTTCCATGTGAAGCTTTCAATAGTCATAATCTGCAATCTTAAACTTTGGTAGCTTGTGAATGTTAATATCATCCATAGTTCTTAGACAGATAAGATCAGTAAGATAACAAGTATATCAAGATTATCAAGTAAATGATTTAGAAAGAAAAAGTTCAAGGATCAATTCGATCAAGGACAGAAGACTTCCCTCAATGTCTCCTTGGTAATCAAGAAACAGCAGTCCAGAAGAACTACTGGTCTGATACCACTTGTTGGTCCCAAGTTGAGTTAAGATTGATTAAGCTAGAAAAACTCTAGAGGGGAGGGGTGAATAGACTTTTAAAAATCTTTCAAAATATCAGAGTATGTAATGCGGAATTAAGTGTTCTTATACTGTACTGTGCTTATACAGCTCAAATCAGTACTTCAGAATTAATGTGAGCCTTATTAGTTTATACTCAACTTTTGATTTTGAACTTTTACTTAGTAAACTTTACTGTTCTTCGTATCAAGAAATTAAACAAATATCAAACAGTAAGTAAATGAGACACAAGATTTATAATGGTTCGATAAATGTATACATCCACTCTCACAACTCCAGTCGTGATGTTTTATTAACTCCTTCTTGAGTTTCTTGTGGCTTAAAGTCTCATGACTAAGACTTTGATCTTTTGGATTATACCACCAGGTATATCTTCGATCGACTAGTAATTATACAAGATACTAGCAAACTTGTTTTACAAAAATACAATCTAAAATGTAAAGTAAACTTCTCTGAATTCGTAGCCTTTAATTCTTCTTTTCAAAACAGTGGCTTCTTCTCTTGATTAGATCTCCTTCAAACTTTGTGAGTTCTTGAATACTTGAATGCTCTTTGATTGCTCTTAGGTCAGTAATCTTTCAGTTTTTCAGTAGTCTTTGCAGTAGAAGATCTCTCAGTATTTATAGACATTAGTATGATAGTTAGCAGTTTGTGAAATTAACTCTAAAACCGTTTTTGTAATTTATCCTTTTTGTAACCGACTTTGTAACTTCCTTCTTTATCCAAGTCAGCATGTCTTCAATTATATTCAGTTACATTCCAACTAATAAGTTTTCCAAACTTATTACTCCAGCACAGTAAAATTACTCTTCTTCTATTTTACTATTCTTAGTCCAATCAGCACAATTCTCAACTTTTGTTCTGAACATCTTCAGAATGCTTCTGTGCTTCCTTTCAACTCTTCTAAGATTAGACTTCTTCTTTTGAGTCTTCAACTTCAGTCTTCTGATCTTGTTCTAATCTACTATTTTGAACTTACAATGCTGATTACAACAGAATACAAACTTACAAATATAAAACCTATCAATACTACAACTGAACTACATACAGAAGAGTACATTTAAGTCCTATTCTATAAGCTGTCTATACAATTCAAACATCAGCGTAGTTCCTAACAGTTCATAATATATTCACATATATCACACATAAGATCAGTAATCTCAAAATATAAGTTTTCTTAAGATGACTTAGTTAAGATGACTTCCAACCACATATATCATTAACTTTAAGTTGCTTTTGGCCATCAAAACTCAATCTCATCAACTAGATTATTGTTTCAAGGATTCATATCCCAACACTTTGAGACTGGTGTTGCTCCTGACACTAAGTCGATAGTGAACTCCACTTGTCGTTCTGGGGGTAGATCGGGTAGGTCTTTGGGAAAACATCCTTGTACTCTCGTACAATGGGCACTTCTTTAATCGAACGATCACCTTGTTCGGATCGCACGATGTTCACAAGGAGTGCCGTGCAATTCCCTTTCCTTAATATCTTCATTGTTTTCATTGCGAACACAATGCGAGGTATCACTCCCACCTTAGCTCCATATAATGTGTAGTCCCCAATTTCGTTGTGGCGGAATGAGAAATTCTTCTCGTGGCACGTAATGATAGCTTGGTTGGCCGAAAGCCAGTCCATCCCCAAGATTACATCGAAATCTTTCATGTTGATGACATTCAAGTCCGCTACTAAATTATTATTATCAAAACAGATCATTATGCCCTTACATAGTTGAGTGGTTTGTATAATTGTACCCGACGGGATACTTACTTCAAGAAAATCTCTATCTACTCTTGTGTTATAATTCCTTATTTTGTCAAACATCTTTTTTGAAAATGAAAGAGTGGGTAGCCCCGGTATCGAATAACTAAAACAGGTATACCAGAAATGGTCAACATACCTGCCATGGATCTTGGTTCATCAGTGGCCTCTTCTTGCGTCATTGCAAAGACACGAGCGGGTCCCACATATTTTTTTCCCTTGTCTTTGAGCAATGGGAAATTGCTCAGTCTGTGACCCGGCTCTTTACAGTGGAAACACAACCCCGACCCATACAAGCATTGTCCGTTGTGGTTTTTCCTACACTTGGGGCACGTTAGCTTGGTTTTTTGTGTGGCCTGGCTTATGTTTCCTTCCCTGTGGATGTGCTTATTGTAGTTGTAGTCCCTCACTTGATTTGGATTTACCAATTTTCTCTTATTTGGAAATTTAGCAACTCTCTTTTCCGAAATCTCGAACTTCAGCCTAGAGGCAATTTCCTGAGCTTTGGTAAAAGCATCAGCATATGTCAACATTTCTTGCCCTGCCAAGATGCTGCTAATCTCAGGTCGTAGATTTTCCTCGAAGCGTCGAGCCTTTTTTTGTTCGGTGTCCACCAGATGAGGAGCATATCTACTGAGTTGGCTGAATTTTCGCTCATATTCAAGCACAGTCGTGGCACCTTGTTTGAGGTGGATGTACTTCATTTCCTTTTGACCGTGGAAGGATTGGGGCATGTAATTTTAAATTACTACTTCCTTGAAGTCGTCCCAGCTAATGGTAGCTCTTTGAGTTACCGTCTTTTTTCGGCAATAGGCTTCCCACCAGTAGTCTGCTTCATCTGTCAATTGGAAGATAGCGTATGAAACCTTTTGCTCGTCAGTGCATACGATCAGTGACGGGCCTACATAGGGCCCAAGGGGCCCATGGGCCCCCTACTGATTTTTTTTTTATTTTTATATATATATACTTCTTCCGTTTCGTGATTATTCGTACACTTTTTTATTGAGAAGGCTGAAGGTTTTTTGCACACTTATAATACGTAAATAATCTACAAAATTAATATTCTTACTACATTATTTTATTTTTAAAACTGTCACTCATTTTGGTTCACATTCTTCCTTACACCTCACTAAATTATCTTTTACACCCACTAAATTACATTTAAACCTCACTAAATCACCCAAAAATATACTCCCCTACATTAGTTTATTTTTAAAATTGTCACTCATTTTGGGTCCACATTCTTCCGTACACCTCACTATATCACATTAAAACCGCACTAAATCAACCAAAATACTTCTCATTTATTTAACCTCACACCTCACTAAATTCTCTTTAAATCTCACTAAATCACTCAAAATACGTACTCCTCATTTTTTTTGACCTCACACATCACTAAAAATTCACATTTCTTAAAAAGTTACTTGTTAAGGTATACAATTCACCACAGAATATGGGGTATATTTTAAGTTCTACATTTGTTGACTAATGTCTCAACGAGAAAGCACGTTAAATTTTAACACAGTTTCACTTGTTATGAGTTGAAACAATTAAAATTAATTTTCTTTGAAACATAACAAAAGTCGTTAAATTTAAATTAATAAAATGAGTTCTATTGAAAATTTTATAATGATTTTTTGTTTAGATATAAAATTTTATAATATTATTTTTTATTTATAGTAATGTAAATTGGGCCCCCCAATCCAAAATTTCTGGGTCCGTCACTGCATACGATATGAGAAAATATTTTCTCAAGTGCCCTCAACCAGGTTTCAGCTTCTGCAGGATTCTCCTTGCCACTGAAAGTAGGTGGACGGTAGCATCTGAATCGTTCCACCACAGTGCTCATTTCGTTTCGATGCGTGGGTAGAGGTGGTGTGGTCGGCGTGGGCACGGTTGCAAAGTGTCGTGCAAGACCTTGAAGGACGGTTGCGAGGTCTTTCCCAAGCCTTCACCACTTGATAGAGAAGTTTCTTAGATGGGGATTTGCGTGCGGCGGGGTCGTCCACCACTCATGATCTATTCCACCAAGTTAAATTATTAAAAGGAGGTTTTTTTTATAACTTATTATAATCTCTAAACTATTGAGGTAAAGTTGGGAAATTAAAGTAACTTAGTATATTATTGTATACTATAATATATACGTATTTATTTATTTATCCCTCCCCCCCCCCTCTTTTTTTTATACTATACCGTATCTTTACTTTTATTCCCTGATTACTTCATTCCTAAATGTTTATGAATTACACATATCTATTTTTAGTAAACACACCTATTCCTAGCTAATCAACATTCACTATTTACTACTGTAGGCGTGAATGTTAAGTATGCCCATATATATATACTGTCCATTTACGTTAGTGTTATTATACATTTATATATATATATATATTATTATTATTACATGTATTATATATATATATATATTTTGTAATGTTTCATTTTAATTTTAGAATAATTAAAATTGGGACATTACAATGTGGTATCAAAGTGGGTCTGGATTTCTGCAGACTTGCTCAATTATATGATGTATATATATATATATATATATATATATAACTTAATAGTAGTTTATTTTAATTATATCTTTATTTCTTCGGCCACTACATCCTTGATCACCCTTTCTTGCCAAATTCATGCGCTGAAAATATTTAAAATAAAGGGTGAGTATGAAAACACTCAGTGGGGGTTACTCCATAATTGCGCAAACTAAATTTTACAAATGTAAATAATGTGCTTGTAGATCTTGTAATTGTGTTGGCAACGCCAGACTTAACGTGAAGGTGTTGGCTGGACCAGACATAACATGAAAATGCTGGCTAGGCCAGACGTAACTTGGAATTGCTGGTTGGACCAGACTTAGCCTGAAAGTGCTGGCGGGGCCAAACATAACTTGTAATTTACTGGTTGGACCAGACTTAGCATGAGAGTGCTGGCTGGGCTATACGTAACTTGTAATTTGCTGGTTGAGCCAGGCTTAACATGAAGGTGTTGGCTAGGCCAGACGTAACTGGAAATTAAATACATAGTAAGATTTAATAAGAGCAATTATAACACTCGATCGTTATAACTCAATGAAGAGTTGAAGAAAAACCCCACCTTCTGAAGTGTAAAATCTTAAAGATTTTTCGACGCCACGTAACCTACAATGTGCATTTATCATTAGGTAAGAAGGTAGAATATCTTATTTATTGGGTACTTGCCGAAAATGACTGGAGTTAAATAAAATTGAATTTGCGGTATTGATGGGTGAGTATGTAAAGTATAAAATAGTGCTTCATCGACATTCGACTATGGAAGGTAGCAAAGTATGACAAAGAGAAAAAAAAGAAGAAAACTTTAAAGCTTTTAATTAATGAAGTAAGGCCTTACCTCTTTTATTTTCAATTTAAATTCCCTTCGCTGCTTAGTTCTAACCCATTTTCTATTTATAGTAAATCCTTTTAACCTACCAAGTTTTCTCATGATAATTTCTAGATAGCCATAATGACTTATTTATTAAAGTTAAAGTATAGCTAGAAAGATATGACAGTTTGTAGTATACTCAAATAAATGGACAAGTAGTTTAACTAGTAATATTTTAAATTTGTAGGTATACTTACGTGGGTGCATGCATGTTAGTTTAGTAGTAATATATTTATATATACACAGTGACTCATAGTTATCCCTTTTCTTTTGCGTGTGTATCCATATATATATATACACATTGGATATATATTGATATATAGCTATACATACAATTATATATATATATATACTCCATATAGTATGCATGTTTAATTTAATTTAATAATTATTTTGAGCTAAAATATATATGTACATATCTATATGCATAATAATAATATATGTATATTATTTATTATACACACATATAAATATAAATATATCACTAATATATATACATTATGGGTAAGTGTTTGGGGTGTTATAAATTAAGTTTAGATAAGGGTAGTCTCATCGGCAACATGGGAACGTGGAGGGAGGGACAATGGGGATGGGAGTGGAGGAGGGAGTTGAGAGAAAGAGAGATAATTATGCATAATGACTTATTGTTAGTGATCAACATGTATGTTGTCAAAGAAGGAACAAAAGATAAGTGGTGATGGAAACTAGGCTCGAAAGGCACCTACGAGACCAAGGCGACATACGAGTGGCTCACCATGGAGGAAGTAGAGAACACAACAACCGAGGAGGAGATAATATGCTTCAACCGGATATGGAACAAGTTAACGCCAACAAAAGTCAGTATACACGCATGGATAAGCATATTGGGCAGGCTGCCTACTAAATCAAATCTCAGCCGAAGAGGTGCCCTACCCCAAAACTTGAACGAAAGTTGTGTGTTATGTCCTTGTCAAAGGGAGACGGGCAAACACATAATTTTCGAATGCCCAGCTTCGTACCAAGTGTGGATGGGTATCGTCAAATGGCTCAGAGTTCAAACGGTAATGTCTCTTGACCCTCTAATGAATTTACTCCATTTTAGTAGATTTTTAAAAGGGAAAAGATGAAATAGGGTGGTTGTAAGTATATGAGAACGTGTGTCTTGGTCGATATGGAAGAGAAGAAATGCAAAGATCTTTAGGAACGAGGAGACGACGGGAAGCAAATTGATAAACGACATCATTGCAAGACTGTGGAGTTGGTTGGTAGGCAAGGAAGCAGTGGGCACAAAGTTCTTTATAACAGATTGGTACAATTCACCAAAGAGAGTACTTGGAAGTCTAGGATCCTGATCTATGATGCCGACAATATCACTAAATTTAACAAAATTCTTGTAAGGCCTAAAAC
This sequence comes from Galeopsis tetrahit, assembly GCA_963675135.1. Lineage (NCBI taxonomy): Eukaryota > Viridiplantae > Streptophyta > Magnoliopsida > Lamiales > Lamiaceae > Galeopsis > Galeopsis tetrahit. The sequence continues at coordinate 18,202,593 of OY776121.1, read as the reverse complement.
ATAACATGTAAGTACTGTAATGGTCATATCTTGTGGCCATACTCTTTTATTTAATTATTTTTTTTGTTGTTCCCTGATTTAAAAAAAAAAAACACTTGAATTTGTCAGTCCTGTGAGAGCTTGATTCTACTAGAAATTGGATGTTCTAGTACACTTACACAGGGTTCACTTACAAACTAATAAACTCTAGAAAGGGTTGATAAATTTGAAGCATTTGTTCCAATTAAGTATGAATTCTTCAAACAAATAGTTTGAAAGAATTTTTTCTCAGCTATAAAATTGGATATAAAAAGCTTAGATTACTAGGTTGAAAATATTACATAACTAAGGATATGGATATAAATCAATGGCTCTTGGAAATTCTTAAAACATTGAGTGTTGGCATGTAAGATAGCTTAAATACTTGTTTGATAGAATTTTCATAGTTTCCTCATATGAGCTTGTCTATAATTTATAAATGATTTTGAAAACTAGCCGTTGGAAAGAGTCATTTCAAAATAAGTGTATTTCTTGTACAAATCTTCATCGAGTCTTGTTCCTAGTTTATAAAAGAATGTGCATTAAATATCATTTAATGCACTTGTACTATTTTGCACCATTGCACCGTTCTATATGTCCACTGGTGATATCCCATTGATCCATGTCAGTAGAGTTAGGTAGAGTTGTTCAATGGAACTATTCAGATGATTTGTCACATCAAGTGTAGTTGACTTACTTCTACTCTTCAAATATTGAGCAAATAACATATTGATAATCATTTAGATCAATTGATACTTACTCCAACTTATTCTAGACTATAAGACTATACTAAAGCTATTTCTATACAATCTACTTAGGTGATGTTTACTTTGAACTTTGATTGGTTTTGGAAATTGATTTTTGAAATTATAAATTTTTTGAAATACTGATGAATAGTAATATGTGTGTTTCTTTTAAAATCAATTTTTTTTTTTTAAATTCTGAAGTAAAACCCAAAAAAACCTGATTTTTAAATCCCAAAATAAACATCACCTTAGAGACCTATCAAAGATAATGAACTTGTTAATTCTATTACATGGTATTTTTTGCTAAATTATTAAAACTACAAACATAAATTTCCCAACAACTTGTCTAATATAAATGTTTCAAATCTTTAGGGATTCCAAATATTATATGTTGAATGGTTAACTTTGTATCATTCTTATCTATCAACACACCTAATAAAAATATTTACAAAGTATTTTACATGAATTTCAATGAGATTTTAGTTCTTGATTCAACCAGTTCTATTTTAGTTCTTAATACAACTAGTTCAATTTTTTGTTGTTTATTTTTATAAATATTTGTTATTTTAGCTTTTATTTTGGAGAGAATTGCATAAAAATTCCTCGAATGACTTGTTCTTTGTTAATTAATTTCATTGAGGCAATATAGTAAATTAGATTGGAAGGCAATAATTGGGGAAACAATTTAACGTCCAAATACAAATACAATCACTATAAAAAAATAGTTTTTTAGCATCAAATTTTTTTGATACAAAAATTAAAATATTTGATATCAAAGGTATTAGTATCGAATTTATTTATAATGCACATTTGATACCTATACTCCCAAATCTAAAGACTTCGTATTAGAAAAAGTGTTATGATACTAAAGGTTCAACCATTTAGTATAAAAAATAATTTTTAATATTGGATAATTGTATCAATATTTTTATACTATGTTTTATTTATAGTATCCATAAAATTTACGGATACTAATACTCCATCCGTCCCGCAATTACTTTCACACTTTTTTTTAAGACGCCCCACAATTACTTTCACACCCTTAAAATGGAAAACCCTTTATATACTCCACCCTCACAATATCCTCAAATTTACACAAATGACATTACTTTTTCTCCACATATACACAAAAGTCAATTCATTTCTTTACTTTATACATAAAAGTTTACAAAATTACCCCTCAAAATCCCCACTAAATTCACTTTTCTTATTCTACGTGCCATTTCACATGTGAAAGTAAAGATGGGACGGAGGGAGTATATGATATCAATAAATATTTTCTAATACTAAAGGTTCAATACTTTAGTATTAAAAATGTATTTAGTATCCGATTACTCTAACAGCCTAAACCCATGCCCAACATCCCAACCCAAAACCTAGCCCCAGCCACCAGCCACCAAACAATATCCAGTTTTGACACAAATATCCAACAAAAACCACAAACCTTACCTAGCCCCAAAACCCACTGCAACCTAAAAAAGACAACCTCTGGAAGAGAGATGCAAGAAACAAAGGAAAGGACGGAGATGAGGTGATAGAATCATTAGCTGGAAAAGGACCCAAAAAAAGACCATCTGAGAGATTTTATGAACATATAGAGGTGGATGACCTACAATCCACACAAAAGAGGGCAAAATGAACTTTGTGGGAGAACGACAGGGAGATTGGATTAACAAAATCTGACGAACAAACGGTGGTGAGTGCACAAATGCACCACTGCCGTGACCAATGAGTTATCTCGAATGGAACTGTCGGGGGCTTAGGAACCCTTGGAAAGTTCCGGTGCTCAAACAAGAAATCAAATTGAAGTGTCCCAGGTTTATTTTTTTTATCAGAAACAAAGCTGCTTGTTAGAGAACTCGTGAGAGTTAGATTTTGGCCAGTGTTTTGGTGTTGATTGCATCACTGATGGCGGAGGTAAAAGAGGTGGATTAGCTATATTGTGGAATGCAGACTTTGATTTGGAAGTGGTATCATACTCACATAACCACATAGATGCACTTATCAAGGATGAAGAAACAGGGGATCAGTGGAGATTTACGGGGGTGTATGGTTGGCCGAAGGTGACGGCAAAATGGAAAACATGGGGCATGATTGACCGGTTGGCGGTGGTGAGCGATATCCCATGGTTGTGTATGGGTGATGAAATTTTGCTTCACACTGAAAAAGAGGGGGAGCAGTGAGGAGGGACACGAGAATGAAGGATTTCAGACAGTGCCTCGATAGGCACAGGTTGGTGGACCTGGGTTTTCAGGGTAACCCTTTCACATGGTCAAACCAACAGCTTGGAGCAAACAATATTCAAGAGAGATTGGATAGGGTGTTGCAAAAAATCGATGGTTAAATTTATTCCCGGGCCATTCTGTAATTCATTTGCCTCGGATCTTACCAGATCATTCAAGAGAGAAGCTTTTTCGATTCGAAGAACGTTGGTTACAGGAGGAAATGTGTGGAGATATAATTCGATAGAATTGGATTTTGTAGCCAATACCTCAAGGAATGGGATTCCATAACTTTTGGGGACATCCCTAGGCCGTTTGACAAAATTTCCAAGTAACTAGCAAAGTTACAGGAAGCTATTCCATCAAATGAAAATCTGCAATTGGCTAGAACCATTGAAAAGAAGTTGGCAGCTCTGCTCCAAAAAGATGAGGTCTTCTGGCACCAAAGATCTCGAAATAGTTGGATGAGACATGTGGACAAAAATAAAAAGTTCTTTCACCAAATAGCTAATGGCAGGAAAAAGAGGAACATCGTCAAATCTATTAAAGATGAGTTTGGGAGGGATTGGAATAAAGAGGAAGATATTGAGAAGGTATTTACATATTACTTCACGACTCTGTTCTCGGGGAATGATGTGCTTCATATGGACTGTGTAGTGGAGGTTGTGGAATGCAGGGTGACAACTGAGATGGAGCGACTCTATCACAAGCATTCACAAGGGAAGAAATTGCTACGACTCTCTTTCAAATGTTCCCCACTAAATTCCCGGGCCCGGACGGTTCCTGTGCTTTATTTTATTAAAAAAATTAGAATAATGTTGGTCGTGATGTTATCTATTGCTCTCTTGATGTGTTAAACTAAGGTGTGTGTCCCTCTCCCCTAAACCACACCTTCATTGCCCTCATCCCGAAAAAAAAAAAGATACCTGTCACCTTGCTGATTTTCGTCCCATAAGCCTTTGCAACGTCACCCTCAAAATCATTACCAAAGCCATTGCTAACCGACTGAAACCCCTTTCTCCCAACTATTGTCGACCCTAGCCAATCATCTTTCGTCCATGGGAGGTTGATTACAGATAATGCCATATTAGCCTATGAGATCTTCCACCACCTGAGAACCAACACCTCCAAAAAAGGATCATTTGCCTTCAAACATGACATGAGTAAGGCCTATGACACGGTTGAATGGGATTTCCTTGAGTGTGTCCTACTCAAGTTGGGTTTCCCATCTCGGTTGGTTGGTATCATTATGAAATGTTGAAAATTGTTTCCTTTGCAGTCCTAATTAACGGTTTCCCAGGCCCCACCTTTTATCCTTCTAGGGGCCTCCGTCAAGGGGACCCCCTCTCACCCTTTTTATTCCTACTATGCACAGAGGCTCTTACAGGTCTGCTCTGGAAGAAGGTTCGGGAAGGTGCCCTGCATGGAACCAGAATTTGTAGATACGCCCCACCAGTATCTCATTTGTTGTTTGTTGACGACAATATCATTTTTGGGAGAGCAAACGAAAGAGAGATCAGTGTCATGAAGAATATCTTGGAAACTTATGAGAAGGAATCAGGTCAATCACTATAGGAAATCACACATTTCGTGACGATTTTTTTTTCGTTGACACAAAAATCGTCACAATTTGTTACTTAAACGTGACAAATTTTATTTTTCATCATTAAAGTACTTGAAATTGTGACAAAATTTAACTTCGTCACCAATTACAAAAAAATTCATCACAAATTTGTATATTTCGTGACGATGTTAATAAGTATGTCACAATAATACTATGTGACGATTTTAATAATAAATGATGACGAAATTCAACGTCATGAAAACTAGTTTTTCATCATTAATTATTTGAAATATTTAGATATCGCCACTATATTAATTGGTGACGATTTTAATAATAATTGATGATGATATTTCACGTCATAAAAAATATTTTTTCATGACGAACTCCATTTTTCATCATTAATTATTTGAAATATTTAGAGACAAAATATTTTCATCACAATAATAATTGGTGACAATTTTGATTGTAATAGATGACGATATTCGACGTCATGAAAAAAAAATATCTTGACGATATTATTTTTCATCATTAATTGTTCGAAATATTTAGTGGCAAAATATTTTCGTCACAAAAATAATTAGTGACGAGTTTAATAATAGTTGATGACAATATTCGATGTCATGAAAAGTATATTTTCATGACAATACTATTTTTCATCATTAATTATTCAAGATATTTAATGACAAAATATTTTCGTCACACTAATAATTTGTGACGATTTTCATAATAATTGATGACGACATTCGACGTCATGACAAATATATTTTCATGACGATATTATTTTTCATCATTAATTATTCGAAATATTTAGTGATAAAATTATTTTGTCACAAAAATAATTAGTGACAATTTTAATAATAATTGATGACGATACTAATTTTCGTCATAATTATTTGAAATATTTAATGACAAACTTTTTTCGTCCTGAAAATAATTGGTGACTATTTTAATAATAATTGATGATGGCATTTGTTGGTCCCAAATTGAGTTAAGATTGAGTAAGCTAAGAAAGTCTAGAGGGGAGGGGTGAATAGACTTTCAAAAATCTTTCAAAATATCAGAGTTTATAATGCGGAATAGTGTTCTGAATAGTACTGTTCTTACTAAGTCAGATCAGTACTTCCAGTTTTAGATTTATACTCAACTTTTAATCAGATCTTTACTTAGTAAATTCTACTGTTCTTGTTTAAACAAATATCAAACATAAAATATAAAGAACACAGAATTTTATAGTGGTTCGACCAATAAGTCTACATCCACTCTCACAATCCCAGTTGTGATGTTTTATTACTCTTCCTTGAGTTTCTTGTGGCTTAAAGTCCCAAGATTAAGACTGTGATCTTATCGATTACACTTCCAAGTGTATCTTCGATCTACTAGTAATTCTACAAGTAACTAGCACACTTGTTTACAAAACACAACTTAAAACTGAAAAGTAAAACTTCTCTTTGAGTAGCCTTTGATTCTTCTCTTCAATTCAGTGGTTTCTCCTTAGTTCGATTTCCTTAACTCTGTGAGTTCTTGATTGTAGACTTGCTCTTGAATTCTTCTAAGATCAGTAATTGTTCAGTAGTAGCAGTAGTCTCTCAGTAGTCTTAGCAGTAGGAGATCATACAGTATTTATAGAATTTAGTATGACAGTTAGCAGTTTGTGAACTAACTCTCAACTAACTCTAAAACTGTTTTTGTAACTTCTTCTTGTAACCAACTTTGTAACTTCCTTCTTATTCCAAGTCAGCATATTTTCAATATATCTTCAGTTACTCTTTAAATAAGCTATCCAAACTTATTCTTCAAATACACCAAATCAGCACAGTAACTTACTGTTCTGATTTTTACTCTTCTGAGCTAGTCAGCACAGTAACTTAAAACTGTTCTAAATTCTCCAGAATTCTTCTAAGCTTCTCTTCAACTCTTCTTTGAAGTCTTCTTATTCTGAAGTAGTCTTCTGAGTCTTCATTAATCTTCTGAGTCTTCTTCTAATCTACTGTTCTAATCTACTGTTCTAAACTATTACAATGCTGAATACAACAAAATACAACTTTACATATATAAAACCTATCTATACATCAACTGAACTATATACAGATGAGTATATCAAAGTCCTATACTATAAGCTGTCTATACAATACAAAACATCAACTTAGTTCCTAACAGTTCATATATCAGATCAGTAAACACAATAAGATCAATAATCATATAAGATCAGTAACTTAGATTTCAAATATCTCTTTAAAATCAATATTCTTATTCCCAGATTCCATTAAGATCAGTAATCTTATTTTCAATATTTCTTAATAAGATCAGTAAACTTATTTTAGATGACTCAGTTAAGATCAGTAATATTGTTTTCAGATGACTTAGTTAAGATGACTTAGAACCACATATATTACTAACTTTAAGTTGCTTTTGGCCATCAAAACATACAATCATCAATTAGAACATTGTTTCAAGGATTCATATCCCAACAATTTCCCCCTTTTTGATGAAGCCAAAACTACTTAAATGTTAATAAATCAGTAGTTAAGTATGTAGTCAATCATAACAGTTCATCAAGTCAAAATTCATATTCATATTCAGATAATGCACATATTTCACATACTAACAAAATATGAAACAAACAGAAAATATAGAAATAAAGATTAAGGTTAGAAATGTTATCTTGTGAGCTTAGTCCTTCATCTTCTTTCTGTATCTTCAGATTCTGAATGCAACATAAAGCCTTGCTTTGATATCCATCATATGTTGATGATCAGTTATTCCTTCTTCTTTGATAATCTCAGCAATTATGTTACCAATCTCATTGTAATCTGGTTCTCCATTCTCTAGTCTTGGAGGTTCCCAATTTGGTTCTTCAGGACATAATATCTTCACTTCAGCACGAGCAGCAACTTGTGCTATATCTTCCCAAAAATCTTTATCTATGTTCAGCATGAACTCTTCAAAGTCAGCAAATTCAGCTTCTTTGTTCATATGATCACCAAACTTCTTCACAATGAAGTTTGCAATCTGCCACTTCTTCTTCAGATTTTTCCAATATTCCATATTTTCAGTTAGAACAATAAAATCCACAAAGTTCTCATCTTGAAATTTTTTGTCAAACTCTATTCCTTCAGCTTTTCTCTGAGCATTCATTTTCCTTCTCAAAGCTGCAACTCTATTATCAAACCTTGTTTTCAAAAACTTAACATCCTTATCTTTCTTCTTTTTCAATTCTGCTTCTTCAGCTTTCTTTTTCTTCAACACTTCAAGTTTTTCTTGTTCTTCACTCGAAACACCAATTTTCAACTTGCTTCTGGATCTGGTAACTCTACCAGTTTCCTCTTCTTGTTCTTCATCAGACAAGATCAGTTTTCTCTTCTTCTGAACAGAACTTTCAGCAACATCAGATTTCTTCTTCTCAACAATTTCTTTAGCTTGTTGTTTCTGTTGCTTCCTGAGTTTGATTTTCTCATTCAGACTTGCAATTTCTTCTTTCAACTCATCTTGACTCACAACTAGTTGAGCTTGTTGTGATTGAGTTTGCTCCATTATTCTTCTTATCCTGTCTTCCCCCTTTTTGGCTTCATCATGCCACTCTTCCAAGGGAGTCAAGTGTTGCTTCATCTTTGCATCCAACACCTGAGATAGGCTCTTCTCTTGAAGTCTATGGAGATCATAAATTTTAGACATTGTATGCTCCATAACTTTTTCATAAGAATTTTCAGAATTCATCTTATTCATTCTTTCAGTAGCTTCTTGGAACATTCTCACAGCATCTTCCAACTTAGCTTGAAGCTCTGCATTCTGCTTTTTCAACAATTCAAAGCTAGCATTTTCAGATTCCTTCTCAATAGGAACTGTTCTGACCTGTTCCTGCACAACTTCAGGAATGATAGGATCAGCAGACTGAAATGGAATGCTTTCCATCTCTTCAGCATCCAAAACTTGGTTTCCAACAACTTCTGTATCTTCAATCACAACAGTGTTCTCAAACACCTCTGTTGTATTGTCAACAGCTTCATCAACTTCCATAACATCCTCTTCAACAACATTCTCAGCTTCATCAACAACCTTCTCTTCACTTACCATAATAACATCATCATTTTCATCAGCAGTAGTAGTGGCAACATTTTCCACAGAATATTTAAATCCTGTCAATCTTTCAACAAGTTGTACTACTGACTCAGGAGTTACTAGCTCGAGAAATGAGTTAACACCAGCTGCATGCATTTTCTCTGCTTCCCAATCATCAAAGATTGAAGCACCACCCATACCTTCCATAATGACTAGGTTCTCTTTGAGAGTACTCCTCTTAAGATACACCCATGTGCCTATCCTAAGCAGTTTCTCAAACTCAACTGAACTTTCATCCAAACCAGGAAACTGTTTTAACAAAGCCAATCTCAAATCTATCCTGATTCTATCTTCCTTATCACAAATAGGATAATCCATTAAACCAACAGGTTTAGGGGCTATATATTCAGGTTCAGGGGATGATGAAATGTCAATTGGTACAGTAGAAGGCTCAAATTCATGTTCAGTAGAGTGATCATGAACTTGTATTGGGGAATGATGTGGTGTAGGTTGGTGTTGAGGACTTGAAATAGGAGTAGGATTAAAAGTAGTGTTTTGAGGGGATGAATGAGGAGTGTTCTAAGACATTGAAAAGTAGTGAGCTGATTCTCCAGAACATGAAGGTTGAGGGTTAATGGGATCAGCTGGGCTTGGATCAGAATTTGAAGGGGTAGGAGAGACATCAACAAGCTTCCTCCTAGTACTTCTCCTCTTGGTTCTTTTATGTAAAGCAACAGGATTTGAATTACTAACCTCTTGCTCTTCAGAGCTTGCTTGCACCACAGTCTCAATAAACCGGACTGTTGGCTCTGAGGCAGCTGTAGCAGACCTCCCTCTCCTTGGTCTAGTACTGCTCGGATCATGCCTCGCTTTCGATCTTATTTTTGGTTGATTATCATCAGATCGATACATTGAAGCTCCAGACTCTTGTGCTTCAGGTTCTTGAGGTTGCTCCAAAGGATTTTCTTGTTCAAATCGAACACACTCCTTCTTCATCAAGAATTTTCCATGATGGAATTTCTTGGGATTACTCCAGTATGCCTTCTTGACAACCAACTGAGGCAACAAGATACTCAGTTTGTTTCCGAACCCTAATTTCGATTTAATCGAAAATTCCATGGTATCCTCATCGAACAAGACTTTTTCTTTCTCATTTAACAGTCTTTCTAAGAAAAACCCTTGCCAATCACCTTGTACTCTGTCAATGATTGCTGCCATAATTCGGATTTTTGAACTTGATAGAGCATCATGACTGTGATGTTGCCCTAACAAACATTTTCCATCTATGTCCATTAGAAACTGCAGACCAGTAGGAAGCACATCATTTTTAAGATTGCTTAGGGACTCTGTTTCTACACCAGACCATCTTCCAACGCATTCTTTCTCTTCTCCTGCTTTGTAAGTCAAAATATCCACTGGGCCTTGAGGTAAATCCAGCATGACTTCAAGTATTTCTCTTGTAATCGCTACCTTGTGCCCTGAAAGCATGGAGTGGACACCATTGTTATCACCTTTAAGCTGTAAATAAAATTCCATCGCTTCTGGTTCACACACATTCATCGGAGATGATTCAAGAAACTTCCTCAGCCTGCACTCTTCGCACATCGTCAGAATAGCTTGATTTTCAGCACTATGTCGTCCATTGAAGTAAACAACATTTTCTACAAAAATGCCTTTTTCTCGAACCCAGAAATCAGAATCAAAAGTTCCTGCAACTTCGTTAGATTCACTTATAATGTTGATAATCGCCATTGTAGGATTTTGTAGAAGATAGATTATTGAGATTTTGCAGTAATTTTTGAGTTATGAATTTTCCAGAAATGAACTCGCAAGAAAGATGAAGATGAAAAGTGATCGTGTTTATCAAACTCAAAACCAATCTAGGGCTAGGATTGAATTTGATTATCACAAAGAATGGTCGAGATTAAGTCTCGAAATTCGTGTTTAATAAGAACTGTTCATATTCTAGTACCATTCTTAATTTTGGAGCCAATTTGTGTTTGATAAATACACCACAGTTTTTAGGTTAGAAATAGAGGAGTGTACTAATCTTCTCTATTAGTAATCTAAAATTTGAGCAGTTTTTGACTTAGAGTATTCTAATCCAAAAGACTGTTCTGATGCATATCAGCACAGTAGTTTCCAAAACTATTTCACTTCATTCTCTTACTTGTATATAAAGAAAATTCACTTATCTGGATCAGCTGAGTACTGTAATCAGCTGAGTATCAGATCAGTAGATGAATCACCACTGTAGTTTTCAGATCAGTAGATGGGTCAGCACAGTAGTGTTCAGATCAGTACCCAATTTTCCTGATTTCACCTTTTTGATATCAGCACAGTAATCCTCAGATCAGTACTGTGTCAGATTAGTAGAATTCTGTAAACAGATTAGTAGTAATCAAATCTTTCTGTAGACAGTTTAGTCAGTAATCAGATTAGTTCTGTAGAATAATTGAATTGTAATCCGATCAGTACTGTAGACAAAGAAACTTTGTAATCAGAACAGTTCTGTAGACAAGTCAATTTATTAATCAGAATATATCTGTAGACTGATATAGCCTGTAATCAGATCAGATTTGTAGACTTTTCAAATCTGTAATCAGATCAGTTCCCCCTTCAGTGGAGAATTCCTCTTCTGTGCCTGTTTCACCTTGGTAGAAGTGTTAGTACATTATATATAAGTGTAAAACAGTACAGATTAGTAATATGTTTAATTTAATGATCATATCAAGGTTTATGCTAAAGTGACTTAGTGTTCTGAGTCAACAAAAGGATCTTTAAGAAATCACAGATTCCCCCTTAATGTGTGTTCTCAGTGTCCCTCAGCTTTACCAGCTTTCTCATTGGGATTAAGGTCACTTTAGTAACCTTGTTACCTGTTTTAAATGTAGTGGTCTGACATGGGGTTGTCTCTTCTGAATTTTAGGCTTTTGATGTACTGTTCTTAGTTTCTGCTTTATCTTCCTCTTGGTATAAGATCAGTACCTGAAATGTTAGTACAGTTCTATATACATATAGAATCCATATCTATCAATCCTAAGCTAATGCATAACTCTCTGAATCTCACTTCAGCCAATGGTTTTGTAAAAATGTCAGCTCTTTGAATATCAGTATGAATCTTTTCCATCCTAATATTTTTCTTTTCCACATGATCCCTAATAAAATGATGCCTAATGTCAACATGCTTGCATCTAGTATGTAGAACGGGATTTTGTGTGATGGCAATGGCACTATTACTATCACAATATATAGGTACATTAAATTCTACAATATTGTAGTCTCTGAGTTGTTGTATTAGCCAAAGAAGCTGACTACAACAACTACCTGCAGCCATATATTCTGCTTCAGTAGTAGAAGTTGCCACACTTGTTTGTTTCTTTGAAAACCATGAAATGAGCTTAGTTCCTAAGAATTGACATGAACCTAAAGTAGATTTTATATCTATTTTGCAACCTCCAAAGTCCGAGTCTGAATAACCACTTAAAGATATATCATCATCTGCAGGATACCATAATCCTCGATTAATGGTCCCCTTTAGATATTTCAATATCCTTTTGGCAGCTTCCAGATGACTTTCTTTGGGGTTTGCTTGAAATCTTGCACATACACCAACAGAAAAAGCAATATCAGGTCTGCTGGCAGTTAGATAGAGTAGAGAGCCAATTAAAGCACGATAGTGAGGTTGGTCAGAAGACTTACCTCCTTCATCAGGATCCATTCTGTATGTAGGTTGCATGGGCACACCAACTGTCTTACAGGTTTTAATACCAAATTTATCTAGCAAATTCTTAGTGTATTTTGCTTGATTTATAAAGATACCTTCTGTAGTTTGTTTTACTTGAAGACCAAGAAAATATGTCATTTATCCCATCATAGACATTTCAAATTTACTTTGCATGAGTGTAGAAAAGCTTTCACTCAAGGTTTTGTTGGGTGATCCAAAAATAATATCATCCACATAAATTTGAACAAGTAATATATCATTACCTTCTTGTCTTCTAAACAAAGTTCTATCAACCTTGCCTTTTGTAAAACCATTTTCAAGTAAGAATAGAGAAAGTGTATCATACCATGCTCTTGGGGCTTGTTTCAATCCATAGAGTGCTTTCTTTAACCTGTATACTTGGTGACTATTCACTTCAAAACCAGGTGGTTGTTCCACATAAACTTCTTCAGCAAGTATACCATTCAAAAATGCACTTTTCACATCCATTTGATACACAGTGAATTTGATATGTGCAGCATAAGCAAGGAACAATCTTATAGCTTCTAGTCTAGCTACAGGAGCAAAAGTTTCATCATAATCAATACCCTCAGCTTGAGAGTAGCCCTGAGCAACTAATCTAGCTTTATTTCTAACTACAAGATCATTTTCATCCCTTTTGTTCTTGAAAATCCACTTAGTGCCTACAACATTATGATTACTAGGTCTATCAACAAGTTCCCAAACTTCATTTCTAGTGAACTGATTAAGTTCTTCTTGCATGGCTATAATCCAGTTACTATCACTTAAATCTTCATTCACAGTTTTAGGCTCAATAGATGATAGAAAACAACACCAGCAAAATAGAGACTTACTAGGTTCTTCTTGGGAGTCAAACAATTGTTTTCTAGTTTTAACACCTATACTGGAATCACCTAGAATCAGATCAGTAGAATGAGCAGACTTCCATGTCCTTCTATTCTTAACAGAAATGCTATCACCATTTATATCATGCAAATCATCATGCAGATCAATATCATTTATATCAGCAGATTTGTTCATAGGAGAGCAGTCATTCAATTCTGGCATATCAGAAGTTTTAGATGACTCACCTTTGTCTTTTACCTTTTCTTTATCAGAATCTTGATCTAGGACTTTGAGGAAAGGATTATATGCTTGTACAGATTCATATATTTCTGCATCATCATCCTCACTGTTGGTTTGAAGCTGTAGTTTGTCAATTTTCTTACTGAGCTGATGATCAGCAGAGTCCTGCACATTCTCATCAAAGACTACATGGGGTGTTTCTTCCACACATAGGGTAGAGTAATTAAACACTCTAAATGCTTTGCTTACTGAAGAGTATCCTAAGAATATCCCTTCATCAGCTTTTGCATCAAAAGCATTTAATTTACTTTTGCCATTGTTATGTATGAAACACTTACATCCAAAGATATGAAAATAAGAAACTCTAGGTTTTCTGCCTTTCCATACCTCATAAGGTGTTTTACCATGCACCTTGTTGGGATATAAATTCACCCTAAGCCCCACTTGATGTTAGAACAGTTTTGATGGCCAAAACAATTAGAGTTTATAAATGTAATAGGATCAACTGACTTTGTATAGAACAGCTTAGACTAGTCTTGTGTGATTGACTGTATAGATATCAGTTGATCAGCACAGTCCCGGCTTACATGCGCTTCCTCAAGATGAGAAGAGTAGAAGACATGAAGACTAGGAGATCCTTGAAGACCAGTTAAGATAGGTGCTTGTATACCTATTTGACTGATGGAGTCCCAGATTGAAGCTAACATTCAAACTCTACTATGGCAATCATTGAAATTTACGACGAGAAGACCAAGAACACTGGCACCTTGGATGCTGCAAAGTGGTCCAAGGAAGGGAAGAATTTTACGGAGAATGCTCTGTTCTTCAAAGGCAAACACACAGATGAGAACAAGGAGATATTGCTTCGGTGCGTCAATCTTAAACTCAGAGACTTTCTGGAAGCAGCTCCAACTAATGTTTATGAACAAGATGTACGGGCATTCTATGCAAACGCTGTGATGAAGGGTTCTCATGTTGAAAGTGTCATGGGTGGACACAAAGTCAAGGTTACAAGGGAAATCCTTCAAGAATTGTTTGGCCTGTCAAGGGGGAAGATAAATATCTCCAACTACATCATGAATAGAGAAAAAGAGTATATGGAGATGTTTACTGGTGGAAAAATCAAGGCTGCTGATGCAATTGGACTCAAGAAATCCCAACTTGAACCAAAATTCCAAACCTTGATGGATATTGCAGGCAAGATGTTACTTGGTAACACATTCAGTCATGATGCGGTTACTACTTTAAAGGTTCGAGTAATGGCTGCAATCTGGGATCAGATCGATGGAGACTGGCAAGGACTATTCTTAGAAAGAATTGCCCTTGAGGCAAAGAAAGTCACTTTGGACTTACAATCGAAGGTATGGAAGGTAGCAGCTACAGTCAGCTTTGTCAACAAGCTGAGCATCATCCTTCCAGATATTCTCCCAAAGAAGTACAAGATGGGACCTCATAAGACCTTTCACATCTCCAAATACTATTTGAGAAAGGAAGCTCTTGCTGAGGCAGAAAGGTTGAAAGAAGCGAAGAGGAAGCTGTTGGCTGAGAAGGCAGCACAAGAGTCAGATCATAACTCTGCTGAAGAAGAAAAGGAGCCAACCAAAGAAGAGGCTCAGAAGAAGGCTGCTGAGGATGATGATGATGATGACAATCAGACCTTAGCACAAAGACGATATCTAATCAGATCAGGGCTCATCTCCCCATCTGATTCAGATGCTACTCCCACTGCCTCTCCCTTGAAGAAGGCAGGTACCTCTAAACACTCTCCCTCTCTTACTCCTTCTAAATTGTCAAAGGGTCAGAAGAGAAAGAAGAATAATTCTTCCTTCAACAAAAAGTCCAAGAAATCGAGGCTTCCTACTCCCATGTTAATAGCCCCGATTGCATCCTTCAACCCCTCTGATGATTCCAACCCATCTGAACACTCAAACACTGATATCCAAATCCCTGCTGATACTCACACAGCAGAGGAACAAGCACAACCTACCACAACCCCTGAATCATTGTTGCCAACCCCTGCTGACATTCACACAGCAGATGTCCAAGATCTACAGGCTCAACCTTCTACTGATCTTCATGAAGGTACTATACCAGACCAGTAGACTCAAAACCCTGCTGATGAACAGATCACTGAAGATCAAGAACATATCACTTCCCAAATCCCTGCTGATACTCACACAGCAGAGGAAACTACCCCACATACACAAACTCCTACCATCATTGGTTCTTCTATTCCAGAAGACATGGCACCAGCAGACCTTGCTCAAGCTGGTCCCTCTCGACCTCAGTACAGAATGGTACACTATCTTATGTGCACACGGGAGAAGATAATGAGGATGAAGATAGCAAACCTGCTCAAGTCTACTATTCCTGGTATTGATGAAGAATCAGTTCAGTTTGAACAAGTTCTCAGAGTCTGCACCTGGATTGAACTCAGGAGAAATGATGTGGATGACCTTATTGAGGTCATGGAAGGAATGGGAGGAAAAGCTAATTTCCTCGACTGGGAAATGGAGCAAAAAGAGGTTGCTCAACTTAAATCTTTTGCTCAACTGCTGCCCGAAGAAGCCTTTACAGCAGTATGCCACAAAATTCTAGGAATTCCACCTAATGATGCCTCTATCCCAGAAGGCATATCAGGTCAGCAGACAGATGACACAGCAAAAGTGAATAACTCAGCTACATCCGCTCCTGCGGAAGACTCAGCTGAACCAGCTGACAGAACCGAGATTGACAGAGAAGTAATCACTATTCCTGATCACTTCATGCCTAAGGATACTCTAACTCACTTCATTGACAAAGGAGACACTATCATGTCCCACCTGGTTAAGGCCACTACCTCATGTCTCAATGAAGAGTACCTTTCAGCTGAAGAAAGAGGCAAAGCCCTGATTGTTCATCCAAAGCCTCAAGGTACTGCCTCCACTTCTACTTCAACAGCTGACTATACAGCAGACATATGCTCACAGGTCAAGGCTGCAATAGACCTACACTTTGAAAAGGGTTTAGGCCTACAGCTTGGAAGATATGTTGAAAAGGCGGTTAAGGAGTAGAGAACTCGTCTTCATGACCAGATCATTGACATTGAAGACAAGTTTGGAGAATCACTTCACAATCAGATAAGTGAGTATCTGACCAGCATTCTGAAGAAGGCAGGTGACTATTCCACCAGGTTTGCTGATCTCTACACTAATGAGGTCAACCGCATGGAAAACACCTACAAGAAAAGACTTGAAGATGCTGAAGCAAGAGCTACTGAAGGTCGAGCTCTTCTCCAATCAGCTACAGCAGAAAATGAAAAATTCAGATTCAACATAAGGAGACAACAACCAAATTGGAAGCACTTACAGCTAAACTAGAAGCTGCCTCCTCCTCCAACTCTCATGCTCAGATTCTAGACCATAGCATCACTCATCTGACTCATATTGGCAAAGTCAATGCCATGGCTCTTCAACAAACTCTCAGAGTGGAGATTCTGAATGCCATGAAGCCTTTTGCGGCTGCACTTGCTGAAGCCAAAAAGGGGGAAGATGTATTGATAAAAGCTCTAGAGAAGACTACTGCACAGCAAGCTGTAATGGTAGTATCTCAAGATGAGCTGAATGAAACCTTGGGTGGTTTATCAAGCAAAATCAAGAGCAAGCAAGGCAAAGGCAAAGAAATTGCTCAAGAAGACATCCAAGCTCCCACTCAAGCAACTGCCAAAAGTCTGCAGATCACTGCCTCTACAGAACAAATTCCTGAGAAGAGGATGACTAGGAAAAGGAAGGCAGATGAGCAAGCTCAGAAATCAAGCAAGAAGTCAACTCCAGCAGAGCCTACTGCAGAAGAGAAAGAGGCTTTAGAGTTGAAGAAAAGAAAAGAGCTTGAAGCTCAAGAGCTTGAAGCTCAAGAGCTTAAGCAAAAGAAGCTAAAAGATGCGAAAGCAGTCAAAGCCAAATTTGACAGGAAGATAGCCAAACTCAGGAAAGCTCTCAAGGACAAAGCATTGAAAGAGAATGCTCTGGCACAGAAAGATAAAGTTCCGGTGTTTGATAGCAACTATGTGGACTATTTAGCCCTTCAAGATGAGCTACCAAGGTGGTACCCTCTGAAGAAGAAATGGCAAATTCAACACCACATTGTAAGAAAATTTGGCCCTCTCCCAACCTATGAAGATGAATTCTTCCAGTTCAATCAATTCATGAACATTGAAGATCAAGAGTTCTGGAAAGAAGTAGTCAAGACAGCCAAAGAACTTGACAACTGCAGAATTTTAACTCCTGAAGAACCCAAATGGGATCCTCCCACACTGGATTCTGGAAGAACAGACTTAATTGAAGTCAAAAGGATCCTAGAGAAGATCTATGAAGAGGAGAATGTTACAGACCTGCAGCACATGGAAGAAGTTCGATCTCGTCTATACCTTGCTTTCCGCATCTGAAGATCAGAAGACCTGATGAAGACCTCTTTCAAAGCTTTAAAGAAACTATTACTTGTAATCTGTAAAAGTTCTATATATATTCAAGTTTAGTTCTCTTTGCTTTCAAGACAAATTCTCATTGTCTTCATCAGATATTTTAGTTTTTATGAAGTTTATAAACTCTTATCTTATCTTATTAAGAGCATTTATCATGTATAGTTTTGGCTTCATCAAAAAGGGGGAAATTGTTGGGATATAAATTCACCCTAAGCCCCACTTGATGTTAGAACAGTTTTGATGGCCAAAACACTTAGAGTTTATAAATGTAATAAGATCAACTGACTTTGTATAGAACAGCTTAGACTAGTCTTGTGTGATTGACTGTATAGATATCAGTTGATCAGCACAGTCCCGGCTTACATGCGCTCCCTCAAGATGAGAAGAGTAGAAGACATGAAGACTAGGAGATCCTTGAAGACCAGTTAAGATAGGTGCTTGTATACCTATTTGACTGATGGAGTCCCAGATTGAAGATGGCCTAGTGCAGGACAAAAGAACTGCCAGATCAGAAGAGTTTTACTCTGCTGATATCAGAAGACAGAAGACTCAAGGCCAGAAGAGTAGTCAGAAGACTAGAAGTTCAGATCAGACGACTATGTGCTCTTTCAGGACTCGGCTGATTCCAAAGTCATCTTGCAATTTAAACAGAGACCTACCTTATTTAGAAGATTGACATGATCCCAGGATTGAAGCAATCAAGCGGCTGGAATCAAGGAATCAAGCCATTATGGAAAGATTGCCCCAACGGCTAGTCAACTCCAACGGCTAGTTGCAAGCAATCACCACTATAAATACAAGAGGATGAGAAATCACAAAGACACGAAGTCACAACAAGAGAATTCAACACTTCCAACAAGCAATCAAGCTAAAGTCGTATTATCTCAAGAATTCTCAAAGAGCCAGAATCCATTAGATTATCCATAGCTCTTAAGTGATTTCTATCCAACCCTTAAGAACCTGAAACCCATTTCACATTGTATATCATTTGTTTTAGGCAAAGTGATTAAGCAAATTATAAGCTTGAATCACTAGTTGGATACTCTTCAAAAACCCCAAACCCTCTCCGAAAGGTTAAAGTTTTTGAAACCCTCAAAGTGCAAGTGCTTACAATCACTTGTGGAGACCGTAGCTATTAGGACGGCTCAGATCTCAAAGTCCTATCCTTGGGACTATAAAGGTCAAGACCCTTGTAATTTGCGGTAAATTAAAGGGATTAAACATCACGTTAGGACGTGAGAGTGGACGTAGGATCGTATATCCGAACCACTATAAACCTGGTGTTATCTACTTTCTGCACTTTACTTTACTGTCATTTCATTTATCTTATATAGTGCATACTGTGTTTTAACTGTATTCAAAACAAGGCCACAACTCTCAAACCAGCATCAGCTGAGTATTTCTATTAACTAAATAACTTGGCACTTTCAAAAGAAACTAAGAGAACGAGTCTAAACAAGGCCTACCATAATTCCGCATATAACCTCCTCTATCAGATCACTATAGTCATCTGGACCAGCTGACTTGTAGTCCAGCTGACATAGCAATCAGAAGAGGTTCCCAACTCTCTTGAAAAAGTTTTAAAGTCTATTCACCCCTCCCCTCTAGACTTTAATCCCATTCACTACTCGTTCAGGGACCAACACACCTTATTAAGAGCACTTCGATTTTGGGAGTGGCAAGCTGTGTTAATGGCTTCAGCCCAAAACTTCTGAGGTGTGTTGAATTCTGCAATCATTGCTCTACATGCTTCTTTTAGTGTTTTGTTTCTTCTTTCTGCAACACCATTTTGTTGAGGGGTTCTGGCTGCACTTGTCAAATGTTGTATGCCAGACTTAGAACAGTAGTCAGAGATGTAACAGTTAATAAACTCAGTCCCCTTGTCACTTCTTATCTTGACAATGGGTTGACCTTTTTCAACCTGCAACCTCTTTAATAGATCTGGAAGTAGTGTTTGTGTATCACTCTTTTTGTGTAGAAAGACTACCCAAGTAAACTTAGAATAATCATCTACTACTACCAGAGTATACCTTCTTCCATTCAGTGTAGGAGGTTTGATAGGACCATGAAGATCCATATGCAAGAGTTCTAAAACTCTGCTGGTTGAAAGAGTTGGAATGGACTTAAATGAAACCTTTACCTGTTTACCTTTTTGACAGGAGTCACACATTTGTGATTTGGAATAGATTTCATTGGGAATGCCCTCAACAAGATGTTCTCTAGCAATCTTGTTGATTATCTTAAAGTTCAGATGGCAGAGGCGTTTATGCCAGAGCCAACTGTTTTCTTTAGGACTCTTAGTAATAAGACAAGCATTCTTAGGACAACTATTCCAATTCACAATGTATACACTTCCTTGTCTTGTGCCAACAAGTAGAACATTGTGAGTCCTTTTGTCTATTATTTCACATCTTCTGGTCTTGAACTGAACTTTGTATCCCCTGTCACAGAATTGAGATACAGATAGCAAGTTATATTTCAAACCTTCAACATAGGAGACATCTTGGATTTCAACATCTCCATTCTTGATGAATCCAAATCCTTTTGTGATTGCCATAGAGCTGTCTCAAAGATGACTTTTGGTCCTTCCTTCTCATGATAGTCAGTAAGCAAGGCCTTGGTACCAGTCATGTGGTGTGAATACCCACTGTCTATGTACCAGGTCTCACCACCAGAACCACCTTTCTTGTATAAGTCCAGTCGATCCTGCAAGGTAGTGATATTAATAATTTAGGTACCCTAGTTTATTGGGGTCCTTGGGGGTTAGTAGTGAGAGGTACCCAAATGAACATTGAGGATTTGAATAAATGGGACGTCTTCAGTTTCCTTCCAAATTTATCACAAAACAGTACTTTGTTAACCAATTCAGAATTATCGGCAGACTTAGGATCTATTTTTCTGAGATAGCCTTTCCTTGGTTCTATCCCTTTTTTAGTAAGATCAGTATGTCGGTAATAGTTTGAATAAGGTCTGAAAGTATGTGGACCATACGGCTTATAGATGCGTTTTGGCCTTTTCTCACCAATGATATCATAAGATAAGGGTGGAGGATAAAGAACAGGTTTGTTATGATAATGAGGCACAAATCTTCTAGGTTTAGTTGAATACAGCTGAGACTGCCTTATAAAAGGAGGTCTAGGCTGTTCCCAACTTGCCTGTGCTTGTCTTGACCTACTGTTCTGAGTTTGTCTCTTCTGATACCAGGACTGATCTGATCTGGTCAGAGGAGTGTAACTCTTCTGGTATGGTCTTGACTGTACTGGTCTTAATACATTCTTCATTTTACCATTCTTGGTAGTAGGAGGGATGTATTTAGACTGTACTTTGAGTTTTGGATCATCATCATAAGTCATAAGTTCTTTTCCTTTATCTAGTTGCAACGAACTTGAACTAGCTCTATTAGTGTTCTTAAATTCTGAAGTAGAGGAACTAGGCAGATCATTACCTATCCCACTTTTATCATTTGGAGCTCTATATCTGTCTGAGATAGTTTGATTAATCTTAGTAGAGTTAATCATCCCAGATAGCTTTCGATCTAGGCTCACTACTTCAGATTCTAAGAATCTATTGCGCTCTTCAAGTTTTTCACATTTAATCTTTAAATCATTGAATTCATTAGTCTCTTTGGCTTGAGTTTTAAGCATACCCTGATATAGTTTATCAATGGATGCATACTTTTCTTGGAGTTGGGACAACTCTTCTGATAGCCTTGCATTTATGACAACTATATTAGGATCCACTTTCAACTGGGCTTCTTTCAGATTAATGATTTCTTTCTTTAAAGATATATTCTCATCACTAATTTCAATGAATGCTTTGTTAGCTTGTAGAAGGTCTTCTTCAGTCACTCCTTGGGAATGATGAAGACTACTTTCTACACTGCTATCAGCAGCATCACTTTCATCAGTGTCAGAATTTTTACAAGATTGAAAAGAGTTAGCAGATGATACCTCATCATTTATTTTGGCCATCATTACCAGTCCATCATCTACTATGAAGGCTTCATTCTCATTCCTAGAGGGGTATTCAGATGAAGACGATGGCAACTCTTCTGATTCCGAATCAGAATCATTGTATGCCATCATTGCCTTCTTACCCTTGGCATATTTTCGATCTCTTCGGGCTTTCCTTTCTTCTCGATCTTCAGAACTCAGATCAGGACATTCATAAGCATAATGACCTGGCTTATCACAATTATAGCAAACAGGATTGTTAGAAGTTCTCTTAGGAGGTGAATGATTTCGGTTCCTGTCATGCTTGTCAATTGAGTTCCTGTCTTTCTTATCAGAATACTTTCTATCCCTCTTATCAGATGAGTTCCTATCTCTCATGTTCTCATTAGAGATCTCATCCCTTCTTTCAGAAGAGTTTTGATCCCTTCTGTTCCCAGAAGAGTCCCTGTTACTAGAACCCTTGGTTTCCTTATAGAATCTCTTGTATCTACCATACCTCTTATTTAGTCTATCAAATCTTTTGATCATAAGGCTCATCTGATCTTTCAGACTAAGATCAGAACTATCTAGTTCATCTTTTATGCTTGAGGCCTTAGACTTAGATGATCTAGACCCCTTAGAGGTAGAGGCTTTAAAAGCTATGTCCTTAGAGGCATCCTTATCCTTATGAATCACAGTAATAGGATCTTCCTCATCTAACTCAAACTCATGTGCCTTAAGGGTTTGGAACATAGTTTCTGCTGGCCAAGAATCAATGTCTTGTGTGGTTTTAATGATCATCTTGACCATTTTCCACCTTTCATCCAAAGCTTTCAAGATTCTCAAGTTAACTTCTCTTTCAGTATAAGTCTTTCCTAACACATCAAGATCATTCATAATCTTTGTAAATAGAGTATCCAATTCATCAATTGTTTCTCCTGGCTTCATCTTAAATGTTTCAAACCTTTGGACAGCTGTGGATAATTTGCTTTCTTTGATCAGTGTAGTACCTTCACAAAGAATAGCCAATTTGTCCCACATTTGCTTTGCAGTCTTACATTTTAACACTTTACCAAGATACTCATTTGGCAAGGTGTGTAAAATATAATTCTTAGCAAGACTATCCAAATTGTTTTGTCTCATTTCTTCAGAAGTCAGTTCTGACCTTGGTTTAGGGACCAGTGCTCCAACTGGTTTAGTGGGATCCAGAACAGCAATGTTTTCCACCATGTTGACAATTGTTCCTTCAGTCACCACAGACACCATCAGATCATGTGTTGAGCTAAAGATGGCCTCCATCCTAAGCTTCCAGTAGTCATAATCTGCAATCTTGAACTTAGGAAGTTTGTTCACATTAGTGTCATCCATGTTTGATTAGACAAATAGGATAAGTAGTATAGCAGATAATTTTCAAGTATTCAGATAGTGACAGATATCAAGAAATAGTAGCAAGATCAGTGAGATTTCCCTCAAGATCTACAAGGTTTATCAAGAAACAGCAGTCCAAAGAACTACTGCTCTGATACCACTTGTTGGTCCCAAGTTGAGTTAAGATTGAGTAAGCTAAGAAAGTCTAGAGGGGAGGGGTGAATAGACTTTCAAAAATCTTTCAAAATATCAGAGTTTATAATGCGGAATAGTGTTCTGAATAGTACTGTTCTTACTAAGTCAGATCAGTAATTCCAGTTTTAGATTTATACTCAACTTTTAATCAGATCTTTACTTAGTAAATTCTACTGTTCTTGTTTAAACAAATATCAAACAAATATCAAACAGAAAATATAAAGAACACAGAATTTTATAGTGGTTCGACCAATAAGTCTACATCCACTCTCACAATCCCAGTTGTGATGTTTTATTACTCTTCCTTGAGTTTCTTGTGGCTTAAAGTCCCAAGATTAAGACTGTGATCTTATCGATTACACTTCCAAGTGTATCTTCGATCTACTAGTAATTCTACAAGTAACTAGCACACTTGTTTACAAAACACAAACTTAAAACTGAAAAGTAAAACTTCTCTTTGAGTAGCCTTTGATTCTTCTCTTCAATTCAGTGGCTTCTCCTTAGTTCGATTTCCTTAACTCTGTGAGTTCTTGATTGTAGACTTGCTCTTGAATTCTTCTAAGATCAGTAATTGTTCAGTAGTAGCAGTAGTCTCTCAGTAGTCTTAGCAGTAGGAGATCATACAGTATTTATAGAATTTAGTATGACAGTTAGCAGTTTGTGAACTAACTCTCAACTAACTCTAAAACTGTTTTTGTAACTTCTTTTTGTAACCAACTTTGTAACTTCCTTCTTATTCCAAGTCAGCATATCTTCAATATATCTTCAGTTACTCTTTAAATAAGCTATCCAAACTTATTCTTCAAATACACCAAATCAGCACAGTAACTTACTGTTCTGATTTTTACTCTTCTGAGCTAGTCAGCACAGTAACTTAAAACTGTTCTAACTTCTCCAGAATTCTTCTAAGCTTCTCTCCAAATCTTCTTTGAAGTCTTCTTATTCTGAAGTAGTCTCTGAGTCTTCATTAATCTTCTGAGTCTTCTTCTAATCTACTGTTCTAAACTATTACAATGCTGAATACAACAAAATACAACTTTACATATATAAAACCTATCTATACATCAACTGAACTATATACAGATGAGTATATCAAAGTCCTATACTATAAGTTGTCTATACAATACAAAACATCAGCTTAGTTCCTAACAGTTCATATATCAGATCAGTAAACACAATAAGATCAGTAATCATATAAGATCAGTAAACTCATATAAGATCAGTAACTTAGATTTCAAATATCTCTTTAAAATCAATATTCTTATTCTCAGATTCCATTAAGATCAGTAATCTTATTTTCAATATTTCTTAATAAGATCAGTAAACTTATTTCAGATGACTCAGTTAAGATCAGTAATCTTGTTTTCAGATGACTTAGTTAAGATGACTTAGAACCACATATATTACTAACTTTAAGTTGTTTTTGGCCATCAAAACATACAATCATCAATTAGAACATTGTTTCAAGGATTCATATCCCAACAGCATTCAACGTCATAAAATATATATTTTCATGATGATACTATTTTTCGTCGTTAATTATTTGAAATATTTAGTGACAATTTTTTATTGTCACTATAATAGTTGGTGACACTTTTAATAATAATTAATGACGATATTCAACGTCATAAAATATATATTTTCATGACGATACTACTTTTCATCATTAATTATTTGAAATATTTAGTGGCAAAAATTTTCGTCGCTATAATAACTGGTGGCAATTTAAATAAATATTGGTGACAATAGTTGACAAATATTCGACGTCATAAAAGATATATTTTCATGACAATGCTATTTGACGTCATAAAAGACATATTCATGGTCTCTAATTTCGAAAACAAGTTCTTAAATAGGGATAGCAATGGGATGGGTCTGGGACATGTATTCTTTGTCATGATATTCATCCTACCCTTGATCAGATTAACTACTATGTATTAGTTTTGATGGTCAAAACAAGATCATGTAATATAGTGTTAGAATATAATTTGTAATCTAGTTTGATAGCTTCGTCGCAAGTGTGTGGAAGTGTCTCACCATCGGGAATAGTAGACTTCATCAAACTCAACATCATATTTACAACTCTATTACTCAACTTGTTATACACTTTTAAATGAAGCAATTGAATAATAAATGATGTCTTCGAGATTTTCTTACAACCAGGTATAATTCTAGTTGAGTATCTGCAATGAGTGCCTCCATTTCATTAATCACTATCAACTCTAATACCCTCATACTAATTAAAAAAAAAAACTAAAATACTCTCATCATTCGACTTAGGTTCACCATGATAAAACCATGTAATATACCCTGAATCTATCCCACGGACATCGAACATCACACTCTCGACCCATATGAGTTCTAACAAATTCCATAAGGTTGTGTTTGGATGGGGTGATTTGATTTGAAGAGTCATTTCAAATGAAAATAATTAAAAATATATGGATTTCAAATGACATGATTTCAGTGGGGATTTAAAATTCTCAATTTTAATTAAAAAAATGAAAACTCTCAAACTAAGCAACATATTTGGAAGCCCGGTAGCAATCGGTTGGGCCCAGGTGAAAGCCCAATGGGCCCAACCTAAGAGAACACACAATCCCAATGTGCTCACGGGTCGGGCTGGCTCAACGGGTCTGGCCTATCCCGATTGACCTATTTCACAACTATATATATATATATATATATATATATATATATATATATGTCATTTTAAAATTAAATATTTTTATTCATTTTAAATCAAAAGGATATTTTACGTAATTATTTATTTATTTAATTTATTAGTAGGACGATTTAATTTATTAGTAGAACGATGTAGTGCAATTGCATTATGCATAGATCAAACACATTAATGTAAAGTGCAATCATATAAAAGAAAATTCATATGTTGGATCAACGATCCAATGATACTTGAAGTTGTTGGGTTTTGGGGCCACCGTCTCCACCGTTGATTGGGTTGTATACAGGCTCAGGTCTCCTTTCCCGGCGACGATGCAAGCATACAAACTAAACCTCTTCTCTCTCTTTATCACGAGACTCACAAAGATTACACACACACAAAGATGTTTTGAACTCCAAGAAATAAAAATATCCATCACCTTAATTTATAATTGTGAAAAGGGAATTGCAATCATAAATTAAGGGAAATAATCCACAATTTAGGAAAGTCAAATATTAAGATTGTCATAAAATTTAGGGCAAAATTCAAGCGTGCTTTGAGAGAGAGAAGAATAGAGATTTGGGCCTAGGGATTTATTTAGTTGGGCCAAATACCCACGTACCCATCCTTGGTCCATTATATCTCCACCCATTTGGTTCAACACCAATACACCGTGAAAGTGTGCGTGAGGTACTATCTAGTGTTTAAGTAAAAACAGAACAATGTTACACTGAATGTTGTGACAATTAGTGTAGCATTAATTCTAACAGAATATAGAAAGTAAACACAGTACACAGCGGAAGTCTAAAACACTAAAACACAATAAAGACACAATTGAATAATTTTTAACATAGATTTTATTAATAACAAAACCTATGCTAAGCCTTACAGCGAAAACAATAACTTAGTTCCTAAGTTATGAAAATGTCGTGTGAAATGTCTCAGCAATTACTTCAACATTCCACAAACGGAAACTACAATCGAGGCAGGTGCCTGAATCCGCAAATAGACTGAAGTGTAAGAACACTGTCTAAAGAACTAATCTGATCTATGATTCACTCTCAATCGATACAAGACTAGAACTAAATACACGGGAATGTATGGTAATCTTCGATGTACATTAAATGATACAACTACTAACCCTAACTCCTAACCAGGGATGAACGCTCAGAATAGGTGTTACTGGAATAGTGCATACTTTGAAATGAAAGGCTTCAGCGGTATTTATAGAGCAATAGCCGAATTCTAGATCCTTCCATTATAAGATCCTATTTTTTAGGACCTCAACTTCCATGATCTCTCTAGATCCTTCTTCCATCTTCCAGGTCGTTCTAAACTGCTCCAGACTCTTCTACGACGTTCTCCAACATTCTGGAATCTTCCATGTTCCAGACTCTTGTAGAACCTTCTGGAATCGTACCTGAATGTGAGAGCATTTAGTACAACATTTAATGTAACATTTCAGAAAGGACTTAGAATAAATCAAGGAAGGTCAAATTAAGATGTTGTTTATAATGTTAAAGCATTTAAGAGTTAACAACATCTACAATCTCCCCCAATTTGACCTTTCGACTACAACACACCTGATGCACATATATTTCTATAAATACTCAGTATTATGTATTTAGGTGAGGTTGACATCAAGTCTAAATACTAGTCAAGACAATACCTGTTGTAACTGTTGGATCAAATAAAAAAGAGATCAAGAATAATTTTACTAAGATCCGTGCCATAAGATCAAAGTAACCTTATTCAAAACCAAAACAAGTATAAACAGTACACTTGTTTACAAAACATATAACTTTACAAAAATTAAAAGTTAAATCAGAGCATCATATATGAATATGTACTAGATCAACCTAAGACTTAAGTAAGACTCAATAAAAAAAACAAGGACTGAACAGAAAAAACAGAGCAAAAACAAATAAACAGCTTAACATGATTAATTCTTATGTAGTAGGTAATTAAAATCTTATTCTTTAGAGCAAACAGTTTAAGCCGTTTAAAGCAGTAAGCGAAATAAGAATACATTTTAATGCAAACAATTTTAAGCATGTAGGACATAGATCAGAGTTAAACAGAAAACAAACAAAACAAAAAAATGAACAACTAAACAAGACATATTCATCATGTAGTAAACATTTAATGATAAGAAAACAAATTAATCAAGAAGCAGTAATCAAATATCATTAATGCAAACTAATTTAAGCAAGATAAATATAAACATCCTATCAACTAGAAATAATAAATATTGTATCAGAACAAAAACATAATTTAACTTAAACATAACAGAATAACAAAAACAAAAGTAGGACTGAAAATGGCATGAATTGCTATAACAATAGGAGCAGCATCAAGGTCCTGCAGATGTGCCATATGTACTTCAGTACTCCCCCTGTCTTGCAGCATCTGTTCTAGATATCACCATAGAGGATTTTCATATCCTCATCATCTTCAGCAGCATCTGCAAACTTGTCTTCTTCATCAGCCTCTAGTTCCTCAATAAAACAAGTCGTAGCAAAGAGTGCAACAACATTGTTAGCAGCAGTTCCTCCATTCTCTATAGCAGCATTAGCATCAGGTACACCTCCAGCTTCAGGATCCAGCTCTTCAATAACAACTCCAAAAGTTCTATCTGAAGTGGAAGGTGGTACTCCCCCTGTTGTAGTGGAAAGTAGCCTGGTCCACTTGTCTTTGATGAATTGGAGTTCATCAATCTGGTCCTGTAAGTGCTGTAGCTGCAATAGTATAAAAGATCTGGGAACAGAGAATATGGTATCAAAATTACCACCAAAGTTCTCAGCATCTGGTGCAGCATTAGGTGCAGCTGTGTTCTGTTCAGGTCTCTGTGCTGGTGTGGATTAAGGATGAGGTTGAGCAGGAGCTGGTCTTTGAGAAGAACTTCAAGGATTGTGCAAGGGTAGATCAATCACTCTTTCACCAATGAGCAAAGCAGGTGAAATGGTGTACAAAGGAACCTTTCCTCTAAGAACTTCTGTCTTCTTAGGGGTAAAACAATGCATCTTCAAGTATAAACATATAAGCACAGGGTATGGAAGGTTGCCTTTATAAGAAATGTCACCACTAAACTTCATCATGTGGTGGAAAATAGTCAATCCCAAGTTAAACTTCTTCAAAACCACTATCCTATAAATCAAGATTGCTTGATCCTTTGTCAATTTGGTTGAGTTGGTAGAGGGTATCCAATTATAAACAATCAACTTATGTAATACATAATAAAGAGATGTAAGGTCCTTAACCAACATTCCATTCTTCCACTTAGTCAATAAACCACCAGTCATATAAACAGTAACAACATCCAAATCAGGTTCATCATCATCAAGGATTGGTTCTATGCCTAAGAAATCATTAATCAACTCTGGGGTAAATGGAACTGTACTCCCCCTAAACTGTATATTCCCATACCAACAGGAACTCCTCCTACCATTACTTTTCCTTAAGCAAGCATAGAATTCATACACCCAATCAGAAACAAAAGTATCACACAAAGTCAGAGCTTTCATCAACTTTCTATCCTCTAAGAATTGAATCAAATTCTTATTCTCAAAATCAGAAACATGAATTCTCCTTTCCATTAACAGTTTCCTCCTAGACAACCTAGTAATTTTATCCACTAAACCATCAATATCAGAATCTACTTCGGGTTCAGAATTACCTTCCTCATCCTCAGAAGTACTCTCCTTAGAGCTTGGTTCTTTCTCCTCCTCAAAACTGGATTCAACTTCATTTCTAGAGCTTTTGTCAGAAGCTGCACTGCTCGAATCATCTCCATCATCAGGTTCTGGTGCTGGAGCACTTAATTCAGCATGTGGGGCAGCATTCTTCTTCAGGGTTTGCTGAATATCCCTGAGGCAAACATCCATCTCAGAATCAGAATCAGCTTCTGGTTTTGTAGGCATAGTTCGAACAACATCAATCTTTGCCTTTCCCTTCCCCTTTGGATCAGCCTTATTCTTGGTTGGCTTCTCAATTACCACCTGTTCTTCTTCAAATTCAGAAAATACATGAATCGATTCAACAACATCACCACCTAGCTTCTTCTTCTTCCTCAAGGAGTCTGAGTAATCAACTCGAGTAAAAACTCGACCTGATCGTCTTCTTGGAACTGGGCTCCTCTTTATTTTCTTTTCTTCAGCATTCCTCTTGAAAGGAATCGGTTCAGAGTTCGACTTCGAGATGTCAGAGTCAGTTTTAGCAGATTCTTCAGCATCCTCCATCTGAGCGTCATCACTCTCGGATGCTTCCGGATTCGACGGCTCCTTTGACTCAGAAACAGGGGATTCTTCAATCTCCTTCTCGTTCTCCCCCATAGAGGCAGCAGTCGGGACCTCTGTTTCAACATTAGGGCTCGGACTTTGGGGCTTTTCAGCTGTGGAAGAAGAGGGTGTAGTTGTGATGACTTCTTGGGTGCGAAGGTAGTGAGAGATGTCAATAGACAAGTCTCCACTGGTGAGAGTGGGTGGATTCGAAGACCTCATCGATTGAGAAAAATTCTCAACCGCCTGATTCAGCTCGGTGAGTGAAGCTTGGTTTGGGATGTGGATTGTCGTCGGTGTAGCTGGAATGGGTGTGACGTTTGCGGCAGTTAGGGGTGAATTTTTGTGCGAAGCAGCCATGGAAGCTAGAGTGTGAAGGTTTGAGAGAGATGGAGATGACGGTTGTGAGTTTGGAGAGTTTGGTTTCTGTAAATTTGATTTCTTGTTTCCTGCCATTTAAATCAAGAATTCGAAAAGCACTACACAAGAATCGAGATAAACACAAAATAGCGTATAGCAAATCTGCAAGAATAATACTTCACTTACTCAATTAATTACGAAGCTTAGAGAATCATAAAATGGGTGTATTTATAGAGAGAGCTTAGTAGTTGGAATGATGTACGTGTGATTAAGGCTTGACTTAAAGAAAATTCTAGACTACACCGATAATGCTCCACAAATTCAGCCACAAGTAATATCATGGGTGAGTTAGTGGGGTAAAATCCTAATTAATAAATTAATTAAATTAAGAAAGTTCCAGAATTAATTAAAAATAAAAATGCGTATTATCTGAAATAATAAAAAAGTGGTTAGTATAATTATAAATAAATAAAATAAATTCCCACAATTAATTAAATAATTACAACTTATAAAAATATAATCGAATCATGTAATGTTGTGCTCAAGGATTTGACATACACCTCAACATTGGTTTTTCACAGGTTTTACCTATCCAATGTAGCCAATTTTCAACATTTTTCTTTTCTTTTCATTTCATTTTCTTCTTTTTGTGCTACAGCATCTAATTCGTATTGATTCATTGTTCCTGTAGAGTACATCGTAGTAGCGAACTCCGTGCCCCATACTTACTTAATAGATTACGAACCTCTTGATGTTTTATAAAAATTCACCTTTTGAAAAGAAGGCATCGTAGTAGCGAACTCCGTGCTCCATAGTTACTCAGTGAATTTTTTACATATTTTAGTATGCTATAACATTCTCAATTTTTTCAAGCTTTTGAGAGGTGTAGTAAATGTCTATTTTTGCACAAACAAATTTCAGATTCAAGAATATTTTACAAAGGAATTGTTTAACGAAATAAGAAATAAATCAAATCTATAATAACTATACCACCTTAGGATGTTGTCCCAAATGCTACCGCATTTGTGACAACATCCTCTCAAGAATTATTCAGATATTACACATACCAAGAGATTTCCTCAAAAATGAGAACCTCTCAAGGTCAAGAGCCTTAGTAAAAATATCAGCATTTTGATTTTCAGTAGGCACATATTCCAACTTAACTATGTTCTTCTCCACTAAATCTCTCATAAAATGATGTTTAATGCTAATGTGCTTAGTGAGTGAGTGTTGTACCGGATTCATAGATATGTTTATAGCACTTGTGTTATCACAGAAAATTGTGAGGATATTATTTTCAATTCAATAGTCATGAAACATCTTACTCAACCACAATAGTTGTGTGCAACAACTTCCTGCAGCTATGTATTCTGACTCGGCAGTGGATTGAGAAACACAATTTTGTTTCTTACTATGCCAAGACACAAGATTGTTCCCCATGTAGAAACATCCTCCACTCGTACTCTTTCTGTCATCTATATCTCCAGCCCAATCCGCATCACTGTATCCAATCAATGTGTTGTTGGTGTCCTTAGTGTACCATATCCCTAGTTCACTTGTACCTGAAACATATTTGATAATCCTTTTCACTGCATTCAGGTGAGATTCCTTTGGATTAGCTTGGTACCTAGCACAAACACACACACTATACATAATGTCAGGTCTACTAGAGGTTAGATAAAGTAAACTACCTATCATGGATCTATACAATGTTGGATCAAAATCCTTTCCACCATTGTCTTTGCAAAGTTTCAAAGTAGAACCCATAGGTGTTCTCATTACTTTTGAGCTTTCAAGACCAAACCGTTTGACCAAGTTTTTAGCATACTTACCTTGAGAGAAGAAAATACCATCCTTACATTGCTTGATTTGAAGACCTAAAAAATAATTCAAATCTCCAACCATACTCATCTCAAATGTTGATGTCATTGCTTCAACAAATTTGTTCAGCATTGTATCACAGGTTGAACCAAACACAATATCATCAACATATATTTGAGCAATAAGTAAATCTTCTCCAGTATGTTTAATAAACAAAGTCCTATCGGCTTCTCCTCTAATAAATCCATACTCTAAAAGAAAGTCTGTAAGCCTACCATACCATGCTCTAGGAGCTTGTTTTAGACCATACAATGTTTTCTTTAGTTTGTACACATGATCCGGGTATTGTGGATCTTCAAAACCTTTAGGTTGTTCTACATATGCTTCTTCATTCAATATGCCATTTAAAAATGCAGCTTTTACATCCATTTGATGTAGTTTAATGTCAATAAAACATGCAATTGCTAGCAATAATCTAATAGATTCTATCCTAGCAACGGGTGCAAAAGTTTCATCGAAATCAACACCTTCAACTTGGGTGTAACCTTGTGCAACTAACCTAGCTTTGTTCCTAACAATGTTTCCAGACTCATCAGTTTTATTCTTATAAATCCACTTAGTTCCAATGACATTAGTATGATTAGGTTTTGGAACAAGTGTCCAAACTTCATTTCTTTCAAACTGATTAAGTTCCTCATGCATAGCATTTATCCAATTTTCATCAGTTAATGCTTCATTCACACTTTTAGGTTCAATTTCAGAATAGTAACACTCTGCATTCACAACATTGCAAATAGAAGACATGCATATTGTTCTTACCACATCTACTTTATTCGATCTTATTCTTCCTCTTGTTTGCACTCCAACTGTAGCATCGCCTATGATCTGGTCAGAAGGATGAATTTTCCCTATTCTTGAAGAAGGATTCGTTTTGGGAACATACTGATCATTCTGTGAGATTACAACTGACTGATCTATAGATGTTTCTCCAGATGTGTTAGCATTTGGTGCAGCATTTTCAGGTTTCAGTGTATTCTCAGAATTGTCAGTGACTTGTGATACATCTTGTTGGTCCTTGGTGGAGTATAACACAAGTGTATGGGGGGGGGGGGAATGCACTTGTGTATGCAAATTCTTTTTCTTTTTGACAAACTGGTCTATCAGGCAAGTTGTCTCACAACTGGCCTGAGTGTGAACTTTGATAGATATTTGTCCTACTGATTACTATTGAGTGATCAGTTGGCTAAATATCTAAGAGAGTTGCTAAGTGCGGAATGTGGTTGGCCTTTGACTTAAAGAAATACTCCAAGTTAATTTCTGAAAAATACAGGTTATTAGGGACTTTGTCCAAAACAGATTTTCTTACTTACTGAGTTATGTTTCTTTAAAATATGTTTGAATGTAAGTGAAATTAAGAATGCAGTAAGTAAATGGCACACAAGTTTATAGTGGTTTAGAGACTCAAGCTCCTACATCCACTTTCCCTGATTGAACAGGATAATTCCTTCTCAATGGAATTAACTTGTTTTATAGTGCCAAGGTGCACTGATCAACAACACTCTCTAAGTGTTTTGATCCCTAGGATAACTTTAGTCCTAGTGCTCAATCTCTCTGAGTTAAGACTGTGTTTCACACTAACAGTCCTTAACTCCTCACTTCTACAACAAACTCTCTCTTCACTTAATGAGATAAGGGTTTGAGGTTTGGTTCCAACTAGTAGAGATATCCTTTACAATAAGATCAGTGTAAAGGCTTAGGATATCTCAATGCTAAGCTTTGGATGTTTACACAGATTGGCTTAGCTAAAAAGAAGTAATTCAGGAAACTTGGGATTCTTAGAGAACAGCTTGGTTTCCTTTTGAAAGCTTGATGACAGTTTGATAGCTTGTAGTTGGATGATGAATCCCTTTGATCACTTCTGTATTTATAGGCAAATTTGAACAACTAACCGTTGGAGGGATAGCAATTCAAATATGTCTATTTGCAGCACCATTGAAACAGCTAAGAAGCTTGACATCCTTTTATCCACTGTGTAAAAGGGCTCTTCCATGGTTGCTTGAATGAATGTGTTGACTTCTGACAAAAGCGGCTGAGAAGACTTGTGTCAGTTTCCAATTTTGCACATTGTCCTAGGTTGATTTGTGGCAAACTCTATACACAGCCAACGGTCAGATGGGACAAGTTCCCTGAACATTCCTGCTGCAGTTTAGAATGTTCCAGCATTCATTCAATGCTTCACTCTTTAATGCTCTAAGTCTTCAATGCTTGTTTCAGGCATAATTGGCAATAAATGCTTCATTGAATGTGTCTTTTGCATTCAATGCTTTTGATCATTTGTACTTCAACTGTCTTGATCTTTTGCATTTATGAACACAGATTTATTGTTCTTGATCTCTTCAGCTCAGTTGTCCATCAGATCAGCTTGTCTTGAATGGATCAGCAACTTTGTCCTATAGACCTATCAAGCTGCCTAACATTCCAGCTTTGGACAACTATCCTGATCACTAAAATCTCATAACATTTCTGAGATTTTTACTTAAGCATTCTACATACTAAAGTGCACTGAGACAGCTTGCCTGAACTTGACTTGAGCATATCTCAACTAATCTGATCATCATCAATCAGGGGTTTTGGTATCTAATTCAAAATCATTTTATTCCCAACAATTTCCCCCTTTTTGATGATGCCAAAACCTATTACAAAGGAACCTTGACTTATATTATACATTACCTTCAGGGAGTGTGAACTGGTCAACTTGCCTGAAAGAAACTGTTAGCACAATAAATCAAGTAAGATATGTCATGATAGGTTAGTTGAGATAATGAGTTGTTATCTATTGATAAAAACATAGTGATCCTTTTATATAAGTGATAAACCATTACAGAGCTGAAAATCAAAAGGGCACACTAGTCTAGAATAGCAAAATAACAACAGAAATTATATCAGCAGAATAGGGAAAAAGGGTGAACTTATCCTTCACAGAGTTCCATCATCTTGAGGAGCAATGCCATACTGAGCCCATACTCTCTTCTTCAGTTCCCAGATCTCTTTGTTGGTTCCTCTAGGGCCAGGCTTCAGCTTCTCCATCTTCATGATGTTGATGAATTCTTCAAGTATTTTTCCCTCATCAATTAAGTTCCCATTGAACTTGGGAGGCATGTACTGAATAGGACCAGGGGCCTTGAATTCAACTCTTGCCATCTCAGCTGCTGCAAACAGCTTTTGGTAGAGGTCCCTATGGTTCTGAAACATGAACTGAACAAAGACTTCATCCACACTCTCTCCAAGCCACTTTCCAATGACATAAAAGTCATATACAAAACTTCTATTGGCCTCCTCCCATGCATCATTCAGTGAGATTGGAACCCACTTATCATGGTGAGGGTACTGAGTGTCCCATCTTTGCAGCATTTGAGGTTTGAGTTTTCTGTAAGAAGCCCTTCTTCTTGGAGCTTTGAAGTTTGCCCTTCTTCCATCTCTTGCTTTGTTGGCCTCAACCAACTGATCCATTCTTTCTTTAGCTCTTAGAAGAGCTAGCTTCTCCTGTGTTTCTGGATCTTTCCCAAATCCTTCTTCAAACAATTTAGAAGGATCATCAGCAAGCTTGGGCACAACCACTTCAGGCTCTCTGTCCTGTACTTCCTCTTCACCTTCTTCTTCAATGGCAGGCAACTTGGCTGCTTTCTTCAATCTCTTTGATTGCTTTACTGGAGTGGATTCTCCAGACTGAAATTCTGAAGGCAAAGTCAGGCTGGTTGGGAATTCATTGAAGGCTTCCAATTCCTTCCTCTTTCTTTCAGATGACCTTGTCACCTTCCCCCTTACTTCAGCAACCTTTTCTTTGGGGTCAAGTCCAGCTGACTCACCACCAGGCCTTTGTTGCCTCCTTGCCTGACTCTCCATTGCAGACATCATGGACTCTTTAACAGCAATTTGAATCTGCTCTTCTTCAGTCAAATTCTCAATATTCATTGGGCCTTTGCCTTTCCCAATGTCTTCTACTGCCTCTTCCTCCATCTCAGGAACCTTCTCCTTTCCCTTGGATTCACCAATCACCAAGGTTCCCTTTGCCCTTGCTCTCTCTCTTTCCCCCTTTTTGGCATTATCAAAACACTGGGGCTTCAAGTCACTTATAGTGACAGAGAGATGTGAGTGAGCATGAGTGAGGGACTTCAACTCCTGCAGTAGATAAACATTCTCATCATGAATGTTTTGCATTTTATCATCTGCCATGCTCAAAAAAGTGTGAACTAGCTTCATCTTTTGAGTAACAATTGCATCCAATGTGGCTTTCAGTGATTGATCAAGTTTGGCCTGAAGTTGTTCAGTGAGATTGGCCACAACTTGATCAGACACTTTGGCCATGAGTTCAACAGTGAACTTTTCAGCAGCCTCTTTCACCATTGCAGCTTTTAATTCTCCTGCCTTCTTCCTCTGAGCTGCTGTCCTTTGCCTTAGAGCATCCTTGATTGTCTTTTTCAAGGCTTTCACATTATGCTTGTACAAATCTTTGAGACCCTGCTGCTCTTTCTTCACAGATCTTGTGAATTTTACCATAGCATCCTTGGCCTTTGTCACTTCAATTGAAACTGTTTGCAGTCTAGTTTCAACTCCACATATTCTTGCATCCAATGTGGGCAAAATTACCTCTTCTGAGCCAGTTAGTCTCATCTCCACAGAGGCTAAAGTCTTTCCTTGGCCATCAAGAGTATCAATAGTTGCTGCATGTGCCTTACCAACCTCCTTGACCAGTGTGTCCAACTTCTCTGACTGTTCTCCAATAATGGAAGCAGTCTGAGTAGCAATCTGAAAGTTAGCCTCAGTTGTGTTGGTTTGCTCAAAGTAAATCTGATTCAGTGTGGACACATTTGCTGAGACTGCTTCAAGGTCAGTGTCAGCATCAACTGGTATATCTGTCAGGGAGGCATCTGCAAAAATTTTCTCAATTGTGACAGCAACAGAATCTGCAAAACTAAGAGTGTTAGTAAAAACTCCCTCAACACCCTCATTCTTTTTATATCCCATAGGGCCTGATACATCAGCACCCTCTCTCTCTTTTTCAACTAAATTCTTTTCTTCACTTTCAACAGATAATCTCACATTTTCTGGAGAATCAGGCCTCCTTTCACCAAGGGATTCATCAAGTTCAGATTTGACTTGAAGAATAGCCTGACTCTCATATTGGGCTGCACCCAACATTTCTACTTCATCTCCCTCTATGATTGGTGCACTCAGGGAACCTGTAATCACACAATCCTCACCATCATCTCCCTCTGAGTTTTTACCACTATCAGCCTTTTCAACTCCTTCCATTCCTAAACCTGACACCTCTATATCCTCAACAGGATCCACAGAGGGCAGTTGTTGGGAGATCACAGTGCTTGGGCATCCCAAGGCCATTGAGTCATCCTGAATGACTAAAGGCTGGTCAATGTCCAACTGACCTGACATTGATGAGGCTTTAGCCAAACCAGCTTCTCCCATGGAAGTCTCAACATTGTCAAGTTGTGCCTCAGGTTCAAAAGAACCATCCTTGGCCAATGCATCTTGGACTGAGTCACCATGTTTGGTCAACTCCTCTGAATGATCAGAGTCCTTTTCAGAATGATAAGTCAAGTAATGTACCTGAGCAGAGTTGAGGCCTGGAGGGTTGGGATTGGTGTTATCATCATCATCATCATCATCATCAGATGGAGTATCAGGGTGCCTGAGTCCTTGTGCAATTCTTTCTTTCTCAGCTTGCACCTTCTCAGAGACAATTGTGCAAAACAGGGCCTCAGTGGTTAACACACTGGATTTCTTCACATTTGCAAAGTTTAAGAGCCTGTTCTCTTCAACTTGCCACCAGCTTGCCCCTTTGTCCTGAATAGCTTGAGCTATTTCCACCATAGTTCTATCCTTGATCTCAACAAGGGCTCTGAGATCATAGAACTGTTGCTGCAGTCTAGGATAGTCCTTCAACCCTGGGTATAGTGCATCCACATTAGCCTTGGCAATCTGCCTTAGCATCCCCTCATAAGTGTATTCTTCACCACTTTCATCTTCAGAGGAGTTGGCTTGGGATTCAGGAGGGTTGGATTGGGAGTCAGGTAGGGTGGACTGGATTTTAGGAAGGTTGGGTTCAGAAGGGTTATAGCTTAAAGCAAGTTGGGATTCAGGTGCTTTTGATAGCAATGTGCCTGAAGAGGTAATTGGAATGGCTGGAATGGGTGGGAGAGAAACTAGATCTCCTTCTTGAAGGACAGTTTCAAGAAGTTTGGTATAGGAAAGAAGTCTTGGATCAAGTGGGGAAAAAGGTCTATCCTCAAGATTAACCAAATCTGCCAGCACATCAATACCTGATCTATCAGGGGCACCTTCAGGGGAGTAAACTTTCTTGGCAAGGATTGGGGCATCCTCAGGAGTCTTGCACTCCTCTTCTTCATGCCTTGATGGGGATATTCTTTCTGATTGAATATCAGGAGAGTTGGCTTCAGGGCTGTTGGGCTTTGATTTGGATTTGGAGTTAGATTTGCTAGCTTGTCTGATCTCCTTGAAGAATTCTTTCTTCCTTTTCTCCTCTTCCATCAATCTTTGCTTCTCAGAAGTTTTAACCATTCTTTTCCTCCTTTCAGATCTTGTGGGCTGATCAAGATCTCTGAATTCTGTTACACTCTCAGGCTGTAAGGGGACAACCTCCCTGAATTCTTCACCTTCTTCAGGAGGGTTGACTCCTTCATCAGCAACCTTCTCTATCTCCTCAAAAGTGGCTCCTCCACTTCTTGACTGACTGTCTGGTGAAGATTCATGCAGAATCTTCTTCATCTTCTTCATCTTTGGCTGAGCTTTTGGTGGCTGGGCTTTCCTCTTTCTTGGAGAGGCTCTTGTGACTGGAACAATTGCAACAGCTTTCTTGGAGGCAGCCTCCTGCTTTCTCTTCTCTGTCTTAGAAGACATTTTTCTAAACATCACCTTTTGTGCAGGAAAAGGCTTTGGCTTTGCTTGTAGATGAGTGTAATTAGCAAATCTTTCCAAGAGCAGGCTGGCTCTTGTGCAGAACTGGAGTCTTCCATCAACCACCACCTTGTGGTGTTTCACCTCCTTAAACTTGTCTTTCTCATTCATCATCTTGTCCAAAATAAAACTTTTCCAGTCAAATTTGACTCTCTTTTCAGCAGAGTCAATCACAGCAGCCATTACCCTGAGCTTTGGCATGCTGATTTGTTCAACACTCCCAGAGTGACTTAACAAACTTTTCACCACACAATCAAATAAGTGCCTATAAACAGGTTTTAAAGTGTTTTTGTTCTGAGCACTAACAAGCTTTTTGGGTGTAAGCAGCCATGGAAAGTAAACTCCTGATCATCTCCTTCCTTGTATGATTCAGGATTCTGGCCTTCTGAGGGTAGCCCAAAGCTAGCATGTAAATCCTCTGTAGTGAAGATGATTGTGTGTTGGCTTTCTTCTTCTTCATCTTCCTCAGCATATGTGAGCTTAGTGCACACATCACCCTTCTTGCTCTTCCATCTTAGATGGGCAAAGAATTCTGCCATAAATGGATTTAGGCATGAATCAGGCTTGGTGCCAAGAAACCTTTCCAGGCCTGCTTCCCTAAGCCAATGGAGTACTGGCTCAACCTCCTTGTCTAGGCTGTCAAAGGCAACCAACTTTTCAAACCATAAGGAGTTTGGGTGGCTAAGGTAAGAAAAATCAATGTCCAAGGAGGAATCATTGAAATCTATAAGTTCTTCTCTTTTGATTTTGGGAGCCATGGATAATTTTTGAGAGTAAGAAAGGTTTTGGAGAAAAGTTGCAGGTTGAGAGGTTTTGAAAATCCTAAGGGTTTGGAAAGTATGAGTGCGTGAGGAAGACAGTGAAAATTGGGGAGTTTATATATGAATGGAATTTATTAACCGTTGGTTAATAGAATATAACCGTGGG
Organism: Galeopsis tetrahit; assembly: GCA_963675135.1. Classification (NCBI taxonomy): domain Eukaryota; kingdom Viridiplantae; phylum Streptophyta; class Magnoliopsida; order Lamiales; family Lamiaceae; genus Galeopsis; species Galeopsis tetrahit. The sequence goes on along the minus strand of OY776121.1, from coordinate 18,162,180 downwards.
TATTTTTGAAAGATCAATTGGATATAGTAGGGTAGTGGGCTTTCAACGGTTTGATGGAGCCTTGAATGTAAATCAATGGTCTTGATGGTGGCTCAAGAATTCATGAAATCTTAATTAAGATTTTGCATTTAATGCTGATTTGCCATTTTGGAGGCAAAGATCTTCATAGTACACGCCATCCTAAAATTGGCCTACTCTAGGATCAAGAATTCTTTTAAATGTCTAATCAATGCCAAAAATAGCAAAAATTATCTAATTAATTCGGACAAACATCCTGAGGTGTGTTTTGACTTCTTTCTTGGTCAAACTGCCTGATTAACTTGCCTGAGTGGGTTCTAACATTGCTGACTGGGTCCCACTTGGACAAAGCTCCTGACCAACATTGCTGAACATCATAAGGACAACTTTGCTGAGTTTCCCTTTTTGGCTGACTGCTTCAATGAGGTTGGTCAACTTTGCTGAAGTTTAATTTAATCAACTTCCCCCTTCTTATGAGCTTCCTTTCTTCATTCCTTCATCTTACCTGGATCAAGTAAGCCCAATTCAGCTGAGAGTTCCAAGAACCTTGCTTCAGCCAATGGTTTAGTCAAGATATCAGCTTTTTGCTTATCAGTGTGGATTTTGACAAGCTTGATATCTTTCTTTTCAACATGATCCCTTATGAAGTGATGCTTTATATCCACATGCTTGCATCTGGTGTGGAGCACTGGATTCTGTGAGATAGCAATTGCACTATTGTTGTCACAGAATATTGGCACTTCATTTGAGATTACTTTGTAATCTCTCAATTGTTGCCTGAGCCAAAGTATCTGAGCACAGCAACTTCCAGCTGCTACATACTCAGCTTCAGTTGTTGAAGTTGCAACTGTATTTTGCTTCTTGGAGAACCATGAGATAAGCTTGCTGCCCAAGAATTGACAAGTTCCAGATGTGGATTTTCTGTCAATTCTGCATCCTCCATAGTCTGCATCTGAATATCCAGTGAGCTCAATGTTGTCATCAGCTGGATACCATAATCCAAGATTCTCAGATCCCTTGAGGTATCTTAGAATTCTCTTGGCAGCATCAAGATGGCTCTTCTTTGGATTAGCTTGAAATCTTGCACATACTCCAACTGCAAATGTGATATCAGGCCTGCTTGCAGTGAGATATAGCAAGGATCCTATGATTCCCCTGTAGTTAGTGGAGTTGGTTGACTCTCCACTTTCATCAGGATCCATTTTCCAGCTAGTATTCATAGGAATTCTGACTGGTTTGCTTGTAGCACATCCAAATTTCTTGATCATGTCCCTTGTATACTTGGCCTGATTGATGAATATTCCCTTCTTTGATTGACTGACTTGAAGTCCTAAGAAGAAATTCATCAATCCCATCATGGACATCTCAAATTTGCTTTGCATGAGTTTGGAGAACTTCTCACATAACTTCTCATTTGGAGATCCAAATATAATGTCATCCACATAGATTTGGACTAACAAAATATCATCTCCTTCACAGATTCTGAACAAGGTTCTGTCAACAGTGCCTTTGACAAAACCATGATCTAGAAGAAACTGTGATAAAGTGTCACACCAAGCTCTTGGAGCTTGCTTTAAGCCATAGAGAGCTTTCTTCAATCTGTACACCTTGTCTCCTTCTTCAAAGCCTGGGGGCTGTTCCACATATACTTCTTCTTTGAGCACCCCATTCAGAAATGCACTCTTCACATCCATTTGATACACCTTGAATCTCATGTGAGCTGCATATGCTAGGAAGAGTCTGATTGCCTCAAGTCTGGCCACTGGAGCAAAAGTCTCATCATAATCAATCCCTTCAGATTGACAATATCCTTTGGCCACCAGTCTTGCTTTGTTTCTCACAATGATGTCATTTTCATTTTTCTTGTTTTTGAACACCCATTTAGTTCCAATGACATCTTGATGAGTTGGCCTGTCTACCAGCTCCCAAACTTCATTTCTGGTAAACTGATTCAGCTCTTCTTGCATGGCTATGATCCAGTTGGTGTCTTGTAGTGCTTCCTCAATATCTTTTGGTTCCTGTTCTGAAAGGAAACAACAAAACAGAGCACTTTCTCCATGAAATCTCCTAGTTCTGATCCCTTCACTTGGATTACCAAGTATCAGGCTAGATGGGTGGTCTTGCAACCAAGTCCTTCTAGACCTGATCCTTTCAGGAGGATTGTCCTCATCTGAAGTTGGATCACTAGATTCATTAAATTCAGGAAAGTTAATTGAGGGATCAAGTTCAGGATCATATTCAGGGGTGTTGTCCTCATTGTCAGATAAGTTGAAATTTTCATTGGTTCCCCCTTGAATAGTGGATCCATTAACTACCTCAGCATTGCCTGCTTCTTCATTGGTAGTTGTTACCTGGTTTTGAACTGGGATGGGGTCAGTCAGTTCAATTTCTCCTTCAGGTTGGTTGTCTACTGGTTGATTGCTATCAGGTAGGTTGTCCAGTTTTTGATTTTCATGAAGTTCAGGCTGGGCAACATCCACAAACACTGTTTCCTTGCTTTGAAGCCTTAATCTGGTTGTTCTTTGTGTTATCTCATCAATATTCAGGTTTCTATCCCTGAACTCATTAATAGATTCATCAAACACAACATGAGGTGTTTCTTCCACAATAAGAGTTTTGCAATTGTAAACTCTGTAAGCCTTGCTGATTTGTGAATATCCAACAAATATTCCTTCATCAGCTTTGCAATCAAAAGCTTTCAATTGCTCTTTCCCATTATTATGGATGAAACACTTACAACCAAATATGTGAAAATAGGCAACAGTGGGCAATCTACCTTTCCATATTTGATATGGGGTTTTACCTTGTCCTTTGGTGATTAAGGACCTGTTTTGAGTGTGACATGCAGTGCTAATGGCTTCAGCCCAGAACCTTTTAGGCAATTTGGATTCAGCAATCAAAGTTCTAGCTGCCTCTTTCAAAGTTCTGTTTCTTCTTTCAGCAACTCCATTTTGTTGAGGAGTTCTTGCTGCTGAAGTTTCATGAGTGATGCCATTCTTGCTGCAGTACTCATTGATGTATGAGTTTATGAATTTTGTGCCTTTGTCAGATCTGGTCTTGACAATACTTAGGCCCTTTTCATTGCTCAATCTCATCATTAATTCAGGTAACTTGACTTGGGTCTCCTTTTTGTTCAACAAGAATACTACCCAAGTGTACCTGGAAAAATCATCAACAACAACTAATGCATATTTTCTTCCATTTAAACTTACTGGGATAATTGGACCAAATAAATCCATATGCAACAGTTGAAGAACTCTCTCAGTTGAGATGACAGGTTTTCCTTTGAATGAGGCTTTGATCTGCTTTCCTTCCTGACATGGCTGGCATATGTGTTCTTTGGTGAACACTTGATTAGGCAGCCCTTTAACTAGAGAGTTTCTTGCAATCTTGTTGATGGTTTTGAAATTCAAATGATTCAATCTCTTGTGCCATAGCCAGCTTTGCTCATTTGTGCTTTTGGCAACAAGACAAATTGCTTCAGGGGTTTTGCTCCAATCTGCAAAATAGACATTTCCCTTTCTCACCCCTGTTAGTAGCACCTGTTGTGTTGATTTGTTTTTTATGGTACATTCATTTGGTGCAAATTCAACACAGTATCCTTTATCACAAATTTGACTTATAGACAACAAGTTATATTTTAGGCCTAGGACATATGAGACATCAGTAATTTTAACACTACCAATGTTTAATGTACCATAGCCTCTTGTGATCCCTTGAGAGCTGTCTCCAAAGGTTACTGAAGGGCCATCTTTTTCTATGAAGTCTGAGAGAAGCTCCTTGTTTCCAGTCATGTGCCTTGAACATCCACTGTCCAGGTACCATGCTGTTTTCTTGTTGATGCTTCTCTTCTTTTTGGGGTCCTTGCAGCCCTGCAAAGTCAAAATTTAGGTACCCTTTGAGTGTTGGGTCCTAGAGGGTTAGCTGTACCTTTTGGAATCCAAATCTGCCTGATTACTCTGATTGACTCAAAGTGACTGACTTGGTTCCCATTTACATCTACATACACAGTTTGACCCTTAAATGCCTTGGGTGCCTTCTGTGTATAAGTGTTGGTCTTGTAAGGTTCAGGAGGGTTGGTGAATTTCCTTGGGACATTTCTCCTGAAGTTACTAGACTTAGGTGTAGCTTGGAAAGACCTTTGTGGATAGGGTTTTGGATGGCCTTTTCCTTTTGTCAAGAAGGATTCAGGCTTCCTGAATGTTTTATACCTATCAGAGGGGATTGGCCTTAATCCATTCAGTTGAGGTTGCCTCTTTTGAGTTGGCCTTTTCTGAACAGATTTTGGACAACTTCTCTGATAAGGATTCAGATAGGTTGGCCTTCCATTGGTTCTACCTTTCTGACCCTCATTTCTCCTGTAAACAATGTCTTTAACCTTTTCCTTAGGTATGGGTTTAGGGACATTGTTCACTTGAGTTGGTATAAAAATTCCTTTTCCCTTATCCTTGATCAGTGGTTGATTTACTTCCATTTCATTTTGTTGTGCCACTGATCTTACAAAAGTCATCTTAGAATTGCTTGAGGAAGCAATACTAAGACCAGGTGAAGGTTCAAATGGACTATAGCCTAATCCATCCTTTTGAGCAAATTGTCTTTGAAACCCTTGAATTTCCTCTATTGCCTTAGCAGATTTGTTCAAGGCAGACATTTTCATTTTTAAGCTCCCCTCACTTAATTTCAGAGTATCAAATTCACTTGAGAGATTGTTAAATTTGGCTTGAAGAGTTCTAAGTTCAAAATCCTTTTTCTTTAGAGTCAGAGTTTGTTCATCAATCAGCTTTTGTTGTTCAGAGATTCTGAGAGACATTTCTCCATGTTCTCTCATAATCTGCTGATACAACTCAGATGATTTAATGTCAACCTCAGATTCAGGAAGATTGGGCATTTTAATTTTAGATCTCAACTGTTCATTTTCTCTCAGTGTCATATTGCATACTTCTTGCATTCTGGTGAAATCTTCTAACAATTTTTCAAAGTCAAGTTGGATTTCACTAGATTCATGTGTGTTAATTGAAATATTGGAAGATGAACATACCTCTTCATTTTCAAATGCCATTTGGCAGTCATCTTCACTGTCACTGTGGGAAAACAGTCCATCATCAGAAGAGTAGACACTTTCTTCACTTGCTGATTCTCCAGCTACCATGGCCTTCCTGTTGTTCATCCTCTTGTCTCTCTTGTTTTGCCTTTCTTTTCTTTCTTTGGCACTTAGGTCAGGACAGTCATACTGAAAGTGACCCTTTTTCTGGCAATTGTAACACACATCTTCATCATCATTTTTCTTGCTTGTGGACTCCTTCCTTCTTGATGATGATGGTTCACCTTTGCTGTATTTCTTCTTATCAGCATATTTGTCTTCTTTCTTTTCATCAGAGACTTTGTCCTCTGATTTGTTATCAGGAGAACTGAATCTCCTTCTGGTTCTGTTATCTTGGTAGAACTTCTTGTATCTACCAAATCTGGAATTCAGCTTCTCAAATCTTCTAGCCATGAGTGCCAGTTCCTCCTTCATTTCTGATTTTGACACAGATTGAGAAGATATTTGAGTATTTTTCTTCTCTGATTCAGTAGCTTTGAAGGCAACACCTTTGCCTGAGGAGGATGGCTCATCATGCACTTTCTTTCTGTTGAGATCAAACTCATATGCTTTGAGTTCAGAGAATACTTGCTGCATTGGCATGTTGTCAAGATTGCTGGTATTTTGCATCATGACAGAAAATATATCCCATTTTGATGTGAGACTTCTCAGAATCTTCAAGGCAACTTCTCTTTTGGCATAGAACTTGCCCAAGGAGTTCATCTCATTCATGATGTCAGTGAATCTGCCATCAAGATGATCAATAGTTTCATTTGGCTCCATAGTGAATTGCTCATATTTTTGGATAGCCACTTGAAGCTTGTTTTCCTTTATCTTTTGAGTACCTTCACACATAAGTGCAAGGGTATCCCAGATCTCCTTTGCTGTGGTGCAGTGATACACTCTTCCCATCACTGCATCTGGAATGGTCTGGTACAAGGTGTTCATGGCAATGTAGTTCAGGTTGTGCCTTTTTCTCTCTTCTGCTGTCAGCTCATCCTCATCCTTTGGTAATAGCTCCCTTGGATCTGCTTTTTGAGCATCAGTGACCTTGGGATTGAGCTTGGTGAAGGTGAAAGGTCCTCTTGTGATGACTTTGAGCATTTCATCATGCTGGTAGGCAAGATGTGCTCTCATCCTGATTTTCCAGAAATCATAATTCTCAATTGAGAACATTGGCAGTTTGTGATGAGAAATATGATTGACTTGGTTTGGACCCATGTTGTTGGTGGTGTTGGCAGCATCTCCTGGAACTGCATTGTTAGCCATTCTTATACAGATAGACAAAGGAAGATATAAGTAGATTTTTCAGAAATTTGGATCAGTTCAGTGACCACAGAAAGTGAGATTTTGAAAATCAATGATTCTCAGAAGCAGTGGTCTTTGAACCCCTGCTCTGATACCACTTGTTGGTCCTTGGTGGAGTATAACACAAGTGTATGGGGGGGGAATGCACTTGTGTATGCAAATTCTTTTTCTTTTTGACAAACTGGTCTATCAGGCAAGTTGTCTCACAACTGGCCTGAGTGTGAACTTTGATAGATATTTGTCCTACTGATTACTATTGAGTGATCAGTTGGCTAAATATCTAAGAGAGTTGCTAAGTGCGGAATGTGGTTGGCCTTTGACTTAAAGAAATACTCCAAGTTAATTTCTGAAAAATACAGGTTATCAGGGACTTTGTCCAAAACAGATTTTCTTACTTACTGAGTTATGTTTCTTTAAAATATGTTTGAATGTAAGTGAAATTAAGAATGCAGTAAGTAAATGGCACACAAGTTTATAGTGGTTCAGAGACTCAAGCTCCTACATCCACTTTCCCTGATTGAACAGGATAATTCCTTCTCAATGGAATTAGCTTGTTTTATAGTGCCAAGGTGCACTGATCAACAACACTCTCTAAGTGTTTTGATCCCTAGGATAACTTGAGTCCTAGTGCTCAATCTCTCTGAGTTAAGACTGTGTTTCACACTAACAGTCCTTAACTCCTCACTTCTACAACAAACTCTCTCTTCACTTAATGAGATAAGGGTTTGAGGTTTGGTTCCAACTAGTAGAGATATCCTTTACAATAAGAACAATGTAAAGGCTTAGGATATCTCAATGCTAAGCTTTGGATGTTTACAAAGATTGGCTTAGCTAAAAAGAAGTAATTCAGGAAACTTGGGATTCTTAGAGAACAGCTTGGTTTCCTTTTGAAAGCTTGATGACAGTTTGATAGCTTGTAGTTGGATGATGAATCCCTTTGATTACTTCTGTATTTATAGGCAAATTTGAACAACTAACCGTTGGAGGGATAGCAATTCAAATATGTCTATTTGCAGCACCATTGAAACAGCTAAGAAGCTTGGCATCCTTTTATCCACTGTGTAAAAGGGCTCTTCCATGGTTGCTTGAATGAATGTGTTGACTTCTGACAAAAGCGGCTGAGAAGACTTGTGTCAGTTTCCAATTTTGCACATTGTCCTAGGTTGATTTGTGGCAAACTCTATACACAGCCAACGGTCAGATGGGACAAGTTCCCTGAACATTCCTGCTGCAGTTTAGAATGTTCCAGCATTCATTCAATGCTTCACTCTTTAATGCTCTAAGTCTTCAATGCTTGTTTCAGGCATAATTGGCAATAAATGCTTCATTGAATGTGTCTTTTTCATTCAATGCTTTTGATCATTTATACTTCAACTGTCTTAATCTTTTGCATTTATGAACACAGCTTTATTGTTCTTGATCTCTTCAGCTCAGTTGTCCATCAGATCAGCTTGTCTTGAATGGATCAGCAACTTTGTCCTATAGACCTATCAAGCTGCCTAACATTCCAGCTTTGGACAACTATCCTGATCACTAAAATCTCATAACATTTCTGAGATTTTTACTTAAGCATTCTACATACTAAAGTGCACTGAGACAGCTTGCCTGAACTTGACTTGAGCATATCTCAACTAATCTGATCATCATCAATCAGGGGTTTTGGTATCTAATTCAAAATCATTTTATTCCCAACACATCTTCTTCATCTTTGTCATCTGTAAGACCTTTATCATCATCAAACACAACATTAACAGATTCTTGAACAGTGTTAGTCCTAAGGTTATAAACTCTATAAGCTTTACTATTTCTAAAATAGCCTAAAAAGAAACTTTTATCACTTTTAGAATCAAACTTGTGAAGTTGATCCCTATCATTCAGAATATAACACACACAACCAAATACATGAAAATATTTCACACTTGGTTTTCTAACATTCAGAATCTCATAAGGTGTTTGATTAGTGCCAGATCAAATATAAACTCTATTAATAATATGACATGATGTATTCAATGCTTCAGCCCAAAATCTTTTAGAAAGACTTTTAGATAAAAGCATGACTCTTGCCATTTCTTGTAGAGTTCTATTCTTTCTTTCAACAATTCCATTCCGTTGTGGAGTTTTAGGAGATGAATATTCTTACATGATACCTTTCTTATCACAGAAATCATTAAACATGTTATTCTCAAATTTCCTACCATGATCAGTTCTAATACGTCTAACTTTCAAGTTATACACATTTTTGAACCTTTTATAGAGAACTTTAAAAGCAGCAAATGTTTCAGATTTATCTCTTAAAAACTCAATCCAAGTATATCTAGAGAAATCATCTACCACAACTAAGGAATATCTCTTACCTCCAATGCTTTCAGTTTCCATAGGACCCATCAAATCCATGTGCAACAATTCAAAGCATCGATGTGTAGAACAATGTGACAACATTTTATGCGACATTCTTACCTGTTTACCTTTTTGGCATGATCCACATACAGTGGTTTTCTGGAAATTCTGTCTTAGTAATCCTTTAGCTCCATCTGATTTGATTAGTTTCTTCATTGCTCTGTAATTTGCATGTCCTAATCTTTGGTGCCATAAGACATTATCATTATGTTTTGACAAATTGCATACATTAATTCCAATAAGATAACAGTTATCTGCAGACCTAGTACCAGTCATTAAACAATCATCATCTTCATTAAGAACATAACAAGACTCTTTGTCAAATTTTACATGAAAATTATCATCACAAAGTTGACTAATACTAATCAGATTAGCAAGTAAGCCATCAACATGCAAAACATTTTTAAGCTTAGGAAAACCTTCAACATTCAATGTTCCTTTTCCTATTATCTTTCCTTTCGATCCACCACCATATGTAACATTACCACCATTCAAGGTCACATAATCAGATAAGTAGTCTATATGTCTTGTCATATGTCTAGAACAACCACTATCAAAATACCATAGACCAGGTAAACATGCTTTCAAGGATGTGTGAACAACATTGCAGGTAACTTTTGGTTTCCATGCAGATTTCATAGAATGTTTCCTAGGATGTGAAGACATTCTGGATAGCACAAACTCAGTTTTCATATCTTTAACCATTTGCAAGCAAAAGGGACGGATATGACCATATTTAAGACAATAATGATAAATATACTTCCTTTTAACCTTGTGAGGATCTGTTTGTGTAGATGTTACGTCAGATGTGTTAACATTTGCCTTCACAAATTTCACAGGTTTTCTAAAATTTTCAGAAATAGAAGCAGTTTCACCATCATAACCTAAACCATAATTATTAGATTTACCTACAGCTATAACATCATTCACATCAGAAGCACTCTTAGAAAATTTTCAGAAACTTAAAGTAGAGGTGATCAATTTCTCCTTCAGTTTACAAACTTCAAGATCTCTTCTGGTAAGTAAGACTTCTAGCTTAGCAATTGTGCCTTTCAGATCCTCATTCTCTTTATTTAAGGAATTCAGAGTGAGTTTCTGAGAGTTCCAATCATCTAACAATTTCTGATATGTCTCATCATCAATCCTTTTTCCTGCATCATCAACAAAACAATTAAAACAATCCAAATCTGGGTGACTCTGTTTTGATGTTACTGTAGATGTGAAGACATCTGGTGCAGCATCAGAATCTGTATCATCCAGATCATCATCTGAGAAGTCATTATAATCAATTCTAGTAAAATGAGCACTTTCTTTTTCATTAAACTCATCAAGATCATCATTATCAGATTCATCACTCAAGGTAGCACTAAAATTCAGTTTTTGCTTCAGTCTGGTATTGGCACATTCATTTGCATACTGGCCATAACCAGAACATGCATTGCATTGAACTGATTTTCTAAATTCAGGATCATACCTTGGTTTACCTTCACTCTTTGATGGTCTTGGTGTGAATTGACCCTTCCTCCTTTCTGGTTGTGGTGTCGATGTGTTGATTTAGATCTTAGGCTGTATATTTCCTCTAGATTTATGCATAGACTTCTTAAGAAATTTATTAAAATGCTTTGTAAGAAGGGCAATGTTGTCAGGATTAATAAGGCATTCATCAATCAATTCTTCATCCGAATCAACCTCAGTAATGATAGGCTGAATCTCAGATTTGTTTGATGTCTCTCCTTTAAAAACAACAACTTTCTTATCATCTTTAGTTTCATCAATTTGATTAGTGTTTATTTCATAAGTTCTAAGAATACTCACTAATTCTTTTTAACTCATCTTATCAGTGTCTTTTGCCTCTTCAATAGCACAAATCTTAGCATCAAATCTTTTAGGAACATACCTTAATATCTTATGTACTACTCTAACATTATAAATAGGGTCACCAAGAGAATGTGATTCATTAATAATCTCACTTAACCTTTCGTTGTAGGATGAAATTGTTTCATCTTCCTTCATTCGGAGATTCTCAAACTTTGTTCCCAACATTTGAAGCTTTGTCCTTCGAACATTATCGGAACCTTCACAATGCTCTTGTAACCTGTCCCATGCATCCTTAGAAGTAGAACAATTAGATATAATTTTAAACATAGAGGTATCAACAGAAGTAAAAATAGCATTTAAAGCTTTATAATTGTATACTGCTGTTGTTATCTCATCGGCTGTCCAATCAACCTCTTTCTTGAGTTGAATTTCACCATCGGCATCTGCTGGATTCTTTGGTACGTCCCAACCTGTAAGAACAGTCCTCCAAGCACGTTCATCAATTGACTTGATGTACATTCGCATCTTAGGCTTCCAATAAGCATAATTTGAACCATCTAAAACGGGTGGCCTAAGTGCAGTGGATATGTGATGTGTTTCCATTGCTAATAAAAAGTAAAACACACTTGAAGCAAGGATCTAAACCTAGTGTCGTCAGGTGATGGCTCTGATACCAACTGAAAGTGTGTGTGGGGTAGTATCTAGTGTTTAAGTAATAACAGAACAATGTTACACTGAATGTTGTGACAATTAGTGTAGCATTAATTCTAATAGAATATAGAAAGTAAACACAGTACACAGCGGAAGTCTAAAACACTAAAACATAATAAAGACACAATGGAATAATTTTTAACATAGATTTTATTAATAACAAAACCTATGTTAAGCCTTACGGCGAAAACAATAACTTAGTTCCTAAGTTATGAAAATATCGTGTGAAATGTCTCAGTAATTACTTCAACATTCCACAAACGAAAACTACAATCGAGGCAGGTGCCTGAATCCGCAAATAGACTGAATTGTAAGAACACTATCTAAAGAACTAATCTGATCTATGATTCACTCTCAATAGATACAAGACTAGAACTAAATACACGGGAAGGTATGGTAATCTTCGGTGTACATTAAATGATACAACTACTGACCCTAACTCCTAACCAGGGATGAACGCTCAGAATAGGTGTTACTCAAATAGTGCATACTTTGAAATGAAAGGCTTCAGCGGTATTTATAGAGCAATAGCCGAATTCTAGATCCTTCCATTATGAGATCCTATTTTTTAGGACCTCAACTTCCATGATCTCTCTAGATCCTTCTTCCATCTTCCAGGTCGTTCTAAACTGCTCCAGACTCTTCTATGACGTTCTCCAACATTCTGGAATCTTCCATGTTCCAGACTCTTGTAAAACCTTCTAGAATAGTACCTGAATGTGAGAGCATTTAGTACAACATTTAATGTAACATTTCATAAAGGACTTAGAATAAATCAAGGAAGGTCAAATTAAGATGTTGTTGATAATGTTAAAGCATTTAAGAGTTAACAACATCTACACACCGCCCCTTATTTTGGAAAACATTTTGACCTCATCATCGCCCAACCCACTCCCACATACCTGTAAAGGACAGTACACTAAAAAAGCACGATAACACATCAAGTTAGTTCACATACGTAGAAGTTAGGTCACCAAGAAAAAACACACAAAGACTTGAGCATTCACAAAAACTCACAAAGAATTAATCACAAAGCAATACCCACAAATAAAATACCTACCAAGAACCCACAAAAAAAAAAAAAAAAAAAAACACAAAAAACCACTAAGCACAAAGTAAATAACACAATTAAATTATCCCAAAAGAAAAATCACAAAAAGATTAAACATAAAGATAACATCACAAAGATACGAAATAAAACACAAATCATACAAACTCAATAGACATCACCATGGTCCTTACTATCATCATTAGTAGCCGTATTAACATGATCAACTTGAGGGTTCTTACTAGGCTTCTAATTTCTAGGCTTAGTACAATCATTAATCTTGTGATCAGAGTCACCACAATTATAACACTTCCTAACTCAAAGCTTACCACGAGGTTTCGGCTTACTACTATAGTCATCATTCTCATCATCATGAGTTTTCTTCTTACCATACCTCCCTCTAATATGCATAACCTCATTAGACGGACTAACACCCCATTGTGTTTTAAATCTAACTTCTTAGACTTAAGACCATTAACCATTGTGTTAAGAGGCATATAATCTCTACCATTCTTTATGGTAAATTTAACATCATTATACGAGTCAGGTATATTATATAATAACACAATATGAGAATACTCATCAATATGCTTATCATTATTCAACCTAATATCATGTATCAACTTGGTAAAGTCATCTGAATTCTCTTCAATATCTTTGTTTAAATCAAGTTTAAAACGAAAGAATTTTTCAAGTAAAAACAGTTTACTAGACAATGAAGTATCAGTATATAACTCTACCAATTTGTCCCATAACTTCTTGACAAAGTCCTTAACACCTAATTTTCTAAGCACAGGGTCAGATAGATGCATGATAATAACAAATAAAGTAAGTTCATTGATCTCTTTCTTTTTCTCACCAGTACTAGTGGAAGCAAAAGATTCATCAATAGCTTTAAACACACGATGTTGAATCAAAATACACTTCATTTTTTATTTCCACATGCACAAATGGATTTTGCCATTAAAGGGGGTCATACACTAAGAGAAGAAGGAAGCCATGTTAAAAGACATGATTATAGATCCAAATAAATTACATTTAGAAAATCACACAACGAAAGCAAAAATAACCACTAAGAAATAGGAAACACAAAGACAACCTATAAATACTACAACAAACAAATCAAATAATCCCCAATAAAGGGTTACGCTACGAAGCAGTAAAAGATTTAGGAATAAGCTTTTATACCAAAGCGACATCTTAGGGAAAGATCTCAAAACACCAATATTAAATTACGACAAGATATTGAATATAAAGTTCAGGTTGTGTTTGGATAAGAGAATTTGATTAGAGGAGGTATTTCAAATGAAAAGATTTTAAAATACAAGAATTTTAAATGACATTGTTTTAGTGATAATTTAAAATTTTCTCAATTTTAACTAAAAAAAATGAGCTCAAATCTAAATATTTAAAATCCATTCATTTACTTTTAAATTCAAACAAGTGAAGTTAGATTTGGATTGTAGATTTAATACCCATAGACTTAAATTTCTCCATCCAAATGAAACTGTATATTTACCCGGCTAAAAAAGGATTAGTTCTCCAAACAAAATAAAAAATAATAAATTAAATAAGCCTTTCTTTTTTTGTGAACAACCCAAAAGAGTAATACACAATGTTTTTTTTTTTTAAAGTTTAAGGAAAGTAATACACAATGTATGATTGGGCTTTCTCTCCAAATACACGAACTTAGCGAGAATGAAAAAATAAAGGGAAATTACCTTCACTTACCTATTACGGTAGACGGTTGGTGGTAATACACAAAGAGTTCAGATGCGGCATGAACAACGACAAATCTGGATTGGGAATTAACATTCACAATACCCTATTTCAGGCGATGGTGACGATCTAGTTTTTTCACCAGCAGTAGTGAACCCGACTCTGATACCATTGTTAGATTTTGGGACCGCTGTCTCCTCCGTTGATTGGATTGTATACGAACCAAGATCCTCACAAAGATTACGCACCCAAAAATATTTTGAACTCCAAAAAATAAAGATACCTTCACCTTAATTTTGAACTCCAAAAATAAACACACAATCCCAATGTGCTCACGAGTCGGGTTGGCTCAATCAGCCTGGCCCATCCCGATTGACCTATTTGACAACTATAAATATATATATATATATGTCATTTTAAAATTAAATATTTTATTTATTTTAAATCAAAAGGATATTTTTTCGTAATTATTTATTTATTTAATTTACTAGTAGGACGATTTAATTTAGTAGAACGATGTAGTGCAATTGCATTATGCATAGAGCAAAAACATTAATGTAAATAAAGTGCAATCATATAAAATAAAATTCATATGTTGGATCAACGATCCAATGATACTTGAAGTTGTTGGGTTTTGGGGCCACCGTCTCCACCGTTGATTGGGTTGTATACAGGCTCAGGTCTCCTTTCCCGGCGACGGTGCAAGCATAAAAACCAAACCTCTTCTCTCTCTTTATCACGGGACTCACAAAGATTACACACACACATATGTTTTAAACTCCAAAAATAAAAATATCCTTCACCTTAATTTATAATTGTGAAAAGAGAATTACAATCATAAATTAAGGGAAATAATCCACAATTTAGGAAAGTCAAATATTAAGATTGTCATAAAATTTAGGGCAAAATTCAAGCGTGGTTTGAGAGAGAGAAGAATAGAGATTTGGGCCTAGGGATTTATTTAGTTGGGCCAAATACCCATGTACCCATCCTTGGTCCATTATATCTCAACCTATTTGGTTCAACACCAATACACCGCCCCTTATTTTGGAAAACATTTTGACCTCATCATCGCCCAACCCACTCCCACATACCTGTAAAGGACAGTACACAAAAAAAGCACGATAACACATCAAGTTAGTTCACGTACGTAGAAGTTAGGTCACCAAGAAAAAATACACAAAGACTTGAGCATTCACAAAAACTCACAAAGAAGTAATCACAAGCAATACCCACAAATAAAATACCTACCAAGAACCCACAAAAAAATACAAAAAACACAAAAAACCACTAAGCACAAAGTAAATAACACAATTAAATTATCCCAAAAGAAAAATCACAAAGAGATTAAACATAAAGATAACATCACAAAGATACGAAATAAAACACAAATCATACAAACTCAATAGACATCACCATGGTCCTTACTATCATCATTAGTAGCCGTATTAACATGATCAACTTGAGGGTTCTTACTAGGCTTCTAATTTCTAGGCTTAGTACAATCATTAATCTTGTGATCAGAGTCACCACAATTATAACACTTCCTAACTCAAAGCTTACCACGAGGTTTCGGCTTACTACTATAGTCATCATTCTCATCATCATGAGTTTTCTTCTTACCATACCTCCCTCTAATATGCATAACCTCATTAGACGGACTAACACCCCATTGTGTTTTAAATCTAACTTCTTAGACTTAAGACCATTAACCATTGTGTTAAGAGGCATATAATCTCTACCATTCTTTATGGTAAATTTAACATCATTATACGAGTCAGGTATATTATATAATAACACAATATGAGAATACTCATCAATATGCTTATCATTATTCAACCTAATATCATGTATCAACTTGGTAAAGTCATCTGAATTCTCTTCAATATCTTTGTTTAAATCAAGTTTAAAACGAAAGAATTTTTCAAGTAAAAACAGTTTACTAGACAATGAAGTATCAGTATATAACTCTACCAATTTGTCCCATAACTTCTTGACAAAGTCCTTAACACCTAATTTTCTAAGCACAGGGTCAGATAGATGCATGATAATAACAAATAAAGTAAGTTCATTGATCTCTTTCTTTTTCTCACCAGTACTAGTGGAAGCAAAAGATTCATCAATAGCTTTAAACACACGATGTTGAATCAAAATACACTTCATTTTTTATTTCCACATGCACAAATGGATTTTGCCATTAAAGGGGGTCATACACTAAGAGAAGAAGGAAGCCATGTTAAAAGACATGATTATAGATCCAAATAAATTACATTTAGAAAATCACACAACGAAAGCAAAAATAACCACTAAGAAATAGGAAACACAAAGACAACCTATAAATACTACAACAAACAAATCAAATAATCCCCAATAAAGGGTTACGCTACGAAGCAGTAAAAGATTTAGGAATAAGCTTTTATACCAAAGCGACATCTTAGGGAAAGATCTCAAAACACCAATATTAAATTACGACAAGATATTGAATATAAAGTTCAGGTTGTGTTTGGATAAGAGAATTTGATTAGAGGAGGTATTTCAAATGAAAAGATTTTAAAATACAAGAATTTTAAATGACATTGTTTTAGTGATAATTTAAAATTTTCTCAATTTTAACTAAAAAAAATGAGCTCAAATCTAAATATTTAAAATCCATTCATTTACTTTTAAATTCAAACAAGTGAAGTTAGATTTGGATTGTAGATTTAATACCCATAGACTTAAATTTCTCCATCCAAATGAAACTGTATATTTACCCGGCTAAAAAAGGATTAGTTCTCCAAACAAAATAAAAAATAATAAATTAAATAAGCCTTTCTTTTTTTGTGAACAACCCAAAAGAGTAATACACAATGTTTTTTTTTTTAAAGTTTAAGGAAAGTAATACACAATGTATGATTGGGCTTTCTCTCCAAATACACGAACTTAGCGAGAATGAAAAAATAAAGGGAAATTACCTTCACTTACCTATTACGGTAGACGGTTGGTGGTAATACACAAAGAGTTCAGATGCGGCATGAACAACGACAAATCTGGATTGGGAATTAACATTCACAATACCCTATTTCAGGCGATGGTGACGATCTAGTTTTTTCACCAGCAGTAGTGAACCCGACTCTGATACCATTGTTAGATTTTGGGACCGCTGTCTCCTCCGTTGATTGGATTGTATACGAACCAAGATCCTCACAAAGATTACGCACCCAAAAATATTTTGAACTCCAAAAAATAAAGATACCTTCACCTTAATTTTGAACTCCAAAAATAAACACACAATCCCAATGTGCTCACGAGTCGGGTTGGCTCAATCAGCCTGGCCCATCCCGATTGACCTATTTGACAACTATAAATATATATATATATATGTCATTTTAAAATTAAATATTTTATTTATTTTAAATCAAAAGGATATTTTTTCGTAATTATTTATTTATTTAATTTACTAGTAGGACGATTTAATTTAGTAGAACGATGTAGTGCAATTGCATTATGCATAGAGCAAAAACATTAATGTAAATAAAGTGCAATCATATAAAATAAAATTCATATGTTGGATCAACGATCCAATGATACTTGAAGTTGTTGGGTTTTGGGGCCACCGTCTCCACCGTTGATTGGGTTGTATACAGGCTCAGGTCTCCTTTCCCGGCGACGGTGCAAGCATAAAAACCAAACCTCTTCTCTCTCTTTATCACGGGACTCACAAAGATTACACACACACATATGTTTTAAACTCCAAAAATAAAAATATCCTTCACCTTAATTTATAATTGTGAAAAGAGAATTACAATCATAAATTAAGGGAAATAATCCACAATTTAGGAAAGTCAAATATTAAGATTGTCATAAAATTTAGGGCAAAATTCAAGCGTGGTTTGAGAGAGAGAAGAATAGAGATTTGGGCCTAGGGATTTATTTAGTTGGGCCAAATACCCATGTACCCATCCTTGGTCCATTATATCTCAACCTATTTGGTTCAACACCAATACACCGCCCCTTATTTTGGAAAACATTTTGACCTCATCATCGCCCAACCCACTCCCACATACCTGTAAAGGACAGTACACAAAAAAAGCATGATAACACATCAAGTTAGTTCACGTACGTAGAAGTTAGGTCACCAAGAAAAAATACACAAAGACTTGAGCATTCACAAAAACTCACAAAGAAGTAATCACAAGCAATACCCACAAATAAAATACCTACCAAGAACCCACAAAAAAATACAAAAAACACAAAAAACCACTAAGCACAAAGTAAATAACACAATTAAATTATCCCAAAAGAAAAATCACAAAGAGATTAAACATAAAGATAACATCACAAAGATACGAAATAAAACACAAATCATACAAACTCAATAGACATCACCACAGTCCTTACTATCATCATTAGTAGCAGTACTAACATGATCAACTTGAGGGTTCTTACTAGGCTTCTAATTTCTAGGCTTAGTACAATCATTAATCTTGTGATCAGAGTCACCACAATTATAACACTTCCTAACTCAAAGCATACCACGAGGTTTCGGCTTACTACTATAATCATCATTCTCATCATCATGAGTTTTCTTCTTACCATCCCTCCCTCTAACATGCATAACCTCGTTAGACGGACTAACACCCCATTGTGTTTTAAATCTAACTTCTTAGACTTAAGACCATTAACTACTGTGTTAAGAGGCATATAATCTCTACCATACTTTATGGTAAATTTAACATCATTATACGAGTCAGGTATATCATTTAATAACACAATAGGAGAATACTCATCCATATGCTTATCATTATTCAACCTAATATTATGTATCAACTTGGTAAAGTCATCTAAATTCTCTTCAATATCTTTGTTTAAATCAAGTTTAAAACGAAAGAATTTTTCAAGTAAAATCAGTTTACTAGACAATGAAGTATCAGTATATAACTCTACCAATTTGTCCCATAACTGCTTGACAAAGTCCTTAACACCTAATTTTCTAAGCACAGAGTCAGATAGATGCATGATAATAACAGATAAAGTAAGTTCATTGATCTCTTTCTTTTTCTCACCAGTACCAGTGGAAGCAAAAGATTCATCAATAGCGTTAAACACACGATGTTAAATCAAAATACACTTCATTTTTTTATTTCCACATGAAAAAATGGATTTTGCCATTAAAGGGGGTCATGCAGTAAGAGAAGAAGGAAGCCATGTTAAAAGACATGATGATAGATCCCAACAAATTACACAGAGAAAATCACACAACGAAAGCAAAAATAACCACCAAGAAATAGGAAACACAAAGACAACCTATAAATACTACAACAAACAAATCAAATCAAATAATCCCCAATAAAGGGTTATGCTACGAAGCAGTAAAATATTTAGGAATAAGTTTTTATACCAAAGCGACATTTTAGGGAAAGATCTCAAAACACCAATATTAAATTACGACAAGATATTGAATATAAAATTTAGGTTGTGTTTGGATAAGAGAATTTGATTTGAGGAGGTATTTCAAATGAAAATATTTTAAAATACAAGAATTTTAAATGACATGATTTTAGTGAGAATTTAAAATTTTCTCAATTTTAACTAAAAAAATGAGCTCAAATCTAAGTATTTAAAATCCATTCATTTACTTTTTAATTCAAATAAGTGAAGTTAGATTTGGATTGTAGATTTAATATCCATAGACTTAAATTTCTCCATCCAAATGAAACACTATATTTACCCGACTAAAAAAATGATTCGTTCTCAAAACAAAATAAAACATAATAAATTAAATAAGTCTTGCCTTTATTGTGAACAACCCAAAAGAGTAATACACAATGTATTTTTTTTTTTTGAAGGTGAGTAATACACAATGTATGATTGGGCTTTCTCTCCAAATACACGAACTTAGCGAGAATGAAAAAATAAGGGGAAATTACCTTCACTTACCTATTACGGGAGACGGTTGGCGGTAATACACACAGAGTTCAGATGCGGCATGAACAACGGTAGATCTGGACTGGGCATTAACGTTCACGATACCCTATTTCAGACGATGGTGACGATCTAGTTTTTTGTGAACCCGACTCTGATACCATTGTTGGATTTTGGGACCGCTGTCTCCACCGTTGATTGGATTGTATATGAACCAAGATCCTCACAAAGATTACGCACACAAAAATATTTTGAACTCCAAAAAATAAAGATACCTTCGCCTTAATTTATAACTGTGAAAAAGGAATTACAAGCATAAATAAAAAAAAAATAATCCACAATCAAGGAAAAAATATTACTTACCATAGAAAGATCTTATTTACTCTATTTTATCTACTTTATACATAGTATTTTTTTAAACATTTGCAAAGATAAATAAACACATTGTAAACGGAGGGTGTATAAAATAAACCTGCTATTAAAAAAAAAAAAATTGATGATGAAGTGAAATAGTACGTGAGAATACACAGATATAACTATTTAAAAGGTGAATCATATGTAATTATGAATCATGTGTCAGCTCCGTGCATGGTTTATTGCTTCATGTTTTATTACATTGTATTGTATACACAAGTAAAACAAAAGAAAAACGCTTATGTTTTTCGGGAGTGATACATGTATGAAATGATTTTAAATTATGTATAGATACAAGTGTGGAGTTATAATAATCTTTCCACCCGTTCCTATGCCTTTTTTTTTTTTTCATTTTGAGAGGAGATTAAGAAATATAATATTATATGTGTAGTGATTGTTGAGGAAAAGAGATAGAAAAAGTAGAGAAAAATAGGAAATAAAAAGATAGAGAGAGATAGTGAGTGTTGAAAACGAGAAGTTTAGGCCGAGACGCTCAGAATAACCAAATGGAAAGCTTAGGCTCGGAAGAGAAACTTAGGTCGAGACGCTCGTAATAATAGCCAAATGAAAAACTTAGGCTCGGAAGAGAAACTTAATTAGGTCAAGACGCTCAGAATAACCAAATGGAAAGCTTAGGATCGAAAGGAGGGAATAGAAATTTACTTCATATTTTTATAATCTCATTTCAGTACTGGTTGAAGCGTTAATCCCCATCTGCAACCATCCTCCATCAATGTTGACATCTCTTAGATCGCTCAACTTCCTTAACTTCATTCCACATCCGTTTTCACCATTTTTTTCGATTATCTTCTCCTTGTCATGATTTACCCATTGTTGTAGGCATAATCTAGTCGACGCCTCACATTTAGATGTTTTATTAATAATATCGAGATCGCGATGACTGAGGTCGGGTTGGGGTGATGGTGGTGGAGGGAGGTTGAGATTGAGATCGAGGCGATCATCATAAACATGATCATGCTCATGATGAGTTGACGGATTAGGGATCAACATGGCCGGCTTCTTACAAAGTTGTTGAGTGTGATTGTAATGATCATGATATTGGAAATTAGGGATGAATGCATTGTCTGTGGAAGTGGTGAGCCAATGACACCTTTTGTGCCCACCTAATGCTTGCCCTGATGAAAAAACACGGCGACAGACGGAGCATTCGTGCATCTTCGTCACCCTTTTTCTAGCAGACGACATTTCTGCATCCAACTCTGATGGCATCAAACTCGTCTCCTCCTTATGATCACCACCATTAATTTCTTCGTCTTCATCGTCATCGTTGATGCCATCTAGCTTGGACGCAAAACAACCTTTAACCTTTTTATGACTGGCCCGATGTCCCCCTAACGCTTGATGAGAGTTGAATATTTTCTTACAAGCTTTGCATTGGAACATACCTTTCTCCATTACTATTTCTTTATCCTTCTGATCACCACATGCAGTGGACTTATTGTTGGATAACATGACAAGACAATTTGCTAGATCTTCTTCTTCACTACACTCATCCGATTTATAAGAGACACGAGAACGTGACAAAAATGATTTACAGATTGACGACGACGATGCTCTCCCTTCTTCATGATCACTACTTAAATGAAACCGCATGAGTCTAGGCCCTTTCGCACGAAGAAAATATGAATGCTTGTTGGCCTGCAAGGATTTGATCCCATCACCATTAGGAGGAGCATTATTATCACACATACTCCTATCGTGTAGTATGTTGCAATATTCTTTGCTAATTCTTCTATCATGCCCATCTTCTTCCTCGTTCTCCATAATATTTCTACACTCATTATTGTGTGTTTTTTTGCATTTTAGAAAAAAAACAAATATATGTATATGTGAATGTGTATATATATATATGTATGCACACCAAGTGCGTGGAGTTATGAGTGAAACAGTGGGATAGTAGTTATATATAGAGTACAAGTCTTAGTAAACTACTCCAAATGCATACAAGTGGAGAGTATAGCATAATTCACTGAAAGAATACGTCAATATGTGGGTGGGTTGAGATTCATTAAACAAATTTTACAATAAAATAGGAAGCGGGTAATTAAAATAATATTATTGGTCAAACATATAATACTCATTTCTATGAATTATATCTATCTATAATTCAATGTATTATTAAAATATGGGTAACACTTGTGTATATCCGTATGCACTATACTCCCTAATTTATATTTTATCTATACCCACTAATTTAATGAGTTCACTCTTAAATCATATTTTTATTACAGTTATCTGCACCCACTCATTTTATGAATTCACCCCAAATCATTTTTTTACAACTACACTCGTTCATTTTATAAGTTCACCCCCAAATTATTTTTTTACCACAATTATCTGCATCCGCTCATTTTATGAATTCACCCCCCAAAGTATATTTACACTACAGTTATCTGCACCCAATCACTTTATGAGTTCACCCCCAAATTATCTGCACCCGCTCAATTTATGAGTTCACCCCCAAATATTTTTTTAAAAATAATTATATTTAAAAAACTATATTATCTTTTTGTTGATTTACACAAAATATAATAAAATCAACCTTAATTTATACATTTACAATTTGCAGCCGAGTTATCGTCGATTCATCACTAAATCACCCATATTTTTAAAAATAAAATCGTAAAAACATAATTAAAAAAAACTATCGAAATTAGTCACAAATCTCAATTTTTTTTCTTTCTAATTTATTTTTTCAATTTTCAGTTTTTATTTCAAACTTTTTATTTCTTCATTTTTTTCCTCCTTTCTTTTTCTTTTTTGTTTAGTATTTTTAAATTTTTTTTTATATAAAATAATATTATATGTATAATTTTATTATAGTCGCTAGTACAATAAGTAATAATCAGTAATACCATAAACCATAATCAGTAATATCATTAATAATAATCAGAAATATCTTATACAATAACAAATAATTGCACACATCTAGTTATATTCAATAATACCAAGAAAAATTATTAGTAATACCACGAACAGTAATCTGTAATACCATTAATATTAATTAGTAAAATTGTATACAATAACAAATAATTTCACACATCTAATTATATAATTAGTAATACCAAAAAATAATTATCAGTAATACCATGAAGGAATGAACAGTAATTAGTAATACCATAAACATTGATCATTAATATCTTATACAATAACAACTAATTTCACAAATCAAATTATATTTAGTAATATCAAAAACAATTATTAGTAATACCATAAACAATAATAATAATCAGTAATGCCTTAATTAATAATAAATAATTCCACACAATCAATAATACCACAATTAATAATCAATAATACCGTAATCAATAATCATTAATATTAATGCAATAGTGTATTAACAGTAATACCATAATCAATAACTAGTAATACCAATATCACTAACAATAATACTATAAAAAAAGTGGAGGGAGTGCAGACCGGGGTGTACTGAAGAAAATAGGGGGTGCACATTACCAAGCCCAATTGAAGAGAACCCTAGCCAAATAGAAGGGCACCCTAGGTCAGCAATCGTCGCTCGAGATTTCATCGACAAGCTCATCGGCTCCGAGTGCCGACTGATCAGAGATCCATCGACAACATACTCACAGTTCTCCGTCGGACCGTCGTCAACTGGAGGAAGAGGCTGCGCAGGAGCATGGTGAAGAAGATGAAGCAATGTAGCTTCGATTTGGACAAATATGAACAACGAGAGTGAAGTGAGTGTTGCAAGCGAGCGCCATTGATGCCGGAGAAGCTCCTGGATCGCGAACACAAAGGAGATTGATCGAAGAAGTCGCGTCGATGGTCGAAATGAGCAGAGGTTTTTTACCGCCATGGATCGTGGTCGAGATGAAAGATGATGTCGATTGTCATGGAATGGAAGAATCATGATTGCGATTTGAGGAGGGGTCTCGGGCTTAAGCGGCCGGGACGGAAGCGCCACCGTCGCTGTCGAAGGGGTGGTCGGATATGGTGGTGGCTGGGTCACCCACCGACCGACATGGTTTTTCGGCAGGTCCTTTACTCATCAAATTAAAATTGAAATTCAGGTGCACCGCCGACCGACTATAATAAAATCATACCTATAATATTATTTTGTATTAAGATTAAAAAAATACACATGAAAAAAATGAAAAAGAAAGGCAGGAAAAAAAAGTAAAAGAAAAAAAAATGAAGAAATAAAAAATTTGAAAAAAGGAATTGAAAATGGGAAGAAAAAAGGAAAAGAGGAGGAGAAAAAAATTAAAAAGAAAAAAATCGAGATTTGTGGGTAATTTCGATAGTTTTTTATTAATTATATTTTTACAATTTATTTTAAAAAAGTATGGGTGACTTGGTGGTGAATCGACGGTAACTCGACAATAACTCGTTTGTATATTGTAAATATATAAATTAGAGTTTATTTTATTATATTTTGTGTAAATTAATAAAAAGATAATATACTTTTTTTAAATGTGATTATTTTTTAAAAATTATTTTGGGGTGAACTCATAAAATGAGTGGGTACATATAATCGTGATAAAATAATAATTTGGGAGAGAACTCATAAAATGAGCGGGTGTAGATAACCGTGGTAAAAAAATGATTTGGGGTGAACTCATAAAATGAGCGAGTACATATAACTATGGTAAAAAAAGATTTGGGGGAGAACTCATTAAATGTGTAAGTGCAGATAATTATAGTAAAAAATAATTGTCAAATTCTTATATGTTTCTGAGTACATGGTGTACTCTAGGCCCATGTGTAGCCCTACCCTACCCAATGCTTTTACTCAGCCCAATTTTTGCGACCCGGCCCGCAACCCAGTAGACTTTGACCAACAAATGTTGACCGTTGACCAGTCAACGGTCAAACTATGACTTTTTTTTTTCGATTTTTTTTTTTTTTAAAAAGTGTATGTTATTATAACTAAAAAGTGTATCTTTGTTTTTTTAATTAAAAGTGTATGTTCCTATATTAAAAAGTGCAACATTGTTTTTAATGAAAAGTGTATGTTATTATAATTGAAAAGTGTATGATATTATAACTGAAAAATGTATGTTATTATAACTACAAAGTGTATGATCTATTAATGAAAAGTGTATGTTTTATTAATGAAAATTTTATGTTATTATAACAACAAAGTGTATGATTTGTTTAATGAAAAATGTATGTTCTATTAATGAAAAGTGTAAGTTATATATTAATGAAAAATGTATATTATTATAATTGAAAAGTGTATGATATTATAACTGAAAAGTGTATGCTAATGATACAACTTTATAATCTAAATAAACTGTTCCTAATTTTTTTTTTAAAATGTTATTAATTTCACTCATTTTTTTATTTATTCTTTCACTTTTATGACAATTAAAATACACATTTTGGTTATTAGTACTTGCACTTTTATAATCTACATAAACTGTTCCTAATTTTTTGAAAAAACATTGTTATTAATTTGACACATTTTATTATTTAAACTTGCACTTTTATGACTATCAATGATACACCTTTTGGTTATTAGTCTTGCACTTTTATAATCTTGATAAACTGTTCCTAATTTTTTTTAAAAAAATTGTTATTAATTTCACAAATTTTATTATTTAATCTTGCACTTTTATGACTATTAATGATACACCTTTTGATTATTAGTCTTGCACTTTTATAATCTATATAAACGAGTGCTAAAATATTTATTAGGTGCGAAAATAAAAAAAACAGATGATAAAATAAAATTCAAAATTTGTTGTAGTTGGGAATTGAACGCGTGACCTTGTGGTAAATAACTCAAAGGGCAACCACTAGGCTATAACAGATAATTGATATATTTTCGTGGAATATATTATTTATCCACATAAGTAGGGCTGCAAGTGGATTCAAGTACACCGTGTACTTGAGTACACAGCAGCCCTACCCAAAATAATTTGGAAGGTGAACTAATTAAATGAATAAGTACAGATAATTTGAATTTAAAAAAAAAAAATGAAATTGAGGAGGTATGCACCATGCACTCGCATGCATACAAGTATTTGGCTTAAAATATATATATCAAGAGAGATGACCCATCATTATAACATAAATAATGATGTTTTAACATTCTATTCTTAATTTAATTTATTTACTTAATATACAAAATAGGAAGTAAGTAATTAAATTAAATTTATTTACTCAATATTACTGGTCAAACATATAATATTCATTATGTTTTCAAACTACGACATTTCTATGAATCTTATCTAATCTATCTGTAATGTATTACAAATACAATATACTCTTAGTATATATCAAGAGACGTGAACATATTTTTTAAATAGTACTCCCTCCATTATACCATAAATGATGTTTTAACATTTTATTCTTACACAATTAAATGATGTTTTAACATTTTATTCTTATACACAATTAAATGATGTTTTAATCTTTTTTTCATCATTTCTTCTAATTTTACCCTCTTGTTAACTTTAGAAAATACTCTTAATTTCTAACTTATCATTATAAGGCCATCTCCAGTCACAAACTCTAAAATGAAGATCTCTAAACTTTAAAATATATATAGTTTTTCATAATCTATTTTAAAAATCTTCTCCAACCATGAAACTCTATTTATTATTTTATTCATTTTTAATATATTTCAATCATTAAATAATATATTTATCTTCATATTTAAATTAATTTATACAATTAAATATTCAATTAGTAAATTAAATTATGATGGGAGAGATAAACTACTTCTTAGGTTTACTGTTGGGTAAATTCCCTAAAACATGTCAAGGATATATTCGGGACGTAATTTAAATACGAATTATCATAAATCTAATTCTATAATTTAAACAATTAAATCAAACAATTCATGTAATGAATATACGGTAAAATAAATAAATCCCTAAACATGCGGAACTAAGGGATTACGCGTTTACCTCTGAATCAGAGAGACACCGTTAGAAGAGTGATTGCTTTAACCCAATTGCCTTTTCAAGTATTCCTCAAGCCATAGTCAGTTGATCCGGTGAAATATTTCACAAACTATCTAACTTTCAAGGAAGAATTAATTTTTTTTCTTTTGTTACACTCTTGTATTTTCGAAAAATACAGTTGTTGTAGCACTATGAGGTTGAAAATTCAGCCCGTATTTATAACAAGGAGTGGCCAATTTTTTTATGAAAAATATGGAGATATAGAAAAATTGTCTTCTTTCTTCAAAGTAACTTCAAGTGTTCTTTCTTCAAAAAAACCTTCAAGTGTGCTCGAATCCCTTGTTGGGATGTAAATTCACCCTAAGCCCCACTTGATGTTAGAATAGTTTTGATGGCCAAAACACTTAGAGTTTATAAATGTAATAGGATCAGCTGACTTTGTATAGAACAGCTTAGACTAGTCTTGTGTGATCAACTGTATTGATATCAGCTGATTAGCACAGTCCCGGCTTACATGCGCTCCCTCAAGATGAGAAGAGTTGAAGACATGAAGACTAGAAGATCCTTGAAGGCCAGATAAGTTAAGGTGCTTGTATACCTACTTATCTGATGGAGTCCAAGTTGAAGATGGCCCTAATGCAGCACAAGTATTTTTCCAGATCAGAAGAGTTCTACTCGACTGATATCAGAAGACAGAAGCACAAGGCCAGACGAGTAGTCAGAAGACTAGTAGTGCAGATCAGAAGACTAAGTACTCGTCCAGGACTCGGCTGATTCCCAAAGTCATCTTGCAAATTGAATGAAGACTTACCCTACTTAGAAGATTGACATGATCCCAGGATTGAAGCAATCAAGTGGCTGGAATCAAGGAATCAAGCCAACATGGAAAGATTGCCCCAACGGCTAGTCAACTCCAACGGCTAGTTGCAAGCAATCACCACTATAAATACAAGAGGATGAGAAATCACAAGTACGAAGTCACAACGAGAGAATTCAACAAGCTAAGCAAGTAATCAAGCAAAAAGCCATACTGTTTAAGAGTTCTCCAAGAGCCAGAATCCATAGGAACATCCTTAGCTCTTAAGTGATTTCTATCCAACCCAAGAACCTGAATCATATTAATACTTGGAAATCCTTTGATTTAAGCATAGTGGTTAAGCATATTATAAGCTTGAACCATTAGTTGGAAACATTCAAAAACCCCAAACCCCCACCGAAAGGTTAAAGTTTTTGAACCCCTGCAAAGTGCAAGTGCTTACAATCACTTGTGGAGACCGTAGCAGTTAGGACTGCTCAGATCTCAAAGTCCTACCCTTGGGACTATAAAGGTCAAGCCCTTGTAATTTTTGGTAAATTAAAGGGATTAAACATCACGTTAGGACGTAAGAGTGGACGTAGGATCGTATATCCGAACCACTATAAACCTGGTGTTATTCATCTTTCTGCACATTACTTTATTGTCATTTCCATACATTTTATATAGTGCATACTGTGATTTAAACTATCTTCAAATCAAGGCCATAACTTTCAAACCATCATCAACTGA
This sequence comes from Galeopsis tetrahit, assembly GCA_963675135.1. Classification (NCBI taxonomy): domain Eukaryota; kingdom Viridiplantae; phylum Streptophyta; class Magnoliopsida; order Lamiales; family Lamiaceae; genus Galeopsis; species Galeopsis tetrahit. The sequence goes on along the minus strand of OY776121.1, from coordinate 18,133,321 downwards.
GTATTTTCATTAAGTAAACAATTTGGCATTTTCAAAAGAAACAAACAGAACGAGTCTAAACAAGGCCTACCATAATTCCGCATATAATCTCTTCATCAGATCACTATAGTCATCTGGACCAGCAGACCTGTAGTCCAGTTGACATAGAAATCAGAAGAGGTTTCCAACTCTCTTGAAAAAGTTTTAAAGTCTATTTACCCCTCCCCTCTAGGCTTTAATCCCATTCACTACTCGTTCAGGGACCAACAAGTGGTATCAGAGCAGTGGTTCTAACGGACTACTGTCTCTAGATTATCAGAAGACTTGAGGGAGTCTTTCTGTAGTCCTCTTGAACAGATCTTTTTCTTTTGAAAAACTTGTTTTTGAAAACTCATATAGCATGAGTGCTAATATGCGTAAGTTGCCTAAGTTTTCAGTGGAGGATTATGATTACTGGAAGATCAGGATGAGGAAGAATCTCACATCAGTCCACTACAAGATGTGGTCAGTAATCACCGAAGGCCCAATCACCATCATGGCAGTCAACACTGCAAATGGTGATCCAGAAGTTCCAGTTGGAGAACTAGCCCCCAAGCCGATGAAGGACCTCACACCAGAAGAGATGAAGCAATCAAATCTTGACAGCATTGCTCAAGATTATATCATGCAAACTCTTCCAAATGAGTACATTGCAAAAGTAATCAATTGTGAGACAGCTAAGGATATGTGGGATGCTCTAGCACTTCTCTGTGAAGGAACTGAGCTGATCAAGGAAAGTAAGCTATCAACAGCAGTCAAAAAGTTTGAACACTTCAAGATGCAGCCAGAAGAGTCTATTGATCAGTTAGACAATAGATTTACCAAGTTCATAAATGAGATTGAATCTCTAGGCAAGAAATACACAAATAGAGAGAAAAAATTGAAGATTTTAGACTCTCTAACCAAGAAATGGAGACTCAAGAAGACCATCATCAAAGATACTCAAGATATCAAGATATGGTCTACTCAAACTCTGTTTCAGAATCTCAAAGCTCATGAGTATGATCTTGAAAGAGAAGAAAACTCAGAAAATGATGAGTCTACTGCAACCCCATCTACCTCCAAGACTGTAGCTTTCAAGGCAGCAAATACAAAAGCTGCAAGCACCTCATCTGGCAAGACCTCGCTGAAAACAGAAGACTTTGAAGGATCAGATATGAGTCTGAAAGAGCAAATGACTCTTATGATCAAGAGATTCGAAAGGGTGAACACTCTCAACAATAAATATAGAAAATTCTACAAGAATTATAAAAGAGGTGGTTCATCCTCTAGAGAATCTAGAGAAAGAACACCAGAAAGGTATCCTAGAAAGGATGTAGAGTCATCTGACAGCCGAGCCTCCAGAAGAAGAGATGCCACTCCTCCAAGGAAAGGCAGTTCAAATCAAAAACCTGGAGCATGTTTCAATTGTCGCAAACCAGGACATTATGTCTATGAATGTCCTGAGCTGAATTTAGATGACAAAGAAGAAAGAAGGCCAAGAAGAGACAGAAGAAATTCAGATAAGCAAGCAATGGTGACTGAAGAATCTGAATATCAAAGTGATGAACTTCCTACATCACCAGACTGTCAAATCTTCTCAGATAATTCAGATGATCTAGCTATGATGGCCATAGGTGAAAATGAGGTAAATTCCTACACTACTACTTTCCATTCACATATTTTTTCACAAACAGATGATATAAACTCATCTGAAGGCGAATCAGAAGACACCTATTATCAATCTTTAAGAAAGGTAAAAGGTGATCTGGATATTGCCACTAGAGCTTTTATAGAAGTGGAAGAGGAGAACAAGGATCTAAGAAAATAAATTGCTAAGTTGAAAAAGACTAAGTTTGATAACACCCCTGAGTTGGTCACAATGAATGAAAGATTGACCAAAGAAGTGGAACTTCTTAAGGAAGAAAATACCACAATAACTCAGTTGTATGAGGGGTTGTTAGAAACTCAAGCCTTAGAAACTAAGGAATTTCGTTCACTACAATCCAAGTTCGATGACCTCTTCCAAGCACACAAGCTCTTAGAAAATGAGAAAGAATGCCTAAATCAAAAGATATCAGAGTTCAATAAAGCATCTACTACTATTTAAAGTATCTCTGAATATTATAGATCAAATGGCAATAAGATGGGTTTTGGCTATGAACTTAATCCATCAACATCCTCTCCAGCTGGGGGTAGTACACCTAAGAAGTGCACTACTCAGACACATGAAGAAGGTGAGTGTTCTAAACACAATGAACCTAATATGAACCAAAAGGCATCTGTACCAGCTAAGGCTAACTATCCCAACACCAGAAATGGTAAAAGACAAGCTAACCCTAAGCCTGTACAGAGGAACAACAAACAGCCTAGACCATGTCGTTTGAGACAGTCTCAGCTGTATGCTGCTCCAGCCAAGAAGAAGAAATCTTCTTCACACAAATCTGTTCTCTTTGCACCCCCTATGTCTTATGATATTGTGAGAACAGAAGAGTATGGTCCATATAATCGTGTACATCGTCCAGCTAATGCACCTAGGCCGAATGTAACTAGTCAAAAGATAATGTGTGTACACTCCTATAAGAGGAAACCATTTGACTATTACTTAGCTGACACGAGTACCAAATCAGACCAGTCCAAGGTGTTAACTGGTAAGATTTGGTTCTGTGATGCCCGAGGGAAACAACTCAAGTGCTCAAGGTTGTTCAAACGACCAATGTATATGTGGGTTCCCAAGGGTAGTACTAACACCCAAGGACCCAAGACAAAACGGGTACCTAAGACTTAACCTTTCTTGCAGGAAATGAGGGACCTATATAGAAAAGGAGGTCTAGCAGGAGAAATATGGTACATAGATAGTGGATGCTCAACTCATATGACAGGAACCAAAGCCCTGCTGACCAACTACACAGAAAAGAAAGGTCCAAAAGTCTTCTTTGGTGATAACGCGCACGGTAACACAAAAGGATATGGCACCCTTACAAATGGTGACATTGAGGTACATGATGTATCATATGTAGAAGGTTTAAAGTTTAATTTACTATCTGTTTCTCATTTTTGTGACACTGGTTACTCAGTAAAATTCTCTAAAGATAAGTGTCTCATAAGTGATAAAAGAACAAAACAAAACCTTCTACCAGGATCTAGAAAGGGAAGTATGTATCTTGCAAATTGGAACAACTGTCCTAAGGATACATGTCTGCTTGTGAAGAGCCCTAAAGATGTCAGCTGGCTATGGCATAAACGTCTTAGTCATCTGAACTTTAAGACTATGAACAAGTTAGCAAGGGAATCCTTAGTTGATGGTCTGCCTAATGAATTCTACTGTAAAGATCAGGTATGTGATGCATGTCAACCAGGAAAGCAAACAAAGGTCTCTTTCAAGACCAAGAAGACAGCATCAACCAGCAGAGTTCTTGAATTGCTTCACATGGATCTCTTCGGACCAATTACTCCAACTACACTTACAGGGAGAAAGTATACTCTTATTGTTGTAGATGACTACTCCAAGTTTACTTGGGTTATCTTCTTATACAAGAAGAGTGAAACTCAACAGAAGCTCCCTGAACTATTGAAGAGGATCCAAGTTGAGAAAGGAGAACCTATTGTGAAAATTAGAAGTGACAAAGGCACTGAATTTATTAACTCTTATATTATTGCCTATTGTACTTCTAATGGTATTCAGCATGAGACAAGTGCAGCAAGAACACCACAACAGAATGGTGTAGCTGAAAGAAGAGTCAGAACACTCAAAGAAGCTGCAAGAACACTTCTTGCTGAATTTTCAACTCCTAAGAAGCCATCAACACAGCTTGTCACACTCAAAATAGGTCAGGTATTCACAAAATTCATGAGAAAACCCCATATGAACTGTGGAAAGGAAGAAAACCTAGAGTATCTTACTTTCATATATTTGGTTGTAAGTGTTTCATTCACAACAATGGGAAAAGTAAGTTGAATGCTTTTGATGCCAAAGCAGATGAGGGGATATTCTTGGGATACTCCTCAACTAGCAAAGCATTTAGAGTACTCAACAAACGAACCCTTCTTGTAGAAGAAACACGTCATGTTGTTTTTTATGAATCTTGTGAAAAGAGTGCAGTACAAACAGACTCAGCTGTAGATCAGATGAAGAAACTAGTGATCAAGTCCAAACCAGATGAGTTTATTGAAGTCAATGAACCATTTCCTGAAGAACCAAAGGAGGATAAACCACACAGACCAATCACTAGATCTCAAACTCAAGCTGAGCAAGCTGACCAAAATCAAGATGCAACAATCCCAAATGCAAGGGGGAATGATCTCTTTGACACACAAGATATAGATGATGATCGACCTAATCAAGTCAACCCTCCTGATGGCACTAGAACAGATGAGAATCCAAGCTCATCTAATGCAGACACACTTGTGAGGCATACATGGAGAAACAACCATCCATCAAACCTTATCTTAGGAGGAGCAGACTCAGGTGTCAAGACCAGAAGACAACTGAATCAGAACCCCCAATCATCTATCTTCTGCTGGTGTGCTTTCCTGTCCAACATTGAACCAGCTGACATAGAAGAAGCAATGACAGATAGCAATTGGATCACTGCTGTGCAAGAAGAACTAAACCAATACGAAAGAAATGAAGTATGGGAATTGGTAAATCGTCCTGAAAGCCACAATGTAGTAGGAACAAAGTGGGTATTCAAGAATAAGAAGGACGAAAATGATGTAATAACTAGAAACAAAGCAAGGCTAGTTGCAAAAGGATATTCACAATCTGAAGGAATTGACTATGATGAAAACTTTGCTCCAGTAGCCAGATTAGAAGCCATTCGACTGTTTCTAGCTTATGCATCATATATGGGCTTCAAAGTATATCAAATGGATGTCAAGAGTGCCTTTCTGAATGGTATTCTAGTAGAAGAAGTGTATGTAGAGCAGCCTCCAGGATTTGAAAAAGGAGATCAAGTATATCGTCTGAAGAAGGCTCTCTACGGTCTAAAGCAAGCACCTAGAGCTTGGTATGACACATTGTCACAATTCCTACTTGACAATGGCTACACAAAAGGCAAAGTTGATAGAACTCTTTTCAGAATACAAGAAGGAGAAGACATTCTAATGGTGCAAATATACGTAGATGACATTATATTTGGATCACCCAATCAAGATATGTGTAAGAAGTTCTCTGAACTTATGCAAGGAAAATTCGAAATGAGAATGATGGGTGAGATGAACTACTTCCTAGGTCTCCAAGTCAAACAGAGTCCAGAAGGGATCTTCATCAATCAGTCCAAGTACACCAAAAGCCTATTAGAAAGATTCAAAGCTCTACAAAGCAAGACTGCAAGAATTCCAATGATGACATCTTTCAAAATGGAACTAGATGAGTCTGTACAGGCAGTTGATCAAGCTGAATATAGAGCAGTTATTGGATCTCTACTATACCTTACAACCAGCAGACCAGACATAACATTTGCTGTAGGAGTATGTGCTAGGTTTCAAGCAAACCCAAAGCAAAGTCATCTAGAAGCAGCAAGGAAGATTCTCAAGTACCTAAAAGGAACAGTCAACCTAGGACTATGGTACCCTGCTGATGACAATTTAGATTTGAGTGGTTACTCTGACTCAGATTATGGTGGATGCAGAATAGATAGGAAGTCCACATCTGGAACCTGTCAATTCCTAGGCAACAAATTAATTTCATGGTTCTCAAAGAAGCAAACATCAGTTGCAACCTCCACCACTGAGGCAGAATATATGGCAGCTGGAAGTTGTTGTAGTCAGCGGCTCTGGCTAGTTCAACAACTCAAGGATTACAATGTAGAGGCAAGAGAAGTCCCTATCTACTGTGACAACAGCAGTGCCATTGTCATCACTCAAAACCCAGTCCTCCACACAAGGTGCAAGCATGTCGACATTCGACACCATTTTATAAGAGACCACCTTGAAAAGAAGGACATCAAGATGGAGAAAATTCACACAGATATCCAAAGAGCAGACATCTTGACTAAGCCCCTAGCTGAAGAAAGATTCAAGACCCTTTGCTACAGCTTAGGACTCCTGGATCCAAGCACATGAAGAGCAAAGATCAGCTGAAGACCTCAGCTGATATAATTGCTGCAGACTAAGAAAATCAGATGAGGTGAATAGACACCCTCATCTTCAGGTAAGTTTTTCCCGATGAAGACAAATAAAGCTGAGGGAAAACATAGAGTCATTTAATCAAGGGGGAATCCATGATACCTTAAGAATCCTTGATAAAATACTCAATCTTCTGCATTACATAATATATATATATATATATATATATATATATATATATATATACAGAAGACATGAACAAAGCTAATTGGTATCCATACTTAAGCAATGTATTTCTATGTATAATAATAAACTATTCTTCATAAAATATTTTATCATTATACATACATACAGTATACTATTGAGCTATACTTGGTTGGATTAACTCTCACTGACTGAATAGTATGCATACACTGTACGGATTCCAAATAACTCTTGCTCAAAATTTATAAATTCTGCATTCCATAAGATAGAATCTAAATTTCTTTAAATGTGAACCCTTAGATCAAGAATCTCATTGTTGATCTTAAGAAGTAACTTTTCAGAAATTCAGACCTATCAACTCTATAGTTTTGTCATCTTTCACTCCACTACTTCATTTCTACCTCTATAAAAGGAGGAAGACATGAGAATACCTAAGAACACAAATTACTCACTATTATTCTTGTTTCAGGTATGGAGAGAATCGAAAGAAGAGATGGCATGGACATCATCCCTCAACCAAGGTCATGGGTGAAGGAGATGAAGATTTGTCCTGAAGATGGAGATGATGCAGATCAGCACACTTGGCTTACCCTACATAAGTATGCCTATGAAAACTAAAGAAAGAAGATAAGTTCTTGTTGAAAACTAAAGAAAGAAGAGATGCAGAGGACAAAGTAGCAAACAAGCAGAGCTTCTTCTCCAGGGGAAGTTCTACATGGAGAGCTTGTTACCTAATGCCACTTTGTCAAATCATATCAGAAAAACCGAGTTCCTGTCTCTTTCTTCACACTCCATTGAAGCACCTTTCAATCTTCTCCCTCCTACAAGAGGAGCGAAGAAATTCAACAAGGACACATTAGATGCTATATCCCATCTGATGATGAGGAACATCCGATGGTGAGGAGCACCAGAACCAGTGGGATTTCATCTAGACCAATCCCACATGTTTAAAAGAAGGAGCTGAAAGATCCATCAAAACAAGGTTGGATCATCACAGCAGCGAGCTCCATCCAACCAGGCTGGATCATTACACACAGAAGATTTACTCAGCATACTTCAATCCTCTACTCAGCTGATCAGAAGATCAACTCAGCTGACCAGAAGACTTTCAAGAAAATCAGCAGCCCTTTCGAAGAAATCAGAAGACTTCACTCTGCTGATCAGATCTCTTTATTTTAGAGCATAATGACTATCTTTGATCATGTAATTCATTCTAGATTTATTCCTGAATGTAATTAAGGAAATTGGCCTATATAAGGAATGAAATTCACTTATAGAAAAACGGCCTTGATGATCAATTCTTGCTAAAATTCAGTCACAACGGCTATTTTTGGTAATGATGTCATTAGTACTCAATTACTATTTTGCCAACAAATCATCGAGTGACAGATGGCAAATTCAGCCAACAAAATTAAAGGAACGAGGCAGAATCAAAGAAGGAATTCTTGGGCTCTACTCCAAACTTGAATCGAATCTGACCGTTGGATTATTCATCTCTCAAGTTTTTGCTGGAGTATATATACAAACCCCTAAACCTCTTCCAAACCACTTTTGCTCACAATACTCAATTACTCTCAAATCACTCTCGTCCTGAATATATTTTCTAAACATCCCTACTCTAAAACTCAACATCCAGAATGGGAATTATCAAGATCTACGACGAGAAGACCAAGAGTACTGGCACTCTAGATACACAAAAGTGGTCTAAGGAAGGAAAAGTTTTCACTGAGAATGCTCTGTTTTTCAAGGGCAAACATACACCTGCGAACAAGGAGATCCTTCTTCGCTGCATCAATCTCAACCTTCGTGATTTTCTGGAAGCAGCACCAATAAATGTTTATGAACAAGATGTGCTGACCTTCTACGCAAACGCAGTGATGATGGAGATGTTGAGATCTCAAGAGAGATCCTTCAGGAATTGTTCGGCTTATCAAGGGGAGAGATAGACATCTTTACCTACATTATGGGAAGAGAAAAGGAGTACATGGAGATGTTTACTGGTGGAAGGGTTAAGGCTGAGGATGCCTCTGGACTTAAGGAATCACAACTCGACCCCAAGTTCCAAACCTTGATGGACATTGCAGGCAAGATGTTGCTTGGTAACACTTTTAGCCATGATGCTGTTACTACTTTTAAGGTTAGAGTTATGGCTGCAATCTGGGATCAGATTGATGGAGATTGGCAAGGGCTAGTCTTGAATAGGATTGCTCTTGAGGCCAAGAAGGTTACTTTGGACCTCCAATCAAGAGAATGGAAGGTGACATCAACTATCAGCTTTGTCAACAAGCTGAGTGTTATACTTCCAGAAGTACTCCCAAAGAAGTACAAAATGGGTCCTCATAAGACATTCCACACCTCCAAGTATTACTTGAGAAAGGAGGCCCTTGCTGATGCAGCAAGGTTGAAGGAAGAAAAGAAGAAGAGATTGGCGGAAGCATCCTCTAAGGATGTTGTTGAGGAGGCAAAAGAGTCTGATCATGACTCTGCTGAAGAAGAAAAGGAGCCCTCCAAAGAAAAGGCTCAAAAGAAGGCTGCTGAGGACGATGATGATGATAATCAGACCTTAGCACAACGCAGAATACTGATCAGATCCGGGCTCATCTCCCCATCTGATTCAGATGCCACTCCAACTGTCTCTCCTTTGAAAAAGGCAGGTACTTCTAATCCCTCTCTCACTATCTCTCCTTCTAAATTGTCAAAGGGTCAAAAGAGAAAGAAGAACAATTCCTCTTTCACCAAAAAGACAAAGAAATCCAGGCTCCCTACTCCAATGAGCATAGCCCCTATTGCATCATTCAACCCTTCTGACGATTCCAACCCATCTGAACCTTCAAACACTGATACCCAAAACCCTGCTAATACTCACACAGCAGAGGAACAAACCCAGCCTCAAACAACTCTTGAGTCACACTTGTCTACCCCTGCTGATACACAAAGAGCAGATGACCAAGTTCATCAAACCCAACCATCTACTGATCTTCGAGTAGAACATAAATCAGACCAGCAGACTCAAAACCCTGCTGATACTCAACCTACTGAAGGTCAATCTCTCTCTCACCCTGAAAATATCACTTCCCAAATCCCTGCTGATACTCACACAGCAGAGGAAAATGCCCTTCTCACTCAATCCCCTATCCTCACTATCCCATCCGCACCAGAAGACTTGGCACCAGCAGACCTGGATCAAGCAGGCCCCTCTCAACCTCAGTATAGCATGGTGCACTATCCTATGTGCACAAGGGAGAAGATAATGAGGATGAAGATAGCCAACCTGCTCAAGTCTACTATTCCTGGTATTGATGAGGAATCAGTTCAGTTTGAACAAGTACTGCGAGTCTGTACTTGGATTGAGCTCCGAAGAGATGATGTGGATGACCTCATTGAAGTCATGGAGGGAATGGGAGGAAAGGCTAACTTCCTCGACTGGGAAATGGAGCAAAAAGAGGTTGCTCAAGTCAGTTCATTCACTGAGCTGTTGCCCACAGATTCTCTGACCAGGGTATGCCAAAGGATTCTAGGGATCCTCCCAGATGAGAATGAAGCAAAGGAAAGAGAAGTGGTGTCTGTTCCCTCTCACTTCTTTCCTAAGCATGAGCTTGATCACTTCATCTATCAACCTCATCAAAGGAATGGTCGATTATTTGCTCGTCTGGTTGATGTTACAACAGACTTTCTTCAAGAAGGTTATCTCACTGCAGAAGAACAGGGAATGGCCCTAGCTGTCTACAATCCGCCTGTCATTCCTATACTTCCCAAGGAAGCTCAAGGTACTGCCTCAACCACTACTTCATCTATTGATATTCGAGCAGATGTGTGTGCTCAGGTCAAGGAAGCAATCGATGCACACTTCGACAAAGGGCTAGGCATGCAGCTGGGCAGATTTGTAGAAAAGGCCATTCATGAGCAGAAGACGCGTCTCACCGAACAAATCCTTGACATAGATAACAAGTTCGGTGAGGCACTTCACAATCAGCTAGAGGAGTATCTCAACTTAGAAATGAAGAAATCAGCGGACAGAACCAAGAACTTTACTGATCTCTATTCAAATGAGATCAACCGCTTAGAGAGCTCCTACAAACACATACTAGATGATGCTGAAGCAAGAGCCACTGAAGGTAAAAAACTTCTTAAGTCAGCTGCAGCAGAGAATGAGAAACTGCAGACTCAGCTGAAGGAGACAGCAGCCAAATTGGAAGCACTTACTGCTAAGCTTGAAGCTGCCTCCTCCTCCATCTCTCATGCTCAGATTCTAGAGCACAGCATCACTCATCTGACCCATATAGGCAAAGTTAATGCCATGGCCCTTCAGCAGACTCTGAAAGTAGAAATTCTGAATGCCATGAAGTCTTTTGCGGCTGCACTTGCTGAAGCCAAAAAGGGGGAAGATGTATTGATAAAAGCTCTAGAGAAGACTACTGCACAACAAGCTGTAATGGTAGTATCTCAAGATGAGCTGAATGAAACCTTGGGTGGTTTAAAAAGCAAAATCAAGAGCAGGCAAGGCAAAGGCAAAGGAATTGCTCAAGAAGACACCCAAGCTCCCACTCAAGATCATACTACCAAGAGTCTACAGATCACTGCCTCTGTAGAACAAGTTCCTGAGAAGAGGATGACAAGGAAAAGAAAGGCAGATGAGCAAGCTCAGCCAAGCAAGAAGTCAGCTCCAGCAGAGCCTACTGCAGAAGAGAAAGAGGCTTTAGAGCTGAAGAAAATAAAAGAGCTTGAAGCTCAAGAGCTTAAGCAGAAGAAGCTAAAAGATGCGAAGGCATTCAAAGCCAAATTTGAAAGAAAAATAGCCAAACTCAGGAAAGCCCTCAAGGACAAAGCATTGAAAGAAAATGCCCTGGCATTGAAAGATAAGGTCCTGGTGTTTGATAGCAATTATGTGGATTATTTAGCCCTTCAAGATGAGCTACCAAGGTGGTATCCCCTTAAGAAGAAGTGACAAATTCAACACCACATAGTAAGAAAATTTGGTCCTCTCCCAACCTATGAAGATGAATTCTTCCAGTTCAATCAGTTCATGAACATTGAAGATCAAGAGTTCTGGAAAGAAGTAATCAAGACAGCCAAAGAACTTGACAACTGCAGAATCATAACTCCTGAAGAACCTAAATGGGATCCTCCCACTCTGGGCTCCGGAAGGACAGACTGGATTGAAGTCAAAAGGATTCTGGAGAAGATCTACGAAGAGGAGAACGTTACAGACCTGCAGCACATGGAAGAAGTTCGAGCTCATTTGTACCTTGCTTTCCGCATCTGAAGATCAAAAGACCTAATGAAGACCACTTTAGAAGTTTAAAGAGACTATCACTTGTAATCTGTAAAAGCTCTATATATAATCAAGTTTTAGTTCTCTTTGCTTTCAAGACAAACTCTCATTGTCTTCATCAGATACTTCAGTTTTATGAAGTTTATAAACTCTTATCTTATTTATTAAGAGCATTTATCAAGTATAGTTTTGGCTTCATCAAAAAGGGGGAAATTGTTGGGATGTAAATTCACCCTAAGCCCCACTTGATGTTAGAATAGTTTTGATGGCCAAAACACTTAGAGTTTATAAATGTAATAGGATCAGCTGACTTTGTATAGAACAGCTTAGACTAGTCTTGTGTGATCAACTGTATTTATATTAGCTGATTAACACAGTCCAGGTGGAATCACAAGCACAAGTATTTTTCCAGATCAGAAGAGTTCTACTCGACTGATATCAGAAGACAGAAGCACAAGGCCAGACGAGTAGTCAGAAGACTAGTAGTGCAGATCAGAAGACTAAGTACTCGTCCAGGACTCGGCTGATTCCCAAAGTCATCTTGCAAATTGAATGAAGACTTACCCTACTTAGAAGATTGACATGATCCCAGGATTGAAGCAATCAAGTGGCTGGAATTAAGGAATCAAGCCAACATGGAAAGATTGCCCCAACGGCTAGTTGCAAGCAATCACCACTATAAATACAAGAGGATGAGAAATCACAAGCACGAAGTCACAACGAGAGAATTCAACAAGCTAAGCAAGCAATCAAGCAAAAATCCATACTGTTTAAGAGTTCTCCAAGAGCCAGAATCCATAGGAACATCCTTAGCTCTTAAGTAATTTCTATCCAACCCAAGAACCTGAATCATATTCATACTTGTAAATCCTTTGATTTAGGCATAGTGGTTAAGCATATTATAAGCTTGAACCATTAGTTGGAAACATTCAAAAACCCCAAACCCCCACCGAAAGGTTAAAGTTTTTGAACCCCTGCAAAGTGCAAGTGCTTACAATCACTTGTGGAGACCGTAGCAGTTAGGACTGCTCAGATCTCAAAGTCCTACCCTTGGGACTATAAAGGTCAAGCCCTTGTAATTTTTGGTAAATTAAAGGGATTAAACATCACGTTAGGACGTGAGAGTGGACGTAGGATCGTATATACGAACCACTATAAACCTGGTGTTATTTATCTTTCTGCACTTTACTTTATTGTCATTTCCATACATTTTATATAGTGCATACTGTGATTTAAACTATCTTCAAATCAAGGCCATAACTTTCAAACCAGCATCAGCTGAGTATTTTCATTAAGTAAACAATTTGGCATTTTCAAAAGAAACAAACAGAACGAGTCTAAACAAGGCCTACCATAATTCCGCATATAATCTCTTCATCAGATCACTATAGTCATCTGGACCAGCAGACCTGTAGTCCAGTTGACATAGAAATCAGAAGAGGTTTCCAACTCTCTTGAAAAAGTTTTAAAGTCTATTCACCCCTCCCCTCTAGACTTTAATCCCATTCACTACTCGTTCAGGGACCAACATACCTTACCTGTAAATTTATACTCCCTCAATTCCTTGGATAAGTTTACACTTTTTTGGCACAAAAATTAAAATATATAGTATCACATTTGTCCCGTGATTATTTGCACACTTTTTTTATTTGAATATCCCAAGATTACTTGCACATTTACCATATGGAAATACCCCACAAAATTAATACCCTCACAACATCATTTTATTTTCAAAATTAACACTCTTTTTATCTATATTTTACTTTACACCCCACTAAATCACCTAAAATACCTCTAATTTATCCTACCTCATCAACCACTGAATTTATTTTTCTTAAATGTGTAGTGGGTAGTTGAGATAAAGAGATATAAAAAAAACATAGAGATGGATAAGAAAGATAGAGATGGATAAGAAAGAGAAAATGTACATAGAGGTAGAAATGATTTTTTTGTAGAAAGAGATAGTGAATTTTGTCAAATAAGGAATTGTAAACTTTGTATTTGAACGAATCAAAAAGGAAAGTGTAAACCTTTCTAAAGGACGGAGGGAGCAAATTATTTATGTTTCGTTCGACTTGTTAGTATTTAACTAGAAATAGAAAAGGTAATAATGCGCGCATCCGTTCTACAATAAATTATTGTTTTTTTAATTAAGAAGGAGTATGTATTGACAAGTTTGTCCTTAATTAGAAGTATTTATAAAGATAAGTTAGAAATTAAGAGTATTTTCTAAAGTTAAAATGAGAGTAAAATTAAGAACATCATATTTTCTGAAATCCTTTAAGAGTTCTCTAGAGCCTGAATATTCGTTTCAATCCTTAGCTCTAAGTTTCCAGATACTAAGCCAGATTCTAGATTCATGTCTTAAGAGCTTAGAAAGTGTGATTCTTACCCACTTAGTTGGTTATACACACATATCTTTATTTTATTCATAGTTAACCAAACCCTTGTTACCTTGTAAAAGTACTTGTTCTTTCAATAACAAGTACTCCCTCCGTTCCACAGCTGTTTGCACACTTACCTTATTTGTCCGTTCCACAATTGTTTGCACATCCATAAAAGGTAACTTTTTCATAAACCTCACCCTCACAATATTCACACATGTACACAAAATGACATTACGTTTACCCTCTTTCCAATCACATTTTTACTTTATTCATATAATTTTACAAAATTACCCCTCAACACTCTACTCATTACACTTTTTTCTTAAAAAGTGTGTCCATTTTGTGGTGCAAACACTTATAGGACGGAGGGAGTAGATTCGTATACACTAAGGAAGTGTATATCGATCAAAGTCTTCTCTTCGGACTATAAAGTAGCAAGGACCTTTGTTTAAAGGAATTAATATCACGATTGAGTTGTGAGAGTGGACGTAGAACAAGTTGTTTGAACCACTATAAATACTTGTGTTATTTATTATTGATTATTCATATTTCTAAATCATAAGTTTTCAAAAGAGTCAAAACTCACTAAGTATTGTTTTCACCATCAGCAGATATCTTATCATTTGATATCATACATTGTTTGATAAAATCATTCTTTATTAAAAGGTTTTCATTCAACTCACGAGTCTAAATATTTAGGTCCTACACAATTTCGCACTAGTAGCTCATTAGATAGCTTTCCAACTAACCAACTGATATAGCAATCAGTAGGTTTGTTATCTATATCTGCTACTCTACACTCTCACTCTAAGATCAGATCATCTTATTTGCATCAGACGACTTGTGCACACAACTCTTCTGGTTGTCTCATATAATCGAACACATAAAAAGTTTGATAATCTGAAAGTCTATTCACCCCCCCCCCCTCTAGACTTTAACCAGCATTGATACTCGTTTAGGGACCAACACGTAGTATCAGAGTAGTAGTTCTAACGAGCTACTATCTTTGAAATCCTTGACTTCGAGGAGAAGTGCTTGTAGCTCACTTGAACAGCTCTATTTTTGGAAACCCTTATTTTTGCATAAAATCATAAGCATGGATTCTGACTTTTATACTAGGAATCTGTCGAAGTTCTCCATTGAAGAATATGATTATTGGAAGGCACGCATGGAGGCTCAGTTCAGCCAGATTAATGATCTCATGTGGGATGTGATCACCTTAGGGCCAATCACTGTGATGACTCCTAATACGGCCATAGGGAATGTTGATATTCCCGTTGGTCAGCTTGTGGCCAAACCAAGAGCAGATCTCACTCTAGATGAGATGAAGCAGAACAAGCTAGACAGAATAGCTAGGAATATACTTCTAACTACTGTTACTAATGATTGTGTTGGCAAAATTATTCGTTGTAAATATGCCAAAGAAATGTGGGATACTCTAGCTGTGATGTGCGAAGGCACTGAACAGATGAAGGTAAATAAGCTCATCACTGATGTCCAAAAGTTTGATAACTTTAGGTGCAGTCTGGTGAGACTATTGACCAGGTATATAACCGCTTTAATAAAACCATTAATGAGATTGAAGGTCTTGGCAAAACTTATTCTAACAAGGAGATTAACACCAAAGTTTTGTATGCTCTTCCTAAGAAATGGCATACAAAAGTTTGGATCATTAAAGAGAATAAGGATATGAAAAACTGATTTATTCAAACTTTGTTTCAAACTCTTAAATCTCACGAGTATGATATCAATATGTTAGAGGGATCAAATGATGAATAGTTTGCCACTCCCTCTTCTTCTAAAACGGTTGCTTTCAAAGATTTAGTGGCCGCCAAGGGATCCAGCCGTTCTGGTAAAGCTCCCAAGGTGAGAGAAGAGAAAGAACCTTCAGATCTCAGCCTTCAAGAACAAATGGCATTGATGATGAAGAGATTTGATAAGCTAACCACTCAGCATGGTAAGTATAAACACTTTTATAAAGATTACAAAGATAAGAAAGCTAACCATGCAGAAGAATCATCATCTTATAAGTCCAAGGACCGATCAGAACGCACTCCAGAGCGTAGAAGACAAGAACCTAGTTCTTTCAGACGAGTAGAGTCATCTGATCGAAGAGGCGGTAGAAGAAGAGATTCTACTCCTACCAGAAGCTCAAGGGATGGTAAGAATTTGTGTTATACTTGTAATAAACCTGGTCATTTTAGTGTTGATTATCCAGAACTTACATCCAATGAGCGAGAAGAGAAAAGAGCTTGTAGAGATAGGAGACTCTCCAAAAGAAAGGCCATGGTAGTTGATGAGGAAAGTGATTCAGATGATGATATTCCCTCTTCATGCGAATCAGAGTTCTTATCTGATGGAGATGATGCACTCTCTGACGAACTCAGAATGATAGGAATAGTGGAAGAGGTAAATTCACAAACTATTTCAATACATTCCTCTAGTGCTTCACACACAGATGAGTCTGACTCATCTGACGCCGATTCGACTAATCACCTTCAGTTTACTTGTGAACAATTGAAGATTGGAAACAAAAGTTTATACAAAAGGTGAGGATAAAACAATGCGTCTGAGAGCTGAAATAATTCAGCTGGAAGAGTACAAGTCAGAAGAGGCTCTTAAGCTCTAGACTGTGAATGAGAGACTGTCGGAAGAACTTACTCAGTTGAAGGACAAACACTCATTCTTGAATCAGGTGCATAAAAACCAACTTCTTACTCATGCCTCAGAAATTGAAGAGTTTCGTGCTCTTTAGACCTCGTATGATGAACTCCTTAGTAATCATAATGAGCTAATAAAAGAGAATAGTCTTTTAGAACTGAAAGTAGCCGAGATTAATCGAGCAAAGGAGGCTTTAAATCAGATTAACAACTTTCATAGAAGTCTAAAAGAAAAATCAGGAGTAGGCTTCGAAAGTAGAAGATGAACCTGACTGCTGTAACCTGGATAATTCTTCTCCAGCTGAGGGTATAAAATGTGTTAGTTCAGGTACTCAAGTGATTGAATCAATCAAAGGCCCTTCTAAGCTTGAGATTATCTTAAATCCACAGCAAACTCTTGTTGTAGCCGATCCTAAGATGAATTTTCTTATCACTAGAAATGGTGGTAGGCCAAAGGATTCCAGAGTGAAGCAGATCCCCGTGTGGATCGTAACTCCAAAAAGCTGAGTCAGATGCTGAAGAATCTCCAGAGTGAATGGACAATGAGCTAATAAGTGGTCTAAAGACTCAGAGTCTCTACGACAGAGCATACACATCGAAGGATCGTGAATCTGAAGGTAGTACCTTCCCAAATACGTTTGTTAGGGCCATGAAGAACCCGAATCTGAAGGATATCTCTGACGATATCTGTGAAGTCCGTGACGAAGCACTCCTCAAAGTGCCAACAATCGTCATAGAAGAAGTCCCCAACCGTGCTCTTCAGGGTAGCAGCAAACCAATCCGGGAGGCCAATCTTATCAGAAATAGTGTATCCCAACCAGTTATCATGCAAAAAACTGTCTGTCGAACCCCTACCAATCAGCCACCTTGACCCATTAGATAGCCTCGAAACGTGAGGACGAATACCTGGCCTAATAGATGAGATCCTCCCATGGGGACGCAATCTGCCATCCGAGGAAAAAGTGTCTCATGTGAAGCAGAGCTGTATCTGGAGATCTGTGTTGAAGAATGTCCCAACTCAACTTACAGAGAAAGGAGGCATTCACCAATCTAATGGAGCGCAACTTAAAGATTTTATCTTTGCTAATTTAAAGAAGCCGATCATATGAAGACAAGTTGCCTGAAGTGGACAACATGGCTGATAGCACCAGAATTGAGCAAGTTGTCTAAAGTACTGGACAACATGGCTTATAGCACAAGAACTGAACATATAGTCTAATCTTTTGAAGACAGGAATGATAAGTGGTACTTCAGATCAAATGATTGTCTAAAGTTAAAGATCAAAAGCATTGAATGCAACCTCACAAGAAGTCAGCATTTATTAAACATTAAAGTCATCAAGCCTGAACAAGCATTGAAGACATAGAAGCATTAAAGACTGAAAGTAAAGACTTGAATGCACAGAGAACATTTTATCTGCAGCAAAGAATGTTCAGGGAATTTGTCCCATCTGACCGTTGGCAAAAGTACAAGATTCTAAAACAATCAACTTTGGAAAATGTGCAACTCACGTGAATGACACAATTCTGCACAACCGCATTTTTCAGAAGTCAACATAAGCATTCAAGCAACCACTGAAGAACCTTTTATGCCCACTGGTTAGTAGAAGAAAGCTCAAGTAGCCGTTTAGATGAAGTTGCAAATAGGATAGTAAACGAATCGAATAATTTTTCTCGATTCGGTATTCGTATTCGAATTTTGATATTCGTATTCGAAATTTTATGATTCGAATTCGAATACAAATATTTTTTTTTATTCGACTAATAAACGAATACAAATACAAAATTATGATATTCGATTCGATATTCGTAAGTATTCGATTCGATATTCGTAAGTATTCGATTCGATATTCGTAAGTATTCGATTCGATATATATATATTATATTTATATATTATATAATATTCTTAAATAATTTAATAAATTAAATATTAAATATTTATTTATTTACAAAATTACACGGTCAAAACGCAAAAGACTAAAATAGTCAAAACCCTATTTCAATTTTCACTTTTCACCTCTAGTCCTCCACTCTGCCTCCCTAGTCCACAATCACTTTCTTTTTCAATTTTCATTCATCAGTCGTCGGCGCGTCCCCCTTCGTTCCTCTCTGTTTCACCGCGCCACCCTTCTCCTCTCTATTTCACCGCACTGCGCCGCCCCTCCTCTCTATTTCGCCGTTGTTTCGTCGCGCCAGGTCCTCCCCATTTCGTCGCGCCGCGTCGCCCTCCTCCTCTCGCGGCGTGGTGGAAACTACTATTTCAAGACACCGGCGACCTATTGAAGACTTGAAGGTATAATTTTTTGTCTTGCCCTATTATATTATTCACTAGATTAATTAATATGAAAGAGTGATATAGTGAGTAGGTGAGGATCAGATTATTCCTATTGTAGCTTTTTACCATTTCAATCTTGTGTGCATTAATTTCAGAGCTTATTAGGAAAAAATCTTTACAGATTAGTAATTTTTTTTACAGATTAATTACTTTTCTAATGGAGCATACATTTGAAGAAGGCGAGGATAAAGTGGAAGAGCATGAGGTAAATATCGTATATTAGTCCAATATAAAGTGAATGAAATATGTGACTGACCGATTAATTAATTTTTATTTATTTCTTAGTATGAACTACTACTGCTACTACTGTGTTGAAAGTTGGTTTTATCAAGTTGTGGCTCTTTGTAGAGAGAGGGTTGTTGGCCGTAGCTTATTAGTGTTTTTCTTGTTTTATTTTATAAATGGTCATTGTGGGCAAACTTTGTTTTTTGTTGGTTTATTTTATATGTTTGGAGCCACAAGCAGACAATCAATTTCTAACTCTGGTTATATAATTATTTTATCCTCTTTCTGGTTATATAATTCTTTTATCCTCTTTCTGGTTATATAATTATTTTATCCTCTTTAAAAAAAAGTATGAACTAATATTAGAAACTCTTGTTAAATGGATACTTAAATATTATGTATTAACATTTCAAGATTTAATTAAACTCTTGTATTGATAGGTGGTGATAAATGCGGTCGAGATAAATGATAATGGAGGTGTGTTGGGAAATAAAATGATTTTGATTAAGATACCAAAACCCCTGATTGATGATGATCAGATTAGTTGAGATACAGTCATGAAAAGCATCAGTCTAGTTGTCTCAGGATAGTTGAGACAATAAAAATGCTTAAGTCTAAATCTCAGTAGTGTTTTGAGATGTATAGTTTAGGATAGTTGTCCAAAGCTGGAATGTTAGGCAGCTTGTTAAGTGTAAGTACTTTAGGACAAGTCTGCTGAAGGATACAACTTTGTCAAGTAAGCTGAAGAGGAAAACCTGGCTGAGTGATCAAAGGCAAGAAGTAAAAGCTGCACTGAACTGATAAGAGCTACATCAGATCAGCTTGTAAATGATTGAAGATCACAACATTGAATGCTGCTTACTCAGAAGACATATTTATTGAAGCATTTATTTCCATCAAGCGTGAACAAGCATTGAAGACCTAGAAGCATTAAAGACTGAGGAATTGAATGAATGTTGGAACATTCTAGTTAGCAGCAAGAATGTTCAGGGCAGTTGTCCCATCTGACCGTTGGTTGAATGTAAAGTCTGCCACAAATCAACCTTGGGAAATGTGCAAATATGGAAGCTGACACAAGTCATTTCAGCCGCATTTTTCAGAAGTCAACACATTCATTCAAGCAACCATTGAAGAGTCTATTACACAGTGGATAATAGAAGGTCAAGCTTCATAACCGTTTCAATGGAGCTGCAAATAGACAAGTTTGAATTTCTATCTCTCCAACGGATAGTTGATCAAATTGGTCTATAAATTCAGAAGTGATCCAAGGATTCAACAATCCAACTATCTGCTATCAAACTATCATCAAGCAATCAAAGAAAACCAATCTATTATTAAGAATCCCAAGTTTCCTGATCACTTCAAAAGCTAAGCCATTTCTTGTAAAATCCCAAGCTTAGCATTGAGATATCCTAAGCCTTTACATTGTTCTTACTGTAAAGGATATCTCTATTAGTTGGAACCAAACCTCAAACCGTTACCTCATTTAGTGAAGGAGTGTTTGTTGTAGAAGTGAGAAGTTAAGGACTGTTATTGAGAAACACAGTCTTAACTCAGAAAGATTGAGCACTAGGACTCAGATTATCCTAGGGATCAAAGCACTAAGAGAGTGTTGTTGATCAGTGCACCTTGGCACTATAAAACAAGCTAATTCCATTGTTAAGGAATTATACTGTTCAATCAGGGAAAGTGGATGTAGGAGTATTGAGACTCTGAACCACTATAAATTGTGTGTCATTTGCTTTCTGAATTCATTATTGTATTTCTTACAATCAATCATTTCCTAAGAGTTTATTTCAGTAAGTAAGAAAAACTGTTTTGGACAAAGTCCCTGATCAACTGTGCTTTCAGAAATTAACTTGGAGTATTTTGTCAAAGAAAAGGTCAACCACATTCCGCACTTAGTAACTCATTTAGATATTTATCCAACTGATCACTTTCTAGTTTTCAGTAGGACAGGTATCTTTAAAATCACACTCAGGCAAGTTGTGAGACAACTTCCCTGATAGGCTCAAACTGTTTGAAAAAGAAAAAGAATTTGCATACACAAGTGCATTCCCCCCCCCCATACACTTGTGTCATACTCCACTAAAGACCAACAAGGTGACAACACAAATGACGACATTGATGGTAACCTATAAACACTAGAGATGTGAATGTTGATGGGGAGAATAATAATGAAGAAGGTAACAATGCAAAAGATAGTGAGGGAGAGGATGATAAAGGCCAACTTGAAAGGAAAAAAAGAAAGAAAATTTCAAAATTTCACGTTGATTTCATTGAAGTGGAAGAGAATGGGAGTATAAAATTGCGATGCATTCATTGCAAGAAACTTCTTTCTAAGTCAACTACCGGCACAACAAGTCATCTTAAAAATCATTTAGGAAGGTGTTTGCAAAAGAAGCTACACAATGAAAGACAAAGGACATTGCAATTTTAGCCTGTCAAATCCAAGTTTGAGATGAATCCTTTGTCAAATGGTAAATATGATCATATGAAGCAAAGAGAGCATGTTTCCCATTGGATTTTAATAAATGAGCAACCATTTAATGTTGTGGAGAATTTTGGTTTTACTTTCATGTTAAGTATCAACCAACCACAATTTGAGAAGATTTCTCGTGTCATTGCTAGGAAAGATGTCATTAATGTGTATGAGATTGAAAAGAAAAAGTTGCAGTTGATGTTGAAAGACATCGATAAGATTTCATTGACCACTGACATTTGGAAATCAAAGGTGCAAAAGATTTCTTATATGTGTGTCACTGGTCACTTTGTTGATGCACAATGGAAACTTCACAAGCGACTTCTTAGCTTCATACCTCTCCCTCCTCCACATGCTGGTAATTTTTTTGTTTACCGTTGTGATTCATTTTTCTTATAAAACAAGTGATAAAAATTATGTGACATTTTTCTTATAATTTTTTTGTTTACCGTTGTGATTCATTTTTTTAGGTGTTGATATCCTTGATGGGCTTATGAAGTGTACAAAGGATTGGGGGATAGAGCATAAAGTGTTCTCTATCTCTATGGACAATGCCTCGAACAATGATGCAACACTTCGAATTGCTAAAACAACGTTTTCTAAGAGCCGTAAGTTGCCATTGGATGGTAAGTTGTTTCATGTTCGGTGTACTGCACATATATTGAATCTTGTTGTTCAAGATGGTCTTTCTGAAATTAAAAGAACTATTGAAGATGTCAAAAACAGTGTGCGGTTTATTAACCAATCAGAGTCTATGTTGAAGAAATTCTTTGATGTTTTGCATCATTTAGGAATTCAAGTGAAAAAGTTGATCATTGATTGTCCAACTCGTTGGAATTCTACTTATGAAATATTAGTTGAGGCATTTAGAGTTAAGGATGCATTTCCTATATTTAAAGAGTGGGAGCCTTTATATCATTGTTGCCCTAGCTTTGATGATTGGAACAAAGTGAAGGATGTTATTGACGTTTTAGAGGTTTTTTATGAAGCCACTCATGTAATTTCTGGAGTTGATTACCCTACTTCTAATGCTTATCTTGCTGTTATTTGTAGAGTCAAGCATGTATTGAATGAAAAAGAAAATCATGTTGATGAGTTTATTAGGGTGATGATTAGAAAGATGAAGGAAAATTTTGACAAATATTGGGGAGATTGTAATCTTTTGATGGCTATTGGAGCAATACTTGACCCCAGGTTCAAAATGAGATTGGTTGATTTTGCTTTCAATAATATATATAATGAAGTGGATGCACGAAAAAATGTGATGAAGGTTTGAGATGCATTGTATAGTTTGTGTTTTGAGTATGTTGAAGTTGATCAAGCAAGATCCCGAAAGGTTGCCATTTCAGAAAAATGTTCTTCTACATGTGAACACTCCGCATCTAAAGGAAAGTTTGTGCCTTCTGGTTTATCTTTGTATGATGCATATTTAGACACTGTTGAGGTTCATAGACCTTCAAAATCGGAGTTGGACATTTACTTGGAAGAGGGGGTTTTTAGATGTCAAGATGGAGATGCTAGAAAAGAGTTTGATGCTTTAGCTTGGTGGAAATCTCAAGAATTGAAGTTCAAAGTTTTATCCAAGTTAGCTCGTGATGTTTTAGCTATTCCTATAAGTACAGTGGCATCAGAGGCCACATTTAGTGCAGGAACTCAAGTGTTGGATCCTTATCGTTCAAGGTTAACTCCTGATATCGTGCAAGTTTTGATTTGCGGAGGAGATTGGATTCGTCAACTTCACGGGATTAAGAAGCCCATTATGACACATGTGAGTTATATTTTTTATTGTGCATGTTTCGATTAATAAAATGAGTTTTAATTGGTTTTTATTTGTATTTAGGAGCAAGAAGAGCCTATTGATGTCATGTTGCAAACTTGCAAGCCACTTGATTTGCAAGAGTGATGGATTATTGGTGTTCTTTTGAAGAATTTTTATGAAGATTGCTATTTTATTATTTGTATTGTTATTGTAATGGGATTTTATGGCTTGTAATGGGAGTTTAAATAGCAAAATTGTCACTTTAGTATTTATTATTGTTGGTCCTTGATGGAGTATGACACAAGTGTATTGGGGGGGGGGGGGAATGCACTTGTGTATGCAAAATCTTTCTTTTCAAAAATTGTTTAACTAAATCAGGGAGGTTGTCTCACAACTGTCCTGAGAGAAAATCTTAATAGATAATTGGCCTACTGAAAACTATGAAGTAATCAGTTGGAAAACTATCTAAAAGAGTTCCTAAGTGCGGAATGTGGTTGGCCTTTTCTTTTGAAAGAATACTCCTAATTAATTTATGAAAAACCAGTTGATCAGGGACTTTGTCCAAAACAGTTTTTCTTAACTTTGCTGAACTTACTTCTTTAAGAATGATTTTAACAAGTAATGTGAGTAATAGAAAAGTGCAGTAAGTAAATGACACAGCAAATTTATAGTGGTTCAGAGTCTCAAGCTCCTACATCCACTTTCCTTGATTGAACAGGATAATTCCTTAACACCTGGAATTAACTAGTTTTATAGTGCCAAGGTGCACTGATCAACAACACTATCTTAGTGTTTTGATCCCTAGGAAAATCTGAGTCCTAGTGCTCAATCTCACTGAGTTAAGACTGTATTTTCACTTAACAGTCCTTAACTCCTCACTTCTACAACAAACTCTACTTCACTCAATGAGGTAAGGGTTTGAGGTTTTGGTTCCAACTAATAGAGATACCCTTTACAATAAGAACAATGTAAAGGCTTATGATATCGCAATGCTAAGCTTGGGATATTACTAGAAAGGATTAGCTTTTGAAGTGATCAGGAAACTTGGGATTGTAAAGAACAGCTTTGGTTTCGTTTGATTGCTTGATGATAGTTTGATAGCAGATAGTTGGATACTTGAATCCTGGGATTACTTCTGAATTTATAGAGCAATTTGATCAACTATCAGTTGGAGAGATAGCATTTCAAATTGTCTATTTGCAGCTCTATTGAAACGGCTATGGAGGCCAGCCTTCTATTATCCACTGTGTAAAAGGCTATTCAATGGTTGCTTGAATGAATGTGTTGACTTCTGAAAAATGCGGCTGAGGTGACTTGTGGCAGCTTCCAAATTTTGCACATTTCCCAAGGTTGATTGTGGCAGACTTTACACTCAACCAACGGTCAGATGGGACAACTGTCCTGAACATTCCTGCTGCAAATGGAATGTTCCAACATTCATTCAATTCTTCAATCTTTAATGCTTCTAAGTCTTCAATGCTTATTCAGGCTTGATGGCAATAAATGCTTCATTCAATTTGTCTTCTGTGCATGTATCATTCAATGCCTTTAATTCAAAAGTCTTCAAGCTGATCTGATATAGCACTTATCAGTTTATTGCAGCTTGACTTCCTATTCAACCATGTTATCCTCTTCAGCATGTTTGTCTTTGAAGAATCAGTAGACTTGTCCTAACCACTTAAAGCTGCCTAACACATTCAGCTTTGGACAACTATCCTGAACTATAAATCTCACAACAATTCTGAGATTTTAGACTCAAGCATTTCTATTGTCTCAACTATCCTGAGAAAGCTAGACTGATACATCTTTTAATTGTATCTCAACTAATCTGATCATCACCAATCAGGGGTTTTGGTATATTAATCAAAATAAATTTATTTCCCAACAATTTCCCCCTTTTTGATGATGCCAAAACCTATTACAAAGGGAACTTGACTTATACTTAACTTTGTCTTCAGGATGAATGATCTGGTCAACTTTACTAAAACAAACTGTTAGCACAATAATAAATCAAGTATATAGGTTATGTCAGGTTAGTTGATATAATGAGTTGTTATCTCTGATGAAAATAGTGATCCTTTACTATATCATGAGGCATTGCAATGCTGAAAAATCAAAAGGACTCATTATGCTAGAACAAGATAGAAAGATAATGATAACAACAGATAACAATCATAGATAAAAGGGAAAAGAAGACTTATTCTTCAGAAAGAACCATCATCTTGAGGAGCAATCCCATACTGAGCCCAGGCTCTCTTCTTCGGCTCCCAAATCTCCTGATTTGTGCCTTTAGGACCCAGCTTCATCTTTTCCATCTTCATGATGGAGATGAACTTCTCCAAGATTTTCCCTTCATCAATCAAATTCCCATTGAACTTGGGAGGCATGTACAATATGGGACCAGGGGCTTCGAACTCTATCCTTGCAATATCAGCTGCTGCAAACAACTTCTGGTACAGGTCCCTGTGATTCTCAAACATGAACTGGACAAATACTTCTTCAACATCTTCACCTAGCCACTTGCTTATGACAAAGAAATCATAAACAAAACTCCTCTTTTCCACCTCCCATGCATCATTCAGTTGAATTGGCACCCATTTTTCATGGTGAGGATATTGAATGTCCCATATTTGAAGCATTTGAGGCTTCAACCTTCTGTAAGAAGCCCTTCTCCTTGGGGCTTTGAAATTTACCCTTTTGGCATCTCTTGCTTTGTTGGCCTCAACCAACTGATCCATTCTTTCCTTAGCTCTTTGAAGAGCTAGCTTCTCTTGAGTTTCTGGATCCTTTCCAAAACCTTCCTCAAACAGCTTTGAGGGGTCATCAGCAAGCTTGGGCATTCTCACTTCAAGTTCCTTATCCTCTTCTTCTTCAACAGATTCCTCTTCTTGGATTTCAGGCAACATGCCTGCTTTCTTCAGTCTCTTTGACTTTCTCATTTGGGTTGCCTCTTCAGCTTGGAATTCAAAGGGCAGTGTCAGGCTTGTTGGGAAGTCAGTGAAGGTCTGTTCCTTTCTTTTTCTTTCAGAGGCTCTAGTTACCTTCCCCCTTACTTCAATCACCTTCTCTTTGGGGTCTAGGCCTGTAGATTCACCTCTAGGTCTCTGTTGCCATCTAGCCTGATCTTCAATTACAGATGCCATAGATTTCTTCACTGCAATTTGGATCTGCTCCTCTTCAGTTAGATCTTCAACATTCATAGGCCCTTTGCCTTTTCCAATGTCTTCCTCCTCTTCCTCAATGTCAAGCTGCTTGTCCTTTCCCTTAGGCTCTCCAATCTTCAAGGTTCCCTTTGCCCTTGCTCTCTCTCTTTCCCCCTTTTTGGCATTATCAAAACATTGGGGCTTTCACTCACTCATTGTGACAAAGAGGTGGGAATGAGCATGAGTGAGAGACTTCAACTCCTATAGTAGATAAACATTTTCATCATGGATGTTCTGCATCCTATCATCTGCCATGCTGAGAAAAGCATGAACTGGCTTCATCTTCTGGGCAACAATGTCATCAAGTGTGACCTTCAAGGATTGATCAAGCTTGGCCTGCAACTGGTCAGTGAGATTGGCCACAACCTGATCAGAAACTTTGGCCATGAGTTCCACAGTGAACTTCTCAGCAGCGTCCTTCACCATTGCTGCTTTAAGCTCCTCAGCTTTCTTTCGCTGGGCTGTTGTCCTTTGCCTCAGCGCATCCTTGATGGTTTTTCTTAGGGCTAGCACATTGTTTTTGTAGCTTTCTCTCAGGCCCTTTTGCTCTTTCTGCACAGTCTTGGTGAACTTAGTCATTGCATCCTTAGCTTTTGTGACTTCAGTTGAGACTGTTTGTAGACCAGTCTCAACTCCACTGATTCTAGCATCTAAGGTTGGCAATACTACTTCCTCAGAGCCTGTTAGCCTCATCTTAACTGAAGCTAGAGTCTTCCCTTGGCCGTCAAGAGTGTCTGTAGTTTCTGCATGAGCCTTCCCAACTTCCCTGACTAAGATATCCAACTTCTCTGACTGCTCCTCAATGGAAGTTGCAGTCTGTGTAGCAATTTGCAGACCAGCTTCTATTGCATTTGCTTGTTCAAAGTAGATCTTGTTCAATGTGGACATGTTAGTGGAAATTGCTTCAAGATCAACATCAGTGTTGACTGGGATATCAGTAAGGGAAGCATCTGTAAAAAATTGTTCAATGGTGACAGCTACAGAATCTGCAAAACATAAAGGGTTAGGTAAATCACCCTCATCACCCTCTTTCTTTTCATCTCCCAAAAGGTCTGATACATCAGCACCTTTGCTCTCATTTTCAACTATTTTCTTTTCTTCATTCTCAATAGATGGGCTCACAATCACTGGAGAATCAGGCCTCCTTTCACCAAGGGATTCATCAAGTTCAGATTTGACTTGAAGAATAACCTGACTCTCGTGTTGGGCTTCACCCAACATTTCACTTTCCTCTCCCTCTTGTGGTGGTGCACTCTTACTACCAGTAATCACACAATCACCTTCTTCTCCCTTTGAATTTTTATCACTATTTTCCTTTTCAACTCCTTCATTTCCTAAACCTGACACCTCCATATCCTCAACAGGATCCACAGAGGGCAGTTGATGGGAGATCACAGTGCTTGGGCTTCCCAAGTTCACTGAGTCATCCTGAATGACTAAAGGCTGGTCAGTGTCCAACTTCTCTGACACTGATGAGGCTTTAGTCAAACCAGCTTCTCCTATGGAAGTCTCAACATTGTCAAGCTGTGCCTCATGCTCAGAAGAACCATCCTTGGCCAATGTATCGTGGACTGAGTCACCACTTTTGGTCAACTCCTCTGATTTCTCAAAGTCCTGAAAGGAAGGATAGGTCAAGTAGTGTACCTTAGCAGGATTAGGTCCAGGAGGTTTGGAATTGGTGTTGTCATCATCATCATCATCATCATCATCTGAGGTGCTATCAGGATGCTTGACTCCTTGAGCAATCCTTTCTCTTTCAGCCAGCACCTTCTCATGGACAATTGTGCAGAATAATGCCTCAATGGTCAATACACTGGATTTCTTGACATTTGCAAAGTGCAACAGTCTGTTCTCTTCAACCTACCACCAGCTAGCACCTTTATCCTTGATAGCCTGAGCTATCTCCACCATTGTTCTATCTTTGATCTCAACAAGAGCTCTGAGATCATAGAACTGTTGATGTAACCTTGGATACTCCTTCAACCCTGGGTATAGCTGATCAACAATAGCTTTGGCAATCTACCTTAGCATCCCCTCATAAGTATACTCTTCTCCACTGTCATCATCATTGTTTTCATCAAAAGAGTTGGCTTGAGATTCAGGAGGGTTAGTTTGCGCTTCAAGAAGGTTGAACTGGGGTTCAGAAGGGTTGGGTTCAGAAGATGTGGGAATGATTTGGGTCTCAGGTGCTGTAGAGAGCAATGTTCCTGGGGAGGTTATTGGAAGGTTCAAATGAATGGCTTGAATGGGTGGTAAGGTAAGTTGATCACCTTCTTGAAGAGCAGTTTCAAGAATTTTGGTATAAGAAAGAAGTCTGGGATCAAGGGGGAGAATAGTCTGTCTTCTATATCAGCAAGATCAGCCAAGACATCAATGCCTGTCCTGTCAGGAGCATCTTCAGGAGAGTAGGTCTTCTTAGTTACAATTAGAGCATCCTCAGGAGTCTTGCACTCCTCTTCTTCAGGCTTTGGTTCATCATGTGTTGGTGATATTCTCTGGTATCGAATATCAGGGGAATTGGCTCTAGGGCTCTTGGACTTGGACCTTGACTTGGAGTTAGACCTACTGGCTTGTCTAATCTCCTTGAAAAACTACTTTCTCTGTTTTTCCTCCTCCATCAACCTCTGCTTCTCAGAAGTTTTTTGATTATCCTTCTTCTCCTTTCAGACCTTGTTGGCTTCTCAAAGTCCCTGAATTCAGTTACTGACTCAGGCTGTAGAGGGACAATCTCCCTGAACTCTTCTCCCTCTTCAGGAGGGTTGACTCCTTCTTGCTCAACTTTATCAATTTCATCAGATGTGGCACCTCCACTCCTAGACTGGCTTTCTGGTGAGGATTCACTAAGAATCTGCTTCATTTTCTTCATCTTAGGCTGAGTTTTCACTGTCTGAGCCTTTCTTTTTCTTGGAGAAGATCAGGTAACACGTGCAACTATTAGGGCTTGCTTTGCTGCTGCCCCTTGCTTCCTCTTTTCTGTCTTAGAAGACAGCTTCCTGTACATCATTTTTTGGGCTGGAAATGGCTTTGGTTTGGCTTGAAGGTGAGTGTAGTGGGCAAATCTTTCCAAGAGCAGGCTTGCTCTTGTGCAATACAACAGCTTCCCATCCACCACAACCTTGTGGTGCTTCACCTCCTTGAACTTATACTTTTCATTCATCATCTTTCCTAGAATTAAAGTTTTCCAATCAAACTTGACTCCTCTCTTAGCAGAGTCAATCACAGCTACCATTACTCTCAATTTTGACAAACTTATCTGCTCAACACTCCCAGAATGGCTCAACAAACTTTTCACCACAATATCAAATAAATGCTCATATTTTGGTTTCAAGGTCTTTTTGTTTTGAGCACCTACCAGTTTCTTGGGGACCTTCATCCATGGGTTGGAGAACTCCTGCTCCTCTCCTTCTTTGTAAACTTCAGGATTGAGACCTTCAGAGGGTAACCCAAAGCTTGCATCCAAGTCTTCTGAAGAGAAGATGATGGTGTGTTGGGATTCCTCCTCTTCTCCTTCTTCTGCATAAGTAAGTTTGGTGCAGACATCACCTTTCTTGCCCTTCCACCTTAGATAGGCAAAGAATTCAGCCATGTAGGGGTTGAGACAGGAATCAGGTTTGGTGCCTAAGAACTGCTCAAGCCCTGCATCCTTCAACCATTGAAGAATAGGATGGACTTCCTCATCTGGGCTGTCAAAAGCTTTTCGAACCATAAGGAGTTTGTGTTGCTTAGATAAGTAAAATCAATATCCAAGGATGGATCATTGAAGTTTACAAGTTCCTCTCTTTTGATTTTAGGGGCCACGGATGTTTGAGAGTTGGAAAGTTTTGAAGGTTTGAAGGTTTGAGAGGAATTCAAAATTTTTCTTAAGGGTTTGAAAGTATGGGTGCGTGAGAAGTGAGGTCAAAAAACTGAGGGTTTTTATATCCAGTGGTTTTATTAACCGTTGGATAATAGCAAATGTGGGTGGACAAATCCTAAGACAAATTGGATATAGTGGGGTAGTGGCTTAGGAACGGTTAGATGTAGGTTAAAGAGTTATCAATGTGGCCTTGATCAATTGCACAGTAATTAATGCAATCTTAAAAGAGATTTTGCATTAAATGCAGATTAGCCATTTGGGGGCTAAAACCTTAATAGCACACGTCATCCTAAAAAGAGACTACTCTTAGCCCAAGAATTATTTTAAATGTCCAATCAATGCTAAAAATAGCACTTATCACCTTATCAACTTGGACGACCGTCCTGATAAGTGTTTTGACCTCTATTTTGGTCAACAAATCTGACCAACATTCCTGAGTGGGTCCCAATGTTGCTGACTAGGTCCCACATGGTCAAACATCCTGACCAACATTGCTGAAGGCTACATGGACAACTCCACTGAGTTTCGCTTTAAGGCAGAAAATTTCAGTGAGGTTGGTCAACTCTGCTGAAGTTCAACTTAATGAACTTCCCCCTTCATTTGATCTTCCTTCTTCATTTCTCCATCTTCCCTGGATCAAGTAAGCCCAACTCAACTGAAAGCTCCATAAATCTTGCTTCAGCTAATGGCTTTCTCAAGATATCAGCCTTTTGCTTATCAGTGTGAATTTTGACAAGCTTGATATCTTTCTTCTCCACATGATCCCTTATGAAATGATGCTTGATATCAACATGTTTGCATCTGGTGTGGAGCACTGGATTCTGTGAAATAGCAATTGCACTATTGTTGTCACAAAATATAGAAACTTCATTTGTGATGACTTTGTAATCTCTGAGTTGCTGTCTGAGCCAAAGTATCTGAGCACAGCAACTTCCAGCTGCTACATATTCTGCTTCAGTTGTTGATGTTGCAACTGTATTTTGCTTCTTTGAGAACCATGAGATCAGTTTGCTGCCTAAAAATTGACATGTTCCTGAGGTGGATTTTCTGTCAATTCTACATCCTCCATAATCTGCATCTGAGTATCCAGTGAGTTCAATATTGTCATCAGCTGGATACCATAATCCAAGATT
Source organism: Galeopsis tetrahit (assembly GCA_963675135.1). Taxonomy (NCBI): domain Eukaryota; kingdom Viridiplantae; phylum Streptophyta; class Magnoliopsida; order Lamiales; family Lamiaceae; genus Galeopsis; species Galeopsis tetrahit. The sequence continues at coordinate 18,101,740 of OY776121.1, read as the reverse complement.
CTCAGTTCCCTTGAGATATCTTAGAATTCTCTTGGCAGCTTCAAGGTGACTCTTCTTTGGATTTTCTTGAAATCTGGCACACACTCCAACTGCAAATGTGATATCAAGCCTACTTGCAGTGAGATATAACAGGGATCCTATGATGCCTCTGTAATTAGTGGAATTGGTTGATACTCCACTCTCATCAAGATCCATTTTCCAGTTGGTATTCATGGGAATTCTGACTGGCTTGCTTGTAGCACATCCAAATTTCTTGATCATGTCCCTTGTATATTTGGCCTGATTGATGAATATTCTTTCTTTGATTGAGTGACTTGAAGTCCTAGAAAGAAATTCATCAATCCCATCATGGACATCTCAAATTTGCTCTGCGTGAGTTTAGAGAATTTCTCACACAGTTTCTCATTTGGAGATCCAAATATAATGTCATCCACATAGATTTGGACTAACAAAATATCATCTCCTTCACAGATTCTGAACAAGGATCTGTCAACAGTGCCTTTGACAAAACCATGATCTAGTAGGAACTGTGATAAGGTGTCATACCAAGCTCTTGGAGCTTGCTTCAATCCATAGAGAGCTTTCTTTAATTTGTACACCTTGTCTCCTTCTTCAAAGCCTGGGGGCTGTGCAACATACACCTCTTTTTTCAGTACTCCATTGAGAAAAGCACTCTTCACATCCATTTGATACACTTTGAATCTTTTATGAGCTGCATATGCTAAGAAGAGACTGATTGCCTCAAGTCTGGCCACTGGAGCAAATGTTTCATCATAATCAATCCCTTCAGATTGACAGTATCCTTTGGCCACCAATCTTGCTTTGTTTCTCACAATGATGTCATTTTCATTTTTCTTGTTCTTGAACACCCATTTGGTTCCAATGACATCTTGATGAGTTGGCCTATCCACCAGTTCCCACACTTCATTTCTGGTAAACTGGTTCAGCTCTTCTTGCATGGCAATAATCTAGTTGGTGTCTTGAAGTGCTTCCTCTATATCCTTTGGTTCTTGTTCTGAAAGAAAACAACAAAACAAAGCACTTTCTCCATGAAATCTTCTAGTTTTGATCCCTTCACTTGGATTACCAAATATCAGGCTAGTTGGGTGGTCTTGCAACCAAGTCCTTCTTGACCTGATTCCTTCAGGAGGATTGTCCTCTTCTGAAGTTGGATCACTAGACTCATTAAATTCAGGAAAGTTAATTGAAGGATCAAGTTCAGGATCATATTCAGGGGTGTTGTCCTCATTGTCAGATATGTTGACATATTCATTGGTTCCCCCTTGAATATTGGATCCATTTACTACCTCAGCATTGCCTGCTTCTTCATTGGTAGTTGTTACCTGGTTTTGAACTGGGATGGGGTCAGTCAGTTCAGTTTCTCCTTCAAGTTGGTTGGCTTCTGGTTGATTGCCATCAGGTAGGTTGTCCAGCTTTTGATAGTCATCAAGTTCAGGCTGGGCAACATCTATAAACACTATGTCCTTGCTTTGAAGCCTTAGTCTAGTAGTTCTTTGTGTTATCTCATCAATATTCAGGTTTCTATCCCTGAACTCATTAATAGATTCATCAAACACAACATGTGGTGTTTCTTCCACAACAAGGGTTTTGCAATTGTAGACTCTGTAAGCTTTGCTGACTAGTGAATATCCAACAAATATTCCCTCATCAGCTTTGCTGTCAAAAGCTTTCAATTGTTCTTTCCCATTATTGTGAATGAAACACTTGCAACCAAATATATGAAAGTAAGCAACAGTGGGCAGTCTACCTTTCCATAGTTCATGTGGAGTTTTACCTTGACCCTTAGTGATTAAGGAACTGTTATGTGTGTGGCATGCAGTGCTAATGGCTTCAGCCTAGAACCTTTTTAGCAATTTGGATTCAGCAATTAGTGTTCTTGCTGCCTCTTTCAAGGTTCTGTTCCTTCTTTCAACAACACCATTTTGCTGAGGTGTTCTTGCTGCTGAAGTCTTATGAGTGATGCCATGCTTGCTGCAGTACTCATTGATGTATGAGTTTATGAATTCTGTGCCTTTGTCTGATCTGATCTTGATAATACTTAGGCCCTTTTCATTACTCAATCTCATCATCAATTCAGGTAGCTTGACTTGGGTCTCCTTTTTGTTCAATAGAAATACTACCCAAGTGTACCTGGAAAAATCATCAACAACTACTAAAGCATATTTTCTTCCATTTAAACTTACAGGGATAATTGGACCAAATAAGTCCATATGCAGTAGTTGGAGAACTCTCTTAATGGAAATGACAGGCTTTCCTTTGAATGAAGCTTTGATTTGCTTTCCTTCCTGACATGGCTGACATACATGTTCCTTGGTGAACACATGGTTTGGCAGCCCTTTCACTAGAGAGTTTCTTGCTAGCTTGTTGATGGTTTTGAAGTTCAGGTGGTTCAATCTCTTGTGCCATAGCCAGCTCTGCTCACTTTTGCTTTTGGCAACAAGACAGACTACTTCAGGGGTTTTGCTCCAATCTGCAAAATAAACATTTCCCTTTCTCACCCCTATTAGTAGCACCTGTTGTGTTGATTTGTTTTTTATAAGGCATTCATTTGGTGCAAATTCAACATTGTATCCTTTGTCACATATTTGACTTATAGATAGCAAATTATATTTTAGGCCTAGGACATATGAAACATCAGTAATCTTTACACTACCAATATTTAATGTACCATAACCTCTTGTGATCCCTTGAGAGCTATCTCCAAAGGTTACTGAAGGACCATCTTTTTCAATGAATTCTGAGAGAAGTTCCTTGTTTCCAGTCATATGTCTTGAACATCCACTGTCCAAGTACCATGCTGTTTTCTTGTTTATGCTTCTCTTCTTCTTGTGGTCTTTGCAGCCCTGCAAAGTCAAACTTTAGGTACCCTTTGAATGTTGGGTCCTAGAGGGTTAGTTGTACCTTTTGGAACCCAAATCTGTCTAATTACTCTGATTGACTCAAAGTGACTGACTTGGTTTCCATTTGCATCCACATACACAGTTCTGCCCTTAAATGCCTTGGGTGATTTTTGTGCATAAGTGTTAGCCTTGTAAGGTTCAGGAGAGTTAGTGAATTTCTTTGGGACATGTCTCCTGAAGTTACTAGACTTAGGTGCAGCTTGGTAAGACCTTTGAGGATAGGGGCTTGGATGGCCTTTTCCCTTTGGCATAAAGGGGCTAGGCTTCCTGAAGCTGTTATACCTATTAGTGGGGTTGGGCCTTAATCTGTCCAGTTGAGGTTGCCTCATTTGAGTTGGCCTTTTTCGAACAGGTCTTGGACAACTCCACTGATGAGTGTTCAGATGGGTTGGCCTTCCATTGGTTCTACCCTTCTGAACCTCATTCCTCTTGTATACAATGTTCTTAAAGCTGCAATGGTGAAGGAGGCTGCTGAGAAGTTCACTGTGGAACTCATGGCCAAAGTTTCTGATCAGGTTGTGGAAAATCTCACTGGCCAGTTGCAGGCCAAGCTTGATCAATCCTTGAAGGCCACACTTGATGAAATTGTTGCCCAGAAGATGAAGCCAGTTCATGCCTTTCTCAGCATGGCAGATGATAGGATGCAGAACATCCATGATGAAAATGTTTATCTACTGCAGGAGTTGAAGTAGAAGTCTCTCACTCATGCTCATTCCCACCTCTCTGTCACAATGAGTGAGTTAAAGCCCCAATGTTTTGATAATGCCAAAAAGGGGGAAAGAGAGAGAGCAAGGGCAAAGGGAACCTTGAAGATTGGAGAGCCTAAGGGAAAGGACAAGCAGCCTGACATTGAGGAAGAGGAGGAAGACATTGGAAAAGGCAAAGGGCCTATGAATGTTGAAGATCTAACTGAAGAGGAGCAGATCCAAATTGCAGTGAAGAAATCTATGGCATCTGTAATTGAAGATCAGGCTAGATGGCAACAGAGACCTAGAGGTGAATCTACAGGCCTAGACCCCAAAGAGAAGGTGATTGAAGTAAGGGGGAAGGTAACTAGAGCCTCTGAAAGAAAAAGAAAGGAACAGACCTTCACTGACTTCCCAACAAGCCTGACACTGCCCTCTAAATTCCAAGCTGAAGAGGCAACCCAAATGAGAAAGTCAAAGAGGCTGAAGAAAGCAGGCATGTTGCCTGAAATCCAAGAAGAGGAATCTGTTGAAGAAGAAGAGGACGAGGAACCTGAAGTGAGAATGCCCAAGCTTGTTGATGACCCCTCAAAGCTGTTTGAGGAAGGTCTTGGAAAGGATCCAGCAACTCAAGAGAAGCTAGCTCTTCAGAGAGCTAAGGAAAGAATGGATCAGTTGGTTGAGGCCAACAGAGCAAGAGATGCCAGAAGGGTAAATTTCAAAGCCCCAAGGAGAAGGGCTTCTTACAGAAGGTTGAAGCCTCAAATGCTTCAAAGATGGGACACTCAATATCCTCACCATGAAAAATGGGTGCCAATTCAACTGAATGATGCATGGGAGGAGGCCAAGAGGAGTTTTATTTATGAATTCTTTGTCATAGGCAAGTGGCTAGGTGAAGATGTTGAAGAAGTGTTTTTCCAGTTCATGTTTGACAATCACAGGGACCTGTACCAAAAGCTGTTTGCAGCAGCTGATATTGCAATGATAGAGTTCAAAGCCCCTGGTCCCATATTGTACATGCCTCCCAACTTCAATGGGAATTTGATTGATGAAGGGAAAATCTTGGAGGAGTTCATCTCCATCATGAAGATGGAAAAGATGAAGCTGGGTCCTAAAGGCACAAATCAGGAGATTTGGGAGCTGAAGAAGAGAGTCTGGGCTCAGTATGGGATTGCTCCTCAAGATGATGGTTCTTTCTGAAGAATAAGCCAAGAAGGAGGAGAGCTACTTACAGCAAGATGAAACCTCAGCTACTGGTCCCAATGGACACCAAATATCCACACTTGGATAAATGGGTGCCCATTCAGCTAAATGACACATGGGAAGAGGCAAAAAGGGAGTTTGTCTATGATTATTATGTCATTGACAGATGGAATGGAGGAGATGCTAACTCTTCTTTTGCTGAGTTCATGATAGAGTACTACAGAGAGTTGTATCAACAATTGCTTGCAGCTGCTGATATTGCAGGAATTGAACTCAATGCTCCCAAGCCAATCATTTACATGCCTCCAAAGCTGGATGGATGGATTGACCAGTCAAGGATCCTGAGAGAATTTCTAGAGATCCTCAAGTTGAACAAGATGACCCTTGGACCCAAAGGAACCAACCAGGAAGCCATGGAACTAAAGAAGAGAGTGTGGGCACAATATGGGATGGTGCCACCTAAAGAAGATGACCTCTGAAATGGCTAAGTTTTCTTGACTCTTATATGCTGAAATGGATGAAAACTTAAGTTGGTTGCTAACTTACTGATTTGGTCAACTATGCTGAAGATGCTCAAGTTGTTGTTATATTTTTGCTCTGATACCTGAATGCTTAATGACCTGATAGTATATCATGATTAAGTTTTGCTTTTGTAGTAAATTTGTGCTTATGTAATGTTTCTCATGCTCTGATATGTTTTTGTTCAAACTATCAACATGCTGTAATGATCCTCATTTTAATGATAGTTGAGCACATTTTTGAATCAAGAAACCTATTTGCAGCATGAATGGTGAGTACACTAACACATTCTTTTTTTAGGAAAATTGACTCTAGTCATGTCTTCTGAAGATAAAAGTAATAGGTGTAGTCAAGTCACTTTTGCATAAAATGTATAGGTTTTGGCATCATCAAAAAGGGGGAAATTGTTGGGAATAAAATGAGATATGTTTTAATTGTATACCAGAACCCCTGAGACATGCCTAAGTCAAGATGATTATGTTCTAAGAGTGTTAGAACATGTAGCTTAAGGCTAGATGAGAAGCTGATATGTTAGGCAGCTCTTAGTTGTATAGATGCACAATTTGAGGGGGAACATATGCTTTGAAGACCATCAAGATCAAGTACCCTCAAGGCTCAAATTCTGGAACAATCACTAAGTCTATTGAAGACCAAGTATGCTGATCAGGAGAGTTGTCCAGAAGAGTTGTCTCAGTGAAATTGAACCAGAACAAAGTGTTCTGAAGCTTGAAGATCAACTATGCTGAAGAGATGAAGACAACTATATCCTAAAAGCCTTCAATGAATCATGCTAAGATCACATCTAAATGAAGCAAAGGGTGAGAGCCAAGTCATCGGAAGAGAGCAAGCCAACTATGCTGATAAGCATAGTCTACTGATAGTGATCAGCAGAGTTGTCCATTTGATAAGGAATGTTGTCCATTTGATAAGGAATGTTGTCCATTTAGAAGCCATGTCCAAGTCCTAACAAGTGAATCTTAAAGTCAGACATTGGGAAGTGTGCTGCAGAATGAAGACAAAGTCTTACAAGCCGTTTATTACCCAAATGAGGACATGTCACTATCAAGAATCTATCTTCCAGTTTGAAGAACTCAAGGAAGACATTTATAGCAATTTAGGACTGCCTCTCCAACGGGCAAATCCTCAATTTTGTCTATTAATACAGAAGTGTGAAGACCATTTGAAAGGATCCAACCAACTACCAAGCCAACTATCCTACAAGTTAACAAGTCCTTTCAAAGCTTTCAAAGAGACTATCTTCATACACTTCATCTAAGCTGAACTCATTGTATATCCATACAAAGCTTAGAGAGATATCCTAATCCTTATACACTGATCTTCATTGTAAAGGATATCTCAATAGTTGGAACCTTACTTCAACCCTTACCCCTTTCAAGTGAGAAAGTGAGAAGGTTGTAGTAGTAGAAGTGGTAGGAGCTGACTGTTGAGAGAAGAACAGTTCAGTTCTGAGTTGAGAAGAGGGTACTAGGACTCTAGACATCCTAGGGATCATTTCACCAAGGAGTGGTATTCTTGATCAAGTGCACCTTGGCACTATAAAACAAGTTAATTCCAAGAGTGAAGGAATTATTCTGTTAAATCAGGGAAAGTGGATGTAGGAGCTTGAGTCTCTGAACCACTATAAACTCTTGTGTTGATTTACTTTCAAAGTACTTTCATTCATTCAACACTGCACACAAAACTGATCTTTCAAAGGACATATATTCAAGACTGTGCAAAAACTGTATTGGACAAGTTCCCTGAAAACTGGTTTACATTGATTAAAGTAATTTCAGAAATCCTATCATTTGACTAACATCTTATTCTTGAGATATGGCCAACAACAATGTTGTTCCTAATGATGTTGTTCAAGGATTGGACAACATGGCCACAAATCCAGTCAACCACATCTCACATCACAAACTGCCCATGTTCTCTATAGACAATTATGATTTCTGGAAAATCAGAATGAGAGCTCATCTTGCATCTCTTCATACTGACATGCTGAGAGTAATCACAAGAGGTCCTTTTGTGTTTACTCAAATTAACCCCAGATTGACAGATGAGCAAAGAGCTGATATAAGAGAATTGATTCTCAAAGATGAAGATGACTTCACTGCTGATGAAAAGAGGAAAGATAATCTGAATTATCTTGCCATGAACACCCTCTACCAAACAATTCCAGATGTAATCATGGATAGAGTCTACCACTGCAGAACTGCCAAAGAAATCTGGGATACTCTTGCTGAGATGTGTGAGGGTACATAAAAGATCAAGGAGAATAAGCTCCAAGTTGCTGTGCAGAAGTTTGAACAATTCACAATGGAGTCTGAAGAATCCATTGACAAGTTTCCTGGTAGATTCACTGATGTGATGAATGAGATCAACTCATTGGGCAAGGTGTATTCCAAGAGAGAAGTTGGCTTGAAGATCCTGAGAAGTCTCACTCAAAAGTGGGATGTCTATGCTGTTATGATGCAAAACATCAAGGATCTCTCTACCATGCCCATGCAACAAATCTTCTCAGAACTCAAAGCATATGAGTTTGACCTCAACAGAAGAAAGCCAGCAGAGGAGTCCTCTCTACCAACCAAGGGAGTGGCATTTAAAGCCAAAACTGCTGAACCAGAAATGCAGTCCACTCCAAGATCATCAAAGTCAGTCTCCAAGGCTGAAATGAAGGAAGAGATGGCCCTCATGGAAAGGAGGTTTGACAAACTCAACACAAGGTTTGGTAGATACAAGAAGTTCTACCAAGACAACAAATTCAGGAGAAGGTACAACTCTCCTGAAGATCAGGCCAAGGATAAAAAGCCTGAAGAGAAAAGATCAGAGGACAAGTACTCTGATAGGAGAAGGTCCAGTAGAGCTGACCCTTCATCATCTAAGGGAAGAGATGAATCCAAGAAGGATGATGATGAAGACCTATGTTATAATTGCAAGAAGAAAGGGCACTTCCAGTATGATTGCCCTGAACTCAGCTCTAAAGAAAGAAGAGAGAGGCAAGCCAAAAGAGACAGGAAGTTCACCAACAGAAAAGCTATGATGGCTAGTGATGAATCTGATAGTGCTGAAAGCTTCAACTCTTCTGATGGACTGTTCTCTAACAGTAATGATGATGATGATGTGTGCAACATGGCTATTGAGGATGATGAGGTATCCTCCACTTCTAGCTCACCATCATTCTTGTCACAGAACACTAGTGAAGTCAACTTGAAACTTTCCTTTGGGAAGTTGATGGAAGATTTCACTAGATTGCAAGAATTTCATGATAACTGTGTGAGAGAAAATGAAAGGCTTCCAATTGAACTTTCAAAACCTGTTGAGACAGTAGTTGACATTAAATATACTGAGTTGTACCAACAAGTCTTGAGAGAGCTTAAGGAAGCAAATCTCAGGATAGTTGACCAACAAGGATAGATTGATGCTCAATTACTTACTCAGAAGAGAGAAGAATTTGAATTAAAAATTCTTCAAGCAAAATTTGAAAACCTCTCACATGAGTATGACATTCTCAAATCAAGTGAAGAGAGCCTGAAATTAAAGATGTCTGCCTTGAACAAATCCTCCAGAGCAATAGAGGAAATTCAAAGTTATCAAAGACCTATGGCTCAAAGAAGTGGATTAGGTTTTGATCCATTTGAATCTTCACCGTGTCTTAGTATTGCCTCAACAAGTAACACCAAGAAGATCTTTGTTAAGTTAGTGGCACAACAAGCTGAAAATGAAATAATTCAGCCACTGAACAAAGGAAAGGGCAAAATGGATGATTTGCCAACTCAAGTGCTTTAGGAGACTAGGTCCAAACCTAAGGAAATGGCCAAAGTCCCTAAACACAAGAGGAATGTTGATCAGCAGAGTAGACCCATTGGAAGGGCAACTCTACTGAACAATGTTCAGAGGAGTTATCCAAGGTATAATCAGCCAAGGCCAACTCTTCTGAGAAAGCCTCAGCTGAATAGACCTAAGGACAACCATCCTCAAAGGCAGAATAAAATGAGACAACCAAAACCCTTCATGTCAAAGGGTAATGGTCATAAAAAGGCCTTTCCTCAAAGATTTCATCAAGTTACTCAAAGAACTCATAAGTTCAGGAGATTTGACAACTCTCCTGAAACTTACAGAGTTAACACTTTTACACACACCTTCCCAAAGGCATTTAAGGGAAAGGTAGTGTATGTTGATGCACAAGGAAAACAACTTAGCCACCTTGAATCAATCAGGGTAATTAGGCAAGTTTGGGTTCCTAAAGGTACAGCTAACCTCTCAGGACCCAAAATTCAAAGGGTACCTAAAACTTGCTAATTGCAGGTACCCAAGGGCCACAAGAAGAGGAGTATGAGCAAAAGGTCAGCATGGTATCTTAACAGTGGATGTTCAAGGCACATGACTGGAAATAAAGAACTCCTCACTGATTTTATTGAAAAAGAAGGCCCAAATGTCACATTTGGAGACAGCTCACAAGCAACAACAAAAGGTTATGGTACTTTGATGATTAGTAACATCAAAGTAACCAATGTATCTTATGTAGCTGGTCTCAAATATAATCTCCTAAGTATCAGTCAATTCTGTGATAAAGACTTCAATGTTGAGTTTTCAAGTGGAAAATGCTTAATAAAAGATAAGACTCAACAAACTCTATTGACTGGAACTAGGAAAGGAAATGTGTATTTTGCATACTGGGACAAGTCTACTGATGCTGCATGTTTCATTGCTAAGAGCTCTAGTGAACAAAGTTGGTTATGGCATAAAAGGCTAAACCACCTGAACTTCAAATCAATGAACAAACTTGCTAGAAATGCATTAGTAAAGGGACTACCCAATGAGGTCTTCATTAAAGAGTATGTTTGCAAACCATGTCAAGAAGGAAAACAGATTAAAGCCTCATTCAAGGGAAAACCAGTCATTTCTACTGAAAGGGTACTTGAACTTTTACATATGGACTTATTTGGACCAATTACCCCTTCAAGCATAAATGGAAGGAAATACACATTGGTGGTAGTAGATGACTTCTCTAGGTTCACATGGGTAGTATTTCTCCTTAATAAGAAGGAAACACAAGTCAAATTGCCTGAACTTTTAAAGAGACTGTCAAATGAGAAAAGCCTTAGCATTATTAAGATAAGATCTAATAAAGGCACTGAGTTCATAAATTCATACATCAATGAGTATTGCACTTTAAATGGAATAGCTCATGAAACCTCAACAGCTAGAACCCCTCAACAAAATGGAGTTGCAGAAAGAAGGAATAGAACTCTAAAAGAAGCTGCTATGACCTTAATTGCTGATTCTAATCTACCCAAGAGGTTTTGGGCTGAAGCCATAAATACTGCATGCCATACTCAAAATAGATGTTTGATTACTAAGGGGCAAGGCAAAACCCCCTATGAACTCTGGAAAGGAAGATTGCCTAAAGTATCATATTTTCACATATTTGGTTGTAAGTGTTTCATTCACAACAATGGGAAAGGGCAGTTGAAAGCCTTTGACAGCAAAGCTGATGAGGGAGTATTTCTTGGATACTCTCAAATCAATAGAGCTTTCAGAGTCTACAACAAGAAAACCCTTGTTGTGGAGGAAACACCTCATGTTGTGTTTGATGAATCTATCTTTGAGATCAGGAACAAAGACCTGGACACTGAAGAAATCACACAGAGAACAACCAGACTAAGCCTAAAAGAAAAAGACACTGAATTCATAGATGTTGTCCAAGCTAATTTCCCTGAAAATGCTACACTAGACAACAATCCTGAAGGCAATATTCCTGAAGCAAACCCCAATGAAGGAAATGATGAACTGAATGATCCAATCCCAGTTCACCCTCAGGTAACAACTACCAATGAAGAAGCAGGCTCTGCTGAGGTAGTTAATGGATCCAATATTCAAGGGGGAACCATAAATGGTGAAAATGCCAATGTTCCAAACATTGAGGACAACTTCCCTGAATATGATCCTGAATTAGATCCTGCATTCAATTATCCTGAATTATATAACACTGGTGACTCAACTTTAGTAGAGGACAACTCTACTAAAGGGATCAGAAAAAGGAGGACTTGGTTATCTGACCATCCTACCAATCTGATACTTGGTGATCCAAGTATAGGAGTCAAAACCAGAAGTTTTCATGGTGAAAGTGCTATGTTTTGTTGTTTCTTATCAGAACAGGAACCAAAAGACATTGATGAAGCACTTCAAGATGCAAACTGAATCACAGCAATGCAGGAAGAGTTAAACCAATTCACCAAAAATGATGTATGGGAGCTGGTGGATAGACCTTCACATCAAGATGTTATTGGAACCAAGTGGGTGTTCAAGAACAAGAAGAATGAAAACGATGTGATTGTCAGAAACAAGGCCAGATTAGTGGCAAAAGGCTATTGTCAATCAGAAGGCATTGACTATGATGAGACCTTTGCACCTGTGGCAAGGCTAGAAGCAATCAGACTGTTTTTAGCCTATGCAGCCCACAAGAGGTTCAAAGTATACCAAATGGATGTCAAGAGTGCCTTCTTGAATGGAGTTTTAAAAGAAGAAGTCTATGTGGAGCAACCACCTGGCTTTGAGATTGGAAATCAAGTCTATAGATTGAAGAAAGCTCTATATGGACTCAAGCAAGCTCCAAGAGCCTAGTATGACACATTGTTACAGTTCCTCTTGGATCATGGTTTCATCAAAGGAACTGTGGACAGAACTCTCTTCAGAATCACTAAAGGAGAGGACATCTTGCTTGTCCAAATTTATGTGGATGACATAATTTTTGGATCCCCCAATGAGAAGCTGTGTGAGAAGTTCTCCAAGCTCATGCAAAGCAAATTTGAGATGTCCATGATGGGTCTGATGAATTTCTTTTTGGGACTTCAAGTCAAGCAATCCAAAGAAGGAATCTTCATCAATCAAGCTAAGTACACCAGAGAAATGATCAAGAAATTTGGGTGTACAACTAGCAAGCCAGTAAGGATCCCAATGAACACAAATTGGAAGATGGACCCTGATGAGAGTGGTGTTCCAACCAACTCTACTGAGTATAGAGGAATCATTGGTTCACTCCTCTACCTCACTGCCAGCAGACCTGACATCACCTTTGCAGTAGGTGTTTGTGCAAGGTTTCAAGAAAATCCTAAGAAAAGCCATCTAGAGGCTGCAAAAAGGATCTTGAGGTATCTCAAAGGCACTGAAAATCTAGGCCTTTGGTACCCTGCTGATGACAACATTGAGTTAACTGGCTACTCAGATGCTGATTATGGAGGATGTAGAATTGACAGAAAGTCCACTTCAAGGACTTGTCAATTCTTGGGCAACAAACTCATATCTTGGTTCTCCAAGAAACAGAATACAGTGGCTACCTCCACCACTGAAGCTGAATGTGTTGCAGCTGGAAGTTGCTGTGCTCAGATTCTATGGCTGAGACAACAACTAAGAGACTACAATGTCAACTCTACTGAAGTGCCTATCTTCTGTGACAACAATAGTGCCATTGCAATATCACAAAATCCAGTTTTGCACACTAGATGCAAACATGTGGACATTAAGCATCACTTCATTAGAGATCATGTGGAGAAGAAGGACATAAAGTTGGTGAAAATCCACACAGATCATCAAAAAGCTGATATATTGACTAAGCCACTTGCAGAGGCAAGATTTCTGTCGCTATCAGCAGAATTGGGATTACTTGATCCAGGGAAGTTGGACAAGTAAAACCTATTGAGGTTGATGGGAGGAAAGGGATCTGAAATGGTGTTCAGCAGACTTGGTCAAGTCCACTGAAACTCAGAAAAGATGACCTAAATCATTCAGGACACTTGTCCATTGAAATTCAGGACACTTGTCCACATCTTTTCAGGACACTTGTCCAAGTGGGGTCAGATAAGTTGTCCTAGCTATCAAACCAAATCTTGGTCTGATAAGCACCTATTTTGGGTAATCATTGCCTATTTTGAAATCTGTCCCATTCCATATACAAATATCATCTTTTTGGGATTTAATTTGTCTCCTACCCAAAAGGTCACTTTCCATGCATTAAATGCCAAGATTTAATTCTTGTTTACATTACACATTTTCAAGCCATGATCTACCTTGAAAACTCCCCAACCATTAACTAATATTAAATAACCTCCACGTTTTGAATAAAACCAATTACTCACTGTTACATTGGTTTTTGACCATTGGATCAAAATTGGACAACTCCTCTGAAGTCAATCCTGGACGTCCATTTTGGATTTCCATTTTTGTTAATCGTTGAATTGCCTCAAGACTTCACCAACTCATTGACAAACATTCTTTTTAGAATATTCACAAGTCTTAAGATCCCCCACAAACACTTCTTCCCCAAGTATTCGAAACCCTAGCTATCATCTTCTTCAAACTCTCTCAAACTTTCTCTCTGTATCCTTCAATGGCTCCCAAAGAAAAACCAGAGATGGTTGTTGATTTCTCCAACAAGGAACTTGAACTTGATTTTGGCTATCTGAGCCACAAAAACAACCTCACATTCGAACCAATCCTTTCTTTTGAAAGTGGGGAACCTGAAGTAGTTCCAACCTTAAGATGGTTGAGGAGGGCAGGTCTCCAGAAGTTCATGCAAGAGAAGCCAGACTCCTGCCTTGAATCCTACATGGCAGAGTTCTTTGCTTTTCTCAAATGGAGAGGCAAACCTGAAGATGGAGAAGTTGCCACAAGACTGTCTTTTGTAGCAGAAGGAGAAGAAGAGGAAAGATTTCACATGGTGAAATTTTTTGAGGAGGAAGTTGATGCTGCTTTTGGATTGCCTTTAGAAGGAAGGAATCCAGAATTTTATGGAAATGGACTTGAGCAAGAAATTGCTCAAGATTGGCTTATCACTCCAGGGCCATTATCCTCTACACAACACAAGAGAACCCTCAAACCAAAGTTTCTTACCCTGTTTGAGGTTGTAGCAAAGAGTTTGCTCAGCAACACTGGAAGTTTAGAGCAAGTCAGCCATCCAAGGATAAGGATTATGGCAGTTGTGATTGATGCCAGTGACAAAGGCATCAAGTTCAACTGGAGGACCTTCATCTTGTCTGAGATGATGAAGGAAAAAGCCAAGTTCAAAGGGAGAGCTCACAACAAGGTTGTGATGGAAGGAAAGCTGAGATATTGCACCAGGGCAAGTCTCTTGATTGAAAAGTTTGCTCACTACTCTGAGATGCAGACCTTTGCCAAACCCCTCCCTGCCCAGAAAATACTGTTCAGAAAGCCCAGCAAGAAAACTGAGCAAAGAAGGATGCTTCTGGCCAAATCTGCTGAAGAGAAGGTTGAGGAGAAACCAAAGTTGAAAAAGAGGACAAAGGCCAGAGCTATGAAGACAAGAAAAATGTCTCAAGTACTCTCAGAAGAAGCCTCAGGAGCTTCAATTGAAGTTGATGAAGTAGCAGCAGAAGAAGGAGTGCAAGTGCCATCTGATCACTCTGAAGAGTTGAGGCAGAAGTACAATGAAACAAGGCAAAAGCACAAGGGTGATAAGAGGCCCAGGGAAGTTGTCCCTGAGGAAGAGAAAGAAGTGGAAGGTAGTGGGAGCAGCAGGGCTAGCAAGAGGAGAGCCAAGCCCACTAAGAAGGTGTTGGAACTTCAGGAAAAAAGGTCTCTTCAAATTGCTTTAAGAGAAAGCAGGGCTGAAAGCAGGACAAAATCTAAGTCCAGGACCAACTCTTCTGGTTCTGGAACCCCAGAGTCCAAAATCCCTGAAGGCCAACCCTTACAAGCCAACATCCCTGAAACCCAAAATCCTGAACCCAATTCCCCTGAAACCCATATTACCCCTTCCAACCAACCTATCACCCCTGTCAATCTTACTAAGAGATATTCTCCAGAAGGGAGTGTGCAAAGAAGTGGTATTGATGTGCTTGCAGACTTAGCTGTAGATGAGACAAGGTTGTTGTCACCCCTTGACTCATCCATGCTCAATTATTCAAAGCTTTTAGAAACTGCACTTAATGAGCCAACCCCCTTGAGCAAAGCCCCTTCGGATCCATTTCTCTCAAAAGCAACTGAAGTACCTTCAACTGCACCCAACCCTTCTGAAGCCAACATTCCTGAACTTAACCTACCTGAAGCCACCTTAGGAGGAGACAGAGCCAACTCCCCTATAACCCAAAGTCCCCATTCAAGTGGAGATGAGGAGGAGTATACTTATGAGAGTATGCTCAGAGGAGGAGCCAAGGCTACTTTGGACAGTTTGTATCCACAACTTGCTGAATTTCCAAGAATTCAGAAGACTTTTCATGATTTGAGGATGCTTGTGGATGTGAAAGACAAAACTATAATGGAGATATCACAAGTCATCCAAGATAAGGGTGCAAACTGGTGGCAAGTGGAGGAAAGCAGACTGCTACACTTTGCTGGTGTGCTAAAAACAAGATTTCTCATTGATGAGAATGTATTTGCAAAGTTAGTTGATGAGAAGATCATTGAGGAGAAGGAAAGAAAAGCTAAGGGCATCAAACACCCTGATAGTAGCTCAAATGATGATGATCTCTCAAACCCCTCAAAACCCAACCCTCCTGAAACCAATCTCAACCCTTCTGAATCCAATCTGCATTCAACCCCCCTCCTAACCTATCATAGGAAAGGCTCTGTTTCATCAGAGGTGTTGACCAAGGGTGGTAACACAACCAAAGACACATCTGCCAATGAAGGTTCTTTTGAACCCAAGGCACAGCCTAAAGATGTTGAGGTTCCTTTATTAGAGGCTGGTTTGGTTAAGGCCTATTCAGTGTCAGAAGAGTTGGACACTGATCAGCCCTTGATCATTCAGGATGACTCAGTGGTTGCTGCAATAAGCACTGTGATCTCCCCACAAGTGCCATCTTTGAACCTTGTTGAAGGTGGAGATGTTGCAGGTCTAGGTGAAGGTGTTGAAAAGGAGAGATTAGTAAAAAAATCAGAGGGAGTAGAGGATGAAAGAGAGGTTGTGATCACTAAGATAGTGAGTGTACCACAAATAGAGGGTGGTATAAGTGAGGAAGGACAGGTTATTCTTGAAATCAAATCTGAACTTCAAGAATCCCTTAATGAAAGGAGGTCTGATTCCTTGGGTGAGGACATTATAAATGAAGGAAGAAAAGAAAGAGTTGAAAATGAGAGGAAGGCTGCTGATGTATCAGAGTCTTATGAAAAAGAAATTGAGGGTGATGAGTGTTTATTCCCTAACATTTTTTATTTGTCTAACATTGCAGGTATCTCCCTTGACCAAATATTTATAGATGAGTTCTTGACATATGCTCCCACCCAAGTGGACACATGCTCAGCTCAAGCCTTGCTTGGGATGCAATCATAGAAGTTGGACTCCTTAGCTCATCAAGTCCAATCTGCTCATGCTGAAACATCTGGAGCATTGAATGAGCAAGGAAGTACTCTATCATCTGTGGAGATGAGATTAACAGGCTCTGAGGATGTGGTGCTACCCACTTTGGAAGCAAGGATAAGTGGTGTGGAAACTGGTCTCCAAACCATTTCCACTGAAGTTCAAAAAGCCAAATCCACCATGGAATCCATCTCAGGAGAGGTCAAGCAGGAACAAAAGTTGCTGAGAGATAACCACAATGCAAATGTCAAAGCTCTCAGACTAACTGTCAAGCAAGCACTTGGCAAGAAGTCTGCACTGCAGAAGAAAAGAGCAGAAGCACAAAGGCTTGCTATGGTGAAAGCAGCCTCAGAAAAAATTTCCCAAGAGGTAATGGCCAACATTGCTGAAGGTGCAGTGGCCAACCTCACTGAGCTTCTTAAGGCCCAACTTGATGCGTCTCTGAAAGCAACCTTGGAGGAGGTTGTCCAACAAAAGATGAAGCCTGTTCTAGCATTCCTTAGCTTGAGCAGTGACAGAATGCAAAATATACATGATGAGAATGTATATTTGTTGGAAGAGATGAAATCTCTGAACCTAGCCCAATCCCTAATGGCTACAACAATGAGTGAACTCAAACCTCAATGCTTTGATGCTGCCAAAAAGGGGGAAAGGGAAAGAGCAAGAGCAAAAGGTGCCTTAGTCATTGGAAGCCCAGCCAAGGGAAAGGACAAAGTTCCTAAAGTTAAAGGAAAAGATCCAGCAGTGCTAAACTTAGAAGATTTGGATGAAGAAGAGCAGTTAGCAATTGCCTTGAAGAACTCAATGGCTTCAGCACAAGAGGAAAGAGTTAGGCTACAGCAAAGACCAGGAGGAGAGGTATCTGGTTTGGACAAAGATGTTGAAGGTGTCCAAACTAGAGGAAAGATTAAGAAGGCCAAAGGAAACAAAAGAAAAGCTGAAACATTCACTGATTTTCCCAACAGCCTTGATCTGCCCCCTGAGTTCAGAATTGATGATGATGAGCCTACTTCCAAAAAGGCAAAGAATGTTGAAACTGAAAAGAGTGCTGAAGATCCCAAGTCCACTGAAAATATTGAAGAGCTGTTTGATGAAGGATTTGGACCTGAGCCCAAAAAAAAGACAATTGTCTTAGCTCTTGATCCATCAAAACTGTTTCATGAAGGGTATGGCAAAGACCCTGAAACTCAACAGAAACTGGCCATGATGAGGGCCCAAGAAAAAATGGATGTGATGGAAGAGGCCAACAGAGCAAGAGATAAGAGAAGAGCTGACTTCCAAAAGCCAAGAAGAAGGAGAGCTACTTACAGCAAGATGAAGCCTCAGCTACTGATCCCAATGGACACCAAATATCCACACTTGGATAAATGGGTGCCCATTCAGCTAAATGACACATGGGAAGAGGCAAAAAGGGAGTTTGTCTATGATTATTATGTCATTGACAGATGGAATGGAGGAGATGCTAACTCTTCTTTTGCTAAGTTCATGATAGAGTACTATAGAGAGTTGTATCAACAATTGCTTGCAGCTGCTGATATTGCAAGAATTGAACTCAATGCTCCCAAGCCAATCATTTACATGCCTCCAAAGCTGGATGGATGGATTGACCAGTCAAGGATCCTGAGAGAATTTCTAGAGATCCTCAAGTTGAACAAGATGACCCTTGGACCCAAAGGAACCAACCAGGAAGCCATGGAACTAAAGAAGAGAGTGTGGGCACAATATGGGATGGTGCCACCTAAAGAAGATGACCTCTGAAATGGCTAAGTTTTCCTGACTCTTATATGCTGAAATGGATGAAAACTTAAGTTGGTTGCTAACTTACTGATTTGGTCAACTATGCTGAAGATGCTCAAGTTGCTGTTATATTTTTGCTCTGATACCTGAATGCTTAATGACCTGATAGTATATCATGATTAAGTTTTGCTTTTGTAGTAAATTTGTGCTTATGTAATGTTTCTCATGCTCTGATATGTTTTTGTTCAAACTATCAACATATTGTAATGATCCTCATTTTAATGATAGTTGAGCACATTTTGAATCAAGAAACACAGTTACAAAAATATCTCTATGCCTACTCTTGAAACCTATTTACAGCATGAATGGTGAGTACACTAACACATTCTTTTTTCAGGAAAATTGACTCTAGTCATGTCTTCTGAAGATAAAAGTAATAGGTGTAGTCAAGTCACTTTTGCATAAAATGTATAGGTTTTGGCATCATCAAAAAGGGGGAAATTGTTGGGAATAAAATGAGATATGTTTTAATTGTATACCAAAACCCCTGAGACATGCCTAAGTCAAGATGATTATATTCTAAGAGTGTTAGAACATGTAGCTTAAGGCTAGATGAGAAGCTGATATGTTAGGCAGCTCTTAGTTGTATAGATGCACAATTTGAGGGGGAACATATGCTTTGAAGACCATCAAGATCAAGTACCCTCAAGGCTCAAATTCTGGAACAATAACTAAGTCTATTGAAGACCAAGTATGCTGATCAGGAGAGTTGTCCAAAAGAGTTGTCTCAGTGAAATTAAACCAGAACAAAGTGTTCTGAAGCTTGAAGATCAACTATGCTGAAGAGATGAAGACAACTATACCCTAAAAGCCTTCAATGAATCATGCTAAGATCACATCTAAATGAAGCAAAGGGTGAGAGCCAAGTCATCTGAAGAGAGCAAGCCAACTATGCTGATAAGCATGGTCTACTGATAGTGATCAACAGAGTTGTCCATTTGATAAGGAATGTTGTCCTATCATTGGATCAACCTTCAGAAGCCATGTCCAAGTCCTAAAAAGTGAATCTTTAAGTCAGACATTGGGAAGTGTGCTGCAGAATGAAGACAAAGTCTTACAAGCCATTTATTACCCAAATGAGGACATGTCACTATCAAGAATCTGTCTTCCAGTTTGAAGAACTCAAGGAAGACATTTATAGCAATTTAGGACTGCCTCTCCAACGGGCAAATCCTCAAATTTGTTTATAAATACAGAAGTGTGAAGACCATTTGAAAGCATCCAACCAACTACCAAGCCAACTATCCTACAAGTTAACAAGTGCTTTCAAAGAGACTATCTTCATACACTTCATCTAAGCTGAACTCATTGTATATCCATACAAAGCTTAGAGAGATATCCTAATCCTTATACACTGATCTTCATTGTAAAGGATATCTCAATAGTTGGAACCTTACTTCAACCCTTACCTCTTTCAAGTGAGAAAGTGAGAAGGTTGTAGTAGTAGAAGTGGTAGGAGCTGACTGTTGAGAGAAGAACAATTCAGTTCTGAGTTGAGAAGAGGGTACTAGGACTCTAGACATCCTAGGGATCATTTCACCAAGGAGTGGTGTTCTTGATCAAGTGCACCTTGGCACTATAAAACAAGTTAATTCCAAGAGTGAAGGAATTATCATGTTAAATCAGGGAAAGTGGATGTAGGAGCTTGAGTCTCTGAACCACTATAAACTCTTGTGTTGATTTACTTTCAAAGTACTTTCATTCATTCAGCACTGCACACAAAACTGATCTTTCAAAGGACATATATTCAAGACTGTGCAAAAACTGTATTGGACAAGTTCCCTGAAAACTGGTTTACATTGATTAAAGTAATTTCAGAACTTAAAGGAGTTTAATCTAAAGGGACAACCACTAATTCCGCACATATAACTCCCCTAGATAGTTACTCAACTAAGTACTAAATAGTACTTAGTAGTTTGATTGTCTTAGAAGAGTTAATCTCATCAGTAGAGTTGTCCAGGACAACCTTGCTGAACTCTGGTTTGATCAAGTTAGAAAAGAATTTGTATACAAGTGTATTCCCCCCCCCCCATACACTTGTCATATACTCCTTTCAGGACCAACACATAACCTATATACTTGATTTATTATTGTGCTAACAGTTTGTTTCAGGAAAGTTGACCAGATCATTCATCCTGAAGACAAAGTTAAGTATAAGTCAAGTTCCCTTTGTAATAGGTTTTGGCATCATCAAAAAGGGGGAAATTGTTGGGAAATAAATTTATTTTGATTAATATACCAAAACCCCTGATTGGTGATGATCAGATTAGTTGAGATACAATTAAAAGATGTATCAATCTATCTGTCTCAGGATAGTTGAGACAATAGAAATGCTCAAGTCTAAAATCTCGGAATTGTTGTGAGATATATAGTTCAGGATAGTTGTCCAAAGCTGAATGTGTTATGCAGCTTTAAGTGTTTTAAGTGGTTAGGACAAGTCTACTGATTCTTCAAAGACAAACATGCTGAAGAGGACAACATGGTTGAATAAGAAGTCAGGCTGCAATAAACTGATAAGTGCTATATCAGATCAGCTTGAAGACTTTTTGAATTAAAGGTTGTGAATGATACATGCACAGAAGACAAATTGAATGAAGCATTTATTGCCATCAAGCCTGAACAAGCATTGAAGACTTAGAAGCATTAAAGACTGAAGAATTGAATGAATGTTGGAACATTCCATTTGCAGCAAGAATGTTCAGGACAGTTGTCCCATCTGACCGTTGGTTGAGTGTAAAGTCTGCCACAATCAACCTTGGGAAATGTGCAAAATTTGGAAGCTGACACAAGTCACCTCAGCCGCATTTTTCAGAAGTCAACACATTCATTCAAGCAACCATTGAATAGCCTTTTACACAGTGGATAATAGAAGGTTGGCCTCCATAGCCGTTTCAATAGAGCTGCAAATAGACAATTTGAAATGCTATCTCTCCAACGGATAGTTGATCAAATTGCTCTATAAATTCAGAAGTAATCCCAGGATTCAAGTATCCAACTATCTGCTATCAAACTATCATCAAGCAATCAAAGGAAACCAAAGCTGTTCTTCACAATCCCAAGTTTCCTGATCACTTCAAAAGCTAAGCCTTTCTGGTAATATCCCAAGCTTAGCATTGAGATATCCTAAGCCTTTACACTGTTCTTATTGTAAAGGGTATCTCTATTAGTTGGAACTAAAACCTCAAACCCTTACCTCATTGAGTGAAGTAGAGTTTGTTGTAGAAGTGAGGAGTTAAGGACTGTTAAGTGAAAATACAGTCTTAACTCAGTGCGATTGAGCACTAGGACTCAGATTTTCCTAGGGATCAAAGCACTAAGATAGTGTTGTTGATCAGTGCACCTTAGCACTATAAAACTAGCTAATTCCAGGTGTTAAGGAATTATCCTGTTAAATCAGGGAAAGTGGATGTAGGAGCTTGAGACTCTGAACCACTATAAATTTGTTGTGTCATTTACTTACTGCACTTTTATATTACTCACATTACTTGTTAAAATCATTCTTAAAGAAGTAAGTTCAGCAAAGTTAAGAAAAATTATTTTGGACAAAGTCCCTAATCAACTAGTTTTTCAGAAATTAATTAGGAGTATTCTTTCAAAAGAAAAGGCCAACCACATTCCGCACTTAAGAACTCTTTTAGATAGTTTTCCAACTGATTACTTCATAGTTTTCAGTAGGCCAATTATCTATCAAGATTTTCTCTCAGGACAATTGTGAGACATCCTTCCTGATTTAGTTAAACAGTTTTTGAAAATAAAGAATTTGCATACACAAGTGCATCCCCCACCCATACACTTGTGTCATACTCCATCAAGGACCAACAATTATATTTAATGTTTTCCTCCACAAATTTTTCGAATCGAATATTCAAAAAATATTATTTAAATATTCTTTAAAAATATACGAATCGAATACTCGAATCGAATCGAATACTATCGAAAAACTAATCGAATCAAATTTATTATTCGAAAATTAAACGAATACGAATATTCGAATACTTTAATGAATCGAATCGAATACAGTGGTATTCACTTCGATTCGATTCGTTTACAACCCTAGTTGCAAATAAACAATTTGAATATTGCCTCTCCAACGGGTATATGTTCAAATTGCTCTATAAATACTGAAGTGATTCAAGGAAACAATTATCCAACAATCACAGGAAACACAAGCATTTACAGCACTCAAGCTTTCAATCTTACAAGCATAAATCCCAAGTTTTCTTATCACTTCTAGCTAAGCCCAATTGTATTATCCCAAGCTTAGCAAAGAGATATCCTATCCCTTTACACTTTTCTTATTGTAAAGGATATCTCACTTAGTTGGAACCAAACCTCAAAACCTTACCTTTCAAGAGAAAGTTGTAGAGTTTATTGTAGACGTGAGGAGTTAAAGGTTGTTAAAATAAAACATAGCTTTAACTCAGAGAAGTTGAGCACTAAGACTCTAAATTCCTAGGGATCAAGGCACTAAGGATAGTGTGGTTGATCAGTGCACCTTGGCACTATAAAACAAACTAATTCCAAGAGTTAAGGAATTGTCCTGTTAAATCAGGGAAAGTGGATATAGGAGCTTGAGCCTCTGAACCACTATAAATTGTTGTATCATTTACTTTGCATTTGCTTTCATTTGATCATATTCATATACAGCACTAAAAATTGATCATAAAAGATTTATGATATAAAAGTTAAGAAAAATTGTTTTGGACAAAGTCCTTCATAAAATTGTTTTCAGAAATTAACAAGGAGTTTTCTGAGTAAAAGGGCAAACCACATTCTGCACTAAATAATTTACATAGATAATTATCCAACTAATTACTTCATAGTTTTCAATACGTTGATTATCTACTAAAGTTATATTACTCAGAGAAGTCGTTAGACAACTCTCCTGATAGGTCAATCTGTTTGAAAAAGAAAATTTGCATACATAAGTGCATTCCTCCCCCCTCCCCATACACTTGTGTCATACTCCTTCAAGGACCAACAAGTGGTATCAGAGTAGGGGTTCAAAGACCACTACTTCTGAAAATCCTTTTTGATTTTCAAAATTCACATTATCTTTGGTCACTGAACTGATCAATTTCTAAAAACACATTGTGTGATTGATCTAACCATATATTGCAAAGATGCCTAACAATGCAGTTTCAGAAGATGTTGTAGAAACCATCAACAACATGGGTCCCAACTCATTAAACCACATTTCTCATCACAATTTGCCCATGTTCACAATAGAGAATTATGATTTTTGGAAGATAAGGATGAGATTTCATCTTGCTTGCCAACATGATGAGATGCTTAAAGTCATAACCAAGGGACCATTCACCTTCACAAAGGCAAATCCCAAACTTACTAATGCACATAAAGCTGATCCAAGGGAGTTGTTGCCAAAAGATGAAGATGACCTGATTGCAGAAGAAAGAAAAAGGCATAATCTAAATTATATTGCCATGAACACCCTTTATTCAACAATTCCAGATGTAGTGATGGGAAGAGTGTACCACTGCACTACAACAAAAGAAATTTGGGATACCCTAGCACTCATGTATGAAGGTACCCAAAAGATAAATGAAAATAAGCTTCAAGTGGCAATTCAGAAATATGAGTAATTCACCATGGAGCCCAATGAAACCATTGATCATCTTGATGGCAGATTCACTGACATCATAAGTGAGATCAACTCACTAGGGAAGTTCTATCCCAAAAGAGAAGTGGCACTCAAAATTCTGAGAAATCTCACATCCAAGTGGGATATCTATTCATTCATGATGCAAAATACAAGCAATCTTGACAACATGCCAATGCAACAAGTTTTATCTGAACTCAAAGCCTATGAGTTTGATCTGAATAGAAAGAAGGTACATGAGGAGCCCTCCACTTCCAGCAAAGGTGTTGCATTCAAAGCCACAGAACTAGAAAAGAAAAGTGTTTAGAGGTCATCAAAATCAGTCTTTAAGACTGAAATGAAGGAGGAGCTGGCTCTCATGGCCATAATATTTGAGAAGCTAAATTCAAGGTTTGGTAGATACAAAAAATTCTACCAAGATAACAGGAACAGGAGAAGGTACAACTCTCCTGACAGCAAATCAGAGGACAAACACTCTGATGAAAAGAAAGAAGACAAGTATGCTGATAAGAGGAAGTCTAGCAAAGCTGAACCATCATCATCTAGAAGGAAGGAGTCCACAAGCAAAAAGGATGATGATGAAGATGTGTGTTACAACAGTCAGAAAAAGAAACATTTTCAATATGACTGTCCTGGTCTTAGCTCCAAGGAAAGGAAGGAGAGGCAAGCTAAGAGGGACAAGAGACTAAGCAACAGAAAGGCCATGGTTGCTGGTGATGAATCTGGAAGTGAAAAAAGTGTCTACTCATCTAATGATGCACTATTCTCCAACAGTGACAGTGATGATGAATGTCAAATGGCTTTTGAGAATGAAGAGGTATGTTCATATTCTAGATCTTCAATTAACACACATGAATCTACTGAAGCTCACTTACAACTTTCTTTTGGGAAGTTGATGGAGGACTTCACAAGATTACAAGAACTGCATAACCTAACATTGAGAGAAAATGAACTTCTGAATTCTAAAGTCAACAATCCCAACCTGTCTGAACCTGACTTTGACATTAAGTCAACTGAGTTGTTTCAGCAGACTGTGAGAGAGATCAATGAAGTATCTCTCAAAGTCACTGAACAACAAAATTTGATTGATGAGCAAAATCTGGTTCTAAAGAAAAAGGATTTTGAATTTAGGACTCTACAAGCTAAATTTGATAATATCTCACATGAGTTTGATGTTCTTAAATCAAGTGAGAAGAGCCTAAAAATTAAAATGTCTGCCTTAAACAAATCCTCTAAGGCAATAGAGGAAATTCAGGGATTTCAAAGACCAATAGCTCAAAACTGTGGATTAGGATATGATCCATGTGAATCCTCACCTGGTCTTAATGTTGCTTCAACTAGTAAATCTAAGAGGATATTTGTGAGGTTAGTGGCTGACTTGAACGAATTTTTAGGCAATATATTTTTACTAACTACTTCCCCTCAAGCATAAGGGTTCGTAGTAGTAATGAAAGTATTTCGACCAAGTAGTATCGAACCACGGGAGCTGGGCTAGTGCAATAGATCCCTAGAGTTGTATGTCGTCATAACTAATATAACTACGGGCTCAGTTTTTGGATTTCTAAAATAAAGCTAAATTACTACCAAACTTCAAGAAATTAAATCAAACACTAACCTAGAAACTAACAAGTAACTTTAAACTACTAAAAGTAAGCAAATGACCAATAAGATAAATTACCACAACTTAAGAAGAAAAATTACTATCAAAGCAAGAAATTGACAATTAAAACAAAGAACAACTGCGAATATAATTCGAAGAAGTGCAAGTGTGAGAGAATGCTTCGGGTGTTCTCTACCTAGTGAAATCGAGTGGGATTGTTTATACCGTGTCTATGCTTCAATTTGCACTTGCTAAGAGCATCAAGATGCTAGGATGAAACTCGTTTCCCTTCGGGTACTATAGCCTTACGTCTAAGGTGTTCCCAAACCCGGTAATAAGACCTCTTCCTAATCCTCACCAACTACCCAAATAACCATTCAAGTAATTAACGTCTCTTAATGAGGGTTCTAATACGATTAACTCTCTCTCGACGAATTAAAAGTACAATAAACGCATTTGTATACCAACAACTCACACCATAAATTTACACATGTTCATGTAACTCTCGTCTACGCTAAACATGCCTCAAAATATGGATTAATAGAAGTTAATACACAAAGCACCAATAAAACCCAATAAGAGAAGCAATAATCCAAATATCAACAATAATCAAAGCTTAAACAATTCACACATTCAATATGCACATGGTTTCAAACACCCAAAACATAAAAAACTTAGCCCATGGTGTTTGAGGAAACACCCATGGCTAAAACACCAACATAAATAGAAATAAACAAGAAATTTATCAAACAAAGCTTAAATAAAAGAAAAATATCACCTTGAGAGTCTTGTAATTTCTCCATTCTTACATGAAAATAAAATACCCAAATGATTCTAAACTAAGAAAGCATAAAAATGAAGAGTGTGTTGAGGAGATAAGCTCCTCAAACCTAAGCTAATTGCTCCTCTATTTCTCACATGTTGGAGGAAAATGAACTAGGGTTTGAGTGTGTAGAAGTGAGGCAAAAACCTTCTTTACAAACTATTTTGGGAAGTATTTAAGGCTTCCAAAAGTGTGTGAGACAAAATTGACAAGTAGGTCCATGAAGTTCTTCAAAATTCGCAAAAATTCCCGAAATTGTAAGTTGACTCGGTCAACCGAGTGACTCCAAACGGCCGGCCGAGTGAAATTGGATATCAGAATCAAACTGGGTTCCAGATCCCAAACGGGTGCCAGTGTGGGCTCACTCGACCGCCAGTGTGAGATCAAGTCACTCGGCCGCCAGTGTGAGCCCACTCGATCGCCAGTGTGGCATCAGGTCACTCGGCCGCCAGTGTGAGCTCACTCGACCGCCAGTGTGGCATCAGGTCACTCGACCGCCAGTGTGGTTTCTGCTCCTTGGACTTTTTCTTGGCTCTCCTTGCTCGTCCTTCAACCGAACTTCACTTCCCATGCGCCAATGCTCGGTTTTCCTAAAAAATGGACTATTTCACCTTGTTTCCTACACTTTGAACACATTTCTTGACAACAAGGTTAGTAGCACAATTTCTATCAATTACGACCAAAATCACATCAAAATGCTACGATAATATAGCAATAATGAGCACAAATACGAGCAATCTCACACCCAATCAGTGGCCCAATTAAAGGAAATTGAACAAGAAGTAAATCAGCCACTGAACAAGGATAAGTGCAAATAAACCTTAGTACCAACTCAAGTAAACAACATCCTTAAGCCCAAACCTAAGTAAAAGGATAGGGTTGTTGAGCACAGGAGGAATGAGATTTGAAATGGTAGATTCAATGGAAGGACAACCTATTTGAACACTCATTAGAGAAGTTATCCAAGGTATATTCAGAAAAGGTCAACTCCCATGAGGCAACCTCAACTGGACAGACCTAGGACCAACTTCACTGAAAGGTACAATGATTCCAGGAAGCCTAGACCCTATATGCCTAAGGAAAAGGCCATCCAAGACCTTATACACAAAGATCTAACCAAGCTGCACCAAAGCCCAATAAGTTCAAGAGATATCTCCCAAGAAAATTTTCACACCCTCCTGACACTTATAGGACTTACTCATGCACAAAACTCACTTAAGGCATTTAAGGGTAGGACTGTGTATGTAGATGTTAATGGAAACCAAATCAGCCACTTTGGGTCAATCAAAGTAATCAGGAAGATCTGGGTTCCAAAAGGTACAGTTAACCCTCTAGGACCCAACACTCAAAGGGTACCTAAAGCTTGAATTTTCAGGTAAGCAAGGACCACAGGAAGAAGAGAAGTGTAAACAAAAGAACAACATGGTACTTGGACAGTGGATGCTCAAGACACATGACTGGAAACAAGGAACTTCTCTCTGACTTTATTGAAAAATATGGTCCTTCAGTAACCTTTGGAGATAGCTCACAAGAACTTACAAGAGGTTATGGTACATAGAACATTGATTCTGTGAAAATTACTAATGTTTCATATGTCCTTGGTTTGAAATATAACCTACTCTCTATAAGTCAAATTTGTGATAAAGGCTATTGTGTTGAATTCCTAAGTAATGAATGCTTAATCGGAAACAAATCAACACAACAAGTGCTACTAACAGGGTTGAGAAAGGGAAATGTTTATTTTGCAAATTGGAGAAAAACCCATGAAGAAACTTATCTTGTTGCTAAAGGCTCGAGTGAGCAAAGTTGGTTGTGCCATAAGAGGTTAAACCACCTGAACTTCAAAACTATCAACAAGCTTGCAAGAAACTCTCTAGTAAAGAGGCTGCCAAACCAAGTGTTCACCAAGGAACATGTATGTCAGCCATGTCAGGAAGGAAAGCAAATAAATGCTTCATTCAAAGGAAAACCTGTCATATCCACTGAGAGAGTTCTCCAACTAATGCATATGGATTTATTTGGCCCAATAATCCCTGTAAGTATTAATGGCAGAAAATATGCACTTGTAGTTGTTGATGACTTTTCCAGGTACACTTGGGTAGTGTTTTTACTAAACAAGAAGGACACCCAAGTCAAGCTACCTGAGGTGATGATGAAATTGAGTAATGAAAAGGGCCTAAGCATTGTCAAGATCAGATCAGACAAAGGCACTGAATTTATTAACTCATACATCAATGAGTATTGCAGCAAGAATGGCATCACTCATGAGACCTCTGCAGCAAGAACACCTCAACAAAATAGTGTTGTAGAAAGAAGGAATAAAACATTGAAAGAAGCAGTTAGAACCTTAATAACTGAATCCAAATTGCCAAAAAGGTTCTGGGCGGAAGCCATTAGCATTGTATGCCATACTCAGAACAGATCCTTAACTACAAAAGGTTAAGGTAAAACTCCATATGAAATATGGAAAGAAAGATTGTCCACTATTGCATATTTTCATTTCTTTGGTTGCAAGTGTTTCATTCATAATAATGGGAAAGAGAAATTGAAAGCTTTCGATAGCAAAGTTGATGAGGGTATATTCATTGGATATTCCCAAGTCAGCAAAGCTTACAGAGTATACAATTGCAAAACCCTTATTGTGGAAGAAACACCTCATGTTGTGTTTGATGAGTTTATTAATGAGTTTAGGGACAGAAACCTAAACATTGATGAGATAACACAAAGAACAACCAGACTGAGACTTCAAAGCAAGGAAACAGTGTTTATAGATGTTGCCCAGTCACAACTTAATGTAGATCAAAATCTGGACAACTCATCTGATGGCAATCAATCCCAAGACAACCAACCTGAAGGAGAAAATGAACTAAATGACCCAATCCTAGTTGATAACCAGGTAACAATTACCAATGAAGAAGCAGGCACTGCTGAGGTAGTTAATGGATCCAATGTTCAAGGAGGAACCAATATCACTGAAAATACCAATATCCCTGACATTGATGACAACTCCCCTGAATATGATCATGAGCTTGATCCTTCAATTAATTTTCCTGAATTCAATGAATCTAATGATCCAACCTCAGAAGAGGACAACCCTTCTGAAGCGATCGGGCATAGAAGGACATGGTTATCTGACCATCCAACTAGTATGATACTTGGTAATCTAAGTGATGGGATCAAAAATAGAAGATTTCACGATGAAAGTGCCATATTTTGTTGTTTCCTATCCGAATAGGAATTAAGTGACATTTAGGAAGCACTTTAAGACACAAATTGGATCATTGCCATGCAAGAAGAGCTGAACCAATTCACAAGAAATGAAGTTTGGGAGCTGGTGGATAGGACAACTCATCAAGATGTCATTGAAACCAAATGGGTGTTCAAAAACAAGAAAAATGAAAATGACGTCATTGTGAGAAACAAAGCAAGATTAGTGGCAAAAGGATACTGTCAATCTGAAGGAATTGACTACGATGAAACTTTTGCACCAGTAGCTAGGCTTGAAGCAATAAGGATTTTCTTAGCCTATGCAGCTCACAAAAGATTCAAGGTCTACGAAATGGATGTGAAAAGTGCATTTCTCAATGGGTTACTCAAAGAAGAAGTATATGTTGAACAACCTCCAGGTTTTGAAGAAGGAGAGAAGGTATACAGATTGAAGAAAGCTCTCTATGGACTAAAGCAAGCACCAAGAGCTTGGTATGACACCTTATCACAGTTTCTACTGGATCATGGATTTGTCAAAGGCACTGTTGACAGAACCTTGTTCAGAATATGTGAAGAAGGTGATATTTTGTTAGTCCAAATCTATGTGGATGACATTATATCTGGATCTCCAAATGAGAAATTGTGTTAAAAATTCTCAAAATTCATGCAAAGCAAGTTTGAGATATTCATGATGGGCTTGATGAACTTCTTTTTGGGACTTCAAGTCAAACAATCAAAAGAAGCAATCTTCATCAATCAAGCCAAATACACAAGGGACATGATCAAGAAATTTGGATGTTCAACAAGCAAGCCAGTCAAAATTCCAATGAACACCAATTGGAAAATGGATCCTGATGAAAGTGGAGTCTCTACCAACTCCACTGAATATAGAGGAATCATTGGTTCTCTTCTATATCTCACTGCAAGCAGGCCTGACATCACATTTGCAGTTGGTGTCCCTGCTAGATTTCAAGCAAATCCAAAGAAAAGTCATCTTGAAGCTGCAAAAAGGATCCTGAGATATCTCAAGGGCATTGAGAATATTGGATTATGGTATCCTACTGATGACAACATTGAGCTTACTGGATATTCAAATGCTGATTATGGAGGATGTAGAATTGATAGAAAGTCAACATCAGGGACATGTCAATTTTTGGGAAGCAAGCTGATCTCATGGTTCTCCAAAAAGCAAAACACAGTTGCAACTTCAACAACAGAAGCAGAATATGTAGTAGATGGAAGTTGTTGTGCTCAGATACTTTGGCTAATACAACAATTGAGAGACTACAAAGTTGTCACAAATGAAGTTCCTATTTTCTGTGACAACAACAGTGCAATTGTTATCTCACAAAATCCACTACTACACATAAGATGCAAACATGTTGATATCAAGCATCACTTCATAAGGGATCATATTGAGAAGAAAGATATCAAGATTGTCAAAATCCATACTGATAAGCAAAAAGTTGATATCTTAACAAAGCCAGTAGCTGAAGCAAGATCCTTGGAGCTGTTAGCATAATTGGGCTTACTTAATCCAGGGAAGATGGAAAAACGAAGGGAGAAGCATAGATGAAGGGGGAAATTCATTCTGATGAATTTTAGGGAAGTTGACCAACCTCACTGAACCAACTCAGCAGAAAGAAGAATCAGGCAAATTGTTCAGCACACTTGTCAATATACTCTTTCAGGATACTTGGTCAGAATATTTGTTCATGTGGGACCCAGTCAGGAACATTGGGACCCACTCAGGTGTTTTGGTCAGACCACTTGTCTCGTGGGACCAAGATCAGGGTAGTTTACTTATCAGGGCATTTATATAATGTGATAACTTGATAAGGACTATTTTTAGTAATGATTAGACCTAAAAAACAACTTTGGAAACAGTGTAGGCTTTATATGTCGTGTGCAAATTCAAAATTCAGCCTCCAAATGGTCATTCATGCATTAAATGCTAAAATCTCTTAAGATTGCATTTATTGTTGAGCCTACCATCAATGTCATTGATTAACAAATTACCTTCATCTAACCGTCCATTCTCACTACCCCACTTTATCCATCTTGCCATTCCCACGACCTTTTACCCAACAGTTAATCAAAATTACCAGTGATATAAAATCTTTGAGTTTTAATCCTTCACTTCTCACGCACAAAGACTTTCCAAAATATTTCAAACCCTTGGAATATTCTGAAATCTTTCAGCCTTTCTCTTTGCACCCATAATTTCCCAAACACTTTCCAACCTTCCTAAAACCTTCAATGGCACCTAAAATCAAGAGAGAGGAGTTGGTCTATTTCAAAGATACCTCTTTGGATATTGACTTCAACTATCTTAGTAATCCAAGATCACTATGGTTTGAGAAGCTTGTGGCCTTTAACAGCCCTGATACATCAGTGCATCCAGTTCTCAAATGGCTAAGGTGTTGGTCCCTGAACGAGTAGTGAATGGGATTAAAGTCTAGAGGGGAGGGGTGAATAGACTTTAAAACTTTTTCAAGAGAGTTGGGGAACCTCTTCTGATTGCTATGTCAACTGGACTGCAAGTCTGCTGGTCCAGATGACTATAGTGATCTGTATGAAGAGATTGTATGCGGAATTATGGTAGGTCTTGTTTAGACTCGTTCTTTTGTTTTTTATGAAAGTGTTAACTTGTTTTTACTTAATGAAAGTACTCAGCTGATGCTGGTTTGAAAGTTGTGGCCTTTGTTTAAGGATGTTGAAAACACAGTATGCACTTATATAAAATATATGTAGAGACAGAAATGTAAAGTGCAGAAAGGTAAATAACACCAGGTTTATAGTGGTTCGGATATACGATCCTACGTCCACTCTCACGTCCTAACGTGATGTTTAATCCATTTAATTTACCACAAATTACAAGGGTCTTGACCTTTATAGTCCCAAGGATAGGACTTTGAGATCTGAGCCGTCCTAACAGCTACGGTCTCCACAAGTGATTGTAAGCACTTGCACTTTGAGGGGTTCAAAAACTTTAACCTTTCGGTGAGGGTTTGGGGTTTTTGAAGTGTATCCAACTAATGGTTCAAGCTTATAAATTGCTTAACCACTATGCCTAAAACAATGAATATACAATATGAACAGGTTTCAGGTTCTTATGGGTTGGATAGAAATCACTTAAGAGCTAAAAGTATTCTAAGGCTTTCTGGGCTCTTGGAGAATTCTTAGAACAGTATGGCTTTTGCTTGATTGCTTTCTTAGCTTGTTGAATTCTCTCGATGTGATCTTGTGCTTGTGATTTCTCATCCTCTTGTATTTATAATGGTGATTGCTTGCAACTAGCCGTTGGAGTTGATTAACCGTTGGGACAATCTTTCCATATTGGCTTGATTCCTTGATTCCAGCTGATTGATTGCTCCAATCCTGGGATCATGTCAATCTTCTAAATAAGGTAGGTCTTCATTTGAATTGCAAGATGACTTTGGGAATCAGCCGAGTCCTGGAAGAGTACATAGTCTTCTGATCTGAACTACTAGTCTTCTGACTACTCTTCTGGCCTTAGGTCTTTTGTCTTCTGATATCAGTCGAGTAATACTCGTCTGATCTGTGAATTATTTGTGCTGCTTTAGGCCATCTTCAATCTTGGACTCCATCAGATAAGTAGGTATACAAGCACCTTACTTAACTGGCCTTCAAGGATCTTCTAGTCTTCATGTCTTCTACTCTTCTCATCTTGAGGGAGCGCATGTAAGCCGGGACTGTGCTAATCAGCTGATATCTATACAGTTGATCACACAAGACTAGTCTAAGCTGTTCTATACAAAGTCAGCTGATCCTATTACATTTATAAACTCTAAGTGTTTTGGTCATCAAAACTATTCTAACATCAAGTGGGGCTTAGGGTGAATTTACATCCCAACAATTTCCCCCTTTTTGATGAAGCCAAAACTATATTTGATAAATGCTCTTAGTAAATAAGATAAGAGTTTATAAACTTCATAAAAACTGAAGTATCTGATGAAGACAATGAGAGTTTGTCTTGAAAGCAAAGAGAACTAAACTTGATTATATATAGAGCTTTTACAGATTACAAGTGATAGTTTCTTTAAAGCTTTGAAAGTGGTCTTCATCAGGTCTTCTGATCTTCAGATGCGGAAAGCAAGGTACAGACGAGTTCGAACTTCTTCCATGTGCTGTAGGTCTGTAACTTTCTCCTCTTCATAGATTTTCTCTAGAATCCTTTTGACTTCAATCCAGTCTGTCCTTCCGGAGCTCAGAGTGGGAGGAGCCCATTTAGGTTCTTCTGGAGTTAGGATTCTGCAGTTGTCAAGTTCTTTGGCTGTCTTGACTACTTCTTTCCAGAACTCTTGATCTTCAATGTTCATGAACTGATTGAACTGAAAGAATTCATCTTCATAGGTTGGGAGAGGGCCAAATTTTCGTACAATGTGGTGTTGAATTTGCCACTTCTTCTTCAGAGGATACCACCTTGGTAGCTCATCTTGAAGGGCTAAATAATCCACATAGTTGCTATCAAACACCAGGGTCTTGTCTTTGACATTGTCTTCTTTTGCTTTGTCCTTGATTGCTTTCCTGAGTTTGGCTATTTTCCTTTCGAATTTGGCTTTGACTGCCTTCGCATCTTTCAGCTTCTTCTGCTTAAGCTCTTGAGCTTCAAGCTCTTTTCTTTTCTTCAGCTCTAAAGCCTCTTTCTCTTCTGCAGTAGGCTCTGCTGGAGCTGACTTCTTGCTTGACTGAGCTTGCTCATCTGCCTTTCTTTTCCTTGTCATCCTCTTCTTAGGAACTTGTTATATAGATGCAGTGATCTGTAGGCTCTTGGCAGGAGCTTGAGTGGGAGCTTGGGTGTCTTCTTGAGCAATTTCTTTGCCTTTGCCTTGCCTGCTCTTGATTTTGCTTTTTAAACCACCCAAGGTTTCGTTCAGCTCATCTTGAGATACTACCATTACAGCTTGTTGTGCTGTAGCCTTCCCTAGAGCCTTTATCAATACATCTTCCCCCTTTTTGGCTTCAGCAAGTGCAGCCGCAAAAGGCTTCATGGCATTCAGAATCTCCACTTTCAGAGTCTGTTGAAGGGCCATGGCATTGACTTTGCCAACATGGGTCAGATG
Source organism: Galeopsis tetrahit (assembly GCA_963675135.1). Lineage (NCBI taxonomy): Eukaryota > Viridiplantae > Streptophyta > Magnoliopsida > Lamiales > Lamiaceae > Galeopsis > Galeopsis tetrahit. The sequence continues at coordinate 18,066,957 of OY776121.1, read as the reverse complement.
AGTGATGCTGTGGTCTAGGATCTGAGCATGAGAGTTGGAGGAGGAGGCAGTTTCAAGTTTAGCTGTAAGTGCTTCCAATTTGGTTGCTGTCTCCTTCAGCTAAGTCTAAAGTTTCTCATTCTCTGTTGTAGCTGATTGGAGAAAAGCTCGACCTTCAGTAGCTCTTGTTTCAGCATCTTCAATTCTTTTCTTTTAAGTGTTTTCCATGCGGTTGACCTCATTAGTGTAGAGTTTAGTAAACCTGGTGGAAGTGTCACCTGCCTTCTTCAGAATGCTGGTCAGATACTCACTTATCTGATCGTGAAGTGACTCTCCAAACTTGTCTTCAATGTCAATGATCTGGTCATGAAGACGAGTTCTCTGCTCCTTAACAGCCTTTTCAACATATCTTCCAAGCTGTAGGCCTAAACCTTTCTCAAAATGCAGGTCTATTGCAGCCTTGACCTATGAGCATATGTCTGCTGTATAGTCAGTTGTTGAAGTAGAAGTTGAGGCAGTGCCTTGAGGCTTTGGATGAACAATCAGGGCTTTGCCTCTTTCTTCAGCTGAAAGGTACTCTTCATGTGGTAGTGGCCTTAACCAGGTGGGTCATGATATTGTCTCCTTTATCAATGAAGTGCGTTAGAGTATCCTTAGGCATGAAGTGATCAGGAATAGTGATTACTTCTCTTTCAATCTCTGCTTTGTCAGCTGGTTCAGTTGAGTCTTCCACAGGGACGGATGCAGCTGAGTCATTCACTTTTGCTGTGTCAGCTATCTGCTGACCTGATGAGCCTTCTGGGATAGAGGTATCATCAGTGGGAATTCCTAGAATCCTGTGGCATACTGCTGCAAGGGCCTCTTCTGGCAGCAGTTGAGCAAAAGATTTAACTTGAGCAACTTCCTTCTGCTCCATTTCCCAGTCGAGGAAATTAGCCTTTCCTCCCATTCCTTCCATGACCTCAATAAGGTCATCTACATCATCTCTCCTGAGTTCAATCCAGGTGCAAACTCTGAGAACTTGTTCAAACTGAACTGATTCCTCATCAATACCAGGAATAGTAGACTTGAGCAGGTTTGCTATCTTCATCCTCATTATCTTTTCCCTTGTGCACATAGAATAGTGCACCATGCTGTACTGAGGTTTAGAGGGGCCTGCTTCATCCATGTCTGTTGGTGCCAAGTCTTCTGGTGCAGATGGGGTAGTGAGGATAGGGGATTGAGTGGTTGGAATGGTTTCCTCTGCTGTGTGAGTATCAGCAGGGATTTGGGAAGTGATATTTTCTTGATCTTCAGTGGATTGATCATCAGCAGGGTTTTGAGTCTGCTGATCTGGGACAGTTTCTGCTTGAAGATCAGTAGATGGTTGGGATTGATGATCTTGGACATCTGCCATTTGAATATCAGCAGGGGTAGGCAAATGTGGCTCTGGGGTTGTTTGAGGTTGGGCTTGTTCCTCTACTGTGTGAGTATCAGCAGGGATTTGGATATCAGTGTTTGAGGGTTCAGATAAGGTTGAATCATCAGAAGGGTGGAAGGAAGTAATAGGGGCTATGCTCATGGGAGTAGGGAGCCTGGATTTCTTGGTTTTCTTAGTGAAAGAAGAATTGTTCTTCTTTCTCTTCTGACCCTTTGATAATTTAGAAGGAGTAAAAGTGAGAGAGGGATTAGAGGTACCTGCCTTCTTCAAGGGAGAAGCAGTTGGAGTGGCATCTGAATCAGATGGGGAGATGAGTCCTGATCTGATTAGAAATCGTCTTTGTGCTAAGGCTGATTGTCATCATCATCATCCTCAGCAGCCTTCTCCTGAGCCTCTTCTTTGGATGGCTCTTCTTCTTCTTCAGTAGAGTCATGAACAGACTCTTCTGCCTCCTTAACAACATCTTTGGAAGATGTTTCAGCCAACAGCTTCCTCTTCTCTTCTTTCAACCTTGCTGCCTCAGCAAGAGCTTCCTTTCTCAAATAATACTTGGAGGTGTGGAAGGTCTTATGAGGTCCCATCTTGTACTTCTTTGGGAGAATATCTGGAAGGATGATGCTCAGCTTGTTGACAAAGCTGACTATAGATGTGACCTTCCATTCTCTTGATTGAAGGTCCAAAGTAACCTTCTTGGCTTCAAGAGCAATCCTATTCAAGAATAGCCCTTGCCAATCTCCATCAATCTGATCCCAGATTGCAGCCATAACTCTAACTTTTAGAGTGGTAACAGCATCATGGCTAAAAGTGTTACCAAGCAACATCTTGCCTGCAATATCCATCAAGGTTTGAAACTTAGGTTCAAGTTGGGATTTCTTGAGCCCAGAGGTATCCTCAGCCTTGACCCTTCCATCAGTAAACATCTCCATATACTCCTTTTCTCTTCCCATGATGTAGGTAGAGATGTCTATCTCTCCCCTTGATAAGCCGAACAGTTCTTGAAGAATCTCCCTTGAGATCTCGATTCTGTGTCCACCCATGACACTTTCAACATGAGAATCCATCATCACTGCGTTTGCATAGAAGGTCAGCACATCTTGTTCATAAACATTTGTTGGTGCTACTTCCAGAAAGTCACGAAGGTTGAGATTGATGCAGCGAAGAAGGATCTCCTTGTTCGCAGGTGTATGTTTGCCCTTGAAAAACAGAGCATTCTCAGTGAAAACTTTTCCTTCCTTAGACCACTTTTGAGTATCTAAGGTGCCGGTACTCTTGGTCTTCTCGTCGTAAATTTTGATGATTCCCATTCTGGATGTTGAGTATTGAGGATACGAATGCTTGGAAAGAATATTTCAGGACGAGAGTGATTTGTGAGTAATTTGAGTATTGTGAGTGAAAGGAGTTTGGAAGAGGTTTAAGAGTTTGTATATATACTCCAGCAAGAACTTGATCTAACGGTCAGATTGGATTTTAATGTGGAGTAGTGCCCAAGATTTCCTTATTTGATTTCGGGCCATTCCTTAAATTTGCCGGCTGAATTTGCCATTTGGCAACTGATGATTTGCTGGCAATATGGTAATCAAGTATTAATGACATCATACCAAAAATAGCCGTTGTGACTAATTTTGTGGCAAGAATTGATCATCAATGTCGTTTTCTATAAGTGAATTGCATTCCTTAAATAGGCAAATATCTTTAATTACATTCATGAATGAATCTAAAATGAATTACATGATCAAAGATAGTCATTATACTCTAAAATAAGGTCTTCTTATCAGCAGAGTGAGGTCTTCTGATTTCATCGAAATGTCTGCTGATTTTCCTTGAAAGTCTTCTGGTCAGCTGAGTTGGTCTTCTGATCAGCTGAGTAGAGGATAGGGGTTTGCTGTGATGATCCAACCTGGATGGATCCTTCCAGCTTTATTGTGAGTGATGATCCAACCTGGTTTGATGGATCTTTCAGCTCCTTCTTTAAACCAAGTGGGACTAGCCTAGATGAAATCCCACTGGCTTAACTGCTCCTCACCATCGGATGTTCCTCATCATCAGATGGGATGTAGCATCTAATGTGTCCTTGTTGAATTTCTTCGCTTCTTTTGAAAGAGAAGAAAAGTTGGAAGAGGCTTCAATGGAGTGTGAAGAGAGAGCCATGGACTTGGTCTCCTTGACATCTTTTGACAAAGTGGTCTTTGATAGCAAGCTCTCCATGTAGAACTTCCCCCTGGAGAAGAAGCTCTGCTTGCTTGCTACTTTGTCCTCTGCATCTCTTCTTCCTTTAGTTTTCAACAAGAACGTCTCTTCTTTCTTTAGTTTTCATAGGCATACTTATGTTGGATAACCCAAGTATGCTGATCTGCATCATCTTCATCTTCTGGACAAATCTTCATCTCCTTCACCCAAGACCTTGGTTGAGGGATGATCTCCATTCCATCTCTTCTCTCGATTATCTCCATACCTGAAACAAGAATAATAGTTAGTGATTTGTGTTCTTAGGTGTTCTCATAACTTCCTCCTTTTATAGAGGTAGAAATGAGGTAATGGAGCATAAGATGACAAAAATTATAGAGTTGATAGGTCTGAATTTCTGAAAAGCTATTTCTTCAGATCAACAATGAGATTCTTGATCTAAGGGTTTACATTTAAAGAGATTCAGACTCTATCTTATGGAATGCAGAATTTATAAATTTTTGAACAAGAGTTATTTGGAATCCGTACAGTGCATGTATACTGTTGAGTCGGTGAGGATGGTGTATTAATCCAACCAAGTATGACTCACTAATATATTGTATACTTGTATAGTGATAAAGTATTTTATGAAGAATAGTTTATTACTATACATAGATATACATTGCTTAAGTAAAGATTACCAATTAACTCTATTCAAGTCTTCTGAATGAAAGTATATAATGCAATACAGATTATAGAGTATTTCATCAAGGATTCTTAAGGTATCATTGATTCCCCCTTGATTAGATGACTCTATGTTTTCCCTCAGCTTTATTTGTCTTCATCGAGAATAACTTACCTGAAGATGAGGGTGTCTATTCACCTCATCTGATCCTCCTAGTCTGCTGCAATTGTATCAGCTGAGGTCTTCAGTTGATCTTGTGCTCTTCATGTGCTTGGATCCAAGAGTCCTAAGCTATAGCATAGGGTCTTGAATCTTTCTTCAGCTAGGGGCTTAGTCAAGATGTCTGCTCTTTGGATATCTGTGTGAATTTTCTCCATCTTGATGTCCTTCTTTTCAAGGTGGTCTCTTATAAAATGATGTCGAATGTCGACATGCTTGCATCTTGTGTGAAGGACTGGATTCTGAGTGATGGCAATGGCGCTGCTGCTGTCACAGTAGATAGGGACTTCTCTTGCCTCTACATTGTAATCCTTGAGTTGTTGAACTAGCCAGAGCAGTTGACTACAACAACTTCCAGCTGCCATATATTCTGCTTCAGTGGTGGAGGTTGCAACTGAAGTTTGCTTCTTTGAGAACCATGATAACAACTTGTTGCCTAGGAATTGACAGGTTCCAGATGTGGATTTCCTATCAATTCTACATCCTCCATAGTCTGAGTCAGAATAACCACTCAATTCTAGATTGTCATCAGCAGGGTACCATAGTCCTAGATTGACTGTTCCTTTTAGGTACTTGAGAATTTTCCTTGCTGCTTCTAGATGACTCTGCATTGGGTTTGCTTGAAACCTAGCACATACTCCTACAGCAAATGTTATGTCTGGTCTGCTAGCTGTAAGATATAGTAGAGATCCAATAAGTGCTCTATATTCAGCTTGATCAACTGCCTTTCCAGACTCATCTGGTTCCATTTTGAAGGATGTCATCATTGGAATCCTTACAGTCTTGCTTTTTAGAGCTTTGAATCTTTCTAATAGGCTTTTGGTGTACTTGGACTGATTGATGAAGATCCCTTCTGGACTCTGTTTGACTTGGAGTCCTAGGAAATAATTCATCTCACCCATCATACTCATTTCAAATTTTCCTTGCATAAGTTCAGAGAACTTCTTGCACATATCTTGATTGGGTGATCCAAATATAATGTCATCTACATATATTTGCACCATTAGAATGTCTTCTCCTTCTTGTATTCTGAAAAGTGTTCTGTCAACTTTGCCTTGTGTGTAACCATTGTCAAGTAGGAATTGTGGCAATGTGTCATACCAGGCTCTAGGAGCTTGCTTCAGACCATAGAGAGCCTTCTTCAGACGATATACTTGATCTCCTTTTTCAAATCCTGGAGGCTGCTCTACATACACTTCTTCTACCAGAATACCATTCAGAAAAGCACTCTTGACGTCCATTTGATATACCTTGAAGCCCATATATGATGCATAAGCTAGAAACAGTCGAATGGCTTCTAATCTGGCTACTGGAGCAAAGGTTTCATCATAGTCAATTCCTTCAGATTGTGAGTATCCTTTTGCAACTATCCTTGCTTTATTTCTAGTTATCACATCATTTTCGTCCTTTTTATTCTTGAATACCCACTTTGTTCCTACTACATTGTGGTTTTCAGGACAATCTACCAATTCCCATACTTCATTTCTTTCGAATTGGTTTAGTTCTTCTTGCATAGCAGTGATCCAATTGCTATCTGTCATTGCTTCTTCTATGTCAGCTGGTTCAATGTTGGACAAGAAAGCACACCAGCAGAACATAGATGATTGGGGGTTCTGATTCAGTTGTCTTCTGGTCTTGACACCTGAGTCTGCTCCTTCTAAGATGAGGTTTGATGGATGGTTGTTTCTCCATGTATGTCTTACAGGAGTATCTGCATTAGATGAGCTTGGATTCTCATCTGTTCTAGTGCCATCAGGAGGATTGACTTGATTAGGTCGATCATCATTTGTATCTTGTGTGTCAAAGAGATCATTCCCCCTTGCATTTGGGATTGTTGCATCTTGATTATGGACAGCTTGCTCAGCTTGAGTTTGAGATCGAGTGACTGGTCTGTGTGGTTTATCCTCCTCTGGTTCTTCAGGAAATGGTTCATTGACTTCAATAAACTCATCAGACTTGGTCTTGATCACTAGTTTCTTCATCTGATCTACAGCTGAGTCTGTTTCTACTGCACTCTTTTCACAAGATTCATCAAAAACAACATGAGGTGTTTCTTCCACAAGAAGAGTTCGTTTGTTGAATACTCTAAATGCTTTGCTAGTTGAGGAGTATCCCAAGAATATCCCCTCATCTGCTTTGGCATCAAAAGCATTCAACTTACTTTTCCCATTGTTGTGAATGAAACACTTACAACCAAATATATGAAAGTAAGATACTCTAGGTTTTCTTCCTTTCCACAGTTCATATGGGGTTTTCTCATGGATTTTGTGAATACCTGACCTGTTTTGAGTGTGACAAGCTGTGTTGATAGCTTCTGCCCAAAGCTTCTTAGGAGTGGAGAATTCAGCAAGGAGTGTTCTTGCAGCTTCTTTGAGCGTTCTGACTCTTCTTTCAGCTACACCATTCTGTGGTAGTGTTCTTGCTGCACTTGTCTCATGCTGAATACCATTAGAAGTACAATAGGCAATAATATAAGAGTTAATAAATTCAGTGCCTTTATCACTTCTAATTTTCACAATAGGTTCTCCTTTCTCTACTTGGATCCTCTTTAATACTTCAGGAAGCTTCTGCTGAGTTTCACTCTTCTTGTATAAGAAGACAACCCAAGTAAACTTGGAGTAGTCATCTACAACAATACGAGTGTACTTTCTCCCTGTTAGTGTGGTTGGAGTGATTGGTCCAAAAAGATCCATGTGAAGCAATTCAAGAGCTCTGCTGGTTGATGCTGTCTTCTTGGTCTTGAAAGAGACCTTTGTTTGCTTTCCTTGTTGACATGCATCACACACCTGATCTTTACAGTAGAGTTCATTAGGCAGACCATCAACTAAGGATTCCCTTGCTAGCTTGTTCATAGTCTTAAAGTTCAGATGACTAAGACGTTTGTGCCATAGCCAGCTGACATCTTTAGGGCTCTTCACAAGCAGACATGTATCCTTAGGACAGCTGTTCCAATTTGCAAGATACATACTTCCTTTTCTAGTTCCTGTTAGAAGGTTTTGTTTTGTTCTTTTATCACTTATGAGACACTCATCTTTAGAGAATTTTACTGAGTAATCGGTGTCACAAAAATGAGAAACAGATAATAAATTAAACTTTAAACCTTCTACATATGATACATCATGTACCTCAATGTCACCATTTTGAAGGGTGCCATATCCTTTTGTGTTACCGTGCGCGTTATCACCAAAGAAGACTTTTGGACCTTTCTTTTCTGTGTAGTTGGTCAGCAGGTCTTTGGTTCCAGTCATATGAGTTGAGCATCCACTATCTATGTACCAAATCTCTCCTGCTAGACCTCATTTTCTGTATAGGTCCCTCCTTTCCTGCAAGAGAGGTTAAGTCTTAGGTACCCATTTTGTCTTGGGTCCTTGGGTGTTAGTACTACCCTTGGGAACCCATATATACATTGGTCGTTTGAACAACCTTGAGCACTTGAGTTGTTTCCCTCGGGCATCACAGAACTAAATCTTACCAGTTAACACCTTGGACAGGTCTGATTTGTTGTTTGTGTCAACTAAGTAGTAGTCAAATGGTTTTCCTTTATAGGAGTGTACATACATTATCTTTTGACTAGTTACATTCGGCCTGGGTGCATTAGCTGGTCGATGCACACGATTATATGGACCATACTCCTCTGTTCTCACAATATCATAAGAGATAGGGGGTGCAAAGAGAACAGATTTGTGTGAAGAAGATTTCTTCTTCTTGGCTGGAGCAGCATACAGCTGAGACTGTCTCAGACGAGATGGTCTAGGCTGATTGCTGTTCCTCTGTACAGATTTGGGGTTAACTTTTCTTTTACCATTTTTGGTGTTGGAATAGTTAGCCTTAGTTGATACAGATGCCTTTTGGTTCATATTAGGTTCATTGTGTTTAGAACACTCACCCTGTTCATGTGTCTGAGTAGTGTACTTGTTAGGTGTACTACCCCCAGCTGGAGAGGATGTTGATGGATTAAGTTCATAGCCAAAACCCATCTTATTGCCATTTGATCTATAATATTCAGAGATACTTTCAATAGTAGTCGAGGCTTTATTGAACTCTGATGTCTTTTGATTTAGGCATTCCTTCTCCTTTTCTAAGAGCTTGTGTGCTTGGAAGAGGTCATCGAACTTAGATTGTAGTATACGAAATTCCTTGGTTTCTAAGGCTTGAGTTTCTAACATCCCCTCGTACAACTGAGTTGTTGTGGTATTTTCTTCCTTAAGAAGTTCCACTTCTTTGGTCAACCTTTCATTCATGGTGACTAACTCAGGGGTGTTATCAAACTTAACCTTTTTCAACCTAGCAATTTCTTTCCTTAAATCCTTATTCTCCTCTTCCACTTCTATAAAAGCTCTAGTGGCAATATCCAGATCACCTTTTACCTTTCTTAACGATTGATAATAGATGTCTTCTGATTCGCCTTCAGATGAGTTTATGTCATCTGTTTGTGAGAAAATAGGTGAATGGAAAGTAGTAGTGTAGGAATTTACCTCATTTTCTCCTATGGCCATCATAGCTAGATCATCTGAATCATCTGAGTAGATTTGACAGTCTGGTGATGTAGGAAGTCCATCACTTTGATATTCAGATTCTTCAGTCACCAATGTTTGTTTATCTGAATTTCTTCTGTCTCTTCTTGGCCTTCTTTCTTCTTTGTCATCCAGCTCAGGGCATTCATAGACATAATGTCCTGGTTTGCGACAATTGAAGCATGCTCCAGGCTTTTGATTTGAACTGCCTTTCCTTGGAGGAGTGGCATCTCTTCTTCTGGAGCCTCGGCTGTCAGATGACTCCATATCCTTTCTAGGATACCTTTCTGGTGTTCTTTCTCTGGAGCCTCTAGAGGGTGAACTGGCTCTTCTATCTTTGTAGTTTCTATAGAATTTTCTATATTTGCTGTTGAGAGTGTTCATCCTTTCGAATCTTTTGATCATAAGGGCCATTTGCTCTTTCAGACTCATGTCTGATCCTTCAAAGTCTTCTGTTTTCAGAGAGGTCTTGCCAGATGAGGTGCTTGCAGCTTTTGTATTTGCTGCCTTGAAAGCTACAGTCTTGGAAGTTGATGGGGTTGCAGTAGGTTCATCACTTCCTGAGTTTTCTTCTCTTTCAAGATCATATTCATGAGCTTTTAGGTTCTGAAATAGAGTCTATGCAGACCACTCCTTGATATCTTGAGTATCTTTGATGATGGTCTTCTTGAGTCTCCATTTCTTGGTTAGAGAGTCTAAGATATTTAGATTTTTCTCTCTATTTGTATATTTCTTGCCCAGAGATTCTATCTCATTGATGATCTTGGTAAATCTATTGTCTAGTTGATCAATAGACTCTTCTGGTTGCATCTTGAAGTGTTCAAACTTCTTGACTGCTGTTGTCAACTTGCTCTCCTTGATCAGCTCAGTTCCTTCACAGAGGAGTGCTAGAGCATCCCACATATCCTTAGTTGTTTCACAATTGATTACTTTTGCAATGTACTCATTTGGAAGAGTTTGCATGATGTAATCTTGAGCAATGCTGTCAAGGTTTGACTGCTTCATTTCTTCTGGTGTGAGATCCTTCATCAGCTTGGGGGCAAGTTCTCCAACTGGAACTTCTGGATCACCATTTGCAGTGTTGACTGCCATGATGGTGATTGGGCCTTCAGTGATTACTGACCACATCTTGTAGTGGACTGATGTGAGATTCTTCCTCATCCTGATCTTCCAGTAATCATAATCCTCCACTGAAAATTTAGGCAACTTACGCATATTAGCACTCATGTTGTATGAGTTTTCGAAAACAAGTTTTTCAAAAGATCTGTTCAAGAGGACTACAGAAAGACTCCCTCAAGTCTTCTGATAATCTAGAGACAGTAGTCCGTTAGAACCACTGCTCTGATACCACTTGTTGGTCCCTGAACGAGTAGTGAATGGGATTAAAGTCTAGAGGGGAGGGGTGAATAGACTTTAAAACTTTTTCAAGAGAGTTGGGGAACCTCTTCTGATTGCTATGTCAACTGGACTGCAAGTCTGCTGGTCCAGATGACTATAGTGATCTGTATGAAGAGATTGTATGCGGAATTATGGTAGGCCTTGTTTAGACTCGTTCTTTTGTTTTTTATGAAAGTGTTAACTTGTTTTTACTTAATGAAAGTACTCAGCTGATGCTGGTTTGAAAGTTGTGGCCTTTGTTTAAGGATGTTGAAAACACAGTATGCACTTATATAAAATATATGTAGAGACAGAAATGTAAAGTGAAGAAAGGTAAATAACTCGTTCTTTTGTCTTCTGACTACTCTTCTGGCCTTAGGTCTTCTGTCTTCTGATATCAGTCGAGTAATACTCGTCTGATCTGTGAATTATTTGTGCTGCTTTAGGCCATCTTCAATCTTGGACTCCATCAGATAAGTAGGTATACAAGCACCTTACTTAACTGGCCTTTAAGGATCTTCTAGTCTTCATGTCTTCTACTCTTCTCATCTTGAGGGAGCGCATGTAAGCTGGGACTGTGCTAATCAGCTGATATCTATACAGTTGATCACACAAGACTAGTCTAAGCTGTTCTATACAAAGTCAGCTGTGTTAATGTATACGGTAAAGCAAACTTTTAGTGGGCTTTTGTGACGTATATTTGATTTCCTTTTTATCTGAAATAAATGGTTTTTCACATTATCGCATTCTTTGTGATTACTTGTATGTCTGCTTATCTTGCATTGTAGACGATGTGGTGGGTTTGTAGTCACACAGAAGATCACATTGTCAGTTCCTTGTAAGATATAAAATGTATTCACAACTGAGATAGTTATGGACAAAACTATTGGTTTAAGTTGTAGTGTAAACTTGTTAGTGGTTTGTCTTGGCCATTAGTTTATACTAGTGCGCTGTGGCGTATTGAATGGATCACAGATAAAACATGTTCTTCTGTTCTGACTGTTATGAAGAACTAGAAGTCTTGGTGACTTTTATGATTCTTAACCCTAAGTGTGATATTTAGATGTGTGGGGTGCTTGTTCACTACTTTGATGTACCATAGGTGAGAATCTTGTTAGATTCTTCACGCTCCGTATTTTGGGTAGTGGCATCGCTCGCATGATGTCTACTTATTGGCATTAGGGCACCGTGTCCTGTACATCCAGGCTGATGACGTCCCCTTGAGGAAACTCATAAAGGATTGTCGTACTAAACCCTGCAGGTGGATTTAATCCGTACGACAACGAGGTTGAGTGGTACTACTCAAAGGAATTATAGAGATTAATTATTTAAAGAAGTCAGAAGCTTTAATAATTAATGGACGTGCGATATCTTTAACACGGGGAATTATAAAGTCTAATAGAAGCCCTGATTCGTTTTGGGATAGGACGGGAGTGCAACATTAATTCTCTAGTGGAATGAATTAATGTTCTCGGGCCAAATTATATGTTCTGGGCTGAACATAAGAGTATTTGGGCCTGTAAGAAGCCCAAGCCCTATACCTTCTAATGGATCCCTAGTCTGGCCCATGAAACTTATGGAAATTATAAATAGGAGCCTCAATTCAGTTTTGAAACCCTAGCACACACGAAATTAAGAAAAACGGCTAGGGTTTCAAGGAGACGAAACTGAGGCACCTTCTCCACGTTTGATAGCGCGCCGTCCACCCGGTGTTCGAGCGAGGTTGGGAGACAGGCTAGAAGATCCGTAGATTGGAATCAACGTCTCGATCTTCAAGGGTAACGAATCTAAATTCTGCTTTAGATGCATGTTTAGGTTTTAATTCGTTATTTATACGTTTGGCATCCGACAACGATCCCGGTGATGGACCGCCTTCGCCGGCGCGTTCCAGCAATTGGTATCAGAGCCTGGATTCGTAGATTGTTGGCTCTGCCTGAAATGTACTGTTGTATGATTCAATTTTTTTTGTTGTTTCATGTATGGATTCGTTTCTGTCATTTATTATTTAAGGTTTTTATTCTATCGCAACCCTTGTGTGATTTTGTAATCGTTTTTCCCACCAGATAATAAGTGTGGGTAGTATAGGATTTATTCATAGATCACTGTAGTAGGGTTTTGCTCGTTTATATTGTATTTTTTGATCGTGAGAACGGGCGGTGTCGATGGAAGATCTGAAAACAGTAATCTGAGTTTTTCGGGTTATGGCCTTAGACGGTGAAAACTGTTTTGGCCATAACTTTTGACTCGGGTGTCTGTTTTCAGCCCACAAGACCTTTTCGGAAACGTCTCGACGAGATCTACAGGAGTCACCGCTACGCCATGACGACGAGTGGCGAGGCCTAATTCAAAAGCCTTGATGAAGTTTTCTGCCAGTTTTTGTCGGTGGATGAGAATTCGAGGTTTTTCCATTGCGTGAGAGGCCGATGCAAGGCATCCGTCCGCGCCACTGTTTTTATCATTGTAATAGCTTATAATAGGCTGTTTTTTATAAGTTTTCAAGGGGTTGCGATAGATGTGCATTTATTTATTTTTGCCTATATTTATCGCATCTTGTATTGTTATGGCATGCATGTATTAATTTTTGTTAATTTGCTATGCCAATGAATAATCTTCATGTTAAAATGACTAAGTGAGATAATTGAATTTTAATTAATTTATAGGCCTCCACAATTGGTCTTTAAGTAAGGTGTATGTTGCTCGTGGGACCTTGGGAGTCTTCCCCTAACGGGTGCAACATTCACGAGCTTATTAGTTAAGACTTCTAATAAAACTGTTTTAATCTTTAGATGAAGTGTGTGATCTTCCCTAACGGATGTGTCATCCATGAGTTCATCAGTATAGAATAATTCAAGATAACTGTTGTTAAATTGTGGTCATCACTTAGATGTGAATTTTAATATAACCCCCCAACGGGGTCACTGTTCTAGTTCACATGGCCAGTTAAAGTTCGACTGTTAATTTCATTCGTCATAAGGATAAGTTGACGTGATATTGAAATTAAAGACTAAATGTATGATCGATGAATACATGTGTAAACGACCACCCTAACGTGGCTTGCATATGTGTTTGTTGGGCTGTTGGAGGTTGTGTTGAATATTGGTTTTGAAGGTTTCCAATGTTTTATGCTTCAAACTTATGTGATTCATTGCTTGCATTTTATTTATTTCAGATACATTATGGTGACATTCAACCCACTTATGGTTATCTTAAATCAAAATAAGCTTGTTGGTCAAAATTACTTGTATTGGAAAAGAAATTTGGACATTGTCCTAGTTGCTGATGAGTACAAGTTTGTACTCGATACACCTGCTCCTGCCCCTTTGGGAGCTGAATCTACTGAAGAGCAAAGGGAGGCTCATAAGAAGTGGCACAAGGCTGATGAGATGGCTCGTTGTTACATTTTGGCCTCGATGTCAAATGTTTTACAACAGCAGCATCAAACTATGTCTAGTGCCGCAGCTATGATGTTGAGCCTCAAAGAGCTTTTTGGTGAGAAAGATAGGGCTGCCCGCTTTGAGGCTATGAGGAAGATCATGTCAACCTCTATGCCAGAGGGAGCGTCCGTGAGGGACCACGGTCTCAAGATGATGGAATATCTGAATGAGATTGAGGTCCTCGGAGGGTTAATCGATAATGACACCAAGATCGATATGATCCTACACTCGCTCCCAAAGTCTTTTGAGAACTTCCGTGTACACGCAATCATGAGTAAGAAGGATTATACTTTAACCGAGCTTCTTACAGAATTGGTCGCGGTGGAGGGTCTCATGGGTAAACGACCACAGGCCAATGTTACTGTTCAGGCTGGACCTTCTTCGTCTAATGGCAAGAAGAAGAAAAAGCCTTTACAGAAAAAGAGTGGTGGTGAAAGCAGTGGGAGCAAGAAACTAGCGCCTTCTGGTGGCGTGAAAAAGCCGAAGGGCAAATGTTTCAAGTGCAACAAGACGGGACATTGGAAGTCTGATTGTCCTCTCCTGAAAAAGGACAACTCTGGTACGTCTCTCGCTTTAGTTGTTGAAACATGTTTTGCGGCTTGTTCTGCCTTTTCTTGGGTAGTAGATACAGGAGCCACTGACCATGTTTGTTACACCTTGCAGGGGTTTCTACAGACAAGGGAACTGAGTGAGGGCGAGATTACTATTAGTTTGGGCAATGCTGCGATAGTATCAGTGGTTGCAGTGGGAGACGTGCACTTATGTTTTTCTAATTCTGTTTTAGTATTAAAGAACGTTTTATACGTGCCGAATTTTCGGAGAAATTTAATTTCTGTTTCGAAGTTGTTTTTGGATGGATGTTCAGTTGTTTTTAATGACAATGTTGTTATTATGAGAAATGACTCTTTAATCTGTTCTGGCACGTTAGAAAACAATCTTTATACTATTACGTGTGCATATCATACTGTGACTGAAGCTCATTCATCATCATCATTAAATAAGATAAAGGAACCTTCTAAGTTGAATCAAACATACCTTTGGCATCTAAGATTGGGTCATGTCAACCTAAGAAGGATTCAAAGACTAGTAAGTAGTGGGTTTTTGGAGTCTCTCCAAGTGGAACCATTCTCAGTCTGCGAATCCTGTTTGGAAGGCAAGATGACCTCGAGGCCTTTTAAGGCCAAGGGTAATAGGGCTAATGATGTGTTGGAATTGATTCACTCTGATTTGTGTGGGCCTATGACTGTTCAAGCTAGAGGAGGCTTTGAGTACTTCGTCACTTTCATTGACGATTACTCAAGATATGGATACATCTACCTGATGCGCCACAAGTCTGAATGCTTTGGCAAGTTCAAATAATTTAAGGCAGAAGTGGAGAACCGTCATGGTAAGAGTATCAAGTCACTGCGTTCTGATCGTGGTGGCGAGTACCTTAGCAATGAATTTAGGCAATACTTATTAGAGAACGGGATTAGATCCCAGATCTCCGCGCCTGGTACTCCGCAACAGAATGGCGTGGCTGAGAGAAGGAATAGGACTCTATTAGATATGGTGAGATCGATGATGAGTTATGCTTCATTACCTACCTCTTTTTGGGGTTATGCCTTGGAAACAGCAGCGTACCTTCTAAATTATGTACCTTCTAAAGTGGTTCCAAAAACCCCGATTGAATTGTGGTCTGGGCGAAAGCCTAGTCTAAACCACATTCGGATTTGGGGTTGTCCAGCACATGTGCTGAACAAGGAAGCTGATAAGTTGGCACCTAGAACTGAAGTACGGTTGTTTGTAGGATACCCTAAGGGAACGAGAGGTGGTTATTTTTATAGTCCTAATGATCAGAGGGTGGTGGTGAGTACCAATGCCCGATTTTTAGAAGAAGACTATATGAATGAGCATAAGTCCAATACTGAGATCATTCTAAATGAGTTGAGAGGAGACAATGGCACACCGAGTGTGCAAGAGGAAATACCACAAGAGACTGCACAACGTGGCGACTCTGATGAACCTTTGTATACATTGCCTCGTCGTAGTGGGAGGGTTGTTCGCCAACCTGATCGTTTCATGTTTGTGGGAGAGTCTATTGACTTGATTCCAAGCGATGAACATGATGATAACGACCCCTGGACATACAAAGAGGCAATCAAAGATAAAGATGCAGAGTCTTGGCACAAGTCCATGGATTCAGAAATTGAATCTATGGATGCTATGGAAGTGTATGACCTAAGTGAACTTCCCCACGATAAGAAAGTTGTTGGGTGTAAGTGGGTCTACAGACGTAAGAGAGGGTCTGATGGGCAGATTACTGCTTTTAAAGCACGGTTGGTGGCAAAGGGTTTTACCCAGAAAGAAGGAATCGACTATGACGAGACCTTCTCACCAGTAGCCATGCTAAAATCGATCCGGATTCTCTTATCCATAGCTAATCACATGAACTATGAGATTTGGCAAATGGATGTTAAGACAGCTTTCCTTAATGGAAATTTGGATAAGGACATCTATATGCAGCAACCCGAGGGTTATGTGAAGAAAGGCCAAGAGAATCTAGTCTGGAAGCTGAAAAAGTCTCTTTATGGGCTAAAACAAGCTTCCAGGTCTTGGAACATTCGTTTTGATGAGGTGATCAAATCTTTTGGATTTGAACAATGTCAAAATGAAAGTTGTGTGTACCAGAAGAGTGACAGAGACGTAGTGGTATTCTTAGTACTATACGTAGATGATATTCTTCTTATTGGCAACAATGTGAAAGTATTATCAGACGTAAAGGTGTGGCTTTCAGAACAGTTTCAAATGAAGGATATGGGAGAAGCATCGTACATTCTTGGTATTAAGGTCACTCATGATCGAAAAAAGAGAATGTTGTGTTTATCTCAAGCGTCTTACATTGATACTGTGATTGCTCGTTTTGGCATGCAGAATTCCAAGAAGGGTGTACTACCTTTCAAACATGGAGTCCCTCTATCTAAAGATATGTGTCCTAAGACACAGAAGGAGATAGAGGAGATGGCTAAGGTTCCTTATGCTTCGGCTGTAGGAAGCCTTATGTATGCGATGCTGTGTACGAGGCCTGATATTTGTTATGCAGTCGGCATGGTAGCAAGATATCAGTCTAACCCTGGTGAATGACACTGGACTGCTGTTAAGCATATTCTCAAGTATTTGAAAAAGACTCGAGATTATATGCTAGTATACCAGTCAAATAGTTTGATTCCTTTGGGTTATACCGATTCAGATTTCCAAGTTGATCGAGATGAACGGAAGTCAACCTCGGGTTATGTGTTTATGCTGGGAGGCGCAGCCATATCTTGGAGAAGTGTGAAGCAGAAATGCATCTCGGACTCCACTATGGAAGCCGAGTACGTAGCTGCCTCAGAGGCTGCAAAGGAGGTTGTCTGGCTGCGTAATTTCTTTCTGGAATTAGGGGTATCTCAGAGTATGCCGATGTGTATCACTGTTTATTGTGATAACGCGGGTGCAGTGGCAAACTCGAAAGAACCTAGAGCCCATAGAGCAAGTAAACACATAGAGCGAAAGTACCATATTATACGAGATATCGTAAATCGAGGAGACGTGGCTGTAGCTAAGATTGCGTCGTTGGATAACTTGGCTGATCCTTTCACAAAGACGCTGGCAATAAAATTCTTTGAGAAACATGTAGAGGGTCTTGGTTTACGATGTATTACAAGCTAGACTTTGAGTATAAGTGGGAGAAATGTTGATGTCTTTATGTGTATACTAAAAGTTAAGCTTTAGTATAAGTGGGAGATTGTTAGTGTATACTGTAAAGCAAACTTTTAGTGGGCTTTTGTGACGTATATTTGATTTCCTTTTTATCTGAAATAAATGGTTTTTCACATTATCGCATTCTTTGTGATTACTTGTATGTCTGCTTATCTTGCATTGTAGACGATGTGGTGGGTTTGTAGTCACACAGAAGATCACATTGTCAGTTCCTTGTAAGATATAAAATGTATTCACAACTGAGATAGTTATGGACAAAACTATTGGTTTAAGTTGTAGTGTAAACTTGTTAGTGGTTTGTCTTGGCCATTAGTTTATACTAGTGCGCTGTGGCGTATTGAATGGATCACAGATAAGACATGTTCTTCTGTTCTGACTGTTATGAAGAACTAGAAGTCTTGGTGACTTTTATGATTCTTAACCCTAAGTGTGATATTTAGATGTGTGGGGTGCTTGTTCACTACTTTGATGTACCATAGGTGAGAATCTTGTTAGATTCTTCACGCTCCGTATTTTGGGTAGTGGCATCGCTCGCATGATGTCTACTTATTGGCATTAGGGCACCGTGTCCTGTACATCCAGGCTGATGACGTCCCCTTGAGGAAACTCATAAAGGATTGTCGTACTAAACCCTGCAGGTGGATTTAATCCGTACGACAACGAGGTTGAGTGGTACTACTCAAAGGAATTATAGAGATTAATTATTTAAAGAAGTCAGAAGCTTTAATAATTAATGGACGTGCGATATCTTTAACACGGGGAATTATAAAGTCTAATAGAAGCCCTGATTCGGTTTGGGATAGGACGGGAGTGCAACATTAATTCTCTAGTGGAATGAATTAATGTTCTCGGGCCAAATTATATGTTCTGGGCTGAACATAAGAGTATTTGGGCCTGTAAGAAGCCCAAGCCCTATACCTTCTAATGGATCCCTAGTCTGGCCCATGAAACTTATGGAAATTATAAATAGGAGCCTCAATTCAGTTTTGAAACCCTAGCACACACGAAATTAAGAAAAACGGCTAGGGTTTCAAGGAGACGAAACTGAGGCACCTTCTCCACGTTTGATAGCGCGCCGTCCACCCGGTGTTCGAGCGAGGTTGGGAGACAGGCTAGAAGATCCGTAGATTGGAATCAACGTCTCGATCTTCAAGGGTAACGAATCTAAATTCTGCTTTAGATGCATGTTTAGGTTTTAATTCGTTATTTATACGTTTGGCATCCGACAACGATCCCGGTGATGGACCGCCTTCGCCGGTGCGTTCCAGCAAGCTGATCCTATTACATTTATAAACTCTAAGTGTTTTGGTCATCAAAACTATTCTAACATCAAGTGGGGCTTAGGGTGAATTTACATCCCAACATAAGGGATGCAGGCATTGAGCAGTTCTTGGGGACCAAGCTAGATTCTTGCTTAGAACCCTACATGGCCGAATTCTTTGCCTTCTTAAGATGGAAAGGCAAAAAGGGTGATGTGTGCACAAAGCTTACATATGCAGAAGAGGATGAAGAAGAAGAGAATCAACACACTGTGGCGTTCTCTTCAAAGGATTTGGACTCTTGTTTCGGATTGCCTTTAGAAGGAAGGAATCCAGAGCTGTATAGAGAAGGGGAAGAACAGGAGTTCACAAATGATTGTATGATAGTACCTCAAAAACTATCAAGCGCCCAGAATAAAAAGACTTTGAAAGAGAAGTATGAACATCTCTTTGATATTTTGGTTAAGAGCCTTCTTAGCCACACAGGTAGTGTTGAGCAAATGAGCATACCAAAGCTCAGGGTAATGGCTGCTATCATTGATTCAGCAGAAAAGGGAATCACTTTTGATTGGAAATCGTTCATATTGGGAAAGATGATGAATGAGAAGTACAAATTCAAATTGAGATCAACCAACAAGGTGGTGGTTGATGGAAGAATCCAATACTGCACAAGAGCAAGCTTGATCTTGGAAAAGTTTGCCCATTATACTAATTTGCAGATAAAGCCCAAGCCACTCCCAGCCCAAAAGATTATGTTCAGAAAGCTCTCAAACAAAACTGAGAAAAGAAAGCAAGGTGTTGCAGCTAAGAAAGCCATTGTCATTGCACCTGCCCTGAGGTCTTCTCCAAGGAAAAGAAAAGCACAAACAAAAGCACCACAAAAATGAAGAGGATGAAAAAGATTCTGAGTGAATCTTCACTGGAAAGTGGTTCCCAAGGTGGTGGGAACACTTCAGAAGAGTTGGATAGAGTTGAAAAGGAAGGGGTCAACCCTCTTGAAGAAGGTGAGGAAATCAGGGAAGTTGTCCCTCTTTAGCCTGAACCATTTAATGAGTTTAGAAATGTTGAACAATCCAATACTACACAAGAGCAAGCTTGCTCTTGGAAAAGTTTGCCCATTATACTCATTTGCAGATAAAGCCCAAGCCACTCCCAACCCAAAAGATTATGTTCAGAAAGCTCTCAAAGAAAACTGAGAAAAGAAAGCAAGGTGTTGCAGCTAAGAAATCCATTGTCATTGCACCTGCCCTGAGGTCTTCTCCAAGGAAAAGAAAAGCAAAAACAAAAGCACCACAAAAATGAAGAGGATGAAAAATATTTTGAGTGAATCTTCACTAGAAAGTGGTTCCCAAGGTGTTGGGAACACTTCAAAAGAGTTGGATAGAGTTGAAAAGGAAGGGGTCAACCCTCCTAAAGAAGGTGAGGAAATCAGGGAAGTTGTCCCTCTTCAGCCTGAACCATTTACTGGGTTTAGAAATGTTGAACAACCCACTAGGACTGAGAGAAGAAAAAGTATGATTAAAGCATCAGAAAAGATGAAGAGATTGGAGGAAGAGAAGAAAAAGAAGGAGTTCTTCAAGGAAATTAGACAAGCAAGCAAGTAGGTTTAATTCCAAGACAAGGTCAAAATCCAAAAGCCCTGAAGCCAACTCTCCTGAAATCCAATCCCAGAAAATCTACCCAACCCATAACTCCCCAAAGCCTGAATCTCAGGAGTGCAACACTCCTGAAGATGTCCCAATCCTCCCAAAGAAAACTTACTCTCATGAAGTTGCTCATGGTAGAGGAGCAATAGATGTGTTGGTAGACCTTGCAGATAAGGAAGTTAGGCAATTTTCACCTCTTGATCCTAGATTGATCTCATACACCAAATTCCTTGAAAATGTCATTCTTGAAGGAGATCAATCTGACAAACCTTCCTTCCATCCCATCCCCATAAATCTCCCCACAAGCCCCTCAGGACCATTGCTCCCTAAAGCACCTGAGTCCCAAATTGTTCCCACTTCTTCCCAATCAAACCCCCCTAAATCCCAAGCCAACTCTTCTGATGAAAATGATGATGATGAAGAAGAAGAGTACACTTATGAGGGTATTTTGAGTCAAATTGAAAAGGCCAATGTTGATCAATTATACCCTAGGTTGAAGGACTTTCCTAGATTGCAGAAGCAGTTCTATGATCTCAAAGCCCTTGTTGAGATCAAGGATAGAACCATTGTGGAGATAGCACAAGCCATCCAGGACAAAGGAGCAAGCTGGTGGCAAATTGAAGAGAATAGGTTGCTGCACTTTCTTGATGTCAAGAACACAAGTGTCCTGACCCATGAACCATTTTTCTGCACCATTGTCATGGAAAGAGTAAGGGAAGAGGAGGAAAGAAATGCTAAGGGTATCAAACACCCTAATAGCACCTCAAATGATGCAGATGATGATGAAAACACCAATCCTAAACCACCTGGTCCCAACTTTGTTGAGGTACATTACTTACTTTATGTTGCTATTAAGGACTCTAAGCAATCAGAGGTGTTGACCAAGGATGGTGACACAATCAAAGATGCATTGGCCAATGATGGTTCTTCTGAGCTTGGGGCACAGCTGAACAATGTTGAGGCTTCCATGGGAGATGCTAGTTTGGCTGAAACCTCTGAAGTGTCAACTAAGTTGAACACTAAACAACTTTTAGTTATTCAGGATGACTTAGTGGACTTGGGATGCCCAAACACTTTGATATCCCAACAACTGCCCTCTATGAATCTTGTTGAGGATGTGGAGGAGTCAGGTTTAGGATCAGAAGGAGTTGAAAAGGATATTAGTCATGAAAAATCTGAGAAAGATGATGATGATGATTGTGAGATAATAGGTGAAGTGAGTGCACCACCTAAAAAGGGAGAAGATTGTGAAATGTTGGGTGAAGCCCAACATGAGAGTCAGGTTATTCTTCAAGTCAAATCTGAACTTGATGAATCCCTTGGTGAAAGGAGGCCTGACTTTCCTGAGATTGAGAGTTTATTTGAAAACATTGGTGAAAAGAATCTAGTTGAAAATGAGAGTAAGGTTGCTAATAAGTCGGAACCTTTGAAAGCAAAAAAGAATGAGTGTGATTGATTAGTGTGAAAATTGCTTAAAATTCATGTGTATATTTTGCATAATTTTATAGAGTTTTATTGCATTTTTATACTAAATTGACTAATTGCACTTGATTTGGAGTTGATTTGGAGAAAGGTATGTGTTTTGCTATTTTTATAGGAAAGTGATCATTTTTAGAGCAAAACACGCCTTATTTATTTTATTAAGTTAATTGAAGGAGTGAGACGGGAATAGAGTGGAAACGAGCAAGATCGAAAGGTTGAAAGTATTTGGGCCAACAATATAATTGATGGCCCAATTAAATAATTATCGCAGCACATAAGAAATTGAGGCCCAACTCCATTGCAGCCCATTTAAATCAATGTAGCATGAGGCAATTTGAAGCAAGCTGCAAATGCTGGATTTTATTCTTAAAGGGACCACTCCCTCAAGATTAGAAACTCGCGTTGATATTTTGGAAAAGCGGGTCCACGTTTTCAATATTTAGAGAATAGAGTAGAGAGGGCAGCAAGCAGCTGAATGGATCATGGGCATATACATGTTTTACCATCTCCAATCAATTAACAAGCCCAAGCCCACATACATTTTAAAAACACAGCACACGCAGAAGCTGGAAGGATGAGGCAGAAACACAGACGCAGAGCGCATTGGCGGAAAACAGGGCATTCGACTCCATTGGGGGAGAAATCTCTTCTCCTTCCTTCCACTCCACTCAATAGATTAGTTAGTTTTAATTGTTCTTTCATTTCTTAGCTAGTGTTTAATTTAGTATTTCATTTTATTGTAAGTATTGAAGGATTTTGAAGACTAGAGGTGATATTTTTCTTATTGCAAATTTAATTTGGTAATTTCATTTTCATTCATGTTTTGTAGTTTAATTTACATGAGTTTTATTCTAGTTGTTAATTTAGACATGAGTTAATCTCCAATTGCTTTGGGTGTTGATGTTTTGATGAGAATTTAGTGTAATTGTAGATTAATTGCATGATTAGCTTATAATTTGGGTTTTTATGTTTCTAGAGTTGTATTTTGATTGATTCATTTGGTTGATCAACCATATTATCAAGCATGTTCGATTATGTTTATTGCAACGAGAGTTGGGTAGCATGATTGGGAGTGTGAGTGTGAGCTTTGATCAATTGAATAGAAGTTAATTAGTAATTAGCTCACCCGAGAGGGGTGTTAATGGCTAGACCGACAACTTTAGACACTAAACGAGTAGAGGTCGTCTAGGAGTTTGGTGAGAGGGCGTTTCATAAGCATTAGTAACCGTGTTGAAAGTGCTTATGCAACACTATCTTAGGAGCTTATGGTATTTGGTTAGATCCTATAATTGCTAATCAATGCACGATGTTTACCTATGCCTTTCGAGGGGGTTTGCACACATTTGTGATAGCCTTTAGCTTGACCCAAAGTTGTAGTAAAATCATGTAATTGGTCCACTAGTTCACTTAATTGCTCACAAAACGGAAACACCCGAGGCAATACACTTCCCTTGCACTTTCATATTTTTGAGAGTTAGTTATAGTTGTTTGCATTAGTTGTTTATTTTCTTAGTTGATATTTATTTTATCCTCCTATTTAGCTTCTATAACACCATTTTAACTTATAGTTTCGGGGCTCCACATTCATTCAACTAGGTCCTTGGACGATAACTACTAGGTCGTATACTTACTCAACTATAACGAACCCATACGCTTGTGGGGATTGTTATTGTTGTACTAAAAAGTGTGCAAAATACGAACCAAGTCAATGGCGCCGCTGCCGGGGATCTAGTTGAGAGTCTTACGTGGGACTTGAAACTTGTTGAGTGGTGTTACTAGTAGCATTTTATTTTTGTTATCTTGTGTTTAGTTATTTTTCTTTGAATTTGATACTTTGTTATTTTGTAGGTGTGCACTTCATTGACTAGATGGATGGATATAATCAATACCCGTTGAATCATTGTTATGATCAACGTGGCATGATTTATCCTCCACAACATAGAGATGTAAGCTACGATGATTGGAGGAACTTTGATCACCATTATCAAATGCAACAAGTTCCCTCATATTATCAAGATTGGAGGAATGAAGAAGCATCACCTCCTCCTCAAGGATATTACC
This sequence comes from Galeopsis tetrahit, assembly GCA_963675135.1. Lineage (NCBI taxonomy): Eukaryota > Viridiplantae > Streptophyta > Magnoliopsida > Lamiales > Lamiaceae > Galeopsis > Galeopsis tetrahit. The sequence goes on along the minus strand of OY776121.1, from coordinate 18,042,980 downwards.
CTCCACCTCCACATCAACGTGACCTATTGCAAGCTAAGTTGGACCAGCCTTTGAAAAGCACCATGGATGCCATTGTTGCACAGAATATGAAGTTCATTCATGCTTTTGTGAGCATGAGTAATGATAAGATGCAAGACATCCATGATGAGAATGTCTATCTTTTGGAAGAGATCAAGTGCCTCAATCAAGCACAAGCTCAACTTTCAATTACCATGAGTGATCTGAAGCCCCAGTGTTTTGATTATGCCAAAAAGGGGAAAAGACATAGAGCTAGGGCCAAAGGTGACTTGAAGATTGGAGACTCTGAAAAAGGGAAGGACGAGATGCTTGAAGATGAAGAGCAAGGAAAAGGCAAGGAGCCAATAATCATTGAAAATCTGACAGACGAAGAACAGATTCAGATTGCTATGAAGCAGTCCTTGTCTTCAATTTATGAAGATCAGGCAAGATAGGATCAAAGACCTGGAGGTGAGTTAGCAGGATTGGATCCTGAGAAGGACATTCCGGTGAGGGGGAAGGTTTCCAAGTCAAAAGGTAGCAAGAGGAAAGCACAAACCTTCACCTCATTCCCAAGACAAAGAAGGCACCCAAACTGCCTGAAATCCAAGAAGTAGAAGAAGAGGAAGTTGCTGAAGAAGAAGAGGTTTAGATCAAACTGCCTGAAGCAAGGAAGCCCATCCTTGCTGAAGATCCATCCAAACTGTTTGAAGAGGGTTTTGGCAAAGACCTTGAAACTCAAGAGAAGTTGGCTCTTCAAAGAGCAAAGGAGATGATGGAACTATTGGTTGAGGTCAATACGGCAAGGGATCTGAGAAGAGCACAGTTTAAGGCCCCTATGAGAAGATCTTCTTATAGGAAGCTAAAGCCTCAATTGCTACAGAGATGGGATACTCAGTATCCTCATCATGATAAATGGGTCCCCATTCATCTGAATGATCAATGGGAAGAGGCCAAGAGGAGATTTGTCTATGATTACTATGTCATAGGAAAATGGCTTGATGAAGATGTTGAAGGAATTTTTGCCCAGTTCATGTTTGACAACTGTAGAGAGTTGTATCAAAAGTTGTTTGCAGCAGCTGATATTGCAAGGGTAGAATTCAAGGCACCTGGCCCCATCCTTTACATTCCTCCCAAGTTCAGTGGGAACTTGATTGATGAGCAGAAGATCTTGGAGGAGTTCATCACCATCATGAAGATTGAGAAGTTGAAAGTAGGGCTCAAGGGAACCAATTAAGAGATCTGGGAATTGAAGAAGAGAGTGTGGGCTCAATACGGCATTGCCCCACATGATGATGGATCTCTTTAAGGCCAAGTGCTTCTCTATATGTTTTATTATCATGCTCTTTCATTTTTGTTCAGCATAATTAATCCTTTAATTTTCTGATTTGTAATGTTGATTATGAATGAAAAAGATAATTATTTTCTATCAGAGATTACATCTCATTATCTCAACTAACCTGACATAACCTATGGTACTTGAACTATTATTGTGCCAACATTTCATTGCAGGGAGTTTGATCAACTCATCTTCTCTGAAGACAAGTTTAATATAGTCAAGTCACCTCTGTATATAGGTTTTGGCATCATCAAAAAGGGGGAAATTGTTGGGAAATGAATTGATTTTGATTAAAATACCAAAACCCTTGATTGATGTAAATCGGTTTAGTTGAGATTATAATTCAGTCTAGTTGTCTCAGGATAGTTGAGACAGTTTAGAAAAATGTCTAAGTCGAGAATCTCAGGAATGTTGAGATCATAGTTTTAGGTTAGTTGTCCAAGCTGGAATGTTAGGCAGCTTAAAGATTTTGTCTTTGCTAGTTTAAAGAAGTTGGTCATATGAAAACAAGTTGCCTGAAGTGGACAACATGACTGATAGCACCAAAATTGAGCAATTGTCTAAAGTGGAAAACATGGCTGATAGCACAAGAATTGAACATATAGTCTGATCTTTTGAAGACAGAAATGATAAGCGCTACTTCAGATCAATTGATTGTCTAAAGCTAAAGATCAAAAGCATTGAATGCAACCTCACAAGAAGTCAGCATTTATGAAGCATTAAAGCCACCAAGCCTGAACAAGCATTGAAGACTTAGAAGCATTAAAGACTGAAAGTAAAGACTTGAATGCACAGAGAACATTATATCAGCAACAAAGAATGTTCAGGGAATTTGTCCCATCTGACCTTTGGCAAAAGTACAAGATTCTGACACAATCAGCTTTGGAAAATGTGCAACTCATGTGACTGACACAATTCTGAACAGCCGCATTTTTCAGAAGTCAACTTAAGCATTCAAGCAATTATTGAAGAACCTTCTATACCCACTGGTTAATAGAAGAAAGCTCAAGTAGCCGTTTCAATGGAGCTGCAAATAGATAATTTGAATATTGCCTCTCCAACGGGTATATGTTCAAATTGTTCTATAAATATAGAAGTGATTCAAGGAAACAATTATCCAACAATCACAGGAAACACAAGCATTTACAGCACTCAAACTTTCAATCTTACAAGCATAAATCTCAAGTTTCCTGTTCACTTCTAGCTAAGCCCAATTGTATTATCCCAAGCTTAGCAAAGAGATATCCTATCCCTTTACACTTTTCTTATTGTAAAGGATATCTCACTTAGTTGGAACCAAACCTCAAACCCTTACCTTTCAAGAGAAAGTTGTAAAGTTTGTTGTAGAAGTGAGGAGTTAAAGGTTGTTAAAAGAAAACACAGTTTTAACTCAGAGAAGTTGAGCACTAGGACTCTAAATTCCTAGGGATCAAGGCATTAAGGATAGTGTGGTTGATCAGTGCACCTTGGCACTATAAAACAAGCTAATTCCAGGAGTTAATGAATTATCCTGTTAAATCAGGAAAAGTGGATGTAGGAGTTTGAGCCTCTGAACCACTATAAATTGATGTGTCATTTTCTTTTCATTTGCTTTCATTTGTATTCATATATAGCACTAAAAATTGATCATTAAAGATTTATGTTAATCCCTCCGTCCCACAGGAATTTGCACACTTTCCATATATGGATGTCCCATACCAATTTGCACACTCCATAAAAAGAAATATATTCATAACCCTCCCCCTTAAAATATACTCATATTTACCCATATGACATTACTTTTCCACACTCAATCTACTTTTTACTTTACTTTATTCATAAAAGTTTACAAAACTACCCCTCAAAACATCACTCATTACACTTATTCTTACACATTTCTTAAAATGTGTGCCATCCCAAGGGTGCTAGTTCCTCTGGGACAGAGGGAGTATAAAAGTTAAGAAAAAATGTTTTGGACAAAGTCCCTGATAAAATTGTCTTAAGAAATTAACAAGGAGTTTTCTGAGTAAAAGGGCCAACCACATTCCGCACTAAATAACTTACATATATAATTGTCCAACTGATTACTTCATAGTTTTCAGTAGGTGGATTATCTACTAAAGTTATATTACTCAGAGAAGATGTCAGACAACTCTACTGATAGGTCAATCTATTTGAAAAAGAAAATTTACATACACAAGTGCACCCCCCCCATACACTTGTGTCATACTCCTTCAAGGACCAATAAAGTGTGTGAAGGACATTCTCGATCGAGTTGCACTCATTGACTCAAAGTCGATCCACACTCCATTAGCGACTGGCCTCACATTGGTCTCGGATGGTACTCCGTTTTCTGACCCGACTCTTTACCACTCTTTGGTCGGTGTCCTCCAACCATCACTCGATCGGACCTGTCCTATACGGTAAACCTGGTTAGTAAATTTCTTCATGTTCCTACCATTGATCATTTCTTGGTCGTCAAACACATTCTTCGATATGTCAAGGGCACCATTCATTTTGGTCTATCATTTACACCCCGAATTGATAATCATATTATTGTATATTCCGATGTTGATTGAGCTTGTTGTATTGAAGCACGTCGATGAATGTATGGTTATTGTCAAGTAATTCGCAAGATTAGACGTCTCCAATCCAACAGAAAACAGATTATAGAAGCAATCCAACAAAGACAGCAATTTACAAATATAACCAAACGAGAACAGAAAACAGAGCACACAATAATTTAAGTGGTTTGATCAATGTGATCTACATCCACTAGACACGCGACTTCAACTCTGATTGATCAAGAATGTTTACACACTCATTCACTCGGAATAGGATTTATCCTCACTTCACTCGTGAACTCACAACTCAAAGACGAATGCTCGTACATGTCAATCTTTACAAAATGCAAGGGATGGGGTATTTATACTGATCAATGGTGATTGCTGCAAGTGTTGAAAGCGTGACTCTGACAAGTGGTTGTAATTGCCTAACAAACTCACGTGTTCCTCATTGCCTAATCGAAATGACAGCTTTACCCTTTCTCTTGTAACTCGTAACAGATGACAACCATCAGAAGACTCATCAACTGACCTCCCTCATCTGATCTCCTCTTTTGATCTCCACACTCCTTAGTCAAAAAACTAACTCTACTAACAAACATCCTCTCAAATGATATAACCTCTTCTGATCATAATAGTTTAGCTGACTCTAAGCATCACCTTCTCATCAGACTGGAAACCTCCAACTCTTCTGATCAGGCCTAAGTTAGCTTGCCTGACTCCACCAGCTAACACCATCAGCTGATATTGAGATGATGAGATAACACTCACATTTCTACACATTTAGCTCAAAATCTCCACCTTGAACTAAACAACTCCAACTATCCTTCTCAAAGGACAGCCTCCACCACTGCTCCTTGCCAAAACTACAACAGCCTTCTCCTCAGAGGACCTAATGCAATCCAATTAACCTAAGACAGAAACCAATCTTCTCATTTGGTAATGCCTTAGTGAACACATCAGCTGGGTTCTCCTCAGTAGCTATCTTAACCACCTAGACTACACCCTTCTACACAATATCTCTTACAAAGTACAGCTTCACATCAATGTGTTTGGTTCTCTCATGATACCCCTGATGCTTTGCAGGATGTATTGCGCTTTGATTATCACAGAAGACCGTCACACTTCTCTGTGATAAACCAAACTCTTTAAAGATTCCCTTAAGCCACATGCTCTCCTTAACTGCCTCAGTCAAGGCCACATACTCTGATTCAGTAGTAGATAATGCAACCACGGACTGGTGAATAGACCTCCATGACACAGCTGTACCAAATAAGGTGAACACATATCTTGTTAAGGATTTTCTAGTGTCAACATTGGCTGCATAGTATGCATCCACGTATCCCACAAGTGCTTCCCCCTCATCTGATATGTTCTGAAATTTCAGACCTTTCTCTACTAATCCCAGAACATATCTCATGACTCACTTAACATTCTTCCAATTACTTAAGCCTGGATCACTCATATATCAGCTGATCACACTCATAGCATGAGTCAAATCTGGCCTACAACACACCATAGCATGCATTAAACTCCCTACAACACTGGCATAAGGTATCTTACTCATCTGAGCTCTCTCTTGGTTGTTCTTGGGACTCATCCGATTGGACATCTTCTAATACTGGCCAATTGGTGTAGAGACAGTCTTTGCTTGATGCATTCGAACCTCTCTAACTCTGTTGATCTCCATCCCAATAATCACTTTAGCTTCACCAAGATCTTTCATCTCAAACTCATGTTTTAGGATCTCCTTCACTTGATCGATATTGTCAATACATTCTCCTACTATTGGCATATCATCAATATACAACAGAAGATATGTAATTGAACCCCTAACCCGACTAAAATAGACACAATTGTCATACAAGCTCCTTGTAAAACTAGTTGAGCAAATGTACTCATCAAATCTCAAGTACCATTGTCGAGGGCTTTGTTTAAGGCCATAGAGGGACCTCTTCAGTAGACAAACATTGTCCTCCCCATCTTTTATGTCCAACCCTTCTGGTAGCTTCATATAGATCCTCTCATCTACAGATCCATGAAGGAAAGCTATGCTCACATCCATCTAATGCAGCTCCAGTTCATACTGAGCAACCATAGCCAACAAGATTCTGATGCTACAATGCTTCACAACAGGTGAGAAGATTTCATTGAAATCAATACCTTTTTTCTGTGTAAATCCCTTAGCTACAAGCCTTGCTTTGTATCTAAGTTTGCCACCTCTCTGAGCCTCTACCGTCTTTTTGTAGATCCACTTACACCCAACAAGGTTCTTGTTATGAGGTCTCTCAACAATCTCCCATGTCTGGTTCTTGTTAAGTGATTGGAATTCCTCCTCCATTGCAACTAACCACTTCTCTTTGTCATGGCAGCTGATGACTTCAGTGTAAGTTTTCAGCTCCAGAGACTCCACCTCAAGAGCTGCATATAATACAAATGATACAATGTCAGCTTGACCATACCTCTAAGGCGGGTGGACTTCTCTTCTGGTTCTGTCCCGTGTCAGCTGATAGTGTTGAAGTTCATTCTCACTATAAGGATCGCCCTCCTCATCTGGATCAATATGATCAACAACGGGTCCTCTAGTGTCAATATGCTCCACCTCAACTTGTGTCTCATTTGGTCGGTTAACAGCTGCACTCGAACTCGTACTTGCCTCTTCTGATAGAGGCATCATACTCTCATCAAAAGTGACATCTCGGTTGACAATGCACTTCTACATCCCAGCTTCAAGCAATATAACATATACCCTTTCACACCTGAAGGATACCCTTCGAACACGCATCTCAATGCTCGAGGCTCAAGTTTATCCTGCTTGACATGGGCATACGTTGCACAATCAAATACCCTCAAATACTTGTAATCAGCTGCATGGCCAAACTATAATTCTTCTGGGGTTATGTACTGCACAGCTGAGGAAGGGCTTCTGTTTATCAAGTAGGCTGCTGTTGACACAGCTTCTCCCCAAAACACCTTTGGCAAGCCAGAGTTGTTCAACGTGCACCTGACTCTCTCAAGTAGTGTTTGATTCATCTCTCAGCCACTCCATTCTGTTGGGAGTCTCTAGGACTGTCTTATGCCTCTATTATTCTCTTCTTTTGGCAAAACGCATTGAACTCTTCTGATAGGTACTCCAGACCATTATCAGTTCTCAAATGTTTGAGACTTTCCTGTGACATTCTCACATTCAGTGAGCCTTCCTTAAATTTTTCAAATGTTTATGCCTTATATTTCAGGATAGTTACCCACACTTTCCTTGAGTAGTCATCAATGATAGACAAGAAATGTCTCCCTTCAGACCTCGTCTGATTCCTAGCTGGCCCCCATAGATCAGAATGGACATAATCCATGATCCCTTTGATAGAGTGTTTACTCTTCCCAAACTTCAACCTCTTGGCTTTCCCAAGAATGCAAGACTCACACAAATCCAGCTTTGTGATCTTGTCATTGCCAAACAAACCTTGCTTAGACAGCTCTACTGGGACTTTCTCACCTACATGATCTAGTCTTATGTGCCACAACATAGAGTTGTCTTGCACCTCTGCTACATCCGATCTGACAACCATTATACTTCCCTTCAGAAAGTAGAGATCATTCATTGTCACACCTTTCAAGACAGTCAGCTCCCCCTTAGATACCCTGAGCTCTCCATCCTCAGACTGGAACTTATAGCCCATAGAATCTAGTATCCCAAGTGATATCAAATTTCTCTTGAGTTCAGGTACATGCTTAACACTCTTGAGAATCCTCACTACACCATCAAACATCTTCAAGTGAATTGAACCTTCACCCATAACTTTGCAAGTGTGATCGTTTCCTAGCAACACAGAACCGCCCTTCTAATGTATAAAATCATGAAACCAATCTCTTCTTGGAGTCATATGGAAAGAACACCCTGAATCAAGGATCCATATTTGTTGTTCTACAAAGGATGTGATGATTAGTGCCTGAGCAGACTCATAGCCTTCTTGCTCCTTATCTTATTGGGTCTGATTAGATTGATTCTTGTCAGCAGGGTTCTTGACACCAGATTTCCTCAGGAACTGCTTATACTTATGACAAGCATTCTTATAGTGCCAGGGCTTATTGTAGTGGTAGCACACTGAATCCTCTTGATTGGACACAACTGATTTTCCCTTATCAGCTCCTTTGGGTTGACTAGACCCCTTCTTGGAGACATACCTCTTCTGACCTCCCTTGATTGCCAATCCTTCTCCACTGTTACTCTTATCTCCTTGAGATGTCTTGTTGTGCAACAACTTGGACTTGACAACCAACATTACATCCTCTAATGTAATACTTTCCTTTCTACCATACAAGATGGTGTCCTTTATGATTTCAAAGGACTTAGGAAGAGCACTCAACAAGATCACAACCTTATCCTCTCCTCTAACTTGACATCTAAATTCTCTAGATCATCAAAGATCCTGTTGAACTCATCCCACTGATCCGGAATGGGTTTGTCATCACCCATTATAGAGGCATACAACTTCTGCTTCGAATAGAGACGGTTAGCAAGGGGTTTCACCATGTAAAGCTTCCCAAGCTTGTCCCAAACCTTCTTCGCGGATTTCTCTTAGCAACTTCTCTCAAAACCTTATCATCAAGGCAGAGCAGAATTGTGCTTCGAGCTTTCCTGAGCATCTTTCTCCTTTCAGCTACAACTGAGGCAGATTCCCCAGCTGGGGTTGTAGATTCTTCGAGCGCATCGAACAAACCTTGTTGTTCTAGGAGAGCATGCATCTTGACTCTCCACAGCCCAAAATCACTGGTGCCTGAGAATTTCTTAATGTTATACCTGGTCGAATTCTCCATCTTAGATCTGGAAATTACTTCAATGTTGAATCTCTCGATTCCCACAGACAGCGCCAATTGTCAAGTAATCCATAAGATTAGACGTCTCCAATCCAACATAAAACAGATTATAGAAGCAATCCAACAAAGATAATAATTCACAAATATAAACGAACGAGAACAAAAAATAGAGCACGCAAGAATTTAAGTGGTTCGATCAATGTGATCTACATCCACAATACACACGGCTTCAACTTTGATTGATTAAGAATGTTTACACACTCATTCACTAGGAATAAGATTTATCCTCACTTCACTCGTGAACTCAAAACTCAAAGACGGATGCTCGTACACATCAGTCTTTACAAAATGCAAGGGATGGGGTATTTATACTGATCAATGGTGATTGCTGCAAGTGTTGAAAGCGTGATTGTGACCGGTGGTTGTAACCGCCTAACAAACTCACGTGTTCCTCATTGCCCAATTGAAATGACAACTTTGCCCTTTCTCTTATAACTCGTAACAGATGACAACCATCAGAAGACTCATCGGCTGAACTCCCTCATCTGATCTCATATTCTGATCTCCACACTCCTTAGTCAAATGACTAACTCTCCACACTTGTCTGCTTTTTCGAAAACCATGAAATGAGTTTTGTGCCTAAGAATTGACAAGAACCAGATGTAGATTTCCTATCTATTCTACAACCACCAAAATCAGAATCAGAGTAGCCACTTAGGGATAAATCATCATTTGAAGGATACCATATACCACGATTGATGGTTCCTTTCAAATATTTCAGAATCCTTTTAGTGGTTTCCATATGACTCTCTTTTGGATTAGCTTGAAATCGAGCACATACGCCAACAGAAAATGCAATGTCTGGTCTACTAGCAGTCAAGTACAGTAATGAACCAATAAGACCACGGTAATGAGTTTGATCAGCACACTTACCATTCTCGTCTGGATCCATCCTGTAGGTAGGTTGCATAGGAACTCCAGAAGATTTACAAGTCTTAATACCATACTTGTCTAGTAGATTACGAGTATACTTTGCTTGATTTATGAAAATCCCATCAGGGGTTTGTTTTACTTGAAGTCCAAGAAAATAAGTCATCTCTCCCATCATTGACATTTCAAACTTACTTTGCATGAGTGTTGAAAAACTTTCACTCGGCTTTTTGTTGGGTGATCCGAAAATGATATCATCCACGTAAATTTGAATAAGTAGGATGTCCTTACCTTCTTGTCTTCTGAACAAAGTTCTATCGACCTTGCCCTTAGTAAAACCATTTTCTAATAGAAATTGAGAAAGAGTATCGTACCAGTCTCTTGGAGCTTGCTTTAATCCATATAAGGCTTTCTTTAATCTGTACACCTGGTCGCCTTTGACTTCGAAACCTGGGGGTTGTTCAACATACACTTCTTCCGCAAGAATACCGTTAAGAAATGCACTCTTGACATCCATTTGATATACGGTAAATTTCATGTAAGCAGCATATGCAAGGAACATTCGAATGGCTTCTAGTCTAGCAACAGGAGCATATGTTTCATCATAATCTATGCCTTCAGCTTGTGAATAGCCTTGGGCTACTAGTCTAGCCTTATTCCTAACGACTACATCATTCTCATCTTTCTTGTTTTTAAAAATCCATCGAGTGCCAACTACATTGTGATGTTTAGGCCTATCGACAAGTTCCCAGACGTCATTTCGAACAAACTGGTTCAACTCGTCTTGCATAGCGCTGATCCAATTACTATCAGTCAATGCCTCTTTAATGGTTTTAGGCTCGATAGATGAGAGGAAACAACACCAGCAAAACAAAGATGGACTAGTTTGTTCTTGTGACTCAAAGAGTTGTCGTCTAGTCTTCACACCAATAGTAGAGTCACCAATGATATTTTCAGTATTATGAGCAGATTTCCATGTTTTTCTAGTCTTAGTATGCATATTATCATCATCTAGATCAACTATAGCATCATGCATTTCAATATCATTTACATCAGAAGATTTAGTAAGAGTAGACGAGTCGACTAGTTCGGGCATGTCAACTGATCTAGTAGATTTACCTTGAGCACTTACCTTTTCTGTGTCATCTGACTCGATAGCTTTTAGGAATGGGTTATAGGCTTGAACATATTCATACACTTCTGATTCTTGGTCAGTTTGGATCGATAGATCAGTTACTTTCTTACTAATCTGGTCGGCAGACGAGTCCTGTATAGATTCATCGAAAACTACATGTGGTGTTTCTTCCACACAGAGAGTTGAGTAGTTGAATACCCTAAATGCTTTGCTAGTCGAGGAGTATCCTAAGAATATCCCCTCGTCTGCTTTAGCATCGAAAGCATTCAACTTGCTTTTCCCATTGTTATGGATAAAACATTTACAACCAAATATATGGAAATATGAAACTCTGGGTTTTCGACCTTTTCATACCTCATAGGGCGTCTTACCTAGTGCTTTATTGATAGCACTTCTGTTTTGGGAATGGCATGCAGTATTGATCGCTTCTGCCCAAAACTTCTGAGGAGTATTATACTCTGTCAGCATGGTCCTGCAGGCCTCCTTAAGAGTTCTGTTCCTTCGTTCTGCTACTCCATTTTGTTGTGGTGTCCTTGCTGCACTAGTAAGGTGCTGGATGCCACGCTTAGAACAAAATTCTTTAATATAGCAGTTAATGAATTCAGTACCCTTGTCACTACGGATCTTGACAATGGATTGATTCTTCTCAACTTGTATCTTCTTCAACAGATCAGGTAGGAGTGTTTGTGTATCACTCTTCTTTTGTAAGAAGACTACCCAAGTGAACTTAGAATAGTCGTCTACCACAACAAATGTGTACCTTCTACCGTTCAAAGTTGGAGGAGTTATTGGGCCATGTAGGTCCATATGTAGAAGTTCAAGAACTCTACTTGTTGAGAGGGTTGGAATAGATTTAAAGGAACCCTTTACCTGTTTACCTTTTTGACAGGCATTCCATACATGTGATTTGAAATAGATTTCGTTGGGTATACCTTCAACAAGGTAATCTCTTGCAATCTTATTAATCACCTTAAAGTTCATGTGGCAAAGGCGTCTATGCCAAAGCCAACTGGTCTCTTTGGGTGTCTTAGTAAGAAGACAAGTGTCCCGCGGACAACTATTCCAATTCACAATGTACACACTACCTTGTCTTAAGCCGACGAGTAGTACGGTATGAGTCCTCTTGTCTATGATTTCACACTTTTGACTTTTGAACTGCACTTTGTAACCTCGATCACAAAACTATGACACAGATAATAGATTATATTTCAAACCTTCTACGTATGATACATCTTGTATCTCTACGTCGCCATTTCGGATATAGCCGAAGCCTTTTGTGATGGCTGTAGAGCTATCTCCGAATATAACCTTTGGTCCTTCTTGCTCATAGTAGCTTGATAGAAGTGCCTTGGTACCAGTCATGTGGTGAGAACACCCATTGTCTATGTACCAAGTTTCTCCTATTGAGCCACCCTTCTTGTATAGATCGAGTCAACCCTGCATTAGATGATATTCCATAATTTAGGTACCCTCCTTGTTTATTGGGGTCCTGGGGGGTTAGTCGAGTTCAATGGAATCCAAATGTACATTGGAGTCCTGAACAAGTTTGATCTTCTAAGCTTTCGACCATTTTTGTTGCAAAATAAGACCCTATTGTCCTTGTCTGGCCTATCAGCAGTTCTTGGGTCTACTCGTCTGAGGTAGCCTTTTGACTTGACCTCTACTTGAGTAGACACAGGTCTGTGATAGTCAGAGTAGGGCTTGTATGCATTGGGGCCATACGGTTTATATACGTGTTTAGGTCTTTCTTCTCCTTCGATATCATACGATTCAGGCGGAGGATACAAGACGGGTTGTATACGATATTTTGGAGCCATATTCCTAGGCCTAGATGAGTAGAGCTGAGACTGCCTTAAGAAAGGAGGTCTAGGCTCTTTCCATCTAGTTTGTACTTGTCTAGTACTTGTCTCCTCAGGATACCAGTCCTCGTATCTGACCTGATTAGGTCGTCCACGATTTCTAGTCCTTTGTTGACTTGTCTTAAACAGAACAGCCTTGTTGTTAACATTCTTTTTACCTCCCTTGGTAATTGGAGTGTAAACTTGAGTCTGTTTGGGTACAGTGCCTTCAGATGGAGTTCCAATATCGTATATCATTGGTCATTTTCCTTTATCATTAGTCAAAGAGCTTGAGATGAAAATAGTAGGGTTCTTAGGGACTCGAGTAGACGAGCTAGGTGTTTCAGCACCTATGCCTGTCTTGTCAGCAGGAGCCCTATACCTATCTGACAATTCAAGGTTAGCCTTAGAAGAGTTAACCAGGTCAGTAAGTTTAATGTCTAGAGTGACAACCTCGGTTTCTAAGAACTTATTACGTTCTTTAAGCTTTTTGCACTTATTTTTTAAAACATTGAATTCATTTTTCTCAGTTGCATGTGTCTTAAGTAGGTCTTGATATAACCTGTCTGTCAATGTACACTTTTCTTTGAGTTGCCTTAACTCTTCAGTCAAGCGTTCATTTAGGACTGTTACATTAGGATCTACTTTAGACTGAGCTTCCTTATGATCAATGATTTCTTGTTTTAATGCAATGTTCTCGTCGCTGACTTCAATGAATGTCTGGTTAGCAAGTAGGAGGTCGTCTTCAACTACACTAGTGGAGTGCTGAAGGCTACTCCCTACTTTGCTACTGGCAGTATCACTTTCATCAGAGTCCGATTCATCACAAGATTGAAAGGAAGTAGCAGATGATACCTCTTGGTCGATTCTAGCCATGCAGCATAGACCATCATCTACTATGAAGGCTTCATCGTGATCTGGATCAGACGGGTAGCTAGATGAGGACGATGGCAACTCGTCTGAGTCAGAATCAGAGTCATCATTGGCCATCATTGCCTTCTTGCCACGGTTGTATCTTCTTTCCCTTCGTGCTTTGCGTTCTTCTCGATCATCAGTGCTCAGGTCTGGACATTCATATATGTAGTGACCTGGTTTCTCACAGTTATAGCACAAGAGATCATTAGTAGCCTTTTTAATAGGAGAGTTATTCCTTCGTTTATCACGTCTATCAGAACGAGTAATCTTCCTACCATCAGACTCTCTATCTTGTCTGTTACCTTTTGAGACTTCGTCTCTCCTTTCGAACGAGTTTCGGTCTCGTCTGGTCTCAGACGAGTTCTTAGAAGCAGACCCTCTATGGTCTCTATAGAACTTTTTATATCTACCATAGCGTTTGTTTAGTCTGTCGAACTTCCTAACCATAAGGTTCATCTGATCTTTCAGACTTAGATCAGACTTGTCTAACTCGTCTCTTATGCTAGCAGGCTTGGACCTTTCTACTCTAGAGCTCTTAGACGAAGTAGACTTAAAAGCAACATTCTTTGACACGGCTTTCTCCCTATCACTACTGGCAATTGGTTCTTCCTCATCTAATTCGAACTCATGCGCCTTAAGAGTCTGGAACATGGTTTCTGAGGGCCACGAATCAATATCTTGTGTGGATTTAATGATCATATTGACCATTTTCCATCTTTCATCCAAAGCCTTCAAGATTCTCAGGTTAATCTCTCTTTCAGTATAAGTCTTTCCTAGTACTTCAAGATCATTAATGATTTTAGTAAATCGAGTATCCAATTCATCAATGGATTCACCTGGCTTCATCTTAAATGTTTCAAACCTTTGGACAGCTGTGGACAGTTTGCTTTCTTTGATCAGCGTAGTGCCTTCACAAAGAACAGCTAGTTTGTCTCACATTTGCTTGGCAGTCTTACATTTTAACACTTTACCAAGATACTCGTTTGGCAAGGTGTGTAAAATATAATTCTTAGCAAGACTATCCAAATTGTTTTGACGCATTTCTTCAGAAGTCAATTCTGACCTTGGTTTAACAATCGGTTCTCCAACTTCTTTAGTTGGGTCTAGTGTAGCAGTATTTCTGATCATGGTAACGACTGGTCCTTCTTTGATCACAGATACCATCAGATCATGAGTTGAGCTGAAAATGGCTTCCATCCTCAACTTCTAGTAGTCGTAGTCCTGAACAGAGAACTTGGGAAGTTTGTTAGCACTTATCTCAAGAGACATGTTTTAGCAGTTTGATCAGATAGGATAATAACAAGAAATCAAGATACAGATATATCAAGAAAGTGTGGTATGAATCAGAACTGAAACGAACCAAGACTTCTTCCAAAGTCTTTGAATGTTATCAAGAAACAGCAGTTCGAAAACTACTGCTCTGATACCACTTGTAGTTCCCAAGTTGAGTTTAATAACGAGTAAGCTAGTGAAAATGTCTAGAGGGGGGTGAATAGACTTTTCAAAAATCTTTCGATATATCAAAGTACAATATGCGGAAATAACGAAATTAATCAATGAGCCCAAGTAGTTTATACTCAACTTATTTCGAGAACTCTGTTTTTAATGCTTTTACTCAACTAATCTTGTTCAGTTATGTAATTCAATTAATCAAACAATCAAACAAAACAGTAAAGTAAATCAAACACGAGATTTATAGTGGTTCGACAACTTGTCTACATCCACTCTCACAAACCCAGTTGTGATATTCTTATTAACTCGTCCAATGGAGTAATATGTTCTTGTAGCTTTAAGTCCCAAGAAAATAAGACTTAGATCTTCTTGAAAACACTACCAAGTGCCTCTTCGATCTAACTAGCTATTTTACAAGTAACTAGCAGCTTGAAAACAAAAACATAAAAGTAAATTTCTCTTCGTTCAGTAGTAACCTTTTTTGATCTTCACTTGTCTTGTGTAGCTTCACTTTCTGAACTTCAGAAACTCTGTGAGTGACTTCTCTTAATCTTCAATATTGCTTTAGTATGCAGTAGTATCAGTAATATCAGTAGTCTTTAATCGATCAACACCTCGCGGTATTTATAGACTTTAATTTCAAGAACTTTCAGTTGTGTAACCAACTTTTCTTGAAAACTAACTTATAACTGATTCTTCTTATCCATCCACGCGTTTCTTCAGTTAATTAGTTATTCCTTAACTAACTCTTCCATTTTTATCTTCAACACGCGTTTCTGTAACTAACTCATTAGTTCTTCTCGTCTTGTCTTGTAGTCTCGCGCACCTGTCTTCTTCTCCAGTAGTAGACTTCGTCTTCTACTTGTCTTGTGCAGTAGACTTCTTCTTCAGATTTCATCATAGAACTAATCTAGTCCTATTATCTAATCCTAACAAGACTATTACATTACATTAAGCTCTTGTTATAAAGCTTAGTCAACTTAAGAATCTATACATCAAATATACAAATATAACTCGTAAAACATGAGCTTCTATACATCTTTTAATATAGCTCAGTATAAATCCTAACATTTATACAAAGTATCAACATATTATAAGTACTTGTCTTTTTCTCTTTTATACTTATCATGTTAACTTTACTTGTCTTATGAACTAGTACTTGTCTTGTGAACTAGTACTTGTCTTGTGAACTCTACTGATCTGTACAAGATGACTTCTCTTAACTAGACTAGATCAGTCAACACTTAGAAAATATTCAAGTCTTCTTTTTGGCTTATCAAAACTTATCTTATCTTTTCATCATTTAGGACTTGTCTTTAGGATTCATATCCCAACATTAGTCACATTAAACTCTTAAAAACCAGGCCCGACAAACGAGTAATGATCTAAATTATTGAAGGATATTAGTCATAATGCTAAATGATACTCTCTTCGTCTCATATTAACTTTCACACTTTTCTTTTTTGGACGTCACACAATAACTTTCACACCTTTAAAACGGAAAATCCTTTATTAACTCTACTCTTACGATATTCATAATTTTACATAAAATGTTACTTCCTCCGTCCACACTTAGAATGTACTCTTATTTGTACACGAGTTTTAATGAATATTGATAGTTTATGTTAAAGTAGATGTGTAAAGTAAAAGATGAAGTGTGTATTAATATATTAGTGGAATAAATATTTCCATTTATAGAAATGTGCATATTAAGTGTGGACAACCAAAAAGAGAAATAGTGCATATTAAGTGTAAACGGATGAGTATTACTTTTGGGTCTACACATACACACAAATCAACTGATTTCTTTATGTTATGCATAAAAGTTTACATAATTATTCCTCATAACCACTTTAATCATTACATTTTTTTAATATGTGTGTCCACCTACATATGAAAGTTATTGTGGAACAAGAAAATATCACTTAAACTACTAACAAATATTAATCACATAAATTCAATTTTATAGCAAAAATTAGTTCACATAAAACTACATTATTTAAAAATAGATGAGTTACAATAATCTAAATTACCCACTCCGTCCCATAATAATTTCCATATGTAAGAGGACACATATATTAAAAAAATGTAATAATGTGTAAAATCTAAAAGAATAATTTTATAAACTTTTATAGGCAAAAACTTATATGCAATATTGCATACATGCAATATTGACTAATTAAGGTAAATTATGTCAAAATTCGTGGATCAACATGGGTTAACGCGGGTCAAAGCGGGTCAACCTTAATTAGAATACTCATTTTCATTTTAAAATATTACTATCTTACTGCATGACCAAAATTATGTTACTACAAGACCTAAATTTTGTCACTACAAGGTCAAAAGTGTATTACTGCAAGTCCAAAAATATTTTGGACACTTATTTTTTTGGGCAAAATTACTAAAGTAATTTTGACTTATTCGGCTACTACATGACTAAAACAATGTTACTATAAGACCAAAATTTTATTACTACAAGGTCAAAAATGTATTACTACATATTCAAAAATATTCTAAAGACTTCATTTTTTGGTGAATTTGTCAGAATGTTTTGACATGTAGTATTAAATTTTTTGTCTTATAGTGATAATATTTTGGCCTTGTAGTAACAATATTTTGGTCATTTAGTAAACCACATGTTTGCAACCCGCGAATTTTCTGGACAACCCGGATCCAGGCTTCTGACCTGCGAATTTTTTAAAATTGACTTAATTTGTCTTTTGAGTTTAGGGTTTTAACTTGCTTAATTGAGATGAAATGCATGTATATAATATTTCACATAAGACTAGTCCACTTTTATATATAAAATAAGGAAATGAGTTAACTATGTTCACATGTGGGTTTGATATTTTGTGTAACATTGTAAATATTGTAAGGGTGGAGTTTATAATAAGTTTTCCATTTAAAAAGTGTAATAATTAAAGTGAAACTTTCTGAAGTGAGTTATTATGAAATCAAGGGAGTATAAAAAACTACATCACACTTACCACCCCGTCATAGAAAAATTCAGTTCGATTTTCTTGTTCCATTAGTATTTCACCCTACAAAATTTTTAATATGTGTCGTCTTTAATATTATAGAACATTGATTATTTTTTAATATAAAAAAAAAACGAAACATTTTATCTCATTTGAAAAAAATTGTGAATTTATTGGAGTATTTAGATCTATAAAAGAATAAAAGGATTTATATTTTTAGTTTTATTTACAAAGAAAAAAGGTTTTCGGTGTGGGTTGTTGAGACCTGTGGAGCGAAATCGAGGCTTTGTCTTTCTCTTTTGAGTTTACAGACACACTCTCCTTTTCTTCTCTCTCTATACATATATATACATCCAAAACTACGTATGTATACCGATTCGTTCATAATTCCCTAATTTTCATTTTGATCTGTAAGTTATAGATTTTCTGCATGAATTTTGTATTATTTTAGGTCCTGTACTTTGAATTTAGATTCACATCTTACAGAATTTTGGGTGTTTTTGTTCTTTTCGCGTTTCGCAATTTGCTGAAGTTGTAAAACCCTGGATCTTGCACGATTTGGATTGGATAAGTCTCTCTATTGAATTAGGCGGGTTTATTTTTCTGGATCTGGCTCTTGTTAGCTCGATTTAATTAGGGTTCTGAATTTCGTGATCGTGAATTTTTGGGTGTAGAATTTAAAGTTAGGGTTTGAGTGAATGGCTTCGAATCCTCCATTTTCGGTGGAGGATAATACAGATGAGGATTTTTTTGACAAATTAGTGAATGATGATGACGATATGGACTTTAAAGTCACAGCGTCGTCGGAATCTGGAAGGCATCTGATGTTGACCGACGGGAATGATTCCGATGAGGTTAAGGCCTTCGCCAATTTGAACATCAACGAGCTTGATGATACCGGCGATGCTAATTTTGACAATGTTGCAAGTAGTAATCATGAAGTTTTAAGTGCAGAAGTGGAGAAAGTTGAAGACATCGTTAAAGTGGGAACAGGGGAGGAACATGGAAATCCACTAATGTCATCCAGCTCATTTGAATTTGATGATGTGGGACAAAATCTGGGAAATGATAATGGGGGTGCTGACAGTGTTAACACAATGGAGGGTTTGTCTGATGTGAATAAGAGTAGTGGTGGATCAGGGGCTCCTGGAGTTAAGGAAGTGGAGTGGAGTGCGTTTCATGCTGATTCAACTCCAAATGATCTTAATGGCTTTGGATCATACTCAGACTTTTTCGGGGAGTTTGGAGTTGATAATTCAGGTGGCGTATTAAGCGGCAATATGGTTGAGGATAGTTCAAAGAATGGGCCACAGGTAGTTACTGGCAATGATTTACATGGATCCACTTATATGGATGGTTTGTATCAATATGAGCAGGTGAATGAGGGATATGCCGATGGTGTTTCAGCAGATCAGGGTTCAAATCTTCAGGATTTGAGTAGTACTCAGTATTGGGAGAATCAATATCCGGGATGGACTTATGATCATAGTACGGGACAGTGGTATCCGGTTGAGGGTTATGATGTGGGTGCTAATGTGCAAGCAAATGCTGACCCTAATACATCAGCTACTTGGGGAGTGCCTGAGAGTCAGGGTGAATTGTCTTACATGCAGCAAACTACTCAATCTGTCACTGGGGCTATAAACGAGGCAGGTACTGTAGAGGGTATTACTAATTGGAATCAAGCATCTCAGGGGAATGATGCTACAGAAACAACTAATTGGAATCAGGTTTCACAAGTGACTGGTGGTACTGATGAGGCTTCATCAGGCTGGAATCAGGCTTCACATGATAATAATGGTTACCCACCTCATATGGTGTTTGATCCTATGTATCCTGGTTGGTACTATGATACTATTGCTCAGGAATGGCGCTCTTTAGAATTATATGTTCAGTCTACTGTTCAAGTTCAGGACCAGCAGATGAATCATAGTGAATATTCATCCAGCGATACATTTTCGCAGAACAACAATCTGAAGGCGGAGTTTATACATGGTCAAGGTAATAGTTACATTCCTCAAAGCTTTAGCAGCCAAGGCCTAGATCAGAACTGGGCAGGAACAGCCGTCAACTACAATCCGCAGAACTCAAGAGCATGGCTGCCTGAAACTGCTTCCAGTGGTGAAGTTCCTTCACTGTACAATGGTAATCAAGTAAGGGAAAATAACTATGCGCAGAATGTTTCTGTGAGTCCGCAACAAAGTAATGCTCATTATGGGGTAAAAGGTTCGTATTATGAGAATCTAAATCAACATCAAAACGACTTCTCAATGCAGCCTCAGTTTGCTGTTGGTGGGAACATAGGTCAGCAATTTAATGATTCCAAAATCAATCAAAATGACCAAAAATTCTTCTCAAATGACTACTACAGCAATCAAAACACAGGCAACTATCCACAGCAACAGATTCAGAATGCAAAAATCTCATATGCTCCTGCTTCTGGAAGGTCATCTGCTGGTCGTCCTGCTCATGCTTTGGTTACTTTTGGATTTGGTGGGAAGCTCATTGTGATGAAAAATCACTCTACTGAAAATACGAACTTTGGAAGTCAGGTCTGTGTTTGAGCCCACTTTCTTAGTTTTTTTTCATCCACTTTACTTCTGTTACACGATTAAAACATCTTTATTTTTCATGAAGAATTCTGTTGGAGGTTCGATATCGGTTCTAAACTTATCGGAAGTTGTGAATCGCAATAATGATACTTCAAGCCGTGGAATGGCTGTGGACAATTATTTCCAGGCTCTGTGTCGACAATCTGTTCCAGGTCCCCTTACTGGTGGAAGCGTCGCCACTAAGGAGTTGAACAAATGGATTGAGGAAAGAATAACAAACCTTGGGTCTGCCGATATGGACTACAGAAAAGCTGAAGTTTTGAGGCTGCTCCTATCACTGCTTAAAATAGGATGTCAGTATTATGGAAAACTTCGATCTCCTTATGGTACAGATACTGCAATGAAGGTAGATTACTTATGTTTGGGCAAATGAAGAATTGATTTACTTTTTCCCCTTTAATTTCATATTATGTGGACCAATGTAAAATTTCTGCTTCAGAAGGCATTTGTCTATTGTACACTCTCGTGACTATTTACATGAAACAAAATTGTTCAACCACTGCCTATTATATGTTTTTGTTCACCGCTGGGGTGCTATATGTCATACTGTTTACATCTTTTCATTCTTTGGTATGTGATTAGTGGATTTTTCTACTTAGAAAGTTCCTTTCAACTGTAGTTTGGAGGAAAGTATACTTACAACCGGATTCTGATACACTGTTAAAATTCACAAAAAAAAAAAGAGCACTCTAGTGTTTTATCTTGCCAGCCAACTATAGTTTCTGCATGTAATACCATACCACTTTTTTTTTCATGACGAAACTTGTACATCTTATGTTTTAATAAACTGGCATGCACTGCCTTAAACAATCTAAATATATTTACATTGTGCCTTGAGTCTATGAAAGCATTAGCTATCAAAACAAAATTACCTTTGCCTTTGTGAGTTGAATATCACCGTTTTCTCCTATTTTTTTTCCCTTCCCAGAAATAAGTTGCTCATACAATTATTTATGAGCCATAGTGAGTTTGGCTTTCTGTGTGCTCATCGTTTATTGTTCCAACAGGAAAGTGATTCTCCAGAATCAGCAGTTGCCAAGCTGTTTGCATCTGCAAAAAGAAATGGTATGCAGTTTAGTCAATATGGTGGTTTTACCCAATGCCTGCAGCAACTACCTCCTGAAGGACAATTGCAGGTATTCAATGGCTTACCATGCCAATTTAATATTCTCTTGTAAATGTTTCCATCAATTAAGAAATACTTCACGTTTTAGGTTACTGCTGCTGAGGTTCAAAATCTTCTCGTCTCTGGAAGGAAGAAAGAGGCTTTACAATGTGCACAGGAGGGTCAGTTGTGGGGACCTGCTCTTGTCCTTGCTGCGCAACTTGGTGATCAAGTTAGTTTGTATATATGCCTCAGCTATATCTGTTCAATGAAAGTTGCAATTCCTTTGTCGGCCTAGTCATGTATCTTTGTTTTAAAATTTATGATAAAATAATCCATTGCAGTTCTATGTTGAAACTGTCAAGCAACTGGCACTCCACCAGTTGGTAGCTGGATCACCTTTGCGAACTTTATGCCTGCTAATTGCTGGTCAACCGGCTGATGTGTTTTCAGCAGATACCACAGCTAATAGCAGCATGGCTGGTGCAGTAAATGTGCCTCAACAAGCGGCGCAGGTATGAAGTGGAGCTTATCCTGATAAGGATCTGCTATTTTTTCCTTTTATGAGTAGGCAATTGTTCCCTATCGTACTTATTCCTAAAGGTTGATGAAAGTGTGATGTTATACGTCACTAAGGCTATGCTTATGTTGGGTTTTAAGTGGCTTTTGAAACCGGTTTTTGAAATCCTGATGAATAGTAATATGTGTGTTTCTTTTGTGTTTTTTAGGGAGGATTTAACTTCATGCCAAATCATTGTGTAAGAGTGAATGATGTTGTATTATTATATTATTGTTGAGTATGATTGAAATGATTAAATTATGTGAATTTTGATTTAAACATATTAAAGTGCAAGGAGAGAAAGTTGATTGTATTGAAAATTGTGATAGTAGGTTTATAATTGTTGTAGGGGTGGTTTTTCAAAACCAGTTTTTAAATCTTGAAGTAAAACCGGTGTAGGATCTTAAATCCAAAACTAGGTTTTTAAAACCCAAAGTAAAGGATTTAGTTGAGGAATTTTCTGTATATTCATATTTGTTTATCAATGTCTGTGTATTTGGTGGGATTTATCATTGGTTACATTGAACTTGAGTTATTGGTTTCCTATGTTGCATATTGAAAATTTCCAGTTTGGTGCCAATGGCATGCTGGATGACTGGGAAGAGAACTTGGCGGTGATAACTGCAAATAGAACGAAGGATGATGAACTTGTGCTTATCCATCTTGGAGATTGTTTGTGGAAGGAAAGAAGTGATGTATGCTCTAGTTTATTTTTCTTAGAAGTATTCCTTTTCTTATTTCTGAAACTACCTTCATCCTTACTTTCAAGTTGTTTAACTGCTGAATAATTTGCTCAGATAATTGCTGCTCACATATGCTATTTGGTTGCGGAAGCCAGCTTCGAGCCATTTTCAGACAGTGCAAGAATGTGTCTTGTTGGTGCAGATCACTTTAAATTTCCACGGACATATGCAAGTCCAGAAGCAATTCAGGTTTGGCCTGAGTTATCATTTTGAGCAGATCAATTTTTTCTTCTAGGTTTGAGAATACTTAATCCACTACCTAGGATACTAGATAGTTGGTCACCATAGAAGGAAGCCAGGAACCCCACAGCATATGGAATATCCGGAGATGGAAATAAGAGTTATATAAAAGAAGAAATATAAGAATTAGAAACGTTCTTTTTCCATCTTTCATCCCATCTGCAATCTGTATATAACGTCTTTCTTGTTTTTTGTTATGTTTGTATTACCTATAAGTATAAGCACACTCTTAGTCCATCTGCATGCACGAGTTGTTTGCTCCAAGGGTGTTAACTTTCACTACAATCTTAATAACTTTAAGCCTCATTTACTTTTAAATTAAAGAATGTTAGGATTGATAGAATGTAATAAGTATACTCCCTCCATCCCATACTAGATTCCCTGTTTTCCTTTTTGGTCCGTCTCATACTAGTTTACCCATTTCCTAAAAAGGAAATACTTTATCACTTTAAATACTACTCCATTAAACACATTATCTCTCTTATCTACGTTATTACTTTAAATACTATTAAACAACTCTTACATTAAAACCCGTGCCCAGGTCAAATGGGTAAACAAGTATGGGATGGAGGGAGTATTATAATTGGATTTTGATTATTTTGTAGTAGTATTCAGTTTTTACTTTGCCTGGTACAAGTTAAATTAAGGGCCAGATCAGGGTGGACATTTCATATGAAATTTGTGTAATCAACATGGATACAACAAATCCCATCTGAAAGTGTGGTATATAAATAAACATATTTAAATTAACTGACGCCTTGGGTTATCAAGCTTTTGAATTATATAAAATAGATGGTGGACTTAGGAAGTTGATTCCGGGAATATCCAACCATTTCCGACAAAGTAAATGACCCCCTAGAGTTTGTGCCTTATGAGTTAATATATAGAAAATTATTATCCACAGAGTATTTAACAAAAATTGAAGAGAATTATTTGTGTTTGAGTCAATTTTATCTGTTGCATTATCTCAGCCTATTATCCTTGTTTCCTATTGCCTAAAGTTTCACTTTCCAGAGGCTTAACCTGTGAAAGTCTGTTATTATTATTAGTATTATTTTTTTGTTTCTATTTAGTATGCTGATATGAGTCCAAGTGTACATCTGACCATTTAACATATTGACAGAGGACGGAGATATACGAGTATTCAAAAACACTTGGAAACTCTCAGTTCGTCCTACTTCCGTTTCAACCATATAAGTATGTGTATGCACTGATGTTAGCTGAAGTTGGGAGGGTATCCGAGGCATTAAAGTACTTATCTTCTACCTTTCATTTTTCCTTTTTGAATTCTAGTCTGTGTTTTTCACCCTATTTCTTCAATGTAGGTACTGTCAAGTAGTATTAAAATCTCTTAAAACTGGCCGAACTCTGGAGTCGGAGGCTCTGAGAAATTTAGTTTTGTCTCTTGAAGAAAGGATTAAAGCTCATCAACAGGTATCTGTGTGTCCTCGCATTTTGTCTTTGAATGTTCATAATATCCTATAACTGCAACTTCTTTTGATTTAGGGAGGATTCTCTGCAAACTTAGCTCCCAAGGAATTTATCGGAAAATTGCTCAACCTTTTTGATAGTACTGCACATCGTGTTGTTGGGGGCCTGCCACCATCTATACCTACACCAGGTGGCTCTGTTCATGGCAATGAGAATCATTACCAATCTCCTGGACCTAGAGTGTCATCTAGCCAGTCAACAATGGCCATGTCATCCTTGGTTCCATCCACAGAGCCTATAAACGAGTGGGCTGCTGATAATAGAAAGTCGATGCATACAAGAAGTGTTTCAGAACCTGACTTTGGAAGGAGTCCAATGCAGGTTTATTTCAACCTATATATGCTTTTATGCCTGAGAAGCGAACCTGTTGAATTTTGTTTTATTCTATTATTATGGATAAAGATACAAGGTCGTAATACATGTGTAGGGTCAGGCTGATACTTCAAAAGAAGCAAGTTCCACTGGCGTGCAAGACAAAGCAACAGCAGCAGGTGGTACATCTCGACTTGGTCGTTTTAGTTTTGGATCTCAATTATTGCAGAAGACTGTCGGTTTAGTACTCAGACCCCGTCAAGGCCGCCAGGTAATATGAATTAATTATATATTTGACACATATATTTCTTCCATTTTACTTTAAAGTTGATATGCTTGTTTCGCTTGTGTTTTCTAGGCAAAATTGGGTGAGACAAATAAGTTTTATTATGATGAAAAGCTCAAGAGATGGGTGGAGGAAGGTGTTGCACCTCCAGCAGAAGAAACAGCCCTTCCTCCACCACCTACAACTGCAGTTTTTCAGAATGGAGCACCAGATTACAATTTAAAGAGTGCTATGCAAAGTGATGCAGCTTCTCATAACAATGGAAGTCCAGAATATAAAAGCCCAGATAATAATCCAGGAATGCCACCACTTCCTCCTACAACCAATCAGTACTCAGCACGTGGAAGGATGGGTGTCCGATCTAGGTAAATTCTGAAAACCCCTTTATGTGATGATTGTTGACTGAAATTAAAAACACAAAATTATGTGGTAAAAATTTATGGCTGGTCTATGTTGCGTGTTCCCACATTTTATTATTGGCTGTTATATTACACTAGTGATTTTACAAGTAAGAAAGCAATATTTGATTGTTTGAAGGAGGAGTCAATGCTGTGTACTATACTATGCAGCACAAGTTTAGGAGGTTTTATATGACGAGATGTCTGTTTTAATGACAGGTACGTTGATACTTTCAACAAAGGTGGTGGTGGGAATGCACCATCTACTTTCCAATCACCTCCTGTTGCTTCCATCAAACCAGTGGGTGGAAACAACCCAAAAAAATTCTTTGTGCCCGCTGCTCCAATATCTTCTACCATTGAGCAGGCAGTTGAAGCTCCTGAAGAGCGAAATACTTCCACTAGTTTGGGAAATCCTTCTTCTACCTCTCCGAACAACGATTCATTCCCGTCTCCTACTACCCCATCTTCCATGTCTATGCAAAGATTTGCTAGCATGAACAGCATATCCAAAAACGGGATGACTGATGGTGGTGGTGGTGGTGGTGGCGGCGGCGGTGGTTCGTTTTCAATAAATTCGAGACGCACTGCTTCGTGGAGTGGAAGCTTTAATGATCCAATGAGGAGTCCTTCACCTAGGACCACGGAATTAAAACCTCTAGGAGAGGTTTTGGGAATGCACCCTTCATCGTTCATGCCAAGTGAAACGGATTCGTCAGCAAATCGTGGCAGTTTTGGAGATGATCTACATGAAGTGGAACTCTGATATATCCTTGGGGATGTAAATAAGAAATTTTGCTTGCCATACAGCCACAATTCATTCCTGCTCAATTCCCACAAATTTTCTGCAGTGAGTTGAGGGAGATGCTGAAAGTCTTTCCTTTTTCTTTTATTTTATCACCCCTTAAATCTCTTTTTACACTTGTATTTTAAATCATAGTTTGTTACTTGGTAGTTTACAATATTTTATATAGAGGTTTTGCACGACATGCAAAATGAAGAAGGGAATTCATGTGCTGGAAAGTAAGTGTACAGTTCATTTGTTAATTTATTGGGCGCAGAATTCGATGGATGGATGGATCGATCGTCACTAGAAGAAGAATTCTGGAATGAATTAATAATTGTTTTTTAATAAGAAAATAAATTTGCTTGTTTTATATTCGAAATTTGGAATGAGAATGAATATACCAGTTGTAGGCTTGTAGCAATCTTTCCTCTTTTTCAGTTTGAAAATATTCTATATTTTCGTAATTGATTTAAGAAAATAAAGTTCTCTAATAATATATTAACACGTCACATGTATGCACTTGATTTAATATAAACCTTTTTTTTTCCTAAAGCATCATATATATGTCACTACTTTTAAAGCACCGGACTCAACATAAAGTTACTCCCTCTCTTCCATGATTTTATGCACACTTTCCTTAACAGGCGTCCCAACGTTTTTTGCACACTTCAAAAAAAAA
Source organism: Galeopsis tetrahit (assembly GCA_963675135.1). NCBI lineage: Eukaryota > Viridiplantae > Streptophyta > Magnoliopsida > Lamiales > Lamiaceae > Galeopsis > Galeopsis tetrahit. The sequence goes on along the minus strand of OY776121.1, from coordinate 18,015,826 downwards.
AAACAATAATACCAATAATACCCCTCTTTTATTTTACCTTTAGTCAAATCTCTTTCATTTTAATCAATGAATTACCAATACTACCCCTCATTTATTTATCTTACACATCACTTTATTACATTTTCTTAATCTTCGTGCCGGTCAAAGTGTGCATAAAATCCTGGAACGGAGGGAGTAATATTCTATCCTTTCAATATCTCAAAACAAACACCTATTTTCACTAGGGGTGGGTAAATATACCGAAATTTCGGTATACCGGGCTTTTCATACCGAAAAATATCGAAATTTTCGGTACGGTAACGGTATGAAAAATGATCATACCGCGGTATTTCGGTATACCGAAAATTTTTCGGTATTCGGTATGAAACAGTATATCGATATACCGAAATACCGAAATCTTAATAAAATAATAATTTTATATTATTTTTAAATTAAAATAACTTTAATTATTAAAACATAAATAAAATAAACCTTAAATAATTAATTTCGGTATAAAACAATGCTCCAATATTTTCGGTATGAATTGGTATACCGATATTTCGATATGAAATGATGGTTCAATATTTTCGATATGAATCGGTATACCGATATGGTACGGTATACCGATATACCGTACCGAAAATTCGATATACCGATATTACGGTACGGTATCGGTATGAATTTTTACATACCGAAAATTTCGGTATGATAACGGTATGAATTTTTTCAATATCGAAATTTTCGGTATGATAACAGTATGACTCGGTATGATCGGTATACCGTACCGAACCACCCCTAATTTTCATTATTATCAAATTTTCCAAATCAAACATGCCAAAACATATGAAGTTTACGAGTGACCAGAATTAAACATGATTTAATTTGTTTTAAAATTGTACCCCCTCACACTTTTTTTTTTTCCTTCCGTACACAATAAACTTTATACCTTTAAAATAAAAAAATCATTTATAAATTTTAATTTCACAATATTCACAATTTTACATAAAATGTCATTACTTTTGAGTTCACATATACACACAATTTAACATTTTTTATTTTACATTATACACTTTACTAAATTACCTTCAATATTCTTTTATTACTCAATTTTTTTTAAAAAAAAAAGTGGGGGATAGTCGCTTTTATGTAAATTTGTACATGTTTAAATTAATTGTTCTGATCAGTTTGCATCAAGTGAACTACACTAGGTGCAAAGTCCATATTATTATGTGTAAATTGGCTAATATTGTCCCATGCAGAGTGGCCACTATTAAGTTCCTCTTTCTTTTATGATTTGTCCCAAATTATATTCTCTTTGTATATTGAAATAATATAAATCTATATTCAATAAATAAAGATATATAAGAGACCTTATATTAAATACAAATTTCAAGAATAATTATTGATACCAATATCACCTAGCCATCAAGTCATCAAACATTGTGCAAATTTTAGTCTGTTCAGAAATATAATGTTACACACGTCATCAAATATTGTTGCATATATTGAGTTACGAGACTAAATCAATTTGTTTTTTTTAAATCTAAAAAAAAACATCGTTTCGGAGTATTATAGCAAGCCATGTGAAATTCAGGCACAAAAATAAAATATTTGCAGAACTAATTTGTAACAACATTTCAAAGGTAATGGATTAGTTATGATTATTTAAATGTTAAAATTAAATCTATATATCTATATATATATAAACAGAATAGTCCCCTGCCAATTTTCCCACCCATTTACTCATACTATTTCTGGATTTTTTATTTTATTTTATCATCATGCATACGGCATACTCCACAGGCCACAACCAATAAATAAAATACTGCATAACATTGTCAGCCACCACAACCAACAAGCAATTAAACACCTAAAAAAAATTAGGCTAAATTTATTTTGAGACCTGCAAAATAATACTCTCTCCGTCCGTCCGCTTTTCATATATGGATATCTCACACCAATTTTCATATTTCATAAAAATAAATATATTTATAACTCTCGCCTTCAAAATATACACATATTTATCTATATGTCATTACATTTTCACACTCAATCTACATTTTACTTTATTTTATTTATAAAAGTTTATAAAACTATCTTTCAAAACATCACTCATTACACATTTTCTTACATATTTATTAAAATGTGTGTTATACCAAGGGTGCAAGTTTATTTGAAACCGAGGGAGTAGTAATTATTATTTGTATATTTTGTTCATTTAAGTACTTGGCATTCAATTTATATTTGTAGATATTAAATAAATATTACTCCCTCCCTCCGTCCCTTATAACTTGAAGACGCATAATTTTTGGGCACAAGTTTTAATGTATAAATTGTTTATTAGTATTATGAGAGATAAAATTAGGGTAGTAAAAACTTTTCAACTTTATAAATAGTAGTATGTTTTTTTTTTAGTGTAGATAAAGTGATGACATTTGATGTATTATTGAGATGTTTTGAGAAGATAATTAAAATGTTATTTTACTATTAAGTATATGCCATTAAGTAAGGGACATCCAAAATGACAAAATGGGTCATCAAGTAGAGGACGGAGGAATAGTAAAAAACAAATATTTAACTAATGTAGACACATAATAATAATAATAATAACAATTTTATTATTAATAACATACTACTAATATTTACTCCGTGCATCGCACAGGAGAAATACTAGTATATATATAATAACAGAATAGTGGTTTCTCTATCAAGTTCCCCCCTAAAATGTTGCAATAGTAAAATACTCCCTCCGTCCACGAAATGTAGTCCCATTACCTCATATTCTTTGTCCACCAAATGTAATCTCATACACTTTATGGAAACTATCACCTTTCAACCCATTACTTAATTATTCAATTTGACACCAACTTTATTCACAAACAATCACTTTATTCACAATGGAACCCACAATACCCTATAATACCCTTAAGCCTTGTTTTGTTTATTGGATTGGGTAGGAAATATTATTTTATTCATGAAATTCCCATGTTTGGTTTGTTATAAATTGGCCCGGAATTAATTATGGCCATGTATTATTTTTTCACTTAATCACCTACATGCATGATTATTAGTCTAGGAGGGAATGGTGAGTTAATTAGTCATTGAGAATAAAAATGATGTGGTTTGACTATACTGCCCTTACCAACTAAAGTAATTACAATTTGCCACATATATATCTTTTAATGTTAAAGGGTATTTTTGACATTTGACAATAAAATTCAATTTTATCCCACAATCCAAACAACTTAATTATAAATTATCATATAAACTTTAAAATTTAATCCATCAATCCAAACATGAATTTTAAATCAATTTTTCAAATTGTCCCACTAAATCCTATCCTAATATCATATCCTAATATATCTATCTTATCCAGCAAACCAAACAAGCTCTTACTTTATCCACATTTTCCTTAAAACTTGTGCCACACGCCCTTACTTTATCCACATTTTCCTTAAAACTTGTGCCCCGGCCCCCAACCAAATGGGACTACATTTGGTGGATGGAGGGAGTATTATTTTTCGAGAAACCCACCAGTAAAATATCATATTTTAAAATTATTTTTCTCTTTCTTTATTTTCATTTTCTCTCTCCTCTCAATTTTTCTTCTTTGGATTTCTTCATTATTCTCTATTAGAAATATAATATTGTATCATTCATATAATATTATAATTCATATCTATCTTTTTAGTATATTTGATCAAATCTTTATGTCTATTTTATAGATATGCTTCTTCTTTGTATCTATAAATATTACTATAGTAGAAACTCTTTAAATTAATACTCGATAAATTAATAAACTCTCTAAGATAATATTTTTGGCCGGTCCCAACTTGGGGATAACGTGCTAAATTAATAAACTCGCTAAAATTATAAGATAATACAATTTTTGTAATTTCTATAGACCCCAAATAAAATATAAATTAATAATTTCATATATATTACCTATTACATGAATGATTTATGAATGTTTCTTAAAAAATGACTCAATTATTTTTATTTTTTTGTTGAAATCAATTTCACCTAAAAAGTTTCACCATAGTTACTAAAAACTCATTCTTTCGATTGCTTTTGAGTGAAACTTGGATTATCCTTGTTATACTTGCATAATGCTTTTCGAATCTCGTCGGTCATTATTATTTTTTCCACACCTGTAAGAAGAGAAGTCATGTTGTGTGTATGATTTGTTTGTGTTAGCATATTTTGATCTTTTATATTATATTGCAAATATTTTTTAATGTTCATAAAGTGATACAATGAACACAAGAAGTATAATAATGTGAAAGGTTAAAGGATTCTTTTAAATTAGACCCTTCATTTGATATACAATAAATAATTAGAAGCGGAAGTTTGAAAGAGTGTTTCTATAAATTAATAAAATATTAATTAATATATAAATTAATAATTACTCCCTCCATCCCGAAATTACTTGCATAGTTTAATCGACACGTTGTTTAAAAAAAGTGGATTTAGTAGTTGATGATGTAAGATAAATGAGTGGTATTTTAGGTAATTTGATGATGTGTAAAGTGGATTTGATGATGTGTAAAGGGAAATGTATGGAAAAAATGAGTGACAAATTTGAAAATAAAATGATGTTGTGAGGTTATTAATTTTGTGGGGTATTTCCATATTAAGAGTGTGCAAGTAATTTTGGGACGTTCCAATAAGGAAAGTGTGCAAGTAATTACGGGACGGAGGGAGTATTAATTTATAGATAAATTAATAACTTTTTTAATTAATAAATTTTGGTGGTTCCAAAATTATTAATTTATAGAGTTTTTACTCTATTGTAAAACATTACTCCCTCTGTCCCATAGAAATTTGCACACTTTCCATATATGAATGTCTCATACCAATTTGCACCACCTACCATCACTTATTTACCCACTTTGTCATTCTCTTTATTCATAAACAATCATATTTACCCACTTTGTCATTCCATTTATTCATAAACAATCATTTTATTTATAAATGGACCCCACAATATCCCATCATACCCTCAATTTATCTACTTTATAAATAAACTAATCAATATTCATTAAAACCCGTGTCTGGAGAAGTGGGCATAATAAAATTGGACGGAGGGAGTAATTTTTTTTTGTATACATACAAAAGTATAAGAATTTTTTTTTTAAGATCGTTAATTTTAATATTTTATTTAAAAAATAAATGTTACAATAATATTGGATAAAATTAAGATTTACCAAAAATAATTAATTGAGCATAATTAATAAATATTCATTTTGTATAATCTTTAAAAGTAATACTCCCTCCGTCTCGGAGAAATTTGCACATTTTATAAGAAAAAGTGTAAGAAAATATCACATTTTGTAAAAAAAAGTGTAATAAAATATCACATTTTTCGAGAAACCCACCAGTAAAATATCACATTTTGTAAGAAAAAGTGTAACGAGTGATATTTTGAGGGGTAGTTTTGTAAAGTTCTATGAATAAAGTAAAAATTAGATTGAGTGTAGAAAAGTAATAACATATGCGTAAATAAGAATATATTTTGAGGGTGAAATTTATGAAGATATTTCCTTTATAGTATTGTTTCCAAAAAGGGTATGGGTATAATAAAATTGGACAACAAAAAAAGAAAAGTGAAAATAATGAAATTGGACGGAAGGAGTATTTATTAACTTCACACTATTTATATAAGTTTATTAATTTATAAACCTCCCACGGGAGAAATACTAGTTGTAAATAAGTGAAAGGAGATGGTCTCTTTTACAAGTGTTTTTTTATCAATCGTTTTATGATATCTCCTAATGATTCTAACCAAAATTCAGAAAGAAAGTAGGCATCGCCAACATCTTGCACTAAAAGATCAGCTCATTTCTCTTCATTACCATTCACACCACAATTAACAATTCTGGTAAAAAACTAAACTACAAAGGGGCACTAGTTACTCCAGGGGTTAAAATGATTCAACTGATGAATCATAATATATATGAGAAAGACTTGCGAGAAACGAAGACATGATGAGACCATTCACAAATTAACACAAAGTTCTTTCAAAGTGTTGCAGCGTTATGCCCAAATTATACTCGTCTCACAACAGTCTACGCAAGACTTCCTCAATATATATATAGCTCCCACACCCTCTTCAATATAAAGATCCAACCATAGCAGAACTGAACAATCAAATGCTTATTCCATGTCATAAAGGAGATATAACAAAGAAACAAAAACCATATAGACAACTGTAAACCCATAATAGTTGCAACTGTTGATTTGCATTGTGGACAACAGCTTAAGAGAATGCGGTTTACCAAATGTAAAATACTGAATGCCCAAAATTTCCTTAGTTGCATGCCATAAACAGAAGGTTTTTCGATTACAGACACAGTACTAGGAAATTCCAAGCAACTGATATGAGTGTCAACATAGTGAAAAACAATGCTCGCCTTCTTGAGTCAAGAACATGTGAACAAACCATACATACTTACCTAAACAGAGTGCCCCATTGAAATAACTCGTAGCCAAGCAACAATTACAGCCTGAAAATTTTTGGAAGTGGTAATTCAGCTTATCATTGCAGTGGAAGCAAAAATTTATGCAGATCACAATTACAAAATCTGCATCTCCTGCCATAATAACTTGTGACCCTATTATATCCACGTATTCACATTGCAGGATTTTGAATAATAACTATGAAATGCTATTCTAATTCCTATCTAAAACGCAAAATGATTTTCTCACGACATATATACGCCCTTTCCCAAACCTCACCTAAATCATTACACATCGAGATAAGGGAGTTAAGGATAGGATACTCACCAAATTCCATTTCCACCAATCAATTCAGTATCGACTACATGTTTTCCCAAAGTCATCACGTCTGTGACGTTGCAAGTCATCATAAGATTCGTGGGGTCTAGAAGAAGGATAATTGTCCATGGCATTTGGGTACCTGCCCTTTGAGTGTCCAGAATGATATAGATTGCCAGAAGAATTATCAAATTCTGGATAATTTGGTTGTTTGTAACCACCGAACCCGGAAGCTGAAATGTTTTGCCGTGCTTGTTGCCTCCTTTGGCCCTCTAGACGAAGAAACTCTTCCCACATATTTGCATGTGAACCCTTCAGCATAGCCACTTTTTTCATGAAACTCTCCCTTATTTCTCTAACAGCCTGAATTGAAAGAAATACAATGCAGATTAGTCAGTAATCATTGGCTAATACTCCCTCTGTCCCGAGATTATTTGAACACAACAATCAATGGACACAAAGTGAAGAAATGTGTCGACTTTATCAAGAGCAATTCAGTCCATTCCAGGAAGAAATGGGTTCTGTGGGGTTTATGTGTGGGCCCACTTCAATGGCACTTTGTATAAAGTTGTGGATGTTGAGAAGGGTGAAGTTTGTGAATAAAATTACTATTTTGGAAATGTGCTAATAATCCTGCAACGGGGGGAGTAAACGAAAAGAAAGTATGTTTCATAAATGAAAAGATGCAATCAATATTCATTCTGCAAGGCTGCAAGAAATTGAAGCTCACAAGATTTCAATCAAACAAATAGAAGCAGAACAAACCTCACGATGTTTGCAATTTTCCTCGTCTTCTTCTTTGTCTCGAATACTAGAAAGTTCCATTGCATCCCTTTTATATTGCAACTCTAATTCCTCCAATGTCTGGGGGAAGGCAGGGTAATCAAAGTTACTAACAGGCTGCATGTCAGATCCACCTCTGTCAGCATTCCATCCATCTGTCCTGATGCTACTTCTATTTTGAGTATGGCCTTCATATGAATAATATGAGTTGTTTGCGTAAGAAGGGCGTGACGGAGACTTGGAATGGCTTGACCGACCTCTACCTCCATCACTAACATAAGCTTCACCAAAGGAAGATTTTGTTAAGCACTTCCGTTCAAGACCTTTAACTATTTTGCAGCTTTATCATGACAAACTATCTTAAATCGTCTTAGTCAATCCCTCTGGGCAAATGAGACTTGAGATTCTTTCAAAATAAAAATAAAAAATCATTTGGGAGACCATCCTTTTCAATTCAGAACCACCACGAAACTAATATCAGAATCGAACATAACGCTCAAACCTAAGAACTTACCTCTTGCTGCAAAAGAAAAAAGAAAAGAAAGATAGATAGATGAGAACAAGCAGCATTAATGAGTAAGATAGACCAACCAAAGGAACTATGACAACATGAAACTAAGAGGAGCCCAAAAGCATGTACTCCCTCCGTACCAATTATATAGGCTGATTGAATTTTTCACAATGATTAATAAACTTTTTGGAGAAGCAAATAGACAAGTAAAATTCGTATTATAACCCTATTTAAAATTTATAATTTCAAGATTGAATAGAATAAAATGACTATAATAAAGAATGTTAAATAGGGGTATATTAGTTAGTGAATTAGAAAAAATATTACTCTATAATCTATATGGAAACAAGCCTCTATAATTGGGACATCCGGAAAAAGAAAATCAGCCTATATAATTGGAGGAGTATTTAAATTTAATGCTACAAGGCACTAGTATATCGAATGCTACACCTACCACGGGGAGAACCACTTGACATTTTTTGAAGATCTTCACGAACACGGTCTTCCACCAATTTCTCTTGTCTGCCATAACGATGTGGAATATGAGGAGCATTATGAGGACTGGGATAGGACTTTTGGGAACCAGATCGTCCCAACCGAGAGGTAGCTGGACTTCTGCGTTCAAATGACCTCGACTGGGAAATTGGGGAACTTGAAGGCCCTTTGCGGTTACCCTCTTCTGGAAATTTGTGATCCCCCTTGTTTTCACCCTCTCCCTTAATACTGTGAACAGCGTCAACACCTTTTCTTAACACCAACCTATCCTTGCCACTTACAATTATGAACTTTTCCTCAATTTTGATTTTACAGCCAATATCTTTCTCAATTTTGTTAACCACGTCTTCTGTAAACAAAGATTTCACATGAGGCTCTCTTGCAGGCACTCTCTCAAAGAATTCTTGTGACTTGCGATTAGCTCCCAGAGTAGATGGGCAACCCTAAAAATATTATATATCGGAAACCGGAAATAAATAAAAACATATTCAAATGAGATAAATATGTAATACACATAATAACAATTAACATGACAGGTAAACCAGAAATAAAATTTACAGTAGCAATAAATCACTTAATCACAGCAAGGCTGTTTATATTAAAAGAGAGTTGCATTCTGATAATAAAAATTATAAAAAAAGCAATTATTATATTAAAGTTAATAGGTTTAAATGAGGTGTGGCAATGGACATCCTAACACATGTAGAATTGTTTTCCATTCTTTTCCTATTTTAAACCAAGATGTTGGTGAAGACTCAAAAGGTTTCAGTACTAGAATTAAGAATGTTAGAGCAAAGAAAATCTAAGTAGCATAACTACTCAAATAAATAAATAAAAGGTCTCTTCTCATCATCTGAAAAATATCTAGAGCTTCTATTAGCAAAATATAAAACCCAACAAGCAATCCAGACATATACAAGTATTAAGAATAGAAAGCAACAGCAATCAAGTCAGATTCAAAGAAAAGTACCTGTGTAAAGTGGCCCGATTCACCACATATTTTGCAGATCATTTCTTCTTCTTTTCTCTTCTTCCAGTTCCTTTCTGTAGCTTTAGATTTAGCTTCCCAAACTTTAGCTTCCCGGCTAGTAAAATCTGTTGGGACAGCATTAGGGTCACGGGCTTCTTCTTCTTCATCAGATCCTGGATGTGATCTTTTGCTTGTGTTTTCTTGTTCATTCGGAGCTTTAGAACCTGTAGGACCAGTATATGCCTTGTAGAGTTCACTAAAATCATCATCCACGTCCAAGTTATCTCTACTTGCCATCCCAGCCAAAATAGAACAAACTACTAGCGTCTGCTTTGACAACCAGATGGTTTAGAACAATAATAGAAGAAATCATATTTTAGATTGCTTGTCAAAAGAAGCCATCACACTAACATATTTTGAGCTAGCTTGTCAAAAGATTTCCTTTAAGTATGATTACACCATTTGTACTTTCTAAGAACAATTAATCCAGATACACTGAAATCATATTTTAGATTGAAAACAAAACCGAATGACTGAAATACAAGAAGCAATTCATATTGATATTAAATTGACGAAATCTAACACAAGACAAAGTGAAATACATTAACACATTCACAGCATAATCAATTCCAAATCCAATATCAACCTGGCATCGTAAATTCAATTATAAAATCAACCAATAAAGCTACTGGAAATTAAACGAATCAAGATTCCAGAAAAATATATATGTACTAAAACCAAGTTGCAAAATGTGGGGATAAAATTGAGTGTAAAAGTGTGACCTAGGGTTTGTGCACACGTATATTTGGACCACAGTATCAAAATTTTCAAATAACATTCGAATGGGCTTCTTTTGAACAGGCAATTACATTAGAAATGCAGAAAAAAACATCAGAAGAGCGGTGACGCGACCACTCAAAACTCAAGAAACACGCCAAATACTCGCTCAAAACAACTAGAAACAGAAATTACGTTGGAAGAAACATTGAAAGAGTACATAAAAACAAGAGGAATTAGAGAGTTTGGTGATTTTACCTGTGGAGAGAGAGTAGGGGAGCGGCGAGCTGGGAAGAGTAAGCGAGAGGATTCTCTCTAGGGCTCGATTTACCTATTTCTCCCTCTTTTATTTTCACTTTTTTTTTTCAAAGTCGTGTGTGTGGTTTATTTTCTTTTTTCAAATTTTTTAGCTATTCAATTTAAAAGATCATTTACCTATCATTACTTCTGGATATAGAGATTAAAATAAGTAATAAATAATACTCCCTCCGTCCCATATTAATTTTCATAGGTAGATAGACACAAATATTAAGAAAGTGTAGTAATAAGTGGAGTTTTGAGGGATAATTTTGTAAACCTTTATGTATAAAGTAAAGAATGAGTTGACTTTTGTATATGTGTGTAGAAAAAGTAATGACATTTGTGTAAAATTGAGGATATTGTGAGGGTGGAGTTTATAAAGGGTTTTCCATTTTAAGGGTGTGAAAGTTATTGTGGGACGTCCCAAAAAGAAAAATGTGAAAGTTATTGTGGAACGAAGGGAGTACATATTTCCAATTATGTGTCGTGTTCACAATAATTTTATTGAGATACCGTTTTATGATTAAGTGTAGACAATATAATACATATGTCATTATTTTGTTAAGTTCATTTAAAAATAAAATATTACGGGTAATGATATTATTGAGTAAAGAAGACACGTAGCAATAAAATTATGTGTGTTAAATCAAAACTATATTTAATTTTAACTTGAAAATGGAAACTTTGATTTTATAGACTAATTAACCACATTGATCCTTTTATAAGTTTTTCCCTAAAGTTTTATTGAGTTATTAAAGATTAAATTGGAAGATTTGACGAATTTAATATTAATTAAAACATAGATACATGTGCTTTTGGGCTCCTCTTAATTTTCAATTAGAGTAGGGTTGTTGTACGCTCCAGTGTTGTTATACACCTTAGAATTGACTGTTGATCTATCAATCAACAATTTACTCTTTTTTTTTTTATTGAACTTTTCCATTGTAGTGACTTGCATTTTTAATAATATTATCTATATTGATTTATATTTTTTGGTAAGTGGTGTTGCATTTTTAAATTATAGTGTCTTATAGTTTACAATAATATTTTCATTTATAGTAACTTACATTTTTAAGTAATATTATGTTGTACTTTTCATTTATAAAATTTACACTTTACATTAAAAATTGTGATACTAGCTTGCACTTTTTAATAATATTGTGTTGCATTTTTTTGTTATAATGACTTACATTTTTCATTAAAAATGTGTTGCACATTTTAATAATAGTTATTTAAACTTTTCAGAAAATTTAAAAAAAAATTACAAAAAAAAAAGTTAACCGATCAACTAAAGTGTAAAGAAACACGAGTGTATAATACAATGCCTTCCAATTATAGATTACAACCTTGTGCAACTCAAAATATAGACATGGAAGTCAACAATCTAGTAGCCCATAATCTCACATTTCAACTTGTATGGCTAATTAACTCAGATGTGAACGAAGATAATGTAATTAAAAAAAAAAACTCAGATGTGAACGAAAGTAGTTTCCCCCAAAACCACGAGTACTAAACAACCTTAAATTTGTTATATTCTCTGTATTTTTTAAGTTAGCATAAAATTTATATAACCCATCACTAACAAAATGACCAACACAAGTGTCAAATTCACTAGTTCAGACAATAAACATATCCAACTATGTGGAATTCGTTTAGACTAACTTTATATCTTTAAAACATATTTAAAATGTCAAAATAAACCCTAATTCAAAAAAGGAACAAAAAAATAGGAGATTTTTTTTATAAAATACTAAAAAAATGCAAGAAAAATCAAAATTGACTACCAAACAATTGAATTTGGGCCCAGGACCACGTATGTCATCGCGCGTTGCGCAATGAGTTCAATTTGGAACGTCGTTCTGCTTCTAGAAATTTACCTCCAAAGGGAAATCCTTGATGACCAAGTGGACGAGGTCGATTCGAGATTCGCGTTGATATGCGGTGGCAAGCGTAACTCAAGACGTGTCGAAAGTTAGACTCGAATGCTGAGTGTGTGCCATAGGTTCGACATAAGTAAATTTAGAAGCAGGAACACGTCGGGTGCGATCATACCAGCACTAATGCACCGGATCCCATCAGAACTCCGAAGTTAAGCGTGGTTGGGCGAGAGTAGTACTAGGATGGGTGACCCCCTGGGAAGTCCTCGTGTTGCACCCCTTTTTGTCTCAATTTCCGGCATTTTTTTTTTTTGCGTCACAAAGGCATTAGATGCGTGTGGCGAGAAATTTTGCCTCGAAAGGGAAATCCTTGGCGACCAAGTGGACGAGGTCGATTGGATTCAATTTGGAACGTCGTTCTGCTTCTAGAAAGGTATTATAATAACAATTCCGAGTTTGACTCCAACAGATACACTTGTTTCAATTCGTACCGACGAACAATCTTCGCTATATGCTCCGAGCAAGAAATTTACCTCCAAAGGGAAATCCTTGATGACCAAGTGGACGAGGTCGATTCGAGATTCGCGTTGATATGCGGTGGCAAGCGTAACTCAAGACGTGTCGAAAGTTAGACTCGAATGCTGAGTGTGTGCCATAGGTTCGACATAAGTAAATTTAGAAGCAGGAACACGTCGGGTGCGATCATACCAGCACTAATGCACCGGATCCCATCAGAACTCCGAAGTTAAGCGTGGTTGGGCGAGAGTAGTACTAGGATGGGTGACCCCCTGGGAAGTCCTCGTGTTGCACCCCTTTTTGTCTCAATTTCCGGCATTTTTTTTTTTTGCGTCACAAAGGCATTAGATGCGTGTGGCGAGAAATTTTGCCTCGAAAGGGAAATCCTTGGCGACCAAGTGGACGAGGTCGATTGGATTCAATTTGGAACGTCGTTCTGCTTCTAGAAAGGTATTATAATAACAATTCCGAGTTTGACTCCAACAGATACACTTGTTTCAATTCGTACCGACGAACAATCTTCGCTATATGCTCCGAGCAAGAAATTTACCTCCAAAGGGAAATCCTTGATGACCAAGTGGACGAGGTCGATTCGAGATTCGCGTTGATATGCGGTGGCAAGCGTAACTCAAGACGTGTCGAAAGTTAGACTCGAATGCTGAGTGTGTGCCATAGGTTCGACATAAGTAAATTTAGAAGCAGGAACACGTCGGGTGCGATCATACCAGCACTAATGCACCGGATCCCATCAGAACTCCGAAGTTAAGCGTGGTTGGGCGAGAGTAGTACTAGGATGGGTGACCCCCTGGGAAGTCCTCGTGTTGCACCCCTTTTTGTCTCAATTTCCGGCATTTTTTTTTTTTGCGTCACAAAGGCATTAGATGCGTGTGGCGAGAAATTTTGCCTCGAAAGGGAAATCCTTGGCGACCAAGTGGACGAGGTCGATTGGATTCAATTTGGAACGTCGTTCTGCTTCTAGAAAGGTATTATAATAACAATTCCGAGTTTGACTCCAACAGATACACTTGTTTCAATTCGTACCGACGAACAATCTTCGCTATATGCTCCGAGCAAGAAATTTACCTCCAAAGGGAAATCCTTGATGACCAAGTGGACGAGGTCGATTCGAGATTCGCGTTGATATGCGGTGGCAAGCGTAACTCAAGACGTGTCGAAAGTTAGACTCGAATGCTGAGTGTGTGCCATAGGTTCGACATAAGTAAATTTAGAAGCAGGAACACGTCGGGTGCGATCATACCAGCACTAATGCACCGGATCCCATCAGAACTCCGAAGTTAAGCGTGGTTGGGCGAGAGTAGTACTAGGATGGGTGACCCCCTGGGAAGTCCTCGTGTTGCACCCCTTTTTGTCTCAATTTCCGGCATTTTTTTTTTTTGCGTCACAAAGGCATTAGATGCGTGTGGCGAGAAATTTTGCCTCGAAAGGGAAATCCTTGGCGACCAAGTGGACGAGGTCGATTGGATTCAATTTGGAACGTCGTTCTGCTTCTAGAAAGGTATTATAATAACAATTCCGAGTTTGACTCCAACAGATACACTTGTTTCAATTCGTACCGACGAACAATCTTCGCTATATGCTCCGAGCAAGAAATTTACCTCCAAAGGGAAATCCTTGATGACCAAGTGGACGAGGTCGATTCGAGATTCGCGTTGATATGCGGTGGCAAGCGTAACTCAAGACGTGTCGAAAGTTAGACTCGAATGCTGAGTGTGTGCCATAGGTTCGACATAAGTAAATTTAGAAGCAGGAACACGTCGGGTGCGATCATACCAGCACTAATGCACCGGATCCCATCAGAACTCCGAAGTTAAGCGTGGTTGGGCGAGAGTAGTACTAGGATGGGTGACCCCCTGGGAAGTCCTCGTGTTGCACCCCTTTTTGTCTCAATTTCCGGCATTTTTTTTTTTTTGCGTCACAAAGGCATTAGATGCGTGTGGCGAGAAATTTTGCCTCGAAAGGGAAATCCTTGGCGACCAAGTGGACGAGGTCGATTGGATTCAATTTGGAACGTCGTTCTGCTTCTAGAAAGGTATTATAATAACAATTCCGAGTTTGACTCCAACAGATACACTTGTTTCAATTCGTACCGACGAACAATCTTCGCTATATGCTCCGAGCAAGAAATTTACCTCCAAAGGGAAATCCTTGATGACCAAGTGGACGAGGTCGATTCGAGATTCGCGTTGATATGCGGTGGCAAGCGTAACTCAAGACGTGTCGAAAGTTAGACTCGAATGCTGAGTGTGTGCCATAGGTTCGACATAAGTAAATTTAGAAGCAGGAACACGTCGGGTGCGATCATACCAGCACTAATGCACCGGATCCCATCAGAACTCCGAAGTTAAGCGTGGTTGGGCGAGAGTAGTACTAGGATGGGTGACCCCCTGGGAAGTCCTCGTGTTGCACCCCTTTTTGTCTCAATTTCCGGCATTTTTTTTTTTGCGTCACAAAGGCATTAGATGCGTGTGGCGAGAAATTTTGCCTCGAAAGGGAAATCCTTGGCGACCAAGTGGACGAGGTCGATTGGATTCAATTTGGAACGTCGTTCTGCTTCTAGAAAGGTATTATAATAACAATTCCGAGTTTGACTCCAACAGATACACTTGTTTCAATTCGTACCGACGAACAATCTTCGCTATATGCTCCGAGCAAGAAATTTACCTCCAAAGGGAAATCCTTGATGACCAAGTGGACGAGGTCGATTCGAGATTCGCGTTGATATGCGGTGGCAAGCGTAACTCAAGACGTGTCGAAAGTTAGACTCGAATGCTGAGTGTGTGCCATAGGTTCGACATAAGTAAATTTAGAAGCAGGAACACGTCGGGTGCGATCATACCAGCACTAATGCACCGGATCCCATCAGAACTCCGAAGTTAAGCGTGGTTGGGCGAGAGTAGTACTAGGATGGGTGACCCCCTGGGAAGTCCTCGTGTTGCACCCCTTTTTGTCTCAATTTCCGGCATTTTTTTTTTTTTGCGTCACAAAGGCATTAGATGCGTGTGGCGAGAAATTTTGCCTCGAAAGGGAAATCCTTGGCGACCAAGTGGACGAGGTCGATTGGATTCAATTTGGAACGTCGTTCTGCTTCTAGAAAGGTATTATAATAACAATTCCGAGTTTGACTCCAACAGATACACTTGTTTCAATTCGTACCGACGAACAATCTTCGCTATATGCTCCGAGCAAGAAATTTACCTCCAAAGGGAAATCCTTGATGACCAAGTGGACGAGGTCGATTCGAGATTCGCGTTGATATGCGGTGGCAAGCGTAACTCAAGACGTGTCGAAAGTTAGACTCGAATGCTGAGTGTGTGCCATAGGTTCGACATAAGTAAATTTAGAAGCAGGAACACGTCGGGTGCGATCATACCAGCACTAATGCACCGGATCCCATCAGAACTCCGAAGTTAAGCGTGGTTGGGCGAGAGTAGTACTAGGATGGGTGACCCCCTGGGAAGTCCTCGTGTTGCACCCCTTTTTGTCTCAATTTCCGGCATTTTTTTTTTTTGCGTCACAAAGGCATTAGATGCGTGTGGCGAGAAATTTTGCCTCGAAAGGGAAATCCTTGGCGACCAAGTGGACGAGGTCGATTGGATTCAATTTGGAACGTCGTTCTGCTTCTAGAAAGGTATTATAATAACAATTCCGAGTTTGACTCCAACAGATACACTTGTTTCAATTCGTACCGACGAACAATCTTCGCTATATGCTCCGAGCAAGAAATTTACCTCCAAAGGGAAATCCTTGATGACCAAGTGGACGAGGTCGATTCGAGATTCGCGTTGATATGCGGTGGCAAGCGTAACTCAAGACGTGTCGAAAGTTAGACTCGAATGCTGAGTGTGTGCCATAGGTTCGACATAAGTAAATTTAGAAGCAGGAACACGTCGGGTGCGATCATACCAGCACTAATGCACCGGATCCCATCAGAACTCCGAAGTTAAGCGTGGTTGGGCGAGAGTAGTACTAGGATGGGTGACCCCCTGGGAAGTCCTCGTGTTGCACCCCTTTTTGTCTCAATTTCCGGCATTTTTTTTTTTTTGCGTCACAAAGGCATTAGATGCGTGTGGCGAGAAATTTTGCCTCGAAAGGGAAATCCTTGGCGACCAAGTGGACGAGGTCGATTGGATTCAATTTGGAACGTCGTTCTGCTTCTAGAAAGGTATTATAATAACAATTCCGAGTTTGACTCCAACAGATACACTTGTTTCAATTCGTACCGACGAACAATCTTCGCTATATGCTCCGAGCAAGAAATTTACCTCCAAAGGGAAATCCTTGATGACCAAGTGGACGAGGTCGATTCGAGATTCGCGTTGATATGCGGTGGCAAGCGTAACTCAAGACGTGTCGAAAGTTAGACTCGAATGCTGAGTGTGTGCCATAGGTTCGACATAAGTAAATTTAGAAGCAGGAACACGTCGGGTGCGATCATACCAGCACTAATGCACCGGATCCCATCAGAACTCCGAAGTTAAGCGTGGTTGGGCGAGAGTAGTACTAGGATGGGTGACCCCCTGGGAAGTCCTCGTGTTGCACCCCTTTTTGTCTCAATTTCCGGCATTTTTTTTTTTTGCGTCACAAAGGCATTAGATGCGTGTGGCGAGAAATTTTGCCTCGAAAGGGAAATCCTTGGCGACCAAGTGGACGAGGTCGATTGGATTCAATTTGGAACGTCGTTCTGCTTCTAGAAAGGTATTATAATAACAATTCCGAGTTTGACTCCAACAGATACACTTGTTTCAATTCGTACCGACGAACAATCTTCGCTATATGCTCCGAGCAAGAAATTTACCTCCAAAGGGAAATCCTTGATGACCAAGTGGACGAGGTCGATTCGAGATTCGCGTTGATATGCGGTGGCAAGCGTAACTCAAGACGTGTCGAAAGTTAGACTCGAATGCTGAGTGTGTGCCATAGGTTCGACATAAGTAAATTTAGAAGCAGGAACACGTCGGGTGCGATCATACCAGCACTAATGCACCGGATCCCATCAGAACTCCGAAGTTAAGCGTGGTTGGGCGAGAGTAGTACTAGGATGGGTGACCCCCTGGGAAGTCCTCGTGTTGCACCCCTTTTTGTCTCAATTTCCGGCATTTTTTTTTTTTTGCGTCACAAAGGCATTAGATGCGTGTGGCGAGAAATTTTGCCTCGAAAGGGAAATCCTTGGCGACCAAGTGGACGAGGTCGATTGGATTCAATTTGGAACGTCGTTCTGCTTCTAGAAAGGTATTATAATAACAATTCCGAGTTTGACTCCAACAGATACACTTGTTTCAATTCGTACCGACGAACAATCTTCGCTATATGCTCCGAGCAAGAAATTTACCTCCAAAGGGAAATCCTTGATGACCAAGTGGACGAGGTCGATTCGAGATTCGCGTTGATATGCGGTGGCAAGCGTAACTCAAGACGTGTCGAAAGTTAGACTCGAATGCTGAGTGTGTGCCATAGGTTCGACATAAGTAAATTTAGAAGCAGGAACACGTCGGGTGCGATCATACCAGCACTAATGCACCGGATCCCATCAGAACTCCGAAGTTAAGCGTGGTTGGGCGAGAGTAGTACTAGGATGGGTGACCCCCTGGGAAGTCCTCGTGTTGCACCCCTTTTTGTCTCAATTTCCGGCATTTTTTTTTTTTTGCGTCACAAAGGCATTAGATGCGTGTGGCGAGAAATTTTGCCTCGAAAGGGAAATCCTTGGCGACCAAGTGGACGAGGTCGATTGGATTCAATTTGGAACGTCGTTCTGCTTCTAGAAAGGTATTATAATAACAATTCCGAGTTTGACTCCAACAGATACACTTGTTTCAATTCGTACCGACGAACAATCTTCGCTATATGCTCCGAGCAAGAAATTTACCTCCAAAGGGAAATCCTTGATGACCAAGTGGACGAGGTCGATTCGAGATTCGCGTTGATATGCGGTGGCAAGCGTAACTCAAGACGTGTCGAAAGTTAGACTCGAATGCTGAGTGTGTGCCATAGGTTCGACATAAGTAAATTTAGAAGCAGGAACACGTCGGGTGCGATCATACCAGCACTAATGCACCGGATCCCATCAGAACTCCGAAGTTAAGCGTGGTTGGGCGAGAGTAGTACTAGGATGGGTGACCCCCTGGGAAGTCCTCGTGTTGCACCCCTTTTTGTCTCAATTTCCGGCATTTTTTTTTTTTGCGTCACAAAGGCATTAGATGCGTGTGGCGAGAAATTTTGCCTCGAAAGGGAAATCCTTGGCGACCAAGTGGACGAGGTCGATTGGATTCAATTTGGAACGTCGTTCTGCTTCTAGAAAGGTATTATAATAACAATTCCGAGTTTGACTCCAACAGATACACTTGTTTCAATTCGTACCGACGAACAATCTTCGCTATATGCTCCGAGCAAGAAATTTACCTCCAAAGGGAAATCCTTGATGACCAAGTGGACGAGGTCGATTCGAGATTCGCGTTGATATGCGGTGGCAAGCGTAACTCAAGACGTGTCGAAAGTTAGACTCGAATGCTGAGTGTGTGCCATAGGTTCGACATAAGTAAATTTAGAAGCAGGAACACGTCGGGTGCGATCATACCAGCACTAATGCACCGGATCCCATCAGAACTCCGAAGTTAAGCGTGGTTGGGCGAGAGTAGTACTAGGATGGGTGACCCCCTGGGAAGTCCTCGTGTTGCACCCCTTTTTGTCTCAATTTCCGGCATTTTTTTTTTTTTGCGTCACAAAGGCATTAGATGCGTGTGGCGAGAAATTTTGCCTCGAAAGGGAAATCCTTGGCGACCAAGTGGACGAGGTCGATTGGATTCAATTTGGAACGTCGTTCTGCTTCTAGAAAGGTATTATAATAACAATTCCGAGTTTGACTCCAACAGATACACTTGTTTCAATTCGTACCGACGAACAATCTTCGCTATATGCTCCGAGCAAGAAATTTACCTCCAAAGGGAAATCCTTGATGACCAAGTGGACGAGGTCGATTCGAGATTCGCGTTGATATGCGGTGGCAAGCGTAACTCAAGACGTGTCGAAAGTTAGACTCGAATGCTGAGTGTGTGCCATAGGTTCGACATAAGTAAATTTAGAAGCAGGAACACGTCGGGTGCGATCATACCAGCACTAATGCACCGGATCCCATCAGAACTCCGAAGTTAAGCGTGGTTGGGCGAGAGTAGTACTAGGATGGGTGACCCCCTGGGAAGTCCTCGTGTTGCACCCCTTTTTGTCTCAATTTCCGGCATTTTTTTTTTTTGCGTCACAAAGGCATTAGATGCGTGTGGCGAGAAATTTTGCCTCGAAAGGGAAATCCTTGGCGACCAAGTGGACGAGGTCGATTGGATTCAATTTGGAACGTCGTTCTGCTTCTAGAAAGGTATTATAATAACAATTCCGAGTTTGACTCCAACAGATACACTTGTTTCAATTCGTACCGACGAACAATCTTCGCTATATGCTCCGAGCAAGAAATTTACCTCCAAAGGGAAATCCTTGATGACCAAGTGGACGAGGTCGATTCGAGATTCGCGTTGATATGCGGTGGCAAGCGTAACTCAAGACGTGTCGAAAGTTAGACTCGAATGCTGAGTGTGTGCCATAGGTTCGACATAAGTAAATTTAGAAGCAGGAACACGTCGGGTGCGATCATACCAGCACTAATGCACCGGATCCCATCAGAACTCCGAAGTTAAGCGTGGTTGGGCGAGAGTAGTACTAGGATGGGTGACCCCCTGGGAAGTCCTCGTGTTGCACCCCTTTTTGTCTCAATTTCCGGCATTTTTTTTTTTTTGCGTCACAAAGGCATTAGATGCGTGTGGCGAGAAATTTTGCCTCGAAAGGGAAATCCTTGGCGACCAAGTGGACGAGGTCGATTGGATTCAATTTGGAACGTCGTTCTGCTTCTAGAAAGGTATTATAATAACAATTCCGAGTTTGACTCCAACAGATACACTTGTTTCAATTCGTACCGACGAACAATCTTCGCTATATGCTCCGAGCAAGAAATTTACCTCCAAAGGGAAATCCTTGATGACCAAGTGGACGAGGTCGATTCGAGATTCGCGTTGATATGCGGTGGCAAGCGTAACTCAAGACGTGTCGAAAGTTAGACTCGAATGCTGAGTGTGTGCCATAGGTTCGACATAAGTAAATTTAGAAGCAGGAACACGTCGGGTGCGATCATACCAGCACTAATGCACCGGATCCCATCAGAACTCCGAAGTTAAGCGTGGTTGGGCGAGAGTAGTACTAGGATGGGTGACCCCCTGGGAAGTCCTCGTGTTGCACCCCTTTTTGTCTCAATTTCCGGCATTTTTTTTTTTTTGCGTCACAAAGGCATTAGATGCGTGTGGCGAGAAATTTTGCCTCGAAAGGGAAATCCTTGGCGACCAAGTGGACGAGGTCGATTGGATTCAATTTGGAACGTCGTTCTGCTTCTAGAAAGGTATTATAATAACAATTCCGAGTTTGACTCCAACAGATACACTTGTTTCAATTCGTACCGACGAACAATCTTCGCTATATGCTCCGAGCAAGAAATTTACCTCCAAAGGGAAATCCTTGATGACCAAGTGGACGAGGTCGATTCGAGATTCGCGTTGATATGCGGTGGCAAGCGTAACTCAAGACGTGTCGAAAGTTAGACTCGAATGCTGAGTGTGTGCCATAGGTTCGACATAAGTAAATTTAGAAGCAGGAACACGTCGGGTGCGATCATACCAGCACTAATGCACCGGATCCCATCAGAACTCCGAAGTTAAGCGTGGTTGGGCGAGAGTAGTACTAGGATGGGTGACCCCCTGGGAAGTCCTCGTGTTGCACCCCTTTTTGTCTCAATTTCCGGCATTTTTTTTTTTTGCGTCACAAAGGCATTAGATGCGTGTGGCGAGAAATTTTGCCTCGAAAGGGAAATCCTTGGCGACCAAGTGGACGAGGTCGATTGGATTCAATTTGGAACGTCGTTCTGCTTCTAGAAAGGTATTATAATAACAATTCCGAGTTTGACTCCAACAGATACACTTGTTTCAATTCGTACCGACGAACAATCTTCGCTATATGCTCCGAGCAAGAAATTTACCTCCAAAGGGAAATCCTTGATGACCAAGTGGACGAGGTCGATTCGAGATTCGCGTTGATATGCGGTGGCAAGCGTAACTCAAGACGTGTCGAAAGTTAGACTCGAATGCTGAGTGTGTGCCATAGGTTCGACATAAGTAAATTTAGAAGCAGGAACACGTCGGGTGCGATCATACCAGCACTAATGCACCGGATCCCATCAGAACTCCGAAGTTAAGCGTGGTTGGGCGAGAGTAGTACTAGGATGGGTGACCCCCTGGGAAGTCCTCGTGTTGCACCCCTTTTTGTCTCAATTTCCGGCATTTTTTTTTTTTGCGTCACAAAGGCATTAGATGCGTGTGGCGAGAAATTTTGCCTCGAAAGGGAAATCCTTGGCGACCAAGTGGACGAGGTCGATTGGATTCAATTTGGAACGTCGTTCTGCTTCTAGAAAGGTATTATAATAACAATTCCGAGTTTGACTCCAACAGATACACTTGTTTCAATTCGTACCGACGAACAATCTTCGCTATATGCTCCGAGCAAGAAATTTACCTCCAAAGGGAAATCCTTGATGACCAAGTGGACGAGGTCGATTCGAGATTCGCGTTGATATGCGGTGGCAAGCGTAACTCAAGACGTGTCGAAAGTTAGACTCGAATGCTGAGTGTGTGCCATAGGTTCGACATAAGTAAATTTAGAAGCAGGAACACGTCGGGTGCGATCATACCAGCACTAATGCACCGGATCCCATCAGAACTCCGAAGTTAAGCGTGGTTGGGCGAGAGTAGTACTAGGATGGGTGACCCCCTGGGAAGTCCTCGTGTTGCACCCCTTTTTGTCTCAATTTCCGGCATTTTTTTTTTTTGCGTCACAAAGGCATTAGATGCGTGTGGCGAGAAATTTTGCCTCGAAAGGGAAATCCTTGGCGACCAAGTGGACGAGGTCGATTGGATTCAATTTGGAACGTCGTTCTGCTTCTAGAAAGGTATTATAATAACAATTCCGAGTTTGACTCCAACAGATACACTTGTTTCAATTCGTACCGACGAACAATCTTCGCTATATGCTCCGAGCAAGAAATTTACCTCCAAAGGGAAATCCTTGATGACCAAGTGGACGAGGTCGATTCGAGATTCGCGTTGATATGCGGTGGCAAGCGTAACTCAAGACGTGTCGAAAGTTAGACTCGAATGCTGAGTGTGTGCCATAGGTTCGACATAAGTAAATTTAGAAGCAGGAACACGTCGGGTGCGATCATACCAGCACTAATGCACCGGATCCCATCAGAACTCCGAAGTTAAGCGTGGTTGGGCGAGAGTAGTACTAGGATGGGTGACCCCCTGGGAAGTCCTCGTGTTGCACCCCTTTTTGTCTCAATTTCCGGCATTTTTTTTTTTTGCGTCACAAAGGCATTAGATGCGTGTGGCGAGAAATTTTGCCTCGAAAGGGAAATCCTTGGCGACCAAGTGGACGAGGTCGATTGGATTCAATTTGGAACGTCGTTCTGCTTCTAGAAAGGTATTATAATAACAATTCCGAGTTTGACTCCAACAGATACACTTGTTTCAATTCGTACCGACGAACAATCTTCGCTATATGCTCCGAGCAAGAAATTTACCTCCAAAGGGAAATCCTTGATGACCAAGTGGACGAGGTCGATTCGAGATTCGCGTTGATATGCGGTGGCAAGCGTAACTCAAGACGTGTCGAAAGTTAGACTCGAATGCTGAGTGTGTGCCATAGGTTCGACATAAGTAAATTTAGAAGCAGGAACACGTCGGGTGCGATCATACCAGCACTAATGCACCGGATCCCATCAGAACTCCGAAGTTAAGCGTGGTTGGGCGAGAGTAGTACTAGGATGGGTGACCCCCTGGGAAGTCCTCGTGTTGCACCCCTTTTTGTCTCAATTTCCGGCATTTTTTTTTTTTGCGTCACAAAGGCATTAGATGCGTGTGGCGAGAAATTTTGCCTCGAAAGGGAAATCCTTGGCGACCAAGTGGACGAGGTCGATTGGATTCAATTTGGAACGTCGTTCTGCTTCTAGAAAGGTATTATAATAACAATTCCGAGTTTGACTCCAACAGATACACTTGTTTCAATTCGTACCGACGAACAATCTTCGCTATATGCTCCGAGCAAGAAATTTACCTCCAAAGGGAAATCCTTGATGACCAAGTGGACGAGGTCGATTCGAGATTCGCGTTGATATGCGGTGGCAAGCGTAACTCAAGACGTGTCGAAAGTTAGACTCGAATGCTGAGTGTGTGCCATAGGTTCGACATAAGTAAATTTAGAAGCAGGAACACGTCGGGTGCGATCATACCAGCACTAATGCACCGGATCCCATCAGAACTCCGAAGTTAAGCGTGGTTGGGCGAGAGTAGTACTAGGATGGGTGACCCCCTGGGAAGTCCTCGTGTTGCACCCCTTTTTGTCTCAATTTCCGGCATTTTTTTTTTTTGCGTCACAAAGGCATTAGATGCGTGTGGCGAGAAATTTTGCCTCGAAAGGGAAATCCTTGGCGACCAAGTGGACGAGGTCGATTGGATTCAATTTGGAACGTCGTTCTGCTTCTAGAAAGGTATTATAATAACAATTCCGAGTTTGACTCCAACAGATACACTTGTTTCAATTCGTACCGACGAACAATCTTCGCTATATGCTCCGAGCAAGAAATTTACCTCCAAAGGGAAATCCTTGATGACCAAGTGGACGAGGTCGATTCGAGATTCGCGTTGATATGCGGTGGCAAGCGTAACTCAAGACGTGTCGAAAGTTAGACTCGAATGCTGAGTGTGTGCCATAGGTTCGACATAAGTAAATTTAGAAGCAGGAACACGTCGGGTGCGATCATACCAGCACTAATGCACCGGATCCCATCAGAACTCCGAAGTTAAGCGTGGTTGGGCGAGAGTAGTACTAGGATGGGTGACCCCCTGGGAAGTCCTCGTGTTGCACCCCTTTTTGTCTCAATTTCCGGCATTTTTTTTTTTTGCGTCACAAAGGCATTAGATGCGTGTGGCGAGAAATTTTGCCTCGAAAGGGAAATCCTTGGCGACCAAGTGGACGAGGTCGATTGGATTCAATTTGGAACGTCGTTCTGCTTCTAGAAAGGTATTATAATAACAATTCCGAGTTTGACTCCAA
Organism: Galeopsis tetrahit; assembly: GCA_963675135.1. NCBI lineage: Eukaryota > Viridiplantae > Streptophyta > Magnoliopsida > Lamiales > Lamiaceae > Galeopsis > Galeopsis tetrahit. Next base: position 17,990,625 of record OY776121.1, on the reverse strand, counting down.
CAGATACACTTGTTTCAATTCGTACCGACGAACAATCTTCGCTATATGCTCCGAGCAAGAAATTTACCTCCAAAGGGAAATCCTTGATGACCAAGTGGACGAGGTCGATTCGAGATTCGCGTTGATATGCGGTGGCAAGCGTAACTCAAGACGTGTCGAAAGTTAGACTCGAATGCTGAGTGTGTGCCATAGGTTCGACATAAGTAAATTTAGAAGCAGGAACACGTCGGGTGCGATCATACCAGCACTAATGCACCGGATCCCATCAGAACTCCGAAGTTAAGCGTGGTTGGGCGAGAGTAGTACTAGGATGGGTGACCCCCTGGGAAGTCCTCGTGTTGCACCCCTTTTTGTCTCAATTTCCGGCATTTTTTTTTTTTGCGTCACAAAGGCATTAGATGCGTGTGGCGAGAAATTTTGCCTCGAAAGGGAAATCCTTGGCGACCAAGTGGACGAGGTCTATTGGATTCAATTTGGAACGTCGTTCTGCTTCTAGAAAGGTATTATAATAACAATTCCGAGTTTGACTCCAACAGATACACTTGTTTCAATTCGTACCGACGAACAATCTTCGCTATATGCTCCGAGCAAGAAATTTACCTCCAAAGGGAAATCCTTGATGACCAAGTGGACGAGGTCGATTCGAGATTCGCGTTGATATGCGGTGGCAAGCGTAACTCAAGACGTGTCGAAAGTTAGACTCGAATGCTGAGTGTGTGCCATAGGTTCGACATAAGTAAATTTAGAAGCAGGAACACGTCGGGTGCGATCATACCAGCACTAATGCACCGGATCCCATCAGAACTCCGAAGTTAAGCGTGGTTGGGCGAGAGTAGTACTAGGATGGGTGACCCCCTGGGAAGTCCTCGTGTTGCACCCCTTTTTGTCTCAATTTCCGGCATTTTTTTTTTTTGCGTCACAAAGGCATTAGATGCGTGTGGCGAGAAATTTTGCCTCGAAAGGGAAATCCTTGGCGACCAAGTGGACGAGGTCTATTGGATTCAATTTGGAACGTCGTTCTGCTTCTAGAAAGGTATTATAATAACAATTCCGAGTTTGACTCCAACAGATACACTTGTTTCAATTCGTACCGACGAACAATCTTCGCTATATGCTCCGAGCAAGAAATTTACCTCCAAAGGGAAATCCTTGATGACCAAGTGGACGAGGTCGATTCGAGATTCGCGTTGATATGCGGTGGCAAGCGTAACTCAAGACGTGTCGAAAGTTAGACTCGAATGCTGAGTGTGTGCCATAGGTTCGACATAAGTAAATTTAGAAGCAGGAACACGTCGGGTGCGATCATACCAGCACTAATGCACCGGATCCCATCAGAACTCCGAAGTTAAGCGTGGTTGGGCGAGAGTAGTACTAGGATGGGTGACCCCCTGGGAAGTCCTCGTGTTGCACCCCTTTTTGTCTCAATTTCCGGCATTTTTTTTTTTTGCGTCACAAAGGCATTAGATTCGTGTGGCGAGAAATTTTGCCTCGAAAGGGAAATCCTTGGCGACCAAGTGGACGAGGTCGATTGGATTCAATTTGGAACGTCGTTCTGCTTCTAGAAAGGTATTATAATAACAATTCCGAGTTTGACTCCAACAGATACACTTGTTTCAATTCGTACCGACGAACAATCTTCGCTATATGCTCCGAGCAAGAAATTTACCTCCAAAGGGAAATCCTTGATGACCAAGTGGACGAGGTCGATTCGAGATTCGCGTTGATATGCGGTGGCAAGCGTAACTCAAGACGTGTCGAAAGTTAGACTCGAATGCTGAGTGTGTGCCATAGGTTCGACATAAGTAAATTTAGAAGCAGGAACACGTCGGGTGCGATCATACCAGCACTAATGCACCGGATCCCATCAGAACTCCGAAGTTAAGCGTGGTTGGGCGAGAGTAGTACTAGGATGGGTGACCCCCTGGGAAGTCCTCGTGTTGCACCCCTTTTTGTCTCAATTTCCGGCATTTTTTTTTTTGCGTCACAAAGGCATTAGATGCGTGTGGCGAGAAATTTTGCCTCGAAAGGGAAATCCTTGGCGACCAAGTGGACGAGGTCGATTGGATTCAATTTGGAACGTCGTTCTGCTTCTAGAAAGGTATTATAATAACAATTCCGAGTTTGACTCCAACAGATACACTTGTTTCAATTCGTACCGACGAACAATCTTCGCTATATGCTCCGAGCAAGAAATTTACCTCCAAAGGGAAATCCTTGATGACCAAGTGGACGAGGTCGATTCGAGATTCGCGTTGATATGCGGTGGCAAGCGTAACTCAAGACGTGTCGAAAGTTAGACTCGAATGCTGAGTGTGTGCCATAGGTTCGACATAAGTAAATTTAGAAGCAGGAACACGTCGGGTGCGATCATACCAGCACTAATGCACCGGATCCCATCAGAACTCCGAAGTTAAGCGTGGTTGGGCGAGAGTAGTACTAGGATGGGTGACCCCCTGGGAAGTCCTCGTGTTGCACCCCTTTTTGTCTCAATTTCCGGCATTTTTTTTTTTTGCGTCACAAAGGCATTAGATTCGTGTGGCGAGAAATTTTGCCTCGAAAGGGAAATCCTTGGCGACCAAGTGGACGAGGTCGATTGGATTCAATTTGGAACGTCGTTCTGCTTCTAGAAAGGTATTATAATAACAATTCCGAGTTTGACTCCAACAGATACACTTGTTTCAATTCGTACCGACGAACAATCTTCGCTATATGCTCCGAGCAAGAAATTTACCTCCAAAGGGAAATCCTTGATGACCAAGTGGACGAGGTCGATTCGAGATTCGCGTTGATATGCGGTGGCAAGCGTAACTCAAGACGTGTCGAAAGTTAGACTCGAATGCTGAGTGTGTGCCATAGGTTCGACATAAGTAAATTTAGAAGCAGGAACACGTCGGGTGCGATCATACCAGCACTAATGCACCGGATCCCATCAGAACTCCGAAGTTAAGCGTGGTTGGGCGAGAGTAGTACTAGGATGGGTGACCCCCTGGGAAGTCCTCGTGTTGCACCCCTTTTTGTCTCAATTTCCGGCATTTTTTTTTTTTGCGTCACAAAGGCATTAGATGCGTGTGGCGAGAAATTTTGCCTCGAAAGGGAAATCCTTGGCGACCAAGTGGACGAGGTCGATTGGATTCAATTTGGAACGTCGTTCTGCTTCTAGAAAGGTATTATAATAACAATTCCGAGTTTGACTCCAACAGATACACTTGTTTCAATTCGTACCGACGAACAATCTTCGCTATATGCTCCGAGCAAGAAATTTACCTCCAAAGGGAAATCCTTGATGACCAAGTGGACGAGGTCGATTCGAGATTCGCGTTGATATGCGGTGGCAAGCGTAACTCAAGACGTGTCGAAAGTTAGACTCGAATGCTGAGTGTGTGCCATAGGTTCGACATAAGTAAATTTAGAAGCAGGAACACGTCGGGTGCGATCATACCAGCACTAATGCACCGGATCCCATCAGAACTCCGAAGTTAAGCGTGGTTGGGCGAGAGTAGTACTAGGATGGGTGACCCCCTGGGAAGTCCTCGTGTTGCACCCCTTTTTGTCTCAATTTCCGGCATTTTTTTTTTTTGCGTCACAAAGGCATTAGATGCGTGTGGCGAGAAATTTTGCCTCGAAAGGGAAATCCTTGGCGACCAAGTGGACGAGGTCGATTGGATTCAATTTGGAACGTCGTTCTGCTTCTAGAAAGGTATTATAATAACAATTCCGAGTTTGACTCCAACAGATACACTTGTTTCAATTCGTACCGACGAACAATCTTCGCTATATGCTCCGAGCAAGAAATTTACCTCCAAAGGGAAATCCTTGATGACCAAGTGGACGAGGTCGATTCGAGATTCGCGTTGATATGCGGTGGCAAGCGTAACTCAAGACGTGTCGAAAGTTAGACTCGAATGCTGAGTGTGTGCCATAGGTTCGACATAAGTAAATTTAGAAGCAGGAACACGTCGGGTGCGATCATACCAGCACTAATGCACCGGATCCCATCAGAACTCCGAAGTTAAGCGTGGTTGGGCGAGAGTAGTACTAGGATGGGTGACCCCCTGGGAAGTCCTCGTGTTGCACCCCTTTTTGTCTCAATTTCCGGCATTTTTTTTTTTTGCGTCACAAAGGCATTAGATGCGTGTGGCGAGAAATTTTGCCTCGAAAGGGAAATCCTTGGCGACCAAGTGGACGAGGTCGATTGGATTCAATTTGGAACGTCGTTCTGCTTCTAGAAAGGTATTATAATAACAATTCCGAGTTTGACTCCAACAGATACACTTGTTTCAATTCGTACCGACGAACAATCTTCGCTATATGCTCCGAGCAAGAAATTTACCTCCAAAGGGAAATCCTTGATGACCAAGTGGACGAGGTCGATTCGAGATTCGCGTTGATATGCGGTGGCAAGCGTAACTCAAGACGTGTCGAAAGTTAGACTCGAATGCTGAGTGTGTGCCATAGGTTCGACATAAGTAAATTTAGAAGCAGGAACACGTCGGGTGCGATCATACCAGCACTAATGCACCGGATCCCATCAGAACTCCGAAGTTAAGCGTGGTTGGGCGAGAGTAGTACTAGGATGGGTGACCCCCTGGGAAGTCCTCGTGTTGCACCCCTTTTTGTCTCAATTTCCGGCATTTTTTTTTTTTGCGTCACAAAGGCATTAGATGCGTGTGGCGAGAAATTTTGCCTCGAAAGGGAAATCCTTGCCGACCAAGTGGACGAGGTCGATTGGATTCAATTTGGAACGTCGTTCTGCTTCTAGAAAGGTATTATAATAACAATTCCGAGTTTGACTCCAACAGATACACTTGTTTCAATTCGTACCGACGAACAATCTTCGCTATATGCTCCGAGCAAGAAATTTACCTCCAAAGGGAAATCCTTGATGACCAAGTGGACGAGGTCGATTCGAGATTCGCGTTGATATGCGGTGGCAAGCGTAACTCAAGACGTGTCGAAAGTTAGACTCGAATGCTGAGTGTGTGCCATAGGTTCGACATAAGTAAATTTAGAAGCAGGAACACGTCGGGTGCGATCATACCAGCACTAATGCACCGGATCCCATCAGAACTCCGAAGTTAAGCGTGGTTGGGCGAGAGTAGTACTAGGATGGGTGACCCCCTGGGAAGTCCTCGTGTTGCACCCCTTTTTGTCTCAATTTCCGGCATTTTTTTTTTTGCGTCACAAAGGCATTAGATGCGTGTGGCGAGAAATTTTGCCTCGAAAGGGAAATCCTTGGCGACCAAGTGGACGAGGTCGATTGGATTCAATTTGGAACGTCGTTCTGCTTCTAGAAAGGTATTATAATAACAATTCCGAGTTTGACTCCAACAGATACACTTGTTTCAATTCGTACCGACGAACAATCTTCGCTATATGCTCCGAGCAAGAAATTTACCTCCAAAGGGAAATCCTTGATGACCAAGTGGACGAGGTCGATTCGAGATTCGCGTTGATATGCGGTGGCAAGCGTAACTCAAGACGTGTCGAAAGTTAGACTCGAATGCTGAGTGTGTGCCATAGGTTCGACATAAGTAAATTTAGAAGCAGGAACACGTCGGGTGCGATCATACCAGCACTAATGCACCGGATCCCATCAGAACTCTGAAGTTAAGCGTGGTTGGGCGAGAGTAGTACTAGGATGGGTGACCCCCTGGGAAGTCCTCGTGTTGCACCCCTTTTTGTCTCAATTTCCGGCATTTTTTTTTTTTGCGTCACAAAGGCATTAGATGCGTGTGGCGAGAAATTTTGCCTCGAAAGGGAAATCCTTGGCGACCAAGTGGACGAGGTCGATTGGATTCAATTTGGAACGTCGTTCTGCTTCTAGAAAGGTATTATAATAACAATTCCGAGTTTGACTCCAACAGATACACTTGTTTCAATTCGTACCGACGAACAATCTTCGCTATATGCTCCGAGCAAGAAATTTACCTCCAAAGGGAAATCCTTGATGACCAAGTGGACGAGGTCGATTCGAGATTCGCGTTGATATGCGGTGGCAAGCGTAACTCAAGACGTGTCGAAAGTTAGACTCGAATGCTGAGTGTGTGCCATAGGTTCGACATAAGTAAATTTAGAAGCAGGAACACGTCGGGTGCGATCATACCAGCACTAATGCACCGGATCCCATCAGAACTCCGAAGTTAAGCGTGGTTGGGCGAGAGTAGTACTAGGATGGGTGACCCCCTGGGAAGTCCTCGTGTTGCACCCCTTTTTGTCTCAATTTCCGGCATTTTTTTTTTTTGCGTCACAAAGGCATTAGATGCGTGTGGCGAGAAATTTTGCCTCGAAAGGGAAATCCTTGGCGACCAAGTGGACGAGGTCGATTGGATTCAATTTGGAACGTCGTTCTGCTTCTAGAAAGGTATTATAATAACAATTCCGAGTTTGACTCCAACAGATACACTTGTTTCAATTCGTACCGACGAACAATCTTCGCTATATGCTCCGAGCAAGAAATTTACCTCCAAAGGGAAATCCTTGATGACCAAGTGGACGAGGTCGATTCGAGATTCGCGTTGATATGCGGTGGCAAGCGTAACTCAAGACGTGTCGAAAGTTAGACTCGAATGCTGAGTGTGTGCCATAGGTTCGACATAAGTAAATTTAGAAGCAGGAACACGTCGGGTGCGATCATACCAGCACTAATGCACCGGATCCCATCAGAACTCCGAAGTTAAGCGTGGTTGGGCGAGAGTAGTACTAGGATGGGTGACCCCCTGGGAAGTCCTCGTGTTGCACCCCTTTTTGTCTCAATTTCCGGCATTTTTTTTTTTTGCGTCACAAAGGCATTAGATGCGTGTGGCGAGAAATTTTGCCTCGAAAGGGAAATCCTTGGCGACCAAGTGGACGAGGTCGATTGGATTCAATTTGGAACGTCGTTCTGCTTCTAGAAAGGTATTATAATAACAATTCCGAGTTTGACTCCAACAGATACACTTGTTTCAATTCGTACCGACGAACAATCTTCGCTATATGCTCCGAGCAAGAAATTTACCTCCAAAGGGAAATCCTTGATGACCAAGTGGACGAGGTCGATTCGAGATTCGCGTTGATATGCGGTGGCAAGCGTAACTCAAGACGTGTCGAAAGTTAGACTCGAATGCTGAGTGTGTGCCATAGGTTCGACATAAGTAAATTTAGAAGCAGGAACACGTCGGGTGCGATCATACCAGCACTAATGCACCGGATCCCATCAGAACTCCGAAGTTAAGCGTGGTTGGGCGAGAGTAGTACTAGGATGGGTGACCCCCTGGGAAGTCCTCGTGTTGCACCCCTTTTTGTCTCAATTTCCGGCATTTTTTTTTTTTGCGTCACAAAGGCATTAGATGCGTGTGGCGAGAAATTTTGCCTCGAAAGGGAAATCCTTGGCGACCAAGTGGACGAGGTCGATTGGATTCAATTTGGAACGTCGTTCTGCTTCTAGAAAGGTATTATAATAACAATTCCGAGTTTGACTCCAACAGATACACTTGTTTCAATTCGTACCGACGAACAATCTTCGCTATATGCTCCGAGCAAGAAATTTACCTCCAAAGGGAAATCCTTGATGACCAAGTGGACGAGGTCGATTCGAGATTCGCGTTGATATGCGGTGGCAAGCGTAACTCAAGACGTGTCGAAAGTTAGACTCGAATGCTGAGTGTGTGCCATAGGTTCGACATAAGTAAATTTAGAAGCAGGAACACGTCGGGTGCGATCATACCAGCACTAATGCACCGGATCCCATCAGAACTCCGAAGTTAAGCGTGGTTGGGCGAGAGTAGTACTAGGATGGGTGACCCCCTGGGAAGTCCTCGTGTTGCACCCCTTTTTGTCTCAATTTCCGGCATTTTTTTTTTTTGCGTCACAAAGGCATTAGATGCGTGTGGCGAGAAATTTTGCCTCGAAAGGGAAATCCTTGGCGACCAAGTGGACGAGGTCGATTGGATTCAATTTGGAACGTCGTTCTGCTTCTAGAAAGGTATTATAATAACAATTCCGAGTTTGACTCCAACAGATACACTTGTTTCAATTCGTACCGACGAACAATCTTCGCTATATGCTCCGAGCAAGAAATTTACCTCCAAAGGGAAATCCTTGATGACCAAGTGGACGAGGTCGATTCGAGATTCGCGTTGATATGCGGTGGCAAGCGTAACTCAAGACGTGTCGAAAGTTAGACTCGAATGCTGAGTGTGTGCCATAGGTTCGACATAAGTAAATTTAGAAGCAGGAACACGTCGGGTGCGATCATACCAGCACTAATGCACCGGATCCCATCAGAACTCCGAAGTTAAGCGTGGTTGGGCGAGAGTAGTACTAGGATGGGTGACCCCCTGGGAAGTCCTCGTGTTGCACCCCTTTTTGTCTCAATTTCCGGCATTTTTTTTTTTTGCGTCACAAAGGCATTAGATGCGTGTGGCGAGAAATTTTGCCTCGAAAGGGAAATCCTTGGCGACCAAGTGGACGAGGTCGATTGGATTCAATTTGGAACGTCGTTCTGCTTCTAGAAAGGTATTATAATAACAATTCCGAGTTTGACTCCAACAGATACACTTGTTTCAATTCGTACCGACGAACAATCTTCGCTATATGCTCCGAGCAAGAAATTTACCTCCAAAGGGAAATCCTTGATGACCAAGTGGACGAGGTCGATTCGAGATTCGCGTTGATATGCGGTGGCAAGCGTAACTCAAGACGTGTCGAAAGTTAGACTCGAATGCTGAGTGTGTGCCATAGGTTCGACATAAGTAAATTTAGAAGCAGGAACACGTCGGGTGCGATCATACCAGCACTAATGCACCGGATCCCATCAGAACTCCGAAGTTAAGCGTGGTTGGGCGAGAGTAGTACTAGGATGGGTGACCCCCTGGGAAGTCCTCGTGTTGCACCCCTTTTTGTCTCAATTTCCGGCATTTTTTTTTTTTGCGTCACAAAGGCATTAGATGCGTGTGGCGAGAAATTTTGCCTCGAAAGGGAAATCCTTGGCGACCAAGTGGACGAGGTCTATTGGATTCAATTTGGAACGTCGTTCTGCTTCTAGAAAGGTATTATAATAACAATTCCGAGTTTGACTCCAACAGATACACTTGTTTCAATTCGTACCGACGAACAATCTTCGCTATATGCTCCGAGCAAGAAATTTACCTCCAAAGGGAAATCCTTGATGACCAAGTGGACGAGGTCGATTCGAGATTCGCGTTGATATGCGGTGGCAAGCGTAACTCAAGACGTGTCGAAAGTTAGACTCGAATGCTGAGTGTGTGCCATAGGTTCGACATAAGTAAATTTAGAAGCAGGAACACGTCGGGTGCGATCATACCAGCACTAATGCACCGGATCCCATCAGAACTCCGAAGTTAAGCGTGGTTGGGCGAGAGTAGTACTAGGATGGGTGACCCCCTGGGAAGTCCTCGTGTTGCACCCCTTTTTGTCTCAATTTCCGGCATTTTTTTTTTTTGCGTCACAAAGGCATTAGATGCGTGTGGCGAGAAATTTTGCCTCGAAAGGGAAATCCTTGGCGACCAAGTGGACGAGGTCGATTGGATTCAATTTGGAACGTCGTTCTGCTTCTAGAAAGGTATTATAATAACAATTCCGAGTTTGACTCCAACAGATACACTTGTTTCAATTCGTACCGACGAACAATCTTCGCTATATGCTCCGAGCAAGAAATTTACCTCCAAAGGGAAATCCTTGATGACCAAGTGGACGAGGTCGATTCGAGATTCGCGTTGATATGCGGTGGCAAGCGTAACTCAAGACGTGTCGAAAGTTAGACTCGAATGCTGAGTGTGTGCCATAGGTTCGACATAAGTAAATTTAGAAGCAGGAACACGTCGGGTGCGATCATACCAGCACTAATGCACCGGATCCCATCAGAACTCCGAAGTTAAGCGTGGTTGGGCGAGAGTAGTACTAGGATGGGTGACCCCCTGGGAAGTCCTCGTGTTGCACCCCTTTTTGTCTCAATTTCCGGCATTTTTTTTTTTTGCGTCACAAAGGCATTAGATGCGTGTGGCGAGAAATTTTGCCTCGAAAGGGAAATCCTTGGCGACCAAGTGGACGAGGTCGATTGGATTCAATTTGGAACGTCGTTCTGCTTCTAGAAAGGTATTATAATAACAATTCCGAGTTTGACTCCAACAGATACACTTGTTTCAATTCGTACCGACGAACAATCTTCGCTATATGCTCCGAGCAAGAAATTTACCTCCAAAGGGAAATCCTTGATGACCAAGTGGACGAGGTCGATTCGAGATTCGCGTTGATATGCGGTGGCAAGCGTAACTCAAGACGTGTCGAAAGTTAGACTCGAATGCTGAGTGTGTGCCATAGGTTCGACATAAGTAAATTTAGAAGCAGGAACACGTCGGGTGCGATCATACCAGCACTAATGCACCGGATCCCATCAGAACTCCGAAGTTAAGCGTGGTTGGGCGAGAGTAGTACTAGGATGGGTGACCCCCTGGGAAGTCCTCGTGTTGCACCCCTTTTTGTCTCAATTTCCGGCATTTTTTTTTTTTGCGTCACAAAGGCATTAGATGCGTGTGGCGAGAAATTTTGCCTCGAAAGGGAAATCCTTGGCGGCCAAGTGGACGAGGTCGATTGGATTCAATTTGGAACGTCGTTCTGCTTCTAGAAAGGTATTATAATAACAATTCCGAGTTTGACTCCAACAGATACACTTGTTTCAATTCGTACCGACGAACAATCTTCGCTATATGCTCCGAGCAAGAAATTTACCTCCAAAGGGAAATCCTTGATGACCAAGTGGACGAGGTCGATTCGAGATTCGCGTTGATATGCGGTGGCAAGCGTAACTCAAGACGTGTCGAAAGTTAGACTCGAATGCTGAGTGTGTGCCATAGGTTCGACATAAGTAAATTTAGAAGCAGGAACACGTCGGGTGCGATCATACCAGCACTAATGCACCGGATCCCATCAGAACTCCGAAGTTAAGCGTGGTTGGGCGAGAGTAGTACTAGGATGGGTGACCCCCTGGGAAGTCCTCGTGTTGCACCCCTTTTTGTCTCAATTTCCGGCATTTTTTTTTTTTGCGTCACAAAGGCATTAGATGCGTGTGGCGAGAAATTTTGCCTCGAAAGGGAAATCCTTGGCGACCAAGTGGACGAGGTCGATTGGATTCAATTTGGAACGTCGTTCTGCTTCTAGAAAGGTATTATAATAACAATTCCGAGTTTGACTCCAACAGATACACTTGTTTCAATTCGTACCGACGAACAATCTTCGCTATATGCTCCGAGCAAGAAATTTACCTCCAAAGGGAAATCCTTGATGACCAAGTGGACGAGGTCGATTCGAGATTCGCGTTGATATGCGGTGGCAAGCGTAACTCAAGACGTGTCGAAAGTTAGACTCGAATGCTGAGTGTGTGCCATAGGTTCGACATAAGTAAATTTAGAAGCAGGAACACGTCGGGTGCGATCATACCAGCACTAATGCACCGGATCCCATCAGAACTCCGAAGTTAAGCGTGGTTGGGCGAGAGTAGTACTAGGATGGGTGACCCCCTGGGAAGTCCTCGTGTTGCACCCCTTTTTGTCTCAATTTCCGGCATTTTTTTTTTTTGCGTCACAAAGGCATTAGATGCGTGTGGCGAGAAATTTTGCCTCGAAAGGGAAATCCTTGGCGACCAAGTGGACGAGGTCGATTGGATTCAATTTGGAACGTCGTTCTGCTTCTAGAAAGGTATTATAATAACAATTCCGAGTTTGACTCCAACAGATACACTTGTTTCAATTCGTACCGACGAACAATCTTCGCTATATGCTCCGAGCAAGAAATTTACCTCCAAAGGGAAATCCTTGATGACCAAGTGGACGAGGTCGATTCGAGATTCGCGTTGATATGCGGTGGCAAGCGTAACTCAAGACGTGTCGAAAGTTAGACTCGAATGCTGAGTGTGTGCCATAGGTTCGACATAAGTAAATTTAGAAGCAGGAACACGTCGGGTGCGATCATACCAGCACTAATGCACCGGATCCCATCAGAACTCCGAAGTTAAGCGTGGTTGGGCGAGAGTAGTACTAGGATGGGTGACCCCCTGGGAAGTCCTCGTGTTGCACCCCTTTTTGTCTCAATTTCCGGCATTTTTTTTTTTTGCGTCACAAAGGCATTAGATGCGTGTGGCGAGAAATTTTGCCTCGAAAGGGAAATCCTTGGCGACCAAGTGGACGAGGTCGATTGGATTCAATTTGGAACGTCGTTCTGCTTCTAGAAAGGTATTATAATAACAATTCCGAGTTTGACTCCAACAGATACACTTGTTTCAATTCGTACCGACGAACAATCTTCGCTATATGCTCCGAGCAAGAAATTTACCTCCAAAGGGAAATCCTTGATGACCAAGTGGACGAGGTCGATTCGAGATTCGCGTTGATATGCGGTGGCAAGCGTAACTCAAGACGTGTCGAAAGTTAGACTCGAATGCTGAGTGTGTGCCATAGGTTCGACATAAGTAAATTTAGAAGCAGGAACACGTCGGGTGCGATCATACCAGCACTAATGCACCGGATCCCATCAGAACTCCGAAGTTAAGCGTGGTTGGGCGAGAGTAGTACTAGGATGGGTGACCCCCTGGGAAGTCCTCGTGTTGCACCCCTTTTTGTCTCAATTTCCGGCATTTTTTTTTTTGCGTCACAAAGGCATTAGATGCGTGTGGCGAGAAATTTTGCCTCGAAAGGGAAATCCTTGGCGACCAAGTGGACGAGGTCGATTGGATTCAATTTGGAACGTCGTTCTGCTTCTAGAAAGGTATTATAATAACAATTCCGAGTTTGACTCCAACAGATACACTTGTTTCAATTCGTACCGACGAACAATCTTCGCTATATGCTCCGAGCAAGAAATTTACCTCCAAAGGGAAATCCTTGATGACCAAGTGGACGAGGTCGATTCGAGATTCGCGTTGATATGCGGTGGCAAGCGTAACTCAAGACGTGTCGAAAGTTAGACTCGAATGCTGAGTGTGTGCCATAGGTTCGACATAAGTAAATTTAGAAGCAGGAACACGTCGGGTGCGATCATACCAGCACTAATGCACCGGATCCCATCAGAACTCCGAAGTTAAGCGTGGTTGGGCGAGAGTAGTACTAGGATGGGTGACCCCCTGGGAAGTCCTCGTGTTGCACCCCTTTTTGTCTCAATTTCCGGCATTTTTTTTTTTTGCGTCACAAAGGCATTAGATGCGTGTGGCGAGAAATTTTGCCTCGAAAGGGAAATCCTTGCCGACCAAGTGGACGAGGTCGATTGGATTCAATTTGGAACGTCGTTCTGCTTCTAGAAAGGTATTATAATAACAATTCCGAGTTTGACTCCAACAGATACACTTGTTTCAATTCGTACCGACGAACAATCTTCGCTATATGCTCCGAGCAAGAAATTTACCTCCAAAGGGAAATCCTTGATGACCAAGTGGACGAGGTCGATTCGAGATTCGCGTTGATATGCGGTGGCAAGCGTAACTCAAGACGTGTCGAAAGTTAGACTCGAATGCTGAGTGTGTGCCATAGGTTCGACATAAGTAAATTTAGAAGCAGGAACACGTCGGGTGCGATCATACCAGCACTAATGCACCGGATCCCATCAGAACTCCGAAGTTAAGCGTGGTTGGGCGAGAGTAGTACTAGGATGGGTGACCCCCTGGGAAGTCCTCGTGTTGCACCCCTTTTTGTCTCAATTTCCGGCATTTTTTTTTTTTGCGTCACAAAGGCATTAGATGCGTGTGGCGAGAAATTTTGCCTCGAAAGGGAAATCCTTGGCGACCAAGTGGACGAGGTCGATTGGATTCAATTTGGAACGTCGTTCTGCTTCTAGAAAGGTATTATAATAACAATTCCGAGTTTGACTCCAACAGATACACTTGTTTCAATTCGTACCGACGAACAATCTTCGCTATATGCTCCGAGCAAGAAATTTACCTCCAAAGGGAAATCCTTGATGACCAAGTGGACGAGGTCGATTCGAGATTCGCGTTGATATGCGGTGGCAAGCGTAACTCAAGACGTGTCGAAAGTTAGACTCGAATGCTGAGTGTGTGCCATAGGTTCGACATAAGTAAATTTAGAAGCAGGAACACGTCGGGTGCGATCATACCAGCACTAATGCACCGGATCCCATCAGAACTCCGAAGTTAAGCATGGTTGGGCGAGAGTAGTACTAGGATGGGTGACCCCCTGGGAAGTCCTCGTGTTGCACCCCTTTTTGTCTCAATTTCCGGCATTTTTTTTTTTTTGCGTCACAAAGGCATTAGATGCGTGTGGCGAGAAATTTTGCCTCGAAAGGGAAATCCTTGGCGACCAAGTGGACGAGGTCGATTGGATTCAATTTGGAACGTCGTTCTGCTTCTAGAAAGGTATTATAATAACAATTCCGAGTTTGACTCCAACAGATACACTTGTTTCAATTCGTACCGACGAACAATCTTCGCTATATGCTCCGAGCAAGAAATTTACCTCCAAAGGGAAATCCTTGATGACCAAGTGGACGAGGTCGATTCGAGATTCGCGTTGATATGCGGTGGCAAGCGTAACTCAAGACGTGTCGAAAGTTAGACTCGAATGCTGAGTGTGTGCCATAGGTTCGACATAAGTAAATTTAGAAGCAGGAACACGTCGGGTGCGATCATACCAGCACTAATGCACCGGATCCCATCAGAACTCCGAAGTTAAGCGTGGTTGGGCGAGAGTAGTACTAGGATGGGTGACCCCCTGGGAAGTCCTCGTGTTGCACCCCTTTTTGTCTCAATTTCCGGCATTTTTTTTTTTTGCGTCACAAAGGCATTAGATGCGTGTGGCGAGAAATTTTGCCTCGAAAGGGAAATCCTTGGCGACCAAGTGGACGAGGTCGATTGGATTCAATTTGGAACGTCGTTCTGCTTCTAGAAAGGTATTATAATAACAATTCCGAGTTTGACTCCAACAGATACACTTGTTTCAATTCGTACCGACGAACAATCTTCGCTATATGCTCCGAGCAAGAAATTTACCTCCAAAGGGAAATCCTTGATGACCAAGTGGACGAGGTCGATTCGAGATTCGCGTTGATATGCGGTGGCAAGCGTAACTCAAGACGTGTCGAAAGTTAGACTCGAATGCTGAGTGTGTGCCATAGGTTCGACATAAGTAAATTTAGAAGCAGGAACACGTCGGGTGCGATCATACCAGCACTAATGCACCGGATCCCATCAGAACTCCGAAGTTAAGCGTGGTTGGGCGAGAGTAGTACTAGGATGGGTGACCCCCTGGGAAGTCCTCGTGTTGCACCCCTTTTTGTCTCAATTTCCGGCATTTTTTTTTTTGCGTCACAAAGGCATTAGATGCGTGTGGCGAGAAATTTTGCCTCGAAAGGGAAATCCTTGGCGACCAAGTGGACGAGGTCGATTGGATTCAATTTGGAACGTCGTTCTGCTTCTAGAAAGGTATTATAATAACAATTCCGAGTTTGACTCCAACAGATACACTTGTTTCAATTCGTACCGACGAACAATCTTCGCTATATGCTCCGAGCAAGAAATTTACCTCCAAAGGGAAATCCTTGATGACCAAGTGGACGAGGTCGATTCGAGATTCGCGTTGATATGCGGTGGCAAGCGTAACTCAAGACGTGTCGAAAGTTAGACTCGAATGCTGAGTGTGTGCCATAGGTTCGACATAAGTAAATTTAGAAGCAGGAACACGTCGGGTGCGATCATACCAGCACTAATGCACCGGATCCCATCAGAACTCCGAAGTTAAGCGTGGTTGGGCGAGAGTAGTACTAGGATGGGTGACCCCCTGGGAAGTCCTCGTGTTGCACCCCTTTTTGTCTCAATTTCCGGCATTTTTTTTTTTTTGCGTCACAAAGGCATTAGATGCGTGTGGCGAGAAATTTTGCCTCGAAAGGGAAATCCTTGGCGACCAAGTGGACGAGGTCGATTGGATTCAATTTGGAACGTCGTTCTGCTTCTAGAAAGGTATTATAATAACAATTCCGAGTTTGACTCCAACAGATACACTTGTTTCAATTCGTACCGACGAACAATCTTCGCTATATGCTCCGAGCAAGAAATTTACCTCCAAAGGGAAATCCTTGATGACCAAGTGGACGAGGTCGATTCGAGATTCGCGTTGATATGCGGTGGCAAGCGTAACTCAAGACGTGTCGAAAGTTAGACTCGAATGCTGAGTGTGTGCCATAGGTTCGACATAAGTAAATTTAGAAGCAGGAACACGTCGGGTGCGATCATACCAGCACTAATGCACCGGATCCCATCAGAACTCCGAAGTTAAGCGTGGTTGGGCGAGAGTAGTACTAGGATGGGTGACCCCCTGGGAAGTCCTCGTGTTGCACCCCTTTTTGTCTCAATTTCCGGCATTTTTTTTTTTGCGTCACAAAGGCATTAGATGCGTGTGGCGAGAAATTTTGCCTCGAAAGGGAAATCCTTGGCGACCAAGTGGACGAGGTCGATTGGATTCAATTTGGAACGTCGTTCTGCTTCTAGAAAGGTATTATAATAACAATTCCGAGTTTGACTCCAACAGATACACTTGTTTCAATTCGTACCGACGAACAATCTTCGCTATATGCTCCGAGCAAGAAATTTACCTCCAAAGGGAAATCCTTGATGACCAAGTGGACGAGGTCGATTCGAGATTCGCGTTGATATGCGGTGGCAAGCGTAACTCAAGACGTGTCGAAAGTTAGACTCGAATGCTGAGTGTGTGCCATAGGTTCGACATAAGTAAATTTAGAAGCAGGAACACGTCGGGTGCGATCATACCAGAACTAATGCACCGGATCCCATCAGAACTCCGAAGTTAAGCGTGGTTGGGCGAGAGTAGTACTAGGATGGGTGACCCCCTGGGAAGTCCTCGTGTTGCACCCCTTTTTGTCTCAATTTCCGGCATTTTTTTTTTTTTTTGCGTCACAAAGGCATTAGATGCGTGTGGCGAGAAATTTTGCCTCGAAAGGGAAATCCTTGGCGACCAAGTGGACGAGGTCGATTGGATTCAATTTGGAACGTCGTTCTGCTTCTAGAAAGGTATTATAATAACAATTCCGAGTTTGACTCCAACAGATACACTTGTTTCAATTCGTACCGACGAACAATCTTCGCTATATGCTCCGAGCAAGAAATTTACCTCCAAAGGGAAATCCTTGATGACCAAGTGGACGAGGTCGATTCGAGATTCGCGTTGATATGCGGTGGCAAGCGTAACTCAAGACGTGTCGAAAGTTAGACTCGAATGCTGAGTGTGTGCCATAGGTTCGACATAAGTAAATTTAGAAGCAGGAACACGTCGGGTGCGATCATACCAGCACTAATGCACCGGATCCCATCAGAACTCCGAAGTTAAGCGTGGTTGGGCGAGAGTAGTACTAGGATGGGTGACCCCCTGGGAAGTCCTCGTGTTGCACCCCTTTTTGTCTCAATTTCCGGCATTTTTTTTTTTTTGCGTCACAAAGGCATTAGATGCGTGTGGCGAGAAATTTTGCCTCGAAAGGGAAATCCTTGGCGACCAAGTGGACGAGGTCGATTGGATTCAATTTGGAACGTCGTTCTGCTTCTAGAAAGGTATTATAATAACAATTCCGAGTTTGACTCCAACAGATACACTTGTTTCAATTCGTACCGACGAACAATCTTCGCTATATGCTCCGAGCAAGAAATTTACCTCCAAAGGGAAATCCTTGATGACCAAGTGGACGAGGTCGATTCGAGATTCGCGTTGATATGCGGTGGCAAGCGTAACTCAAGACGTGTCGAAAGTTAGACTCGAATGCTGAGTGTGTGCCATAGGTTCGACATAAGTAAATTTAGAAGCAGGAACACGTCGGGTGCGATCATACCAGCACTAATGCACCGGATCCCATCAGAACTCCGAAGTTAAGCGTGGTTGGGCGAGAGTAGTACTAGGATGGGTGACCCCCTGGGAAGTCCTCGTGTTGCACCCCTTTTTGTCTCAATTTCCGGCATTTTTTTTTTTTGCGTCACAAAGGCATTAGATGCGTGTGGCGAGAAATTTTGCCTCGAAAGGGAAATCCTTGGCGACCAAGTGGACGAGGTCGATTGGATTCAATTTGGAACGTCGTTCTGCTTCTAGAAAGGTATTATAATAACAATTCCGAGTTTGACTCCAACAGATACACTTGTTTCAATTCGTACCGACGAACAATCTTCGCTATATGCTCCGAGCAAGAAATTTACCTCCAAAGGGAAATCCTTGATGACCAAGTGGACGAGGTCGATTCGAGATTCGCGTTGATATGCGGTGGCAAGCGTAACTCAAGACGTGTCGAAAGTTAGACTCGAATGCTGAGTGTGTGCCATAGGTTCGACATAAGTAAATTTAGAAGCAGGAACACGTCGGGTGCGATCATACCAGCACTAATGCACCGGATCCCATCAGAACTCCGAAGTTAAGCGTGGTTGGGCGAGAGTAGTACTAGGATGGGTGACCCCCTGGGAAGTCCTCGTGTTGCACCCCTTTTTGTCTCAATTTCCGGCATTTTTTTTTTTTTGCGTCACAAAGGCATTAGATGCGTGTGGCGAGAAATTTTGCCTCGAAAGGGAAATCCTTGGCGACCAAGTGGACGAGGTCGATTGGATTCAATTTGGAACGTCGTTCTGCTTCTAGAAAGGTATTATAATAACAATTCCGAGTTTGACTCCAACAGATACACTTGTTTCAATTCGTACCGACGAACAATCTTCGCTATATGCTCCGAGCAAGAAATTTACCTCCAAAGGGAAATCCTTGATGACCAAGTGGACGAGGTCGATTCGAGATTCGCGTTGATATGCGGTGGCAAGCGTAACTCAAGACGTGTCGAAAGTTAGACTCGAATGCTGAGTGTGTGCCATAGGTTCGACATAAGTAAATTTAGAAGCAGGAACACGTCGGGTGCGATCATACCAGCACTAATGCACCGGATCCCATCAGAACTCCGAAGTTAAGCGTGGTTGGGCGAGAGTAGTACTAGGATGGGTGACCCCCTGGGAAGTCCTCGTGTTGCACCCCTTTTTGTCTCAATTTCCGGCATTTTTTTTTTTTGCGTCACAAAGGCATTAGATGCGTGTGGCGAGAAATTTTGCCTCGAAAGGGAAATCCTTGGCGACCAAGTGGACGAGGTCGATTGGATTCAATTTGGAACGTCGTTCTGCTTCTAGAAAGGTATTATAATAACAATTCCGAGTTTGACTCCAACAGATACACTTGTTTCAATTCGTACCGACGAACAATCTTCGCTATATGCTCCGAGCAAGAAATTTACCTCCAAAGGGAAATCCTTGATGACCAAGTGGACGAGGTCGATTCGAGATTCGCGTTGATATGCGGTGGCAAGCGTAACTCAAGACGTGTCGAAAGTTAGACTCGAATGCTGAGTGTGTGCCATAGGTTCGACATAAGTAAATTTAGAAGCAGGAACACGTCGGGTGCGATCATACCAGCACTAATGCACCGGATCCCATCAGAACTCCGAAGTTAAGCGTGGTTGGGCGAGAGTAGTACTAGGATGGGTGACCCCCTGGGAAGTCCTCGTGTTGCACCCCTTTTTGTCTCAATTTCCGGCATTTTTTTTTTTTGCGTCACAAAGGCATTAGATGCGTGTGGCGAGAAATTTTGCCTCGAAAGGGAAATCCTTGGCGACCAAGTGGACGAGGTCGATTGGATTCAATTTGGAACGTCGTTCTGCTTCTAGAAAGGTATTATAATAACAATTCCGAGTTTGACTCCAACAGATACACTTGTTTCAATTCGTACCGACGAACAATCTTCGCTATATGCTCCGAGCAAGAAATTTACCTCCAAAGGGAAATTCTTGATGACCAAGTGGACGAGGTCGATTCGAGATTCGCGTTGATATGCGGTGGCAAGCGTAACTCAAGACGTGTCGAAAGTTAGACTCGAATGCTGAGTGTGTGCCATAGGTTCGACATAAGTAAATTTAGAAGCAGGAACACGTCGGGTGCGATCATACCAGCACTAATGCACCGGATCCCATCAGAACTCCGAAGTTAAGCGTGGTTGGGCGAGAGTAGTACTAGGATGGGTGACCCCCTGGGAAGTCCTCGTGTTGCACCCCTTTTTGTCTCAATTTCCGGCATTTTTTTTTTTTGCGTCACAAAGGCATTAGATGCGTGTGGCGAGAAATTTTGCCTCGAAAGGGAAATCCTTGGCGACCAAGTGGACGAGGTCGATTGGATTCAATTTGGAACGTCGTTCTGCTTCTAGAAAGGTATTATAATAACAATTCCGAGTTTGACTCCAACAGATACACTTGTTTCAATTCGTACCGACGAACAATCTTCGCTATATGCTCCGAGCAAGAAATTTACCTCCAAAGGGAAATCCTTGATGACCAAGTGGACGAGGTCGATTCGAGATTCGCGTTGATATGCGGTGGCAAGCGTAACTCAAGACGTGTCGAAAGTTAGACTCGAATGCTGAGTGTGTGCCATAGGTTCGACATAAGTAAATTTAGAAGCAGGAACACGTCGGGTGCGATCATACCAGCACTAATGCACCGGATCCCATCAGAACTCCGAAGTTAAGCGTGGTTGGGCGAGAGTAGTACTAGGATGGGTGACCCCCTGGGAAGTCCTCGTGTTGCACCCCTTTTTGTCTCAATTTCCGGCATTTTTTTTTTTTGCGTCACAAAGGCATTAGATGCGTGTGGCGAGAAATTTTGCCTCGAAAGGGAAATCCTTGGCGACCAAGTGGACGAGGTCGATTGGATTCAATTTGGAACGTCGTTCTGCTTCTAGAAAGGTATTATAATAACAATTCCGAGTTTGACTCCAACAGATACACTTGTTTCAATTCGTACCGACGAACAATCTTCGCTATATGCTCCGAGCAAGAAATTTACCTCCAAAGGGAAATCCTTGATGACCAAGTGGACGAGGTCGATTCGAGATTCGCGTTGATATGCGGTGGCAAGCGTAACTCAAGACGTGTCGAAAGTTAGACTCGAATGCTGAGTGTGTGCCATAGGTTCGACATAAGTAAATTTAGAAGCAGGAACACGTCGGGTGCGATCATACCAGCACTAATGCACCGGATCCCATCAGAACTCCGAAGTTAAGCGTGGTTGGGCGAGAGTAGTACTAGGATGGGTGACCCCCTGGGAAGTCCTCGTGTTGCACCCCTTTTTGTCTCAATTTCCGGCATTTTTTTTTTTTTGCGTCACAAAGGCATTAGATGCGTGTGGCGAGAAATTTTGCCTCGAAAGGGAAATCCTTGGCGACCAAGTGGACGAGGTCGATTGGATTCAATTTGGAACGTCGTTCTGCTTCTAGAAAGGTATTATAATAACAATTCCGAGTTTGACTCCAACAGATACACTTGTTTCAATTCGTACCGACGAACAATCTTCGCTATATGCTCCGAGCAAGAAATTTACCTCCAAAGGGAAATCCTTGATGACCAAGTGGACGAGGTCGATTCGAGATTCGCGTTGATATGCGGTGGCAAGCGTAACTCAAGACGTGTCGAAAGTTAGACTCGAATGCTGAGTGTGTGCCATAGGTTCGACATAAGTAAATTTAGAAGCAGGAACACGTCGGGTGCGATCATACCAGCACTAATGCACCGGATCCCATCAGAACTCCGAAGTTAAGCGTGGTTGGGCGAGAGTAGTACTAGGATGGGTGACCCCCTGGGAAGTCCTCGTGTTGCACCCCTTTTTGTCTCAATTTCCGGCATTTTTTTTTTTTGCGTCACAAAGGCATTAGATGCGTGTGGCGAGAAATTTTGCCTCGAAAGGGAAATCCTTGGCGACCAAGTGGACGAGGTCGATTGGATTCAATTTGGAACGTCGTTCTGCTTCTAGAAAGGTATTATAATAACAATTCCGAGTTTGACTCCAACAGATACACTTGTTTCAATTCGTACCGACGAACAATCTTCGCTATATGCTCCGAGCAAGAAATTTACCTCCAAAGGGAAATCCTTGATGACCAAGTGGACGAGGTCGATTCGAGATTCGCGTTGATATGCGGTGGCAAGCGTAACTCAAGACGTGTCGAAAGTTAGACTCGAATGCTGAGTGTGTGCCATAGGTTCGACATAAGTAAATTTAGAAGCAGGAACACGTCGGGTGCGATCATACCAGCACTAATGCACCGGATCCCATCAGAACTCCGAAGTTAAGCGTGGTTGGGCGAGAGTAGTACTAGGATGGGTGACCCCCTGGGAAGTCCTCGTGTTGCACCCCTTTTTGTCTCAATTTCCGGCATTTTTTTTTTTTTGCGTCACAAAGGCATTAGATGCGTGTGGCGAGAAATTTTGCCTCGAAAGGGAAATCCTTGGCGACCAAGTGGACGAGGTCGATTGGATTCAATTTGGAACGTCGTTCTGCTTCTAGAAAGGTATTATAATAACAATTCCGAGTTTGACTCCAACAGATACACTTGTTTCAATTCGTACCGACGAACAATCTTCGCTATATGCTCCGAGCAAGAAATTTACCTCCAAAGGGAAATCCTTGATGACCAAGTGGACGAGGTCGATTCGAGATTCGCGTTGATATGCGGTGGCAAGCGTAACTCAAGACGTGTCGAAAGTTAGACTCGAATGCTGAGTGTGTGCCATAGGTTCGACATAAGTAAATTTAGAAGCAGGAACACGTCGGGTGCGATCATACCAGCACTAATGCACCGGATCCCATCAGAACTCCGAAGTTAAGCGTGGTTGGGCGAGAGTAGTACTAGGATGGGTGACCCCCTGGGAAGTCCTCGTGTTGCACCCCTTTTTGTCTCAATTTCCGGCATTTTTTTTTTTTTGCGTCACAAAGGCATTAGATGCGTGTGGCGAGAAATTTTGCCTCGAAAGGGAAATCCTTGGCGACCAAGTGGACGAGGTCGATTGGATTCAATTTGGAACGTCGTTCTGCTTCTAGAAAGGTATTATAATAACAATTCCGAGTTTGACTCCAACAGATACACTTGTTTCAATTCGTACCGACGAACAATCTTCGCTATATGCTCCGAGCAAGAAATTTACCTCCAAAGGGAAATCCTTGATGACCAAGTGGACGAGGTCGATTCGAGATTCGCGTTGATATGCGGTGGCAAGCGTAACTCAAGACGTGTCGAAAGTTAGACTCGAATGCTGAGTGTGTGCCATAGGTTCGACATAAGTAAATTTAGAAGCAGGAACACGTCGGGTGCGATCATACCAGCACTAATGCACCGGATCCCATCAGAACTCCGAAGTTAAGCGTGGTTGGGCGAGAGTAGTACTAGGATGGGTGACCCCCTGGGAAGTCCTCGTGTTGCACCCCTTTTTGTCTCAATTTCCGGCATTTTTTTTTTTTGCGTCACAAAGGCATTAGATGCGTGTGGCGAGAAATTTTGCCTCGAAAGGGAAATCCTTGGCGACCAAGTGGACGAGGTCGATTGGATTCAATTTGGAACGTCGTTCTGCTTCTAGAAAGGTATTATAATAACAATTCCGAGTTTGACTCCAACAGATACACTTGTTTCAATTCGTACCGACGAACAATCTTCGCTATATGCTCCGAGCAAGAAATTTACCTCCAAAGGGAAATCCTTGATGACCAAGTGGACGAGGTCGATTCGAGATTCGCGTTGATATGCGGTGGCAAGCGTAACTCAAGACGTGTCGAAAGTTAGACTCGAATGCTGAGTGTGTGCCATAGGTTCGACATAAGTAAATTTAGAAGCAGGAACACGTCGGGTGCGATCATACCAGCACTAATGCACCGGATCCCATCAGAACTCCGAAGTTAAGCGTGGTTGGGCGAGAGTAGTACTAGGATGGGTGACCCCCTGGGAAGTCCTCGTGTTGCACCCCTTTTTGTCTCAATTTCCGGCATTTTTTTTTTTTTTGCGTCACAAAGGCATTAGATGCGTGTGGCGAGAAATTTTGCCTCGAAAGGGAAATCCTTGGCGACCAAGTGGACGAGGTCGATTGGATTCAATTTGGAACGTCGTTCTGCTTCTAGAAAGGTATTATAATAACAATTCCGAGTTTGACTCCAACAGATACACTTGTTTCAATTCGTACCGACGAACAATCTTCGCTATATGCTCCGAGCAAGAAATTTACCTCCAAAGGGAAATCCTTGATGACCAAGTGGACGAGGTCGATTCGAGATTCGCGTTGATATGCGGTGGCAAGCGTAACTCAAGACGTGTCGAAAGTTAGACTCGAATGCTGAGTGTGTGCCATAGGTTCGACATAAGTAAATTTAGAAGCAGGAACACGTCGGGTGCGATCATACCAGCACTAATGCACCGGATCCCATCAGAACTCCGAAGTTAAGCGTGGTTGGGCGAGAGTAGTACTAGGATGGGTGACCCCCTGGGAAGTCCTCGTGTTGCACCCCTTTTTGTCTCAATTTCCGGCATTTTTTTTTTTTTGCGTCACAAAGGCATTAGATGCGTGTGGCGAGAAATTTTGCCTCGAAAGGGAAATCCTTGGCGACCAAGTGGACGAGGTCGATTGGATTCAATTTGGAACGTCGTTCTGCTTCTAGAAAGGTATTATAATAACAATTCCGAGTTTGACTCCAACAGATACACTTGTTTCAATTCGTACCGACGAACAATCTTCGCTATATGCTCCGAGCAAGAAATTTACCTCCAAAGGGAAATCCTTGATGACCAAGTGGACGAGGTCGATTCGAGATTCGCGTTGATATGCGGTGGCAAGCGTAACTCAAGACGTGTCGAAAGTTAGACTCGAATGCTGAGTGTGTGCCATAGGTTCGACATAAGTAAATTTAGAAGCAGGAACACGTCGGGTGCGATCATACCAGCACTAATGCACCGGATCCCATCAGAACTCCGAAGTTAAGCGTGGTTGGGCTAGAGTAGTACTAGGATGGGTGACCCCCTGGGAAGTCCTCGTGTTGCACCCCTTTTTGTCTCAATTTCCGGCATTTTTTTTTTTTTGCGTCACAAAGGCATTAGATGCGTGTGGCGAGAAATTTTGCCTCGAAAGGGAAATCCTTGGCGACCAAGTGGACGAGGTCGATTGGATTCAATTTGGAACGTCGTTCTGCTTCTAGAAAGGTATTATAATAACAATTCCGAGTTTGACTCCAACAGATACACTTGTTTCAATTCGTACCGACGAACAATCTTCGCTATATGCTCCGAGCAAGAAATTTACCTCCAAAGGGAAATCCTTGATGACCAAGTGGACGAGGTCGATTCGAGATTCGCGTTGATATGCGGTGGCAAGCGTAACTCAAGACGTGTCGAAAGTTAGACTCGAATGCTGAGTGTGTGCCATAGGTTCGACATAAGTAAATTTAGAAGCAGGAACACGTCGGGTGCGATCATACCAGCACTAATGCACCGGATCCCATCAGAACTCCGAAGTTAAGCGTGGTTGGGCGAGAGTAGTACTAGGATGGGTGACCCCCTGGGAAGTCCTCGTGTTGCACCCCTTTTTGTCTCAATTTCCGGCATTTTTTTTTTTTTTGCGTCACAAAGGCATTAGATGCGTGTGGCGAGAAATTTTGCCTCGAAAGGGAAATCCTTGGCGACCAAGTGGACGAGGTCGATTGGATTCAATTTGGAACGTCGTTCTGCTTCTAGAAAGGTATTATAATAACAATTCCGAGTTTGACTCCAACAGATACACTTGTTTCAATTCGTACCGACGAACAATCTTCGCTATATGCTCCGAGCAAGAAATTTACCTCCAAAGGGAAATCCTTGATGACCAAGTGGACGAGGTCGATTCGAGATTCGCGTTGATATGCGGTGGCAAGCGTAACTCAAGACGTGTCGAAAGTTAGACTCGAATGCTGAGTGTGTGCCATAGGTTCGACATAAGTAAATTTAGAAGCAGGAACACGTCGGGTGCGATCATACCAGCACTAATGCACCGGATCCCATCAGAACTCCGAAGTTAAGCGTGGTTGGGCGAGAGTAGTACTAGGATGGGTGACCCCCTGGGAAGTCCTCGTGTTGCACCCCTTTTTGTCTCAATTTCCGGCATTTTTTTTTTTTTGCGTCACAAAGGCATTAGATGCGTGTGGCGAGAAATTTTGCCTCGAAAGGGAAATCCTTGGCGACCAAGTGGACGAGGTCGATTGGATTCAATTTGGAACGTCGTTCTGCTTCTAGAAAGGTATTATAATAACAATTCCGAGTTTGACTCCAACAGATACACTTGTTTCAATTCGTACCGACGAACAATCTTCGCTATATGCTCCGAGCAAGAAATTTACCTCCAAAGGGAAATCCTTGATGACCAAGTGGACGAGGTCGATTCGAGATTCACGTTGATATGCGGTGGCAAGCGTAACTCAAGACGTGTCGAAAGTTAGACTCGAATGCTGAGTGTGTGCCATAGGTTCGACATAAGTAAATTTAGAAGCAGGAACACGTCGGGTGCGATCATACCAGCACTAATGCACCGGATCCCATCAGAACTCCGAAGTTAAGCGTGGTTGGGCGAGAGTAGTACTAGGATGGGTGACCCCCTGGGAAGTCCTCGTGTTGCACCCCTTTTTGTCTCAATTTCCGGCATTTTTTTTTTTTTGCGTCACAAAGGCATTAGATGCGTGTGGCGAGAAATTTTGCCTCGAAAGGGAAATCCTTGGCGACCAAGTGGACGAGGTCGATTGGATTCAATTTGGAACGTCGTTCTGCTTCTAGAAAGGTATTATAATAACAATTCCGAGTTTGACTCCAACAGATACACTTGTTTCAATTCGTACCGACGAACAATCTTCGCTATATGCTCCGAGCAAGAAATTTACCTCCAAAGGGAAATCCTTGATGACCAAGTGGACGAGGTCGATTCGAGATTCGCGTTGATATGCGGTGGCAAGCGTAACTCAAGACGTGTCGAAAGTTAGACTCGAATGCTGAGTGTGTGCCATAGGTTCGACATAAGTAAATTTAGAAGCAGGAACACGTCGGGTGCGATCATACCAGCACTAATGCACCGGATCCCATCAGAACTCCGAAGTTAAGCGTGGTTGGGCGAGAGTAGTACTAGGATGGGTGACCCCCTGGGAAGTCCTCGTGTTGCACCCCTTTTTGTCTCAATTTCCGGCATTTTTTTTTTTTTTGCGTCACAAAGGCATTAGATGCGTGTGGCGAGAAATTTTGCCTCGAAAGGGAAATCCTTGGCGACCAAGTGGACGAGGTCGATTGGATTCAATTTGGAACGTCGTTCTGCTTCTAGAAAGGTATTATAATAACAATTCCGAGTTTGACTCCAACAGATACACTTGTTTCAATTCGTACCGACGAACAATCTTCGCTATATGCTCCGAGCAAGAAATTTACCTCCAAAGGGAAATCCTTGATGACCAAGTGGACGAGGTCGATTCGAGATTCGCGTTGATATGCGGTGGCAAGCGTAACTCAAGACGTGTCGAAAGTTAGACTCGAATGCTGAGTGTGTGCCATAGGTTCGACATAAGTAAATTTAGAAGCAGGAACACGTCGGGTGCGATCATACCAGCACTAATGCACCGGATCCCATCAGAACTCCGAAGTTAAGCGTGGTTGGGCGAGAGTAGTACTAGGATGGGTGACCCCCTGGGAAGTCCTCGTGTTGCACCCCTTTTTGTCTCAATTTCCGGCATTTTTTTTTTTTTGCGTCACAAAGGCATTAGATGCGTGTGGCGAGAAATTTTGCCTCGAAAGGGAAATCCTTGGCGACCAAGTGGACGAGGTCGATTGGATTCAATTTGGAACGTCGTTCTGCTTCTAGAAAGGTATTATAATAACAATTCCGAGTTTGACTCCAACAGATACACTTGTTTCAATTCGTACCGACGAACAATCTTCGCTATATGCTCCGAGCAAGAAATTTACCTCCAAAGGGAAATCCTTGATGACCAAGTGGACGAGGTCGATTCGAGATTCGCGTTGATATGCGGTGGCAAGCGTAACTCAAGACGTGTCGAAAGTTAGACTCGAATGCTGAGTGTGTGCCATAGGTTCGACATAAGTAAATTTAGAAGCAGGAACACGTCGGGTGCGATCATACCAGCACTAATGCACCGGATCCCATCAGAACTCCGAAGTTAAGCGTGGTTGGGCGAGAGTAGTACTAGGATGGGTGACCCCCTGGGAAGTCCTCGTGTTGCACCCCTTTTTGTCTCAATTTCCGGCATTTTTTTTTTTTTGCGTCACAAAGGCATTAGATGCGTGTGGCGAGAAATTTTGCCTCGAAAGGGAAATCCTTGGCGACCAAGTGGACGAGGTCGATTGGATTCAATTTGGAACGTCGTTCTGCTTCTAGAAAGGTATTATAATAACAATTCCGAGTTTGACTCCAACAGATACACTTGTTTCAATTCGTACCGACGAACAATCTTCGCTATATGCTCCGAGCAAGAAATTTACCTCCAAAGGGAAATCCTTGATGACCAAGTGGACGAGGTCGATTCGAGATTCGCGTTGATATGCGGTGGCAAGCGTAACTCAAGACGTGTCGAAAGTTAGACTCGAATGCTGAGTGTGTGCCATAGGTTCGACATAAGTAAATTTAGAAGCAGGAACACGTCGGGTGCGATCATACCAGCACTAATGCACCGGATCCCATCAGAACTCCGAAGTTAAGCGTGGTTGGGCGAGAGTAGTACTAGGATGGGTGACCCCCTGGGAAGTCCTCGTGTTGCACCCCTTTTTGTCTCAATTTCCGGCATTTTTTTTTTTTTGCGTCACAAAGGCATTAGATGCGTGTGGCGAGAAATTTTGCCTCGAAAGGGAAATCCTTGGCGACCAAGTGGACGAGGTCGATTGGATTCAATTTGGAACGTCGTTCTGCTTCTAGAAAGGTATTATAATAACAATTCCGAGTTTGACTCCAACAGATACACTTGTTTCAATTCGTACCGACGAACAATCTTCGCTATATGCTCCGAGCAAGAAATTTACCTCCAAAGGGAAATCCTTGATGACCAAGTGGACGAGGTCGATTCGAGATTCGCGTTGATATGCGGTGGCAAGCGTAACTCAAGACGTGTCGAAAGTTAGACTCGAATGCTGAGTGTGTGCCATAGGTTCGACATAAGTAAATTTAGAAGCAGGAACACGTCGGGTGCGATCATACCAGCACTAATGCACCGGATCCCATCAGAACTCCGAAGTTAAGCGTGGTTGGGCGAGAGTAGTACTAGGATGGGTGACCCCCTGGGAAGTCCTCGTGTTGCACCCCTTTTTGTCTCAATTTCCGGCATTTTTTTTTTTTGCGTCACAAAGGCATTAGATGCGTGTGGCGAGAAATTTTGCCTCGAAAGGGAAATCCTTGGCGACCAAGTGGACGAGGTCGATTGGATTCAATTTGGAACGTCGTTCTGCTTCTAGAAAGGTATTATAATAACAATTCCGAGTTTGACTCCAACAGATACACTTGTTTCAATTCGTACCGACGAACAATCTTCGCTATATGCTCCGAGCAAGAAATTTACCTCCAAAGGGAAATCCTTGATGACCAAGTGGACGAGGTCGATTCGAGATTCGCGTTGATATGCGGTGGCAAGCGTAACTCAAGACGTGTCGAAAGTTAGACTCGAATGCTGAGTGTGTGCCATAGGTTCGACATAAGTAAATTTAGAAGCAGGAACACGTCGGGTGCGATCATACCAGCACTAATGCACCGGATCCCATCAGAACTCCGAAGTTAAGCGTGGTTGGGCGAGAGTAGTACTAGGATGGGTGACCCCCTGGGAAGTCCTCGTGTTGCACCCCTTTTTGTCTCAATTTCCGGCATTTTTTTTTTTTTGCGTCACAAAGGCATTAGATGCGTGTGGCGAGAAATTTTGCCTCGAAAGGGAAATCCTTGGCGACCAAGTGGACGAGGTCGATTGGATTCAATTTGGAACGTCGTTCTGCTTCTAGAAAGGTATTATAATAACAATTCCGAGTTTGACTCCAACAGATACACTTGTTTCAATTCGTACCGACGAACAATCTTCGCTATATGCTCCGAGCAAGAAATTTACCTCCAAAGGGAAATCCTTGATGACCAAGTGGACGAGGTCGATTCGAGATTCGCGTTGATATGCGGTGGCAAGCGTAACTCAAGACGTGTCGAAAGTTAGACTCGAATGCTGAGTGTGTGCCATAGGTTCGACATAAGTAAATTTAGAAGCAGGAACACGTCGGGTGCGATCATACCAGCACTAATGCACCGGATCCCATCAGAACTCCGAAGTTAAGCGTGGTTGGGCGAGAGTAGTACTAGGATGGGTGACCCCCTGGGAAGTCCTCGTGTTGCACCCCTTTTTGTCTCAATTTCCGGCATTTTTTTTTTTTGCGTCACAAAGGCATTAGATGCGTGTGGCGAGAAATTTTGCCTCGAAAGGGAAATCCTTGGCGACCAAGTGGACGAGGTCGATTGGATTCAATTTGGAACGTCGTTCTGCTTCTAGAAAGGTATTATAATAACAATTCCGAGTTTGACTCCAACAGATACACTTGTTTCAATTCGTACCGACGAACAATCTTCGCTATATGCTCCGAGCAAGAAATTTACCTCCAAAGGGAAATCCTTGATGACCAAGTGGACGAGGTCGATTCGAGATTCGCGTTGATATGCGGTGGCAAGCGTAACTCAAGACGTGTCGAAAGTTAGACTCGAATGCTGAGTGTGTGCCATAGGTTCGACATAAGTAAATTTAGAAGCAGGAACACGTCGGGTGCGATCATACCAGCACTAATGCACCGGATCCCATCAGAACTCCGAAGTTAAGCGTGGTTGGCCGAGAGTAGTACTAGGATGGGTGACCCCCTGGGAAGTCCTCGTGTTGCACCCCTTTTTGTCTCAATTTCCGGCATTTTTTTTTTTTTGCGTCACAAAGGCATTAGATGCGTGTGGCGAGAAATTTTGCCTCGAAAGGGAAATCCTTGGCGACCAAGTGGACGAGGTCGATTGGATTCAATTTGGAACGTCGTTCTGCTTCTAGAAAGGTATTATAATAACAATTCCGAGTTTGACTCCAACAGATACACTTGTTTCAATTCGTACCGACGAACAATCTTCGCTATATGCTCCGAGCAAGAAATTTACCTCCAAAGGGAAATCCTTGATGACCAAGTGGACGAGGTCGATTCGAGATTCGCGTTGATATGCGGTGGCAAGCGTAACTCAAGACGTGTCGAAAGTTAGACTCGAATGCTGAGTGTGTGCCATAGGTTCGACATAAGTAAATTTAGAAGCAGGAACACGTCGGGTGCGATCATACCAGCACTAATGCACCGGATCCCATCAGAACTCCGAAGTTAAGCGTGGTTGGGCGAGAGTAGTACTAGGATGGGTGACCCCCTGGGAAGTCCTCGTGTTGCACCCCTTTTTGTCTCAATTTCCGGCATTTTTTTTTTTTTGCGTCACAAAGGCATTAGATGCGTGTGGCGAGAAATTTTGCCTCGAAAGGGAAATCCTTGGCGACCAAGTGGACGAGGTCGATTGGATTCAATTTGGAACGTCGTTCTGCTTC
This sequence comes from Galeopsis tetrahit, assembly GCA_963675135.1. Taxonomy (NCBI): domain Eukaryota; kingdom Viridiplantae; phylum Streptophyta; class Magnoliopsida; order Lamiales; family Lamiaceae; genus Galeopsis; species Galeopsis tetrahit. The sequence goes on along the minus strand of OY776121.1, from coordinate 17,959,197 downwards.
TAGAAAGGTATTATAATAACAATTCCGAGTTTGACTCCAACAGATACACTTGTTTCAATTCGTACCGACGAACAATCTTCGCTATATGCTCCGAGCAAGAAATTTACCTCCAAAGGGAAATCCTTGATGACCAAGTGGACGAGGTCGATTCGAGATTCGCGTTGATATGCGGTGGCAAGCGTAACTCAAGACGTGTCGAAAGTTAGACTCGAATGCTGAGTGTGTGCCATAGGTTCGACATAAGTAAATTTAGAAGCAGGAACACGTCGGGTGCGATCATACCAGCACTAATGCACCGGATCCCATCAGAACTCCGAAGTTAAGCGTGGTTGGGCGAGAGTAGTACTAGGATGGGTGACCCCCTGGGAAGTCCTCGTGTTGCACCCCTTTTTGTCTCAATTTCCGGCATTTTTTTTTTTTTGCGTCACAAAGGCATTAGATGCGTGTGGCGAGAAATTTTGCCTCGAAAGGGAAATCCTTGGCGACCAAGTGGACGAGGTCGATTGGATTCAATTTGGAACGTCGTTCTGCTTCTAGAAAGGTATTATAATAACAATTCCGAGTTTGACTCCAACAGATACACTTGTTTCAATTCGTACCGACGAACAATCTTCGCTATATGCTCCGAGCAAGAAATTTACCTCCAAAGGGAAATCCTTGATGACCAAGTGGACGAGGTCGATTCGAGATTCGCGTTGATATGCGGTGGCAAGCGTAACTCAAGACGTGTCGAAAGTTAGACTCGAATGCTGAGTGTGTGCCATAGGTTCGACATAAGTAAATTTAGAAGCAGGAACACGTCGGGTGCGATCATACCAGCACTAATGCACCGGATCCCATCAGAACTCCGAAGTTAAGCGTGGTTGGGCGAGAGTAGTACTAGGATGGGTGACCCCCTGGGAAGTCCTCGTGTTGCACCCCTTTTTGTCTCAATTTCCGGCATTTTTTTTTTTTTGCGTCACAAAGGCATTAGATGCGTGTGGCGAGAAATTTTGCCTCGAAAGGGAAATCCTTGGCGACCAAGTGGACGAGGTCGATTGGATTCAATTTGGAACGTCGTTCTGCTTCTAGAAAGGTATTATAATAACAATTCCGAGTTTGACTCCAACAGATACACTTGTTTCAATTCGTACCGACGAACAATCTTCGCTATATGCTCCGAGCAAGAAATTTACCTCCAAAGGGAAATCCTTGATGACCAAGTGGACGAGGTCGATTCGAGATTCGCGTTGATATGCGGTGGCAAGCGTAACTCAAGACGTGTCGAAAGTTAGACTCGAATGCTGAGTGTGTGCCATAGGTTCGACATAAGTAAATTTAGAAGCAGGAACACGTCGGGTGCGATCATACCAGCACTAATGCACCGGATCCCATCAGAACTCCGAAGTTAAGCGTGGTTGGGCGAGAGTAGTACTAGGATGGGTGACCCCCTGGGAAGTCCTCGTGTTGCACCCCTTTTTGTCTCAATTTCCGGCATTTTTTTTTTTTGCGTCACAAAGGCATTAGATGCGTGTGGCGAGAAATTTTGCCTCGAAAGGGAAATCCTTGGCGACCAAGTGGACGAGGTCGATTGGATTCAATTTGGAACGTCGTTCTGCTTCTAGAAAGGTATTATAATAACAATTCCGAGTTTGACTCCAACAGATACACTTGTTTCAATTCGTACCGACGAACAATCTTCGCTATATGCTCCGAGCAAGAAATTTACCTCCAAAGGGAAATCCTTGATGACCAAGTGGACGAGGTCGATTCGAGATTCGCGTTGATATGCGGTGGCAAGCGTAACTCAAGACGTGTCGAAAGTTAGACTCGAATGCTGAGTGTGTGCCATAGGTTCGACATAAGTAAATTTAGAAGCAGGAACACGTCGGGTGCGATCATACCAGCACTAATGCACCGGATCCCATCAGAACTCCGAAGTTAAGCGTGGTTGGGCGAGAGTAGTACTAGGATGGGTGACCCCCTGGGAAGTCCTCGTGTTGCACCCCTTTTTGTCTCAATTTCCGGCATTTTTTTTTTTTTGCGTCACAAAGGCATTAGATGCGTGTGGCGAGAAATTTTGCCTCGAAAGGGAAATCCTTGGCGACCAAGTGGACGAGGTCGATTGGATTCAATTTGGAACGTCGTTCTGCTTCTAGAAAGGTATTATAATAACAATTCCGAGTTTGACTCCAACAGATACACTTGTTTCAATTCGTACCGACGAACAATCTTCGCTATATGCTCCGAGCAAGAAATTTACCTCCAAAGGGAAATCCTTGATGACCAAGTGGACGAGGTCGATTCGAGATTCGCGTTGATATGCGGTGGCAAGCGTAACTCAAGACGTGTCGAAAGTTAGACTCGAATGCTGAGTGTGTGCCATAGGTTCGACATAAGTAAATTTAGAAGCAGGAACACGTCGGGTGCGATCATACCAGCACTAATGCACCGGATCCCATCAGAACTCCGAAGTTAAGCGTGGTTGGGCGAGAGTAGTACTAGGATGGGTGACCCCCTGGGAAGTCCTCGTGTTGCACCCCTTTTTGTCTCAATTTCCGGCATTTTTTTTTTTTGCGTCACAAAGGCATTAGATGCGTGTGGCGAGAAATTTTGCCTCGAAAGGGAAATCCTTGGCGACCAAGTGGACGAGGTCGATTGGATTCAATTTGGAACGTCGTTCTGCTTCTAGAAAGGTATTATAATAACAATTCCGAGTTTGACTCCAACAGATACACTTGTTTCAATTCGTACCGACGAACAATCTTCGCTATATGCTCCGAGCAAGAAATTTACCTCCAAAGGGAAATCCTTGATGACCAAGTGGACGAGGTCGATTCGAGATTCGCGTTGATATGCGGTGGCAAGCGTAACTCAAGACGTGTCGAAAGTTAGACTCGAATGCTGAGTGTGTGCCATAGGTTCGACATAAGTAAATTTAGAAGCAGGAACACGTCGGGTGCGATCATACCAGCACTAATGCACCGGATCCCATCAGAACTCCGAAGTTAAGCGTGGTTGGGCGAGAGTAGTACTAGGATGGGTGACCCCCTGGGAAGTCCTCGTGTTGCACCCCTTTTTGTCTCAATTTCCGGCATTTTTTTTTTTTTGCGTCACAAAGGCATTAGATGCGTGTGGCGAGAAATTTTGCCTCGAAAGGGAAATCCTTGGCGACCAAGTGGATGAGGTCGATTGGATTCAATTTGGAACGTCGTTCTGCTTCTAGAAAGGTATTATAATAACAATTCCGAGTTTGACTCCAACAGATACACTTGTTTCAATTCGTACCGACGAACAATCTTCGCTATATGCTCCGAGCAAGAAATTTACCTCCAAAGGGAAATCCTTGATGACCAAGTGGACGAGGTCGATTCGAGATTCGCGTTGATATGCGGTGGCAAGCGTAACTCAAGACGTGTCGAAAGTTAGACTCGAATGCTGAGTGTGTGCCATAGGTTCGACATAAGTAAATTTAGAAGCAGGAACACGTCGGGTGCGATCATACCAGCACTAATGCACCGGATCCCATCAGAACTCCGAAGTTAAGCGTGGTTGGGCGAGAGTAGTACTAGGATGGGTGACCCCCTGGGAAGTCCTCGTGTTGCACCCCTTTTTGTCTCAATTTCCGGCATTTTTTTTTTTTTGCGTCACAAAGGCATTAGATGCATGTGGCGAGAAATTTTGCCTCGAAAGGGAAATCCTTGGCGACCAAGTGTACGAGGTCGATTGGATTCAATTTGGAACGTCGTTCTGCTTCTAGAAAGGTATTATAATAACAATTCCGAGTTTGACTCCAACAGATACACTTGTTTCAATTCGTACCGACGAACAATCTTCGCTATATGCTCCGAGCAAGAAATTTACCTCCAAAGGGAAATCCTTGATGACCAAGTGGACGAGGTCGATTCGAGATTCGCGTTGATATGCGGTGGCAAGCGTAACTCAAGACGTGTCGAAAGTTAGACTCGAATGCTGAGTGTGTGCCATAGGTTCGACATAAGTAAATTTAGAAGCAGGAACACGTCGGGTGCGATCATACCAGCACTAATGCACCGGATCCCATCAGAACTCCGAAGTTAAGCGTGGTTGGGCGAGAGTAGTACTAGGATGGGTGACCCCCTGGGAAGTCCTCGTGTTGCACCCCTTTTTGTCTCAATTTCCGGCATTTTTTTTTTTTTGCGTCACAAAGGCATTAGATGCGTGTGGCGAGAAATTTTGCCTCGAAAGGGAAATCCTTGGCGACCAAGTGGACGAGGTCGATTGGATTCAATTTGGAACGTCGTTCTGCTTCTAGAAAGGTATTATAATAACAATTCCGAGTTTGACTCCAACAGATACACTTGTTTCAATTCGTACCGACGAACAATCTTCGCTATATGCTCCGAGCAAGAAATTTACCTCCAAAGGGAAATCCTTGATGACCAAGTGGACGAGGTCGATTCGAGATTCGCGTTGATATGCGGTGGCAAGCGTAACTCAAGACGTGTCGAAAGTTAGACTCGAATGCTGAGTGTGTGCCATAGGTTCGACATAAGTAAATTTAGAAGCAGGAACACGTCGGGTGCGATCATACCAGCACTAATGCACCGGATCCCATCAGAACTCCGAAGTTAAGCGTGGTTGGGCGAGAGTAGTACTAGGATGGGTGACCCCCTGGGAAGTCCTCGTGTTGCACCCCTTTTTGTCTCAATTTCCGGCATTTTTTTTTTTTGCGTCACAAAGGCATTAGATGCGTGTGGCGAGAAATTTTGCCTCGAAAGGGAAATCCTTGGCGACCAAGTGGACGAGGTCGATTGGATTCAATTTGGAACGTCGTTCTGCTTCTAGAAAGGTATTATAATAACAATTCCGAGTTTGACTCCAACAGATACACTTGTTTCAATTCGTACCGACGAACAATCTTCGCTATATGCTCCGAGCAAGAAATTTACCTCCAAAGGGAAATCCTTGATGACCAAGTGGACGAGGTCGATTCGAGATTCGCGTTGATATGCGGTGGCAAGCGTAACTCAAGACGTGTCGAAAGTTAGACTCGAATGCTGAGTGTGTGCCATAGGTTCGACATAAGTAAATTTAGAAGCAGGAACACGTCGGGTGCGATCATACCAGCACTAATGCACCGGATCCCATCAGAACTCCGAAGTTAAGCGTGGTTGGGCGAGAGTAGTACTAGGATGGGTGACCCCCTGGGAAGTCCTCGTGTTGCACCCCTTTTTGTCTCAATTTCCGGCATTTTTTTTTTTTGCGTCACAAAGGCATTAGATGCGTGTGGCGAGAAATTTTGCCTCGAAAGGGAAATCCTTGGCGACCAAGTGGACGAGGTCGATTGGATTCAATTTGGAACGTCGTTCTGCTTCTAGAAAGGTATTATAATAACAATTCCGAGTTTGACTCCAACAGATACACTTGTTTCAATTCGTACCGACGAACAATCTTCGCTATATGCTCCGAGCAAGAAATTTACCTCCAAAGGGAAATCCTTGATGACCAAGTGGACGAGGTCGATTCGAGATTCGCGTTGATATGCGGTGGCAAGCGTAACTCAAGACGTGTCGAAAGTTAGACTCGAATGCTGAGTGTGTGCCATAGGTTCGACATAAGTAAATTTAGAAGCAGGAACACGTCGGGTGCGATCATACCAGCACTAATGCACCGGATCCCATCAGAACTCCGAAGTTAAGCGTGGTTGGGCGAGAGTAGTACTAGGATGGGTGACCCCCTGGGAAGTCCTCGTGTTGCACCCCTTTTTGTCTCAATTTCCGGCATTTTTTTTTTTTTGCGTCACAAAGGCATTAGATGCGTGTGGCGAGAAATTTTGCCTCGAAAGGGAAATCCTTGGCGACCAAGTGGACGAGGTCGATTGGATTCAATTTGGAACGTCGTTCTGCTTCTAGAAAGGTATTATAATAACAATTCCGAGTTTGACTCCAACAGATACACTTGTTTCAATTCGTACCGACGAACAATCTTCGCTATATGCTCCGAGCAAGAAATTTACCTCCAAAGGGAAATCCTTGATGACCAAGTGGACGAGGTCGATTCGAGATTCGCGTTGATATGCGGTGGCAAGCGTAACTCAAGACGTGTCGAAAGTTAGACTCGAATGCTGAGTGTGTGCCATAGGTTCGACATAAGTAAATTTAGAAGCAGGAACACGTCGGGTGCGATCATACCAGCACTAATGCACCGGATCCCATCAGAACTCCGAAGTTAAGCGTGGTTGGGCGAGAGTAGTACTAGGATGGGTGACCCCCTGGGAAGTCCTCGTGTTGCACCCCTTTTTGTCTCAATTTCCGGCATTTTTTTTTTTTTTGCGTCACAAAGGCATTAGATGCGTGTGGCGAGAAATTTTGCCTCGAAAGGGAAATCCTTGGCGACCAAGTGGACGAGGTCGATTGGATTCAATTTGGAACGTCGTTCTGCTTCTAGAAAGGTATTATAATAACAATTCCGAGTTTGACTCCAACAGATACACTTGTTTCAATTCGTACCGACGAACAATCTTCGCTATATGCTCCGAGCAAGAAATTTACCTCCAAAGGGAAATCCTTGATGACCAAGTGGACGAGGTCGATTCGAGATTCGCGTTGATATGCGGTGGCAAGCGTAACTCAAGACGTGTCGAAAGTTAGACTCGAATGCTGAGTGTGTGCCATAGGTTCGACATAAGTAAATTTAGAAGCAGGAACACGTCGGGTGCGATCATACCAGCACTAATGCACCGGATCCCATCAGAACTCCGAAGTTAAGCGTGGTTGGGCGAGAGTAGTACTAGGATGGGTGACCCCCTGGGAAGTCCTCGTGTTGCACCCCTTTTTGTCTCAATTTCCGGCATTTTTTTTTTTTTGCGTCACAAAGGCATTAGATGCGTGTGGCGAGAAATTTTGCCTCGAAAGGGAAATCCTTGGCGACCAAGTGGACGAGGTCGATTGGATTCAATTTGGAACGTCGTTCTGCTTCTAGAAAGGTATTATAATAACAATTCCGAGTTTGACTCCAACAGATACACTTGTTTCAATTCGTACCGACGAACAATCTTCGCTATATGCTCCGAGCAAGAAATTTACCTCCAAAGGGAAATCCTTGATGACCAAGTGGACGAGGTCGATTCGAGATTCGCGTTGATATGCGGTGGCAAGCGTAACTCAAGACGTGTCGAAAGTTAGACTCGAATGCTGAGTGTGTGCCATAGGTTCGACATAAGTAAATTTAGAAGCAGGAACACGTCGGGTGCGATCATACCAGCACTAATGCACCGGATCCCATCAGAACTCCGAAGTTAAGCGTGGTTGGGCGAGAGTAGTACTAGGATGGGTGACCCCCTGGGAAGTCCTCGTGTTGCACCCCTTTTTGTCTCAATTTCCGGCATTTTTTTTTTTTGCGTCACAAAGGCATTAGATGCGTGTGGCGAGAAATTTTGCCTCGAAAGGGAAATCCTTGGCGACCAAGTGGACGAGGTCGATTGGATTCAATTTGGAACGTCGTTCTGCTTCTAGAAAGGTATTATAATAACAATTCCGAGTTTGACTCCAACAGATACACTTGTTTCAATTCGTACCGACGAACAATCTTCGCTATATGCTCCGAGCAAGAAATTTACCTCCAAAGGGAAATCCTTGATGACCAAGTGGACGAGGTCGATTCGAGATTCGCGTTGATATGCGGTGGCAAGCGTAACTCAAGACGTGTCGAAAGTTAGACTCGAATGCTGAGTGTGTGCCATAGGTTCGACATAAGTAAATTTAGAAGCAGGAACACGTCGGGTGCGATCATACCAGCACTAATGCACCGGATCCCATCAGAACTCCGAAGTTAAGCGTGGTTGGGCGAGAGTAGTACTAGGATGGGTGACCCCCTGGGAAGTCCTCGTGTTGCACCCCTTTTTGTCTCAATTTCCGGCATTTTTTTTTTTTGCGTCACAAAGGCATTAGATGCGTGTGGCGAGAAATTTTGCCTCGAAAGGGAAATCCTTGGCGACCAAGTGGACGAGGTCGATTGGATTCAATTTGGAACGTCGTTCTGCTTCTAGAAAGGTATTATAATAACAATTCCGAGTTTGACTCCAACAGATACACTTGTTTCAATTCGTACCGACGAACAATCTTCGCTATATGCTCCGAGCAAGAAATTTACCTCCAAAGGGAAATCCTTGATGACCAAGTGGACGAGGTCGATTCGAGATTCGCGTTGATATGCGGTGGCAAGCGTAACTCAAGACGTGTCGAAAGTTAGACTCGAATGCTGAGTGTGTGCCATAGGTTCGACATAAGTAAATTTAGAAGCAGGAACACGTCGGGTGCGATCATACCAGCACTAATGCACCGGATCCCATCAGAACTCCGAAGTTAAGCGTGGTTGGGCGAGAGTAGTACTAGGATGGGTGACCCCCTGGGAAGTCCTCGTGTTGCACCCCTTTTTGTCTCAATTTCCGGCATTTTTTTTTTTTTGCGTCACAAAGGCATTAGATGCGTGTGGCGAGAAATTTTGCCTCGAAAGGGAAATCCTTGGCGACCAAGTGGACGAGGTCGATTGGATTCAATTTGGAACGTCGTTCTGCTTCTAGAAAGGTATTATAATAACAATTCCGAGTTTGACTCCAACAGATACACTTGTTTCAATTCGTACCGACGAACAATCTTCGCTATATGCTCCGAGCAAGAAATTTACCTCCAAAGGGAAATCCTTGATGACCAAGTGGACGAGGTCGATTCGAGATTCGCGTTGATATGCGGTGGCAAGCGTAACTCAAGACGTGTCGAAAGTTAGACTCGAATGCTGAGTGTGTGCCATAGGTTCGACATAAGTAAATTTAGAAGCAGGAACACGTCGGGTGCGATCATACCAGCACTAATGCACCGGATCCCATCAGAACTCCGAAGTTAAGCGTGGTTGGGCGAGAGTAGTACTAGGATGGGTGACCCCCTGGGAAGTCCTCGTGTTGCACCCCTTTTTGTCTCAATTTCCGGCATTTTTTTTTTTTGCGTCACAAAGGCATTAGATGCGTGTGGCGAGAAATTTTGCCTCGAAAGGGAAATCCTTGGCGACCAAGTGGACGAGGTCGATTGGATTCAATTTGGAACGTCGTTCTGCTTCTAGAAAGGTATTATAATAACAATTCCGAGTTTGACTCCAACAGATACACTTGTTTCAATTCGTACCGACGAACAATCTTCGCTATATGCTCCGAGCAAGAAATTTACCTCCAAAGGGAAATCCTTGATGACCAAGTGGACGAGGTCGATTCGAGATTCGCGTTGATATGCGGTGGCAAGCGTAACTCAAGACGTGTCGAAAGTTAGACTCGAATGCTGAGTGTGTGCCATAGGTTCGACATAAGTAAATTTAGAAGCAGGAACACGTCGGGTGCGATCATACCAGCACTAATGCACCGGATCCCATCAGAACTCCGAAGTTAAGCGTGGTTGGGCGAGAGTAGTACTAGGATGGGTGACCCCCTGGGAAGTCCTCGTGTTGCACCCCTTTTTGTCTCAATTTCCGGCATTTTTTTTTTTTTGCGTCACAAAGGCATTAGATGCGTGTGGCGAGAAATTTTGCCTCGAAAGGGAAATCCTTGGCGACCAAGTGGACGAGGTCGATTGGATTCAATTTGGAACGTCGTTCTGCTTCTAGAAAGGTATTATAATAACAATTCCGAGTTTGACTCCAACAGATACACTTGTTTCAATTCGTACCGACGAACAATCTTCGCTATATGCTCCGAGCAAGAAATTTACCTCCAAAGGGAAATCCTTGATGACCAAGTGGACGAGGTCGATTCGAGATTCGCGTTGATATGCGGTGGCAAGCGTAACTCAAGACGTGTCGAAAGTTAGACTCGAATGCTGAGTGTGTGCCATAGGTTCGACATAAGTAAATTTAGAAGCAGGAACACGTCGGGTGCGATCATACCAGCACTAATGCACCGGATCCCATCAGAACTCCGAAGTTAAGCGTGGTTGGGCGAGAGTAGTACTAGGATGGGTGACCCCCTGGGAAGTCCTCGTGTTGCACCCCTTTTTGTCTCAATTTCCGGCATTTTTTTTTTTTTGCGTCACAAAGGCATTAGATGCGTGTGGCGAGAAATTTTGCCTCGAAAGGGAAATCCTTGGCGACCAAGTGGACGAGGTCGATTGGATTCAATTTGGAACGTCGTTCTGCTTCTAGAAAGGTATTATAATAACAATTCCGAGTTTGACTCCAACAGATACACTTGTTTCAATTCGTACCGACGAACAATCTTCGCTATATGCTCCGAGCAAGAAATTTACCTCCAAAGGGAAATCCTTGATGACCAAGTGGACGAGGTCGATTCGAGATTCGCGTTGATATGCGGTGGCAAGCGTAACTCAAGACGTGTCGAAAGTTAGACTCGAATGCTGAGTGTGTGCCATAGGTTCGACATAAGTAAATTTAGAAGCAGGAACACGTCGGGTGCGATCATACCAGCACTAATGCACCGGATCCCATCAGAACTCCGAAGTTAAGCGTGGTTGGGCGAGAGTAGTACTAGGATGGGTGACCCCCTGGGAAGTCCTCGTGTTGCACCCCTTTTTGTCTCAATTTCCGGCATTTTTTTTTTTTTGCGTCACAAAGGCATTAGATGCGTGTGGCGAGAAATTTTGCCTCGAAAGGGAAATCCTTGGCGACCAAGTGGACGAGGTCGATTGGATTCAATTTGGAACGTCGTTCTGCTTCTAGAAAGGTATTATAATAACAATTCCGAGTTTGACTCCAACAGATACACTTGTTTCAATTCGTACCGACGAACAATCTTCGCTATATGCTCCGAGCAAGAAATTTACCTCCAAAGGGAAATCCTTGATGACCAAGTGGACGAGGTCGATTCGAGATTCGCGTTGATATGCGGTGGCAAGCGTAACTCAAGACGTGTCGAAAGTTAGACTCGAATGCTGAGTGTGTGCCATAGGTTCGACATAAGTAAATTTAGAAGCAGGAACACGTCGGGTGCGATCATACCAGCACTAATGCACCGGATCCCATCAGAACTCCGAAGTTAAGCGTGGTTGGGCGAGAGTAGTACTAGGATGGGTGACCCCCTGGGAAGTCCTCGTGTTGCACCCCTTTTTGTCTCAATTTCCGGCATTTTTTTTTTTTGCGTCACAAAGGCATTAGATGCGTGTGGCGAGAAATTTTGCCTCGAAAGGGAAATCCTTGGCGACCAAGTGGACGAGGTCGATTGGATTCAATTTGGAACGTCGTTCTGCTTCTAGAAAGGTATTATAATAACAATTCCGAGTTTGACTCCAACAGATACACTTGTTTCAATTCGTACCGACGAACAATCTTCGCTATATGCTCCGAGCAAGAAATTTACCTCCAAAGGGAAATCCTTGATGACCAAGTGGACGAGGTCGATTCGAGATTCGCGTTGATATGCGGTGGCAAGCGTAACTCAAGACGTGTCGAAAGTTAGACTCGAATGCTGAGTGTGTGCCATAGGTTCGACATAAGTAAATTTAGAAGCAGGAACACGTCGGGTGCGATCATACCAGCACTAATGCACCGGATCCCATCAGAACTCCGAAGTTAAGCGTGGTTGGGCGAGAGTAGTACTAGGATGGGTGACCCCCTGGGAAGTCCTCGTGTTGCACCCCTTTTTGTCTCAATTTCCGGCATTTTTTTTTTTTGCGTCACAAAGGCATTAGATGCGTGTGGCGAGAAATTTTGCCTCGAAAGGGAAATCCTTGGCGACCAAGTGGACGAGGTCGATTGGATTCAATTTGGAACGTCGTTCTGCTTCTAGAAAGGTATTATAATAACAATTCCGAGTTTGACTCCAACAGATACACTTGTTTCAATTCGTACCGACGAACAATCTTCGCTATATGCTCCGAGCAAGAAATTTACCTCCAAAGGGAAATCCTTGATGACCAAGTGGACGAGGTCGATTCGAGATTCGCGTTGATATGCGGTGGCAAGCGTAACTCAAGACGTGTCGAAAGTTAGACTCGAATGCTGAGTGTGTGCCATAGGTTCGACATAAGTAAATTTAGAAGCAGGAACACGTCGGGTGCGATCATACCAGCACTAATGCACCGGATCCCATCAGAACTCCGAAGTTAAGCGTGGTTGGGCGAGAGTAGTACTAGGATGGGTGACCCCCTGGGAAGTCCTCGTGTTGCACCCCTTTTTGTCTCAATTTCCGGCATTTTTTTTTTTTTGCGTCACAAAGGCATTAGATGCGTGTGGCGAGAAATTTTGCCTCGAAAGGGAAATCCTTGGCGACCAAGTGGACGAGGTCGATTGGATTCAATTTGGAACGTCGTTCTGCTTCTAGAAAGGTATTATAATAACAATTCCGAGTTTGACTCCAACAGATACACTTGTTTCAATTCGTACCGACGAACAATCTTCGCTATATGCTCCGAGCAAGAAATTTACCTCCAAAGGGAAATCCTTGATGACCAAGTGGACGAGGTCGATTCGAGATTCGCGTTGATATGCGGTGGCAAGCGTAACTCAAGACGTGTCGAAAGTTAGACTCGAATGCTGAGTGTGTGCCATAGGTTCGACATAAGTAAATTTAGAAGCAGGAACACGTCGGGTGCGATCATACCAGCACTAATGCACCGGATCCCATCAGAACTCCGAAGTTAAGCGTGGTTGGGCGAGAGTAGTACTAGGATGGGTGACCCCCTGGGAAGTCCTCGTGTTGCACCCCTTTTTGTCTCAATTTCCGGCATTTTTTTTTTTTGCGTCACAAAGGCATTAGATGCGTGTGGCGAGAAATTTTGCCTCGAAAGGGAAATCCTTGGCGACCAAGTGGACGAGGTCGATTGGATTCAATTTGGAACGTCGTTCTGCTTCTAGAAAGGTATTATAATAACAATTCCGAGTTTGACTCCAACAGATACACTTGTTTCAATTCGTACCGACGAACAATCTTCGCTATATGCTCCGAGCAAGAAATTTACCTCCAAAGGGAAATCCTTGATGACCAAGTGGACGAGGTCGATTCGAGATTCGCGTTGATATGCGGTGGCAAGCGTAACTCAAGACGTGTCGAAAGTTAGACTCGAATGCTGAGTGTGTGCCATAGGTTCGACATAAGTAAATTTAGAAGCAGGAACACGTCGGGTGCGATCATACCAGCACTAATGCACCGGATCCCATCAGAACTCCGAAGTTAAGCGTGGTTGGGCGAGAGTAGTACTAGGATGGGTGACCCCCTGGGAAGTCCTCGTGTTGCACCCCTTTTTGTCTCAATTTCCGGCATTTTTTTTTTTTGCGTCACAAAGGCATTAGATGCGTGTGGCGAGAAATTTTGCCTCGAAAGGGAAATCCTTGGCGACCAAGTGGACGAGGTCGATTGGATTCAATTTGGAACGTCGTTCTGCTTCTAGAAAGGTATTATAATAACAATTCCGAGTTTGACTCCAACAGATACACTTGTTTCAATTCGTACCGACGAACAATCTTCGCTATATGCTCCGAGCAAGAAATTTACCTCCAAAGGGAAATCCTTGATGACCAAGTGGACGAGGTCGATTCGAGATTCGCGTTGATATGCGGTGGCAAGCGTAACTCAAGACGTGTCGAAAGTTAGACTCGAATGCTGAGTGTGTGCCATAGGTTCGACATAAGTAAATTTAGAAGCAGGAACACGTCGGGTGCGATCATACCAGCACTAATGCACCGGATCCCATCAGAACTCCGAAGTTAAGCGTGGTTGGGCGAGAGTAGTACTAGGATGGGTGACCCCCTGGGAAGTCCTCGTGTTGCACCCCTTTTTGTCTCAATTTCCGGCATTTTTTTTTTTTTGCGTCACAAAGGCATTAGATGCGTGTGGCGAGAAATTTTGCCTCGAAAGGGAAATCCTTGGCGACCAAGTGGACGAGGTCGATTGGATTCAATTTGGAACGTCGTTCTGCTTCTAGAAAGGTATTATAATAACAATTCCGAGTTTGACTCCAACAGATACACTTGTTTCAATTCATACCGACGAACAATCTTCGCTATATGCTCCGAGCAAGAAATTTACCTCCAAAGGGAAATCCTTGATGACCAAGTGGACGAGGTCGATTCGAGATTCGCGTTGATATGCGGTGGCAAGCGTAACTCAAGACGTGTCGAAAGTTAGACTCGAATGCTGAGTGTGTGCCATAGGTTCGACATAAGTAAATTTAGAAGCAGGAACACGTCGGGTGCGATCATACCAGCACTAATGCACCGGATCCCATCAGAACTCCGAAGTTAAGCGTGGTTGGGCGAGAGTAGTACTAGGATGGGTGACCCCCTGGGAAGTCCTCGTGTTGCACCCCTTTTTGTCTCAATTTCCGGCATTTTTTTTTTTTGCGTCACAAAGGCATTAGATGCGTGTGGCGAGAAATTTTGCCTCGAAAGGGAAATCCTTGGCGACCAAGTGGACGAGGTCGATTGGATTCAATTTGGAACGTCGTTCTGCTTCTAGAAAGGTATTATAATAACAATTCCGAGTTTGACTCCAACAGATACACTTGTTTCAATTCGTACCGACGAACAATCTTCGCTATATGCTCCGAGCAAGAAATTTACCTCCAAAGGGAAATCCTTGATGACCAAGTGGACGAGGTCGATTCGAGATTCGCGTTGATATGCGGTGGCAAGCGTAACTCAAGACGTGTCGAAAGTTAGACTCGAATGCTGAGTGTGTGCCATAGGTTCGACATAAGTAAATTTAGAAGCAGGAACACGTCGGGTGCGATCATACCAGCACTAATGCACCGGATCCCATCAGAACTCCGAAGTTAAGCGTGGTTGGGCGAGAGTAGTACTAGGATGGGTGACCCCCTGGGAAGTCCTCGTGTTGCACCCCTTTTTGTCTCAATTTCCGGCATTTTTTTTTTTTGCGTCACAAAGGCATTAGATGCGTGTGGCGAGAAATTTTGCCTCGAAAGGGAAATCCTTGGCGACCAAGTGGACGAGGTCGATTGGATTCAATTTGGAACGTCGTTCTGCTTCTAGAAAGGTATTATAATAACAATTCCGAGTTTGACTCCAACAGATACACTTGTTTCAATTCGTACCGACGAACAATCTTCGCTATATGCTCCGAGCAAGAAATTTACCTCCAAAGGGAAATCCTTGATGACCAAGTGGACGAGGTCGATTCGAGATTCGCGTTGATATGCGGTGGCAAGCGTAACTCAAGACGTGTCGAAAGTTAGACTCGAATGCTGAGTGTGTGCCATAGGTTCGACATAAGTAAATTTAGAAGCAGGAACACGTCGGGTGCGATCATACCAGCACTAATGCACCGGATCCCATCAGAACTCCGAAGTTAAGCGTGGTTGGGCGAGAGTAGTACTAGGATGGGTGACCCCCTGGGAAGTCCTCGTGTTGCACCCCTTTTTGTCTCAATTTCCGGCATTTTTTTTTTTTTGCGTCACAAAGGCATTAGATGCGTGTGGCGAGAAATTTTGCCTCGAAAGGGAAATCCTTGGCGACCAAGTGGACGAGGTCGATTGGATTCAATTTGGAACGTCGTTCTGCTTCTAGAAAGGTATTATAATAACAATTCCGAGTTTGACTCCAACAGATACACTTGTTTCAATTCGTACCGACGAACAATCTTCGCTATATGCTCCGAGCAAGAAATTTACCTCCAAAGGGAAATCCTTGATGACCAAGTGGACGAGGTCGATTCGAGATTCGCGTTGATATGCGGTGGCAAGCGTAACTCAAGACGTGTCGAAAGTTAGACTCGAATGCTGAGTGTGTGCCATAGGTTCGACATAAGTAAATTTAGAAGCAGGAACACGTCGGGTGCGATCATACCAGCACTAATGCACCGGATCCCATCAGAACTCCGAAGTTAAGCGTGGTTGGGCGAGAGTAGTACTAGGATGGGTGACCCCCTGGGAAGTCCTCGTGTTGCACCCCTTTTTGTCTCAATTTCCGGCATTTTTTTTTTTTGCGTCACAAAGGCATTAGATGCGTGTGGCGAGAAATTTTGCCTCGAAAGGGAAATCCTTGGCGACCAAGTGGACGAGGTCGATTGGATTCAATTTGGAACGTCGTTCTGCTTCTAGAAAGGTATTATAA
Organism: Galeopsis tetrahit; assembly: GCA_963675135.1. Taxonomy (NCBI): domain Eukaryota; kingdom Viridiplantae; phylum Streptophyta; class Magnoliopsida; order Lamiales; family Lamiaceae; genus Galeopsis; species Galeopsis tetrahit. Next base: position 17,943,174 of record OY776121.1, on the reverse strand, counting down.
TAACAATTCCGAGTTTGACTCCAACAGATACACTTGTTTCAATTCGTACCGACGAACAATCTTCGCTATATGCTCCGAGCAAGAAATTTACCTCCAAAGGGAAATCCTTGATGACCAAGTGGACGAGGTCGATTCGAGATTCGCGTTGATATGCGGTGGCAAGCGTAACTCAAGACGTGTCGAAAGTTAGACTCGAATGCTGAGTGTGTGCCATAGGTTCGACATAAGTAAATTTAGAAGCAGGAACACGTCGGGTGCGATCATACCAGCACTAATGCACCGGATCCCATCAGAACTCCGAAGTTAAGCGTGGTTGGGCGAGAGTAGTACTAGGATGGGTGACCCCCTGGGAAGTCCTCGTGTTGCACCCCTTTTTGTCTCAATTTCCGGCATTTTTTTTTTTGCGTCACAAAGGCATTAGATGCGTGTGGCGAGAAATTTTGCCTCGAAAGGGAAATCCTTGGCGACCAAGTGGACGAGGTCGATTGGATTCAATTTGGAACGTCGTTCTGCTTCTAGAAAGGTATTATAATAACAATTCCGAGTTTGACTCCAACAGATACACTTGTTTCAATTCGTACCGACGAACAATCTTCGCTATATGCTCCGAGCAAGAAATTTACCTCCAAAGGGAAATCCTTGATGACCAAGTGGACGAGGTCGATTCGAGATTCGCGTTGATATGCGGTGGCAAGCGTAACTCAAGACGTGTCGAAAGTTAGACTCGAATGCTGAGTGTGTGCCATAGGTTCGACATAAGTAAATTTAGAAGCAGGAACACGTCGGGTGCGATCATACCAGCACTAATGCACCGGATCCCATCAGAACTCCGAAGTTAAGCGTGGTTGGGCGAGAGTAGTACTAGGATGGGTGACCCCCTGGGAAGTCCTCGTGTTGCACCCCTTTTTGTCTCAATTTCCGGCATTTTTTTTTTTTTTGCGTCACAAAGGCATTAGATGCGTGTGGCGAGAAATTTTGCCTCGAAAGGGAAATCCTTGGCGACCAAGTGGACGAGGTCGATTGGATTCAATTTGGAACGTCGTTCTGCTTCTAGAAAGGTATTATAATAACAATTCCGAGTTTGACTCCAACAGATACACTTGTTTCAATTCGTACCGACGAACAATCTTCGCTATATGCTCCGAGCAAGAAATTTACCTCCAAAGGGAAATCCTTGATGACCAAGTGGACGAGGTCGATTCGAGATTCGCGTTGATATGCGGTGGCAAGCGTAACTCAAGACGTGTCGAAAGTTAGACTCGAATGCTGAGTGTGTGCCATAGGTTCGACATAAGTAAATTTAGAAGCAGGAACACGTCGGGTGCGATCATACCAGCACTAATGCACCGGATCCCATCAGAACTCCGAAGTTAAGCGTGGTTGGGCGAGAGTAGTACTAGGATGGGTGACCCCCTGGGAAGTCCTCGTGTTGCACCCCTTTTTGTCTCAATTTCCGGCATTTTTTTTTTTTTGCGTCACAAAGGCATTAGATGCGTGTGGCGAGAAATTTTGCCTCGAAAGGGAAATCCTTGGCGACCAAGTGGACGAGGTCGATTGGATTCAATTTGGAACATCGTTCTGCTTCTAGAAAGGTATTATAATAACAATTCCGAGTTTGACTCCAACAGATACACTTGTTTCAATTCGTACCGACGAACAATCTTCGCTATATGCTCCGAGCAAGAAATTTACCTCCAAAGGGAAATCCTTGATGACCAAGTGGACGAGGTCGATTCGAGATTCGCGTTGATATGCGGTGGCAAGCGTAACTCAAGACGTGTCGAAAGTTAGACTCGAATGCTGAGTGTGTGCCATAGGTTCGACATAAGTAAATTTAGAAGCAGGAACACGTCGGGTGCGATCATACCAGCACTAATGCACCGGATCCCATCAGAACTCCGAAGTTAAGCGTGGTTGGGCGAGAGTAGTACTAGGATGGGTGACCCCCTGGGAAGTCCTCGTGTTGCACCCCTTTTTGTCTCAATTTCCGGCATTTTTTTTTTTTGCGTCACAAAGGCATTAGATGCGTGTGGCGAGAAATTTTGCCTCGAAAGGGAAATCCTTGGCGACCAAGTGGACGAGGTCGATTGGATTCAATTTGGAACGTCGTTCTGCTTCTAGAAAGGTATTATAATAACAATTCCGAGTTTGACTCCAACAGATACACTTGTTTCAATTCGTACCGACGAACAATCTTCGCTATATGCTCCGAGCAAGAAATTTACCTCCAAAGGGAAATCCTTGATGACCAAGTGGACGAGGTCGATTCGAGATTCGCGTTGATATGCGGTGGCAAGCGTAACTCAAGACGTGTCGAAAGTTAGACTCGAATGCTGAGTGTGTGCCATAGGTTCGACATAAGTAAATTTAGAAGCAGGAACACGTCGGGTGCGATCATACCAGCACTAATGCACCGGATCCCATCAGAACTCCGAAGTTAAGCGTGGTTGGGCGAGAGTAGTACTAGGATGGGTGACCCCCTGGGAAGTCCTCGTGTTGCACCCCTTTTTGTCTCAATTTCCGGCATTTTTTTTTTTTTGCGTCACAAAGGCATTAGATGCGTGTGGCGAGAAATTTTGCCTCGAAAGGGAAATCCTTGGCGACCAAGTGGACGAGGTCGATTGGATTCAATTTGGAACGTCGTTCTGCTTCTAGAAAGGTATTATAATAACAATTCCGAGTTTGACTCCAACAGATACACTTGTTTCAATTCGTACCGACGAACAATCTTCGCTATATGCTCCGAGCAAGAAATTTACCTCCAAAGGGAAATCCTTGATGACCAAGTGGACGAGGTCGATTCGAGATTCGCGTTGATATGCGGTGGCAAGCGTAACTCAAGACGTGTCGAAAGTTAGACTCGAATGCTGAGTGTGTGCCATAGGTTCGACATAAGTAAATTTAGAAGCAGGAACACGTCGGGTGCGATCATACCAGCACTAATGCACCGGATCCCATCAGAACTCCGAAGTTAAGCGTGGTTGGGCGAGAGTAGTACTAGGATGGGTGACCCCCTGGGAAGTCCTCGTGTTGCACCCCTTTTTGTCTCAATTTCCGGCATTTTTTTTTTTTTGCGTCACAAAGGCATTAGATGCGTGTGGCGAGAAATTTTGCCTCGAAAGGGAAATCCTTGGCGACCAAGTGGACGAGGTCGATTGGATTCAATTTGGAACGTCGTTCTGCTTCTAGAAAGGTATTATAATAACAATTCCGAGTTTGACTCCAACAGATACACTTGTTTCAATTCGTACCGACGAACAATCTTCGCTATATGCTCCGAGCAAGAAATTTACCTCCAAAGGGAAATCCTTGATGACCAAGTGGACGAGGTCGATTCGAGATTCGCGTTGATATGCGGTGGCAAGCGTAACTCAAGACGTGTCGAAAGTTAGACTCGAATGCTGAGTGTGTGCCATAGGTTCGACATAAGTAAATTTAGAAGCAGGAACACGTCGGGTGCGATCATACCAGCACTAATGCACCGGATCCCATCAGAACTCCGAAGTTAAGCGTGGTTGGGCGAGAGTAGTACTAGGATGGGTGACCCCCTGGGAAGTCCTCGTGTTGCACCCCTTTTTGTCTCAATTTCCGGCATTTTTTTTTTTTGCGTCACAAAGGCATTAGATGCGTGTGGCGAGAAATTTTGCCTCGAAAGGGAAATCCTTGGCGACCAAGTGGACGAGGTCGATTGGATTCAATTTGGAACGTCGTTCTGCTTCTAGAAAGGTATTATAATAACAATTCCGAGTTTGACTCCAACAGATACACTTGTTTCAATTCGTACCGACGAACAATCTTCGCTATATGCTCCGAGCAAGAAATTTACCTCCAAAGGGAAATCCTTGATGACCAAGTGGACGAGGTCGATTCGAGATTCGCGTTGATATGCGGTGGCAAGCGTAACTCAAGACGTGTCGAAAGTTAGACTCGAATGCTGAGTGTGTGCCATAGGTTCGACATAAGTAAATTTAGAAGCAGGAACACGTCGGGTGCGATCATACCAGCACTAATGCACCGGATCCCATCAGAACTCCGAAGTTAAGCGTGGTTGGGCGAGAGTAGTACTAGGATGGGTGACCCCCTGGGAAGTCCTCGTGTTGCACCCCTTTTTGTCTCAATTTCCGGCATTTTTTTTTTTTTGCGTCACAAAGGCATTAGATGCGTGTGGCGAGAAATTTTGCCTCGAAAGGGAAATCCTTGGCGACCAAGTGGACGAGGTCGATTGGATTCAATTTGGAACGTCGTTCTGCTTCTAGAAAGGTATTATAATAACAATTCCGAGTTTGACTCCAACAGATACACTTGTTTCAATTCGTACCGACGAACAATCTTCGCTATATGCTCCGAGCAAGAAATTTACCTCCAAAGGGAAATCCTTGATGACCAAGTGGACGAGGTCGATTCGAGATTCGCGTTGATATGCGGTGGCAAGCGTAACTCAAGACGTGTCGAAAGTTAGACTCGAATGCTGAGTGTGTGCCATAGGTTCGACATAAGTAAATTTAGAAGCAGGAACACGTCGGGTGCGATCATACCAGCACTAATGCACCGGATCCCATCAGAACTCCGAAGTTAAGCGTGGTTGGGCGAGAGTAGTACTAGGATGGGTGACCCCCTGGGAAGTCCTCGTGTTGCACCCCTTTTTGTCTCAATTTCCGGCATTTTTTTTTTTTTGCGTCACAAAGGCATTAGATGCGTGTGGCGAGAAATTTTGCCTCGAAAGGGAAATCCTTGGCGACCAAGTGGACGAGGTCGATTGGATTCAATTTGGAACGTCGTTCTGCTTCTAGAAAGGTATTATAATAACAATTCCGAGTTTGACTCCAACAGATACACTTGTTTCAATTCGTACCGACGAACAATCTTCGCTATATGCTCCGAGCAAGAAATTTACCTCCAAAGGGAAATCCTTGATGACCAAGTGGACGAGGTCGATTCGAGATTCGCGTTGATATGCGGTGGCAAGCGTAACTCAAGACGTGTCGAAAGTTAGACTCGAATGCTGAGTGTGTGCCATAGGTTCGACATAAGTAAATTTAGAAGCAGGAACACGTCGGGTGCGATCATACCAGCACTAATGCACCGGATCCCATCAGAACTCCGAAGTTAAGCGTGGTTGGGCGAGAGTAGTACTAGGATGGGTGACCCCCTGGGAAGTCCTCGTGTTGCACCCCTTTTTGTCTCAATTTCCGGCATTTTTTTTTTTTTGCGTCACAAAGGCATTAGATGCGTGTGGCGAGAAATTTTGCCTCGAAAGGGAAATCCTTGGCGACCAAGTGGACGAGGTCGATTGGATTCAATTTGGAACGTCGTTCTGCTTCTAGAAAGGTATTATAATAACAATTCCGAGTTTGACTCCAACAGATACACTTGTTTCAATTCGTACCGACGAACAATCTTCGCTATATGCTCCGAGCAAGAAATTTACCTCCAAAGGGAAATCCTTGATGACCAAGTGGACGAGGTCGATTCGAGATTCGCGTTGATATGCGGTGGCAAGCGTAACTCAAGACGTGTCGAAAGTTAGACTCGAATGCTGAGTGTGTGCCATAGGTTCGACATAAGTAAATTTAGAAGCAGGAACACGTCGGGTGCGATCATACCAGCACTAATGCACCGGATCCCATCAGAACTCCGAAGTTAAGCGTGGTTGGGCGAGAGTAGTACTAGGATGGGTGACCCCCTGGGAAGTCCTCGTGTTGCACCCCTTTTTGTCTCAATTTCCGGCATTTTTTTTTTTTTGCGTCACAAAGGCATTAGATGCGTGTGGCGAGAAATTTTGCCTCGAAAGGGAAATCCTTGGCGACCAAGTGGACGAGGTCGATTGGATTCAATTTGGAACGTCGTTCTGCTTCTAGAAAGGTATTATAATAACAATTCCGAGTTTGACTCCAACAGATACACTTGTTTCAATTCGTACCGACGAACAATCTTCGCTATATGCTCCGAGCAAGAAATTTACCTCCAAAGGGAAATCCTTGATGACCAAGTGGACGAGGTCGATTCGAGATTCGCGTTGATATGCGGTGGCAAGCGTAACTCAAGACGTGTCGAAAGTTAGACTCGAATGCTGAGTGTGTGCCATAGGTTCGACATAAGTAAATTTAGAAGCAGGAACACGTCGGGTGCGATCATACCAGCACTAATGCACCGGATCCCATCAGAACTCCGAAGTTAAGCGTGGTTGGGCGAGAGTAGTACTAGGATGGGTGACCCCCTGGGAAGTCCTCGTGTTGCACCCCTTTTTGTCTCAATTTCCGGCATTTTTTTTTTTTTTGCGTCACAAAGGCATTAGATGCGTGTGGCGAGAAATTTTGCCTCGAAAGGGAAATCCTTGGCGACCAAGTGGACGAGGTCGATTGGATTCAATTTGGAACGTCGTTCTGCTTCTAGAAAGGTATTATAATAACAATTCCGAGTTTGACTCCAACAGATACACTTGTTTCAATTCGTACCGACGAACAATCTTCGCTATATGCTCCGAGCAAGAAATTTACCTCCAAAGGGAAATCCTTGATGACCAAGTGGACGAGGTCGATTCGAGATTCGCGTTGATATGCGGTGGCAAGCGTAACTCAAGACGTGTCGAAAGTTAGACTCGAATGCTGAGTGTGTGCCATAGGTTCGACATAAGTAAATTTAGAAGCAGGAACACGTCGGGTGCGATCATACCAGCACTAATGCACCGGATCCCATCAGAACTCCGAAGTTAAGCGTGGTTGGGCGAGAGTAGTACTAGGATGGGTGACCCCCTGGGAAGTCCTCGTGTTGCACCCCTTTTTGTCTCAATTTCCGGCATTTTTTTTTTTTTTGCGTCACAAAGGCATTAGATGCGTGTGGCGAGAAATTTTGCCTCGAAAGGGAAATCCTTGGCGACCAAGTGGACGAGGTCGATTGGATTCAATTTGGAACGTCGTTCTGCTTCTAGAAAGGTATTATAATAACAATTCCGAGTTTGACTCCAACAGATACACTTGTTTCAATTCGTACCGACGAACAATCTTCGCTATATGCTCCGAGCAAGAAATTTACCTCCAAAGGGAAATCCTTGATGACCAAGTGGACGAGGTCGATTCGAGATTCGCGTTGATATGCGGTGGCAAGCGTAACTCAAGACGTGTCGAAAGTTAGACTCGAATGCTGAGTGTGTGCCATAGGTTCGACATAAGTAAATTTAGAAGCAGGAACACGTCGGGTGCGATCATACCAGCACTAATGCACCGGATCCCATCAGAACTCCGAAGTTAAGCGTGGTTGGGCGAGAGTAGTACTAGGATGGGTGACCCCCTGGGAAGTCCTCGTGTTGCACCCCTTTTTGTCTCAATTTCCGGCATTTTTTTTTTTGCGTCACAAAGGCATTAGATGCGTGTGGCGAGAAATTTTGCCTCGAAAGGGAAATCCTTGGCGACCAAGTGGACGAGGTCGATTGGATTCAATTTGGAACGTCGTTCTGCTTCTAGAAAGGTATTATAATAACAATTCCGAGTTTGACTCCAACAGATACACTTGTTTCAATTCGTACCGACGAACAATCTTCGCTATATGCTCCGAGCAAGAAATTTACCTCCAAAGGGAAATCCTTGATGACCAAGTGGACGAGGTCGATTCGAGATTCGCGTTGATATGCGGTGGCAAGCGTAACTCAAGACGTGTCGAAAGTTAGACTCGAATGCTGAGTGTGTGCCATAGGTTCGACATAAGTAAATTTAGAAGCAGGAACACGTCGGGTGCGATCATACCAGCACTAATGCACCGGATCCCATCAGAACTCCGAAGTTAAGCGTGGTTGGGCGAGAGTAGTACTAGGATGGGTGACCCCCTGGGAAGTCCTCGTGTTGCACCCCTTTTTGTCTCAATTTCCGGCATTTTTTTTTTTTGCGTCACAAAGGCATTAGATGCGTGTGGCGAGAAATTTTGCCTCGAAAGGGAAATCCTTGGCGACCAAGTGGACGAGGTCGATTGGATTCAATTTGGAACGTCGTTCTGCTTCTAGAAAGGTATTATAATAACAATTCCGAGTTTGACTCCAACAGATACACTTGTTTCAATTCGTACCGACGAACAATCTTCGCTATATGCTCCGAGCAAGAAATTTACCTCCAAAGGGAAATCCTTGATGACCAAGTGGACGAGGTCGATTCGAGATTCGCGTTGATATGCGGTGGCAAGCGTAACTCAAGACGTGTCGAAAGTTAGACTCGAATGCTGAGTGTGTGCCATAGGTTCGACATAAGTAAATTTAGAAGCAGGAACACGTCGGGTGCGATCATACCAGCACTAATGCACCGGATCCCATCAGAACTCCGAAGTTAAGCGTGGTTGGGCGAGAGTAGTACTAGGATGGGTGACCCCCTGGGAAGTCCTCGTGTTGCACCCCTTTTTGTCTCAATTTCCGGCATTTTTTTTTTTTGCGTCACAAAGGCATTAGATGCGTGTGGCGAGAAATTTTGCCTCGAAAGGGAAATCCTTGGCGACCAAGTGGACGAGGTCGATTGGATTCAATTTGGAACGTCGTTCTGCTTCTAGAAAGGTATTATAATAACAATTCCGAGTTTGACTCCAACAGATACACTTGTTTCAATTCGTACCGACGAACAATCTTCGCTATATGCTCCGAGCAAGAAATTTACCTCCAAAGGGAAATCCTTGATGACCAAGTGGACGAGGTCGATTCGAGATTCGCGTTGATATGCGGTGGCAAGCGTAACTCAAGACGTGTCGAAAGTTAGACTTGAATGCTGAGTGTGTGCCATAGGTTCGACATAAGTAAATTTAGAAGCAGGAACACGTCGGGTGCGATCATACCAGCACTAATGCACCGGATCCCATCAGAACTCCGAAGTTAAGCGTGGTTGGGCGAGAGTAGTACTAGGATGGGTGACCCCCTGGGAAGTCCTCGTGTTGCACCCCTTTTTGTCTCAATTTCCGGCATTTTTTTTTTTTGCGTCACAAAGGCATTAGATGCGTGTGGCGAGAAATTTTGCCTCGAAAGGGAAATCCTTGGCGACCAAGTGGACGAGGTCGATTGGATTCAATTTTGAACGTCGTTCTGCTTCTAGAAAGGTATTATAATAACAATTCCGAGTTTGACTCCAACAGATACACTTGTTTCAATTCGTACCGACGAACAATCTTCGCTATATGCTCCGAGCAAGAAATTTACCTCCAAAGGGAAATCCTTGATGACCAAGTGGACGAGGTCGATTCGAGATTCGCGTTGATATGCGGTGGCAAGCGTAACTCAAGACGTGTCGAAAGTTAGACTCGAATGCTGAGTGTGTGCCATAGGTTCGACATAAGTAAATTTAGAAGCAGGAACACGTCGGGTGCGATCATACCAGCACTAATGCACCGGATCCCATCAGAACTCCGAAGTTAAGCGTGGTTGGGCGAGAGTAGTACTAGGATGGGTGACCCCCTGGGAAGTCCTCGTGTTGCACCCCTTTTTGTCTCAATTTCCGGCATTTTTTTTTTTTTGCGTCACAAAGGCATTAGATGCGTGTGGCGAGAAATTTTGCCTCGAAAGGGAAATCCTTGGCGACCAAGTGGACGAGGTCGATTGGATTCAATTTGGAACGTCATTCTGCTTCTAGAAAGGTATTATAATAACAATTCCGAGTTTGACTCCAACAGATACACTTGTTTCAATTCGTACCGACGAACAATCTTCGCTATATGCTCCGAGCAAGAAATTTACCTCCAAAGGGAAATCCTTGATGACCAAGTGGACGAGGTCGATTCGAGATTCGCGTTGATATGCGGTGGCAAGCGTAACTCAAGACGTGTCGAAAGTTAGACTCGAATGCTGAGTGTGTGCCATAGGTTCGACATAAGTAAATTTAGAAGCAGGAACACGTCGGTTGCGATCATACCAGCACTAATGCACCGGATCCCATCAGAACTCCGAAGTTAAGCGTGGTTGGGCGAGAGTAGTACTAGGATGGGTGACCCCCTGGGAAGTCCTCGTGTTGCACCCCTTTTTGTCTCAATTTCCGGCATTTTTTTTTTTTTGCGTCACAAAGGCATTAGATGCGTGTGGCGAGAAATTTTGCCTCGAAAGGGAAATCCTTGGCGACCAAGTGGACGAGGTCGATTGGATTCAATTTGGAACGTCGTTCTGCTTCTAGAAAGGTATTATAATAACAATTCCGAGTTTGACTCCAACAGATACACTTGTTTCAATTCGTACCGACGAACAATCTTCGCTATATGCTCCGAGCAAGAAATTTACCTCCAAAGGGAAATCCTTGATGACCAAGTGGACGAGGTCGATTCGAGATTCGCGTTGATATGCGGTGGCAAGCGTAACTCAAGACGTGTCGAAAGTTAGACTCGAATGCTGAGACGTCGGGTGCGATCATACCAGCACTAATGCACCGGATCCCATCAGAACTCCGAAGTTAAGCGTGGTTGGGCGAGAGTAGTACTAGGATGGGTGACCCCCTGGGAAGTCCTCGTGTTGCACCCCTTTTTGTCTCAATTTTTGACCCTTCCGGCATTTTTTTTTTTTTTTTTTTTGCGTCACAAAGGCATTAGATGCGTGTGGCGAGAAATTTTGCCTCGAAAGGGAAATCCTTGGCGACCAAGTGGACGAGGTCGATTGGATTCAATTTGGAACGTCGTTCTGCTTCTAGAAAGGTATTATAATAACAATTCCGAGTTTGACTCCAACAGATACACTTGTTTCAATTCGTACCGACGAACAATCTTCGCTATATGCTCCGAGCAAGAAATTTACCTCCAAAGGGAAATCCTTGATGACCAAGTGGACGAGGTCGATTCGAGATTCGCGTTGATATGCGGTGGCAAGCGTAACTCAAGACGTGTCGAAAGTTAGACTCGAATGCTGAGTGTGTGCCATAGGTTCGACATAAGTAAATTTAGAAGCAGGAACACGTCGGGTGCGATCATACCAGCACTAATGCACCGGATCCCATCAGAACTCCGAAGTTAAGCGTGGTTGGGCGAGAGTAGTACTAGGATGGGTGACCCCCTGGGAAGTCCTCGTGTTGCACCCCTTTTTGTCTCAATTTTTGACCCTTCCGGCATTTTTTTTTTTTTTTTTTTGCGTCACAAAGGCATTAGATGCGTGTGGCGAGAAATTTTGCCTCGAAAGGGAAATCCTTGGCGACCAAGTGGACGAGGTCGATTGGATTCAATTTGGAACGTCGTTCTGCTTCTAGAAAGGTATTATAATAACAATTCCGAGTTTGACTCCAACAGATACACTTGTTTCAATTCGTACCGACGAACAATCTTCGCTATATGCTCCGAGCAAGAAATTTACCTCCAAAGGGAAATCCTTGATGACCAAGTGGACGAGGTCGATTCGAGATTCGCGTTGATATGCGGTGGCAAGCGTAACTCAAGACGTGTCGAAAGTTAGACTCGAATGCTGAGTGTGTGCCATAGGTTCGACATAAGTAAATTTAGAAGCAGGAACACGTCGGGTGCGATCATACCAGCACTAATGCACCGGATCCCATCAGAACTCCGAAGTTAAGCGTGGTTGGGCGAGAGTAGTACTAGGATGGGTGACCCCCTGGGAAGTCCTCGTGTTGCACCCCTTTTTGTCTCAATTTTTGACCCTTCCGGCATTTTTTTTTTTTTTGCGTCACAAAGGCATTAGATGCGTGTGGCGAGAAATTTTGCCTCGAAAGGGAAATCCTTGGTGACCAAGTGGACGAGGTCGATTGGATTCAATTTGGAACGTCGTTCTGCTTCTAGAAAGGTATTATAATAACAATTCCGAGTTTGACTCCAACAGATACACTTGTTTCAATTCGTACCGACGAACAATCTTCGCTATATGCTCCGAGCAAGAAATTTACCTCCAAAGGGAAATCCTTGATGACCAAGTGGACGAGGTCGATTCGAGATTCGCGTTGATATGCGGTGGCAAGCGTAACTCAAGACGTGTCGAAAGTTAGACTCGAATGCTGAGTGTGTGCCATAGGTTCGACATAAGTAAATTTAGAAGCAGGAACACGTCGGGTGCGATCATACCAGCACTAATGCACCGGATCCCATCAGAACTCCGAAGTTAAGCGTGGTTGGGCGAGAGTAGTACTAGGATGGGTGACCCCCTGGGAAGTCCTCGTGTTGCACCCCTTTTTGTCTCAATTTTTGACCCTTCCGGCATTTTTTTTTTTTTGCGTCACAAAGGCATTAGATGCGTGTGGCGAGAAATTTTGCCTCGAAAGGGAAATCCTTGGCGACCAAGTGGACGAGGTCGATTGGATTCAATTTGGAACGTCGTTCTGCTTCTAGAAAGGTATTATAATAACAATTCCGAGTTTGACTCCAACAGATACACTTGTTTCAATTCGTACCGACGAACAATCTTCGCTATATGCTCCGAGCAAGAAATTTACCTCCAAAGGGAAATCCTTGATGACCAAGTGGACGAGGTCGATTCGAGATTCGCGTTGATATGCGGTGGCAAGCGTAACTCAAGACGTGTCGAAAGTTAGACTCGAATGCTGAGTGTGTGCCATAGGTTCGACATAAGTAAATTTAGAAGCAGGAACACGTCGGGTGCGATCATACCAGCACTAATGCACCGGATCCCATCAGAACTCCGAAGTTAAGCGTGGTTGGGCGAGAGTAGTACTAGGATGGGTGACCCCCTGGGAAGTCCTCGTGTTGCACCCCTTTTTGTCTCAATTTTTGACCCTTCCGGCATTTTTTTTTTTTTTGCGTCACAAAGGCATTAGATGCGTGTGGCGAGAAATTTTGCCTCGAAAGGGAAATCCTTGGCGACCAAGTGGACGAGGTCGATTGGATTCAATTTGGAACGTCGTTCTGCTTCTAGAAAGGTATTATAATAACAATTCCGAGTTTGACTCCAACAGATACACTTGTTTCAATTCGTACCGACGAACAATCTTCGCTATATGCTCCGAGCAAGAAATTTACCTCCAAAGGGAAATCCTTGATGACCAAGTGGACGAGGTCGATTCGAGATTCGCGTTGATATGCGGTGGCAAGCGTAACTCAAGACGTGTCGAAAGTTAGACTCGAATGCTGAGTGTGTGCCATAGGTTCGACATAAGTAAATTTAGAAGCAGGAACACGTCGGGTGCGATCATACCAGCACTAATGCACCGGATCCCATCAGAACTCCGAAGTTAAGCGTGGTTGGGCGAGAGTAGTACTAGGATGGGTGACCCCCTGGGAAGTCCTCGTGTTGCACCCCTTTTTGTCTCAATTTTTGACCCTTTTTTTTTTTTTTTTTTTTTGCGTCACAAAGGCATTAGATGCGTGTGGCGAGAAATTTTGCCTCGAAAGGGAAATCCTTGGCGACCAAGTGGACGAGGTCGATTGGATTCAATTTGGAACGTCGTTCTGCTTCTAGAAAGGTATTATAATAACAATTCCGAGTTTGACTCCAACAGATACACTTGTTTCAATTCGTACCGACGAACAATCTTCGCTATATGCTCCGAGCAAGAAATTTACCTCCAAAGGGAAATCCTTGATGACCAAGTGGACGAGGTCGATTCGAGATTCGCGTTGATATGCGGTGGCAAGCGTAACTCAAGACGTGTCGAAAGTTAGACTCGAATGCTGAGTGTGTGCCATAGGTTCGACATAAGTAAATTTAGAAGCAGGAACACGTCGGGTGCGATCATACCAGCACTAATGCACCGGATCCCATCAGAACTCCGAAGTTAAGCGTGGTTGGGCGAGAGTAGTACTAGGATGGGTGACCCCCTGGGAAGTCCTCGTGTTGCACCCCTTTTTGTCTCAATTTTTGACCCTTCCGGCATTTTTTTTTTTTTTTTTGCGTCACAAAGGCATTAGATGCGTGTGGCGAGAAATTTTGCCTCGAAAGGGAAATCCTTGGTGACCAAGTGGACGAGGTCGATTGGATTCAATTTGGAACGTCGTTCTGCTTCTAGAAAGGTATTATAATAACAATTCCGAGTTTGACTCCAACAGATACACTTGTTTCAATTCGTACCGACGAACAATCTTCGCTATATGCTCCGAGCAAGAAATTTACCTCCAAAGGGAAATCCTTGATGACCAAGTGGACGAGGTCGATTCGAGATTCGCGTTGATATGCGGTGGCAAGCGTAACTCAAGACGTGTCGAAAGTTAGACTCGAATGCTGAGTGTGTGCCATAGGTTCGACATAAGTAAATTTAGAAGCAGGAACACGTCGGGTGCGATCATACCAGCACTAATGCACCGGATCCCATCAGAACTCCGAAGTTAAGCGTGGTTGGGCGAGAGTAGTACTAGGATGGGTGACCCCCTGGGAAGTCCTCGTGTTGCACCCCTTTTTGTCTCAATTTCCGGCATTTTTTTTTTTTTTTTTTTTTTGCGTCACAAAGGCATTAGATGCGTGTGGCGAGAAATTTTGCCTCGAAAGGGAAATCCTTGGCGACCAAGTGGACGAGGTCGATTGGATTCAATTTGGAACGTCGTTCTGCTTCTAGAAAGGTATTATAATAACAATTCCGAGTTTGACTCCAACAGATACACTTGTTTCAATTCGTACCGACGAACAATCTTCGCTATATGCTCCGAGCAAGAAATTTACCTCCAAAGGGAAATCCTTGATGACCAAGTGGACGAGGTCGATTCGAGATTCGCGTTGATATGCGGTGGCAAGCGTAACTCAAGACGTGTCGAAAGTTAGACTCGAATGCTGAGTGTGTGCCATAGGTTCGACATAAGTAAATTTAGAAGCAGGAACACGTCGGGTGCGATCATACCAGCACTAATGCACCGGATCCCATCAGAACTCCGAAGTTAAGCGTGGTTGGGCGAGAGTAGTACTAGGATGGGTGACCCCCTGGGAAGTCCTCGTGTTGCACCCCTTTTTGTCTCAATTTTTGACCCTTCCGGCATTTTTTTTTTTTTTTTTTGCGTCACAAAGGCATTAGATGCGTGTGGCGAGAAATTTTGCCTCGAAAGGGAAATCCTTGGCGACCAAGTGGACGAGGTCGATTGGATTCAATTTGGAACGTCGTTCTGCTTCTAGAAAGGTATTATAATAACAATTCCGAGTTTGACTCCAACAGATACACTTGTTTCAATTCGTACCGACGAACAATCTTCGCTATATGCTCCGAGCAAGAAATTTACCTCCAAAGGGAAATCCTTGATGACCAAGTGGACGAGGTCGATTCGAGATTCGCGTTGATATGCGGTGGCAAGCGTAACTCAAGACGTGTCGAAAGTTAGACTCGAATGCTGAGTGTGTGCCATAGGTTCGACATAAGTAAATTTAGAAGCAGGAACACGTCGGGTGCGATCATACCAGCACTAATGCACCGGATCCCATCAGAACTCCGAAGTTAAGCGTGGTTGGGCGAGAGTAGTACTAGGATGGGTGACCCCCTGGGAAGTCCTCGTGTTGCACCCCTTTTTGTCTCAATTTTTGACCCTTCCGGCATTTTTTTTTTTTTTTTTTTGCGTCACAAAGGCATTAGATGCGTGTGGCGAGAAATTTTGCCTCGAAAGGGAAATCCTTGGCGACCAAGTGGACGAGGTCGATTGGATTCAATTTGGAACGTCGTTCTGCTTCTAGAAAGGTATTATAATAACAATTCCGAGTTTGACTCCAACAGATACACTTGTTTCAATTCGTACCGACGAACAATCTTCGCTATATGCTCCGAGCAAGAAATTTACCTCCAAAGGGAAATCCTTGATGACCAAGTGGACGAGGTCGATTCGAGATTCGCGTTGATATGCGGTGGCAAGCGTAACTCAAGACGTGTCGAAAGTTAGACTCGAATGCTGAGTGTGTGCCATAGGTTCGACATAAGTAAATTTAGAAGCAGGAACACGTCGGGTGCGATCATACCAGCACTAATGCACCGGATCCCATCAGAACTCCGAAGTTAAGCGTGGTTGGGCGAGAGTAGTACTAGGATGGGTGACCCCCTGGGAAGTCCTCGTGTTGCACCCCTTTTTGTCTCAATTTTTGACCCTTCCGGCATTTTTTTTTTTTGCGTCACAAAGGCATTAGATGCGTGTGGCGAGAAATTTTGCCTCGAAAGGGAAATCCTTGGCGACCAAGTGGACGAGGTCGATTGGATTCAATTTGGAACGTCGTTCTGCTTCTAGAAAGGTATTATAATAACAATTCCGAGTTTGACTCCAACAGATACACTTGTTTCAATTCGTACCGACGAACAATCTTCGCTATATGCTCCGAGCAAGAAATTTACCTCCAAAGGGAAATCCTTGATGACCAAGTGGACGAGGTCGATTCGAGATTCGCGTTGATATGCGGTGGCAAGCGTAACTCAAGACGTGTCGAAAGTTAGACTCGAATGCTGAGTGTGTGCCATAGGTTCGACATAAGTAAATTTAGAAGCAGGAACACGTCGGGTGCGATCATACCAGCACTAATGCACCGGATCCCATCAGAACTCCGAAGTTAAGCGTGGTTGGGCGAGAGTAGTACTAGGATGGGTGACCCCCTGGGAAGTCCTCGTGTTGCACCCCTTTTTGTCTCAATTTTTGACCCTTCCGGCATTTTTTTTTTTTTTGCGTCACAAAGGCATTAGATGCGTGTGGCGAGAAATTTTGCCTCGAAAGGGAAATCCTTGGCGACCAAGTGGACGAGGTCGATTGGATTCAATTTGGAACGTCGTTCTGCTTCTAGAAAGGTATTATAATAACAATTCCGAGTTTGACTCCAACAGATACACTTGTTTCAATTCGTACCGACGAACAATCTTCGCTATATGCTCCGAGCAAGAAATTTACCTCCAAAGGGAAATCCTTGATGACCAAGTGGACGAGGTCGATTCGAGATTCGCGTTGATATGCGGTGGCAAGCGTAACTCAAGACGTGTCGAAAGTTAGACTCGAATGCTGAGTGTGTGCCATAGGTTCGACATAAGTAAATTTAGAAGCAGGAACACGTCGGGTGCGATCATACCAGCACTAATGCACCGGATCCCATCAGAACTCCGAAGTTAAGCGTGGTTGGGCGAGAGTAGTACTAGGATGGGTGACCCCCTGGGAAGTCCTCGTGTTGCACCCCTTTTTGTCTCAATTTTTGACCCTTTTTTTTTTTTTTTTTTTTTGCGTCACAAAGGCATTAGATGCGTGTGGCGAGAAATTTTGCCTCGAAAGGGAAATCCTTGGCGACCAAGTGGACGAGGTCGATTGGATTCAATTTGGAACGTCGTTCTGCTTCTAGAAAGGTATTATAATAACAATTCCGAGTTTGACTCCAACAGATACACTTGTTTCAATTCGTACCGACGAACAATCTTCGCTATATGCTCCGAGCAAGAAATTTACCTCCAAAGGGAAATCCTTGATGACCAAGTGGACGAGGTCGATTCGAGATTCGCGTTGATATGCGGTGGCAAGCGTAACTCAAGACGTGTCGAAAGTTAGACTCGAATGCTGAGTGTGTGCCATAGGTTCGACATAAGTAAATTTAGAAGCAGGAACACGTCGGGTGCGATCATACCAGCACTAATGCACCGGATCCCATCAGAACTCCGAAGTTAAGCGTGGTTGGGCGAGAGTAGTACTAGGATGGGTGACCCCCTGGGAAGTCCTCGTGTTGCACCCCTTTTTGTCTCAATTTTTGACCCTTCCGGCATTTTTTTTTTTTTTTTTTTGCGTCACAAAGGCATTAGATGCGTGTGGCGAGAAATTTTGCCTCGAAAGGGAAATCCTTGGTGACCAAGTGGACGAGGTCGATTGGATTCAATTTGGAACGTCGTTCTGCTTCTAGAAAGGTATTATAATAACAATTCCGAGTTTGACTCCAACAGATACACTTGTTTCAATTCGTACCGACGAACAATCTTCGCTATATGCTCCGAGCAAGAAATTTACCTCCAAAGGGAAATCCTTGATGACCAAGTGGACGAGGTCGATTCGAGATTCGCGTTGATATGCGGTGGCAAGCGTAACTCAAGACGTGTCGAAAGTTAGACTCGAATGCTGAGTGTGTGCCATAGGTTCGACATAAGTAAATTTAGAAGCAGGAACACGTCGGGTGCGATCATACCAGCACTAATGCACCGGATCCCATCAGAACTCCGAAGTTAAGCGTGGTTGGGCGAGAGTAGTACTAGGATGGGTGACCCCCTGGGAAGTCCTCGTGTTGCACCCCTTTTTGTCTCAATTTTTGACCCTTCCGGCATTTTTTTTTTTTGCGTCACAAAGGCATTAGATGCGTGTGGCGAGAAATTTTGCCTCGAAAGGGAAATCCTTGGCGACCAAGTGGACGAGGTCGATTGGATTCAATTTGGAACGTCGTTCTGCTTCTAGAAAGGTATTATAATAACAATTCCGAGTTTGACTCCAACAGATACACTTGTTTCAATTCGTACCGACGAACAATCTTCGCTATATGCTCCGAGCAAGAAATTTACCTCCAAAGGGAAATCCTTGATGACCAAGTGGACGAGGTCGATTCGAGATTCGCGTTGATATGCGGTGGCAAGCGTAACTCAAGACGTGTCGAAAGTTAGACTCGAATGCTGAGTGTGTGCCATAGGTTCGACATAAGTAAATTTAGAAGCAGGAACACGTCGGGTGCGATCATACCAGCACTAATGCACCGGATCCCATCAGAACTCCGAAGTTAAGCGTGGTTGGGCGAGAGTAGTACTAGGATGGGTGACCCCCTGGGAAGTCCTCGTGTTGCACCCCTTTTTGTCTCAATTTTTGACCCTTCCGGCATTTTTTTTTTTTTGCGTCACAAAGGCATTAGATGCGTGTGGCGAGAAATTTTGCCTCGAAAGGGAAATCCTTGGCGACCAAGTGGACGAGGTCGATTGGATTCAATTTGGAACGTCGTTCTGCTTCTAGAAAGGTATTATAATAACAATTCCGAGTTTGACTCCAACAGATACACTTGTTTCAATTCGTACCGACGAACAATCTTCGCTATATGCTCCGAGCAAGAAATTTACCTCCAAAGGGAAATCCTTGATGACCAAGTGGACGAGGTCGATTCGAGATTCGCGTTGATATGCGGTGGCAAGCGTAACTCAAGACGTGTCAAAAGTTAGACTCGAATGCTGAGTGTGTGCCATAGGTTCGACATAAGTAAATTTAGAAGCAGGAACACGTCGGGTGCGATCATACCAGCACTAATGCACCGGATCCCATCAGAACTCCGAAGTTAAGCGTGGTTGGGCGAGAGTAGTACTAGGATGGGTGACCCCCTGGGAAGTCCTCGTGTTGCACCCCTTTTTGTCTCAATTTTTTACCCTTCCGGCATTTTTTTTTTTTTTGCGTCACAAAGGCATTAGATGCGTGTGGCGAGAAATTTTGCCTCGAAAGGGAAATCCTTGGCGACCAAGTGGACGAGGTCGATTGGATTCAATTTGGAACGTCGTTCTGCTTCTAGAAAGGTATTATAATAACAATTCCGAGTTTGACTCCAACAGATACACTTGTTTCAATTCGTACCGACGAACAATCTTCGCTATATGCTCCGAGCAAGAAATTTACCTCCAAAGGGAAATCCTTGATGACCAAGTGGACGAGGTCGATTCGAGATTCGCGTTGATATGCGGTGGCAAGCGTAACTCAAGACGTGTCGAAAGTTAGACTCGAATGCTGAGTGTGTGCCATAGGTTCGACATAAGTAAATTTAGAAGCAGGAACACGTCGGGTGCGATCATACCAGCACTAATGCACCGGATCCCATCAGAACTCCGAAGTTAAGCGTGGTTGGGCGAGAGTAGTACTAGGATGGGTGACCCCCTGGGAAGTCCTCGTGTTGCACCCCTTTTTGTCTCAATTTTTGACCCTTTTTTTTTTTTTTTTTTTTTGCGTCACAAAGGCATTAGATGCGTGTGGCGAGAAATTTTGCCTCGAAAGGGAAATCCTTGGCGACCAAGTGGACGAGGTCGATTGGATTCAATTTGGAACGTCGTTCTGCTTCTAGAAAGGTATTATAATAACAATTCCGAGTTTGACTCCAACAGATACACTTGTTTCAATTCGTACCGACGAACAATCTTCGCTATATGCTCCGAGCAAGAAATTTACCTCCAAAGGGAAATCCTTGATGACCAAGTGGACGAGGTCGATTCGAGATTCGCGTTGATATGCGGTGGCAAGCGTAACTCAAGACGTGTCGAAAGTTAGACTCGAATGCTGAGTGTGTGCCATAGGTTCGACATAAGTAAATTTAGAAGCAGGAACACGTCGGGTGCGATCATACCAGCACTAATGCACCGGATCCCATCAGAACTCCGAAGTTAAGCGTGGTTGGGCGAGAGTAGTACTAGGATGGGTGACCCCCTGGGAAGTCCTCGTGTTGCACCCCTTTTTGTCTCAATTTTTGACCCTTCCGGCATTTTTTTTTTTTTTTTTTTGCGTCACAAAGGCATTAGATGCGTGTGGCGAGAAATTTTGCCTCGAAAGGGAAATCCTTGGTGACCAAGTGGACGAGGTCGATTGGATTCAATTTGGAACGTCGTTCTGCTTCTAGAAAGGTATTATAATAACAATTCCGAGTTTGACTCCAACAGATACACTTGTTTCAATTCGTACCGACGAACAATCTTCGCTATATGCTCCGAGCAAGAAATTTACCTCCAAAGGGAAATCCTTGATGACCAAGTGGACGAGGTCGATTCGAGATTCGCGTTGATATGCGGTGGCAAGCGTAACTCAAGACGTGTCGAAAGTTAGACTCGAATGCTGAGTGTGTGCCATAGGTTCGACATAAGTAAATTTAGAAGCAGGAACACGTCGGGTGCGATCATACCAGCACTAATGCACCGGATCCCATCAGAACTCCGAAGTTAAGCGTGGTTGGGCGAGAGTAGTACTAGGATGGGTGACCCCCTGGGAAGTCCTCGTGTTGCACCCCTTTTTGTCTCAATTTTTGACCCTTCCGGCATTTTTTTTTTTTGCGTCACAAAGGCATTAGATGCGTGTGGCGAGAAATTTTGCCTCGAAAGGGAAATCCTTGGCGACCAAGTGGACGAGGTCGATTGGATTCAATTTGGAACGTCGTTCTGCTTCTAGAAAGGTATTATAATAACAATTCCGAGTTTGACTCCAACAGATACACTTGTTTCAATTCGTACCGACGAACAATCTTCGCTATATGCTCCGAGCAAGAAATTTACCTCCAAAGGGAAATCCTTGATGACCAAGTGGACGAGGTCGATTCGAGATTCGCGTTGATATGCGGTGGCAAGCGTAACTCAAGACGTGTCGAAAGTTAGACTCGAATGCTGAGTGTGTGCCATAGGTTCGACATAAGTAAATTTAGAAGCAGGAACACGTCGGGTGCGATCATACCAGCACTAATGCACCGGATCCCATCAGAACTCCGAAGTTAAGCGTGGTTGGGCGAGAGTAGTACTAGGATGGGTGACCCCCTGGGAAGTCCTCGTGTTGCACCCCTTTTTGTCTCAATTTTTGACCCTTCCGGCATTTTTTTTTTTTTGCGTCACAAAGGCATTAGATGCGTGTGGCGAGAAATTTTGCCTCGAAAGGGAAATCCTTGGCGACCAAGTGGACGAGGTCGATTGGATTCAATTTGGAACGTCGTTCTGCTTCTAGAAAGGTATTATAATAACAATTCCGAGTTTGACTCCAACAGATACACTTGTTTCAATTCGTACCGACGAACAATCTTCGCTATATGCTCCGAGCAAGAAATTTACCTCCAAAGGGAAATCCTTGATGACCAAGTAGACGAGGTCGATTCGAGATTCGCGTTGATATGCGGTGGCAAGCGTAACTCAAGACGTGTCGAAAGTTAGACTCGAATGCTGAGTGTGTGCCATAGGTTCGACATAAGTAAATTTAGAAGCAGGAACACGTCGGGTGCGATCATACCAGCACTAATGCACCGGATCCCATCAGAACTCCGAAGTTAAGCGTGGTTGGGCGAGAGTAGTACTAGGATGGGTGACCCCCTGGGAAGTCCTCGTGTTGCACCCCTTTTTGTCTCAATTTTTGACCCTTCCGGCATTTTTTTTTTTTTTTGCGTCACAAAGGCATTAGATGCGTGTGGCGAGAAATTTTGCCTCGAAAGGGAAATCCTTGGCGACCAAGTGGACGAGGTCGATTGGATTCAATTTGGAACGTCGTTCTGCTTCTAGAAAGGTATTATAATAACAATTCCGAGTTTGACTCCAACAGATACACTTGTTTCAATTCGTACCGACGAACAATCTTCGCTATATGCTCCGAGCAAGAAATTTACCTCCAAAGGGAAATCCTTGATGACCAAGTGGACGAGGTCGATTCGAGATTCGCGTTGATATGCGGTGGCAAGCGTAACTCAAGACGTGTCGAAAGTTAGACTCGAATGCTGAGTGTGTGCCATAGGTTCGACATAAGTAAATTTAGAAGCAGGAACACGTCGGGTGCGATCATACCAGCACTAATGCACCGAATCCCATCAGAACTCCGAAGTTAAGCGTGGTTGGGCGAGAGTAGTACTAGGATGGGTGACCCCCTGGGAAGTCCTCGTGTTGCACCCCTTTTTGTCTCAATTTTTGACCCTTTTTTTTTTTTTTTTTTTTTTTTGCGTCACAAAGGCATTAGATGCGTGTGGCGAGAAATTTTGCCTCGAAAGGGAAATCCTTGGCGACCAAGTGGACGAGGTCGATTGGATTCAATTTGGAACGTCGTTCTGCTTCTAGAAAGGTATTATAATAACAATTCCGAGTTTGACTCCAACAGATACACTTGTTTCAATTCGTACCGACGAACAATCTTCGCTATATGCTCCGAGCAAGAAATTTACCTCCAAAGGGAAATCCTTGATGACCAAGTGGACGAGGTCGATTCGAGATTCGCGTTGATATGCGGTGGCAAGCGTAACTCAAGACGTGTCGAAAGTTAGACTCGAATGCTGAGTGTGTGCCATAGGTTCGACATAAGTAAATTTAGAAGCAGGAACACGTCGGGTGCGATCATACCAGCACTAATGCACCGGATCCCATCAGAACTCCGAAGTTAAGCGTGGTTGGGCGAGAGTAGTACTAGGATGGGTGACCCCCTGGGAAGTCCTCGTGTTGCACCCCTTTTTGTCTCAATTTTTGACCCTTTTTTTTTTTTTTTTTTTTTGCGTCACAAAGGCATTAGATGCGTGTGGCGAGAAATTTTGCCTCGAAAGGGAAATCCTTGGCGACCAAGTGGACGAGGTCGATTGGATTCAATTTGGAACGTCGTTCTGCTTCTAGAAAGGTATTATAATAAAAATTCCGAGTTTGACTCCAATAGATACACTTGTTTCAATTCGTACCGACGAACAATCTTCGCTATATGCTCCGAGCAAGAAATTTACCTCCAAAGGGAAATCCTTGATGACCAAGTGGACGAGGTCGATTCGAGATTCGCGTTGATATGCGGTGGCAAGCGTAACTCAAGACGTGTCGAAAGTTAGACTCGAATGCTGAGTGTGTGCCATAGGTTCGACATAAGTAAATTTAGAAGCAGGAACACGTCGGGTGCGATCATACCAGCACTAATGCACCGGATCCCATCAGAACTCCGAAGTTAAGCGTGGTTGGGCGAGAGTAGTACTAGGATGGGTGACCCCCTGGGAAGTCCTCGTGTTGCACCCC
Source organism: Galeopsis tetrahit (assembly GCA_963675135.1). Taxonomy (NCBI): domain Eukaryota; kingdom Viridiplantae; phylum Streptophyta; class Magnoliopsida; order Lamiales; family Lamiaceae; genus Galeopsis; species Galeopsis tetrahit. The sequence continues at coordinate 17,919,628 of OY776121.1, read as the reverse complement.
TTTTTGTCTCAATTTTTGACCCTTCCGGCATTTTTTTTTTTTTTTTTTTGCGTCACAAAGGCATTAGATGCGTGTGGCGAGAAATTTTGCCTCGAAAGGGAAATCCTTGGCGACCAAGTGGACGAGGTCGATTGGATTCAATTTGGAACGTCGTTCTGCTTCTAGAAAGGTATTATAATAACAATTCCGAGTTTGACTCCAACAGATACACTTGTTTCAATTCGTACCGACGAACAATCTTCGCTATATGCTCCGAGCAAGAAATTTACCTCCAAAGGGAAATCCTTGATGACCAAGTGGACGAGGTCGATTCGAGATTCGCGTTGATATGCGGTGGCAAGCGTAACTCAAGACGTGTCGAAAGTTAGACTCGAATGCTGAGTGTGTGCCATAGGTTCGACATAAGTAAATTTAGAAGCAGGAACACGTCGGGTGCGATCATACCAGCACTAATGCACCGGATCCCATCAGAACTCCGAAGTTAAGCGTGGTTGGGCGAGAGTAGTACTAGGATGGGTGACCCCCTGGGAAGTCCTCGTGTTGCACCCCTTTTTGTCTCAATTTTTGACCCTTCCGGCATTTTTTTTTTTTTTTTTTGCGTCACAAAGGCATTAGATGCGTGTGGCGAGAAATTTTGCCTCGAAAGGGAAATCCTTGGCGACCAAGTGGACGAGGTCGATTGGATTCAATTTGGAACGTCGTTCTGCTTCTAGAAAGGTATTATAATAACAATTCCGAGTTTGACTCCAACAGATACACTTGTTTCAATTCGTACCGACGAACAATCTTCGCTATATGCTCCGAGCAAGAAATTTACCTCCAAAGGGAAATCCTTGATGACCAAGTGGACGAGGTCGATTCGAGATTCGCGTTGATATGCGGTGGCAAGCGTAACTCAAGACGTGTCGAAAGTTAGACTCGAATGCTGAGTGTGTGCCATAGGTTCGACATAAGTAAATTTAGAAGCAGGAACACGTCGGGTGCGATCATACCAGCACTAATGCACCGGATCCCATCAGAACTCCGAAGTTAAGCGTGGTTGGGCGAGAGTAGTACTAGGATGGGTGACCCCCTGGGAAGTCCTCGTGTTGCACCCCTTTTTGTCTCAATTTTTGACCCTTCCGGCATTTTTTTTTTTTTGCGTCACAAAGGCATTAGATGCGTGTGGCGAGAAATTTTGCCTTGAAAGGGAAATCCTTGGCGACCAAGTGGACGAGGTCGATTGGATTCAATTTGGAACGTCGTTCTGCTTCTAGAAAGGTATTATAATAACAATTCCGAGTTTGACTCCAACAGATACACTTGTTTCAATTCGTACCGACGAACAATCTTCGCTATATGCTCCGAGCAAGAAATTTACCTCCAAAGGGAAATCCTTGATGACCAAGTGGACGAGGTCGATTCGAGATTCGCGTTGATATGCGGTGGCAAGCGTAACTCAAGACGTGTCGAAAGTTAGACTCGAATGCTGAGTGTGTGCCATAGGTTCGACATAAGTAAATTTAGAAGCAGGAACACGTCGGGTGCGATCATACCAGCACTAATGCACCGGATCCCATCAGAACTCCGAAGTTAAGCGTGGTTGGGCGAGAGTAGTACTAGGATGGGTGACCCCCTGGGAAGTCCTCGTGTTGCACCCCTTTTTGTCTCAATTTTTGACCCTTCCGGCATTTTTTTTTTTTTGCGTCACAAAGGCATTAGATGCGTGTGGCGAGAAATTTTGCCTCGAAAGGGAAATCCTTGGCGACCAAGTGGACGAGGTCGATTGGATTCAATTTGGAACGTCGTTCTGCTTCTAGAAAGGTATTATAATAACAATTCCGAGTTTGACTCCAACAGATACACTTGTTTCAATTCGTACCGACGAACAATCTTCGCTATATGCTCCGAGCAAGAAATTTACCTCCAAAGGGAAATCCTTGATGACCAAGTGGACGAGGTCGATTCGAGATTCGCGTTGATATGCGGTGGCAAGCGTAACTCAAGACGTGTCGAAAGTTAGACTCGAATGCTGAGTGTGTGCCATAGGTTCGACATAAGTAAATTTAGAAGCAGGAACACGTCGGGTGCGATCATACCAGCACTAATGCACCGGATCCCATCAGAACTCCGAAGTTAAGCGTGGTTGGGCGAGAGTAGTACTAGGATGGGTGACCCCCTGGGAAGTCCTCGTGTTGCACCCCTTTTTGTCTCAATTTTTGACCCTTCCGGCATTTTTTTTTTTTTTTTTTTTGCGTCACAAAGGCATTAGATGCGTGTGGCGAGAAATTTTGCCTCGAAAGGGAAATCCTTGGCGACCAAGTGGACGAGGTCGATTGGATTCAATTTGGAACGTCGTTCTGCTTCTAGAAAGGTATTATAATAACAATTCCGAGTTTGACTCCAACAGATACACTTGTTTCAATTCGTACCGACGAACAATCTTCGCTATATGCTCCGAGCAAGAAATTTACCTCCAAAGGGAAATCCTTGATGACCAAGTGGACGAGGTCGATTCGAGATTCGCGTTGATATGCGGTGGCAAGCGTAACTCAAGACGTGTCGAAAGTTAGACTCGAATGCTGAGTGTGTGCCATAGGTTCGACATAAGTAAATTTAGAAGCAGGAACACGTCGGGTGCGATCATACCAGCACTAATGCACCGGATCCCATCAGAACTCCGAAGTTAAGCGTGGTTGGGCGAGAGTAGTACTAGGATGGGTGACCCCCTGGGAAGTCCTCGTGTTGCACCCCTTTTTGTCTCAATTTTTGACCCTTCCGGCATTTTTTTTTTTTTTTTTTGCGTCACAAAGGCATTAGATGCGTGTGGCGAGAAATTTTGCCTCGAAAGGGAAATCCTTGGCGACCAAGTGGACGAGGTCGATTGGATTCAATTTGGAACGTCGTTCTGCTTCTAGAAAGGTATTATAATAACAATTCCGAGTTTGACTCCAACAGATACACTTGTTTCAATTCGTACCGACGAACAATCTTCGCTATATGCTCCGAGCAAGAAATTTACCTCCAAAGGGAAATCCTTGATGACCAAGTGGACGAGGTCGATTCGAGATTCGCGTTGATATGCGGTGGCAAGCGTAACTCAAGACGTGTCGAAAGTTAGACTCGAATGCTGAGTGTGTGCCATAGGTTCGACATAAGTAAATTTAGAAGCAGGAACACGTCGGGTGCGATCATACCAGCACTAATGCACCGGATCCCATCAGAACTCCGAAGTTAAGCGTGGTTGGGCGAGAGTAGTACTAGGATGGGTGACCCCCTGGGAAGTCCTCGTGTTGCACCCCTTTTTGTCTCAATTTTTGACCCTTCCGGCATTTTTTTTTTTTTGCGTCACAAAGGCATTAGATGCGTGTGGCGAGAAATTTTGCCTTGAAAGGGAAATCCTTGGCGACCAAGTGGACGAGGTCGATTGGATTCAATTTGGAACGTCGTTCTGCTTCTAGAAAGGTATTATAATAACAATTCCGAGTTTGACTCCAACAGATACACTTGTTTCAATTCGTACCGACGAACAATCTTCGCTATATGCTCCGAGCAAGAAATTTACCTCCAAAGGGAAATCCTTGATGACCAAGTGGACGAGGTCGATTCGAGATTCGCGTTGATATGCGGTGGCAAGCGTAACTCAAGACGTGTCGAAAGTTAGACTCGAATGCTGAGTGTGTGCCATAGGTTCGACATAAGTAAATTTAGAAGCAGGAACACGTCGGGTGCGATCATACCAGCACTAATGCACCGGATCCCATCAGAACTCCGAAGTTAAGCGTGGTTGGGCGAGAGTAGTACTAGGATGGGTGACCCCCTGGGAAGTCCTCGTGTTGCACCCCTTTTTGTCTCAATTTTTGACCCTTCCGGCATTTTTTTTTTTTTGCGTCACAAAGGCATTAGATGCGTGTGGCGAGAAATTTTGCCTCGAAAGGGAAATCCTTGGCGACCAAGTGGACGAGGTCGATTGGATTCAATTTGGAACGTCGTTCTGCTTCTAGAAAGGTATTATAATAACAATTCCGAGTTTGACTCCAACAGATACACTTGTTTCAATTCGTACCGACGAACAATCTTCGCTATATGCTCCGAGCAAGAAATTTACCTCCAAAGGGAAATCCTTGATGACCAAGTGGACGAGGTCGATTCGAGATTCGCGTTGATATGCGGTGGCAAGCGTAACTCAAGACGTGTCGAAAGTTAGACTCGAATGCTGAGTGTGTGCCATAGGTTCGACATAAGTAAATTTAGAAGCAGGAACACGTCGGGTGCGATCATACCAGCACTAATGCACCGGATCCCATCAGAACTCCGAAGTTAAGCGTGGTTGGGCGAGAGTAGTACTAGGATGGGTGACCCCCTGGGAAGTCCTCGTGTTGCACCCCTTTTTGTCTCAATTTCCGGCATTTTTTTTTTTTTTTTTTTTGCGTCACAAAGGCATTAGATGCGTGTGGCGAGAAATTTTGCCTCGAAAGGGAAATCCTTGGCGACCAAGTGGACGAGGTCGATTGGATTCAATTTGGAACGTCGTTCTGCTTCTAGAAAGGTATTATAATAACAATTCCGAGTTTGACTCCAACAGATACACTTGTTTCAATTCGTACCGACGAACAATCTTCGCTATATGCTCCGAGCAAGAAATTTACCTCCAAAGGGAAATCCTTGATGACCAAGTGGACGAGGTCGATTCGAGATTCGCGTTGATATGCGGTGGCAAGCGTAACTCAAGACGTGTCGAAAGTTAGACTCGAATGCTGAGTGTGTGCCATAGGTTCGACATAAGTAAATTTAGAAGCAGGAACACGTCGGGTGCGATCATACCAGCACTAATGCACCGGATCCCATCAGAACTCCGAAGTTAAGCGTGGTTGGGCGAGAGTAGTACTAGGATGGGTGACCCCCTGGGAAGTCCTCGTGTTGCACCCCTTTTTGTCTCAATTTTTGACCCTTCCGGCATTTTTTTTTTTTGCGTCACAAAGGCATTAGATGCGTGTGGCGAGAAATTTTGCCTCGAAAGGGAAATCCTTGGCGACCAAGTGGACGAGGTCGATTGGATTCAATTTGGAACGTCGTTCTGCTTCTAGAAAGGTATTATAATAACAATTCCGAGTTTGACTCCAACAGATACACTTGTTTCAATTCGTACCGACGAACAATCTTCGCTATATGCTCCGAGCAAGAAATTTACCTCCAAAGGGAAATCCTTGATGACCAAGTGGACGAGGTCGATTCGAGATTCGCGTTGATATGCGGTGGCAAGCGTAACTCAAGACGTGTCGAAAGTTAGACTCGAATGCTGAGTGTGTGCCATAGGTTCGACATAAGTAAATTTAGAAGCAGGAACACGTCGGGTGCGATCATACCAGCACTAATGCACCGGATCCCATCAGAACTCCGAAGTTAAGCGTGGTTGGGCGAGAGTAGTACTAGGATGGGTGACCCCCTGGGAAGTCCTCGTGTTGCACCCCTTTTTGTCTCAATTTTTGACCCTTCCGGCATTTTTTTTTTTTGCGTCACAAAGGCATTAGATGCGTGTGGCGAGAAATTTTGCCTCGAAAGGGAAATCCTTGGCGACCAAGTGGACGAGGTCGATTGGATTCAATTTGGAACGTCGTTCTGCTTCTAGAAAGGTATTATAATAACAATTCCGAGTTTGACTCCAACAGATACACTTGTTTCAATTCGTACCGACGAACAATCTTCGCTATATGCTCCGAGCAAGAAATTTACCTCCAAAGGGAAATCCTTGATGACCAAGTGGACGAGGTCGATTCGAGATTCGCGTTGATATGCGGTGGCAAGCGTAACTCAAGACGTGTCGAAATTTAGACTCGAATGCTGAGTGTGTGCCATAGGTTCGACATAAGTAAATTTAGAAGCAGGAACACGTCGGGTGCGATCATACCAGCACTAATGCACCGGATCCCATCAGAACTCCGAAGTTAAGCGTGGTTGGGCGAGAGTAGTACTAGGATGGGTGACCCCCTGGGAAGTCCTCGTGTTGCACCCCTTTTTGTCTCAATTTTTGACCCTTCCGGCATTTTTTTTTTTTGCGTCACAAAGGCATTAGATGCGTGTGGCGAGAAATTTTGCCTCGAAAGGGAAATCCTTGGCGACCAAGTGGACGAGGTCGATTGGATTCAATTTGGAACGTCGTTCTGCTTCTAGAAAGGTATTATAATAACAATTCCGAGTTTGACTCCAACAGATACACTTGTTTCAATTCGTACCGACGAACAATCTTCGCTATATGCTCCGAGCAAGAAATTTACCTCCAAAGGGAAATCCTTGATGACCAAGTGGACGAGGTCGATTCGAGATTCGCGTTGATATGCGGTGGCAAGCGTAACTCAAGACGTGTCGAAAGTTAGACTCGAATGCTGAGTGTGTGCCATAGGTTCGACATAAGTAAATTTAGAAGCAGGAACACGTCGGGTGCGATCATACCAGCACTAATGCACCGGATCCCATCAGAACTCCGAAGTTAAGCGTGGTTGGGCGAGAGTAGTACTAGGATGGGTGACCCCCTGGGAAGTCCTCGTGTTGCACCCCTTTTTGTCTCAATTTTTGACCCTTCCGGCATTTTTTTTTTTTGCGTCACAAAGGCATTAGATGCGTGTGGCGAGAAATTTTGCCTCGAAAGGGAAATCCTTGGCGACCAAGTGGACGAGGTCGATTGGATTCAATTTGGAACGTCGTTCTGCTTCTAGAAAGGTATTATAATAACAATTCCGAGTTTGACTCCAACAGATACACTTGTTTCAATTCGTACCGACGAACAATCTTCGCTATATGCTCCGAGCAAGAAATTTACCTCCAAAGGGAAATCCTTGATGACCAAGTGGACGAGGTCGATTCGAGATTCGCGTTGATATGCGGTGGCAAGCGTAACTCAAGACGTGTCGAAAGTTAGACTCGAATGCTGAGTGTGTGCCATAGGTTCGACATAAGTAAATTTAGAAGCAGGAACACGTCGGGTGCGATCATACCAGCACTAATGCACCGGATCCCATCAGAACTCCGAAGTTAAGCGTGGTTGGGCGAGAGTAGTACTAGGATGGGTGACCCCCTGGGAAGTCCTCGTGTTGCACCCCTTTTTGTCTCAATTTTTGACCCTTCCGGCATTTTTTTTTTTTTTTTTTGCGTCACAAAGGCATTAGATGCGTGTGGCGAGAAATTTTGCCTCGAAAGGGAAATCCTTGGCGACCAAGTGGACGAGGTCGATTGGATTCAATTTGGAACGTCGTTCTGCTTCTAGAAAGGTATTATAATAACAATTCCGAGTTTGACTCCAACAGATACACTTGTTTCAATTCGTACCGACGAACAATCTTCGCTATATGCTCCGAGCAAGAAATTTACCTCCAAAGGGAAATCCTTGATGACCAAGTGGACGAGGTCGATTCGAGATTCGCGTTGATATGCGGTGGCAAGCGTAACTCAAGACGTGTCGAAAGTTAGACTCGAATGCTGAGTGTGTGCCATAGGTTCGACATAAGTAAATTTAGAAGCAGGAACACGTCGGGTGCGATCATACCAGCACTAATGCACCGGATCCCATCAGAACTCCGAAGTTAAGCGTGGTTGGGCGAGAGTAGTACTAGGATGGGTGACCCCCTGGGAAGTCCTCGTGTTGCACCCCTTTTTGTCTCAATTTTTGACCCTTCCGGCATTTTTTTTTTTTTTTTTTTTTTGCGTCACAAAGGCATTAGATGCGTGTGGCGAGAAATTTTGCCTCGAAAGGGAAATCCTTGGCGACCAAGTGGACGAGGTCGATTGGATTCAATTTGGAACGTCGTTCTGCTTCTAGAAAGGTATTATAATAACAATTCCGAGTTTGACTCCAACAGATACACTTGTTTCAATTCGTACCGACGAACAATCTTCGCTATATGCTCCGAGCAAGAAATTTACCTCCAAAGGGAAATCCTTGATGACCAAGTGGACGAGGTCGATTCGAGATTCGCGTTGATATGCGGTGGCAAGCGTAACTCAAGACGTGTCGAAAGTTAGACTCGAATGCTGAGTGTGTGCCATAGGTTCGACATAAGTAAATTTAGAAGCAGGAACACGTCGGGTGCGATCATACCAGCACTAATGCACCGAATCCCATCAGAACTCCGAAGTTAAGCGTGGTTGGGCGAGAGTAGTACTAGGATGGGTGACCCCCTGGGAAGTCCTCGTGTTGCACCCCTTTTTGTCTCAATTTTTGACCCTTCCGGCATTTTTTTTTTTTTTTTTTTTGCGTCACAAAGGCATTAGATGCGTGTGGCGAGAAATTTTGCCTCGAAAGGGAAATCCTTGGCGACCAAGTGGACGAGGTCGATTGGATTCAATTTGGAACGTCGTTCTGCTTCTAGAAAGGTATTATAATAACAATTCCGAGTTTGACTCCAACAGATACACTTGTTTCAATTCGTACCGACGAACAATCTTCGCTATATGCTCCGAGCAAGAAATTTACCTCCAAAGGGAAATCCTTGATGACCAAGTGGACGAGGTCGATTCGAGATTCGCGTTGATATGCGGTGGCAAGCGTAACTCAAGACGTGTCGAAAGTTAGACTCGAATGCTGAGTGTGTGCCATAGGTTCGACATAAGTAAATTTAGAAGCAGGAACACGTCGGGTGCGATCATACCAGCACTAATGCACCGGATCCCATCAGAACTCCGAAGTTAAGCGTGGTTGGGCGAGAGTAGTACTAGGATGGGTGACCCCCTGGGAAGTCCTCGTGTTGCACCCCTTTTTGTCTCAATTTTTGACCCTTCCGGCATTTTTTTTTTTTTTTTTTTTTGCGTCACAAAGGCATTAGATGCGTGTGGCGAGAAATTTTGCCTCGAAAGGGAAATCCTTGGCGACCAAGTGGACGAGGTCGATTGGATTCAATTTGGAACGTCGTTCTGCTTCTAGAAAGGTATTATAATAACAATTCCGAGTTTGACTCCAACAGATACACTTGTTTCAATTCGTACCGACGAACAATCTTCGCTATATGCTCCGAGCAAGAAATTTACCTCCAAAGGGAAATCCTTGATGACCAAGTGGACGAGGTCGATTCGAGATTCGCGTTGATATGCGGTGGCAAGCGTAACTCAAGACGTGTCGAAAGTTAGACTCGAATGCTGAGTGTGTGCCATAGGTTCGACATAAGTAAATTTAGAAGCAGGAACACGTCGGGTGCGATCATACCAGCACTAATGCACCGGATCCCATCAGAACTCCGAAGTTAAGCGTGGTTGGGCGAGAGTAGTACTAGGATGGGTGACCCCCTGGGAAGTCCTCGTGTTGCACCCCTTTTTGTCTCAATTTTTGACCCTTCCGGCATTTTTTTTTTTTTGCGTCACAAAGGCATTAGATGCGTGTGGCGAGAAATTTTGCCTCGAAAGGGAAATCCTTGGCGACCAAGTGGACGAGGTCGATTGGATTCAATTTGGAACGTCGTTCTGCTTCTAGAAAGGTATTATAATAACAATTCCGAGTTTGACTCCAACAGATACACTTGTTTCAATTCGTACCGACGAACAATCTTCGCTATATGCTCCGAGCAAGAAATTTACCTCCAAAGGGAAATCCTTGATGACCAAGTGGACGAGGTCGATTCGAGATTCGCGTTGATATGCGGTGGCAAGCGTAACTCAAGACGTGTCGAAAGTTAGACTCGAATGCTGAGTGTGTGCCATAGGTTCGACATAAGTAAATTTAGAAGCAGGAACACGTCGGGTGCGATCATACCAGCACTAATGCACCGGATCCCATCAGAACTCCGAAGTTAAGCGTGGTTGGGCGAGAGTAGTACTAGGATGGGTGACCCCCTGGGAAGTCCTCGTGTTGCACCCCTTTTTGTCTCAATTTTTGACCCTTCCGGCATTTTTTTTTTTTTTTTTTGCGTCACAAAGGCATTAGATGCGTGTGGCGAGAAATTTTGCCTCGAAAGGGAAATCCTTGGCGACCAAGTGGACGAGGTCGATTGGATTCAATTTGGAACGTCGTTCTGCTTCTAGAAAGGTATTATAATAACAATTCCGAGTTTGACTCCAACAGATACACTTGTTTCAATTCGTACCGACGAACAATCTTCGCTATATGCTCCGAGCAAGAAATTTACCTCAAAAGGGAAATCCTTGATGACCAAGTGGACGAGGTCGATTCGAGATTCGCGTTGATATGCGGTGGCAAGCGTAACTCAAGACGTGTCGAAAGTTAGACTCGAATGCTGAGTGTGTGCCATAGGTTCGACATAAGTAAATTTAGAAGCAGGAACACGTCGGGTGCGATCATACCAGCACTAATGCACCGGATCCCATCAGAACTCCGAAGTTAAGCGTGGTTGGGCGAGAGTAGTACTAGGATGGGTGACCCCCTGGGAAGTCCTCGTGTTGCACCCCTTTTTGTCTCAATTTTTGACCCTTCCGGCATTTTTTTTTTTTTTTTTTTTGCGTCACAAAGGCATTAGATGCGTGTGGCGAGAAATTTTGCCTCGAAAGGGAAATCCTTGGCGACCAAGTGGACGAGGTCGATTGGATTCAATTTGGAACGTCGTTCTGCTTCTAGAAAGGTATTATAATAACAATTCCGAGTTTGACTCCAACAGATACACTTGTTTCAATTCGTACCGACGAACAATCTTCGCTATATGCTCCGAGCAAGAAATTTACCTCCAAAGGGAAATCCTTGATGACCAAGTGGACGAGGTCGATTCGAGATTCGCGTTGATATGCGGTGGCAAGCGTAACTCAAGACGTGTCGAAAGTTAGACTCGAATGCTGAGTGTGTGCCATAGGTTCGACATAAGTAAATTTAGAAGCAGGAACACGTCGGGTGCGATCATACCAGCACTAATGCACCGGATCCCATCAGAACTCCGAAGTTAAGCGTGGTTGGGCGAGAGTAGTACTAGGATGGGTGACCCCCTGGGAAGTCCTCGTGTTGCACCCCTTTTTGTCTCAATTTTTGACCCTTCCGACTTTTTTTTTTTTTTTTTTTTTTGCGTCACAAAGGCATTAGATGCGTGTGGCGAGAAATTTTGCCTCGAAAGGGAAATCCTTGGCGACCAAGTGGACGAGGTCGATTGGATTCAATTTGGAACGTCGTTCTGCTTCTAGAAAGGTATTATAATAACAATTCCGAGTTTGACTCCAACAGATACACTTGTTTCAATTCGTACCGACGAACAATCTTCGCTATATGCTCCGAGCAAGAAATTTACCTCCAAAGGGAAATCCTTGATGACCAAGTGGACGAGGTCGATTCGAGATTCTCGTTGATATGCGGTGGCAAGCGTAACTCAAGACGTGTCGAAAGTTAGACTCGAATGCTGAGTGTGTGCCATAGGTTCGACATAAGTAAATTTAGAAGCAGGAACACGTCGGGTGCGATCATACCAGCACTAATGCACCGGATCCCATCAGAACTCCGAAGTTAAGCGTGGTTGGGCGAGAGTAGTACTAGGATGGGTGACCCCCTGGGAAGTCCTCGTGTTGCACCCCTTTTTGTCTCAATTTTTGACCCTTCCGGCATTTTTTTTTTTTTTTTTTGCGTCACAAAGGCATTAGATGCGTGTGGCGAGAAATTTTGCCTCGAAAGGGAAATCCTTGGCGACCAAGTGGACGAGGTCGATTGGATTCAATTTGGAACGTCGTTCTGCTTCTAGAAAGGTATTATAATAACAATTCCGAGTTTGACTCCAACAGATACACTTGTTTCAATTCGTACCGACGAACAATCTTCGCTATATGCTCCGAGCAAGAAATTTACCTCCAAAGGGAAATCCTTGATGACCAAGTGGACGAGGTCGATTCGAGATTCGCGTTGATATGCGGTGGCAAGCGTAACTCAAGACGTGTCGAAAGTTAGACTCGAATGCTGAGTGTGTGCCATAGGTTCGACATAAGTAAATTTAGAAGCAGGAACACGTCGGGTGCGATCATACCAGCACTAATGCACCGGATCCCATCAGAACTCCGAAGTTAAGCGTGGTTGGGCGAGAGTAGTACTAGGATGGGTGACCCCCTGGGAAGTCCTCGTGTTGCACCCCTTTTTGTCTCAATTTTTGACCCTTCCGGCATTTTTTTTTTTTTTTTTTGCGTCACAAAGGCATTAGATGCGTGTGGCGAGAAATTTTGCCTCGAAAGGGAAATCCTTGGCGACCAAGTGGACGAGGTCGATTGGATTCAATTTGGAACGTCGTTCTGCTTCTAGAAAGGTATTATAATAACAATTCCGAGTTTGACTCCAACAGATACACTTGTTTCAATTCGTACCGACGAACAATCTTCGCTATATGCTCCGAGCAAGAAATTTACCTCCAAAGGGAAATCCTTGATGACCAAGTGGACGAGGTCGATTCGAGATTCGCGTTGATATGCGGTGGCAAGCGTAACTCAAGACGTGTCGAAAGTTAGACTCGAATGCTGAGTGTGTGCCATAGGTTCGACATAAGTAAATTTAGAAGCAGGAACACGTCGGGTGCGATCATACCAGCACTAATGCACCGGATCCCATCAGAACTCCGAAGTTAAGCGTGGTTGGGCGAGAGTAGTACTAGGATGGGTGACCCCCTGGGAAGTCCTCGTGTTGCACCCCTTTTTGTCTCAATTTTTGACCCTTCCGGCATTTTTTTTTTTTTTGCGTCACAAAGGCATTAGATGCGTGTGGCGAGAAATTTTGCCTCGAAAGGGAAATCCTTGGCGACCAAGTGGACGAGGTCGATTGGATTCAATTTGGAACGTCGTTCTGCTTCTAGAAAGGTATTATAATAACAATTCCGAGTTTGACTCCAACAGATACACTTGTTTCAATTCGTACCGACGAACAATCTTCGCTATATGCTCCGAGCAAGAAATTTACCTCCAAAGGGAAATCCTTGATGACCAAGTGGACGAGGTCGATTCGAGATTCGCGTTGATATGCGGTGGCAAGCGTAACTCAAGACGTGTCGAAAGTTAGACTCGAATGCTGAGTGTGTGCCATAGGTTCGACATAAGTAAATTTAGAAGCAGGAACACGTCGGGTGCGATCATACCAGCACTAATGCACCGGATCCCATTAGAACTCCGAAGTTAAGCGTGGTTGGGCGAGAGTAGTACTAGGATGGGTGACCCCCTGGGAAGTCCTCGTGTTGCACCCCTTTTTGTCTCAATTTTTGACCCTTCCGGCATTTTTTTTTTTTTTTTTTTTGCGTCACAAAGGCATTAGATGCGTGTGGCGAGAAATTTTGCCTCGAAAGGGAAATCCTTGGCGACCAAGTGGACGAGGTCGATTGGATTCAATTTGGAACGTCGTTCTGCTTCTAGAAAGGTATTATAATAACAATTCCGAGTTTGACTCCAACAGATACACTTGTTTCAATTCGTACCGACGAACAATCTTCGCTATATGCTCCGAGCAAGAAATTTACCTCCAAAGGGAAATCCTTGATGACCAAGTGGACGAGGTCGATTCGAGATTCGCGTTGATATGCGGTGGCAAGCGTAACTCAAGACGTGTCGAAAGTTAGACTCGAATGCTGAGTGTGTGCCATAGGTTCGACATAAGTAAATTTAGAAGCAGGAACACGTCGGGTGCGATCATACCAGCACTAATGCACCGGATCCCATCAGAACTCCGAAGTTAAGCGTGGTTGGGCGAGAGTAGTACTAGGATGGGTGACCCCCTGGGAAGTCCTCGTGTTGCACCCCTTTTTGTCTCAATTTTTGACCCTTCCGGCATTTTTTTTTTTTTTTTTTTGCGTCACAAAGGCATTAGATGCGTGTGGCGAGAAATTTTGCCTCGAAAGGGAAATCCTTGGCGACCAAGTGGACGAGGTCGATTGGATTCAATTTGGAACGTCGTTCTGCTTCTAGAAAGGTATTATAATAACAATTCCGAGTTTGACTCCAACAGATACACTTGTTTCAATTCGTACCGACGAACAATCTTCGCTATATGCTCCGAGCAAGAAATTTACCTCCAAAGGGAAATCCTTGATGACCAAGTGGACGAGGTCGATTCGAGATTCGCGTTGATATGCGGTGGCAAGCGTAACTCAAGACGTGTCGAAAGTTAGACTCGAATGCTGAGTGTGTGCCATAGGTTCGACATAAGTAAATTTAGAAGCAGGAACACGTCGGGTGCGATCATACCAGCACTAATGCACCGGATCCCATCAGAACTCCGAAGTTAAGCGTGGTTGGGCGAGAGTAGTACTAGGATGGGTGACCCCCTGGGAAGTCCTCGTGTTGCACCCCTTTTTGTCTCAATTTTTGACCCTTCCGGCATTTTTTTTTTTTTTTTTTTGCGTCACAAAGGCATTAGATGCGTGTGGCGAGAAATTTTGCCTCGAAAGGGAAATCCTTGGCGACCAAGTGGACGAGGTCGATTGGATTCAATTTGGAACGTCGTTCTGCTTCTAGAAAGGTATTATAATAACAATTCCGAGTTTGACTCCAACAGATACACTTGTTTCAATTCGTACCGACGAACAATCTTCGCTATATGCTCCGAGCAAGAAATTTACCTCCAAAGGGAAATCCTTGATGACCAAGTGGACGAGGTCGATTCGAGATTCGCGTTGATATGCGGTGGCAAGCGTAACTCAAGACGTGTCGAAAGTTAGACTCGAATGCTGAGTGTGTGCCATAGGTTCGACATAAGTAAATTTAGAAGCAGGAACACGTCGGGTGCGATCATACCAGCACTAATGCACCGGATCCCATCAGAACTCCGAAGTTAAGCGTGGTTGGGCGAGAGTAGTACTAGGATGGGTGACCCCCTGGGAAGTCCTCGTGTTGCACCCCTTTTTGTCTCAATTTTTGACCCTTCCGGCATTTTTTTTTTTTTTGCGTCACAAAGGCATTAGATGCGTGTGGCGAGAAATTTTGCCTCGAAAGGGAAATCCTTGGCGACCAAGTGGACGAGGTCGATTGGATTCAATTTGGAACGTCGTTCTGCTTCTAGAAAGGTATTATAATAACAATTCCGAGTTTGACTCCAACAGATACACTTGTTTCAATTCGTACCGACGAACAATCTTCGCTATATGCTCCGAGCAAGAAATTTACCTCCAAAGGGAAATCCTTGATGACCAAGTGGACGAGGTCGATTCGAGATTCGCGTTGATATGCGGTGGCAAGCGTAACTCAAGACGTGTCGAAAGTTAGACTCGAATGCTGAGTGTGTGCCATAGGTTCGACATAAGTAAATTTAGAAGCAGGAACACGTCGGGTGCGATCATACCAGCACTAATGCACCGGATCCCATTAGAACTCCGAAGTTAAGCGTGGTTGGGCGAGAGTAGTACTAGGATGGGTGACCCCCTGGGAAGTCCTCGTGTTGCACCCCTTTTTGTCTCAATTTTTGACCCTTCCGGCATTTTTTTTTTTTTTTTTTTTTGCGTCACAAAGGCATTAGATGCGTGTGGCGAGAAATTTTGCCTCGAAAGGGAAATCCTTGGCGACCAAGTGGACGAGGTCGATTGGATTCAATTTGGAACGTCGTTCTGCTTCTAGAAAGGTATTATAATAACAATTCCGAGTTTGACTCCAACAGATACACTTGTTTCAATTCGTACCGACGAACAATCTTCGCTATATGCTCCGAGCAAGAAATTTACCTCCAAAGGGAAATCCTTGATGACCAAGTGGACGAGGTCGATTCGAGATTCGCGTTGATATGCGGTGGCAAGCGTAACTCAAGACGTGTCGAAAGTTAGACTCGAATGCTGAGTGTGTGCCATAGGTTCGACATAAGTAAATTTAGAAGCAGGAACACGTCGGGTGCGATCATACCAGCACTAATGCACCGGATCCCATCAGAACTCCGAAGTTAAGCGTGGTTGGGCGAGAGTAGTACTAGGATGGGTGACCCCCTGGGAAGTCCTCGTGTTGCACCCCTTTTTGTCTCAATTTTTGACCCTTCCGGCATTTTTTTTTTTTTTTTTTTTTGCGTCACAAAGGCATTAGATGCGTGTGGCGAGAAATTTTGCCTCGAAAGGGAAATCCTTGGCGACCAAGTGGACGAGGTCGATTGGATTCAATTTGGAACGTCGTTCTGCTTCTAGAAAGGTATTATAATAACAATTCCGAGTTTGACTCCAACAGATACACTTGTTTCAATTCGTACCGACGAACAATCTTCGCTATATGCTCCGAGCAAGAAATTTACCTCCAAAGGGAAATCCTTGATGACCAAGTGGACGAGGTCGATTCGAGATTCGCGTTGATATGCGGTGGCAAGCGTAACTCAAGACGTGTCGAAAGTTAAACTCGAATGCTGAGTGTGTGCCATAGGTTCGACATAAGTAAATTTAGAAGCAGGAACACGTCGGGTGCGATCATACCAGCACTAATGCACCGGATCCCATCAGAACTCCGAAGTTAAGCGTGGTTGGGCGAGAGTAGTACTAGGATGGGTGACCCCCTGGGAAGTCCTCGTGTTGCACCCCTTTTTGTCTCAATTTTTGACCCTTCCGGCATTTTTTTTTTTTTGCGTCACAAAGGCATTAGATGCGTGTGGCGAGAAATTTTGCCTCGAAAGGGAAATCCTTGGCGACCAAGTGGACGAGGTCGATTGGATTCAATTTGGAACGTCGTTCTGCTTCTAGAAAGGTATTATAATAACAATTCCGAGTTTGACTCCAACAGATACACTTGTTTCAATTCGTACCGACGAACAATCTTCGCTATATGCTCCGAGCAAGAAATTTACCTCCAAAGGGAAATCCTTGATGACCAAGTGGACGAGGTCGATTCGAGATTCGCGTTGATATGCGGTGGCAAGCGTAACTCAAGACGTGTCGAAAGTTAGACTCGAATGCTGAGTGTGTGCCATAGGTTCGACATAAGTAAATTTAGAAGCAGGAACACGTCGGGTGCGATCATACCAGCACTAATGCACCGGATCCCATCAGAACTCCGAAGTTAAGCGTGGTTGGGCGAGAGTAGTACTAGGATGGGTGACCCCCTGGGAAGTCCTCGTGTTGCACCCCTTTTTGTCTCAATTTTTGACCCTTCCGGCATTTTTTTTTTTTTTTTTTTTGCGTCACAAAGGCATTAGATGCGTGTGGCGAGAAATTTTGCCTCGAAAGGGAAATCCTTGGCGACCAAGTGGACGAGGTCGATTGGATTCAATTTGGAACGTCGTTCTGCTTCTAGAAAGGTATTATAATAACAATTCCGAGTTTGACTCCAACAGATACACTTGTTTCAATTCGTACCGACGAACAATCTTCGCTATATGCTCCGAGCAAGAAATTTACCTCCAAAGGGAAATCCTTGATGACCAAGTGGACGAGGTCGATTCGAGATTCGCGTTGATATGCGGTGGCAAGCGTAACTCAAGACGTGTCGAAAGTTAGACTCGAATGCTGAGTGTGTGCCATAGGTTCGACATAAGTAAATTTAGAAGCAGGAACACGTCGGGTGCGATCATACCAGCACTAATGCACCGGATCCCATCAGAACTCCGAAGTTAAGCGTGGTTGGGCGAGAGTAGTACTAGGATGGGTGACCCCCTGGGAAGTCCTCGTGTTGCACCCCTTTTTGTCTCAATTTTTGACCCTTCCGGCATTTTTTTTTTTTTTTTTTTGCGTCACAAAGGCATTAGATGCGTGTGGCGAGAAATTTTGCCTCGAAAGGGAAATCCTTGGCGACCAAGTGGACGAGGTCGATTGGATTCAATTTGGAACGTCGTTCTGCTTCTAGAAAGGTATTATAATAACAATTCCGAGTTTGACTCCAACAGATACACTTGTTTCAATTCGTACCGACGAACAATCTTCGCTATATGCTCCGAGCAAGAAATTTACCTCCAAAGGGAAATCCTTGATGACCAAGTGGACGAGGTCGATTCGAGATTCGCGTTGATATACGGTGGCAAGCGTAACTCAAGACGTGTCGAAAGTTAGACTCGAATGCTGAGTGTGTGCCATAGGTTCGACATAAGTAAATTTAGAAGCAGGAACACGTCGGGTGCGATCATACCAGCACTAATGCACCGGATCCCATCAGAACTCCGAAGTTAAGCGTGGTTGGGCGAGAGTAGTACTAGGATGGGTGACCCCCTGGGAAGTCCTCGTGTTGCACCCCTTTTTGTCTCAATTTTTGACCCTTCCGGCATTTTTTTTTTTTTTTTTTTGCGTCACAAAGGCATTAGATGCGTGTGGCGAGAAATTTTGCCTCGAAAGGGAAATCCTTGGCGACCAAGTGGACGAGGTCGATTGGATTCAATTTGGAACGTCGTTCTGCTTCTAGAAAGGTATTATAATAACAATTCCGAGTTTGACTCCAACAGATACACTTGTTTCAATTCGTACCGACGAACAATCTTCGCTATATGCTCCGAGCAAGAAATTTACCTCCAAAGGGAAATCCTTGATGACCAAGTGGACGAGGTCGATTCGAGATTCGCGTTGATATGCGGTGGCAAGCGTAACTCAAGACGTGTCGAAAGTTAGACTCGAATGCTGAGTGTGTGCCATAGGTTCGACATAAGTAAATTTAGAAGCAGGAACACGTCGGGTGCGATCATACCAGCACTAATGCACCGGATCCCATCAGAACTCCGAAGTTAAGCGTGGTTGGGCGAGAGTAGTACTAGGATGGGTGACCCCCTGGGAAGTCCTCGTGTTGCACCCCTTTTTGTCTCAATTTTTGACCCTTCCGGCATTTTTTTTTTTTTTTTTTTGCGTCACAAAGGCATTAGATGCGTGTGGCGAGAAATTTTGCCTCGAAAGGGAAATCCTTGGCGACCAAGTGGACGAGGTCGATTGGATTCAATTTGGAACGTCGTTCTGCTTCTAGAAAGGTATTATAATAACAATTCCGAGTTTGACTCCAACAGATACACTTGTTTCAATTCGTACCGACGAACAATCTTCGCTATATGCTCCGAGCAAGAAATTTACCTCCAAAGGGAAATCCTTGATGACCAAGTGGACGAGGTCGATTCGAGATTCGCGTTGATATGCGGTGGCAAGCGTAACTCAAGACGTGTCGAAAGTTAGACTCGAATGCTGAGTGTGTGCCATAGGTTCGACATAAGTAAATTTAGAAGCAGGAACACGTCGGGTGCGATCATACCAGCACTAATGCACCGGATCCCATCAGAACTCCGAAGTTAAGCGTGGTTGGGCGAGAGTAGTACTAGGATGGGTGACCCCCTGGGAAGTCCTCGTGTTGCACCCCTTTTTGTCTCAATTTTTGACCCTTCCGGCATTTTTTTTTTTTTTTTGCGTCACAAAGGCATTAGATGCGTGTGGCGAGAAATTTTGCCTCGAAAGGGAAATCCTTGGCGACCAAGTGGACGAGGTCGATTGGATTCAATTTGGAACGTCGTTCTGCTTCTAGAAAGGTATTATAATAACAATTCCGAGTTTGACTCCAACAGATACACTTGTTTCAATTCGTACCGACGAACAATCTTCGCTATATGCTCCGAGCAAGAAATTTACCTCCAAAGGGAAATCCTTGATGACCAAGTGGACGAGGTCGATTCGAGATTCGCGTTGATATGCGGTGGCAAGCGTAACTCAAGACGTGTCGAAAGTTAGACTCGAATGCTGAGTGTGTGCCATAGGTTCGACATAAGTAAGTTTAGAAGCAGGAACACGTCGGGTGCGATCATACCAGCACTAATGCACCGGATCCCATTAGAACTCCGAAGTTAAGCGTGGTTGGGCGAGAGTAGTACTAGGATGGGTGACCCCCTGGGAAGTCCTCGTGTTGCACCCCTTTTTGTCTCAATTTTTGACCCTTCCGGCATTTTTTTTTTTTTTTTTTGCGTCACAAAGGCATTAGATGCGTGTGGCGAGAAATTTTGCCTCGAAAGGGAAATCCTTGGCGACCAAGTGGACGAGGTCGATTGGATTCAATTTGGAACGTCGTTCTGCTTCTAGAAAGGTATTATAATAACAATTCCGAGTTTGACTCCAACAGATACACTTGTTTCAATTCGTACCGACGAACAATCTTCGCTATATGCTCCGAGCAAGAAATTTACCTCCAAAGGGAAATCCTTGATGACCAAGTGGACGAGGTCGATTCGAGATTCGCGTTGATATGCGGTGGCAAGCGTAACTCAAGACGTGTCGAAAGTTAGACTCGAATGCTGAGTGTGTGCCATAGGTTCGACATAAGTAAATTTAGAAGCAGGAACACGTCGGGTGCGATCATACCAGCACTAATGCACCGGATCCCATCAGAACTCCGAAGTTAAGCGTGGTTGGGCGAGAGTAGTACTAGGATGGGTGACCCCCTGGGAAGTCCTCGTGTTGCACCCCTTTTTGTCTCAATTTTTGACCCTTCCGGCATTTTTTTTTTTTTTTTTTGCGTCACAAAGGCATTAGATGCGTGTGGCGAGAAATTTTGCCTCGAAAGGGAAATCCTTGGCGACCAAGTGGACGAGGTCGATTGGATTCAATTTGGAACGTCGTTCTGCTTCTAGAAAGGTATTATAATAACAATTCCGAGTTTGACTCCAACAGATACACTTGTTTCAATTCGTACCGACGAACAATCTTCGCTATATGCTCCGAGCAAGAAATTTACCTCCAAAGGGAAATCCTTGATGACCAAGTGGACGAGGTCGATTCGAGATTCGCGTTGATATGCGGTGGCAAGCGTAACTCAAGACGTGTCGAAAGTTAGACTCGAATGCTGAGTGTGTGCCATAGGTTCGACATAAGTAAATTTAGAAGCAGGAACACGTCGGGTGCGATCATACCAGCACTAATGCACCGGATCCCATCAGAACTCCGAAGTTAAGCGTGGTTGGGCGAGAGTAGTACTAGGATGGGTGACCCCCTGGGAAGTCCTCGTGTTGCACCCCTTTTTGTCTCAATTTTTGACCCTTCCGGCATTTTTTTTTTTTTTTTTTTGCGTCACAAAGGCATTAGATGCGTGTGGCGAGAAATTTTGCCTCGAAAGGGAAATCCTTGGCGACCAAGTGGACGAGGTCGATTGGATTCAATTTGGAACGTCGTTCTGCTTCTAGAAAGGTATTATAATAACAATTCCGAGTTTGACTCCAACAGATACACTTGTTTCAATTCGTACCGACGAACAATCTTCGCTATATGCTCCGAGCAAGAAATTTACCTCCAAAGGGAAATCCTTGATGACCAAGTGGACGAGGTCGATTCGAGATTCGCGTTGATATGCGGTGGCAAGCGTAACTCAAGACGTGTCGAAAGTTAGACTCGAATGCTGAGTGTGTGCCATAGGTTCGACATAAGTAAATTTAGAAGCAGGAACACGTCGGGTGCGATCATACCAGCACTAATGCACCGGATCCCATCAGAACTCCGAAGTTAAGCGTGGTTGGGCGAGAGTAGTACTAGGATGGGTGACCCCCTGGGAAGTCCTCGTGTTGCACCCCTTTTTGTCTCAATTTTTGACCCTTCCGGCATTTTTTTTTTTTTGCGTCACAAAGGCATTAGATGCGTGTGGCGAGAAATTTTGCCTCGAAAGGGAAATCCTTGGCGACCAAGTGGACGAGGTCGATTGGATTCAATTTGGAACGTCGTTCTGCTTCTAGAAAGGTATTATAATAACAATTCCGAGTTTGACTCCAACAGATACACTTGTTTCAATTCGTACCGACGAACAATCTTCGCTATATGCTCCGAGCAAGAAATTTACCTCCAAAGGGAAATCCTTGATGACCAAGTGGACGAGGTCGATTCGAGATTCGCGTTGATATGCGGTGGCAAGCGTAACTCAAGACGTGTCGAAAGTTAGACTCGAATGCTGAGTGTGTGCCATAGGTTCGACATAAGTAAATTTAGAAGCAGGAACACGTCGGGTGCGATCATACCAGCACTAATGCACCGGATCCCATCAGAACTCCGAAGTTAAGCGTGGTTGGGCGAGAGTAGTACTAGGATGGGTGACCCCCTGGGAAGTCCTCGTGTTGCACCCCTTTTTGTCTCAATTTTTGACCCTTCCGGCATTTTTTTTTTTTTGCGTCACAAAGGCATTAGATGCGTGTGGCGAGAAATTTTGCCTCGAAAGGGAAATCCTTAGCGACCAAGTGGACGAGGTCGATTGGATTCAATTTGGAACGTCGTTCTGCTTCTAGAAAGGTATTATAATAACAATTCCGAGTTTGACTCCAACAGATACACTTGTTTCAATTCGTACCGACGAACAATCTTCGCTATATGCTCCGAGCAAGAAATTTACCTCCAAAGGGAAATCCTTGATGACCAAGTGGACGAGGTCGATTCGAGATTCGCGTTGATATGCGGTGGCAAGCGTAACTCAAGACGTGTCGAAAGTTAGACTCGAATGCTGAGTGTGTGCCATAGGTTCGACATAAGTAAGTTTAGAAGCAGGAACACGTCGGGTGCGATCATACCAGCACTAATGCACCGGATCCCATTAGAACTCCGAAGTTAAGCGTGGTTGGGCGAGAGTAGTACTAGGATGGGTGACCCCCTGGGAAGTCCTCGTGTTGCACCCCTTTTTGTCTCAATTTTTGACCCTTCCGGCATTTTTTTTTTTTTTTTTTGCGTCACAAAGGCATTAGATGCGTGTGGCGAGAAATTTTGCCTCGAAAGGGAAATCCTTGGCGACCAAGTGGACGAGGTCGATTGGATTCAATTTGGAACGTCGTTCTGCTTCTAGAAAGGTATTATAATAACAATTCCGAGTTTGACTCCAACAGATACACTTGTTTCAATTCGTACCGACGAACAATCTTCGCTATATGCTCCGAGCAAGAAATTTACCTCCAAAGGGAAATCCTTGATGACCAAGTGGACGAGGTCGATTCGAGATTCGCGTTGATATGCGGTGGCAAGCGTAACTCAAGACGTGTCGAAAGTTAGACTCGAATGCTGAGTGTGTGCCATAGGTTCGACATAAGTAAATTTAGAAGCAGGAACACGTCGGGTGCGATCATACCAGCACTAATGCACCGGATCCCATCAGAACTCCGAAGTTAAGCGTGGTTGGGCGAGAGTAGTACTAGGATGGGTGACCCCCTGGGAAGTCCTCGTGTTGCACCCCTTTTTGTCTCAATTTTTGACCCTTCCGGCATTTTTTTTTTTTTTTTTTGCGTCACAAAGGCATTAGATGCGTGTGGCGAGAAATTTTGCCTCGAAAGGGAAATCCTTGGCGACCAAGTGGACGAGGTCGATTGGATTCAATTTGGAACGTCGTTCTGCTTCTAGAAAGGTATTATAATAACAATTCCGAGTTTGACTCCAACAGATACACTTGTTTCAATTCGTACCGACGAACAATCTTCGCTATATGCTCCGAGCAAGAAATTTACCTCCAAAGGGAAATCCTTGATGACCAAGTGGACGAGGTCGATTCGAGATTCGCGTTGATATGCGGTGGCAAGCGTAACTCAAGACGTGTCGAAAGTTAGACTCGAATGCTGAGTGTGTGCCATAGGTTCGACATAAGTAAATTTAGAAGCAGGAACACGTCGGGTGCGATCATACCAGCACTAATGCACCGGATCCCATCAGAACTCCGAAGTTAAGCGTGGTTGGGCGAGAGTAGTACTAGGATGGGTGACCCCCTGGGAAGTCCTCGTGTTGCACCCCTTTTTGTCTCAATTTTTGACCCTTCCGGCATTTTTTTTTTTTTTTTTTGCGTCACAAAGGCATTAGATGCGTGTGGCGAGAAATTTTGCCTCGAAAGGGAAATCCTTGGCGACCAAGTGGACGAGGTCGATTGGATTCAATTTGGAACGTCGTTCTGCTTCTAGAAAGGTATTATAATAACAATTCCGAGTTTGACTCCAACAGATACACTTGTTTCAATTCGTACCGACGAACAATCTTCGCTATATGCTCCGAGCAAGAAATTTACCTCCAAAGGGAAATCCTTGATGACCAAGTGGACGAGGTCGATTCGAGATTCGCGTTGATATGCGGTGGCAAGCGTAACTCAAGACGTGTCGAAAGTTAGACTCGAATGCTGAGTGTGTGCCATAGGTTCGACATAAGTAAATTTAGAAGCAGGAACACGTCGGGTGCGATCATACCAGCACTAATGCACCGGATCCCATCAGAACTCCGAAGTTAAGCGTGGTTGGGCGAGAGTAGTACTAGGATGGGTGACCCCCTGGGAAGTCCTCGTGTTGCACCCCTTTTTGTCTCAATTTTTGACCCTTCCGGCATTTTTTTTTTTTTGCGTCACAAAGGCATTAGATGCGTGTGGCGAGAAATTTTGCCTCGAAAGGGAAATCCTTGGCGACCAAGTGGACGAGGTCGATTGGATTCAATTTGGAACGTCGTTCTGCTTCTAGAAAGGTATTATAATAACAATTCCGAGTTTGACTCCAACAGATACACTTGTTTCAATTCGTACCGACGAACAATCTTCGCTATATGCTCCGAGCAAGAAATTTACCTCCAAAGGGAAATCCTTGATGACCAAGTGGACGAGGTCGATTCGAGATTCGCGTTGATATGCGGTGGCAAGCGTAACTCAAGACGTGTCGAAAGTTAGACTCGAATGCTGAGTGTGTGCCATAGGTTCGACATAAGTAAATTTAGAAGCAGGAACACGTCGGGTGCGATCATACCAGCACTAATGCACCGGATCCCATCAGAACTCCGAAGTTAAGCGTGGTTGGGCGAGAGTAGTACTAGGATGGGTGACCCCCTGGGAAGTCCTCGTGTTGCACCCCTTTTTGTCTCAATTTTTGACCCTTCCGGCATTTTTTTTTTTTTGCGTCACAAAGGCATTAGATGCGTGTGGCGAGAAATTTTGCCTCGAAAGGGAAATCCTTAGCGACCAAGTGGACGAGGTCGATTGGATTCAATTTGGAACGTCGTTCTGCTTCTAGAAAGGTATTATAATAACAATTCCGAGTTTGACTCCAACAGATACACTTGTTTCAATTCGTACCGACGAACAATCTTCGCTATATGCTCCGAGCAAGAAATTTACCTCCAAAGGGAAATCCTTGATGACCAAGTGGACGAGGTCGATTCGAGATTCGCGTTGATATGCGGTGGCAAGCGTAACTCAAGACGTGTCGAAAGTTAGACTCGAATGCTGAGTGTGTGCCATAGGTTCGACATAAGTAAATTTAGAAGCAGGAACACGTCGGGTGCGATCATACCAGCACTAATGCACCGGATCCCATCAGAACTCCGAAGTTAAGCGTGGTTGGGCGAGAGTAGTACTAGGATGGGTGACCCCCTGGGAAGTCCTCGTGTTGCACCCCTTTTTGTCTCAATTTTTGACCCTTCCGGCATTTTTTTTTTTTTTTTTTTTGCGTCACAAAGGCATTAGATGCGTGTGGCGAGAAATTTTGCCTCGAAAGGGAAATCCTTGGCGACCAAGTGGACGAGGTCGATTGGATTCAATTTGGAACGTCGTTCTGCTTCTAGAAAGGTATTATAATAACAATTCCGAGTTTGACTCCAACAGATACACTTGTTTCAATTCGTACCGACGAACAATCTTCGCTATATGCTCCGAGCAAGAAATTTACCTCCAAAGGGAAATCCTTGATGACCAAGTGGACGAGGTCGATTCGAGATTCGCGTTGATATGCGGTGGCAAGCGTAACTCAAGACGTGTCGAAAGTTAGACTCGAATGCTGAGTGTGTGCCATAGGTTCGACATAAGTAAATTTAGAAGCAGGAACACGTCGGGTGCGATCATACCAGCACTAATGCACCGGATCCCATCAGAACTCCGAAGTTAAGCGTGGTTGGGCGAGAGTAGTACTAGGATGGGTGACCCCCTGGGAAGTCCTCGTGTTGCACCCCTTTTTGTCTCAATTTTTGACCCTTCCGGCATTTTTTTTTTTTTTTTTTGCGTCACAAAGGCATTAGATGCGTGTGGCGAGAAATTTTGCCTCGAAAGGGAAATCCTTGGCGACCAAGTGGACGAGGTCGATTGGATTCAATTTGGAACGTCGTTCTGCTTCTAGAAAGGTATTATAATAACAATTCCGAGTTTGACTCCAACAGATACACTTGTTTCAATTCGTACCGACGAACAATCTTCGCTATATGCTCCGAGCAAGAAATTTACCTCCAAAGGGAAATCCTTGATGACCAAGTGGACGAGGTCGATTCGAGATTCGCGTTGATATGCGGTGGCAAGCGTAACTCAAGACGTGTCGAAAGTTAGACTCGAATGCTGAGTGTGTGCCATAGGTTCGACATAAGTAAATTTAGAAGCAGGAACACGTCGGGTGCGATCATACCAGCACTAATGCACCGGATCCCATCAGAACTCCGAAGTTAAGCGTGGTTGGGCGAGAGTAGTACTAGGATGGGTGACCCCCTGGGAAGTCCTCGTGTTGCACCCCTTTTTGTCTCAATTTTTGACCCTTCCGGCATTTTTTTTTTTTTGCGTCACAAAGGCATTAGATGCGTGTGGCGAGAAATTTTGCCTCGAAAGGGAAATCCTTGGCGACCAAGTGGACGAGGTCGATTGGATTCAATTTGGAACGTCGTTCTGCTTCTAGAAAGGTATTATAATAACAATTCCGAGTTTGACTCCAACAGATACACTTGTTTCAATTCGTACCGACGAACAATCTTCGCTATATGCTCCGAGCAAGAAATTTACCTCCAAAGGGAAATCCTTGATGACCAAGTGGACGAGGTCGATTCGAGATTCGCGTTGATATGCGGTGGCAAGCGTAACTCAAGACGTGTCGAAAGTTAGACTCGAATGCTGAGTGTGTGCCATAGGTTCGACATAAGTAAATTTAGAAGCAGGAACACGTCGGGTGCGATCATACCAGCACTAATGCACCGGATCCCATCAGAACTCCGAAGTTAAGCGTGGTTGGGCGAGAGTAGTACTAGGATGGGTGACCCCCTGGGAAGTCCTCGTGTTGCACCCCTTTTTGTCTCAATTTTTGACCCTTCCGGCATTTTTTTTTTTTTGCGTCACAAAGGCATTAGATGCGTGTGGCGAGAAATTTTGCCTCGAAAGGGAAATCCTTAGCGACCAAGTGGACGAGGTCGATTGGATTCAATTTGGAACGTCGTTCTGCTTCTAGAAAGGTATTATAATAACAATTCCGAGTTTGACTCCAACAGATACACTTGTTTCAATTCGTACCGACGAACAATCTTCGCTATATGCTCCGAGCAAGAAATTTACCTCCAAAGGGAAATCCTTGATGACCAAGTGGACGAGGTCGATTCGAGATTCGCGTTGATATGCGGTGGCAAGCGTAACTCAAGACGTGTCGAAAGTTAGACTCGAATGCTGAGTGTGTGCCATAGGTTCGACATAAGTAAATTTAGAAGCAGGAACACGTCGGGTGCGATCATACCAGCACTAATGCACCGGATCCCATCAGAACTCCGAAGTTAAGCGTGGTTGGGCGAGAGTAGTACTAGGATGGGTGACCCCCTGGGAAGTCCTCGTGTTGCACCCCTTTTTGTCTCAATTTTTGACCCTTCCGGCATTTTTTTTTTTTTGCGTCACAAAGGCATTAGATGCGTGTGGCGAGAAATTTTGCCTCGAAAGGGAAATCCTTGGCGACCAAGTGGACGAGGTCGATTGGATTCAATTTGGAACGTCGTTCTGCTTCTAGAAAGGTATTATAATAACAATTCCGAGTTTGACTCCAACAGATACACTTGTTTCAATTCGTACCGACGAACAATCTTCGCTATATGCTCCGAGCAAGAAATTTACCTCCAAAGGGAAATCCTTGATGACCAAGTGGACGAGGTCGATTCGAGATTCGCGTTGATATGCGGTGGCAAGCGTAACTCAAGACGTGTCGAAAGTTAGACTCGAATGCTGAGTGTGTGCCATAGGTTCGACATAAGTAAATTTAGAAGCAGGAACACGTCGGGTGCGATCATACCAGCACTAATGCACCGGATCCCATCAGAACTCCGAAGTTAAGCGTGGTTGGGCGAGAGTAGTACTAGGATGGGTGACCCCCTGGGAAGTCCTCGTGTTGCACCCCTTTTTGTCTCAATTTCCGGCATTTTTTTTTTTTGCGTCACAAAGGCATTAGATGCGTGTGGCGAGAAATTTTGCCTCGAAAGGGAAATCCTTGGCGACCAAGTGGACGAGGTCGATTGGATTCAATTTGGAACGTCGTTCTGCTTCTAGAAAGGTATTATAATAACAATTCCGAGTTTGACTCCAACAGATACACTTGTTTCAATTCGTACCGACGAACAATCTTCGCTATATGCTCCGAGCAAGAAATTTACCTCCAAAGGGAAATCCTTGATGACCAAGTGGACGAGGTCGATTCGAGATTCGCGTTGATATGCGGTGGCAAGCGTAACTCAAGACGTGTCGAAAGTTAGACTCGAATGCTGAGTGTGTGCCATAGGTTCGACATAAGTAAATTTAGAAGCAGGAACACGTCGGGTGCGATCATACCAGCACTAATGCACCGGATCCCATCAGAACTCCGAAGTTAAGCGTGGTTGGGCGAGAGTAGTACTAGGATGGGTGACCCCCTGGGAAGTCCTCGTGTTGCACCCCTTTTTGTCTCAATTTTTGACCCTTCCGGCATTTTTTTTTTTTTGCGTCACAAAGGCATTAGATGCGTGTGGCGAGAAATTTTGCCTCGAAAGGGAAATCCTTGGCGACCAAGTGGACGAGGTCGATTGGATTCAATTTGGAACGTCGTTCTGCTTCTAGAAAGGTATTATAATAACAATTCCGAGTTTGACTCCAACAGATACACTTGTTTCAATTCGTACCGACGAACAATCTTCGCTATATGCTCCGAGCAAGAAATTTACCTCCAAAGGGAAATCCTTGATGACCAAGTGGACGAGGTCGATTCGAGATTCGCGTTGATATGCGGTGGCAAGCGTAACTCAAGACGTGTCGAAAGTTAGACTCGAATGCTGAGTGTGTGCCATAGGTTCGACATAAGTAAATTTAGAAGCAGGAACACGTCGGGTGCGATCATACCAGCACTAATGCACCGGATCCCATCAGAACTCCGAAGTTAAGCGTGGTTGGGCGAGAGTAGTACTAGGATGGGTGACCCCCTGGGAAGTCCTCGTGTTGCACCCCTTTTTGTCTCAATTTCCGGCATTTTTTTTTTTTGCGTCACAAAGGCATTAGATGCGTGTGGCGAGAAATTTTGCCTCGAAAGGGAAATCCTTGGCGACCAAGTGGACGAGGTCGATTGGATTCAATTTGGAACGTCGTTCTGCTTCTAGAAAGGTATTATAATAACAATTCCGAGTTTGACTCCAACAGATACACTTGTTTCAATTCGTACCGACGAACAATCTTCGCTATATGCTCCGAGCAAGAAATTTACCTCCAAAGGGAAATCCTTGATGACCAAGTGGACGAGGTCGATTCGAGATTCGCGTTGATATGCGGTGGCAAGCGTAACTCAAGACGTGTCGAAAGTTAGACTCGAATGCTGAGTGTGTGCCATAGGTTCGACATAAGTAAATTTAGAAGCAGGAACACGTCGGGTGCGATCATACCAGCACTAATGCACCGGATCCCATCAGAACTCCGAAGTTAAGCGTGGTTGGGCGAGAGTAGTACTAGGATGGGTGACCCCCTGGGAAGTCCTCGTGTTGCACCCCTTTTTGTCTCAATTTTTGACCCTTCCGGCATTTTTTTTTTTTTGCGTCACAAAGGCATTAGATGCGTGTGGCGAGAAATTTTGCCTCGAAAGGGAAATCCTTGGCGACCAAGTGGACGAGGTCGATTGGATTCAATTTGGAACGTCGTTCTGCTTCTAGAAAGGTATTATAATAACAATTCCGAGTTTGACTCCAACAGATACACTTGTTTCAATTCGTACCGACGAACAATCTTCGCTATATGCTCCGAGCAAGAAATTTACCTCCAAAGGGAAATCCTTGATGACCAAGTGGACGAGGTCGATTCGAGATTCGCGTTGATATGCGGTGGCAAGCGTAACTCAAGACGTGTCGAAAGTTAGACTCGAATGCTGAGTGTGTGCCATAGGTTCGACATAAGTAAATTTAGAAGCAGGAACACGTCGGGTGCGATCATACCAGCACTAATGCACCGGATCCCATCAGAACTCCGAAGTTAAGCGTGGTTGGGCGAGAGTAGTACTAGGATGGGTGACCCCCTGGGAAGTCCTCGTGTTGCACCCCTTTTTGTCTCAATTTTTGACCCTTCCGGCATTTTTTTTTTTTTGCGTCACAAAGGCATTAGATGCGTGTGGCGAGAAATTTTGCCTCGAAAGGGAAATCCTTGGCGACCAAGTGGACGAGGTCGATTGGATTCAATTTGGAACGTCGTTCTGCTTCTAGAAAGGTATTATAATAACAATTCCGAGTTTGACTCCAACAGATACACTTGTTTCAATTCGTACCGACGAACAATCTTCGCTATATGCTCCGAGCAAGAAATTTACCTCCAAAGGGAAATCCTTGATGACCAAGTGGACGAGGTCGATTCGAGATTCGCGTTGATATAAGGTGGCAAGCGTAACTCAAGACGTGTCGAAAGTTAGACTCGAATGCTGAGTGTGTGCCATAGGTTCGACATAAGTAAATTTAGAAGCAGGAACACGTCGGGTGCGATCATACCAGCACTAATGCACCGGATCCCATCAGAACTCCGAAGTTAAGCGTGGTTGGGCGAGAGTAGTACTAGGATGGGTGACCCCCTGGGAAGTCCTCGTGTTGCACCCCTTTTTGTCTCAATTTTTGACCCTTCCGGCATTTTTTTTTTTTGCGTCACAAAGGCATTAGATGCGTGTGGCGAGAAATTTTGCCTCGAAAGGGAAATCCTTGGCGACCAAGTGGACGAGGTCGATTGGATTCAATTTGGAACGTCGTTCTGCTTCTAGAAAGGTATTATAATAACAATTCCGAGTTTGACTCCAACAGATACACTTGTTTCAATTCGTACCGACGAACAATCTTCGCTATATGCTCCGAGCAAGAAATTTACCTCCAAAGGGAAATCCTTGATGACCAAGTGGACGAGGTCGATTCGAGATTCGCGTTGATATGCGGTGGCAAGCGTAACTCAAGACGTGTCGAAAGTTAGACTCGAATGCTGAGTGTGTGCCATAGGTTCGACATAAGTAAATTTAGAAGCAGGAACACGTCGGGTGCGATCATACCAGCACTAATGCACCGGATCCCATCAGAACTCCGAAGTTAAGCGTGGTTGGGCGAGAGTAGTACTAGGATGGGTGACCCCCTGGGAAGTCCTCGTGTTGCACCCCTTTTTGTCTCAATTTTTGACCCTTCCGGCATTTTTTTTTTTTTGCGTCACAAAGGCATTAGATGCGTGTGGCGAGAAATTTTGCCTCGAAAGGGAAATCCTTGGCGACCAAGTGGACGAGGTCGATTGGATTCAATTTGGAACGTCGTTCTGCTTCTAGAAAGGTATTATAATAACAATTCCGAGTTTGACTCCAACAGATACACTTGTTTCAATTCGTACCGACGAACAATCTTCGCTATATGCTCCGAGCAAGAAATTTACCTCCAAAGGGAAATCCTTGATGACCAAGTGGACGAGGTCGATTCGAGATTCGCGTTGATATGCGGTGGCAAGCGTAACTCAAGACGTGTCGAAAGTTAGACTCGAATGCTGAGTGTGTGCCATAGGTTCGACATAAGTAAATTTAGAAGCAGGAACACGTCGGGTGCGATCATACCAGCACTAATGCACCGGATCCCATCAGAACTCCGAAGTTAAGCGTGGTTGGGCGAGAGTAGTACTAGGATGGGTGACCCCCTGGGAAGTCCTCGTGTTGCACCCCTTTTTGTCTCAATTTTTGACCCTTCCGGCATTTTTTTTTTTTTGCGTCACAAAGGCATTAGATGCGTGTGGCGAGAAATTTTGCCTCGAAAGGGAAATCCTTGGCGACCAAGTGGACGAGGTCGATTGGATTCAATTTGGAACGTCGTTCTACTTCTAGAAAGGTATTATAATAACAATTCCGAGTTTGACTCCAACAGATACACTTGTTTCAATTCGTACCGACGAACAATCTTCGCTATATGCTCCGAGCAAGAAATTTACCTCCAAAGGGAAATCCTTGATGACCAAGTGGACGAGGTCGATTCGAGATTCGCGTTGATATAAGGTGGCAAGCGTAACTCAAGACGTGTCGAAAGTTAGACTCGAATGCTGAGTGTGTGCCATAGGTTCGACATAAGTAAATTTAGAAGCAGGAACACGTCCGGTGCGATCATACCAGCACTAATGCACCGGATCCCATCAGAACTCCGAAGTTAAGCGTGGTTGGGCGAGAGTAGTACTAGGATGGGTGACCCCCTGGGAAGTCCTCGTGTTGCACCCCTTTTTGTCTCAATTTTTGACCCTTCCGGCATTTTTTTTTTTTGCGTCACAAAGGCATTAGATGCGTGTGGCGAGAAATTTTGCCTCGAAAGGGAAATCCTTGGCGACCAAGTGGACGAGGTCGATTGGATTCAATTTGGAACGTCGTTCTGCTTCTAGAAAGGTATTATAATAACAATTCCGAGTTTGACTCCAACAGATACACTTGTTTCAATTCGTACCGACGAACAATCTTCGCTATATGCTCCGAGCAAGAAATTTACCTCCAAAGGGAAATCCTTGATGACCAAGTGGACGAGGTCGATTCGAGATTCGCGTTGATATGCGGTGGCAAGCGTAACTCAAGACGTGTCGAAAGTTAGACTCGAATGCTGAGTGTGTGCCATAGGTTCGACATAAGTAAATTTAGAAGCAGGAACACGTCGGGTGCGATCATATCAGCACTAATGCACCGGATCCCATCAGAACTCCGAAGTTAAGCGTGGTTGGGCGAGAGTAGTACTAGGATGGGTGACCCCCTGGGAAGTCCTCGTGTTGGCACCCCTTTTTGTCTCAATTTTTGACCCTTCCGGCATTTTTTTTTTTTGCGTCACAAAGGCATTAGATGCGTGTGGCGAGAAATTTTGCCTCGAAAGGGAATTCCTTGGCGACCAAGTGGACGAGGTCGATTGGATTCAATTTGGAACGTCGTTCTGCTTCTAGAAAGGTATTATAATAACAATTCCGAGTTTGACTCCAACAGATACACTTGTTTCAATTCGTACCGACGAACAATCTTCGCTATATGCTCCGAGCAAGAAATTTACCTCCAAAGGGAAATCCTTGATGACCAAGTGGACGAGGTCGATTCGAGATTCGCGTTGATATGCGGTGGCAAGCGTAACTCAAGACGTGTCGAAAGTTAGACTCGAATGCTGAGTGTGTGCCATAGGTTCGACATAAGTAAATTTAGAAGCAGGAACACGTCGGGTGCGATCATACCAGCACTAATGCACCGGATCCCATCAGAACTCCGAAGTTAAGCGTGGTTGGGCGAGAGTAGTACTAGGATGGGTGACCCCCTGGGAAGTCCTCGTGTTGCACCCCTTTTTGTCTCAATTTTTGACCCTTCCGGCATTTTTTTTTTTTGCGTCACAAAGGCATTAGATGCGTGTGGCGAGAAATTTTGCCTCGAAAGGGAAATCCTTGGCGACCAAGTGGACGAGGTCGATTGGATTCAATTTGGAACGTCGTTCTGCTTCTAGAAAGGTATTATAATAACAATTCCGAGTTTGACTCCAACAGATACACTTGTTTCAATTCGTACCGACGAACAATCTTCGCTATATGCTCCGAGCAAGAAATTTACCTCCAAAGGGAAATCCTTGATGACCAAGTGGACGAGGTCGATTCGAGATTCGCGTTGATATGCGGTGGCAAGCGTAACTCAAGACGTGTCGAAAGTTAGACTCGAATGTTGAGTGTGTGCCATAGGTTCGACATAAGTAAATTTAGAAGCAGGAACACGTCGGGTGCGATCATACCAGCACTAATGCACCGGATCCCATCAGAACTCCGAAGTTAAGCGTGGTTGGGCGAGAGTAGTACTAGGATGGGTGACCCCCTGGGAAGTCCTCGTGTTGCACCCCTTTTTGTCTCAATTTTTGACCCTTCCGGCATTTTTTTTTTTTTGCGTCACAAAGGCATTAGATGCGTGTGGCGAGAAATTTTGCCTCGAAAGGGAAATCCTTGGCGACCAAGTGGACGAGGTCGATTGGATTCAATTTGGAACGTCGTTCTGCTTCTAGAAAGGTATTATAATAACAATTCTGAGTTTGACTCCAACAGATACACTTGTTTCAATTCGTACCGACGAACAATCTTCGCTATATGCTCCGAGCAAGAAATTTACCTCCAAAGGGAAATCCTTGATGACCAAGTGGACGAGGTCGATTCGAGATTCGCGTTGATATGCGGTGGCAAGCGTAACTCAAGACGTGTCGAAAGTTAGACTCGAATGCTGAGTGTGTGCCATAGGTTCGACATAAGTAAATTTAGAAGCAGGAACACGTCGGGTGCGATCATACCAGCACTAATGCACCGGATCCCATCAGAACTCCGAAGTTAAGCGTGGTTGGGCGAGAGTAGTACTAGGATGGGTGACCCCCTGGGAAGTCCTCGTGTTGCACCCCTTTTTGTCTCAATTTTTGACGCTTCCGGCATTTTTTTTATATTTTTTTTTTTGCGTCACAAAGGCATTAGATGCGTGTGGCGAGAAATTTTGCCTCGAAAGGGAAATCCTTGGCGACCAAGTGGACGAGGTCGATTGGATTCAATTTGGAACGTCGTTCTGCTTCTAGAAAGGTATTATAATAACAATTCCGAGTTTGACTCCAACAGATACACTTGTTTCAATTCGTACCGACGAACAATCTTCGCTATATGCTCCGAGCAAGAAATTTACCTCCAAAGGGAAATTCTTGATGACCAAGTGGACGAGGTCGATTCGAGATTCGCGTTGATATAAGGTGGCAAGCGTAACTCAAGACGTGTCGAAAGTTAGACTCGAATGCTGAGTGTGTGCCATAGGTTCGACATAAGTAAATTTAGAAGCAGGAACACGTCGGGTGCGATCATACCAGCACTAATGCACCGGATCCCATCAGAACTCCGAAGTTAAGCGTGGTTGGGCGAGAGTAGTACTAGGATGGGTGACCCCCTGGGAAGTCCTCGTGTTGCACCCCTTTTTGTCTCAATTTTTGACCCTTCCGGCATTTTTTTTTTTTGCGTCACAAAGGCATTAGATGCGTGTGGCGAGAAATTTTGCCTCGAAAGGGAAATCCTTGGCGACCAAGTGGACGAGGTCGATTGGATTCAATTTGGAACGTCGTTCTGCTTCTAGAAAGGTATTATAATAACAATTCCGAGTTTGACTCCAACAGATACACTTGTTTCAATTCGTACCGACGAACAATCTTCGCTATATGCTCCGAGCAAGAAATTTACCTCCAAAGGGAAATCCTTGATGACCAAGTGGACGAGGTCGATTCGAGATTCGCGTTGATATGCGGTGGCAAGCGTAACTCAAGACGTGTCGAAAGTTAGACTCGAATGCTGAGTGTGTGCCATAGGTTCGACATAAGTAAATTTAGAAGCAGGAACACGTCGGGTGCGATCATACCAGCACTAATGCACCGGATCCCATCAGAACTCCGAAGTTAAGCGTGGTTGGGCGAGAGTAGTACTAGGATGGGTGACCCCCTGGGAAGTCCTCGTGTTGCACCCCTTTTTGTCTCAATTTTTGACCCTTCCGGCATTTTTTTTTTTTGCGTCACAAAGGCATTAGATGCGTGTGGCGAGAAATTTTGCCTCGAAAGGGAAATCCTTGGCGACCAAGTGGACGAGGTCGATTGGATTCAATTTGGAACGTCGTTCTGCTTCTAGAAAGGTATTATAATAACAATTCCGAGTTTGACTCCAACAGATACACTTGTTTCAATTCGTACCGACGAACAATCTTCGCTATATGCTCCGAGCAAGAAATTTACCTCCAAAGGGAAATCCTTGATGACCAAGTGGACGAGGTCGATTCGAGATTCGCGTTGATATGCGGTGGCAAGCGTAACTCAAGACGTGTCGAAAGTTAGACTCGAATGCTGAGTGTGTGCCATAGGTTCGACATAAGTAAATTTAGAAGCAGGAACACGTCGGGTGCGATCATACCAGCACTAATGCACCGGATCCCATCAGAACTCCGAAGTTAAGCGTGGTTGGGCGAGAGTAGTACTAGGATGGGTGACCCCCTGGGAAGTCCTCGTGTTGCACCCCTTTTTGTCTCAATTTTTGACCCTTCCGGCATTTTTTTTTTTTTTGCGTCACAAAGGCATTAGATGCGTGTGGCGAGAAATTTTGCCTCGAAAGGGAAATCCTTGGCGACCAAGTGGACGAGGTCGATTGGATTCAATTTGGAACGTCGTTCTGCTTCTAGAAAGGTATTATAATAACAATTCCGAGTTTGACTCCAACAGATACACTTGTTTCAATTCGTACCGACGAACAATCTTCGCTATATGCTCCGAGCAAGAAATTTACCTCCAAAGGGAAATCCTTGATGACCAAGTGGACGAGGTCGATTCGAGATTCGCGTTGATATGCGGTGGCAAGCGTAACTCAAGACGTGTCGAAAGTTAGACTCGAATGCTGAGTGTGTGCCATAGGTTCGACATAAGTAAATTTAGAAGCAGGAACACGTCGGGTGCGATCATACCAGCACTAATGCACCGGATCCCATCAGAACTCCGAAGTTAAGCGTGGTTGGGCGAGAGTAGTACTAGGATGGGTGACCCCCTGGGAAGTCCTCGTGTTGCACCCCTTTTTGTCTCAATTTTTGACCCTTCCGGCATTTTTTTTTTTTGCGTCACAAAGGCATTAGATGCGTGTGGCGAGAAATTTTGCCTCGAAAGGGAAATCCTTGGCGACCAAGTGGACGAGGTCGATTGGATTCAATTTGGAACGTCGTTCTGCTTCTAGAAAGGTATTATAATAACAATTCTGAGTTTGACTCCAACAGATACACTTGTTTCAATTCGTACCGACGAACAATCTTCGCTATATGCTCCGAGCAAGAAATTTACCTCCAAAGGGAAATCCTTGATGACCAAGTGGACGAGGTCGATTCGAGATTCGCGTTGATATGCGGTGGCAAGCGTAACTCAAGACGTGTCGAAAGTTAGACTCGAATGCTGAGTGTGTGCCATAGGTTCGACATAAGTAAATTTAGAAGCAGGAACACGTCGGGTGCGATCATACCAGCACTAATGCACCGGATCCCATCAGAACTCCGAAGTTAAGCGTGGTTGGGCGAGAGTAGTACTAGGATGGGTGACCCCCTGGGAAGTCCTCGTGTTGCACCCCTTTTTGTCTCAATTTTTGACCCTTCCGGCATTTTTTTTTTTTTTTTTTGCGTCACAAAGGCATTAGATGCGTGTGGCGAGAAATTTTGCCTCGAAAGGGAAATCCTTGGCGACCAAGTGGACGAGGTCGATTGGATTCAATTTGGAACGTCGTTCTGCTTCTAGAAAGGTATTATAATAACAATTCCGAGTTTGACTCCAACAGATACACTTGTTTCAATTCGTACCGACGAACAATCTTCGCTATATGCTCCGAGCAAGAAATTTACCTCCAAAGGGAAATCCTTGATGACCAAGTGGACGAGGTCGATTCGAGATTCGCGTTGATATGCGGTGGCAAGCGTAACTCAAGACGTGTCGAAAGTTAGACTCGAATGCTGAGTGTGTGCCATAGGTTCGACATAAGTAAATTTAGAAGCAGGAACACGTCGGGTGCGATCATACCAGCACTAATGCACCGGATCCCATCAGAACTCCGAAGTTAAGCGTGGTTGGGCGAGAGTAGTACTAGGATGGGTGACCCCCTGGGAAGTCCTCGTGTTGCACCCCTTTTTGTCTCAATTTTTGACCCTTCCGGCATTTTTTTTTTTTTTTTTTTTGCGTCACAAAGGCATTAGATGCGTGTGGCGAGAAATTTTGCCTCGAAAGGGAAATCCTTGGCGACCAAGTGGACGAGGTCGATTGGATTCAATTTGGAACGTCGTTCTGCTTCTAGAAAGGTATTATAATAACAATTCCGAGTTTGACTCCAACAGATACACTTGTTTCAATTCGTACCGACGAACAATCTTCGCTATATGCTCCGAGCAAGAAATTTACCTCCAAAGGGAAATCCTTGATGACCAAGTGGACGAGGTCGATTCGAGATTCGCGTTGATATGCGGTGGCAAGCGTAACTCAAGACGTGTCGAAAGTTAGACTCGAATGCTGAGTGTGTGCCATAGGTTCGACATAAGTAAATTTAGAAGCAGGAACACGTCGGGTGCGATCATACCAGCACTAATGCACCGGATCCCATCAGAACTCCGAAGTTAAGCGTGGTTGGGCGAGAGTAGTACTAGGATGGGTGACCCCCTGGGAAGTCCTCGTGTTGCACCCCTTTTTGTCTCAATTTTTGACCCTTCCGGCATTTTTTTTTTTTTTTTTTTTGCGTCACAAAGGCATTAGATGCGTGTGGCGAGAAATTTTGCCTCGAAAGGGAAATCCTTGGCGACCAAGTGGACGAGGTCGATTGGATTCAATTTGGAACGTCGTTCTGCTTCTAGAAAGGTATTATAATAACAATTCCGAGTTTGACTCCAACAGATACACTTGTTTCAATTCGTACCGACGAACAATCTTCGCTATATGCTCCGAGCAAGAAATTTACCTCCAAAGGGAAATCCTTGATGACCAAGTGGACGAGGTCGATTCGAGATTCGCGTTGATATGCGGTGGCAAGCGTAACTCAAGACGTGTCGAAAGTTAGACTCGAATGCTGAGTGTGTGCCATAGGTTCGACATAAGTAAATTTAGAAGCAGGAACACGTCGGGTGCGATCATACCAGCACTAATGCACCGGATCCCATCAGAACTCCGAAGTTAAGCGTGGTTGGGCGAGAGTAGTACTAGGATGGGTGACCCCCTGGGAAGTCCTCGTGTTGCACCCCTTTTTGTCTCAATTTTTGACCCTTCCGGCATTTTTTTTTTTTTTTTTTTTGCGTCACAAAGGCATTAGATGCGTGTGGCGAGAAATTTTGCCTCGAAAGGGAAATCCTTGGCGACCAAGTGGACGAGGTCGATTGGATTCAATTTGGAACGTCGTTCTGCTTCTAGAAAGGTATTATAATAACAATTCCGAGTTTGACTCCAACAGATACACTTGTTTCAATTCGTACCGACGAACAATCTTCGCTATATGCTCCGAGCAAGAAATTTACCTCCAAAGGGAAATCCTTGATGACCAAGTGGACGAGGTCGATTCGAGATTCGCGTTGATATGCGGTGGCAAGCGTAACTCAAGACGTGTCGAAAGTTAGACTCGAATGCTGAGTGTGTGCCATAGGTTCGACATAAGTAAATTTAGAAGCAGGAACACGTCGGGTGCGATCATACCAGCACTAATGCACCGGATCCCATCAGAACTCCGAAGTTAAGCGTGGTTGGGCGAGAGTAGTACTAGGATGGGTGACCCCCTGGGAAGTCCTCGTGTTGCACCCCTTTTTGTCTCAATTTTTGACCCTTCCGGCATTTTTTTTTTTTTTTTTTTTTGCATCACAAAGGCATTAGATGCGTGTGGCGAGAAATTTTGCCTCGAAAGGGAAATCCTTGGCGACCAAGTGGACGAGGTCGATTGGATTCAATTTGGAACGTCGTTCTGCTTCTAGAAAGGTATTATAATAACAATTCCGAGTTTGACTCCAACAGATACACTTGTTTCAATTCGTACCGACGAACAATCTTCGCTATATGCTCCGAGCAAGAAATTTACCTCCAAAGGGAAATCCTTGATGACCAAGTGGACGAGGTCGATTCGAGATTCGCGTTGATATGCGGTGGCAAGCGTAACTCAAGACGTGTCGAAAGTTAGACTCGAATGCTGAGTGTGTGCCATAGGTTCGACATAAGTAAATTTAGAAGCAGGAACACGTCGGGTGCGATCATACCAGCACTAATGCACCGGATCCCATCAGAACTCCGAAGTTAAGCGTGGTTGGGCGAGAGTAGTACTAGGATGGGTGACCCCCTGGGAAGTCCTCGTGTTGCACCCCTTTTTGTCTCAATTTTTGACCCTTCCGGCATTTTTTTTTTTTTTTTTTTTGCGTCACAAAGGCATTAGATGCGTGTGGCGAGAAATTTTGCCTCGAAAGGGAAATCCTTGGCAACCAAGTGGACGAGGTCGATTGGATTCAATTTGGAACGTCGTTCTGCTTCTAGAAAGGTATTATAATAACAATTCCGAGTTTGACTCCAACAGATACACTTGTTTCAATTCGTACCGACGAACAATCTTCGCTATATGCTCCGAGCAAGAAATTTACCTCCAAAGGGAAATCCTTGATGACCAAGTGGACGAGGTCGATTCGAGATTCGCGTTGATATGCGGTGGCAAGCGTAACTCAAGACGTGTCGAAAGTTAGACTCGAATGCTGAGTGTGTGCCATAGGTTCGACATAAGTAAATTTAGAAGCAGGAACACGTCGGGTGCGATCATACCAGCACTAATGCACCGGATCCCATCAGAACTCCGAAGTTAAGCGTGGTTGGGCGAGAGTAGTACTAGGATGGGTGACCCCCTGGGAAGTCCTCGTGTTGCACCCCTTTTTGTCTCAATTTTTGACCCTTCCGGCATTTTTTTTTTTTGCGTCACAAAGGCATTAGATGCGTGTGGCGAGAAATTTTGCCTCGAAAGGGAAATCCTTGGCGACCAAGTGGACGAGGTCGATTGGATTCAATTTGGAACGTCGTTCTGCTTCTAGAAAGGTATTATAATAACAATTCCGAGTTTGACTCCAACAGATACACTTGTTTCAATTCGTACCGACGAACAATCTTCGCTATATGCTCCGAGCAAGAAATTTACCTCCAAAGGGAAATCCTTGATGACCAAGTGGACGAGGTCGATTCGAGATTCGCGTTGATATGCGGTGGCAAGCGTAACTCAAGACGTGTCGAAAGTTAGACTCGAATGCTGAGTGTGTGCCATAGGTTCGACATAAGTAAATTTAGAAGCAGGAACACGTCGGGTGCGATCATACCAGCACTAATGCACCGGATCCCATCAGAACTCCGAAGTTAAGCATGGTTGGGCGAGAGTAGTACTAGGATGGGTGACCCCCTGGGAAGTCCTCGTGTTGCACCCCTTTTTGTCTCAATTTTTGACCCTTCCGGCATTTTTTTTTTTTGCGTCACAAAGGCATTAGATGCGTGTGGCGAGAAATTTTGCCTCGAAAGGGAAATCCTTGGCGACCAAGTGGACGAGGTCGATTGGATTCAATTTGGAACGTCGTTCTGCTTCTAGAAAGGTATTATAATAACAATTCCGAGTTTGACTCCAACAGATACACTTGTTTCAATTCGTACCGACGAACAATCTTCGCTATATGCTCCGAGCAAGAAATTTACCTCCAAAGGGAAATCCTTGATGACCAAGTGGACGAGGTCGATTCGAGATTCGCGTTGATATGCGGTGGCAAGCGTAACTCAAGACGTGTCGAAAGTTAGACTCGAATGCTGAGTGTGTGCCATAGGTTCGACATAAGTAA
Organism: Galeopsis tetrahit; assembly: GCA_963675135.1. Lineage (NCBI taxonomy): Eukaryota > Viridiplantae > Streptophyta > Magnoliopsida > Lamiales > Lamiaceae > Galeopsis > Galeopsis tetrahit. The sequence continues at coordinate 17,878,293 of OY776121.1, read as the reverse complement.
ATTTAGAAGCAGGAACACGTCGGGTGCGATCATACCAGCACTAATGCACCGGATCCCATCAGAACTCCGAAGTTAAGCGTGGTTGGGCGAGAGTAGTACTAGGATGGGTGACCCCCTGGGAAGTCCTCGTGTTGCACCCCTTTTTGTCTCAATTTTTGACCCTTCCGGCATTTTTTTTTTTTGCGTCACAAAGGCATTAGATGCGTGTGGCGAGAAATTTTGCCTCGAAAGGGAAATCCTTGGCGACCAAGTGGACGAGGTCGACTGGATTCAATTTGGAACGTCGTTCTGCTTCTAGAAAGGTATTATAATAACAATTCCGAGTTTGACTCCAACAGATACACTTGTTTCAATTCGTACCGACGAACAATCTTCGCTATATGCTCCGAGCAAGAAATTTACCTCCAAAGGGAAATCCTTGATGACCAAGTGGACGAGGTCGATTCGAGATTCGCGTTGATATGCGGTGGCAAGCGTAACTCAAGACGTGTCGAAAGTTAGACTCGAATGCTGAGTGTGTGCCATAGGTTCGACATAAGTAAATTTAGAAGCAGGAACACGTCGGGTGCGATCATACCAGCACTAATGCACCGGATCCCATCAGAACTCCGAAGTTAAGCGTGGTTGGGCGAGAGTAGTACTAGGATGGGTGACCCCCTGGGAAGTCCTCGTGTTGCACCCCTTTTTGTCTCAATTTTTGACCCTTCCGGCATTTTTTTTTTTTTTTTTTTTGCGTCACAAAGGCATTAGATGCGTGTGGCGAGAAATTTTGCCTCGAAAGGGAAATCCTTGGCGACCAAGTGGACGAGGTCGATTGGATTCAATTTGGAACGTCGTTCTGCTTCTAGAAAGGTATTATAATAACAATTCCGAGTTTGACTCCAACAGATACACTTGTTTCAATTCGTACCGACGAACAATCTTCGCTATATGCTCCGAGCAAGAAATTTACCTCCAAAGGGAAACCCTTGATGACCAAGTGGACGAGGTCGATTCGAGATTCGCGTTGATATGCGGTGGCAAGCGTAACTCAAGACGTGTCGAAAGTTAGACTCGAATGCTGAGTGTGTGCCATAGGTTCGACATAAGTAAATTTAGAAGCAGGAACACGTCGGGTGCGATCATACCAGCACTAATGCACCGGATCCCATCAGAACTCCGAAGTTAAGCGTGGTTGGGCGAGAGTAGTACTAGGATGGGTGACCCCCTGGGAAGTCCTCGTGTTGCACCCCTTTTTGTCTCAATTTTTGACCCTTCCGGCATTTTTTTTTTTTTTTTGCGTCACAAAGGCATTAGATGCGTGTGGCGAGAAATTTTGCCTCGAAAGGGAAATCCTTGGCGACCAAGTGGACGAGGTCGATTGGATTCAATTTGGAACGTCGTTCTGCTTCTAGAAAGGTATTATAATAACAATTCCGAGTTTGACTCCAACAGATACACTTGTTTCAATTCGTACCGACGAACAATCTTCGCTATATGCTCCGAGCAAGAAATTTACCTCCAAAGGGAAATCCTTGATGACCAAGTGGACGAGGTCGATTCGAGATTCGCGTTGATATGCGGTGGCAAGCGTAACTCAAGACGTGTCGAAAGTTAGACTCGAATGCTGAGTGTGTGCCATAGGTTCGACATAAGTAAATTTAGAAGCAGGAACACGTCGGGTGCGATCATACCAGCACTAATGCACCGGATCCCATCAGAACTCCGAAGTTAAGCGTGGTTGGGCGAGAGTAGTACTAGGATGGGTGACCCCCTGGGAAGTCCTCGTGTTGCACCCCTTTTTGTCTCAATTTTTGACCCTTCCGGCATTTTTTTTTTTGCATCACAAAGGCATTAGATGCGTGTGGCGAGAAATTTTGCCTCGAAAGGGAAATCCTTGGCGACCAAGTGGACGAGGTCAATTGGATTCAATTTGGAACGTCGTTCTGCTTCTAGAAAGGTATTATAATAACAATTCCGAGTTTGACTCCAACAGATACACTTGTTTCAATTCGTACCGACGAACAATCTTCGCTATATGCTCCGAGCAAGAAATTTACCTCCAAAGGGAAATCCTTGATGACCAAGTGGACGAGGTCGATTCGAGATTCGCGTTGATATGCGGTGGCAAGCGTAACTCAAGACGTGTCGAAAGTTAGACTCGAATGCTGAGTGTGTGCCATAGGTTCGACATAAGTAAATTTAGAAGCAGGAACACGTCGGGTGCGATCATACCAGCACTAATGCACCGGATCCCATCAGAACTCCGAAGTTAAGCGTGGTTGGGCGAGAGTAGTACTAGGATGGGTGACCCCCTGGGAAGTCCTCGTGTTGCACCCCTTTTTGTCTCAATTTTTGACCCTTCCGGCATTTTTTTTTTTTTGCGTCACAAAGGCATTAGATGCGTGTGGCGAGAAATTTTGCCTCGAAAGGGAAATCCTCGGCGACCAAGTGGACGAGGTCGATTGGATTCAATTTGGAACGTCGTTCTGCTTCTAGAAAGGTATTATAATAACAATTCCGAGTTTGACTCCAACAGATACACTTGTTTCAATTCGTACCGACGAACAATCTTCGCTATATGCTCCGAGCAAGAAATTTACCTCCAAAGGGAAATCCTTGATGACCAAGTGGACGAGGTCGATTCGAGATTCGCGTTGATATGCGGTGGCAAGCGTAACTCAAGACGTGTCGAAAGTTAGACTCGAATGGTGAGTGTGTGCCATAGGTTCGACATAAGTAAATTTAGAAGCAGGAACACGTCGGGTGCGATCATACCAGCACTAATGCACCGGATCCCATCAGAACTCCGAAGTTAAGCGTGGTTGGGCGAGAGTAGTACTAGGATGGGTGACCCCCTGGGAAGTCCTCGTGTTGCACCCCTTTTTATCTCAATTTTTGACCCTTCCGGCATTTTTTTTTTTTTTTTGCGTCACAAAGGCATTAGATGCGTGTGGCGAGAAATTTTGCCTCGAAAGGGAAATCCTTGGCGACCAAGTGGACGAGGTCGATTGGATTCAATTTGGAACGTCGTTCTGCTTCTAGAAAGGTATTATAATAACAATTCCGAGTTTGACTCCAACAGATACACTTGTTTCAATTCGTACCGACGAACAATCTTCGCTATATGCTCCGAGCAAGAAATTTACCTCCAAAGGGAAATCCTTGATGACCAAGTGGACGAGGTCGATTCGAGATTCGCGTTGATATGCGGTGGCAAGCGTAACTCAAGACGTGTCGAAAGTTAGACTCGAATGCTGAGTGTGTGCCATAGGTTCGACATAAGTAAATTTAGAAGCAGGAACACGTCGGGTGCGATCATACCAGCACTAATGCACCGGATCCCATCAGAACTCCGAAGTTAAGCGTGGTTGGGCGAGAGTAGTACTAGGATGGGTGACCCCCTGGGAAGTCCTCGTGTTGCACCCCTTTTTGTCTCAATTTTTGACCCTTCCGGCATTTTTTTTTTTTGCGTCACAAAGGCATTAGATGCGTGTGGCGAGAAATTTTGCCTCGAAAGGGAAATCCTTGGCGACCAAGTGGACGAGGTCGATTGGATTCAATTTGGAACGTCGTTCTGCTTCTAGAAAGGTATTATAATAACAATTCCGAGTTTGACTCCAACAGATACACTTGTTTCAATTCGTACCGACGAACAATCTTCGCTATATGCTCCGAGCAAGAAATTTACCTCCAAAGGGAAATCCTTGATGACCAAGTGGACGAGGTCGATTCGAGATTCGCGTTGATATGCGGTGGCAAGCGTAACTCAAGACGTGTCGAAAGTTAGACTCGAATGCTGAGTGTGTGCCATAGGTTCGACATAAGTAAATTTAGAAGCAGGAACACGTCGGGTGCGATCATACCAGCACTAATGCACCGGATCCCATCAGAACTCCGAAGTTAAGCGTGGTTGGGCGAGAGTAGTACCAGGATGGGTGACCCCCTGGGAAGTCCTCGTGTTGCACCCCTTTTTGTCTCAATTTTTGACCCTTCCGGCATTTTTTTTTTTTTTTTTTTTTTTTGCGTCACAAAGGCATTAGATGCGTGTGGCGAGAAATTTTGCCTCGAAAGGGAAATCCTTGGCGACCAAGTGGACGAGGTCGATTGGATTCAATTTGGAACGTCGTTCTGCTTCTAGAAAGGTATTATAATAACAATTCCGAGTTTGACTCCAACAGATACACTTGTTTCAATTCGTACCGACGAACAATCTTCGCTATATGCTCCGAGCAAGAAATTTACCTCCAAAGGGAAATCCTTGATGACCAAGTGGACGAGGTCGATTCGAGATTCGCGTTGATATGCGGTGGCAAGCGTAACTCAAGACGTGTCGAAAGTTAGACTCGAATGCTGAGTGTGTGCCATAGGTTCGACATAAGTAAATTTAGAAGCAGGAACACGTCGGGTGCGATCATACCAGCACTAATGCACCGGATCCCATCAGAACTCCGAAGTTAAGCGTGGTTGGGCGAGAGTAGTACTAGGATGAGTGACCCCCTGGGAAGTCCTCGTGTTGCACCCCTTTTTGTTTCAATTTTTGACCCTTCCGGCATTTTTTTTTTTTTTTTTTTTTTTTTTGCGTCACAAAGGCATTAGATGCGTGTGGCGAGAAATTTTGCCTCGAAAGGGAAATCCTTGGCGACCAAGTGGACGAGGTCGATTGGATTCAATTTGGAACGTCGTTCTGCTTCTAGAAAGGTATTATAATAACAATTCCGAGTTTGACTCCAACAGATACACTTGTTTCAATTCGTACCGACGAACAATCTTCGCTATATGCTCCGAGCAAGAAATTTACCTCCAAAGGGAAATCCTTGATGACCAAGTGGACGAGGTCGATTCGAGATTCGCGTTGATATGCGGTGGCAAGCGTAACTCAAGACGTGTCGAAAGTTAGACTCGAATGCTGAGTGTGTGCCATAGGTTCGACATAAGTAAATTTAGAAGCAGGAACACGTCGGATGCGATCATACCAGCACTAATGCACCGGATCCCATCAGAACTCCGAAGTTAAGCGTGGTTGGGCGAGAGTAGTACTAGGATGGGTGACCCCCTGGGAAGTCCTCGTGTTGCACCCCTTTTTGTCTCAATTTTTGACCCTTCCGGCATTTTTTTTTTTTTGCGTCACAAAGGCATTAGATGCGTGTGGCGAGAAATTTTGCCTCGAAAGGGAAATCCTTGGCGACCAAGTGGACGAGGTCGATTGGATTCAATTTGGAACGTCGTTCTGCTTCTAGAAAGGTATTATAATAACAATTCCGAGTTTGACTCCAACAGATACACTTGTTTCAATTCGTACCGACGAACAATCTTCGCTATATGCTCCGAGCAAGAAATTTACCTCCAAAGGGAAATCCTTGATGACCAAGTGGACGAGGTCGATTCGAGATTCGCGTTGATATGCGGTGGCAAGCGTAACTCAAGACGTGTCGAAAGTTAGACTCGAATGCTGAGTGTGTGCCATAGGTTCGACATAAGTAAATTTAGAAGCAGGAACACGTCGGATGCGATCATACCAGCACTAATGCACCGGATCCCATCAGAACTCCGAAGTTAAGCGTGGTTGGGCGAGAGTAGTACTAGGATGGGTGACCCCCTGGGAAGTCCTCGTGTTGCACCCCTTTTTGTCTCAATTTTTGACCCTTCCGGCATTTTTTTTTTTTTGCGTCACAAAGGCATTAGATGCGTGTGGCGAGAAATTTTGCCTCGAAAGGGAAATCCTTGGCGACCAAGTGGACGAGGTCGATTGGATTCAATTTGGAACGTCGTTCTGCTTCTAGAAAGGTATTATAATAACAATTCCGAGTTTGACTCCAACAGATACACTTGCTTCAATTCGTACCGACGAACAATCTTCGCTATATGCTCCGAGCAAGAAATTTACCTCCAAAGGGAAATCCTTGATGACCAAGTGGACGAGGTCGATTCGAGATTCGCGTTGATATGCGGTGGCAAGCGTAACTCAAGACGTGTCGAAAGTTAGACTCGAATGCTGAGTGTGTGCCATAGGTTCGACATAAGTAAATTTAGAAGCAGGAACACGTCGGGTGCGATCATACCAGCACTAATGCACCGGATCCCATCAGAACTCCGAAGTTAAGCGTGGTTGGGCGAGAGTAGTACTAGGATGGGTGACCCCCTGGGAAGTCCTCGTGTTGCACCCCTTTTTGTCTCAATTTTTGACCCTTCCGGCATTTTTTTTTTTTTGCGTCACAAAGGCATTAGATGCGTGTGGCGAGAAATTTTGCCTCGAAAGGGAAATCCTTGGCGACCAAGTGGACGAGGTCGATTGGATTCAATTTGGAACGTCGTTCTGCTTCTAGAAAGGTATTATAATAACAATTCCGAGTTTGACTCCAACAGATACACTTGCTTCAATTCGTACCGACGAACAATCTTCGCTATATGCTCCGAGCAAGAAATTTACCTCCAAAGGGAAATCCTTGATGACCAAGTGGACGAGGTCGATTCGAGATTCGCGTTGATATGCGGTGGCAAGCGTAACTCAAGACGTGTCGAAAGTTAGACTCGAATGCTGAGTGTGTGCCATAGGTTCGACATAAGTAAATTTAGAAGCAGGAACACGTCGGGTGCGATCATACCAGCACTAATGCACCGGATCCCATCAGAACTCCGAAGTTAAGCGTGGTTGGGCGAGAGTAGTACTAGGATGGGTGACCCCCTGGGAAGTCCTCGTGTTGCACCCCTTTTTGTCTCAATTTTTGACCCTTCCGGCATTTTTTTTTTTGCGTCACAAAGGCATTAGATGCGTGTGGCGAGAAATTTTGCCTCGAAAGGGAAATCCTTGGCGACCAAGTGGACGAGGTCGATTGGATTCAATTTGGAACGTCGTTCTGCTTCTAGAAAGGTATTATAATAACAATTCCGAGTTTGACTCCAACAGATACACTTGTTTCAATTCGTACCGACGAACAATCTTCGCTATATGCTCCGAGCAAGAAATTTACCTCCAAAGGGAAATCCTTGATGACCAAGTGGACGAGGTCGATTCGAGATTCGCGTTGATATGCGGTGGCAAGCGTAACTCAAGACGTGTCGAAAGTTAGACTCGAATGCTGAGTGTGTGCCATAGGTTCGACATAAGTAAATTTAGAAGCAGGAACACGTCGGGTGCGATCATACCAGCACTAATGCACCGGATCCCATCAGAACTCCGAAGTTAAGCGTGGTTGGGCGAGAGTAGTACTAGGATGGGTGACCCCCTGGGAAGTCCTCGTGTTGCACCCCTTTTTGTCTCAATTTTTGACCCTTCCGGCATTTTTTTTTTTTTTTTTTTGCGTCACAAAGGCATTAGATGCGTGTGGCGAGAAATTTTGCCTCGAAAGGGAAATCCTTGGCGACCAAGTGGACGAGGTCGATTGGATTCAATTTGGAACGTCGTTCTGCTTCTAGAAAGGTATTATAATAACAATTCCGAGTTTGACTCCAACAGATACACTTGTTTCAATTCGTACCGACGAACAATCTTCGCTATATGCTCCGAGCAAGAAATTTACCTCCAAAGGGAAATCCTTGATGACCAAGTGGACGAGGTCGATTCGAGATTCGCGTTGATATGCGGTGGCAAGCGTAACTCAAGACGTGTCGAAAGTTAGACTCGAATGCTGAGTGTGTGCCATAGGTTCGACATAAGTAAATTTAGAAGCAGGAACACGTCGGGTGCGATCATACCAGCACTAATGCACCGGATCCCATCAGAACTCCGAAGTTAAGCGTGGTTGGGCGAGAGTAGTACTAGGATGGGTGACCCCCTGGGAAGTCCTCGTGTTGCACCCCTTTTTGTCTCAATTTTTGACCCTTCCGGCATTTTTTTTTTTTTTGCGTCACAAAGGCATTAGATGCGTGTGGCGAGAAATTTTGCCTCGAAAGGGAAATCCTTGGCGACCAAGTGGACGAGGTCGATTGGATTCAATTTGGAACGTCGTTCTGCTTCTAGAAAGGTATTATAATAACAATTCCGAGTTTGACTCCAACAGATACACTTGTTTCAATTCGTACCGACGAACAATCTTCGCTATATGCTCCGAGCAAGAAATTTACCTCCAAAGGGAAATCCTTGATGACCAAGTGGACGAGGTCGATTCGAGATTCGCGTTGATATGCGGTGGCAAGCGTAACTCAAGACGTGTCGAAAGTTAGACTCGAATGCTGAGTGTGTGCCATAGGTTCGACATAAGTAAATTTAGAAGCAGGAACACGTCGGGTGCGATCATACCAGCACTAATGCACCGGATCCCATCAGAACTCCGAAGTTAAGCGTGGTTGGGCGAGAGTAGTACTAGGATGGGTGACCCCCTGGGAAGTCCTCGTGTTGCACCCCTTTTTGTCTCAATTTTTGACCCTTCCGGCATTTTTTTTTTTTTTGCGTCACAAAGGCATTAGATGCGTGTGGCGAGAAATTTTGCCTCGAAAGGGAAATCCTTGGCGACCAAGTGGACGAGGTCGATTGGATTCAATTTGGAACGTCGTTCTGCTTCTAGAAAGGTATTATAATAACAATTCCGAGTTTGACTCCAACAGATACACTTGTTTCAATTCGTACCGACGAACAATCTTCGCTATATGCTCCGAGCAAGAAATTTACCTCCAAAGGGAAATCCTTGATGACCAAGTGGACGAGGTCGATTCGAGATTCGCGTTGATATGCGGTGGCAAGCGTAACTCAAGACGTGTCGAAAGTTAGACTCGAATGCTGAGTGTGTGCCATAGGTTCGACATAAGTAAATTTAGAAGCAGGAACACGTCGGGTGCGATCATACCAGCACTAATGCACCGGATCCCATCAGAACTCCGAAGTTAAGCGTGGTTGGGCGAGAGTAGTACTAGGATGGGTGACCCCCTGGGAAGTCCTCGTGTTGCACCCCTTTTTGTCTCAATTTTTGACCCTTCCGGCATTTTTTTTTTTTGCGTCACAAAGGCATTAGATGCGTGTGGCGAGAAATTTTGCCTCGAAAGGGAAATCCTTGGCGACCAAGTGGACGAGGTCGATTGGATTCAATTTGGAACGTCGTTCTGCTTCTAGAAAGGTATTATAATAACAATTCCGAGTTTGACTCCAACAGATACACTTGTTTCAATTCGTACCGACGAACAATCTTCGCTATATGCTCCGAGCAAGAAATTTACCTCCAAAGGGAAATCCTTGATGACCAAGTGGACGAGGTCGATTCGAGATTCGCGTTGATATGCGGTGGCAAGCGTAACTCAAGACGTGTCGAAAGTTAGACTCGAATGCTGAGTGTGTGCCATAGGTTCGACATAAGTAAATTTAGAAGCAGGAACACGTCGGGTGCGATCATACCAGCACTAATGCACCGGATCCCATCAGAACTCCGAAGTTAAGCGTGGTTGGGCGAGAGTAGTACTAGGATGGGTGACCCCCTGGGAATTCCTCGTGTTGCACCCCTTTTTGTCTCAATTTTTGACCCTTCCGGCATTTTTTTTTTTTTGCGTCACAAAGGCATTAGATGCGTGTGGCGAGAAATTTTGCCTCGAAAGGGAAATCCTTGGCGACCAAGTGGACGAGGTCGATTGGATTCAATTTGGAACGTCGTTCTGCTTCTAGAAAGGTATTATAATAACAATTCCGAGTTTGACTCCAACAGATACACTTGTTTCAATTCGTACCGACGAACAATCTTCGCTATATGCTCCGAGCAAGAAATTTACCTCCAAAGGGAAATCCTTGATGACCAAGTGGACGAGGTCGATTCGCGATTCGCGTTGATATGCGGTGGCAAGCGTAACTCAAGACGTGTCGAAAGTTAGACTCGAATGCTGAGTGTGTGCCATAGGTTCGACATAAGTAAATTTAGAAGCAGGAACACGTCGGGTGCGATCATACCAGCACTAATGCACCGGATCCCATCAGAACTCCGAAGTTAAGCGTGGTTGGGCGAGAGTAGTACTAGGATGGGTGACCCCCTGGGAAGTCCTCGTGTTGCACCCCTTTTTGTCTCAATTTTTGACCCTTCCGGCATTTTTTTTTTTTTTTTTTTTTGCGTCACAAAGGCATTAGATGCGTGTGGCGAGAAATTTTGCCTCGAAAGGGAAATCCTTGGCGACCAAGTGGACGAGGTCGATTGGATTCAATTTGGAACGTCGTTCTGCTTCTAGAAAGGTATTATAATAACAATTCCGAGTTTGACTCCAACAGATACACTTGTTTCAATTCGTACCGACGAACAATCTTCGCTATATGCTCCGAGCAAGAAATTTACCTCCAAAGGGAAATCCTTGATGACCAAGTGGACGAGGTCGATTCGAGATTCGCGTTGATATGCGGTGGCAAGCGTAACTCAAGACGTGTCGAAAGTTAGACTCGAATGCTGAGTGTGTGCCATAGGTTCGACATAAGTAAATTTAGAAGCAGGAACACGTCGGGTGCGATCATACCAGCACTAATGCACCGGATCCCATCAGAACTCCGAAGTTAAGCGTGGTTGGGCGAGAGTAGTACTAGGATGGGTGACCCCCTGGGAAGTCCTCGTGTTGCACCCCTTTTTGTCTCAATTTTTGACCCTTCCGGCATTTTTTTTTTTGCGTCACAAAGGCATTAGATGCGTGTGGCGAGAAATTTTGCCTCGAAAGGGAAATCCTTGGCGACCAAGTGGACGAGGTCGATTGGATTCAATTTGGAACGTCGTTCTGCTTCTAGAAAGGTATTATAATAACAATTCCGAGTTTGACTCCAACAGATACACTTGTTTCAATTCGTACCGACGAACAATCTTCGCTATATGCTCCGAGCAAGAAATTTACCTCCAAAGGGAAATCCTTGATGACCAAGTGGACGAGGTCGATTCGAGATTCGCGTTGATATGCGGTGGCAAGCGTAACTTAAGACGTGTCGAAAGTTAGACTCGAATGCTGAGTGTGTGCCATAGGTTCGACATAAGTAAATTTAGAAGCAGGAACACGTCGGGTGCGATCATACCAGCACTAATGCACCGGATCCCATCAGAACTCCGAAGTTAAGCGTGGTTGGGCGAGAGTAGTACTAGGATGGGTGACCCCCTGGGAAGTCCTCGTGTTGCACCCCTTTTTGTCTCAATTTTTGACCCTTCCGGCATTTTTTTTTTTTTGCGTCACAAAGGCATTAGATGCGTGTGGCGAGAAATTTTGCCTCGAAAGGGAAATCCTTGGCGACCAAGTGGACGAGGTCGATTGGATTCAATTTGGAACGTCGTTCTGCTTCTAGAAAGGTATTATAATAACAATTCCGAGTTTGACTCCAACAGATACACTTGTTTCAATTCGTACCGACGAACAATCTTCGCTATATGCTCCGAGCAAGAAATTTACCTCCAAAGGGAAATCCTTGATGACCAAGTGGACGAGGTCGATTCGAGATTCGCGTTGATATGCGGTGGCAAGCGTAACTCAAGACGTGTCGAAAGTTAGACTCGAATGCTGAGTGTGTGCCATAGGTTCGACATAAGTAAATTTAGAAGCAGGAACACGTCGGGTGCGATCATACCAGCACTAATGCACCGGATCCCATCAGAACTCCGAAGTTAAGTGTGGTTGGGCGAGAGTAGTACTAGGATGGGTGACCCCCTGGGAAGTCCTCGTGTTGCACCCCTTTTTGTCTCAATTTTTGACCCTTCCGGCATTTTTTTTTTTTTGCGTCACAAAGGCATTAGATGCGTGTGGCGAGAAATTTTGCCTCGAAAGGGAAATCCTTGGCGACCAAGTGGACGAGGTCGATTGGATTCAATTTGGAACGTCGTTCTGCTTCTAGAAAGGTATTATAATAACAATTCCGAGTTTGACTCCAACAGATACACTTGTTTCAATTCGTACCGACGAACAATCTTCGCTATATGCTCCGAGCAAGAAATTTACCTCCAAAGGGAAATCCTTGATGACCAAGTGGACGAGGTCGATTCGAGATTCGCGTTGATATGCGGTGGCAAGCGTAACTCAAGACGTGTCGAAAGTTAGACTCGAATGCTGAGTGTGTGCCATAGGTTCGACATAAGTAAATTTAGAAGCAGGAACACGTCGGGTGCGATCATACCAGCACTAATGCACCGGATCCCATCAGAACTCCGAAGTTAAGCGTGGTTGGGCGAGAGTAGTACTAGGATGGGTGACCCCCTGGGAAGTCCTCGTGTTGCACCCCTTTTTGTCTCAATTTTTGACCCTTCCGGCATTTTTTTTTTTTTGCGTCACAAAGGCATTAGATGCGTGTGGCGAGAAATTTTGCCTCGAAAGGGAAATCCTTGGCGACCAAGTGGACGAGGTCGATTGGATTCAATTTGGAACGTCGTTCTGCTTCTAGAAAGGTATTATAATAACAATTCCGAGTTTGACTCCAACAGATACACTTGTTTCAATTCGTACCGACGAACAATCTTCGCTATATGCTCCGAGCAAGAAATTTACCTCCAAAGGGAAATCGTTGATGACCAAGTGGACGAGGTCGATTCGAGATTCGCGTTGATATGCGGTGGCAAGCGTAACTCAAGACGTGTCGAAAGTTAGACTCGAATGCTGAGTGTGTGCCATAGGTTCGACATAAGTAAATTTAGAAGCAGGAACACGTCGGGTGCGATCATACCAGCACTAATGCACCGGATCCCATCAGAACTCCGAAGTTAAGCGTGGTTGGGCGAGAGTAGTACTAGGATGGGTGACCCCCTGGGAAGTCCTCGTGTTGCACCCCTTTTTGTCTCAATTTTTGACCCTTCCGGCATTTTTTTTTTTTTTTTTTTTGCGTCACAAAGGCATTAGATGCGTGTGGCGAGAAATTTTGCCTCGAAAGGGAAATCCTTGGCGACCAAGTGGACGAGGTCGATTGGATTCAATTTGGAACGTCGTTCTGCTTCTAGAAAGGTATTATAATAACAATTCCGAGTTTGACTCCAACAGATACACTTGTTTCAATTCGTACCGACGAACAATCTTCGCTATATGCTCCGAGCAAGAAATTTACCTCCAAAGGGAAATCCTTGATGACCAAGTGGACGAGGTCGATTCGAGATTCGCGTTGATATGCGGTGGCAAGTGTAACTCAAGACGTGTCGAAAGTTAGACTCGAATGCTGAGTTTGTGCCATAGGTTCGACATAAGTAAATTTAGAAGCAGGAACACGTCGGGTGCGATCATACCAGCACTAATGCACCGGATCCCATCAGAACTCCGAAGTTAAGCGTGGTTGGGCGAGAGTAGTACTAGGATGGGTGACCCCCTGGGAAGTCCTCGTGTTGCACCCCTTTTTGTCTCAATTTTTGACCCTTCCGGCATTTTTTTTTTTTTGCGTCACAAAGGCATTAGATGCGTGTGGCGAGAAATTTTGCCTCGAAAGGGAAATCCTTGGCGACCAAGTGGACGAGGTCGATTGGATTCAATTTGGAACGTCGTTCTGCTTCTAGAAAGGTATTATAATAACAATTCCGAGTTTGACTCCAACAGATACACTTGTTTCAATTCGTACCGACGAACAATCTTCGCTATATGCTCCGAGCAAGAAATTTACCTCCAAAGGGAAATCCTTGATGACCAAGTGGACGAGGTCGATTCGAGATTCGCGTTGATATGCGGTGGCAAGCGTAACTCAAGACGTGTCGAAAGTTAGACTCGAATGCTGAGTGTGTGCCATAGGTTCGACATAAGTAAATTTAGAAGCAGGAACACGTCGGGTGCGATCATACCAGCACTAATGCACCGGATCCCATCAGAACTCCGAAGTTAAGCGTGGTTGGGCGAGAGTAGTACTAGGATGGGTGACCCCCTGGGAAGTCCTCGTGTTGCACCCCTTTTTGTCTCAATTTTTGACCCTTCCGGCATTTTTTTATTTTTTTTTTTGCGTCACAAAGGCATTAGATGCGTGTGGCGAGAAATTTTGCCTCGAAAGGGAAATCCTTGGCGACCAAGTGGACGAGGTCGATTGGATTCAATTTGGAACGTCGTTCTGCTTCTAGAAAGGTATTATAATAACAATTCCGAGTTTGACTCCAACAGATACACTTGTTTCAATTCGTACCGACGAACAATCTTCGCTATATGCTCCGAGCAAGAAATTTACCTCCAAAGGGAAATCCTTGATGACCAAGTGGACGAGGTCGATTCGAGATTCGCGTTGATATGCGGTGGCAAGCGTAACTCAAGACGTGTCGAAAGTTAGACTCGAATGCTGAGTGTGTGCCATAGGTTCGACATAAGTAAATTTAGAAGCAGGAACACGTCGGGTGCGATCATACCAGCACTAATGCACCGGATCCCATCAGAACTCCGAAGTTAAGCGTGGTTGGGCGAGAGTAGTACTAGGATGGGTGACCCCCTGGGAAGTCCTTGTGTTGCACCCCTTTTTGTCTCAATTTTTGACCCTTCCGGCATTTTTTTTTTTTTTTTTTTTTGCGTCACAAAGGCATTAGATGCGTGTGGCGAGAAATTTTGCCTCGAAAGGGAAATCCTTGGCGACCAAGTGGACGAGGTCGATTGGATTCAATTTGGAACGTCGTTCTGCTTCTAGAAAGGTATTATAATAACAATTCCGAGTTTGACTCCAACAGATACACTTGTTTCAATTCGTACCGACGAACAATCTTCGCTATATGCTCCGAGCAAGAAATTTACCTCCAAAGGGAAATCCTTGATGACCAAGTGGACGAGGTCGATTCGAGATTCGCGTTGATATGCGGTGGCAAGCGTAACTCAAGACGTGTCGAAAGTTAGACTCGAATGCTGAGTGTGTGCCATAGGTTCGACATAAGTAAATTTAGAAGCAGGAACACGTCGGGTGCGATCATACCAGCACTAATGCACCGGATCCCATCAGAACTCCGAAGTTAAGCGTGGTTGGGCGAGAGTAGTACTAGGATGGGTGACCCCCTGGGAAGTCCTCGTGTTGCACCCCTTTTTGTCTCAATTTTTGACCCTTCCGGCATTTTTTTTTTTTTTGCGTCACAAAGGCATTAGATGCGTGTGGCGAGAAATTTTGCCTCGAAAGGGAAATCCTTGGCGACCAAGTGGACGAGGTCGATTGGATTCAATTTGGAACGTCGTTCTGCTTCTAGAAAGGTATTATAATAACAATTCCGAGTTTGACTCCAACAGATACACTTGTTTCAATTCGTACCGACGAACAATCTTCGCTATATGCTCCGAGCAAGAAATTTACCTCCAAAGGGAAATCCTTGATGACCAAGTGGACGAGGTCGATTCGAGATTCGCGTTGATATGCGGTGGCAAGCGTAACTCAAGACGTGTCGAAAGTTAGACTCGAATGCTGAGTGTGTGCCATAGGTTCGACATAAGTAAATTTAGAAGCAGGAACACGTCGGGTGCGATCATACCAGCACTAATGCACCGGATCCCATCAGAACTCCGAAGTTAAGCGTGGTTGGGCGAGAGTAGTACTAGGATGGGTGACCCCCTGGGAAGTCCTCGTGTTGCACCCCTTTTTGTCTCAATTTTTGACCCTTCCGGCATTTTTTTTTTTTTTTTTTGCGTCACAAAGGCATTAGATGCGTGTGGCGAGAAATTTTGCCTCGAAAGGGAAATCCTTGGCGACCAAGTGGACGAGGTCGATTGAATTCAATTTGGAACGTCGTTCTGCTTCTAGAAAGGTATTATAATAACAATTCCGAGTTTGACTCCAACAGATACACTTGTTTCAATTCGTACCGACGAACAATCTTCGCTATATGCTCCGAGCAAGAAATTTACCTCCAAAGGGAAATCCTTGATGACCAAGTGGAAGAGGTCGATTCGAGATTCGCGTTGATATGCGGTGGCAAGCGTAACTCAAGACGTGTCGAAAGTTAGACTCGAATGCTGAGTGTGTGCCATAGGTTCGACATAAGTAAATTTAGAAGCAGGAACACGTCGGGTGCGATCATACCAGCACTAATGCACCGGATCCCATCAGAACTCCGAAGTTAAGCGTGGTTGGGCGAGAGTAGTACTAGGATGGGTGACCCCCTGGGAAGTCCTCGTGTTGCACCCCTTTTTGTCTCAATTTTTGACCCTTCCGGCATTTTTTTTTTTTTTTTTTTTTTGCGTCACAAAGGCTTTAGATGCGTGTGGCGAGAAATTTTGCCTCGAAAGGGAAATCCTTGGCGACCAAGTGGACGAGGTCGATTGGATTCAATTTGGAACGTCGTTCTGCTTCTAGAAAGGTATTATAATAACAATTCCGAGTTTGACTCCAACAGATACACTTGTTTCAATTCGTACCGACGAACAATCTTCGCTATATGCTCCGAGCAAGAAATTTACCTCCAAAGGGAAATCCTTGATGACCAAGTGGACGAGGTCGATTCGAGATTCGCGTTGATATGCGGTGGCAAGCGTAACTCAAGACGTGTCGAAAGTTAGACTCGAATGCTGAGTGTGTGCCATAGGTTCGACATAAGTAAATTTAGAAGCAGGAACACGTCGGGTGCGATCATACCAGCACTAATGCACCGGATCCCATCAGAACTCCGAAGTTAAGCGTGGTTGGGCGAGAGTAGTACTAGGATGGGTGACCCCCTGGGAAGTCCTCGTGTTGCACCCCTTTTTGTCTCAATTTTTGACCCTTCCGGCATTTTTTTTTTTTTTTTTTGTGTCACAAAGGCATTAGATGCGTGTGGCGAGAAATTTTGCCTCGAAAGGGAAATCCTTGGCGACCAAGTGGACGAGGTCGATTGGATTCAATTTGGAACGTCGTTCTGCTTCTAGAAAGGTATTATAATAACAATTCCGAGTTTGACTCCAACAGATACACTTGTTTCAATTCGTACCGACGAACAATCTTCGCTATATGCTCCGAGCAAGAAATTTACCTCCAAAGGGAAATCCTTGATGACCAAGTGGACGAGGTCGATTCGAGATTCGCGTTGATATGCGGTGGCAAGCGTAACTCAAGACGTGTCGAAAGTTAGACTCGAATGCTGAGTGTGTGCCATAGGTTCGACATAAGTAAATTTAGAAGCAGGAACACGTCGGGTGCGATCATACCAGCACTAATGCACCGGATCCCATCAGAACTCCGAAGTTAAGCGTGGTTGGGCGAGAGTAGTACTAGGATGGGTGACCCCCTGGGAAGTCCTCGTGTTGCACCCCTTTTTGTCTCAATTTTTGACCCTTCCGGCATTTTTTTTTTTTTTTTTTTTGCGTCACAAAGGCATTAGATGCGTGTGGCGAGAAATTTTGCCTCGAAAGGGAAATCCTTGGCGACCAAGTGGACGAGGTCGATTGGATTCAATTTGGAACGTCGTTCTGCTTCTAGAAAGGTATTATAATAACAATTCCGAGTTTGACTCCAACAGATACACTTGTTTCAATTCGTACCGACGAACAATCTTCGCTATATGCTCCGAGCAAGAAATTTACCTCCAAAGGGAAATCCTTGATGACCAAGTGGACGAGGTCGATTCGAGATTCGCGTTGATATGCGGTGGCAAGCGTAACTCAAGACGTGTCGAAAGTTAGACTCGAATGCTGAGTGTGTGCCATAGGTTCGACATAAGTAAATTTAGAAGCAGGAACACGTCGGGTGCGATCATACCAGCACTAATGCACCGGATCCCATCAGAACTCCGAAGTTAAGCGTGGTTGGGCGAGAGTAGTACTAGGATGGGTGACCCCCTGGGAAGTCCTCGTGTTGCACCCCTTTTTGTCTCAATTTTTGACCCTTCCGGCATTTTTTTTTTTTTTTTTTGTGTCACAAAGGCATTAGATGCGTGTGGCGAGAAATTTTGCCTCGAAAGGGAAATCCTTGGCGACCAAGTGGACGAGGTCGATTGGATTCAATTTGGAACGTCGTTCTGCTTCTAGAAAGGTATTATAATAACAATTCCGAGTTTGACTCCAACAGATACACTTGTTTCAATTCGTACCGACGAACAATCTTCGCTATATGCTCCGAGCAAGAAATTTACCTCCAAAGGGAAATCCTTGATGACCAAGTGGACGAGGTCGATTCGAGATTCGCGTTGATATGCGGTGGCAAGCGTAACTCAAGACGTGTCGAAAGTTAGACTCGAATGCTGAGTGTGTGCCATAGGTTCGACATAAGTAAATTTAGAAGCAGGAACACGTCGGGTGCGATCATACCAGCACTAATGCACCGGATCCCATCAGAACTCCGAAGTTAAGCGTGGTTGGGCGAGAGTAGTACTAGGATGGGTGACCCCCTGGGAAGTCCTCGTGTTGCACCCCTTTTTGTCTCAATTTTTGACCCTTCCGGCATTTTTTTTTTTTTTTTTTTTGCGTCACAAAGGCATTAGATGCGTGTGGCGAGAAATTTTGCCTCGAAAGGGAAATCCTTGGCGACCAAGTGGACGAGGTCGATTGGATTCAATTTGGAACGTCGTTCTGCTTCTAGAAAGGTATTATAATAACAATTCCGAGTTTGACTCCAACAGATACACTTGTTTCAATTCGTACCGACGAACAATCTTCGCTATATGCTCCGAGCAAGAAATTTACCTCCAAAGGGAAATCCTTGATGACCAAGTGGACGAGGTCGATTCGAGATTCGCGTTGATATGCGGTGGCAAGCGTAACTCAAGACGTGTCGAAAGTTAGACTCGAATGCTGAGTGTGTGCCATAGGTTCGACATAAGTAAATTTAGAAGCAGGAACACGTCGGGTGCGATCATACCAGCACTAATGCACCGGATCCCATCAGAACTCCGAAGTTAAGCGTGGTTGGGCGAGAGTAGTACTAGGATGGGTGACCCCCTGGGAAGTCCTCGTGTTGCACCCCTTTTTGTCTCAATTTTTGACCCTTCCGGCATTTTTTTTTTTTTTTTTTTTTTGCGTCACAAAGGCATTAGATGCGTGTGGCGAGAAATTTTGCCTCGAAAGGGAAATCCTTGGCAACCAAGTGGACGAGGTCGATTGGATTCAATTTGGAACGTCGTTCTGCTTCTAGAAAGGTATTATAATAACAATTCCGAGTTTGACTCCAACAGATACACTTGTTTCAATTCGTACCGACGAACAATCTTCGCTATATGCTCCGAGCAAGAAATTTACCTCCAAAGGGAAATCCTTGATGACCAAGTGGACGAGGTCGATTCGAGATTCGCGTTGATATGCGGTGGCAAGCGTAACTCAAGACGTGTCGAAAGTTAGACTCGAATGCTGAGTGTGTGCCATAGGTTCGACATAAGTAAATTTAGAAGCAGGAACACGTCGGGTGCGATCATACCAGCACTAATGCACCGGATCCCATCAGAACTCCGAAGTTAAGCGTGGTTGGGCGAGAGTAGTACTAGGATGGGTGACCCCCTGGGAAGTCCTCGTGTTGCACCCCTTTTTGTCTCAATTTTTGACCCTTCCGGCATTTTTTTTTTTTTTTTTTTTGCGTCACAAAGGCATTAGATGCGTGTGGCGAGAAATTTTGCCTCGAAAGGGAAATCCTTGGCGACCAAGTGGACGAGGTCGATTGAATTCAATTTGGAACGTCGTTCTGCTTCTAGAAAGGTATTATAATAACAATTCCGAGTTTGACTCCAACAGATACACTTGTTTCAATTCGTACCGACGAACAATCTTCGCTATATGCTCCGAGCAAGAAATTTACCTCCAAAGGGAAATCCTTGATGACCAAGTGGAAGAGGTCGATTCGAGATTCGCGTTGATATGCGGTGGCAAGCGTAACTCAAGACGTGTCGAAAGTTAGACTCGAATGCTGAGTGTGTGCCATAGGTTCGACATAAGTAAATTTAGAAGCAGGAACACGTCGGGTGCGATCATACCAGCACTAATGCACCGGATCCCATCAGAACTCCGAAGTTAAGCGTGGTTGGGCGAGAGTAGTACTAGGATGGGTGACCCCCTGGGAAGTCCTCGTGTTGCACCCCTTTTTGTCTCAATTTTTGACCCTTCCGGCATTTTTTTTTTTTTTTTTTTTTGCGTCACAAAGGCATTAGATGCGTGTGGCGAGAAATTTTGCCTCGAAAGGGAAATACTTGGCGACCAAGTGGACGAGGTCGATTGGATTCAATTTGGAACGTCGTTCTGCTTCTAGAAAGGTATTATAATAACAATTCCGAGTTTGACTCCAACAGATACACTTGTTTCAATTCGTACCGACGAACAATCTTCGCTATATGCTCCGAGCAAGAAATTTACCTCCAAAGGGAAATCCTTGATGACCAAGTGGACGAGGTCGATTCGAGATTCGCGTTGATATGCGGTGGCAAGCGTAACTCAAGACGTGTCGAAAGTTAGACTCGAATGCTGAGTGTGTGCCATAGGTTCGACATAAGTAAATTTAGAAGCAGGAACACGTCGGGTGCGATCATACCAGCACTAATGCACCGGATCCCATCAGAACTCCGAAGTTAAGCGTGGTTGGGCGAGAGTAGTACTAGGATGGGTGACCCCCTGGGAAGTCCTCGTGTTGCACCCCTTTTTGTCTCAATTTTTGACCCTTCCGGCATTTTTTTTTTTTTTTTTGCGTCACAAAGGCATTAGATGCGTGTGGCGAGAAATTTTGCCTCGAAAGGGAAATCCTTGGCGACCAAGTGGACGAGGTCGATTGGATTCAATTTGGAACGTCGTTCTGCTTCTAGAAAGGTATTATAATAACAATTCCGAGTTTGACTCCAACAGATACACTTGTTTCAATTCGTACCGACGAACAATCTTCGCTATATGCTCCGAGCAAGAAATTTACCTCCAAAGGGAAATCCTTGATGACCAAGTGGACGAGGTCGATTCGAGATTCGCGTTGATATGCGGTGGCAAGCGTAACTCAAGACGTGTCGAAAGTTAGACTCGAATGCTGAGTGTGTGCCATAGGTTCGACATAAGTAAATTTAGAAGCAGGAACACGTCGGGTGCGATCATACCAGCACTAATGCACCGGATCCCATCAGAACTCCGAAGTTAAGCGTGGTTGGGCGAGAGTAGTACTAGGATGGGTGACCCCCTGGGAAGTCCTCGTGTTGCACCCCTTTTTGTCTCAATTTTTGACCCTTCCGGCATTTTTTTTTTTTGCGTCACAAAGGCATTAGATGCGTGTGGCGAGAAATTTTGCCTCGAAAGGGAAATCCTTGGCGACCAAGTGGACGAGGTCGATTGGATTCAATTTGGAACGTCGTTCTGCTTCTAGAAAGGTATTATAATAACAATTCCGAGTTTGACTCCAACAGATACACTTGTTTCAATTCGTACCGACGAACAATCTTCGCTATATGCTCCGAGCAAGAAATTTACCTCCAAAGGGAAATCCTTGATGACCAAGTGGACGAGGTCGATTTGAGATTCGCGTTGATATGCGGTGGCAAGCGTAACTCAAGACGTGTCGAAAGTTAGACTCGAATGCTGAGTGTGTGCCATAGGTTCGACATAAGTAAATTTAGAAGCAGGAACACGTCGGGTGCGATCATACCAGCACTAATGCACCGGATCCCATCAGAACTCCGAAGTTAAGCGTGGTTGGGCGAGAGTAGTACTAGGATGGGTGACCCCCTGGGAAGTCCTCGTGTTGCACCCCTTTTTGTCTCAATTTTTGACCCTTCCGGCATTTTTTTTTTTTTTTGCGTCACAAGGGCATTAGATGCGTGTGGCGAGAAATTTTGCCTCGAAAGGGAAATCCTTGGCGACCAAGTGGACGAGGTCGATTGGATTCAATTTGGAACGTCGTTCTGCTTCTAGAAAGGTATTATAATAACAATTCCGAGTTTGACTCCAACAGATACACTTGTTTCAATTCGTACCGACGAACAATCTTCGCTATATGCTCCGAGCAAGAAATTTACCTCCAAAGGGAAATCCTTGATGACCAAGTGGACGAGGTCGATTCGAGATTCGCGTTGATATGCGGTGGCAAGCGTAACTCAAGACGTGTCGAAAGTTAGACTCGAATGCTGAGTGTGTGCCATAGGTTCGACATAAGTAAATTTAGAAGCAGGAACACGTCGGGTGCGATCATACCAGCACTAATGCACCGGATCCCATCAGAACTCCGAAGTTAAGCGTGGTTGGGCGAGAGTAGTACTAGGATGGGTGACCCCCTGGGAAGTCCTCGTGTTGCACCCCTTTTTGTCTCAATTTTTGACCCTTCCGGCATTTTTTTTTTTTTTTTTTTTTGCGTCACAAAGGCATTAGATGCGTGTGGCGAGAAATTTTGCCTCGAAAGGGAAATCCTTGGCGACCAAGTGGACGAGGTCGATTGGATTCAATTTGGAACGTCGTTCTGCTTCTAGAAAGGTATTATAATAACAATTCCGAGTTTGACTCCAACAGATACACTTGTTTCAATTCGTACCGACGAACAATCTTCGCTATATGCTCCGAGCAAGAAATTTACCTCCAAAGGGAAATCCTTGATGACCAAGTGGACGAGGTCGATTCGAGATTCGCGTTGATATGCGGTGGCAAGCGTAACTCAAGACGTGTCGAAAGTTAGACTCGAATGCTGAGTGTGTGCCATAGGTTCGACATAAGTAAATTTAGAAGCAGGAACACGTCGGGTGCGATCATACCAGCACTAATGCACCGGATCCCATCAGAACTCCGAAGTTAAGCGTGGTTGGGCGAGAGTAGTACTAGGATGGGTGACCCCCTGGGAAGTCCTCGTGTTGCACCCCTTTTTGTCTCAATTTTTGACCCTTCCGGCATTTTTTTTTTTTTTTTTTTTTTTGCGTCACAAAGGCATTAAATGCGTGTGGCGAGAAATTTTGCCTCGAAAGGGAAATCCTTGGCGACCAAGTGGACGAGGTCGATTGGATTCAATTTGGAACGTCGTTCTGCTTCTAGAAAGGTATTATAATAACAATTCCGAGTTTGACTCCAACAGATACACTTGTTTCAATTCGTACCGACGAACAATCTTCGCTATATGCTCCGAGCAAGAAATTTACCTCCAAAGGGAAATCCTTGATGACCAAGTGGACGAGGTCGATTCGAGATTCGCGTTGATATGCGGTGGCAAGCGTAACTCAAGACGTGTCGAAAGTTAGACTCGAATGCTGAGTGTGTGCCATAGGTTCGACATAAGTAAATTTAGAAGCAGGAACACGTCGGGTGCGATCATACCAGCACTAATGCACCGGATCCCATCAGAACTCCGAAGTTAAGCGTGGTTGGGCGAGAGTAGTACTAGGATGGGTGACCCCCTGGGAAGTCCTCGTGTTGCACCCCTTTTTGTCTCAATTTTTGACCCTTCCGGCATTTTTTTTTTTTTGCGTCACAAAGGCATTAGATGCGTGTGGCGAGAAATTTTGCCTCGAAAGGGAAATCCTTGGCGACCAAGTGGACGAGGTCGATTGGATTCAATTTGGAACGTCGTTCTGCTTCTAGAAAGGTATTATAATAACAATTCCGAGTTTGACTCCAACAGATACACTTGTTTCAATTCGTACCGACGAACAATCTTCGCTATATGCTCCGAGCAAGAAATTTACCTCCAAAGGGAAATCCTTGATGACCAAGTGGACGAGGTCGATTCGAGATTCGCGTTGATATGCGGTGGCAAGCGTAACTCAAGACGTGTCGAAAGTTAGACTCGAATGCTGAGTGTGTGCCATAGGTTCGACATAAGTAAATTTAGAAGCAGGAACACGTCGGGTGCGATCATACCAGCACTAATGCACCGGATCCCATCAGAACTCCGAAGTTAAGCGTGGTTGGGCGAGAGTAGTACTAGGATGGGTGACCCCCTGGGAAGTCCTCGTGTTGCACCCCTTTTTGTCTCAATTTTTGACCCTTCCGGCATTTTTTTTTTTTTTTTTTTTGCGTCACAAAGGCATTAGATGCGTGTGGCGAGAAATTTTGCCTCGAAAGGGAAATCCTTGGCGACCAAGTGGACGAGGTCGATTGGATTCAATTTGGAACGTCGTTCTGCTTCTAGAAAGGTATTATAATAACAATTCCGAGTTTGACTCCAACAGATACACTTGTTTCAATTCGTACCGACGAACAATCTTCGCTATATGCTCCGAGCAAGAAATTTACCTCCAAAGGGAAATCCTTGATGACCAAGTGGACGAGGTCGATTCGAGATTCGCGTTGATATGCGGTGGCAAGCGTAACTCAAGACGTGTCGAAAGTTAGACTCGAATGCTGAGTGTGTGCCATAGGTTCGACATAAGTAAATTTAGAAGCAGGAACACGTCGGGTGCGATCATACCAGCACTAATGCACCGGATCCCATCAGAACTCCGAAGTTAAGCGTGGTTGGGCGAGAGTAGTACTAGGATGGGTGACCCCCTGGGAAGTCCTCGTGTTGCACCCCTTTTTGTCTCAATTTTTGACCCTTCCGGCATTTTTTTTTTTTTTTTTTTTGCGTCACAAAGGCATTAGATGCGTGTGGCGAGAAATTTTGCCTCGAAAGGGAAATCCTTGGCGACCAAGTGGACGAGGTCGATTGAATTCAATTTGGAACGTCGTTGTGCTTCTAGAAAGGTATTATAATAACAATTCCGAGTTTGACTCCAACAGATACACTTGTTTCAATTCGTACCGACGAACAATCTTCGCTATATGCTCCGAGCAAGAAATTTACCTCCAAAGGGAAATCCTTGATGACCAAGTGGAAGAGGTCGATTCGAGATTCGCGTTGATATGCGGTGGCAAGCGTAACTCAAGACGTGTCGAAAGTTAGACTCGAATGCTGAGTGTGTGCCATAGGTTCGACATAAGTAAATTTAGAAGCAGGAACACGTCGGGTGCGATCATACCAGCACTAATGCACCGGATCCCATCAGAACTCCGAAGTTAAGCGTGGTTGGGCGAGAGTAGTACTAGGATGGGTGACCCCCTGGGAAGTCCTCGTGTTGCACCCCTTTTTGTCTCAATTTTTGACCCTTCCGGCATTTATTTTTTTTTTTTTTTGCGTCACAAAGGCATTAGATGCGTGTGGCGAGAAATTTTGCCTCGAAAGGGAAATACTTGGCGACCAAGTGGACGAGGTCGATTGGATTCAATTTGGAACGTCGTTCTGCTTCTAGAAAGGTATTATAATAACAATTCCGAGTTTGACTCCAACAGATACACTTGTTTCAATTCGTACCGACGAACAATCTTCGCTATATGCTCCGAGCAAGAAATTTACCTCCAAAGGGAAATCCTTGATGACCAAGTGGACGAGGTCGATTCGAGATTCGCGTTGATATGCGGTGGCAAGCGTAACTCAAGACGTGTCGAAAGTTAGACTCGAATGCTGAGTGTGTGCCATAGGTTCGACATAAGTAAATTTAGAAGCAGGAACACGTCGGGTGCGATCATACCAGAACTAATGCACCGGATCCCATCAGAACTCCGAAGTTAAGCGTGGTTGGGCGAGAGTAGTACTAGGATGGGTGACCCCCTGGGAAGTCCTCGTGTTGCACCCCTTTTTGTCTCAATTTTTGACCCTTCCGGCATTTATTTTTTTATTTTTTTTGCGTCACAAAGGCATTAGATGCGTGTGGCGAGAAATTTTGCCTCGAAAGGGAAATCCTTGGCGACCAAGTGGACGAGGTCGATTGGATTCAATTTGGAACGTCGTTCTGCTTCTAGAAAGGTATTATAATAACAATTCCGAGTTTGACTCCAACAGATACACTTGTTTCAATTCGTACCGACGAACAATCTTCGCTATATGCTCCGAGCAAGAAATTTACCTCCAAAGGGAAATCCTTGATGACCAAGTGGACGAGGTCGATTCGAGATTCGCGTTGATATGCGGTGGCAAGCGTAACTCAAGACGTGTCGAAAGTTAGACTCGAATGCTGAGTGTGTGCCATAGGTTCGACATAAGTAAATTTAGAAGCAGGAACACGTCGGGTGCGATCATACCAGCACTAATGCACCGGATCCCATCAGAACTCCGAAGTTAAGCGTGGTTGGGCGAGAGTAGTACTAGGATGGGTGACCCCCTGGGAAGTCCTCGTGTTGCACCCCTTTTTGTCTCAATTTTTGACCCTTCCGGCATTTTTTTTTTTTTTTTTTTTTTGCGTCACAAAGGCATTAGATGCGTGTGGCGAGAAATTTTGCCTCGAAAGGGAAATCCTTGGCGACCAAGTGGACGAGGTCGATTGGATTCAATTTGGAACGTCGTTTTGCTTCTAGAAAGGTATTATAATAACAATTCCGAGTTTGACTCCAACAGATACACTTGTTTCAATTCGTACCGACGAACAATCTTCGCTATATGCTCCGAGCAAGAAATTTACCTCCAAAGGGAAATCCTTGATGACCAAGTGGACGAGGTCGATTCGAGATTCGCGTTGATATGCGGTGGCAAGCGTAACTCAAGACGTGTCGAAAGTTAGACTCGAATGCTGAGTGTGTGCCATAGGTTCGACATAAGTAAATTTAGAAGCAGGAACACGTCGGGTGCGATCATACCAGCACTAATGCACCGGATCCCATCAGAACTCCGAAGTTAAGCGTGGTTGGGCGAGAGTAGTACTAGGATGGGTGACCCCCTGGGAAGTCCTCGTGTTGCACCCCTTTTTGTCTCAATTTTTTACCCTTCCGGCATTTTTTTTTTTTTTTTTTTTGCGTCACAAAGGCATTAGATGCGTGTGGCGAGAAATTTTGCCTCGAAAGGGAAATCCTTGGCGACCAAGTGGACGAGGTCGATTGGATTCAATTTGGAACGTCGTTCTGCTTCTAGAAAGGTATTATAATAACAATTCCGAGTTTGACTCCAACAGATACACTTGTTTCAATTCGTACCGACGAACAATCTTCGCTATATGCTCCGAGCAAGAAATTTACCTCCAAAGGGAAATCCTTGATGACCAAGTGGACGAGGTCGATTCGAGATTCGCGTTGATATGCGGTGGCAAGCGTAACTCAAGACGTGTCGAAAGTTAGACTCGAATGCTGAGTGTGTGCCATAGGTTCGACATAAGTAAATTTAGAAGCAGGAACACGTCGGGTGCGATCATACCAGCACTAATGCACCGGATCCCATCAGAACTCCGAAGTTAAGCGTGGTTGGGCGAGAGTAGTACTAGGATGGGTGACCCCCTGGGAAGTCCTCGTGTTGCACCCCTTTTTGTCTCAATTTTTGACCCTTCCGGCATTTTTTTTTTTTTTTTTTTTGCGTCACAAAGGCATTAGATGCGTGTGGCGAGAAATTTTGCCTCGAAAGGGAAATCCTTGGCGACCAAGTGGACGAGGTCGATTGAATTCAATTTGGAACGTCGTTGTGCTTCTAGAAAGGTATTATAATAACAATTCCGAGTTTGACTCCAACAGATACACTTGTTTCAATTCGTACCGACGAACAATCTTCGCTATATGCTCCGAGCAAGAAATTTACCTCCAAAGGGAAATCCTTGATGACCAAGTGGAAGAGGTCGATTCGAGATTCGCGTTGATATGCGGTGGCAAGCGTAACTCAAGACGTGTCGAAAGTTAGACTCGAATGCTGAGTGTGTGCCATAGGTTCGACATAAGTAAATTTAGAAGCAGGAACACGTCGGGTGCGATCATACCAGCACTAATGCACCGGATCCCATCAGAACTCCGAAGTTAAGCGTGGTTGGGCGAGAGTAGTACTAGGATGGGTGACCCCCTGGGAAGTCCTCGTGTTGCACCCCTTTTTGTCTCAATTTTTGACCCTTCCGGCATTTATTTTTTTTTTTTTTTGCGTCACAAAGGCATTAGATGCGTGTGGCGAGAAATTTTGCCTCGAAAGGGAAATACTTGGCGACCAAGTGGACGAGGTCGATTGGATTCAATTTGGAACGTCGTTCTGCTTCTAGAAAGGTATTATAATAACAATTCCGAGTTTGACTCCAACAGATACACTTGTTTCAATTCGTACCGACGAACAATCTTCGCTATATGCTCCGAGCAAGAAATTTACCTCCAAAGGGAAATCCTTGATGACCAAGTGGACGAGGTCGATTCGAGATTCGCGTTGATATGCGGTGGCAAGCGTAACTCAAGACGTGTCGAAAGTTAGACTCGAATGCTGAGTGTGTGCCATAGGTTCGACATAAGTAAATTTAGAAGCAGGAACACGTCGGGTGCGATCATACCAGAACTAATGCACCGGATCCCATCAGAACTCCGAAGTTAAGCGTGGTTGGGCGAGAGTAGTACTAGGATGGGTGACCCCCTGGGAAGTCCTCGTGTTGCACCCCTTTTTGTCTCAATTTTTGACCCTTCCGGCATTTATTTTTTTATTTTTTTTGCGTCACAAAGGCATTAGATGCGTGTGGCGAGAAATTTTGCCTCGAAAGGGAAATCCTTGGCGACCAAGTGGACGAGGTCGATTGGATTCAATTTGGAACGTCGTTCTGCTTCTAGAAAGGTATTATAATAACAATTCCGAGTTTGACTCCAACAGATACACTTGTTTCAATTCGTACCGACGAACAATCTTCGCTATATGCTCCGAGCAAGAAATTTACCTCCAAAGGGAAATCCTTGATGACCAAGTGGACGAGGTCGATTCGAGATTCGCGTTGATATGCGGTGGCAAGCGTAACTCAAGACGTGTCGAAAGTTAGACTCGAATGCTGAGTGTGTGCCATAGGTTCGACATAAGTAAATTTAGAAGCAGGAACACGTCGGGTGCGATCATACCAGCACTAATGCACCGGATCCCATCAGAACTCCGAAGTTAAGCGTGGTTGGGCGAGAGTAGTACTAGGATGGGTGACCCCCTGGGAAGTCCTCGTGTTGCACCCCTTTTTGTCTCAATTTTTGACCCTTCCGGCATTTTTTTTTTTTTTTTTTTTTGCGTCACAAAGGCATTAGATGCGTGTGGCGAGAAATTTTGCCTCGAAAGGGAAATCCTTGGCGACCAAGTGGACGAGGTCGATTGGATTCAATTTGGAACGTCGTTTTGCTTCTAGAAAGGTATTATAATAACAATTCCGAGTTTGACTCCAACAGATACACTTGTTTCAATTCGTACCGACGAACAATCTTCGCTATATGCTCCGAGCAAGAAATTTACCTCCAAAGGGAAATCCTTGATGACCAAGTGGACGAGGTCGATTCGAGATTCGCGTTGATATGCGGTGGCAAGCGTAACTCAAGACGTGTCGAAAGTTAGACTCGAATGCTGAGTGTGTGCCATAGGTTCGACATAAGTAAATTTAGAAGCAGGAACACGTCGGGTGCGATCATACCAGCACTAATGCACCGGATCCCATCAGAACTCCGAAGTTAAGCGTGGTTGGGCGAGAGTAGTACTAGGATGGGTGACCCCCTGGGAAGTCCTCGTGTTGCACCCCTTTTTGTCTCAATTTTTGACCCTTCCGGCATTTTTTTTTTTTTTTTTGCGTCACAAAGGCATTAGATGCGTGTGGCGAGAAATTTTGCCTCGAAAGGGAAATCCTTGGCGACCAAGTGGACGAGGTCGATTGGATTCAATTTGGAACGTCGTTCTGCTTCTAGAAAGGTATTATAATAACAATTCCGAGTTTGACTCCAACAGATACACTTGTTTCAATTCGTACCGACGAACAATCTTCGCTATATGCTCCGAGCAAGAAATTTACCTCCAAAGGGAAATCCTTGATGACCAAGTGGACGAGGTCGATTCGAGATTCGCGTTGATATGCGGTGGCAAGCGTAACTCAAGACGTGTCGAAAGTTAGACTCGAATGCTGAGTGTGTGCCATAGGTTCGACATAAGTAAATTTAGAAGCAGGAACACGTCGGGTGCGATCATACCAGCACTAATGCACCGGATCCCATCAGAACTCCGAAGTTAAGCGTGGTTGGGCGAGAGTAGTACTAGGATGGGTGACCCCCTGGGAAGTCCTCGTGTTGCACCCCTTTTTGTCTCAATTTTTGACCCTTCCGGCATTTTTTTTTTTTTGCGTCACAAAGGCATTAGATGCGTGTGGCGAGAAATTTTGCCTCGAAAGGGAAATCCTTGGCGACCAAGTGGACGAGGTCGATTGGATTCAATTTGGAACGTCGTTCTGCTTCTAGAAAGGTATTATAATAACAATTCCGAGTTTGACTCCAACAGATACACTTGTTTCAATTCGTACCGACGAACAATCTTCGCTATATGCTCCGAGCAAGAAATTTACCTCCAAAGGGAAATCCTTGATGACCAAGTGGACGAGGTCGATTCGAGATTCGCGTTGATATGCGGTGACAAGCGTAACTCAAGACGTGTCGAAAGTTAGACTCGAATGCTGAGTGTGTGCCATAGGTTCGACATAAGTAAATTTAGAAGCAGGAACACGTCGGGTGCGATCATACCAGCACTAATGCACCGGATCCCATCAGAACTCCGAAGTTAAGCGTGGTTGGGCGAGAGTAGTACTAGGATGGGTGACCCCCTGGGAAGTCCTCGTGTTGCACCCCTTTTTGTCTCAATTTTTGACCCTTCCGGCATTTTTTTTTTTTTTGCGTCACAAAGGCATTAGATGCGTGTGGCGAGAAATTTTGCCTCGAAAGGGAAATCCTTGGCGACCAAGTGGACGAGGTCGATTGGATTCAATTTGGAACGTCGTTCTGCTTCTAGAAAGGTATTATAATAACAATTCCGAGTTTGACTCCAACAGATACACTTGTTTCAATTCGTACCGACGAACAATCTTCGCTATATGCTCCGAGCAAGAAATTTACCTCCAAAGGGAAATCCTTGATGACCAAGTGGACGAGGTCGATTCGAGATTCGCGTTGATATGCGGTGGCAAGCGTAACTCAAGACGTGTCGAAAGTTAGACTCGAATGCTGAGTGTGTGCCATAGGTTCGACATAAGTAAATTTAGAAGCAGGAACACGTCGGGTGCGATCATACCAGCACTAATGCACCGGATCCCATCAGAACTCCGAAGTTAAGCGTGGTTGGGCGAGAGTAGTACTAGGATGGGTGACCCCCTGGGAAGTCCTCGTGTTGCACCCCTTTTTGTCTCAATTTTTGACCCTTCCGGCATTTTTTTTTTTTTGCGTCACAAAGGCATTAGATGCGTGTGGCGAGAAATTTTGCCTTGAAAGGGAAATCCTTGGCGACCAAGTGGACGAGGTCGATTGGATTCAATTTGGAACGTCGTTCTGCTTCTAGAAAGGTATTATAATAACAATTCCGAGTTTGACTCCAACAGATACACTTGTTTCAATTCGTACCGACGAACAATCTTCGCTATATGCTCCGAGCAAGAAATTTACCTCCAAAGGGAAATCCTTGATGACCAAGTGGACGAGGTCGATTCGAGATTCGCGTTGATATGCGGTGGCAAGCGTAACTCAAGACGTGTCGAAAGTTAGACTCGAATGCTGAGTGTGTGCCATAGGTTCGACATAAGTAAATTTAGAAGCAGGAACACGTCGGGTGCGATCATACCAGCACTAATGCACCGGATCCCATCAGAACTCCGAAGTTAAGCGTGGTTGGGCGAGAGTAGTACTAGGATGGGTGACCCCCTGGGAAGTCCTCGTGTTGCACCCCTTTTTGTCTCAATTTTTTACCCTTCCGGCATTTTTTTTTTTTTTTTTTTTTTTTGCGTCACAAAGGCATTAGATGCGTGTGGCGAGAAATTTTGCCTCGAAAGGGAAATCCTTGGCGACCAAGTGGACGAGGTCGATTGGATTCAATTTGGAACGTCGTTCTGCTTCTAGAAAGGTATTATAGTAACAATTCCGAGTTTGACTCCAACAGATACACTTGTTTCAATTCGTACCGACGAACAATCTTCGCTATATGCTCCGAGCAAGAAATTTACCTCCAAAGGGAAATCCTTGATGACCAAGTGGACGAGGTCGATTCGAGATTCGCGTTGATATGCGGTGGCAAGCGTAACTCAAGACGTGTCGAAAGTTAGACTCGAATGCTGAGTGTGTGCCATAGGTTCGACATAAGTAAATTTAGAAGCAGGAACACGTCGGGTGCGATCATACCAGCACTAATGCACCGGATCCCATCAGAACTCCGAAGTTAAGCGTGGTTGGGCGAGAGTAGTACTAGGATGGGTGACCCCCTGGGAAGTCCTCGTGTTGCACCCCTTTTTGTCTCAATTTTTGACCCTTCCGGCATTTTTTTTTTTTTTTTTTTTGCGTCACAAAGGCATTAGATGCGTGTGGCGAGAAATTTTGCCTCGAAAGGGAAATCCTTGGCGACCAAGTGGACGAGGTCGATTGGATTCAATTTGGAACGTCGTTCTGCTTCTAGAAAGGTATTATAATAACAATTCCGAGTTTGACTCCAACAGATACACTTGTTTCAATTCGTACCGACGAACAATCTTCGCTATATGCTCCGAGCAAGAAATTTACCTCCAAAGGGAAATCCTTGATGACCAAGTGGACGAGGTCGATTCGAGATTCGCGTTGATATGCGGTGGCAAGCGTAACTCAAGACGTGTCGAAAGTTAGACTCGAATGCTGAGTGTGTGCCATAGGTTCGACATAAGTAAATTTAGAAGCAGGAACACGTCGGGTGCGATCATACCAGCACTAATGCACCGGATCCCATCAGAACTCCGAAGTTAAGCGTGGTTGGGCGAGAGTAGTACTAGGATGGGTGACCCCCTGGGAAGTCCTCGTGTTGCACCCCTTTTTGTCTCAATTTTTGACCCTTCCGGCATTTTTTTTTTTTTTTTTTGCGTCACAAAGGCATTAGATGCGTGTGGCGAGAAATTTTGCCTCGAAAGGGAAATCCTTGGCGACCAAGTGGACGAGGTCGATTGGATTCAATTTGGAACGTCGTTCTGCTTCTAGAAAGGTATTATAATAACAATTCCGAGTTTGACTCCAACAGATACACTTGTTTCAATTCGTACCGACGAACAATCTTCGCTATATGCTCCGAGCAAGAAATTTACCTCCAAAGGGAAATCCTTGATGACCAAGTGGACGAGGTCGATTCGAGATTCGCGTTGATATGCGGTGGCAAGCGTAACTCAAGACGTGTCGAAAGTTAGACTCGAATGCTGAGTGTGTGCCATAGGTTCGACATAAGTAAATTTAGAAGCAGGAACACGTCGGGTGCGATCATACCAGCACTAATGCACCGGATCCCATCAGAACTCCGAAGTTAAGCGTGGTTGGGCGAGAGTAGTACTAGGATGGGTGACCCCCTGGGAAGTCCTCGTGTTGCACCCCTTTTTGTCTCAATTTTTGACCCTTCCGACATTTTTTTTTTTTTTTTTTTGCGTCACAAAGGCATTAGATGCGTGTGGCGAGAAATTTTGCCTCGAAAGGGAAATCCTTGGCGACCAAGTGGACGAGGTCGATTGGATTCAATTTGGAACGTCGTTCTGCTTCTAGAAAGGTATTATAATAACAATTCCGAGTTTGACTCCAACAGATACACTTGTTTCAATTCGTACCGACGAACAATCTTCGCTATATGCTCCGAGCAAGAAATTTACCTCCAAAGGGAAATCCTTGATGACCAAGTGGACGAGGTCGATTCGAGATTCGCGTTGATATGCGGTGGCAAGCGTAACTCAAGACGTGTCGAAAGTTAGACTCGAATGCTGAGTGTGTGCCATAGGTTCGACATAAGTAAATTTAGAAGCAGGAACACGTCGGGTGCGATCATACCAGCACTAATGCACCGGATCCCATCAGAACTCCTAAGTTAAGCGTGGTTGGGCGAGAGTAGTACTAGGATGGGTGACCCCCTGGGAAGTCCTCGTGTTGCACCCCTTTTTGTCTCAATTTTTGACCCTTCCGGCATTTATTATTTTTTTTTTTTTTGCGTCACAAAGGCATTAGATGCGTGTGGCGAGAAATTTTGCCTCGAAAGGGAAATCCTTGGCGACCAAGTGGACGAGGTCGATTGGATTCAATTTGGAACGTCGTTCTGCTTCTAGAAAGGTATTATAATAACAATTCCGAGTTTGACTCCAACAGATACACTTGTTTCAATTCGTACCGACGAACAATCTTTGCTATATGCTCCGAGCAAGAAATTTACCTCCAAAGGGAAATCCTTGATGACCAAGTGGACGAGGTCGATTCGAGATTCGCGTTGATATGCGGTGGCAAGCGTAACTCAAGACGTGTCGAAAGTTAGACTCGAATGCTGAGTGTGTGCCATAGGTTCGACATAAGTAAATTTAGAAGCAGGAACACGTCGGGTGCGATCATACCAGCACTAATGCACCGGATCCCATCAGAACTCCGAAGTTAAGCGTGGTTGGGCGAGAGTAGTACTAGGATGGGTGACCCCCTGGGAAGTCCTCGTGTTGCACCCCTTTTTGTCTCAATTTTTGACCCTTCCGGCATTTTTTTTTTTTTTTTTTTTGCGTCACAAAGGCATTAGATGCGTGTGGCGAGAAATTTTGCCTCGAAAGGGAAATCCTTGGCGACCAAGTGGACGAGGTCGATTGGATTCAATTTGGAACGTCGTTCTGCTTCTAGAAAGGTATTATAATAACAATTCCGAGTTTGACTCCAACAGATACACTTGTTTCAATTCGTACCGACGAACAATCTTCGCTATATGCTCCGAGCAAGAAATTTACCTCCAAAGGGAAATCCTTGATGACCAAGTGGACGAGGTCGATTCGAGATTCGCGTTGATATGCGGTGGCAAGCGTAACTCAAGACGTGTCGAAAGTTAGACTCGAATGCTGAGTGTGTGCCATAGGTTCGACATAAGTAAATTTAGAAGCAGGAACACGTCGGGTGCGATCATACCAGCACTAATGCACCGGATCCCATCAGAACTCCGAAGTTAAGCGTGGTTGGGCGAGAGTAGTACTAGGATGGGTGACCCCCTGGGAAGTCCTCGTGTTGCACCCCTTTTTGTCTCAATTTTTGACCCTTCCGGCATTTTTTTTTTTTTTTTTTTGCGTCACAAAGGCATTAGATGCGTGTGGCGAGAAATTTTGCCTCGAAAGGGAAATCCTTGGCGACCAAGTGGACGAGGTCGATTGGATTCAATTTGGAACGTCGTTCTGCTTCTAGAAAGGTATTATAATAACAATTCCGAGTTTGACTCCAACAGATACACTTGTTTCAATTCGTACCGACGAACAATCTTCGCTATATGCTCCGAGCAAGAAATTTACCTCCAAAGGGAAATCCTTGATGACCAAGTGGACGAGGTCGATTCGAGATTCGCGTTGATATGCGGTGGCAAGCGTAACTCAAGACGTGTCGAAAGTTAGACTCGAATGCTGAGTGTGTGCCATAGGTTCGACATAAGTAAATTTAGAAGCAGGAACACGTCGGATGCGATCATACCAGCACTAATGCACCGGATCCCATCAGAACTCCGAAGTTAAGCGTGGTTGGGCGAGAGTAGTACTAGGATGGGTGACCCCCTGGGAAGTCCTCGTGTTGCACCCCTTTTTGTCTCAATTTTTGACCCTTCCGGCATTTTTTTTTTTTTTTTTTTGCGTCACAAAGGCATTAGATGCGTGTGGCGAGAAATTTTGCCTCGAAAGGGAAATCCTTGGCGACCAAGTGGACGAGGTCGATTGGATTCCATTTGGAACGTCGTTCTGCTTCTAGAAAGGTATTATAATAACAATTCCGAGTTTGACTCCAACAGATACACTTGTTTCAATTCGTACCGACGAACAATCTTCGCTATATGCTCCGAGCAAGAAATTTACCTCCAAAGGGAAATCCTTGATGACCAAGTGGACGAGGTCGATTCGAGATTCGCGTTGATATGCGGTGGCAAGCGTAACTCAAGACGTGTCGAAAGTTAGACTCGAATGCTGAGTGTGTGCCATAGGTTCGACATAAGTAAATTTAGAAGCAGGAACACGTCGGGTGGGATCATACCAGCACTAATGCACCGGATCCCATCAGAACTCCGAAGTTAAGCGTGGTTGGGCGAGAGTAGTACTAGGATGGGTGACCCCCTGGGAAGTCCTCGTGTTGCACCCCTTTTTGTCTCAATTTTTGACCCTTCCGGCATTTTTTTTTTTTGCGTCACAAAGGCATTAGATGCGTGTGGCGAGAAATTTTGCCTCGAAAGGGAAATCCTTGGCGACCAAGTGGACAAGGTCGATTGGATTCAATTTGGAACGTCGTTCTGCTTCTAGAAAGGTATTATAATAACAATTCCGAGTTTGACTCCAACAGATACACTTGTTTCAATTTGTACCGACGAACAATCTTCGCTATATGCTCCGAGCAAGAAATTTACCTCCAAAGGGAAATCCTTGATGACCAAGTGGACGAGGTCGATTCGAGATTCGCG
Organism: Galeopsis tetrahit; assembly: GCA_963675135.1. Lineage (NCBI taxonomy): Eukaryota > Viridiplantae > Streptophyta > Magnoliopsida > Lamiales > Lamiaceae > Galeopsis > Galeopsis tetrahit. The sequence continues at coordinate 17,842,259 of OY776121.1, read as the reverse complement.
TTGATATGCGGTGGCAAGCGTAACTCAAGACGTGTCGAAAGTTAGACTCGAATGCTGAGTGTGTGCCATAGGTTCGACATAAGTAAATTTAGAAGCAGGAACACGTCGGGTGCGATCATACCAGCACTAATGCACCGGATCCCATCAGAACTCCGAAGTTAAGCGTGGTTGGGCGAGAGTAGTACTAGGATGGGTGACCCCCTGGGAAGTCCTCGTGTTGCACCCCTTTTTGTCTCAATTTTTGACCCTTCCGGCATTTTTTTTTTTTTTTTTTTGCGTCACAAAGGCATTAGATGCGTGTGGCGAGAAATTTTGCCTCGAAAGGGAAATCCTTGGCGACCAAGTGGACGAGGTCGATTGGATTCAATTTGGAACGTCGTTCTGCTTCTAGAAAGGTATTATAATAACAATTCCGAGTTTGACTCCAACAGATACACTTGTTTCAATTCGTACCGACGAACAATCTTCGCTATATGCTCCGAGCAAGAAATTTACCTCCAAAGGGAAATCCTTGATGACCAAGTGGACGAGGTCGATTCGAGATTCGCGTTGATATGCGGTGGCAAGCGTAACTCAAGACGTGTCGAAAGTTAGACTCGAATGCTGAGTGTGTGCCATAGGTTCGACATAAGTAAATTTAGAAGCAGGAACACGTCGGGTGCGATCATACCAGCACTAATGCACCGGATCCCATCAGAACTCCGAAGTTAAGCGTGGTTGGGCGAGAGTAGTACTAGGATGGGTGACCCCCTGGGAAGTCCTCGTGTTGCACCCCTTTTTGTCTCAATTTTTGACCCTTCCGGCATTTTTTTTTTTTTGCGTCACAAAGGCATTAGATGCGTGTGGCGAGAAATTTTGCCTCGAAAGGGAAATCCTTGGCGACCAAGTGGACGAGGTCGATTGGATTCAATTTGGAACGTCGTTCTGCTTCTAGAAAGGTATTATAATAACAATTCCGAGTTTGACTCCAACAGATACACTTGTTTCAATTCGTACCGACGAACAATCTTCGCTATATGCTCCGAGCAAGAAATTTACCTCCAAAGGGAAATCCTTGATGACCAAGTGGACGAGGTCGATTCGAGATTCGCGTTGATATGCGGTGGCAAGCGTAACTCAAGACGTGTCGAAAGTTAGACTCGAATGCTGAGTGTGTGCCATAGGTTCGACATAAGTAAATTTAGAAGCAGGAACACGTCGGGTGCGATCATACCAGCACTAATGCACCGGATCCCATCAGAACTCCGAAGTTAAGCGTGGTTGGGCGAGAGTAGTACTAGGATGGGTGACCCCCTGGGAAGTCCTCGTGTTGCACCCCTTTTTGTCTCAATTTTTGACCCTTCCGGCATTTTTTTTTTTTTTTTTTTTTTGCGTCACAAAGGCATTAGATGCGTGTGGCGAGAAATTTTGCCTCGAAAGGGAAATCCTTGGCGACCAAGTGGACGAGGTCGATTGGATTCAATTTGGAACGTCGTTCTGCTTCTAGAAAGGTATTATAATAACAATTCCGAGTTTGACTCCAACAGATACACTTGTTTCAATTCGTACCGACGAACAATCTTCGCTATATGCTCCGAGCAAGAAATTTACCTCCAAAGGGAAATCCTTGATGACCAAGTGGACGAGGTCGATTCGAGATTCGCGTTGATATGCGGTGGCAAGCGTAACTCAAGACGTGTCGAAAGTTAGACTCGAATGCTGAGTGTGTGCCATAGGTTCGACATAAGTAAATTTAGAAGCAGGAACACGTCGGGTGCGATCATACCAGCACTAATGCACCGGATCCCATCAGAACTCCGAAGTTAAGCGTGGTTGGGCGAGAGTAGTACTAGGATGGGTGACCCCCTGGGAAGTCCTCGTGTTGCACCCCTTTTTGTCTCAATTTTTGACCCTTCCGGCATTTATTTTTTTTTTTTTTTTTTGCGTCACAAAGGCATTAGATGCGTGTGGCGAGAAATTTTGCCTCGAAAGGGAAATCCTTGGCGACCAAGTGGACGAGGTCGATTGGATTCAATTTGGAACGTCGTTCTGCTTCTAGAAAGGTATTATAATAACAATTCCGAGTTTGACTCCAACAGATACACTTGTTTCAATTCGTACCGACGAACAATCTTCGCTATATGCTCCGAGCAAGAAATTTACCTCCAAAGGGAAATCCTTGATGACCAAGTGGACGAGGTCGATTCGAGATTCGCGTTGATATGCGGTGGCAAGCGTAACTCAAGACGTGTCGAAAGTTAGACTCGAATGCTGAGTGTGTGCCATAGGTTCGACATAAGTAAATTTAGAAGCAGGAACACGTCGGGTGCGATCATACCAGCACTAATGCACCGGATCCCATCAGAACTCCGAAGTTAAGCGTGGTTGGGCGAGAGTAGTACTAGGATGGGTGACCCCCTGGGAAGTCCTCGTGTTGCACCCCTTTTTGTCTCAATTTTTGACCCTTCCGGCATTTATTTTTTTTTTTTTTTTGCGTCACAAAGACATTAGATGCGTGTGGCGAGAAATTTTGCCTCGAAAGGGAAATCCTTGGCGACCAAGTGGACGAGGTCGATTGGATTCAATTTGGAACATCGTTCTGCTTCTAGAAAGGTATTATAATAACAATTCCGAGTTTGACTCCAACAGATACACTTGTTTCAATTCGTACCGACGAACAATCTTCGCTATATGCTCCGAGCAAGAAATTTACCTCCAAAGGGAAATCCTTGATGACCAAGTGGACGAGGTCGATTCGAGATTCGCGTTGATATGCGGTGGCAAGCGTAACTCAAGACGTGTCGAAAGTTAGACTCGAATGCTGAGTGTGTGCCATAGGTTCGACATAAGTAAATTTAGAAGCAGGAACACGTCGGGTGCGATCATACCAGCACTAATGCACCGGATCCCATCAGAACTCCGAAGTTAAGCGTGGTTGGGCGAGAGTAGTACTAGGATGGGTGACCCCCTGGGAAGTCCTCGTGTTGCACCCCTTTTTGTCTCAATTTTTGACCCTTCCGGCATTTTTTTTTTTTTTTTTTTTGCGTCACAAAGGCATTAGATGCGTGTGGCGAGAAATTTTGCCTCGAAAGGGAAATCCTTGGCGACCAAGTGGACGAGGTCGATTGGATTCAATTTGGAACGTCGTTCTGCTTCTAGAAAGGTATTATAATAACAATTCCGAGTTTGACTCCAACAGATACACTTGTTTCAATTCGTACCGACGAACAATCTTCGCTATATGCTCCGAGCAAGAAATTTACCTCCAAAGGGAAATCCTTGATGACCAAGTGGACGAGGTCGATTCGAGATTCGCGTTGATATGCGGTGGCAAGCGTAACTCAAGACGTGTCGAAAGTTAGACTCGAATGCTGAGTGTGTGCCATAGGTTCGACATAAGTAAATTTAGAAGCAGGAACACGTCGGGTGCGATCATACCAGCACTAATGCACCGGATCCCATCAGAACTCCGAAGTTAAGCGTGGTTGGGCGAGAGTAGTACTAGGATGGGTGACCCCCTGGGAAGTCCTCGTGTTGCACCCCTTTTTGTCTCAATTTTTGACCCTTCCGGCATTTTTTTTTTTTTTTTTTTTGCGTCACAAAGGCATTAGATGCGTGTGGCGAGAAATTTTGCCTCGAAAGGGAAATCCTTGGCGACCAAGTGGACGAGGTCGATTGGATTCAATTTGGAACGTCGTTCTGCTTCTAGAAAGGTATTATAATAACAATTCCGAGTTTGACTCCAACAGATACACTTGTTTCAATTCGTACCGACGAACAATCTTCGCTATATGCTCCGAGCAAGAAATTTACCTCCAAAGGGAAATCCTTGATGACCAAGTGGACGAGGTCGATTCGAGATTCGCGTTGATATGCGGTGGCAAGCGTAACTCAAGACGTGTCGAAAGTTAGACTCGAATGCTGAGTGTGTGCCATAGGTTCGACATAAGTAAATTTAGAAGCAGGAACACGTCGGGTGCGATCATACCAGCACTAATGCACCGGATCCCATCAGAACTCCGAAGTTAAGCGTGGTTGGGCGAGAGTAGTACTAGGATGGGTGACCCCCTGGGAAGTCCTCGTGTTGCACCCCTTTTTGTCTCAATTTTTGACCCTTCCGGCATTTATTTTTTTTTTTTTTTTTGCGTCACAAAGGCATTAGATGCGTGTGGCGAGAAATTTTGCCTCGAAAGGGAAATCCTTGGCGACCAAGTGGACGAGGTCGATTGGATTCAATTTGGAACGTCGTTCTGCTTCTAGAAAGGTATTATAATAACAATTCCGAGTTTGACTCCAACAGATACACTTGTTTCAATTCGTACCGACGAACAATCTTCGCTATATGCTCCGAGCAAGAAATTTACCTCCAAAGGGAAATCCTTGATGACCAAGTGGACGAGGTCGATTCGAGATTCGCGTTGATATGCGGTGGCAAGCGTAACTCAAGACGTGTCGAAAGTTAGACTCGAATGCTGAGTGTGTGCCATAGGTTCGACATAAGTAAATTTAGAAGCAGGAACACGTCGGGTGCGATCATACCAGCACTAATGCACCGGATCCCATCAGAACTCCGAAGTTAAGCGTGGTTGGGCGAGAGTAGTACTAGGATGGGTGACCCCCTGGGAAGTCCTCGTGTTGCACCCCTTTTTGTCTCAATTTTTGACCCTTCCGGCATTTTTTTTTTTTTTTTTTTTGCGTCACAAAGGCATTAGATGCGTGTGGCGAGAAATTTTGCCTCGAAAGGGAAATCCTTGGCGACCAAGTGGACGAGGTCGATTGGATTCAATTTGGAACGTCGTTCTGCTTCTAGAAAGGTATTATAATAACAATTCCGAGTTTGACTCCAACAGATACACTTGTTTCAATTCGTACCGACGAACAATCTTCGCTATATGCTCCGAGCACGAAATTTACCTCCAAAGGGAAATCCTTGATGACCAAGTGGACGAGGTCGATTCGAGATTCGCGTTGATATGCGGTGGCAAGCGTAACTCAAGACGTGTCGAAAGTTAGACTCGAATGCTGAGTGTGTGCCATAGGTTCGACATAAGTAAATTTAGAAGCAGGAACACGTCGGGTGCGATCATACCAGAACTAATGCACCGGATCCCATCAGAACTCCGAAGTTAAGCGTGGTTGGGCGAGAGTAGTACTAGGATGGGTGACCCCCTGGGAAGTCCTCGTGTTGCACCCCTTTTTGTCTCAATTTTTGACCCTTCCGGCATTTTTTTTTTTTTTTTTTTTTTTGCGTCACAAAGGCATTAGATGCGTGTGGCGAGAAATTTTGCCTCGAAAGGGAAATCCTTGGCGACCAAGTGGACGAGGTCGATTGGATTCAATTTGGAACGTCGTTCTGCTTCTAGAAAGGTATTATAATAACAATTCCGAGTTTGACTCCAACAGATACACTTGTTTCAATTCGTACCGACGAACAATCTTCGCTATATGCTCCGAGCAAGAAATTTACCTCCAAAGGGAAATCCTTGATGACCAAGTGGACGAGGTCGATTCGAGATTCGCGTTGATATGCGGTGGCAAGCGTAACTCAAGACGTGTCGAAAGTTAGACTCGAATGCTGAGTGTGTGCCATAGGTTCGACATAAGTAAATTTAGAAGCAGGAACACGTCGGGTGCGATCATACCAGCACTAATGCACCGGATCCCATCAGAACTCCGAAGTTAAGCGTGGTTGGGCGAGAGTAGTACTAGGATGGGTGACCCCCTGGGAAGTCCTCGTGTTGCACCCCTTTTTGTCTCAATTTTTGACCCTTCCGGCATTTATTTTTTTTTTTTTTTTTTGCGTCACAAAGGCATTAGATGCGTGTGGCGAGAAATTTTGCCTCGAAAGGGAAATCCTTGGCGACCAAGTGGACGAGGTCGATTGGATTCAATTTGGAACGTCGTTCTGCTTCTAGAAAGGTATTATAATAACAATTCCGAGTTTGACTCCAACAGATACACTTGTTTCAATTCGTACCGACGAACAATCTTCGCTATATGCTCCGAGCAAGAAATTTACCTCCAAAGGGAAATCCTTGATGACCAAGTGGACGAGGTCGATTCGAGATTCGCGTTGATATGCGGTGGCAAGCGTAACTCAAGACGTGTCGAAAGTTAGACTCGAATGCTGAGTGTGTGCCATAGGTTCGACATAAGTAAATTTAGAAGCAGGAACACGTCGGGTGCGATCATACCAGCACTAATGCACCGGATCCCATCAGAACTCCGAAGTTAAGCGTGGTTGGGCGAGAGTAGTACTAGGATGGGTGACCCCCTGGGAAGTCCTCGTGTTGCACCCCTTTTTGTCTCAATTTTTGACCCTTCCGACATTTATTTTTTTTTTTTTTTTTTGCGTCACAAAGGCATTAGATGCGTGTGGCGAGAAATTTTGCCTCGAAAGGGAAATCCTTGGCGACCAAGTGGACGAGGTCGATTGGATTCAATTTGGAACGTCGTTCTGCTTCTAGAAAGGTATTATAATAACAATTCCGAGTTTGACTCCAACAGATACACTTGTTTCAATTCGTACCGACGAACAATCTTCGCTATATGCTCCGAGCAAGAAATTTACCTCCAAAGGGAAATCCTTGATGACCAAGTGGACGAGGTCGATTCGAGATTCGCGTTGATATGCGGTGGCAAGCGTAACTCAAGACGTGTCGAAAGTTAGACTCGAATGCTGAGTGTGTGCCATAGGTTCGACATAAGTAAATTTAGAAGCAGGAACACGTCGGGTGCGATCATACCAGCACTAATGCACCGGATCCCATCAGAACTCCGAAGTTAAGCGTGGTTGGGCGAGAGTAGTACTAGGATGGGTGACCCCCTGGGAAGTCCTCGTGTTGCACCCCTTTTTGTCTCAATTTTTGACCCTTCCGGCATTTTTTTTTTTTTTTTTTTGCGTCACAAAGGCATTAGATGCGTGTGGCGAGAAATTTTGCCTCGAAAGGGAAATCCTTGGCGACCAAGTGGACGAGGTCGATTGGATTCAATTTGGAACGTCGTTCTGCTTCTAGAAAGGTATTATAATAACAATTCCGAGTTTGACTCCAACAGATACACTTGTTTCAATTCGTACCGACGAACAATCTTCGCTATATGCTCCAAGCAAGAAATTTACCTCCAAAGGGAAATCCTTGATGACCAAGTGGACGAGGTCGATTCGAGATTCGCGTTGATATGCGGTGGCAAGCGTAACTCAAGACGTGTCGAAAGTTAGACTCGAATGCTGAGTGTGTGCCATAGGTTCGACATAAGTAAATTTAGAAGCAGGAACACGTCGGGTGCGATCATACCAGCACTAATGCACCGGATCCCATCAGAACTCCGAAGTTAAGCGTGGTTGGGCGAGAGTAGTACTAGGATGGGTGACCCCCTGGGAAGTCCTCGTGTTGCACCCCTTTTTGTCTCAATTTTTGACCCTTCCGGCATTTTTTTTTTTTTGCGTCACAAAGGCATTAGATGCGTGTGGCGAGAAATTTTGCCTCGAAAGGGAAATCCTTGGCGACCAAGTGGACGAGGTCGATTGGATTCAATTTGGAACGTCGTTCTGCTTCTAGAAAGGTATTATAATAACAATTCCGAGTTTGACTCCAACAGATACACTTGTTTCAATTTGTACCGACGAACAATCTTCGCTATATGCTCCGAGCAAGAAATTTACCTCCAAAGGGAAATCCTTGATGACCAAGTGGACGAGGTCGATTCGAGATTCGCGTTGATATGCGGTGGCAAGCGTAACTCAAGACGTGTCGAAAGTTAGACTCGAATGCTGAGTGTGTGCCATAGGTTCGACATAAGTAAATTTAGAAGCAGGAACACGTCGGGTGCGATCATACCAGCACTAATGCACCGGATCCCATCAGAACTCCGAAGTTAAGCGTGGTTGGGCGAGAGTAGTACTAGGATGGGTGACCCCCTGGGAAGTCCTCGTGTTGCACCCCTTTTTGTCTCAATTTTTGACCCTTCCGGCATTTTTTTTTTTTTTTTTTGCGTCACAAAGGCATTAGATGCGTGTGGCGAGAAATTTTGCCTCGAAAGGGAAATCCTTGGCGACCAAGTGGACGAGGTCGATTGGATTCAATTTGGAACGTCGTTCTGCTTCTAGAAAGGTATTATAATAACAATTCCGAGTTTGACTCCAACAGATACACTTGTTTCAATTCGTACCGACGAACAATCTTCGCTATATGCTCCGAGCAAGAAATTTACCTCCAAAGGGAAATCCTTGATGACCAAGTGGACGAGGTCGATTCGAGATTCGCGTTGATATGCGGTGGCAAGCGTAACTCAAGACGTGTCGAAAGTTAGACTCGAATGCTGAGTGTGTGCCATAGGTTCGACATAAGTAAATTTAGAAGCAGGAACACGTCGGGTGCGATCATACCAGCACTAATGCACCGGATCCCATCAGAACTCCGAAGTTAAGCGTGGTTGGGCGAGAGTAGTACTAGGATGGGTGACCCCCTGGGAAGTCCTCGTGTTGCACCCCTTTTTGTCTCAATTTTTGACCCTTCCGGCATTTTTTTTTTTTTGCGTCACAAAGGCATTAGATGCGTGTGGCGAGAAATTTTGCCTCGAAAGGGAAATCCTTGGCGACCAAGTGGACGAGGTCGATTGGATTCAATTTGGAATGTCGTTCTGCTTCTAGAAAGGTATTATAATAACAATTCCGAGTTTGACTCCAACAGATACACTTGTTTCAATTCGTACCGACGAACAATCTTCGCTATATGCTCCGAGCAAGAAATTTACCTCCAAAGGGAAATCCTTGATGACCAAGTGGACGAGGTCGATTCGAGATTCGCGTTGATATGCGGTGGCAAGCGTAACTCAAGACGTGTCGAAAGTTAGACTCGAATGCTGAGTGTGTGCCATAGGTTCGACATAAGTAAATTTAGAAGCAGGAACACGTCGGGTGCGATCATACCAGCACTAATGCACCGGATCCCATCAGAACTCCGAAGTTAAGCGTGGTTGGGCGAGAGTAGTACTAGGATGGGTGACCCCCTGGGAAGTCCTCGTGTTGCACCCCTTTTTGTCTCAATTTTTGACCCTTCCGGCATTTTTTTTTTTTTTTTTTTTTTGCGTCACAAAGGCATTAGATGCGTGTGGCGAGAAATTTTGCCTCGAAAGGGAAATCCTTGGCGACCAAGTGGACGAGGTCGATTGGATTCAATTTGGAACGTCGTTCTGCTTCTAGAAAGGTATTATAATAACAATTCCGAGTTTGACTCCAACAGATACACTTGTTTCAATTCGTACCGACGAACAATCTTCGCTATATGCTCCGAGCAAGAAATTTACCTCCAAAGGGAAATCCTTGATGACCAAGTGGACGAGGTCGATTCGAGATTCGCGTTGATATGCGGTGGCAAGCGTAACTCAAGACGTGTCGAAAGTTAGACTCGAATGCTGAGTGTGTGCCATAGGTTCGACATAAGTAAATTTAGAAGCAGGAACACGTCGGGTGCGATCATACCAGCACTAATGCACCGGATCCCATCAGAACTCCGAAGTTAAGCGTGGTTGGGCGAGAGTAGTACTAGGATGGGTGACCCCCTGGGAAGTCCTCGTGTTGCACCCCTTTTTGTCTCAATTTTTGACCCTTCCGGCATTTATTTTTTTTTTTTTTTTTGCGTCACAAAGGCATTAGATGCGTGTGGCGAGAAATTTTGCCTCGAAAGGGAAATCCTTGGCGACCAAGTGGACGAGGTCGATTGGATTCAATTTGGAACGTCGTTCTGCTTCTAGAAAGGTATTATAATAACAATTCCGAGTTTGACTCCAACAGATACACTTGTTTCAATTCGTACCGACGAACAATCTTCGCTATATGCTCCGAGCAAGAAATTTACCTCCAAAGGGAAATCCTTGATGACCAAGTGGACGAGGTCGATTCGAGATTCGCGTTGATATGCGGTGGCAAGCGTAACTCAAGACGTGTCGAAAGTTAGACTCGAATGCTGAGTGTGTGCCATAGGTTCGACATAAGTAAATTTAGAAGCAGGAACACGTCGGGTGCGATCATACCAGCACTAATGCACCGGATCCCATCAGAACTCCGAAGTTAAGCGTGGTTGGGCGAGAGTAGTACTAGGATGGGTGACCCCCTGGGAAGTCCTCGTGTTGCACCCCTTTTTGTCTCAATTTTTGACCCTTCCGGCATTTATTTTTTTTTTTTTTTTGCGTCACAAAGGCATTAGATGCGTGTGGCGAGAAATTTTGCCTCGAAAGGGAAATCCTTGGCGACCAAGTGGACGAGGTCGATTGGATTCAATTTGGAACGTCGTTCTGCTTCTAGAAAGGTATTATAATAACAATTCCGAGTTTGACTCCAACAGATACACTTGTTTCAATTCGTACCGACGAACAATCTTCGCTATATGCTCCGAGCAAGAAATTTACCTCCAAAGGGAAATCCTTGATGACCAAGTGGACGAGGTCGATTCGAGATTCGCGTTGATATGCGGTGGCAAGCGTAACTCAAGACGTGTCGAAAGTTAGACTCGAATGCTGAGTGTGTGCCATAGGTTCGACATAAGTAAATTTAGAAGCAGGAACACGTCGGGTGCGATCATACCAGCACTAATGCACCGGATCCCATCAGAACTCCGAAGTTAAGCGTGGTTGGGCGAGAGTAGTACTAGGATGGGTGACCCCCTGGGAAGTCCTCGTGTTGCACCCCTTTTTGTCTCAATTTTTGACCCTTCCGGCATTTTTTTTTTTTGCGTCACAAAGGCATTAGATGCGTGTGGCGAGAAATTTTGCCTCGAAAGGGAAATCCTTGGCGACCAAGTGGACGAGGTCGATTGGATTCAATTTGGAACGTCGTTCTGCTTCTAGAAAGGTATTATAATAACAATTCCGAGTTTGACTCCAACAGATACACTTGTTTCAATTCGTACCGACGAACAATCTTCGCTATATGCTCCGAGCAAGAAATTTACCTCCAAAGGGAAATCCTTGATGACCAAGTGGACGAGGTCGATTCGAGATTCGCGTTGATATGCGGTGGCAAGCGTAACTCAAGACGTGTCGAAAGTTAGACTCGAATGCTGAGTGTGTGCCATAGGTTCGACATAAGTAAATTTAGAAGCAGGAACACGTCGGGTGCGATCATACCAGCACTAATGCACCGGATCCCATCAGAACTCCGAAGTTAAGCGTGGTTGGGCGAGAGTAGTACTAGGATGGGTGACCCCCTGGGAAGTCCTCGTGTTGCACCCCTTTTTGTCTCAATTTTTGACCCTTCCGGCATTTTTTTTTTTTTTTTTTGCGTCACAAAGGCATTAGATGCGCGTGGCGAGAAATTTTGCCTCGAAAGGGAAATCCTTGGCGACCAAGTGGACGAGGTCGATTGGATTCAATTTGGAACGTCGTTCTGCTTCTAGAAAGGTATTATAATAACAATTCCGAGTTTGACTCCAACAGATACACTTGTTTCAATTCGTACCGACGAACAATCTTCGCTATATGCTCCGAGCAAGAAATTTACCTCCAAAGGGAAATCCTTGATGACCAAGTGGACGAGGTCGATTCGAGATTCGCGTTGATATGCGGTGGCAAGCGTAACTCAAGACGTGTCGAAAGTTAGACTCGAATGCTGAGTGTGTGCCATAGGTTCGACATAAGTAAATTTAGAAGCAGGAACACGTCGGGTGCGATCATACCAGCACTAATGCACCGGATCCCATCAGAACTCCGAAGTTAAGCGTGGTTGGGCGAGAGTAGTACTAGGATGGGTGACCCCCTGGAAGTCCTCGTGTTGCACCCCTTTTTGTCTCAATTTTTGACCCTTCCGGCATTTATTTTTTTTTTTTTTTGCGTCACAAAGGCATTAGATGCGTGTGGCGAGAAATTTTGCCTCGAAAGGGAAATCCTTGGCGACCAAGTGGACGAGGTCGATTGGATTCAATTTGGAACGTCGTTCTGCTTCTAGAAAGGTATTATAATAACAATTCCGAGTTTGACTCCAACAGATACACTTGTTTCAATTCGTACCGACGAACAATCTTCGCTATATGCTCCGAGCAAGAAATTTACCTCCAAAGGGAAATCCTTGATGACCAAGTGGACGAGGTCGATTCGAGATTCGCGTTGATATGCGGTGGCAAGCGTAACTCAAGACGTGTCGAAAGTTAGACTCGAATGCTGAGTGTGTGCCATAGGTTCGACATAAGTAAATTTAGAAGCAGGAACACGTCGGGTGCGATCATACCAGCACTAATGCACCGGATCCCATCAGAACTCCGAAGTTAAGCGTGGTTGGGCGAGAGTAGTACTAGGATGGGTGACCCCCTGGGAAGTCCTCGTGTTGCACCCCTTTTTGTCTCAATTTTTGACCCTTCCGGCATTTTTTTTTTTTGCGTTACAAAGGCATTAGATGCGTGTGGCGAGAAATTTTGCCTCGAAAGGGAAATCCTTGGCGACCAAGTGGACGAGGTCGATTGGATTCAATTTGGAACGTCGTTCTGCTTCTAGAAAGGTATTATAATAACAATTCCGAGTTTGACTCCAACAGATACACTTGTTTCAATTCGTACCGACGAACAATCTTCGCTATATGCTCCGAGCAAGAAATTTACCTCCAAAGGGAAATCCTTGATGACCAAGTGGACGAGGTCGATTCGAGATTCGCGTTGATATGCGGTGGCAAGCGTAACTCAAGACGTGTCGAAAGTTAGACTCGAATGCTGAGTGTGTGCCATAGGTTCGACATAAGTAAATTTAGAAGCAGGAACACGTCGGGTGCGATCATACCAGCACTAATGCACCGGATCCCATCAGAACTCCGAAGTTAAGCGTGGTTGGGCGAGAGTAGTACTAGGATGGGTGACCCCCTGGGAAGTCCTCGTGTTGCACCCCTTTTTGTCTCAATTTTTGACCCTTCCGGCATTTTATTTTTTTTTTTTTTTTGCGTCACAAAGGCATTAGATGCGTGTGGCGAGAAATTTTGCCTCGAAAGGGAAATCCTTGGCGACCAAGTGGACGAGGTCGATTGGATTCAATTTGGAACGTCGTTCTGCTTCTAGAAAGGTATTATAATAACAATTCCGAGTTTGACTCCAACAGATACACTTGTTTCAATTCGTACCGACGAACAATCTTCGCTATATGCTCCGAGCAAGAAATTTACCTCCAAAGGGAAATCCTTGATGACCAAGTGGACGAGGTCGATTCGAGATTCGCGTTGATATGCGGTGGCAAGCGTAACTCAAGACGTGTCGAAAGTTAGACTCGAATGTTGAGTGTGTGCCATAGGTTCGACATAAGTAAATTTAGAAGCAGGAACACGTCGGGTGCGATCATACCAGCACTAATGCACCGGATCCCATCAGAACTCCGAAGTTAAGCGTGGTTGGGCGAGAGTAGTACTAGGATGGGTGACCCCCTGGGAAGTCCTCGTGTTGCACCCCTTTTTGTCTCAATTTTTGACCCTTCCGGCATTTTTTTTTTTTGCGTCACAAAGGCATTAGATGCGTGTGGCGAGAAATTTTGCCTCGAAAGGGAAATCCTTGGTGACCAAGTGGACGAGGTCGATTGGATTCAATTTGGAACGTCGTTCTGCTTCTAGAAAGGTATTATAATAACAATTCCGAGTTTGACTCCAACAGATACACTTGTTTCAATTCGTACCGACGAACAATCTTCGCTATATGCTCCGAGCAAGAAATTTACCTCCAAAGGGAAATCCTTGATGACCAAGTGGACGAGGTCGATTCGAGATTCGCGTTGATATGCGGTGGCAAGCGTAACTCAAGACGTGTCGAAAGTTAGACTCGAATGCTGAGTGTGTGCCATAGGTTCGACATAAGTAAATTTAGAAGCAGGAACACGTCGGGTGCGATCATACCAGCACTAATGCACCGGATCCCATCAGAACTCCGAAGTTAAGCGTGGTTGGGCGAGAGTAGTACTAGGATGGGTGACCCCCTGGGAAGTCCTCGTGTTGCACCCCTTTTTGTCTCAATTTTTGACCCTTCCGGCATTAATTTTTTTTTTTTTTTTTGCGTCACAAAGGCATTAGATGCGTGTGGCGAGAAATTTTTCCTCGAAAGGGAAATCCTTGGCGACCAAGTGGACGAGGTCGATTGGATTCAATTTGGAACGTCGTTCTGCTTCTAGAAAGGTATTATAATAACAATTCCGAGTTTGACTCCAACAGATACACTTGTTTCAATTCGTACCGACGAACAATCTTCGCTATATGCTCCGAGCAAGAAATTTACCTCCAAAGGGAAATCCTTGATGACCAAGTGGACGAGGTCGATTCGAGATTCGCGTTGATATGCGGTGGCAAGCGTAACTCAAGACGTGTCGAAAGTTAGACTCGAATGCTGAGTGTGTGCCATAGGTTCGACATAAGTAAATTTAGAAGCAGGAACACGTCGGGTGCGATCATACCAGCACTAATGCACCGGATCCCATCAGAACTCCGAAGTTAAGCGTGGTTGGGCGAGAGTAGTACTAGGATGGGTGACCCCCTGGGAAGTCCTCGTGTTGCACCCCTTTTTGTCTCAATTTTTGACCCTTCCGGCATTTTTTTTTTTGCGTCACAAAGGCATTAGATGCGTGTGGCGAGAAATTTTGCCTCGAAAGGGAAATCCTTGGCGACCAAGTGGACGAGGTCGATTGGATTCAATTTGGAACGTCGTTCTGCTTCTAGAAAGGTATTATAATAACAATTCCGAGTTTGACTCCAACAGATACACTTGTTTCAATTCGTACCGACGAACAATCTTCGCTATATGCTCCGAGCAAGAAATTTACCTCCAAAGGGAAATCCTTGATGACCAAGTGGACGAGGTCGATTCGAGATTCGCGTTGATATGCGGTGGCAAGCGTAACTCAAGACGTGTCGAAAGTTAGACTCGAATGCTGAGTGTGTGCCATAGGTTCGACATAAGTAAATTTAGAAGCAGGAACACGTCGGGTGCGATCATACCAGCACTAATGCACCGGATCCCATCAGAACTCCGAAGTTAAGCGTGGTTGGGCGAGAGTAGTACTAGGATGGGTGACCCCCTGGGAAGTCCTCGTGTTGCACCCCTTTTTGTCTCAATTTTTGACCCTTCCGGCATTTATTTTTTTTTTTTTTGCGTCACAAAGGCATTAGATGCGTGTGGCGAGAAATTTTGCCTCGAAAGGGAAATCCTTGGCGACCAAGTGGACGAGGTCGATTGGATTCAATTTGGAACGTCGTTCTGCTTCTAGAAAGGTATTATAATAACAATTCCGAGTTTGACTCCAACAGATACACTTGTTTCAATTCGTACCGACGAACAATCTTCGCTATATGCTCCGAGCAAGAAATTTACCTCCAAAGGGAAATCCTTGATGACCAAGTGGACGAGGTCGATTCGAGATTCGCGTTGATATGCGGTGGCAAGCGTAACTCAAGACGTGTCGAAAGTTAGACTCGAATGTTGAGTGTGTGCCATAGGTTCGACATAAGTAAATTTAGAAGCAGGAACACGTCGGGTGCGATCATACCAGCACTAATGCACCGGATCCCATCAGAACTCCGAAGTTAAGCGTGGTTGGGCGAGAGTAGTACTAGGATGGGTGACCCCCTGGGAAGTCCTCGTGTTGCACCCCTTTTTGTCTCAATTTTTGACCCTTCCGGCATTTTTTTTTTTTTGCGTCACAAAGGCATTAGATGCGTGTGGCGAGAAATTTTGCCTCGAAAGGGAAATCCTTGGTGACCAAGTGGACGAGGTCGATTGGATTCAATTTGGAACGTCGTTCTGCTTCTAGAAAGGTATTATAATAACAATTCCGAGTTTGACTCCAACAGATACACTTGTTTCAATTCGTACCGACGAACAATCTTCGCTATATGCTCCGAGCAAGAAATTTACCTCCAAAGGGAAATCCTTGATGACCAAGTGGACGAGGTCGATTCGAGATTCGCGTTGATATGCGGTGGCAAGCGTAACTCAAGACGTGTCGAAAGTTAGACTCGAATGCTGAGTGTGTGCCATAGGTTCGACATAAGTAAATTTAGAAGCAGGAACACGTCGGGTGCGATCATACCAGCACTAATGCACCGGATCCCATCAGAACTCCGAAGTTAAGCGTGGTTGGGCGAGAGTAGTACTAGGATGGGTGACCCCCTGGGAAGTCCTCGTGTTGCACCCCTTTTTGTCTCAATTTTTAACCCTTCCGGCATTAATTTTTTTTTTTTTTTTTGCGTCACAAAGGCATTAGATGCGTGTGGCGAGAAATTTTTCCTCGAAAGGGAAATCCTTGGCGACCAAGTGGACGAGGTCGATTGGATTCAATTTGGAACGTCGTTCTGCTTCTAGAAAGGTATTATAATAACAATTCCGAGTTTGACTCCAACAGATACACTTGTTTCAATTCGTACCGACGAACAATCTTCGCTATATGCTCCGAGCAAGAAATTTACCTCCAAAGGGAAATCCTTGATGACCAAGTGGACGAGGTCGATTCGAGATTCGCGTTGATATGCGGTGGCAAGCGTAACTCAAGACGTGTCGAAAGTTAGACTCGAATGCTGAGTGTGTGCCATAGGTTCGACATAAGTAAATTTAGAAGCAGGAACACGTCGGGTGCGATCATACCAGCACTAATGCACCGGATCCCATCAGAACTCCGAAGTTAAGCGTGGTTGGGCGAGAGTAGTACTAGGATGGGTGACCCCCTGGGAAGTCCTCGTGTTGCACCCCTTTTTGTCTCAATTTTTGACCCTTCCGGCATTTTTTTTTTTTTTTTTTTGCGTCACAAAGGCATTAGATGCGTGTGGCGAGAAATTTTGCCTCGAAAGGGAAATCCTTGGCGACCAAGTGGACGAGGTCGATTGGATTCAATTTGGAACGTCGTTCTGCTTCTAGAAAGGTATTATAATAACAATTCCGAGTTTGACTCCAACAGATACACTTGTTTCAATTCGTACCGACGAACAATCTTCGCTATATGCTCCGAGCAAGAAATTTACCTCCAAAGGGAAATCCTTGATGACCAAGTGGACGAGGTCGATTCGAGATTCGCGTTGATATGCGGTGGCAAGCGTAACTCAAGACGTGTCGAAAGTTAGACTCGAATGCTGAGTGTGTGCCATAGGTTCGACATAAGTAAATTTAGAAGCAGGAACACGTCGGGTGCGATCATACCAGCACTAATGCACCGGATCCCATCAGAACTCCGAAGTTAAGCGTGGTTGGGCGAGAGTAGTACTAGGATGGGTGACCCCCTGGGAAGTCCTCGTGTTGCACCCCTTTTTGTCTCAATTTTTGACCCTTCCGGCATTTTTTTTTTTTTTTTTTTTGCGTCACAAAGGCATTAGATGCGTGTGGCGAGAAATTTTGCCTCGAAAGGGAAATCCTTGGCGACCAAGTGGACGAGGTCGATTGGATTCAATTTGGAACGTCGTTCTGCTTCTAGAAAGGTATTATAATAACAATTCCGAGTTTGACTCCAACAGATACACTTGTTTCAATTCGTACCGACGAACAATCTTCGCTATATGCTCCGAGCAAGAAATTTACCTCCAAAGGGAAATCCTTGATGACCAAGTGGACGAGGTCGATTCGAGATTCGCGTTGATATGCGGTGGCAAGCGTAACTCAAGACGTGTCGAAAGTTAGACTCGAATGCTGAGTGTGTGCCATAGGTTCGACATAAGTAAATTTAGAAGCAGGAACACGTCGGGTGCGATCATACCAGCACTAATGCACCGGATCCCATCAGAACTCCGAAGTTAAGCGTGGTTGGGCGAGAGTAGTACTAGGATGGGTGACCCCCTGGGAAGTCCTCGTGTTGCACCCCTTTTTGTCTCAATTTTTGACCCTTCCGGCATTTTTTTTTTTTTGCGTCACAAAGGCATTAGATGCGTGTGGCGAGAAATTTTGCCTCGAAAGGGAAATCCTTGGCGACCAAGTGGACGAGGTCGATTGGATTCAATTTGGAACGTCGTTCTGCTTCTAGAAAGGTATTATAATAACAATTCCGAGTTTGACTCCAACAGATACACTTGTTTCAATTCGTACCGACGAACAATCTTCGCTATATGCTCCGAGCAAGAAATTTACCTCCAAAGGGAAATCCTTGATGACCAAGTGGACGAGGTCGATTCGAGATTCGCGTTGATATGCGGTGGCAAGCGTAACTCAAGACGTGTCGAAAGTTAGACTCGAATGCTGAGTGTGTGCCATAGGTTCGACATAAGTAAATTTAGAAGCAGGAACACGTCGGGTGCGATCATACCAGCACTAATGCACCGGATCCCATCAGAACTCCGAAGTTAAGCGTGGTTGGGCGAGAGTAGTACTAGGATGGGTGACCCCCTGGGAAGTCCTCGTGTTGCACCCCTTTTTGTCTCAATTTTTGACCCTTCCGGCATTTATTTTTTTTTTTTTTTTTGCGTCACAAAGGCATTAGATGCGTGTGGCGAGAAATTTTGCCTCGAAAGGGAAATCCTTGGCGACCAAGTGGACGAGGTCGATTGGATTCAATTTGGAACGTCGTTCTGCTTCTAGAAAGGTATTATAATAACAATTCCGAGTTTGACTCCAACATATACACTTGTTTCAATTCGTACCGACGAACAATCTTCGCTATATGCTCCGAGCAAGAAATTTACCTCCAAAGGGAAATCCTTGATAACCAAGTGGACGAGGTCGATTCGAGATTCGCGTTGATATGCGGTGGCAAGCGTAACTCAAGACGTGTCGAAAGTTAGACTCGAATGCTGAGTGTGTGCCATAGGTTCGACATAAGTAAATTTAGAAGCAGGAACACGTCGGGTGCGATCATACCAGCACTAATGCACCGGATCCCATCAGAACTCCGAAGTTAAGCGTGGTTGGGCGAGAGTAGTACTAGGATGGGTGACCCCCTGGGAAGTCCTCGTGGTGCACCCCTTTTTGTCTCAATTTTTGACCCTTCCGGCATTTTTTTTTTTTTTTGCGTCACAAAGGCATTAGATGCGTGTGGCGAGAAATTTTGCCTCGAAAGGGAAATCCTTGGCGACCAAGTGGACGAGGTCGATTGGATTCAATTTGGAACGTCGTTCTGCTTCTAGAAAGGTATTATAATAACAATTCCGAGTTTGACTCCAACAGATACACTTGTTTCAATTCGTACCGACGAACAATCTTCGCTATATGCTCCGAGCAAGAAATTTACCTCCAAAGGGAAATCCTTGATGACCAAGTGGACGAGGTCGATTCGAGATTCGCGTTGATATGCGGTGGCAAGCGTAACTCAAGACGTGTCGAAAGTTAGACTCGAATGCTGAGTGTGTGCCATAGGTTCGACATAAGTAAATTTAGAAGCAGGAACACGTCGGGTGCGATCATACCAGCACTAATGCACCGGATCCCATCAGAACTCCGAAGTTAAGCGTGGTTGGGCGAGAGTAGTACTAGGATGGGTGACCCCCTGGGAAGTCCTCGTGTTGCACCCCTTTTTGTCTCAATTTTTGACCCTTCCGGCATTTTTTTTTTTTTTGCGTCACAAAGGCATTAGATGCGTGTGGCGAGAAATTTTGCCTCGAAAGGGAAATCCTTGGCGACCAAGTGGACGAGGTCGATTGGATTCAATTTGGAACGTCGTTCTGCTTCTAGAAAGGTATTATAATAACAATTCCGAGTTTGACTCCAACAGATACACTTGTTTCAATTCGTACCGACGAACAATCTTCGCTATATGCTCCGAGCAAGAAATTTACCTCCAAAGGGAAATCCTTGATGACCAAGTGGACGAGGTCGATTCGAGATTCGCGTTGATATGCGGTGGCAAGCGTAACTCAAGACGTGTCGAAAGTTAGACTCGAATGCTGAGTGTGTGCCATAGGTTCGACATAAGTAAATTTAGAAGCAGGAACACGTCGGGTGCGATCATACCAGCACTAATGCACCGGATCCCATCAGAACTCCGAAGTTAAGCGTGGTTGGGCGAGAGTAGTACTAGGATGGGTGACCCCCTGGGAAGTCCTCGTGTTGCACCCCTTTTTTTCTCAATTTTTGACCCTTCCGGCATTTTTTTTTTTTTTTTTTTTGCGTCACAAAGGCATTAGATGCGTGTGGCGAGAAATTTTGCCTCGAAAGGGAAATCCTTGGCGACCAAGTGGACGAGGTCGATTGGATTCAATTTGGAACGTCGTTCTGCTTCTAGAAAGGTATTATAATAACAATTCCGAGTTTGACTCCAACAGATACACTTGTTTCAATTCGTACCGACGAACAATCTTCGCTATATGCTCCGAGCAAGAAATTTACCTCCAAAGGGAAATCCTTGATGACCAAGTGGACGAGGTCGATTCGAGATTCGCGTTGATATGCGGTGGCAAGCGTAACTCAAGACGTGTCGAAAGTTAGACTCGAATGCTGAGTGTGTGCCATAGGTTCGACATAAGTAAATTTAGAAGCAGGAACACGTCGGGTGCGATCATACCAGCACTAATGCACCGGATCCCATCAGAACTCCGAAGTTAAGCGTGGTTGGGCGAGAGTAGTACTAGGATGGGTGACCCCCTGGGAAGTCCTCGTGTTGCACCCCTTTTTGTCTCAATTTTTGACCCTTCCGGCATTTTTTTTTTTTTTTTTTTTGCGTCACAAAGGCATTAGATGCGTGTGGCGAGAAATTTTGCCTCGAAAGGGAAATCCTTGGCGACCAAGTGGATGAGGTCGATTGGATTCAATTTGGAACGTCGTTCTGCTTCTAGAAAGGTATTATAATAACAATTCCGAGTTTGACTCCAACATATACACTTGTTTCAATTCGTACCGACGAACAATCTTCGCTATATGCTCCGAGCAAGAAATTTACCTCCAAAGGGAAATCCTTGATAACCAAGTGGACGAGGTCGATTCGAGATTCGCGTTGATATGCGGTGGCAAGCGTAACTCAAGACGTGTCGAAAGTTAGACTCGAATGCTGAGTGTGTGCCATAGGTTCGACATAAGTAAATTTAGAAGCAGGAACACGTCGGGTGCGATCATACCAGCACTAATGCACCGGATCCCATCAGAACTCCGAAGTTAAGCGTGGTTGGGCGAGAGTAGTACTAGGATGGGTGACCCCCTGGGAAGTCCTCGTGTTGCACCCCTTTTTGTCTCAATTTTTGACCCTTCCGGCATTTATTTTTTTTTTTTTTTTGCGTCACAAAGGCATTAGATGCGTGTGGCGAGAAATTTTGCCTCGAAAGGGAAATCCTTGGCGACCAAGTGGACGAGGTCGATTGGATTCAATTTGGAACGTCGTTCTGCTTCTAGAAAGGTATTATAATAACAATTCCGAGTTTGACTCCAACAGATACACTTGTTTCAATTCGTACCGACGAACAATCTTCGCTATATGCTCCGAGCAAGAAATTTACCTCCAAAGGGAAATCCTTGATGACCAAGTGGACGAGGTCGATTCGAGATTCGCGTTGATATGCGGTGGCAAGCGTAACTCAAGACGTGTCGAAAGTTAGACTCGAATGCTGAGTGTGTGCCATAGGTTCGACATAAGTAAATTTAGAAGCAGGAACACGTCGGGTGCGATCATACCAGCACTAATGCACCGGATCCCATCAGAACTCCGAAGTTAAGCGTGGTTGGGCGAGAGTAGTACTAGGATGGGTGACCCCCTGGGAAGTCCTCGTGTTGCACCCCTTTTTGTCTCAATTTTTGACCCTTCCGGCATTTTTTTTTTTTTGCGTCACAAAGGCATTAGATGCGTGTGGCGAGAAATTTTGCCTCGAAAGGGAAATCCTTGGCGACCAAGTGGACGAGGTCGATTGGATTCAATTTGGAACGTCGTTCTGCTTCTAGAAAGGTATTATAATAACAATTCCGAGTTTGACTCCAACAGATACACTTGTTTCAATTCGTACCGACGAACAATCTTCGCTATATGCTCCGAGCAAGAAATTTACCTCCAAAGGGAAATCCTTGATGACCAAGTGGACGAGGTCGATTCGAGATTCGCGTTGATATGCGGTGGCAAGCGTAACTCAAGACGTGTCGAAAGTTAGACTCGAATGCTGAGTGTGTGCCATTGGTTCGACATAAGTAAATTTAGAAGCAGGAACACGTCGGGTGCGATCATACCAGCACTAATGCACCGGATCCCATCAGAACTCCGAAGTTAAGCGTGGTTGGGCGAGAGTAGTACTAGGATGGGTGACCCCCTGGGAAGTCCTCGTGTTGCACCCCTTTTTGTCTCAATTTTTGACCCTTCCGGCATTTTTTTTTTTTTTTTTTTGCGTCACAAAGGCATTAGATGCGTGTGGCGAGAAATTTTGCCTCGAAAGGGAAATCCTTGGCGACCAAGTGGACGAGGTCAATTGGATTCAATTTGGAACGTCGTTCTGCTTCTAGAAAGGTATTATAATAACAATTCCGAGTTTGACTCCAACAGATACACTTGTTTCAATTCGTACCGACGAACAATCTTCGCTATATGCTCCGAGCAAGAAATTTACCTCCAAAGGGAAATCCTTGATGACCAAGTGGACGAGGTCGATTCGAGATTCGCGTTGATATGCGGTGGCAAGCGTAACTCAAGACGTGTCGAAAGTTAGACTCGAATGCTGAGTGTGTGCCATAGGTTCGACATAAGTAAATTTAGAAGCAGGAACACGTCGGGTGCGATCATACCAGCACTAATGCACCGGATCCCATCAGAACTCCGCAGTTAAGCGTGGTTGGGCGAGAGTAGTACTAGGATGGGTGACCCCCTGGGAAGTCCTCGTGTTGCACCCCTTTTTGTCTCAATTTTTGACCCTTCCGGCATTTTTTTTTTTTTTTTTTTGCGTCACAAAGGCATTAGATGCGTGTGGCGAGAAATTTTGCCTCGAAAGGGAAATCCTTGGCGACCAAGTGGACGAGGTCGATTGGATTCAATTTGGAACGTCGTTCTGCTTCTAGAAAGGTATTATAATAACAATTCCGAGTTTGACTCCAACAGATACACTTGTTTCAATTCGTACCGACGAACAATCTTCGCTATATGCTCCGAGCAAGAAATTTACCTCCAAAGGGAAATCCTTGATGACCAAGTGGACGAGGTCGATTCGAGATTCGCGTTGATATGCGGTGGCAAGCGTAACTCAAGACGTGTCGAAAGTTAGACTCGAATGCTGAGTGTGTGCCATAGGTTCGACATAAGTAAATTTAGAAGCAGGAACACGTCGGGTGCGATCATACCAGCACTAATGCACCGGATCCCATCAGAACTCCGAAGTTAAGCGTGGTTGGGCGAGAGTAGTACTAGGATGGGTGACCCCCTGGGAAGTCCTCGTGTTGCACCCCTTTTTGTCTCAATTTTTGACCCTTCCGACATTTATTTTTTTTTTTTTTTTTGCGTCACAAAGGCATTAGATGCGTGTGGCGAGAAATTTTGCCTCGAAAGGGAAATCCTTGGCGACCAAGTGGACGAGGTCGATTGGATTCAATTTGGAACGTCGTTCTGCTTCTAGAAAGGTATTATAATAACAATTCCGAGTTTGACTCCAACAGATACACTTGTTTCAATTCGTACCGACGAACAATCTTCGCTATATGCTCCGAGCAAGAAATTTACCTCCAAAGGGAAATCCTTGATGACCAAGTGGACGAGGTCGATTCGAGATTCGCGTTGATATGCGGTGGCAAGCGTAACTCAAGACGTGTCGAAAGTTAGACTCGAATGCTGAGTGTGTGCCATAGGTTCGACATAAGTAAATTTAGAAGCAGGAACACGTCGGGTGCGATCATACCAGCACTAATGCACCGGATCCCATCAGAACTCCGAAGTTAAGCGTGGTTGGGCGAGAGTAGTACTAGGATGGGTGACCCCCTGGGAAGTCCTCGTGTTGCACCCCTTTTTGTCTCAATTTTTGACCCTTCCGGCATTTTTTTTTTTTTTTTTTTTGCGTCACAAAGGCATTAGATGCGTGTGGCGAGAAATTTTGCCTCGAAAGGGAAATCCTTGGCGACCAAGTGGACGAGGTCGATTGGATTCAATTTGGAACGTCGTTCTGCTTCTAGAAAGGTATTATAATAACAATTCCGAGTTTGACTCCAACAAATACACTTGTTTCAATTCGTACCGACGAACAATCTTCGCTATATGCTCCGAGCAAGAAATTTACCTCCAAAGGGAAATCCTTGATGACCAAGTGGACGAGGTCGATTCGAGATTCGCGTTGATATGCGGTGGCAAGCGTAACTCAAGACGTGTCGAAAGTTAGACTCGAATGCTGAGTGTGTGCCATAGGTTCGACATAAGTAAATTTAGAAGCAGGAACACGTCGGGTGCGATCATACCAGCACTAATGCACCGGATCCCATCAGAACTCCGAAGTTAAGCGTGGTTGGGCGAGAGTAGTACTAGGATGGGTGACCCCCTGGGAAGTCCTCGTGTTGCACCCCTTTTTGTCTCAATTTTTGACCCTTCCGGCATTTTTTTTTTTTTTTTTTTTTGCGTCACAAAGGCATTAGATGCGTGTGGCGAGAAATTTTGCCTCGAAAGGGAAATCCTTGGCGACCAAGTGGACGAGGTCGATTGGATTCAATTTGGAACGTCGTTCTGCTTCTAGAAAGGTATTATAATAACAATTCCGAGTTTGACTCCAACAGATACACTTGTTTCAATTCGTACCGACGAACAATCTTCGCTATATGCTCCGAGCAAGAAATTTACCTCCAAAGGGAAATCCTTGATGACCAAGTGGACGAGGTCGATTCGAGATTCGCGTTGATATGCGGTGGCAAGCGTAACTCAAGACGTGTCGAAAGTTAGACTCGAATGCTGAGTGTGTGCCATAGGTTCGACATAAGTAAATTTAGAAGCAGGAACACGTCGGGTGCGATCATACCAGCACTAATGCACCGGATCCCATCAGAACTCCGAAGTTAAGCGTGGTTGGGCGAGAGTAGTACTAGGATGGGTGACCCCCCTGGGAAGTCCTCGTGTTGCACCCCTTTTTGTCTCAATTTTTGACCCTTCCGGCATTTTTTTTTTTTTGCGTCACAAAGGCATTAGATGCGTGTGGCGAGAAATTTTGCCTCGAAAGGGAAATCCTTGGCGACCAAGTGGACGAGGTCGATTGGATTCAATTTGGAACGTCGTTCTACTTCTAGAAAGGTATTATAATAACAATTCCGAGTTTGACTCCAACAGATACACTTGTTTCAATTCGTACCGACGAACAATCTTCGCTATATGCTCCGAGCAAGAAATTTACCTCCAAAGGGAAATCCTTGATGACCAAGTGGACGAGGTCGATTCGAGATTCGCGTTGATATGCGGTGGCAAGCGTAACTCAAGACGTGTCGAAAGTTAGACTCGAATGCTGAGTGTGTGCCATAGGTTCGACATAAGTAAATTTAGAAGCAGGAACACGTCGGGTGCGATCATACCAGCACTAATGCACCGGATCCCATCAGAACTCCGAAGTTAAGCGTGGTTGGGCGAGAGTAGTACTAGGATGGGTGACCCCCTGGGAAGTCCTCGTGTTGCACCCCTTTTTGTCTCAATTTTTGACCCTTCCGGCATTTATTTTTTTTTTTTTTTGCGTCACAAAGGCATTAGATGCGTGTGGCGAGAAATTTTGCCTCGAAAGGGAAATCCTTGGCGACCAAGTGGACGAGGTCGATTGGATTCAATTTGGAACGTCGTTCTGCTTCTAGAAAGGTATTATAATAACAATTCCGAGTTTGACTCCAACAGATACACTTGTTTCAATTCGTACCGACGAACAATCTTCGCTATATGCTCCGAGCAAGAAATTTACCTCCAAAGGGAAATCCTTGATGACCAAGTGGACGAGGTCGATTCGAGATTCGCGTTGATATGCGGTGGCAAGCGTAACTCAAGACGTGTCGAAAGTTAGACTCGAATGCTGAGTGTGTGCCATAGGTTCGACATAAGTAAATTTAGAAGCAGGAACACGTCGGGTGCGATCATACCAGCACTAATGCACCGGATCCCATCAGAACTCCGAAGTTAAGCGTGGTTGGGCGAGAGTAGTACTAGGATGGGTGACCCCCTGGGAAGTCCTCGTGTTGCACCCCTTTTTGTCTCAATTTTTGACCCTTCCGGCATTTTTTTTTTTTTTTTTTTTGCGTCACAAAGGCATTAGATGCGTGTGGCGAGAAATTTTGCCTCGAAAGGGAAATCCTTGGCGACCAAGTGGACGAGGTCGATTGGATTCAATTTGGAACGTCGTTCTGCTTCTAGAAAGGTATTATAATAACAATTCCGAGTTTGACTCCAACAGATACACTTGTTTCAATTCGTACCGACGAACAATCTTCGCTATATGCTCCGAGCAAGAAATTTACCTCCAAAGGGAAATCCTTGATGACCAAGTGGACGAGGTCGATTCGAGATTCGCGTTGATATGCGGTGGCAAGCGTAACTCAAGACGTGTCGAAAGTTAGACTCGAATGCTGAGTGTGTGCCATAGGTTCGACATAAGTAAATTTAGAAGCAGGAACACGTCGGGTGCGATCATACCAGCACTAATGCACCGGATCCCATCAGAACTCCGAAGTTAAGCGTGGTTGGGCGAGAGTAGTACTAGGATGGGTGACCCCCTGGGAAGTCCTCGTGTTGCACCCCTTTTTGTCTCAATTTTTGACCCTTCCGGCATTTATTTTTTTTTTTTTTTTGCGTCACAAAGGCATTAGATGCGTGTGGCGAGAAATTTTGCCTCGAAAGGGAAATCCTTGGCGACCAAGTGGACGAGGTCGATTGGATTCAATTTGGAACGTCGTTCTGCTTCTAGAAAGGTATTATAATAACAATTCCGAGTTTGACTCCAACAGATACACTTGTTTCAATTCGTACCGACGAACAATCTTCGCTATATGCTCCGAGCAAGAAATTTACCTCCAAAGGGAAATCCTTGATGACCAAGTGGACGAGGTCGATTCGAGATTCGCGTTGATATGCGGTGGCAAGCGTAACTCAAGACGTGTCGAAAGTTAGACTCGA
Organism: Galeopsis tetrahit; assembly: GCA_963675135.1. Classification (NCBI taxonomy): domain Eukaryota; kingdom Viridiplantae; phylum Streptophyta; class Magnoliopsida; order Lamiales; family Lamiaceae; genus Galeopsis; species Galeopsis tetrahit. The sequence continues at coordinate 17,815,343 of OY776121.1, read as the reverse complement.
ATGCTGAGTGTGTGCCATAGGTTCGACATAAGTAAATTTAGAAGCAGGAACACGTCGGGTGCGATCATACCAGCACTAATGCACCGGATCCCATCAGAACTCCGAAGTTAAGCGTGGTTGGGCGAGAGTAGTACTAGGATGGGTGACCCCCTGGGAAGTCCTCGTGTTGCACCCCTTTTTGTCTCAATTTTTGACCCTTCCGGCATTTTTTTTTTTTTTTTTTTGCGTCACAAAGGCATTAGATGCGTGTGGCGAGAAATTTTGCCTCGAAAGGGAAATCCTTGGCGACCAAGTGGACGAGGTCGATTGGATTCAATTTGGAACGTCGTTCTGCTTCTAGAAAGGTATTATAATAACAATTCCGAGTTTGACTCCAACAGATACACTTGTTTCAATTCGTACCGACGAACAATCTTCGCTATATGCTCCGAGCAAGAAATTTACCTCCAAAGGGAAATCCTTGATGACCAAGTGGACGAGGTCGATTCGAGATTCGCGTTGATATGCGGTGGCAAGCGTAACTCAAGACGTGTCGAAAGTTAGACTCGAATGCTGAGTGTGTGCCATAGGTTCGACATAAGTAAATTTAGAAGCAGGAACACGTCGGGTGCGATCATACCAGCACTAATGCACCGGATCCCATCAGAACTCCGAAGTTAAGCGTGGTTGGGCGAGAGTAGTACTAGGATGGGTGACCCCCTGGGAAGTCCTCGTGTTGCACCCCTTTTTGTCTCAATTTTTGACCCTTCCGGCATTTTTTTTTTTTTTTTTTTTGCGTCACAAAGGCATTAGATGCGTGTGGCGAGAAATTTTGCCTCGAAAGGGAAATCCTTGGCGACCAAGTGGACGAGGTCGATTGGATTCAATTTGGAACGTCGTTCTGCTTCTAGAAAGGTATTATAATAACAATTCCGAGTTTGACTCCAACAGATACACTTGTTTCAATTCGTACCGACGAACAATCTTCGCTATATGCTCCGAGCAAGAAATTTACCTCCAAAGGGAAATCCTTGATGACCAAGTGGACGAGGTCGATTCGAGATTCGCGTTGATATGCGGTGGCAAGCGTAACTCAAGACGTGTCGAAAGTTAGACTCGAATGCTGAGTGTGTGCCATAGGTTCGACATAAGTAAATTTAGAAGCAGGAACACGTCGGGTGCGATCATACCAGCACTAATGCACCGGATCCCATCAGAACTCCGAAGTTAAGCGTGGTTGGGCGAGAGTAGTACTAGGATGGGTGACCCCCTGGGAAGTCCTCGTGTTGCACCCCTTTTTGTCTCAATTTTTGACCCTTCCGGCATTTATTTTTTTTTTTTTTTTGCGTCACAAAGGCATTAGATGCGTGTGGCGAGAAATTTTGCCTCGAAAGGGAAATCCTTGGCGACCAAGTGGACGAGGTCGATTGGATTCAATTTGGAACGTCGTTCTGCTTCTAGAAAGGTATTATAATAACAATTCCGAGTTTGACTCCAACAGATACACTTGTTTCAATTCGTACCGACGAACAATCTTCGCTATATGCTCCGAGCAAGAAATTTACCTCCAAAGGGAAATCCTTGATGACCAAGTGGACGAGGTCGATTCGAGATTCGCGTTGATATGCGGTGGCAAGCGTAACTCAAGACGTGTCGAAAGTTAGACTCGAATGCTGAGTGTGTGCCATAGGTTCGACATAAGTAAATTTAGAAGCAGGAACACGTCGGGTGCGATCATACCAGCACTAATGCACCGGATCCCATCAGAACTCCGAAGTTAAGCGTGGTTGGGCGAGAGTAGTACTAGGATGGGTGACCCCCTGGGAAGTCCTCGTGTTGCACCCCTTTTTGTCTCAATTTTTGACCCTTCCGGCATTTTTTTTTTTTTTTTTTTGCGTCACAAAGGCATTAGATGCGTGTGGCGAGAAATTTTGCCTCGAAAGGGAAATCCTTGGCGACCAAGTGGACGAGGTCGATTGGATTCAATTTGGAACGTCGTTCTGCTTCTAGAAAGGTATTATAATAACAATTCCGAGTTTGACTCCAACAGATACACTTGTTTCAATTCGTACCGACGAACAATCTTCGCTATATGCTCCGAGCAAGAAATTTACCTCCAAAGGGAAATCCTTGATGACCAAGTGGACGAGGTCGATTCGAGATTCGCGTTGATATGCGGTGGCAAGCGTAACTCAAGACGTGTCGAAAGTTAGACTCGAATGCTGAGTGTGTGCCATAGGTTCGACATAAGTAAATTTAGAAGCAGGAACACGTCGGGTGCGATCATACCAGCACTAATGCACCGGATCCCATCAGAACTCCGAAGTTAAGCGTGGTTGGGCGAGAGTAGTACTAGGATGGGTAACCCCCTGGGAAGTCCTCGTGTTGCACCCCTTTTTGTCTCAATTTTTGACCCTTCCGGCATTTTTTTTTTTTTGCGTCACAAAGGCATTAGATGCGTGTGGCGAGAAATTTTGCCTCGAAAGGGAAATCCTTGGCGACCAAGTGGACGAGGTCGATTGGATTCAATTTGGAACGTCGTTCTGCTTCTAGAAAGGTATTATAATAACAATTCCGAGTTTGACTCCAACAGATACACTTGTTTCAATTCGTACCGACGAACAATCTTCGCTATATGCTCCGAGCAAGAAATTTACCTCCAAAGGGAAATCCTTGATGACCAAGTGGACGAGGTCGATTCGAGATTCGCGTTGATATGCGGTGGCAAGCGTAACTCAAGACGTGTCGAAAGTTAGACTCGAATGCTGAGTGTGTGCCATAGGTTCGACATAAGTAAATTTAGAAGCAGGAACACGTCGGGTGCGATCATACCAGCACTAATGCACCGGATCCCATCAGAACTCCGAAGTTAAGCGTGGTTGGGCGAGAGTAGTACTAGGATGGGTGACCCCCTGGGAAGTCCTCGTGTTGCACCCCTTTTTGTCTCAATTTTTGACCCTTCCGGCATTTTTTTTTTTTTTTTTTTGCGTCACAAAGGCATTAGATGCGTGTGGCGAGAAATTTTGCCTCGAAAGGGAAATCCTTGGCGACCAAGTGGACGAGGTCGATTGGATTCAATTTGGAACGTCGTTCTGCTTCTAGAAAGGTATTATAATAACAATTCCGAGTTTGACTCCAACAGATACACTTGTTTCAATTCGTACCGACGAACAATCTTCGCTATATGCTCCGAGCAAGAAATTTACCTCCAAAGGGAAATCCTTGATGACCAAGTGGACGAGGTCGATTCGAGATTCGCGTTGATATGCGGTGGCAAGCGTAACTCAAGACGTGTCGAAAGTTAGACTCGAATGCTGAGTGTGTGCCATAGGTTCGACATAAGTAAATTTAGAAGCAGGAACACGTCGGGTGCGATCATACCAGCACTAATGCACCGGATCCCATCAGAACTCCGAAGTTAAGCGTGGTTGGGCGAGAGTAGTACTAGGATGGGTGACCCCCTGGGAAGTCCTCGTGTTGCACCCCTTTTTGTCTCAATTTTTGACCCTTCCGGCATTTTTTTTTTTTTTTTTTTTGCGTCACAAAGGCATTAGATGCGTGTGGCGAGAAATTTTGCCTCGAAAGGGAAATCCTTGGCGACCAAGTGGACGAGGTCTATTGGATTCAATTTGGAACGTCGTTCTGCTTCTAGAAAGGTATTATAATAACAATTCCGAGTTTGACTCCAACAGATACACTTGTTTCAATTCGTACCGACGAACAATCTTCGCTATATGCTCCGAGCAAGAAATTTACCTCCAAAGGGAAATCCTTGATGACCAAGTGGACGAGGTCGATTCGAGATTCGCGTTGATATGCGGTGGCAAGCGTAACTCAAGACGTGTCGAAAGTTAGACTCGAATGCTGAGTGTGTGCCATAGGTTCGACATAAGTAAATTTAGAAGCAGGAACACGTCGGGTGCGATCATACCAGCACTAATGCACCGGATCCCATCAGAACTCCGAAGTTAAGCGTGGTTGGGCGAGAGTAGTACTAGGATGGGTGACCCCCTGGGAAGTCCTCGTGTTGCACCCCTTTTTGTCTCAATTTTTGACCCTTCCGGCATTTTTTTTTTTTTTTTGCGTCACAAAGGCATTAGATGCGTGTGGCGAGAAATTTTGCCTCGAAAGGGAAATCCTTGGCGACCAAGTGGACGAGGTCGATTGGATTCAATTTGGAACGTCGTTCTGCTTCTAGAAAGGTATTATAATAACAATTCCGAGTTTGACTCCAACAGATACACTTGTTTCAATTCGTACCAACGAACAATCTTCGCTATATGCTCCGAGCAAGAAATTTACCTCCAAAGGGAAATCCTTGATGACCAAGTGGACGAGGTCGATTCGAGATTCGCGTTGATATGCGGTGGCAAGCGTAACTCAAGACGTGTCGAAAGTTAGACTCGAATGCTGAGTGTGTGCCATAGGTTCGACATAAGTAAATTTAGAAGCAGGAACACGTCGGGTGCGATCATACCAGCACTAATGCACCGGATCCCATCAGAACTACGAAGTTAAGCGTGGTTGGGCGAGAGTAGTACTAGGATGGGTGACCCCCTGGGAAGTCCTCGTGTTGCACCCCTTTTTGTCTCAATTTTTGACCCTTCCGGCATTTTTTTTTTTTTTTTTTTGCGTCACAAAGTCATTAGATGCGTGTGGCGAGAAATTTTGCCTCGAAAGGGAAATCCTTGGCGACCAAGTGGACGAGGTCAATTGGATTCAATTTGGAACGTCGTTCTGCTTCTAGAAAGGTATTATAATAACAATTCCGAGTTTGACTCCAACAGATACACTTGTTTCAATTCGTACCGACGAACAATCTTCGCTATATGCTCCGAGCAAGAAATTTACCTCCAAAGGGAAATCCTTGATGACCAAGTGGACGAGGTCGATTCGAGATTCGCGTTGATATGCGGTGGCAAGCGTAACTCAAGACGTGTCGAAAGTTAGACTCGAATGCTGAGTGTGTGCCATAGGTTCGACATAAGTAAATTTAGAAGCAGGAACACGTCGGGTGCGATCATACCAGCACTAATGCACCGGATCCCATCAGAACTCCGAAGTTAAGCGTGGTTGGGCGAGAGTAGTACTAGGATGGGTGACCCCCTGGGAAGTCCTCGTGTTGCACCCCTTTTTGTCTCAATTTTTGACCCTTCCGGCATTTTTTTTTTTTGCGTCACAAAGGCATTAGATGCGTGTGGCGAGAAATTTTGCCTCGAAAGGGAAATCCTTGGCGACCAAGTGGACGAGGTCGATTGGATTCAATTTGGAACGTCGTTCTGCTTCTAGAAAGGTATTATAATAACAATTCCGAGTTTGACTCCAACAGATACACTTGTTTCAATTCGTACCGACGAACAATCTTCGCTATATGCTCCGAGCAAGAAATTTACCTCCAAAGGGAAATCCTTGATGACCAAGTGGACGAGGTCGATTCGAGATTCGCGTTGATATGCGGTGGCAAGCGTAACTCAAGACGTGTCGAAAGTTAGACTCGAATGCTGAGTGTGTGCCATAGGTTCGACATAAGTAAATTTAGAAGCAGGAACACGTCGGGTGCGATCATACCAGCACTAATGCACCGGATCCCATCAGAACTCCGAAGTTAAGCGTGGTTGGGCGAGAGTAGTACTAGGATGGGTGACCCCCCTGGGAAGTCCTCGTGTTGCACCCCTTTTTGTCTCAATTTTTGACCCTTCCGGCATTTTTTTTTTTTTTTTTTGCGTCACAAAGGCATTAGATGCGTGTGGCGAGAAATTTTGCCTCGAAAGGGATATCCTTGGCGACCAAGTGGACGAGGTCGATTGGATTCAATTTGGAACGTCGTTCTGCTTCTAGAAAGGTATTATAATAACAATTCCGAGTTTGACTCCAACAGATACACTTGTTTCAATTCGTACCGACGAACAATCTTCGCTATATGCTCCGAGCAAGAAATTTACCTCCAAAGGGAAATCCTTGATGACCAAGTGGACGAGGTCGATTCGAGATTCGCGTTGATATGCGGTGGCAAGCGTAACTCAAGACGTGTCGAAAGTTAGACTCGAATGCTGAGTGTGTGCCATAGGTTCGACATAAGTAAATTTAGAAGCAGGAACACGTCGGGTGCGATCATACCAGCACTAATGCACCGGATCCCATCAGAACTCCGAAGTTAAGCGTGGTTGGGCGAGAGTAGTACTAGGATGGGTGACCCCCTGGGAAGTCCTCGTGTTGCACCCCTTTTTGTCTCAATTTTTGACCCTTCCGGCATTTTTTTTTTTTTTTTTTTTTGCGTCACAAAGGCATTAGATGCGTGTGGCGAGAAATTTTGCCTCGAAAGGGAAATCCTTGGCGACCAAGTGGACGAGGTCGATTGGATTCAATTTGGAACGTCGTTCTGCTTCTAGAAAGGTATTATAATAACAATTCCGAGTTTGACTCCAACAGATACACTTGTTTCAATTCGTACCGACGAACAATCTTCGCTATATGCTCCGAGCAAGAAATTTACCTCCAAAGGGAAATCCTTGATGACCAAGTGGACGAGGTCGATTCGAGATTCGCGTTGATATGCGGTGGCAAGCGTAACTCAAGACGTGTCGAAAGTTAGACTCGAATGCTGAGTGTGTGCCATAGGTTCGACATAAGTAAATTTAGAAGCAGGAACACGTCGGGTGCGATCATACCAGCACTAATGCACCGGATCCCATCAGAACTCCGAAGTTAAGCGTGGTTGGGCGAGAGTAGTACTAGGATGGGTGACCCCCTGGGAAGTCCTCGTGTTGCACCCCTTTTTGTCTCAATTTTTGACCCTTCCGGCATTTTTTTTTTTTTTTTTTTTTTTGCGTCACAAAGGCATTAGATGCGTGTGGCGAGAAATTTTGCCTCGAAAGGGAAATCCTTGGCGACCAAGTGGACGAGGTCGATTGGATTCAATTTGGAACGTCGTTCTGCTTCTAGAAAGGTATTATAATAACAATTCCGAGTTTGACTCCAACAGATACACTTGTTTCAATTCGTACCGACGAACAATCTTCGCTATATGCTCCGAGCAAGAAATTTACCTCCAAAGGGAAATCCTTGATGACCAAGTGGACGAGGTCGATTCGAGATTCGCGTTGATATGCGGTGGCAAGCGTAACTCAAGACGTGTCGAAAGTTAGACTCGAATGCTGAGTGTGTGCCATAGGTTCGACATAAGTAAATTTAGAAGCAGGAACACGTCGGGTGCGATCATACCAGCACTAATGCACCGGATCCCATCAGAACTCCGAAGTTAAGCGTGGTTGGGCGAGAGTAGTACTAGGATGGGTGACCCCCTGGGAAGTCCTCGTGTTGCACCCCTTTTTGTCTCAATTTTTGACCCTTCCGGCATTTTTTTTTTTTTGCGTCACAAAGGCATTAGATGCGTGTGGCGAGAAATTTTGCCTCGAAAGGGAAATCCTTGGCGACCAAGTGGACGAGGTCGATTGGATTCAATTTGGAACGTCGTTCTGCTTCTAGAAAGGTATTATAATAACAATTCCGAGTTTGACTCCAACAGATACACTTGTTTCAATTCGTACCGACGAACAATCTTCGCTATATGCTCCGAGCAAGAAATTTACCTCCAAAGGGAAATCCTTGATGACCAAGTGGACGAGGTCGATTCGAGATTCGCGTTGATATGCGGTGGCAAGCGTAACTCAAGACGTGTCGAAAGTTAGACTCGAATGCTGAGTGTGTGCCATAGGTTCGACATAAGTAAATTTAGAAGCAGGAACACGTCGGGTGCGATCATACCAGCACTAATGCACCGGATCCCATCAGAACTCCGAAGTTAAGCGTGGTTGGGCGAGAGTAGTACTAGGATGGGTGACCCCCTGGGAAGTCCTCGTGTTGCACCCCTTTTTGTCTCAATTTTTGACCCTTCCGGCATTTTTTTTTTTTGCGTCACAAAGGCATTAGATGCGTGTGGCGAGAAATTTTGCCTCGAAAGGGAAATCCTTGGCGACCAAGTGGACGAAGTCGATTGGATTCAATTTGGAACGTCGTTCTGCTTCTAGAAAGGTATTATAATAACAATTCCGAGTTTGACTCCAACAGATACACTTGTTTCAATTCGTACCGACGAACAATCTTCGCTATATGCTCCGAGCAAGAAATTTACCTCCAAAGGGAAATCCTTGATGACCAAGTGGACGAGGTCGATTCGAGATTCGCGTTGATATGCGGTGGCAAGCGTAACTCAAGACGTGTCGAAAGTTAGACTCGAATGCTGAGTGTGTGCCATAGGTTCGACATAAGTAAATTTAGAAGCAGGAACACGTCGGGTGCGATCATACCAGCACTAATGCACCGGATCCCATCAGAACTCCGAAGTTAAGCGTGGTTGGGCGAGAGTAGTACTAGGATGGGTGACCCCCTGGGAAGTCCTCGTGTTGCACCCCTTTTTGTCTCAATTTTTGACCCTTCCGGCATTTTTTTTTTTTTTTTTTGCGTCACAAAGGCATTAGATGCGTGTGGCGAGAAATTTTGCCTCGAAAGGGAAATCCTTGGCGACCAAGTGGACGAGGTCGATTGGATTCAATTTGGAACGTCGTTCTGCTTCTAGAAAGGTATTATAATAACAATTCCGAGTTTGACTCCAACAGATACACTTGTTTCAATTCGTACCGACGAACAATCTTCGCTATATGCTCCGAGCAAGAAATTTACCTCCAAAGGGAAATCCTTGATGACCAAGTGGACGAGGTCGATTCGAGATTCGCGTTGATATGCGGTGGCAAGCGTAACTCAAGACGTGTCGAAAGTTAGACTCGAATGCTGAGTGTGTGCCATAGGTTCGACATAAGTAAATTTAGAAGCAGGAACACGTCGGGTGCGATCATACCAGCACTAATGCACCGGATCCCATCAGAACTCCGAAGTTAAGCGTGGTTGGGCGAGAGTAGTACTAGGATGGGTGACCCCCTGGGAAGTCCTCGTGTTGCACCCCTTTTTGTCTCAATTTTTGACCCTTCCGGCATTTTTTTTTTTTTTTTTTGCGTCACAAAGGCATTAGATGCGTGTGGCGAGAAATTTTGCCTCGAAAGGGAAATCCTTGGCGACCAAGTGGACGAGGTCGATTGGATTCAATTTGGAACGTCGTTCTGCTTCTAGAAAGGTATTATAATAACAATTCCGAGTTTGACTCCAACAGATACACTTGTTTCAATTCGTACCGACGAACAATCTTCGCTATATGCTCCGAGCAAGAAATTTACCTCCAAAGGGAAATCCTTGATGACCAAGTGGACGAGGTCGATTCGAGATTCGCGTTGATATGCGGTGGCAAGCGTAACTCAAGACGTGTCGAAAGTTAGACTCGAATGCTGAGTGTGTGCCATAGGTTCGACATAAGTAAATTTAGAAGCAGGAACACGTCGGGTGCGATCATACCAGCACTAATGCACCGGATCCAATCAGAACTCCGAAGTTAAGCGTGGTTGGGCGAGAGTAGTACTAGGATGGGTGACCCCCTGGGAAGTCCTCGTGTTGCACCCCTTTTTGTCTCAATTTTTGACCCTTCCGGCATTTTTTTTTTTTTTTTTTTTGCGTCACAAAGGCATTAGATGCGTGTGGCGAGAAATTTTGCCTCGAAAGGGAAATCCTTGGCGACCAAGTGGACGAGGTCGATTGGATTCAATTTGGAACGTCGTTCTGCTTCTAGAAAGGTATTATAATAACAATTCCGAGTTTGACTCCAACAGATACACTTGTTTCAATTCGTACCGACGAACAATCTTCGCTATATGCTCCGAGCAAGAAATTTACCTCCAAAGGGAAATCCTTGATGACCAAGTGGACGAGGTCGATTCGAGATTCGCGTTGATATGCGGTGGCAAGCGTAACTCAAGACGTGTCGAAAGTTAGACTCGAATGCTGAGTGTGTGCCATAGGTTCGACATAAGTAAATTTAGAAGCAGGAACACGTCGGGTGCGATCATACCAGCACTAATGCACCGGATCCCATCAGAACTCCGAAGTTAAGCGTGGTTGGGCGAGAGTAGTACTAGGATGGGTGACCCCCTGGGAAGTCCTCGTGTTGCACCCCTTTTTGTCTCAATTTTTGACCCTTCCGGCATTTTTTTTTTTTTGCGTCACAAAGGCATTAGATGCGTGTGGCGAGAAATTTTGCCTCGAAAGGGAAATCCTTGGCGACCAAGTGGACGAGGTCGATTGGATTCAATTTGGAACGTCGTTCTGCTTCTAGAAAGGTATTATAATAACAATTCCGAGTTTGACTCCAACAGATACACTTGTTTCAATTCGTACCGACGAACAATCTTCGCTATATGCTCCGAGCAAGAAATTTACCTCCAAAGGGAAATCCTTGATGACCAAGTGGACGAGGTCGATTCGAGATTCGCGTTGATATGCGGTGGCAAGCGTAACTCAAGACGTGTCGAAAGTTAGACTCGAATGCTGAGTGTGTGCCATAGGTTCGACATAAGTAAATTTAGAAGCAGGAACACGTCGGGTGCGATCATACCAGCACTAATGCACCGGATCCCATCAGAACTCCGAAGTTAAGCGTGGTTGGGCGAGAGTAGTACTAGGATGGGTGACCCCCTGGGAAGTCCTCGTGTTGCACCCCTTTTTGTCTCAATTTTTGACCCTTCCGGCATTTATTTATTTTTTTTTTTTTGCGTCACAAAGGCATTAGATGCGTGTGGCGAGAAATTTTGCCTCGAAAGGGAAATCCTTGGCGACCAAGTGGACGAGGTCGATTGGATTCAATTTGGAACGTCGTTCTGCTTCTAGAAAGGTATTATAATAACAATTCCGAGTTTGACTCCAACAGATACACTTGTTTCAATTCGTACCGACGAACAATCTTCGCTATATGCTCCGAGCAAGAAATTTACCTCCAAAGGGAAATCCTTGATGACCAAGTGGACGAGGTCGATTCGAGATTCGCGTTGATATGCGGTGGCAAGCGTAACTCAAGACGTGTCGAAAGTTAGACTCGAATGCTGAGTGTGTGCCATAGGTTCGACATAAGTAAATTTAGAAGCAGGAACACGTCGGGTGCGATCATACCAGCACTAATGCACCGGATCCCATCAGAACTCCGAAGTTAAGCGTGGTTGGGCGAGAGTAGTACTAGGATGGGTGACCCCCTGGGAAGTCCTCGTGTTGCACCCCTTTTTGTCTCAATTTTTGACCCTTCCGACATTTATTTTTTTTTTTTTTTTTGCGTCACAAAGGCATTAGATGCGTGTGGCGAGAAATTTTGCCTCGAAAGGGAAATCCTTGGCGACCAAGTGGACGAGGTCGATTGGATTCAATTTGGAACGTCGTTCTGCTTCTAGAAAGGTATTATAATAACAATTCCGAGTTTGACTCCAACAGATACACTTGTTTCAATTCGTACCGACGAACAATCTTCGCTATATGCTCCGAGCAAGAAATTTACCTCCAAAGGGAAATCCTTGATGACCAAGTGGACGAGGTCGATTCGAGATTCGCGTTGATATGCGGTGGCAAGCGTAACTCAAGACGTGTCGAAAGTTAGACTCGAATGCTGAGTGTGTGCCATAGGTTCGACATAAGTAAATTTAGAAGCAGGAACACGTCGGGTGCGATCATACCAGCACTAATGCACCGGATCCCATCAGAACTCCGAAGTTAAGCGTGGTTGGGCGAGAGTAGTACTAGGATGGGTGACCCCCTGGGAAGTCCTCGTGTTGCACCCCTTTTTGTCTCAATTTTTGACCCTTCCGGCATTTATTTTTTTTTTTTTTTTTGCGTCACAAAGGCATTAGATGCGTGTGGCGAGAAATTTTGCCTCGAAAGGGAAATCCTTGGCGACCAAGTGGACGAGGTCGATTGGATTCAATTTGGAACGTCGTTCTGCTTCTAGAAAGGTATTATAATAACAATTCCGAGTTTGACTCCAACAGATACACTTGTTTCAATTCGTACCGACGAACAATCTTCGCTATATGCTCCGAGCAAGAAATTTACCTCCAAAGGGAAATCCTTGATGACCAAGTGGACGAGGTCGATTCGAGATTCGCGTTGATATGCGGTGGCAAGCGTAACTCAAGACGTGTCGAAAGTTAGACTCGAATGCTGAGTGTGTGCCATAGGTTCGACATAAGTAAATTTAGAAGCAGGAACACGTCGGGTGCGATCATACCAGCACTAATGCACCGGATCCCATCAGAACTCCGAAGTTAAGCGTGGTTGGGCGAGAGTAGTACTAGGATGGGTGACCCCCTGGGAAGTCCTCGTGTTGCACCCCTTTTTGTCTCAATTTTTGACCCTTCCGGCATTTTTTTTTTTTTTTTTTTTGCGTCACAAAGGCATTAGATGCGTGTGGCGAGAAATTTTGCCTCGAAAGGGAAATCCTTGGCGACCAAGTGGACGAGGTCGATTGGATTCAATTTGGAACGTCGTTCTGCTTCTAGAAAGGTATTATAATAACAATTCCGAGTTTGACTCCAACAGATACACTTGTTTCAATTCGTACCGACGAACAATCTTCGCTATATGCTCCGAGCAAGAAATTTACCTCCAAAGGGAAATCCTTGATGACCAAGTGGACGAGGTCGATTCGAGATTCGCGTTGATATGCGGTGGCAAGCGTAACTCAAGACGTGTCGAAAGTTAGACTCGAATGCTGAGTGTGTGCCATAGGTTCGACATAAGTAAATTTAGAAGCAGGAACACGTCGGGTGCGATCATACCAGCACTAATGCACCGGATCCCATCAGAACTCCGAAGTTAAGCGTGGTTGGGCGAGAGTAGTACTAGGATGGGTGACCCCCTGGGAAGTCCTCGTGTTGCACCCCTTTTTGTCTCAATTTTTGACCCTTCCGGCATTTTTTTTTTTTTTTTTTTTTGCGTCACAAAGGCATTAGATGCGTGTGGCGAGAAATTTTGCCTCGAAAGGGAAATCCTTGGCGACCAAGTGGACGAGGTCGATTGGATTCAATTTGGAACGTCGTTCTGCTTCTAGAAAGGTATTATAATAACAATTCCGAGTTTGACTCCAACAGATACACTTGTTTCAATTCGTACCGACGAACAATCTTCGCTATATGCTCCGAGCAAGAAATTTACCTCCAAAGGGAAATCCTTGATGACCAAGTGGACGAGGTCGATTCGAGATTCGCGTTGATATGCGGTGGCAAGCGTAACTCAAGACGTGTCGAAAGTTAGACTCGAATGCTGAGTGTGTGCCATAGGTTCGACATAAGTAAATTTAGAAGCAGGAACACGTCGGGTGCGATCATACCAGCACTAATGCACCGGATCCCATCAGAACTCCGAAGTTAAGCGTGGTTGGGCGAGAGTAGTACTAGGATGGGTGACCCCCTGGGAAGTCCTCGTGTTGCACCCCTTTTTGTCTCAATTTTTGACCCTTCCGGCATTTATTTATTTTTTTTTTTTTGCGTCACAAAGGCATTAGATGCGTGTGGCGAGAAATTTTGCCTCGAAAGGGAAATCCTTGGCGACCAAGTGGACGAGGTCGATTGGATTCAATTTGGAACGTCGTTCTGCTTCTAGAAAGGTATTATAATAACAATTCCGAGTTTGACTCCAACAGATACACTTGTTTCAATTCGTACCGACGAACAATCTTCGCTATATGCTCCGAGCAAGAAATTTACCTCCAAAGGGAAATCCTTGATGACCAAGTGGACGAGGTCGATTCGAGATTCGCGTTGATATGCGGTGGCAAGCGTAACTCAAGACGTGTCGAAAGTTAGACTCGAATGCTGAGTGTGTGCCATAGGTTCGACATAAGTAAATTTAGAAGCAGGAACACGTCGGGTGCGATCATACCAGCACTAATGCACCGGATCCCATCAGAACTCCGAAGTTAAGCGTGGTTGGGCGAGAGTAGTACTAGGATGGGTGACCCCCTGGGAAGTCCTCGTGTTGCACCCCTTTTTGTCTCAATTTTTGACCCTTCCGGCATTTTTTTTTTTTTTTTTTTTGCGTCACAAAGGCATTAGATGCGTGTGGCGAGAAATTTTGCCTCGAAAGGGAAATCCTTGGCGACCAAGTGGACGAGGTCGATTGGATTCAATTTGGAACGTCGTTCTGCTTCTAGAAAGGTATTATAATAACAATTCCGAGTTTGACTCCAACAGATACACTTGTTTCAATTCGTACCGACGAACAATCTTCGCTATATGCTCCGAGCAAGAAATTTACCTCCAAAGGGAAATCCTTGATGACCAAGTGGACGAGGTCGATTCGAGATTCGCGTTGATATGCGGTGGCAAGCGTAACTCAAGACGTGTCGAAAGTTAGACTCGAATGCTGAGTGTGTGCCATAGGTTCGACATAAGTAAATTTAGAAGCAGGAACACGTCGGGTGCGATCATACCAGCACTAATGCACCGGATCCCATCAGAACTCCGAAGTTAAGCGTGGTTGGGCGAGAGTAGTACTAGGATGGGTGACCCCCTGGGAAGTCCTCGTGTTGCACCCCTTTTTGTCTCAATTTTTGACCCTTCCGGCATTTTTTTTTTTTTTTTTTTTTGCGTCACAAAGGCATTAGATGCGTGTGGCGAGAAATTTTGCCTCGAAAGGGAAATCCTTGGCGACCAAGTGGACGAGGTCGATTGGATTCAATTTGGAACGTCGTTCTGCTTCTAGAAAGGTATTATAATAACAATTCCGAGTTTGACTCCAACAGATACACTTGTTTCAATTCGTACCGACGAACAATCTTCGCTATATGCTCCGAGCAAGAAATTTACCTCCAAAGGGAAATCCTTGATGACCAAGTGGACGAGGTCGATTCGAGATTCGCGTTGATATGCGGTGGCAAGCGTAACTCAAGACGTGTCGAAAGTTAGACTCGAATGCTGAGTGTGTGCCATAGGTTCGACATAAGTAAATTTAGAAGCAGGAACACGTCGGGTGCGATCATACCAGCACTAATGCACCGGATCCCATCAGAACTCCGAAGTTAAGCGTGGTTGGGCGAGAGTAGTACTAGGATGGGTGACCCCCTGGGAAGTCCTCGTGTTGCACCCCTTTTTGTCTCAATTTTTGACCCTTCCGGCATTTTTTTTTTTTTTTTTTTTGCGTCACAAAGGCATTAGATGCGTGTGGCGAGAAATTTTGCCTCGAAAGGGAAATCCTTGGCGACCAAGTGGACGAGGTCGATTGGATCCAATTTGGAACGTCGTTCTGCTTCTAGAAAGGTATTATAATAACAATTCCGAGTTTGACTCCAACAGATACACTTGTTTCAATTCGTACCGACGAACAATCTTCGCTATATGCTCCGAGCAAGAAATTTACCTCCAAAGGGAAATCCTTGATGACCAAGTGGACGAGGTCGATTCGAGATTCGCGTTGATATGCGGTGGAAAGCGTAACTCAAGACGTGTCGAAAGTTAGACTCGAATGCTGAGTGTGTGCCATAGGTTCGACATAAGTAAATTTAGAAGCAGGAACACGTCGGGTGCGATCATACCAGCACTAATGCACCAGATCCCATCAGAACTCCGAAGTTAAGCGTGGTTGGGCGAGAGTAGTACTAGGATGGGTGACCCCCTGGGAAGTCCTCGTGTTGCACCCCTTTTTGTCTCAATTTTTTACCCTTCCGGCATTTTTTTTTTTTTTTTTTTTGCGTCACAAAGGCATTAGATGCGTGTGGCGAGAAATTTTGCCTCGAAAGGGAAATCCTTGGCGACCAAGTGGACGAGGTCGATTGGATTCAATTTGGAACGTCGTTCTGCTTCTAGAAAGGTATTATAATAACAATTCCGAGTTTGACTCCAACAGATACACTTGTTTCAATTCGTACCGACGAACAATCTTCGCTATATGCTCCGAGCAAGAAATTTACCTCCAAAGGGAAATCCTTGATGACCAAGTGGACGAGGTCGATTCGAGATTCGCGTTGATATGCGGTGGCAAGCGTAACTCAAGACGTGTCGAAAGTTAGACTCGAATGCTGAGTGTGTGCCATAGGTTCGACATAAGTAAATTTAGAAGCAGGAACACGTCGGGTGCGATCATACCAGCACTAATGCACCGGATCCCATCAGAACTCCGAAGTTAAGCGTGGTTGGGCGAGAGTAGTACTAGGATGGGTGACCCCCTGGGAAGTCCTCGTGTTGCACCCCTTTTTGTCTCAATTTTTGACCCTTCCGGCATTTTTTTTTTTTTTTTTTTGCGTCACAAAGGCATTAGATGCGTGTGGCGAGAAATTTTGCCTCGAAAGGGAAATCCTTGGCGACCAAGTGGACGAGGTCGATTGGATTCAATTTGGAACGTCGTTCTGCTTCTAGAAAGGTATTATAATAACAATTCCGAGTTTGACTCCAACAGATACACTTGTTTCAATTCGTACCGACGAACAATCTTCGCTATATGCTCCGAGCAAGAAATTTACCTCCAAAGGGAAATCCTTGATGACCAAGTGGACGAGGTCGATTCGAGATTCGCGTTGATATGCGGTGGCAAGCGTAACTCAAGACGTGTCGAAAGTTAGACTCGAATGCTGAGTGTGTGCCATAGGTTCGACATAAGTAAATTTAGAAGCAGGAACACGTCGGGTGCGATCATACCAGCACTAATGCACCAGATCCCATCAGAACTCCGAAGTTAAGCGTGGTTGGGCGAGAGTAGTACTAGGATGGGTGACCCCCTGGGAAGTCCTCGTGTTGCACCCCTTTTTGTCTCAATTTTTGACCCTTCCGGCATTTTTTTTTTTTTTTTTTTTTGCGTCACAAAGGCATTAGATGCGTGTGGCGAGAAATTTTGCCTCGAAAGGGAAATCCTTGGCGACCAAGTGGACGAGGTCGATTGGATTCAATTTGGAACGTCGTTCTGCTTCTAGAAAGGTATTATAATAACAATTCCGAGTTTGACTCCAACAGATACACTTGTTTCAATTCGTACCGACGAACAATCTTCGCTATATGCTCCGAGCAAGAAATTTACCTCCAAAGGGAAATCCTTGATGACCAAGTGGACGAGGTCGATTCGAGATTCGCGTTGATATGCGGTGGCAAGCGTAACTCAAGACGTGTCGAAAGTTAGACTCGAATGCTGAGTGTGTGCCATAGGTTCGACATAAGTAAATTTAGAAGCAGGAACACGTCGGGTGCGATCATACCAGCACTAATGCACCGGATCCCATCAGAACTCCGAAGTTAAGCGTGGTTGGGCGAGAGTAGTACTAGGATGGGTGACCCCCTGGGAAGTCCTCGTGTTGCACCCCTTTTTGTCTCAATTTTTGACCCTTCCGGCATTTTTTTTTTTTTTTTTTTTTGCGTCACAAAGGCATTAGATGCGTGTGGCGAGAAATTTTGCCTCGAAAGGGAAATCCTTGGCGACCAAGTGGACGAGGTCGATTGGATTCAATTTGGAACGTCGTTCTGCTTCTAGAAAGGTATTATAATAACAATTCCGAGTTTGACTCCAACAGATACACTTGTTTCAATTCGTACCGACGAACAATCTTCGCTATATGCTCCGAGCAAGAAATTTACCTCCAAAGGGAAATCCTTGATGACCAAGTGGACGAGGTCGATTCGAGATTCGCGTTGATATGCGGTGGAAAGCGTAACTCAAGACGTGTCGAAAGTTAGACTCGAATGCTGAGTGTGTGCCATAGGTTCGACATAAGTAAATTTAGAAGCAGGAACACGTCGGGTGCGATCATACCAGCACTAATGCACCAGATCCCATCAGAACTCCGAAGTTAAGCGTGGTTGGGCGAGAGTAGTACTAGGATGGGTGACCCCCTGGGAAGTCCTCGTGTTGCACCCCTTTTTGTCTCAATTTTTGACCCTTCCGGCATTTTTTTTTTTGCGTCACAAAGGCATTAGATGCGTGTGGCGAGAAATTTTGCCTCGAAAGGGAAATCCTTGGCGACCAAGTGGACGAGGTCGATTGGATTCAATTTGGAACGTCGTTCTGCTTCTAGAAAGGTATTATAATAACAATTCCGAGTTTGACTCCAACAGATACACTTGTTTCAATTCGTACCGACGAACAATCTTCGCTATATGCTCCGAGCAAGAAATTTACCTCCAAAGGGAAATCCTTGATGACCAAGTGGACGAGGTCGATTCGAGATTCGCGTTGATATGCGGTGGCAAGCGTAACTCAAGACGTGTCGAAAGTTAGACTCGAATGCTGAGTGTGTGCCATAGGTTCGACATAAGTAAATTTAGAAGCAGGAACACGTCGGGTGCGATCATACCAGCACTAATGCACCGGATCCCATCAGAACTCCGAAGTTAAGCGTGGTTGGGCGAGAGTAGTACTAGGATGGGTGACCCCCTGGGAAGTCCTCGTGTTGCACCCCTTTTTGTCTCAATTTTTGACCCTTCCGGCATTTTTTTTTTTTGCGTCACAAAGGCATTAGATGCGTGTGGCGAGAAATTTTGCCTCGAAAGGGAAATCCTTGGCGACCAAGTGGACGAGGTCGATTGGATTCAATTTGGAACGTCGTTCTGCTTCTAGAAAGGTATTATAATAACAATTCCGAGTTTGACTCCAACAGATACACTTGTTTCAATTCGTACCGACGAACAATCTTCGCTATATGCTCCGAGCAAGAAATTTACCTCCAAAGGGAAATCCTTGATGACCAAGTGGACGAGGTCGATTCGAGATTCGCGTTGATATGCGGTGGCAAGCGTAACTCAAGACGTGTCGAAAGTTAGACTCGAATGCTGAGTGTGTGCCATAGGTTCGACATAAGTAAATTTAGAAGCAGGAACACGTCGGGTGCGATCATACCAGCACTAATGCACCGGATCCCATCAGAACTCCGAAGTTAAGCGTGGTTGGGCGAGAGTAGTACTAGGATGGGTGACCCCCTGGGAAGTCCTCGTGTTGCACCCCTTTTTGTCTCAATTTTTGACCCTTCCGGCATTTTTTTTTTTTTGCGTCACAAAGGCATTAGATGCGTGTGGCGAGAAATTTTGCCTCGAAAGGGAAATCCTTGGCGACCAAGTGGACGAGGTCGATTGGATTCAATTTGGAACGTCGTTCTGCTTCTAGAAAGGTATTATAATAACAATTCCGAGTTTGACTCCAACAGATACACTTGTTTCAATTCGTACCGACGAACAATCTTCGCTATATGCTCCGAGCAAGAAATTTACCTCCAAAGGGAAATCCTTGATGACCAAGTGGACGAGGTCGATTCGAGATTCGCGTTGATATGCGGTGGCAAGCGTAACTCAAGACGTGTCGAAAGTTAGACTCGAATGCTGAGTGTGTGCCATAGGTTCGACATAAGTAAATTTAGAAGCAGGAACACGTCGGGTGCGATCATACCAGCACTAATGCACCGGATCCCATCAGAACTCCGAAGTTAAGCGTGGTTGGGCGAGAGTAGTACTAGGATGGGTGACCCCCTGGGAAGTCCTCGTGTTGCACCCCTTTTTGTCTCAATTTTTGACCCTTCCGGCATTTTTTTTTTTTTTTTTTTGCGTCACAAAGGCATTAGATGCGTGTGGCGAGAAATTTTGCCTCGAAAGGGAAATCCTTGGCGACCAAGTGGACGAGGTCGATTGGATTCAATTTGGAACGTCGTTCTGCTTCTAGAAAGGTATTATAATAACAATTCCGAGTTTGACTCCAACAGATACACTTGTTTCAATTCGTACCGACGAACAATCTTCGCTATATGCTCCGAGCAAGAAATTTACCTCCAAAGGGAAATCCTTGATGACCAAGTGGACGAGGTCGATTCGAGATTCGCGTTGATATGCGGTGGCAAGCGTAACTCAAGACGTGTCGAAAGTTAGACTCGAATGCTGAGTGTGTGCCATAGGTTCGACATAAGTAAATTTAGAAGCAGGAACACGTCGGGTGCGATCATACCAGCAATAATGCACCGGATCCCATCAGAACTCCGAAGTTAAGCGTGGTTGGGCGAGAGTAGTACTAGGATGGGTGACCCCCTGGGAAGTCCTCGTGTTGCACCCCTTTTTGTCTCAATTTTTGACCCTTCCGGCATTTTTTTTTTTTTTTTTTTTGCGTCACAAAGGCATTAGATGCGTGTGGCGAGAAATTTTGCCTCGAAAGGGAAATCCTTGGCGACCAAGTGGACGAGGTCGATTGGATTCAATTTGGAACGTCGTTCTGCTTCTAGAAAGGTATTATAATAACAATTCCGAGTTTGACTCCAACAGATACACTTGTTTCAATTCGTACCGACGAACAATCTTCGCTATATGCTCCGAGCAAGAAATTTACCTCCAAAGGGAAATCCTTGATGACCAAGTGGACGAGGTCGATTCGAGATTCGCGTTGATATGCGGTGGAAAGCGTAACTCAAGACGTGTCGAAAGTTAGACTCGAATGCTGAGTGTGTGCCATAGGTTCGACATAAGTAAATTTAGAAGCAGGAACACGTCGGGTGCGATCATACCAGCACTAATGCACCAGATCCCATCAGAACTCCGAAGTTAAGCGTGGTTGGGCGAGAGTAGTACTAGGATGGGTGACCCCCTGGGAAGTCCTCGTGTTGCACCCCTTTTTGTCTCAATTTTTGACCCTTCCGGCATTTTTTTTTTTTTTTTTTTTTGCGTCACAAAGGCATTAGATGCGTGTGGCGAGAAATTTTGCCTCGAAAGGGAAATCCTTGGCGACCAAGTGGACGAGGTCGATTGGATTCAATTTGGAACGTCGTTCTGCTTCTAGAAAGGTATTATAATAACAATTCCGAGTTTGACTCCAACAGATACACTTGTTTCAATTCGTACCGACGAACAATCTTCGCTATATGCTCCGAGCAAGAAATTTACCTCCAAAGGGAAATCCTTGATGACCAAGTGGACGAGGTCGATTCGAGATTCGCGTTGATATGCGGTGGCAAGCGTAACTCAAGACGTGTCGAAAGTTAGACTCGAATGCTGAGTGTGTGCCATAGGTTCGACATAAGTAAATTTAGAAGCAGGAACACGTCGGGTGCGATCATACCAGCACTAATGCACCGGATCCCATCAGAACTCCGAAGTTAAGCGTGGTTGGGCGAGAGTAGTACTAGGATGGGTGACCCCCTGGGAAGTCCTCGTGTTGCACCCCTTTTTGTCTCAATTTTTGACCCTTCCGGCATTTTTTTTTTTGCGTCACAAAGGCATTAGATGCGTGTGGCGAGAAATTTTGCCTCGAAAGGGAAATCCTTGGCGACCAAGTGGACGAGGTCGATTGGATTCAATTTGGAACGTCGTTCTGCTTCTAGAAAGGTATTATAATAACAATTCCGAGTTTGACTCCAACAGATACACTTGTTTCAATTCGTACCGACGAACAATCTTCGCTATATGCTCCGAGCAAGAAATTTACCTCCAAAGGGAAATCCTTGATGACCAAGTGGACGAGGTCGATTCGAGATTCGCGTTGATATGCGGTGGCAAGCGTAACTCAAGACGTGTCGAAAGTTAGACTCGAATGCTGAGTGTGTGCCATAGGTTCGACATAAGTAAATTTAGAAGCAGGAACACGTCGGGTGCGATCATACCAGCACTAATGCACCGGATCCCATCAGAACTCCGAAGTTAAGCGTGGTTGGGCGAGAGTAGTACTAGGATGGGTGACCCCCTGGGAAGTCCTCGTGTTGCACCCCTTTTTGTCTCAATTTTTGACCCTTCCGGCATTTTTTTTTTTTTTTTTTGCGTCACAAAGGCATTAGATGCGTGTGGCGAGAAATTTTGCCTCGAAAGGGAAATCCTTGGCGACCAAGTGGACGAGGTCGATTGGATTCAATTTGGAACGTCGTTCTGCTTCTAGAAAGGTATTATAATAACAATTCCGAGTTTGACTCCAACAGATACACTTGTTTCAATTCGTACCGACGAACAATCTTCGCTATATGCTCCGAGCAAGAAATTTACCTCCAAAGGGAAATCCTTGATGACCAAGTGGACGAGGTCGATTCGAGATTCGCATTGATATGCGGTGGCAAGCGTAACTCAAGACGTGTCGAAAGTTAGACTCGAATGCTGAGTGTGTGCCATAGGTTCGACATAAGTAAATTTAGAAGCAGGAACACGTCGGGTGCGATCATACCAGCACTAATGCACCGGATCCCATCAGAACTCCGAAGTTAAGCGTGGTTGGGCGAGAGTAGTACTAGGATGGGTGACCCCCTGGGAAGTCCTCGTGTTGCACCCCTTTTTGTCTCAATTTTTGACCCTTCCGGCATTTTTTTTTTTTTGCGTCACAAAGGCATTAGATGCGTGTGGCGAGAAATTTTGCCTCGAAAGGGAAATCCTTGGCGACCAAGTGGACGAGGTCGATTGGATTCAATTTGGAACGTCGTTCTGCTTCTAGAAAGGTATTATAATAACAATTCCGAGTTTGACTCCAACATATACACTTGTTTCAATTCGTACCGACGAACAATCTTCGCTATATGCTCCGAGCAAGAAATTTACCTCCAAAGGGAAATCCTTGATGACCAAGTGGACGAGGTCGATTCGAGATTCGCGTTGATATGCGGTGGCAAGCGTAACTCAAGACGTGTCGAAAGTTGGACTCGAATGCTGAGTGTGTGCCATAGGTTCGACATAAGTAAATTTAGAAGCAGGAACACGTCGGGTGCGATCATACCAGCACTAATGCACCGGATCCCATCAGAACTCCGAAGTTAAGCGTGGTTGGGCGAGAGTAGTACTAGGATGGGTGACCCCCTGGGAAGTCCTCGTGTTGCACCCCTTTTTGTCTCAATTTTTGACCCTTCCGCCATTTTTTTTTTTTTTTTTTGCGTCACAAAGGCATTAGATGCGTGTGGCGAGAAATTTTGCCTCGAAAGGGAAATCCTTGGCGACCAAGTGGACGAGGTCGATTGGATTCAATTTGGAACGTCGTTCTGCTTCTAGAAAGGTATTATAATAACAATTCCGAGTTTGACTCCAACAGATACACTTGTTTCAATTCGTACCGACGAACAATCTTCGCTATATGCTCCGAGCAAGAAATTTACCTCCAAAGGGAAATCCTTGATGACCAAGTGGACGAGGTCGATTCGAGATTCGCGTTGATATGCGGTGGCAAGCGTAACTCAAGACGTGTCGAAAGTTAGACTCGAATGCTGAGTGTGTGCCATAGGTTCGACATAAGTAAATTTAGAAGCAGGAACACGTCGGGTGCGATCATACCAGCACTAATGCACCGGATCCCATCAGAACTCCGAAGTTAAGCGTGGTTGGGCGAGAGTAGTACTAGGATGGGTGACCCCCTGGGAAGTCCTCGTGTTGCACCCCTTTTTGTCTCAATTTTTGACCCTTCCGGCATTTTTTTTTTTTTTTTTTTGCGTCACAAAGGCATTAGATGCGTGTGGCGAGAAATTTTGCCTCGAAAGGGAAATCTTTGGCGACCAAGTGGACGAGGTCGATTGGATTCAATTTGGAACGTCGTTCTGCTTCTAGAAAGGTATTATAATAACAATTCCGAGTTTGACTCCAACAGATACACTTGTTTCAATTCGTACCGACGAACAATCTTCGCTATATGCTCCGAGCAAGAAATTTACCTCCAAAGGGAAATCCTTGATGACCAAGTGGACGAGGTCGATTCGAGATTCGCGTTGATATGCGGTGGCAAGCGTAACTCAAGACGTGTCGAAAGTTAGACTCGAATGCTGAGTGTGTGCCATAGGTTCGACATAAGTAAATTTAGAAGCAGGAACACGTCGGGTGCGATCATACCAGCACTAATGCACCGGATCCCATCAGAACTCCGAAGTTAAGCGTGGTTGGGCGAGAGTAGTACTAGGATGGGTGACCCCCTGGGAAGTCCTCGTGTTGCACCCCTTTTTGTCTCAATTTTTGACCCTTCCGACATTTTTTTTTTTTTTTTTTTTTTGCGTCACAAAGGCATTAGATGCGTGTGGCGAGAAATTTTGCCTCGAAAGGGAAATCCTTGGCGACCAAGTGGACGAGGTCGATTGGATTCAATTTGGAACGTCGTTCTGCTTCTAGAAAGGTATTATAATAACAATTCCGAGTTTGACTCCAACAGATACACTTGTTTCAATTCGTACCGACGAACAATCTTCGCTATATGCTCCGAGCAAGAAATTTACCTCCAAAGGGAAATCCTTGATGACCAAGTGGACGAGGTCGATTCGAGATTCGCGTTGATATGCGGTGGCAAGCGTAACTCAAGACGTGTCGAAAGTTAGACTCGAATGCTGAGTGTGTGCCATAGGTTCGACATAAGTAAATTTAGAAGCAGGAACACGTCGGGTGCGATCATACCAGCACTAATGCACCGGATCCCATCAGAACTCCGAAGTTAAGCGTGGTTGGGCGAGAGTAGTACTAGGATGGGTGACCCCCTGGGAAGTCCTCGTGTTGCACCCCTTTTTGTCTCAATTTTTGACCCTTCCGGCATTTTTTTTTTTTTTTTTTTGCGTCACAAAGGCATTAGATGCGTGTGGCGAGAAATTTTGCCTCGAAAGGGAAATCCTTGGCGACCAAGTGGACGAGGTCGATTGGATTCAATTTGGAACGTCGTTCTGCTTCTAGAAAGGTATTATAATAACAATTCCGAGTTTGACTCCAACAGATACACTTGTTTCAATTCGTACCGACGAACAATCTTCGCTATATGCTCCGAGCAAGAAATTTACCTCCAAAGGGAAATCCTTGATGACCAAGTGGACGAGGTCGATTCGAGATTCGCGTTGATATGCGGTGGCAAGCGTAACTCAAGACGTGTCGAAAGTTAGACTCGAATGCTGAGTGTGTGCCATAGGTTCGACATAAGTAAATTTAGAAGCAGGAACACGTCGGGTGCGATCATACCAGCACTAATGCACCAGATCCCATCAGAACTCCGAAGTTAAGCGTGGTTGGGCGAGAGTAGTACTAGGATGGGTGACCCCCTGGGAAGTCCTCGTGTTGCACCCCTTTTTGTCTCAATTTTTGACCCTTCCGGCATTTTTTTTTTTTTTTTGCGTCACAAAGGCATTAGATGCGTGTGGCGAGAAATTTTGCCTCGAAAGGGAAATCCTTGGCGACCAAGTGGACGAGGTCGATTGGATTCAATTTGGAACGTCGTTCTGCTTCTAGAAAGGTATTATAATAACAATTCCGAGTTTGACTCCAACAGATACACTTGTTTCAATTCGTACCGACGAACAATCTTCGCTATATGCTCCGAGCAAGAAATTTACCTCCAAAGGGAAATCCTTGATGACCAAGTGGACGAGGTCGATTCGAGATTCGCGTTGATATGCGGTGGCAAGCGTAACTCAAGACGTGTCGAAAGTTAGACTCGAATGCTGAGTGTGTGCCATAGGTTCGACATAAGTAAATTTAGAAGCAGGAACACGTCGGGTGCGATCATACCAGCACTAATGCACCGGATCCCATCAGAACTCCGAAGTTAAGCGTGGTTGGGCGAGAGTAGTACTAGGATGGGTGACCCCCTGGGAAGTCCTCGTGTTGCACCCCTTTTTGTCTCAATTTTTGACCCTTCCGGCATTTTTTTTTTTTGCGTCACAAAGGCATTAGATGCGTGTGGCGAGAAATTTTGCCTCGAAAGGGAAATCCTTGGCGACCAAGTGGACGAGGTCGATTGGATTCAATTTGGAACGTCGTTCTGCTTCTAGAAAGGTATTATAATAACAATTCCGAGTTTGACTCCAACAGATACACTTGTTTCAATTCGTACCGACGAACAATCTTCGCTATATGCTCCGAGCAAGAAATTTACCTCCAAAGGGAAATCCTTGATGACCAAGTGGACGAGGTCGATTCGAGATTCGCGTTGATATGCGGTGGCAAGCGTAACTCAAGACGTGTCGAAAGTTAGACTCGAATGCTGAGTGTGTGCCATAGGTTCGACATAAGTAAATTTAGAAGCAGGAACACGTCGGGTGCGATCATACCAGCACTAATGCACCGGATCCCATCAGAACTCCGAAGTTAAGCGTGGTTGGGCGAGAGTAGTACTAGGATGGGTGACCCCCTGGGAAGTCCTCGTGTTGCACCCCTTTTTGTCTCAATTTTTGACCCTTCCGGCATTTTTTTTTTTTGCGTCACAAAGGCATTAGATGCGTGTGGCGAGAAATTTTGCCTCGAAAGGGAAATCCTTGGCGACCAAGTGGACGAGGTCGATTGGATTCAATTTGGAACGTCGTTCTGCTTCTAGAAAGGTATTATAATAACAATTCCGAGTTTGACTCCAACAGATACATTTGTTTCAATTCGTACCGACGAACAATCTTCGCTATATGCTCCGAGCAAGAAATTTACCTCCAAAGGGAAATCCTTGATGACCAAGTGGACGAGGTCGATTCGAAATTCGCGTTGATATGCGGTGGCAAGCGTAACTCAAGACGTGTCGAAAGTTAGACTCGAATGCTGAGTGTGTGCCATAGGTTCGACATAAGTAAATTTAGAAGCAGGAACACGTCGGGTGCGATCATACCAGCACTAATGCACCGGATCCCATCAGAACTCCGAAGTTAAGCGTGGTTGGGCGAGAGTAGTACTAGGATGGGTGACCCCCTGGGAAGTCCTCGTGTTGCACCCCTTTTTGTCTCAATTTTTGACCCTTCCGGCATTTTTTTTTTTGCGTCACAAAGGCATTAGATGCGTGTGGCGAGAAATTTTGCCTCGAAAGGGAAATCCTTGGCGACCAAGTGGACGAGGTCGATTGGATTCAATTTGGAACGTCGTTCTGCTTCTAGAAAGGTATTATAATAACAATTCCGAGTTTGACTCCAACAGATACACTTGTTTCAATTCGTACCGACGAACAATCTTCGCTATATGCTCCGAGCAAGAAATTTACCTCCAAAGGGAAATCCTTGATGACCAAGTGGACGAGGTCGATTCGAGATTCGCGTTGATATGCGGTGGCAAGCGTAACTCAAGACGTGTCGAAAGTTAGACTCGAATGCTGAGTGTGTGCCATAGGTTCGACATAAGTAAATTTAGAAGCAGGAACACGTCGGGTGCGATCATACCAGCACTAATGCACCAGATCCCATCAGAACTCCGAAGTTAAGCGTGGTTGGGCGAGAGTAGTACTAGGATGGGTGACCCCCTGGGAAGTCCTCGTGTTGCACCCCTTTTTGTCTCAATTTTTGACCCTTCCGGCATTTTTTTTTTTTTTTTGCGTCACAAAGGCATTAGATGCGTGTGGCGAGAAATTTTGCCTCGAAAGGGAAATCCTTGGCGACCAAGTGGACGAGGTCGATTGGATTCAATTTGGAACGTCGTTCTGCTTCTAGAAAGGTATTATAATAACAATTCCGAGTTTGACTCCAACAGATACACTTGTTTCAATTCGTACCGACGAACAATCTTCGCTATATGCTCCGAGCAAGAAATTTACCTCCAAAGGGAAATCCTTGATGACCAAGTGGACGAGGTCGATTCGAGATTCGCGTTGATATGCGGTGGCAAGCGTAACTCAAGACGTGTCGAAAGTTAGACTCGAATGCTGAGTGTGTGCCATAGGTTCGACATAAGTAAATTTAGAAGCAGGAACACGTCGGGTGCGATCATACCAGCACTAATGCACCGGATCCCATCAGAACTCCGAAGTTAAGCGTGGTTGGGCGAGAGTAGTACTAGGATGGGTGACCCCCTGGGAAGTCCTCGTGTTGCACCCCTTTTTGTCTCAATTTTTGACCCTTCCGGCATTTTTTTTTTTTGCGTCACAAAGGCATTAGATGCGTGTGGCGAGAAATTTTGCCTCGAAAGGGAAATCCTTGGCGACCAAGTGGACGAGGTCGATTGGATTCAATTTGGAACGTCGTTCTGCTTCTAGAAAGGTATTATAATAACAATTCCGAGTTTGACTCCAACAGATACACTTGTTTCAATTCGTACCGACGAACAATCTTCGCTATATGCTCCGAGCAAGAAATTTACCTCCAAAGGGAAATCCTTGATGACCAAGTGGACGAGGTCGATTCGAGATTCGCGTTGATATGCGGTGGCAAGCGTAACTCAAGACGTGTCGAAAGTTAGACTCGAATGCTGAGTGTGTGCCATAGGTTCGACATAAGTAAATTTAGAAGCAGGAACACGTCGGGTGCGATCATACCAGCACTAATGCACCGGATCCCATCAGAACTCCGAAGTTAAGCGTGGTTGGGCGAGAGTAGTACTAGGATGGGTGACCCCCTGGGAAGTCCTCGTGTTGCACCCCTTTTTGTCTCAATTTTTGACCCTTCCGGCATTTTTTTTTTTTGCGTCACAAAGGCATTAGATGCGTGTGGCGAGAAATTTTGCCTCGAAAGGGAAATCCTTGGCGACCAAGTGGACGAGGTCGATTGGATTCAATTTGGAACGTCGTTCTGCTTCTAGAAAGGTATTATAATAACAATTCCGAGTTTGACTCCAACAGATACATTTGTTTCAATTCGTACCGACGAACAATCTTCGCTATATGCTCCGAGCAAGAAATTTACCTCCAAAGGGAAATCCTTGATGACCAAGTGGACGAGGTCGATTCGAAATTCGCGTTGATATGCGGTGGCAAGCGTAACTCAAGACGTGTCGAAAGTTAGACTCGAATGCTGAGTGTGTGCCATAGGTTCGACATAAGTAAATTTAGAAGCAGGAACACGTCGGGTGCGATCATACCAGCACTAATGCACCGGATCCCATCAGAACTCCGAAGTTAAGCGTGGTTGGGCGAGAGTAGTACTAGGATGGGTGACCCCCTGGGAAGTCCTCGTGTTGCACCCCTTTTTGTCTCAATTTTTGACCCTTCCGGCATTTTTTTTTTTGCGTCACAAAGGCATTAGATGCGTGTGGCGAGAAATTTTGCCTCGAAAGGGAAATCCTTGGCGACCAAGTGGACGAGGTCGATTGGATTCAATTTGGAACGTCGTTCTGCTTCTAGAAAGGTATTATAATAACAATTCCGAGTTTGACTCCAACAGATACACTTGTTTCAATTCGTACCGACGAACAATCTTCGCTATATGCTCCGAGCAAGAAATTTACCTCCAAAGGGAAATCCTTGATGACCAAGTGGACGAGGTCGATTCGAGATTCGCGTTGATATGCGGTGGCAAGCGTAACTCAAGACGTGTCGAAAGTTAGACTCGAATGCTGAGTGTGTGCCATAGGTTCGACATAAGTAAATTTAGAAGCAGGAACACGTCGGGTGCGATCATACCAGCACTAATGCACCGGATCCCATCAGAACTCCGAAGTTAAGCGTGGTTAGGCGAGAGTAGTACTAGGATGGGTGACCCCCTGGGAAGTCCTCGTGTTGCACCCCTTTTTGTCTCAATTTTTGACCCTTCCGGCATTTTTTTTTTTTTTTTTTTTTTGCGTCACAAAGGCATTAGATGCGTGTGGCGAGAAATTTTGCCTCGAAAGGGAAATCCTTGGCGACCAAGTGGACGAGGTCGATTGGATTCAATTTGGAACGTCGTTCTGCTTCTAGAAAGGTATTATAATAACAATTCCGAGTTTGACTCCAACAGATACACTTGTTTCAATTCGTACCGACGAACAATCTTCGCTATATGCTCCGAGCAAGAAATTTACCTCCAAAGGGAAATCCTTGATGACCAAGTGGACGAGGTCGATTCGAGATTCGCGTTGATATGCGGTGGCAAGCGTAACTCAAGACGTGTCGAAAGTTAGACTCGAATGCTGAGTGTGTGCCATAGGTTCGACATAAGTAAATTTAGAAGCAGGAACACGTCGGGTGCGATCATACCAGCACTAATGCACCGGATCCCATCAGAACTCCGAAGTTAAGCGTGGTTGGGCGAGAGTAGTACTAGGATGGGTGACCCCCTGGGAAGTCCTCGTGTTGCACCCCTTTTTGTCTCAATTTTTGACCCTTCCGGCATTTTTTTTTTTTTTTTTTTTGCGTCACAAAGGCATTAGATGCGTGTGGCGAGAAATTTTGCCTCGAAAGGGAAATCCTTGGCGACCAAGTGGACGAGGTCGATTGGATTCAATTTGGAACGTCGTTCTACTTCTAGAAAGGTATTATAATAACAATTCCGAGTTTGACTCCAACAGATACACTTGTTTCAATTCGTACCGATGAACAATCTTCGCTATATGCTCCGAGCAAGAAATTTACCTCCAAAGGGAAATCCTTGATGACCAAGTGGACGAGGTCGATTCGAGATTCGCGTTGATATGCGGTGGCAAGCGTAACTCAAGACGTGTCGAAAGTTAGACTCGAATGCTGAGTGTGTGCCATAGGTTCGACATAAGTAAATTTAGAAGCAGGAACACGTCGGGTGCGATCATACCAGCACTAATGCACCGGATCCCATCAGAACTCCGAAGTTAAGCGTGGTTGGGCGAGAGTAGTACTAGGATGGGTGACCCCCTGGGAAGTCCTCGTGTTGCACCCCTTTTTGTCTCAATTTTTGACCCTTCCGGCATTTTTTTTTTTTTTTTTGCGTCACAAAGGCATTAGATGCGTGTGGCGAGAAATTTTGCCTCGAAAGGGAAATCCTTGGCGACCAAGTGGACGAGGTCGATTGGATTCAATTTGGAACGTCGTTCTGCTTCTAGAAAGGTATTATAATAACAATTCCGAGTTTGACTCCAACAGATACACTTGTTTCAATTCGTACCGACGAACAATCTTCGCTATATGCTCCGAGCAAGAAATTTACCTCCAAAGGGAAATCCTTGATGACCAAGTGGACGAGGTCGATTCGAGATTCGCGTTGATATGCGGTGGCAAGCGTAACTCAAGACGTGTCGAAAGTTAGACTCGAATGCTGAGTGTGTGCCATAGGTTCGACATAAGTAAATTTAGAAGCAGGAACACGTCGGGTGCGATCATACCAGCACTAATGCACCGGATCCCATCAGAACTCCGAAGTTAAGCGTGGTTGGGCGAGAGTAGTACTAGGATGGGTGACCCCCTGGGAAGTCCTCGTGTTGCACCCCTTTTTGTCTCAATTTTTGACCCTTCCGGCATTTTTTTTTTTTTTTTTTTTTTTTTGCGTCACAAAGGCATTAGATGCGTGTGGCGAGAAATTTTGCCTCGAAAGGGAAATCCTTGGCGACCAAGTGGACGAGGTCGATTGGATTCAATTTGGAACGTCGTTCTGCTTCTAGAAAGGTATTATAATAACAATTCCGAGTTTGACTCCAACAGATACACTTGTTTCAATTCGTACCGACGAACAATCTTCGCTATATGCTCCGAGCAAGAAATTTACCTCCAAAGGGAAATCCTTGATGACCAAGTGGACGAGGTCGATTCGAGATTCGCGTTGATATGCGGTGGCAAGCGTAACTCAAGACGTGTCGAAAGTTAGACTCGAATGCTGAGTGTGTGCCATAGGTTCGACATAAGTAAATTTAGAAGCAGGAACACGTCGGGTGCGATCATACCAGCACTAATGCACCGGATCCCATCAGAACTCCGAAGTTAAGCGTGGTTGGGCGAGAGTAGTACTAGGATGGGTGACCCCCTGGGAAGTCCTCGTGTTGCACCCCTTTTTGTCTCAATTTTTGACCCTTCCGGCATTTTTTTTTTTTTTTTTTTGCGTCACAAAGGCATTAGATGCGTGTGGCGAGAAATTTTGCCTCGAAAGGGAAATCCTTGGCGACCAAGTGGACGAGGTCGATTGGATTCAATTTGGAACGTCGTTCTGCTTCTAGAAAGGTATTATAATAACAATTCCGAGTTTGACTCCAACAGATACACTTGTTTCAATTCGTACCGACGAACAATCTTCGCTATATGCTCCGAGCAAGAAATTTACCTCCAAAGGGAAATCCTTGATGACCAAGTGGACGAGGTCGATTCGAGATTCGCGTTGATATGCGGTGGCAAGCGTAACTCAAGACGTGTCGAAAGTTAGACTCGAATGCTGAGTGTGTGCCATAGGTTCGACATAAGTAAATTTAGAAGCAGGAACACGTCGGGTGCGATCATACCAGCACTAATGCACCGGATCCCATCAGAACTCCGAAGTTAAGCGTGGTTGGGCGAGAGTAGTACTAGGATGGGTGACCCCCTGGGAAGTCCTCGTGTTGCACCCCTTTTTGTCTCAATTTTTGACCCTTCCGGCATTTTTTTTTTTTTTGCGTCACAAAGGCATTAGATGCGTGTGGCGAGAAATTTTGCCTCGAAAGGGAAATCCTTGGCGACCAAGTGGACGAGGTCGATTGGATTCAATTTGGAACGTCGTTCTGCTTCTAGAAAGGTATTATAATAACAATTCCGAGTTTGACTCCAACAGATACACTTGTTTCAATTCGTACCGACGAACAATCTTCGCTATATGCTCCGAGCAAGAAATTTACCTCCAAAGGGAAATCCTTGATGACCAAGTGGACGAGGTCGATTCGAGATTCGCGTTGATATGCGGTGGCAAGCGTAACTCAAGACGTGTCGAAAGTTAGACTCGAATGCTGAGTGTGTGCCATAGGTTCGACATAAGTAAATTTAGAAGCAGGAACACGTCGGGTGCGATCATACCAGCACTAATGCACCGGATCCCATCAGAACTCCGAAGTTAAGCGTGGTTGGGCGAGAGTAGTACTAGGATGGGTGACCCCCTGGGAAGTCCTCGTGTTGCACCCCTTTTTGTCTCAATTTTTGACCCTTCCGGCATTTTTTTTTTTTTTTTTTTTGCGTCACAAAGGCATTAGATGCGTGTGGCGAGAAATTTTGCCTCGAAAGGGAAATCCTTGGCGACCAAGTGGACGAGGTCGATTGGATTCAATTTGGAACGTCGTTCTGCTTCTAGAAAGGTATTATAATAACAATTCCGAGTTTGACTCCAACAGATACACTTGTTTCAATTCGTACCGACGAACAATCTTCGCTATATGCTCCGAGCAAGAAATTTACCTCCAAAGGGAAATCCTTGATGACCAAGTGGACGAGGTCGATTCGAGATTCGCGTTGATATGCGGTGGCAAGCGTAACTCAAGACGTGTCGAAAGTTAGACTCGAATGCTGAGTGTGTGCCATAGGTTCGACATAAGTAAATTTAGAAGCAGGAACACGTCGGGTGCGATCATACCAGCACTAATGCACCGGATCCCATCAGAACTCCGAAGTTAAGCGTGGTTGGGCGAGAGTAGTACTAGGATGGGTGACCCCCTGGGAAGTCCTCGTGTTGCACCCCTTTTTGTCTCAATTTTTGACCCTTCCGACATTTTTTTTTTTTTTTTTTGCGTCACAAAGGCATTAGATGCGTGTGGCGAGAAATTTTGCCTCGAAAGGGAAATCCTTGGCGACCAAGTGGACGAGGTCGATTGGATTCAATTTGGAACGTCGTTCTGCTTCTAGAAAGGTATTATAATAACAATTCCGAGTTTGACTCCAACAGATACACTTGTTTCAATTCGTACCGACGAACAATCTTCGCTATATGCTCCGAGCAAGAAATTTACCTCCAAAGGGAAATCCTTGATGACCAAGTGGACGAGGTCGATTCGAGATTCGCGTTGATATGCGGTGGCAAGCGTAACTCAAGACGTGTCGAAAGTTAGACTCGAATGCTGAGTGTGTGCCATAGGTTCGACATAAGTAAATTTAGAAGCAGGAACACGTCGGGTGCGATCATACCAGCACTAATGCACCGGATCCCATCAGAACTCCGAAGTTAAGCGTGGTTGGGCGAGAGTAGTACTAGGATGGGTGACCCCCTGGGAAGTCCTCGTGTTGCACCCCTTTTTGTCTCAATTTTTGACCCTTCCGGCATTTTTTTTTTTTTTTTTTTGCGTCACAAAGGCATTAGATGCGTGTGGCGAGAAATTTTGCCTCGAAAGGGAAATCCTTGGCGACCAAGTGGACGAGGTCGATTGGATTCAATTTGGAACGTCGTTCTGCTTCTAGAAAGGTATTATAATAACAATTCCGAGTTTGACTCCAACAGATACACTTGTTTCAATTCGTACCGACGAACAATCTTCGCTATATGCTCCGAGCAAGAAATTTACCTCCAAAGGGAAATCCTTGATGACCAAGTGGACGAGGTCGATTCGAGATTCGCGTTGATATGCGGTGGCAAGCGTAACTCAAGACGTGTCGAAAGTTAGACTCGAATGCTGAGTGTGTGCCATAGGTTCGACATAAGTAAATTTAGAAGCAGGAACACGTCGGGTGCGATCATACCAGCACTAATGCACCGGATCCCATCAGAACTCCGAAGTTAAGCGTGGTTGGGCGAGAGTAGTACTAGGATGGGTGACCCCCTGGGAAGTCCTCGTGTTGCACCCCTTTTTGTCTCAATTTTTGACCCTTCCGGCATTTTTTTTTTTTTTTTTTTTGCGTCACAAAGGCATTAGATGCGTGTGGCGAGAAATTTTGCCTCGAAAGGGAAATCCTTGGCGACCAAGTGGACGAGGTCGATTGGATTCAATTTGGAACGTCGTTCTGCTTCTAGAAAGGTATTATAATAACAATTCCGAGTTTGACTCCAACAGATACACTTGTTTCAATTCGTACCGACGAACAATCTTCGCTATATGCTCCGAGCAAGAAATTTACCTCCAAAGGGAAATCCTTGATGACCAAGTGGACGAGGTCGATTCGAGATTCGCGTTGATATGCGGTGGCAAGCGTAACTCAAGACGTGTCGAAAGTTAGACTCGAATGCTGAGTGTGTGCCATAGGTTCGACATAAGTAAATTTAGAAGCAGGAACACGTCGGGTGCGATCATACCAGCACTAATGCACCGGATCCCATCAGAACTCCGAAGTTAAGCGTGGTTGGGCGAGAGTAGTACTAGGATGGGTGACCCCCTGGGAAGTCCTCGTGTTGCACCCCTTTTTGTCTCAATTTTTGACCCTTCCGGCATTTTTTTTTTTTTTTTTTTTTGCGTCACAAAGGCATTAGATGCGTGTGGCGAGAAATTTTGCCTCGAAAGGGAAATCCTTGGCGACCAAGTGGACGAGGTCGATTGGATTCAATTTGGAACGTCGTTCTGCTTCTAGAAAGGTATTATAATAACAATTCCGAGTTTGACTCCAACAGATACACTTGTTTCAATTCGTACCGACGAACAATCTTCGCTATATGCTCCGAGCAAGAAATTTACCTCCAAAGGGAAATCCTTGATGACCAAGTGGACGAGGTCGATTCGAGATTCGCGTTGATATGCGGTGGCAAGCGTAACTCAAGACGTGTCGAAAGTTAGACTCGAATGCTGAGTGTGTGCCATAGGTTCGACATAAGTAAATTTAGAAGCAGGAACACGTCGGGTGCGATCATACCAGCACTAATGCACCGGATCCCATCAGAACTCCGAAGTTAAGCGTGGTTGGGCGAGAGTAGTACTAGGATGGGTGACCCCCTGGGAAGTCCTCGTGTTGCACCCCTTTTTGTCTCAATTTTTGACCCTTCCGGCATTTTTTTTATTTTTTTTTTTTGCGTCACAAAGGCATTAGATGCGTGTGGCGAGAAATTTTGCCTCGAAAGGGAAATCCTTGGCGACCAAGTGGACGAGGTCGATTGGATTCAATTTGGAACGTCGTTCTGCTTCTAGAAAGGTATTATAATAACAATTCCGAGTTTGACTCCAACAGATACACTTGTTTCAATTCGTACCGACGAACAATCTTCGCTATATGCTCCGAGCAAGAAATTTACCTCCAAAGGGAAATCCTTGATGACCAAGTGGACGAGGTCGATTCGAGATTCGCGTTGATATGCGGTGGCAAGCGTAACTCAAGACGTGTCGAAAGTTAGACTCGAATGCTGAGTGTGTGCCATAGGTTCGACATAAGTAAATTTAGAAGCAGGAACACGTCGGGTGCGATCATACCAGCACTAATGCACCGGATCCCATCAGAACTCCGAAGTTAAGCGTGGTTGGGCGAGAGTAGTACTAGGATGGGTGACCCCCTGGGAAGTCCTCGTGTTGCACCCCTTTTTGTCTCAATTTTTGACCCTTCCGGCATTTTTTTTTTTTTTTTTTTTTGCGTCACAAAGGCATTAGATGCGTGTGGCGAGAAATTTTGCCTCGAAAGGGAAATCCTTGGCGACCAAGTGGACGAGGTCGATTGGATTCAATTTGGAACGTCGTTCTGCTTCTAGAAAGGTATTATAATAACAATTCCGAGTTTGACTCCAACAGATACACTTGTTTCAATTCGTACCGACGAACAATCTTCGCTATATGCTCCGAGCAAGAAATTTACCTCCAAAGGGAAATCCTTGATGACCAAGTGGACGAGGTCGATTCGAGATTCGCGTTGATATGCGGTGGCAAGCGTAACTCAAGACGTGTCGAAAGTTAGACTCGAATGCTGAGTGTGTGCCATAGGTTCGACATAAGTAAATTTAGAAGCAGGAACACGTCGGGTGCGATCATACCAGCACTAATGCACCGGATCCCATCAGAACTCCGAAGTTAAGCGTGGTTGGGCGAGAGTAGTACTAGGATGGGTGACCCCCTGGGAAGTCCTCGTGTTGCACCCCTTTTTGTCTCAATTTTTGACCCTTCCGGCATTTTTTTTTTTTTTTTTTTTTTTGCGTCACAAAGGCATTAGATGCGTGTGGCGAGAAATTTTGCCTCGAAAGGGAAATCCTTGGCGACCAAGTGGACGAGGTCGATTGGATTCAATTTGGAACGTCGTTCTGCTTCTAGAAAGGTATTATAATAACAATTCCGAGTTTGACTCCAACAGATACACTTGTTTCAATTCGTACCGACGAACAATCTTCGCTATATGCTCCGAGCAAGAAATTTACCTCCAAAGGGAAATCCTTGATGACCAAGTGGACGAGGTCGATTCGAGATTCGCGTTGATATGCGGTGGCAAGCGTAACTCAAGACGTGTCGAAAGTTAGACTCGAATGCTGAGTGTGTGCCATAGGTTCGACATAAGTAAATTTAGAAGCAGGAACACGTCGGGTGCGATCATACCAGCACTAATGCACCGGATCCCATCAGAACTCCGAAGTTAAGCGTGGTTGGGCGAGAGTAGTACTAGGATGGGTGACCCCCTGGGAAGTCCTCGTGTTGCACCCCTTTTTGTCTCAATTTTTGACCCTTCCGGCATTTTTTTTTTTTTTTTTTTTGCGTCACAAAGGCATTAGATGCGTGTGGCGAGAAATTTTGCCTCGAAAGGGAAATCCTTGGCGACCAAGTGGACGAGGTCGATTGGATTCAATTTGGAACGTCGTTCTGCTTCTAGAAAGGTATTATAATAACAATTCCGAGTTTGACTCCAACAGATACACTTGTTTCAATTCGTACCGACGAACAATCTTCGCTATATGCTCCGAGCAAGAAATTTACCTCCAAAGGGAAATCCTTGATCACCAAGTGGACGAGGTCGATTCGAGATTCGCGTTGATATGCGGTGGCAAGCGTAACTCAAGACGTGTCGAAAGTTAGACTCGAATGCTGAGTGTGTGCCATAGGTTCGACATAAGTAAATTTAGAAGCAGGAACACGTCGGGTGCGATCATACCAGCACTAATGCACCGGATCCCATCAGAACTCCGAAGTTAAGCGTGGTTGGGCGAGAGTAGTACTAGGATGGGTGACCCCCTGGGAAGTCCTCGTGTTGCACCCCTTTTTGTCTCAATTTTTGACCCTTCCGGCATTTTTTTTTTTTTTTTTTTGCGTCACAAAGGCATTAGATGCGTGTGGCGAGAAATTTTGCCTCGAAAGGGAAATCCTTGGCGACCAAGTGGACGAGGTCGATTGGATTCAATTTGGAACGTCGTTCTGCTTCTAGAAAGGTATTATAATAACAATTCCGAGTTTGACTCCAACAGATACACTTGTTTCAATTCGTACCGACGAACAATCTTCGCTATATGCTCCGAGCAAGAAATTTACCTCCAAAGGGAAATCCTTGATGACCAAGTGGACGAGGTCGATTCGAGATTCGCGTTGATATGCGGTGGCAAGCGTAACTCAAGACGTGTCGAAAGTTAGACTCGAATGCTGAGTGTGTGCCATAGGTTCGACATAAGTAAATTTAGAAGCAGGAACACGTCGGGTGCGATCATACCAGCACTAATGCACCGGATCCCATCAGAACTCCGAAGTTAAGCGTGGTTGGGCGAGAGTAGTACTAGGATGGGTGACCCCCTGGGAAGTCCTCGTGTTGCACCCCTTTTTGTCTCAATTTTTGACCCTTCCGGCATTTTTTTTTTTTTTGCGTCACAAAGGCATTAGATGCGTGTGGCGAGAAATTTTGCCTCGAAAGGGAAATCCTTGGCGACCAAGTGGACGAGGTCGATTGGATTCAATTTGGAACGTCGTTCTGCTTCTAGAAAGGTATTATAATAACAATTCCGAGTTTGACTCCAACAGATACACTTGTTTCAATTCGTACCGACGAACAATCTTCGCTATATGCTCCGAGCAAGAAATTTACCTCCAAAGGGAAATCCTTGATGACCAAGTGGACGAGGTCGATTCGAGATTCGCGTTGATATGCGGTGGCAAGCGTAACTCAAGACGTGTCGAAAGTTAGACTCGAATGCTGAGTGTGTGCCATAGGTTCGACATAAGTAAATTTAGAAGCAGGAACACGTCGGGTGCGATCATACCAGCACTAATGCACCGGATCCCATCAGAACTCCGAAGTTAAGCGTGGTTGGGCGAGAGTAGTACTAGGATGGGTGACCCCCTGGGAAGTCCTCGTGTTGCACCCCTTTTTGTCTCAATTTTTTATCCTTCCGGCATTTTTTTTTTTTTGCGTCACAAAGGCATTAGATGCGTGTGGCGAGAAATTTTGCCTCGAAAGGGAAATCCTTGGCGACCAAGTGGACGAGGTCGATTGGATTCAATTTGGAACGTCGTTCTGCTTCTAGAAAGGTATTATAATAACAATTCCGAGTTTGACTCCAACAGATACACTTGTTTCAATTCGTACCGACGAACAATCTTCGCTATATGCTCCGAGCAAGAAATTTACCTCCAAAGGGAAATCCTTGATGACCAAGTGGACGAGGTCGATTCGAGATTCGCGTTGATATGCGGTGGCAAGCGTAACTCAAGACGTGTCGAAAGTTAGACTCGAATGCTGAGTGTGTGCCATAGGTTCGACATAAGTAAATTTAGAAGCAGGAACACGTCGGGTGCGATCATACCAGCACTAATGCACCGGATCCCATCAGAACTCCGAAGTTAAGCGTGGTTGGGCGAGAGTAGTACTAGGATGGGTGACCCCCTGGGAAGTCCTCGTGTTGCACCCCTTTTTGTCTCAATTTTTGACCCTTCCGGCATTTTTTTTTTTTTTTTTTTTGCGTCACAAAGGCATTAGATGCGTGTGGCGAGAAATTTTGCCTCGAAAGGGAAATCCTTGGCGACCAAGTGGACGAGGTCGATTGGATTCAATTTGGAACGTCGTTCTGCTTCTAGAAAGGTATTATAATAACAATTCCGAGTTTGACTCCAACAGATACACTTGTTTCAATTCGTACCGACGAACAATCTTCGCTATATGCTCCGAGCAAGAAATTTACCTCCAAAGGGAAATCCTTGATGACCAAGTGGACGAGGTCGATTCGAGATTCGCGTTGATATGCGGTGGCAAGCGTAACTCAAGACGTGTCGAAAGTTAGACTCGAATGCTGAGTGTGTGCCATAGGTTCGACATAAGTAAATTTAGAAGCAGGAACACGTCGGGTGCGATCATACCAGCACTAATGCACCGGATCCCATCAGAACTCCGAAGTTAAGCGTGGTTGGGCGAGAGTAGTACTAGGATGGGTGACCCCCTGGGAAGTCCTCGTGTTGCACCCCTTTTTGTCTCAATTTTTGACCCTTCCGGCATTTTTTTTTTTTTTTTTTTTGCGTCACAAAGGCATTAGATGCGTGTGGCGAGAAATTTTGCCTCGAAAGGGAAATCCTTGGCGACCAAGTGGACGAGGTCGATTGGATTCAATTTGGAACGTCGTTCTGCTTCTAGAAAGGTATTATAATAACAATTCCGAGTTTGACTCCAACAGATACACTTGTTTCAATTCGTACCGACGAACAATCTTCGCTATATACTCCGAGCAAGAAATTTACCTCCAAAGGGAAATCCTTGATGACCAAGTGGACGAGGTCGATTCGAGATTCGCGTTGATATGCGGTGGCAAGCGTAACTCAAGACGTGTCGAAAGTTAGACTCGAATGCTGAGTGTGTGCCATAGGTTCGACATAAGTAAATTTAGAAGCAGGAACACGTCGGGTGCGATCATACCAGCACTAATGCACCGGATCCCATCAGAACTCCGAAGTTAAGCGTGGTTGGGCGAGAGTAGTACTAGGATGGGTGACCCCCTGGGAAGTCCTCGTGTTGCACCCCTTTTTGTCTCAATTTTTGACCCTTCCGGCATTTTTTTTTTTTGCGTCACAAAGGCATTAGATGCGTGTGGCGAGAAATTTTGCCTCGAAAGGGAAATCCTTGGCGACCAAGTGGACGAGGTCGATTGGATTCAATTTGGAACGTCGTTCTACTTCTAGAAAGGTATTATAATAACAATTCCGAGTTTGACTCCAACAGATACACTTGTTTCAATTCGTACCGACGAACAATCTTCGCTATATGCTCCGAGCAAGAAATTTACCTCCAAAGGGAAATCCTTGATGACCAAGTGGACGAGGTCGATTCGAGATTCGCGTTGATATGCGGTGGCAAGCGTAACTCAAGACGTGTCGAAAGTTAGACTCGAATGCTGAGTGTGTGCCATAGGTTCGACATAAGTAAATTTAGAAGCAGGAACACGTCGGGTGCGATCATACCAGCACTAATGCACCGGATCCCATCAGAACTCCGAAGTTAAGCGTGGTTGGGCGAGAGTAGTACTAGGATGGGTGACCCCCTGGGAAGTCCTCGTATTAAACCCCTTTTTGTCTCAATTTTTGACCCTTCCGGCATTTTTTTTTTTTTTTTTGCGTCACAAAGGCATTAGATGCGTGTGGCGAGAAATTTTGCCTCGAAAGGGAAATCCTTGGCGACCAAGTGGACGAGGTCGATTGGATTCAATTTGGAACGTCGTTCTGCTTCTAGAAAGGTATTATAATAACAATTCCGAGTTTGACTCCAACAGATACACTTGTTTCAATTCGTACCGACGAACAATCTTCGCTATATGCTCCGAGCAAGAAATTTACCTCCAAAGGGAAATCCTTGATGACCAAGTGGACGAGGTCGATTCGAGATTCGCGTTGATATGCGGTGGCAAGCGTAACTCAAGACGTGTCGAAAGTTAGACTCGAATGCTGAGTGTGTGCCATAGGTTCGACATAAGTAAATTTAGAAGCAGGAACACGTCGGGTGCGATCATACCAGCACTAATGCACCGGATCCCATCAGAACTCCGAAGTTAAGCGTGGTTGGGCGAGAGTAGTACTAGGATGGGTGACCCCCTGGGAAGTCCTCGTGTTGCACCCCTTTTTGTCTCAATTTTTGACCCTTCCGGCATTTTTTTTTTTTTGCATCACAAAGGCATTAGATGCGTGTGGCGAGAAATTTTGCCTCGAAAGGGAAATCCTTGGCGACCAAGTGGACGAGGTCGATTGGATTCAATTTGGAACGTCGTTCTGCTTCTAGAAAGGTATTATAATAACAATTCCGAGTTTGACTCCAACAGATACACTTGTTTCAATTCGTACCGACGAACAATCTTCGCTATATGCTCCGAGCAAGAAATTTACCTCCAAAGGGAAATCCTTGATGACCAAGTGGACGAGGTCGATTCGAGATTCGCGTTGATATGCGGTGGCAAGCGTAACTCAAGACGTGTCGAAAGTTAGACTCGAATGCTGAGTGTGTGCCATAGGTTCGACATAAGTAAATTTAGAAGCAGGAACACGTCGGGTGCGATCATACCAGCACTAATGCACCGGATCCCATCAGAACTCCGAAGTTAAGCGTGGTTGGGCGAGAGTAGTACTAGGATGGGTGACCCCCTGGGAAGTCCTCGTGTTGCACCCCTTTTTGTCTCAATTTTTGACCCTTCCGGCATTTTTTTTTTTTTGCGTCACAAAGGCATTAGATGCGTGTGGCGAGAAATTTTGCCTCGAAAGGGAAATCCTTGGCGACCAAGTGGACGAGGTCGATTGGATTCAATTTGGAACGTCGTTCTGCTTCTAGAAAGGTATTATAATAACAATTCCGAGTTTGACTCCAACAGATACACTTGTTTCAATTCGTACCGACGAACAATCTTCGCTATATGCTCCGAGCAAGAAATTTACCTCCAAAGGGAAATCCTTGATGACCAAGTGGACGAGGTCGATTCGAGATTCGCGTTGATATGCGGTGGCAAGCGTAACTCAAGACGTGTCGAAAGTTAGACTCGAATGCTGAGTGTGTGCCATAGGTTCGACATAAGTAAATTTAGAAGCAGGAACACGTCGGGTGCGATCATACCAGCACTAATGCACCGGATCCCATCAGAACTCCGAAGTTAAGCGTGGTTGGGCGAGAGTAGTACTAGGATGGGTGACCCCCTGGGAAGTCCTCGTGTTGCACCCCTTTTTGTCTCAATTTTTGACCCTTCCGGCATTTTTTTTTTTTTGCGTCACAAAGGCATTAGATGCGTGTGGCGAGAAATTTTGCCTCGAAAGGGAAATCCTTGGCGACCAAGTGGACGAGGTCGATTGGATTCAATTTGGAACGTCGTTCTGCTTCTAGAAAGGTATTATAATAACAATTCCGAGTTTGACTCCAACAGATACACTTGTTTCAATTCGTACCGACGAACAATCTTCGCTATATGCTCCGAGCAAGAAATTTACCTCCAAAGGGAAATCCTTGATGACCAAGTGGACGAGGTCGATTCGAGAT
This sequence comes from Galeopsis tetrahit, assembly GCA_963675135.1. Taxonomy (NCBI): domain Eukaryota; kingdom Viridiplantae; phylum Streptophyta; class Magnoliopsida; order Lamiales; family Lamiaceae; genus Galeopsis; species Galeopsis tetrahit. Next base: position 17,772,686 of record OY776121.1, on the reverse strand, counting down.
TCGCGTTGATATGCGGTGGCAAGCGTAACTCAAGACGTGTCGAAAGTTAGACTCGAATGCTGAGTGTGTGCCATAGGTTCGACATAAGTAAATTTAGAAGCAGGAACACGTCGGGTGCGATCATACCAGCACTAATGCACCGGATCCCATCAGAACTCCGAAGTTAAGCGTGGTTGGGCGAGAGTAGTACTAGGATGGGTGACCCCCTGGGAAGTCCTCGTGTTGCACCCCTTTTTGTCTCAATTTTTGACCCTTCCGGCATTTTTTTTTTTTTGCGTCACAAAGGCATTAGATGCGTGTGGCGAGAAATTTTGCCTCGAAAGGGAAATCCTTGGCGACCAAGTGGACGAGGTCGATTGGATTCAATTTGGAACGTCGTTCTGCTTCTAGAAAGGTATTATAATAACAATTCCGAGTTTGACTCCAACAGATACACTTGTTTCAATTCGTACCGACGAACAATCTTCGCTATATGCTCCGAGCAAGAAATTTACCTCCAAAGGGAAATCCTTGATGACCAAGTGGACGAGGTCGATTCGAGATTCGCGTTGATATGCGGTGGCAAGCGTAACTCAAGACGTGTCGAAAGTTAGACTCGAATGCTGAGTGTGTGCCATAGGTTCGACATAAGTAAATTTAGAAGCAGGAACACGTCGGGTGCGATCATACCAGCACTAATGCACCGGATCCCATCAGAACTCCGAAGTTAAGCGTGGTTGGGCGAGAGTAGTACTAGGATGGGTGACCCCCTGGGAAGTCCTCGTGTTGCACCCCTTTTTGTCTCAATTTTTGACCCTTCCGGCATTTTTTTTTTTTTTTTTTTTGCGTCACAAAGGCATTAGATGCGTGTGGCGAGAAATTTTGCCTCGAAAGGGAAATCCTTGGCGACCAAGTGGACGAGGTCGATTGGATTCAATTTGGAACGTCGTTCTGCTTCTAGAAAGGTATTATAATAACAATTCCGAGTTTGACTCCAACAGATACACTTGTTTCAATTCGTACCGACGAACAATCTTCGCTATATGCTCCGAGCAAGAAATTTACCTCCAAGGGAAATCCTTGATGACCAAGTGGACGAGGTCGATTCGAGATTCGCGTTGATATGCGGTGGCAAGCGTAACTCAAGACGTGTCGAAAGTTAGACTCGAATGCTGAGTGTGTGCCATAGGTTCGACATAAGTAAATTTAGAAGCAGGAACACGTCGGGTGCGATCATACCAGCACTAATGCACCGGATCCCATCAGAACTCCGAAGTTAAGCGTGGTTGGGCGAGAGTAGTACTAGGATGGGTGACCCCCTGGGAAGTCCTCGTGTTGCACCCCTTTTTGTCTCAATTTTTGACCCTTTCGGCATTTTTTTTTTTTTTTTTTTTTGCGTCACAAAGGCATTAGATGCGTGTGGCGAGAAATTTTGCCTCGAAAGGGAAATCCTTGGCGACCAAGTGGACGAGGTCGATTGGATTCAATTTGGAACGTCGTTCTGCTTCTAGAAAGGTATTATAATAACAATTCCGAGTTTGACTCCAACAGATACACTTGTTTCAATTCGTACCGACGAACAATCTTCGCTATATGCTCCGAGCAAGAAATTTACCTCCAAAGGGAAATCCTTGATGACCAAGTGGACGAGGTCGATTCGAGATTCGCGTTGATATGCGGTGGCAAGCGTAACTCAAGACGTGTCGAAAGTTAGACTCGAATGCTGAGTGTGTGCCATAGGTTCGACATAAGTAAATTTAGAAGCAGGAACACGTCGGGTGCGATCATACCAGCACTAATGCACCGGATCCCATCAGAACTCCGAAGTTAAGCGTGGTTGGGCGAGAGTAGTACTAGGATGGGTGACCCCCTGGGAAGTCCTCGTGTTGCACCCCTTTTTGTCTCAATTTTTGACCCTTCCGGCATTTTTTTTTTTTTTGCGTCACAAAGGCATTAGATGCGTGTGGCGAGAAATTTTGCCTCGAAAGGGAAATCCTTGGCGACCAAGTGGACGAGGTCGATTGGATTCAATTTGGAACGTCGTTCTGCTTCTAGAAAGGTATTATAATAACAATTCCGAGTTTGACTCCAACAGATACACTTGTTTCAATTCGTACCGACGAACAATCTTCGCTATATGCTCCGAGCAAGAAATTTACCTCCAAAGGGAAATCCTTGATGACCAAGTGGACGAGGTCGATTCGAGATTCGCGTTGATATGCGGTGGCAAGCGTAACTCAAGACGTGTCGAAAGTTAGACTCGAATGCTGAGTGTGTGCCATAGGTTCGACATAAGTAAATTTAGAAGCAGGAACACGTCGGGTGCGATCATACCAGCACTAATGCACCGGATCCCATCAGAACTCCGAAGTTAAGCGTGGTTGGGCGAGAGTAGTACTAGGATGGGTGACCCCCTGGGAAGTCCTCGTGTTGCACCCCTTTTTGTCTCAATTTTTGACCCTTCCGGCATTTTTTTTTTTTTTTTTTGCGTCACAAAGGCATTAGATGCGTGTGGCGAGAAATTTTGCCTCGAAAGGGAAATCCTTGGCGACCAAGTGGACGAGGTCGATTGGATTCAATTTGGAACGTCGTTCTGCTTCTAGAAAGGTATTATAATAACAATTCCGAGTTTGACTCCAACAGATACACTTGTTTCAATTCGTACCGACGAACAATCTTCGCTATATGCTCCGAGCAAGAAATTTACCTCCAAAGGGAAATCCTTGATGACCAAGTGGACGAGGTCGATTCGAGATTCGCGTTGATATGCGGTGGCAAGCGTAACTCAAGACGTGTCGAAAGTTAGACTCGAATGCTGAGTGTGTGCCATAGGTTCGACATAAGTAAATTTAGAAGCAGGAACACGTCGGGTGCGATCATACCAGCACTAATGCACCGGATCCCATCAGAACTCCGAAGTTAAGCGTGGTTGGGCGAGAGTAGTACTAGGATGGGTGACCCCCTGGGAAGTCCTCGTGTTGCACCCCTTTTTGTCTCAATTTTTGACCCTTCCGACATTTTTTTTTTTTTTTTTTTGCGTCACAAAGGCATTAGATGCGTGTGGCGAGAAATTTTGCCTCGAAAGGGAAATCCTTGGCGACCAAGTGGACGAGGTCGATTGGATTCAATTTGGAACGTCGTTCTGCTTCTAGAAAGGTATTATAATAACAATTCCGAGTTTGACTCCAACAGATACACTTGTTTCAATTCGTACCGACGAACAATCTTCGCTATATGCTCCGAGCAAGAAATTTACCTCCAAAGGGAAATCCTTGATGACCAAGTGGACGAGGTCGATTCGAGATTCGCGTTGATATGCGGTGGCAAGCGTAACTCAAGACGTGTCGAAAGTTAGACTCGAATGCTGAGTGTGTGCCATAGGTTCGACATAAGTAAATTTAGAAGCAGGAACACGTCGGGTGCGATCATACCAGCACTAATGCACCGGATCCCATCAGAACTCCGAAGTTAAGCGTGGTTGGGCGAGAGTAGTACTAGGATGGGTGACCCCCTGGGAAGTCCTCGTGTTGCACCCCTTTTTGTCTCAATTTTTGACCCTTCCGGCATTTTTTTTTTTTTTTTTTTGCGTCACAAAGGCATTAGATGCGTGTGGCGAGAAATTTTGCCTCGAAAGGGAAATCCTTGGCGACCAAGTGGACGAGGTCGATTGGATTCAATTTGGAACGTCGTTCTGCTTCTAGAAAGGTATTATAATAACAATTCCGAGTTTGACTCCAACAGATACACTTGTTTCAATTCGTACCGACGAACAATCTGCGCTATATGTTCCGAGCAAGAAATTTACCTCCAAAGGGAAATCCTTGATGACCAAGTGGACGAGGTCGATTCGAGATTCGCGTTGATATGCGGTGGCAAGCGTAACTCAAGACGTGTCGAAAGTTAGACTCGAATGCTGAGTGTGTGCCATAGGTTCGACATAAGTAAATTTAGAAGCAGGAACACGTCGGGTGCGATCATACCAGCACTAATGCACCGGATCCCATCAGAACTCCGAAGTTAAGCGTGGTTGGGCGAGAGTAGTACTAGGATGGGTGACCCCCTGGGAAGTCCTCGTGTTGCACCCCTTTTTGTCTCAATTTTTGACCCTTCCGACATTTTTTTTTTTTTTTTTTTTTGCGTCACAAAGGCATTAGATGCGTGTGGCGAGAAATTTTGCCTCGAAAGGGAAATCCTTGGCGACCAAGTGGACGAGGTCGATTGGATTCAATTTGGAACGTCGTTCTGCTTCTAGAAAGGTATTATAATAACAATTCCGAGTTTGACTCCAACAGATACACTTGTTTCAATTCGTACCGACGAACAATCTTCGCTATATGCTCCGAGCAAGAAATTTACCTCCAAAGGGAAATCCTTGATGACCAAGTGGACGAGGTCGATTCGAGATTCGCGTTGATATGCGGTGGCAAGCGTAACTCAAGACGTGTCGAAAGTTAGACTCGAATGCTGAGTGTGTGCCATAGGTTCGACATAAGTAAATTTAGAAGCAGGAACACGTCGGGTGCGATCATACCAGCACTAATGCACCGGATCCCATCAGAACTCCGAAGTTAAGCGTGGTTGGGCGAGAGTAGTACTAGGATGGGTGACTCCCTGGGAAGTCCTCGTGTTGCACCCCTTTTTGTCTCAATTTTTGACCCTTCCGGCATTTTTTTTTTTTTTTTTTTGCGTCACAAAGGCATTAGATGCGTGTGGCGAGAAATTTTGCCTCGAAAGGGAAATCCTTGGCGACCAAGTGGACGAGGTCGATTGGATTCAATTTGGAACGTCGTTCTGCTTCTAGAAAGGTATTATAATAACAATTCCGAGTTTGACTCCAACAGATACACTTGTTTCAATTTGTACCGACGAACAATCTTCGCTATATGCTCCGAGCAAGAAATTTACCTCCAAAGGGAAATCCTTGATGACCAAGTGGACGAGGTCGATTCGATATTCGCGTTGATATGCGGTGGCAAGCGTAACTCAAGACGTGTCGAAAGTTAGACTCGAATGCTGAGTGTGTGCCATAGGTTCGACATAAGTAAATTTAGAAGCAGGAACACGTCGGGTGCGATCATACCAGCACTAATGCACCGGATCCCATCAGAACTCCGAAGTTAAGCGTGGTTGGGCGAGAGTAGTACTAGGATGGGTGACCCCCTGGGAAGTCCTCGTGTTGCACCCCTTTTTGTCTCAATTTTTGACCCTTCCGGCATTTTTTTTTTTTTTTTTTTTTTGCGTCACAAAGGCATTAGATGCGTGTGGCGAGAAATTTTGCCTCGAAAGGGAAATCCTTGGCGACCAAGTGGACGAGGTCGATTGGATTCAATTTGGAACGTCGTTCTGCTTCTAGAAAGGTATTATAATAACAATTCCGAGTTTGACTCCAACAGATACACTTGTTTCAATTCGTACCGACGAACAATCTTCGCTATATGCTCCGAGCAAGAAATTTACCTCCAAAGGGAAATCCTTGATGACCAAGTGGACGAGGTCGATTCGAGATTCGCGTTGATATACGGTGGCAAGCGTAACTCAAGACGTGTCGAAAGTTAGACTCGAATGCTGAGTGTGTGCCATAGGTTCGACATAAGTAAATTTAGAAGCAGGAATACGTCGGGTGCGATCATACCAGCACTAATGCACCGGATCCCATCAGAACTCCGAAGTTAAGCGTGGTTGGGCGAGAGTAGTACTAGGATGGGTGACCCCCTGGGAAGTCCTCGTGTTGCACCCCTTTTTGTCTCAATTTTTGACCCTTCCGGCATTTTTTTTTTTTTTTTTTTTTTTGCGTCACAAAGGCATTAGATGCGTGTGGCGAGAAATTTTGCCTCGAAAGGGAAATCCTTGGCGACCAAGTGGACGAGGTCGATTGGATTCAATTTGGAACGTCGTTCTGCTTCTAGAAAGGTATTATAATAACAATTCCGAGTTTGACTCCAACAGATACACTTGTTTCAATTCGTACCGACGAACAATCTTCGCTATATGCTCCGAGCAAGAAATTTACCTCCAAAGGGAAATCCTTGATGACCAAGTGGACGAGGTCGATTCGAGATTCGCGTTGATATGCGGTGGCAAGCGTAACTCAAGACGTGTCGAAAGTTAGACTCGAATGCTGAGTGTGTGCCATAGGTTCGACATAAGTAAATTTAGAAGCAGGAACACGTCGGGTGCGATCATACCAGCACTAATGCACCGGATCCCATCAGAACTCCGAAGTTAAGCGTGGTTGGGCGAGAGTAGTACTAGGATGGGTGACCCCCTGGGAAGTCCTCGTGTTGCACCCCTTTTTGTCTCAATTTTTGACCCTTCCGGCATTTTTTTTTTTTTTTTTTTTGCGTCACAAAGGCATTAGATGCGTGTGGCGAGAAATTTTGCCTCGAAAGGGAAATCCTTGGCGACCAAGTGGACGAGGTCGATTGGATTCAATTTGGAACGTCGTTCTGCTTCTAGAAAGGTATTATAATAACAATTCCGAGTTTGACTCCAACAGATACACTTGTTTCAATTCGTACCGACGAACAATCTTCGCTATATGCTCCGAGCAAGAAATTTACCTCCAAAGGGAAATCCTTGATGACCAAGTGGACGAGGTCGATTCGAGATTCGCGTTGATATGCGGTGGCAAGCGTAACTCAAGACGTGTCGAAAGTTAGACTCGAATGCTGAGTGTGTGCCATAGGTTCGACATAAGTAAATTTAGAAGCAGGAACACGTCGGGTGCGATCATACCAGCACTAATGCACCGGATCCCATCAGAACTCCGAAGTTAAGCGTGGTTGGGCGAGAGTAGTACTAGGATGGGTGACCCCCTGGGAAGTCCTCGTGTTGCACCCCTTTTTGTCTCAATTTTTGACCCTTCCGGCATTTTTTTTTTTTTTTTTTTTGCGTCACAAAGGCATTAGATGCGTGTGGCGAGAAATTTTGCCTCGAAAGGGAAATCCTTGGCGACCAAGTGGACGAGGTCGATTGGATTCAATTTGGAACGTCGTTCTGCTTCTAGAAAGGTATTATAATAACAATTCCGAGTTTGACTCCAACAGATACACTTGTTTCAATTCGTACCGATGAACAATCTTCGCTATATGCTCCGAGCAAGAAATTTACCTCCAAAGGAAAATCCTTGATGACCAAGTGGACGAGGTCGATTCGAGATTCGCGTTGATATGCGGTGGCAAGCGTAACTCAAGACGTGTCGAAAGTTAGACTCGAATGCTGAGTGTGTGCCATAGGTTCGACATAAGTAAATTTAGAAGCAGGAACACGTCGGGTGCGATCATACCAGCACTAATGCACCGGATCCCATCAGAACTCCGAAGTTAAGCGTGGTTGGGCGAGAGTAGTACTAGGATGGGTGACCCCCTGGGAAGTCCTCGTGTTGCACCCCTTTTTGTCTCAATTTTTGACCCTTCCGGCATTTTTTTTTTTTTTTTTTTTTGCGTCACAAAGGCATTAGATGCGTGTGGCGAGAAATTTTGCCTCGAAAGGGAAATCCTTGGCGACCAAGTGGACGAGGTCGATTGGATTCAATTTGGAACGTCGTTCTGCTTCTAGAAAGGTATTATAATAACAATTCCGAGTTTGACTCCAACAGATACACTTGTTTCAATTCGTACCGACGAACAATCTTCGCTATATGCTCCGAGCAAGAAATTTACCTCCAAAGGGAAATCCTTGATGACCAAGTGGACGAGGTCGATTCGAGATTCGCGTTGATATGCGGTGGCAAGCGTAACTCAAGACGTGTCGAAAGTTAGACTCGAATGCTGAGTGTGTGCCATAGGTTCGACATAAGTAAATTTAGAAGCAGGAACACGTCGGGTGCGATCATACCAGCACTAATGCACCGGATCCCATCAGAACTCCGAAGTTAAGCGTGGTTGGGCGAGAGTAGTACTAGGATGGGTGACCCCCTGGGAAGTCCTCGTGTTGCACCCCTTTTTGTCTCAATTTTTGACCCTTCCGGCATTTTTTTTTTTTTTTTTTTTTGCGTCACAAAGGCATTAGATGCGTGTGGCGAGAAATTTTGCCTCGAAAGGGAAATCCTTGGCGACCAAGTGGACGAGGTCGATTGGATTCAATTTGGAACGTCGTTCTGCTTCTAGAAAGGTATTATAATAACAATTCCGAGTTTGACTCCAACAGATACACTTGTTTCAATTCGTACCGACGAACAATCTTCGCTATATGCTCCGAGCAAGAAATTTACCTCCAAAGGGAAATCCTTGATGACCAAGTGGACGAGGTCGATTCGAGATTCGCGTTGATATGCGGTGGCAAGCGTAACTCAAGACGTGTCGAAAGTTAGACTCGAATGCTGAGTGTGTGCCATAGGTTCGACATAAGTAAATTTAGAAGCAGGAACACGTCGGGTGCGATCATACCAGCACTAATGCACCGGATCCCATCAGAACTCCGAAGTTAAGCGTGGTTGGGTGAGAGTAGTACTAGGATGGGTGACCCCCTGGGAAGTCCTCGTGTTGCACCCCTTTTTGTCTCAATTTTTGACCCTTCCGGCATTTTTTTTTTTTGCGTCACAAAGGCATTAGATGCGTGTGGCGAGAAATTTTGCCTCGAAAGGGAAATCCTTGGCGACCAAGTGGACGAGGTCGATTGGATTCAATTTGGAACGTCGTTCTGCTTCTAGAAAGGTATTATAATAACAATTCCGAGTTTGACTCCAACAGATACACTTGTTTCAATTCGTACCGACGAACAATCTTCGATATATGCTCCGAGCAAGAAATTTACCTCCAAAGGGAAATCCTTGATGACCAAGTGGACGAGGTCGATTCGAGATTCGCGTTGATATGCGGTGGCAAGCGTAACTCAAGACGTGTCGAAAGTTAGACTCGAATGCTGAGTGTGTGCCATAGGTTCGACATAAGTAAATTTAGAAGCAGGAACACGTCGGGTGCGATCATACCAGCACTAATGCACCGGATCCCATCAGAACTCCGAAGTTAAGCGTGGTTGGGCGAGAGTAGTACTAGGATGGGTGACCCCCTGGGAAGTCCTCGTGTTGCACCCCTTTTTGTCTCAATTTTTGACCCTTCCGGCATTTTTTTTTTTTGCGTCACAAAGGCATTAGATGCGTGTGGCGAGAAATTTTGCCTCGAAAGGGAAATCCTTGGCGACCAAGTGGACGAGGTCGATTGGATTCAATTTGGAACGTCGTTCTGCTTCTAGAAAGGTATTATAATAACAATTCCGAGTTTGACTCCAACAGATACACTTGTTTCAATTCGTACCGACGAACAATCTTCGCTATATGCTCCGAGCAAGAAATTTACCTCCAAAGGGAAATCCTTGATGACCAAGTGGACGAGGTCGATTCGAGATTCGCGTTGATATGCGGTGGCAAGCGTAACTCAAGACGTGTCGAAAGTTAGACTCGAATGCTGAGTGTGTGCCATAGGTTCGACATAAGTAAATTTAGAAGCAGGAACACGTCGGGTGCGATCATACCAGCACTAATGCACCGGATCCCATCAGAACTCCGAAGTTAAGCGTGGTTGGGCGAGAGTAGTACTAGGATGGGTTACCCCCTGGGAAGTCCTCGTGTTGCACCCCTTTTTGTCTCAATTTTTGACCCTTCCGGCATTTTTTTTTTTTTTTTTTTTGCGTCACAAAGGCATTAGATGCGTGTGGCGAGAAATTTTGCCTCGAAAGGGAAATCCTTGGCGACCAAGTGGACGAGGTCGATTGGATTCAATTTGGAACGTCGTTCTGCTTCTAGAAAGGTATTATAATAACAATTCCGAGTTTGACTCCAACAGATACACTTGTTTCAATTCGTACCGACGAACAATCTTCGCTATATGCTCCGAGCAAGAAATTTACCTCCAAAGGGAAATCCTTGATGACCAAGTGGACGAGGTCGATTCGAGATTCGCGTTGATATGCGGTGGCAAGCGTAACTCAAGACGTGTCGAAAGTTAGACTCGAATGCTGAGTGTGTGCCATAGGTTCGACATAAGTAAATTTAGAAGCAGGAACACGTCGGGTGCGATCATACCAGCACTAATGCACCGGATCCCATCAGAACTCCGAAGTTAAGCGTGGTTGGGCGAGAGTAGTACTAGGATGGGTGACCCCCTGGGAAGTCCTCGTGTTGCACCCCTTTTTGTCTCAATTTTTGACCCTTCCGGCATTTTTTTTTTTTGCGTCACAAAGGCATTAGATGCGTGTGGCGAGAAATTTTGCCTCGAAAGGGAAATCCTTGGCGACCAAGTGGACGAGGTCGATTGGATTCAATTTGGAACGTCGTTCTGCTTCTAGAAAGGTATTATAATAACAATTCCGAGTTTGACTCCAACAGATACACTTGTTTCAATTCGTACCGACGAACAATCTTCGCTATATGCTCCGAGCAAGAAATTTACCTCCAAAGGGAAATCCTTGATGACCAAGTGGACGAGGTCGATTCGAGATTCGCGTTGATATGCGGTGGCAAGCGTAACTCAAGACGTGTCGAAAGTTAGACTCGAATGCTGAGTGTGTGCCATAGGTTCGACATAAGTAAATTTAGAAGCAGGAACACGTCGGGTGCGATCATACCAGCACTAATGCACCGGATCCCATCAGAACTCCGAAGTTAAGCGTGGTTGGGCGAGAGTAGTACTAGGATGGGTGACCCCCTGGGAAGTCCTCGTGTTGCACCCCTTTTTGTCTCAATTTTTGACCCTTCCGACATTTTTTTTTTTTTTTTTTTTTGCGTCACAAAGGCATTAGATGCGTGTGGCGAGAAATTTTGCCTCGAAAGGGAAATCCTTGGCGACCAAGTGGACGAGGTCGATTGGATTCAATTTGGAACGTCGTTCTGCTTCTAGAAAGGTATTATAATAACAATTCCGAGTTTGACTCCAACAGATACACTTGTTTCAATTCGTACCGACGAACAATCTTCGCTATATGCTCCGAGCAAGAAATTTACCTCCAAAGGGAAATCCTTGATGACCAAGTGGACGAGGTCGATTCGAGATTCGCGTTGATATGCGGTGGCAAGCGTAACTCAAGACGTGTCGAAAGTTAGACTCGAATGCTGAGTGTGTGCCATAGGTTCGACATAAGTAAATTTAGAAGCAGGAACACGTCGGGTGCGATCATACCAGCACTAATGCACCGGATCCCATCAGAACTCCGAAGTTAAGCGTGGTTGGGCGAGAGTAGTACTAGGATGGGTGACCCCCTGGGAAGTCCTCGTGTTGCACCCCTTTTTGTCTCAATTTTTGACCCTTCCGGCATTTTTTTTTTTTTTTTTTTTGCGTCACAAAGGCATTAGATGCGTGTGGCGAGAAATTTTGCCTCGAAAGGGAAATCCTTGGCGACCAAGTGGACGAGGTCGATTGGATTCAATTTGGAACGTCGTTCTGCTTCTAGAAAGGTATTATAATAACAATTCCGAGTTTGACTCCAACAGATACACTTGTTTCAATTCGTACCGACGAACAATCTTCGCTATATGCTCCGAGCAAGAAATTTACCTCCAAAGGGAAATCCTTGATGACCAAGTGGACGAGGTCGATTCGAGATTCGCGTTGATATGCGGTGGCAAGCGTAACTCAAGACGTGTCGAAAGTTAGACTCGAATGCTGAGTGTGTGCCATAGGTTCGACATAAGTAAATTTAGAAGCAGGAACACGTCGGGTGCGATCATACCAGCACTAATGCACCGGATCCCATCAGAACTCCGAAGTTAAGCGTGGTTGGGCGAGAGTAGTACTAGGATGGGTGACCCCCTGGGAAGTCCTCGTGTTGCACCCCTTTTTGTCTCAATTTTTGACCCTTCCGGCATTTTTTTTTTTTTTTTTTTGCGTCACAAAGGCATTAGATGCGTGTGGCGAGAAATTTTGCCTCGAAAGGGAAATCCTTGGCGACCAAGTGGACGAGGTCGATTGATTCAATTTGGAACGTCGTTCTGCTTCTAGAAAGGTATTATAATAACAATTCCGAGTTTGACTCCAACAGATACACTTGTTTCAATTCGTACCGACGAACAATCTTCGCTATATGCTCCGAGCAAGAAATTTACCTCCAAAGGGAAATCCTTGATGACCAAGTGGACGAGGTCGATTCGAGATTCGCGTTGATATGCGGTGGCAAGCGTAACTCAAGACGTGTCGAAAGTTAGACTCGAATGCTGAGTGTGTGCCATAGGTTCGACATAAGTAAATTTAGAAGCAGGAACACGTCGGGTGCGATCATACCAGCACTAATGCACCGGATCCCATCAGAACTCCGAAGTTAAGCGTGGTTGGGCGAGAGTAGTACTAGGATGGGTGACCCCCTGGGAAGTCCTCGTGTTGCACCCCTTTTTGTCTCAATTTTTGACCCTTCCGGCATTTTTTTTTTTTTTTTTTTTGCGTCACAAAGGTATTAGATGCGTGTGGCGAGAAATTTTGCCTCGAAAGGGAAATCCTTGGCGACCAAGTGGACGAGGTCGATTGGATTCAATTTGGAACGTCGTTCTGCTTCTAGAAAGGTATTATAATAACAATTCCGAGTTTGACTCCAACAGATACACTTGTTTCAATTCGTACCGACGAACAATCTTCGCTATATGCTCCGAGCAAGAAATTTACCTCCAAAGGGAAATCCTTGATGACCAAGTGGACGAGGTCGATTCGAGATTCGCGTTGATATGCGGTGGCAAGCGTAACTCAAGACGTGTCGAAAGTTAGACTCGAATGCTGAGTGTGTGCCATAGGTTCGACATAAGTAAATTTAGAAGCAGGAACACGTCGGGTGCGATCATACCAGCACTAATGCACCGGATCCCATCAGAACTCCGAAGTTAAGCGTGGTTGGGCGAGAGTAGTACTAGGATGGGTGACCCCCTGGGAAGTCCTCGTGTTGCACCCCTTTTTGTCTCAATTTTTGACCCTTCCGGCATTTTTTTTTTTTTTTTTTTTTGCGTCACAAAGGCATTAGATGCGTGTGGCGAGAAATTTTGCCTCGAAAGGGAAATCCTTGGCGACCAAGTGGACGAGGTCGATTGGATTCAATTTGGAACGTCGTTCTGCTTCTAGAAAGGTATTATAATAACAATTCCGAGTTTGACTCCAACAGATACACTTGTTTCAATTCGTACCGACGAACAATCTTCGCTATATGCTCCGAGCAAGAAATTTACCTCCAAAGGGAAATCCTTGATGACCAAGTGGACGAGGTCGATTCGAGATTCGCGTTGATATGCGGTGGCAAGCGTAACTCAAGACGTGTCGAAAGTTAGACTCGAATGCTGAGTGTGTGCCATAGGTTCGACATAAGTAAATTTAGAAGCAGGAACACGTCGGGTGCGATCATACCAGCACTAATGCACCGGATCCCATCAGAACTCCGAAGTTAAGCGTGGTTGGGCGAGAGTAGTACTAGGATGGGTGACCCCCTGGGAAGTCCTCGTGTTGCACCCCTTTTTGTCTCAATTTTTGACCCTTCCGGCATTTTTTTTTTTTTTTTTTGCGTCACAAAGGCATTAGATGCGTGTGGCGAGAAATTTTGCCTCGAAAGGGAAATCCTTGGCGACCAAGTGGACGAGGTCGATTGGATTCAATTTGGAACGTCGTTCTGCTTCTAGAAAGGTATTATAATAACAATTCCGAGTTTGACTCCAACAGATACACTTGTTTCAATTCGTACCGACGAACAATCTTCGCTATATGCTCCGAGCAAGAAATTTACCTCCAAAGGGAAATCCATGATGACCAAGTGGACGAGGTCGATTCGAGATTCGCGTTGATATGCGGTGGCAAGCGTAACTCAAGACGTGTCGAAAGTTAGACTCGAATGCTGAGTGTGTGCCATAGGTTCGACATAAGTAAATTTAGAAGCAGGAACACGTCGGGTGCGATCATACCAGCACTAATGCACCGGATCCCATCAGAACTCCGAAGTTAAGCGTGGTTGGGCGAGAGTAGTACTAGGATGGGTGACCCCCTGGGAAGTCCTCGTGTTGCACCCCTTTTTGTCTCAATTTTTGACCCTTCCGGCATTTTTTTTTTTGCGTCACAAAGGCATTAGATGCGTGTGGCGAGAAATTTTGCCTCGAAAGGGAAATCCTTGGCGACCAAGTGGACGAGGTCGATTGGATTCAATTTGGAACGTCGTTCTGCTTCTAGAAAGGTATTATAATAACAATTCCGAGTTTGACTCCAACAGATACACTTGTTTCAATTCGTACCGACGAACAATCTTCGCTATATGCTCCGAGCAAGAAATTTACCTCCAAAGGGAAATCCTTGATGACCAAGTGGACGAGGTCGATTCGAGATTCGCGTTGATATGCGGTGGCAAGCGTAACTCAAGACGTGTCGAAAGTTAGACTCGAATGCTGAGTGTGTGCCATAGGTTCGACATAAGTAAATTTAGAAGCAGGAACACGTCGGGTGCGATCATACCAGCACTAATGCACCGGATCCCATCAGAACTCCGAAGTTAAGCGTGGTTGGGCGAGAGTAGTACTAGGATGGGTGACCCCCTGGGAAGTCCTCGTGTTGCACCCCTTTTTGTCTCAATTTTTGACCCTTCCGGCATTTTTTTTTTTTTTTTTTTTTGCGTCACAAAGGCATTAGATGCGTGTGGCGAGAAATTTTGCCTCGAAAGGGAAATCCTTGGCGACCAAGTGGACGAGGTCGATTGGATTCAATTTGGAACGTCGTTCTGCTTCTAGAAAGGTATTATAATAACAATTCCGAGTTTGACTCCAACAGATACACTTGTTTCAATTCGTACCGACGAACAATCTTCGCTATATGCTCCGAGCAAGAAATTTACCTCCAAAGGGAAATCCTTGATAACCAAGTGGACGAGGTCGATTCGAGATTCGCGTTGATATGCGGTGGCAAGCGTAACTCAAGACGTGTCGAAAGTTAGACTCGAATGCTGAGTGTGTGCCATAGGTTCGACATAAGTAAATTTAGAAGCAGGAACACGTCGGGTGCGATCATACCAGCACTAATGCACCGGATCCCATCAGAACTCCGAAGTTAAGCGTGGTTGGGCGAGAGTAGTACTAGGATGGGTGACCCCCTGGGAAGTCCTCGTGTTGCACCCCTTTTTGTCTCAATTTTTGACCCTTCCGGCATTTTTTTTTTTTTTTTTTTGCGTCACAAAGGCATTAGATGCGTGTGGCAAGAAATTTTGCCTCGAAAGGGAAATCCTTGGCGACCAAGTGGACGAGGTCGATTGGATTCAATTTGGAACGTCGTTCTGCTTCTAGAAAGGTATTATAATAACAATTCCGAGTTTGACTCCAACAGATACACTTGTTTCAATTCGTACCGACGAACAATCTTCGCTATATGCTCCGAGCAAGAAATTTACCTCCAAAGGGAAATCCTTGATGACCAAGTGGACGAGGTCGATTCGAGATTCGCGTTGATATGCGGTGGCAAGCGTAACTCAAGACGTGTCGAAAGTTAGACTCGAATGCTGAGTGTGTGCCATAGGTTCGACATAAGTAAATTTAGAAGCAGGAACACGTCGGGTGCGATCATACCAGCACTAATGCACCGGATCCCATCAGAACTCCGAAGTTAAGCGTGGTTGGGCGAGAGTAGTACTAGGATGGGTGACCCCCTGGGAAGTCCTCGTGTTGCACCCCTTTTTGTCTCAATTTTTGACCCTTCCGGCATTTTTTTTTTTTTTTTTTGCGTCACAAAGGCATTAGATGCGTGTGGCGAGAAATTTTGCCTCGAAAGGGAAATCCTTGGCGACCAAGTGGACGAGGTCGATTGGATTCAATTTGGAACGTCGTTCTGCTTCTAGAAAGGTATTATAATAACAATTCCGAGTTTGACTCCAACAGATACACTTGTTTCAATTCGTACCGACGAACAATCTTCGCTATATGCTCCGAGCAAGAAATTTACCTCCAAAGGGAAATCCTTGATGACCAAGTGGACGAGGTCGATTCGAGATTCGCGTTGATATGCGGTGGCAAGCGTAACTCAAGACGTGTCGAAAGTTAGACTCGAATGCTGAGTGTGTGCCATAGGTTCGACATAAGTAAATTTAGAAGCAGGAACACGTCGGGTGCGATCATACCAGCACTAATGCACCGGATCCCATCAGAACTCCGAAGTTAAGCGTGGTTGGGCGAGAGTAGTACTAGGATGGGTGACCCCCTGGGAAGTCCTCGTGTTGCACCCCTTTTTGTCTCAATTTTTGACCCTTCCGGCATTTTTTTTTTTTTTTTTTTGCGTCACAAAGGCATTAGATGCGTGTGGCGAGAAATTTTGCCTCGAAAGGGAAATCCTTGGCGACCAAGTGGACGAGGTCGATTGGATTCAATTTGGAACGTCGTTCTGCTTCTAGAAAGGTATTATAATAACAATTCCGAGTTTGACTCCAACAGATACACTTGTTTCAATTCGTACCGACGAACAATCTTCGCTATATGCTCCGAGCAAGAAATTTACCTCCAAAGGGAAATCCTTGATGACCAAGTGGACGAGGTCGATTCGAGATTCGCGTTGATATGCGGTGGCAAGCGTAACTCAAGACGTGTCGAAAGTTAGACTCGAATGCTGAGTGTGTGCCATAGGTTCGACATAAGTAAATTTAGAAGCAGGAACACGTCGGGTGCGATCATACCAGCACTAATGCACCGGATCCCATCAGAACTCCGAAGTTAAGCGTGGTTGGGCGAGAGTAGTACTAGGATGGGTGACCCCCTGGGAAGTCCTCGTGTTGCACCCCTTTTTGTCTCAATTTTTGACCCTTCCGGCATTTTTTTTTTTTTTTTTTTTTGCGTCACAAAGGCATTAGATGCGTGTGGCGAGAAATTTTGCCTCGAAAGGGAAATCCTTGGCGACCAAGTGGACGAGGTCGATTGGATTCAATTTGGAACGTCGTTCTGCTTCTAGAAAGGTATTATAATAACAATTCCGAGTTTGACTCCAACAGATACACTTGTTTCAATTCGTACCGACGAACAATCTTCGCTATATGCTCCGAGCAAGAAATTTACCTCCAAAGGGAAATCCTTGATGACCAAGTGGACGAGGTCGATTCGAGATTCGCGTTGATATGCGGTGGCAAGCGTAACTCAAGACGTGTCGAAAGTTAGACTCGAATGCTGAGTGTGTGCCATAGGTTCGACATAAGTAAATTTAGAAGCAGGAACACGTCGGGTGCGATCATACCAGCACTAATGCACCGGATCCCATCAGAACTCCGAAGTTAAGCGTGGTTGGGCGAGAGTAGTACTAGGATGGGTGACCCCCTGGGAAGTCCTCGTGTTGCACCCCTTTTTGTCTCAATTTTTGACCCTTCCGGCATTTTTTTTTTTTTTTTTTTTTGCGTCACAAAGGCATTAGATGCGTGTGGCGAGAAATTTTGCCTCGAAAGGGAAATCCTTGGCGACCAAGTGGACGAGGTCGATTGGAGTCAATTTGGAACGTCGTTCTGCTTCTAGAAAGGTATTATAATAACAATTCCGAGTTTGACTCCAACAGATACACTTGTTTCAATTCGTACCGACGAACAATCTTCGCTATATGCTCCGAGCAAGAAATTTACCTCCAAAGGGAAATCCTTGATGACCAAGTGGACGAGGTCGATTCGAGATTCGCGTTGATATGCGGTGGCAAGCGTAACTCAAGACGTGTCGAAAGTTAGACTCGAATGCTGAGTGTGTGCCATAGGTTCGACATAAGTAAATTTAGAAGCAGGAACACGTCGGGTGCGATCATACCAGCACTAATGCACCGGATCCCATCAGAACTCCGAAGTTAAGCGTGGTTGGGCGAGAGTAGTACTAGGATGGGTGACCCCCTGGGAAGTCCTCGTGTTGCACCCCTTTTTGTCTCAATTTTTGACCCTTCCGGCATTTTTTTTTTTTGCGTCACAAAGGCATTAGATGCGTGTGGCGAGAAATTTTGCCTCGAAAGGGAAATCCTTGGCGACCAAGTGGACGAGGTCGATTGGATTCAATTTGGAACGTCGTTCTGCTTCTAGAAAGGTATTATAATAACAATTCCGAGTTTGACTCCAACAGATACACTTGTTTCAATTCGTACCGACGAACAATCTTCGCTATATGCTCCGAGCAAGAAATTTACCTCCAAAGGGAAATCCTTGATGACCAAGTGGACGAGGTCGATTCGAGATTCGCGTTGATATGCGGTGGCAAGCGTAACTCAAGACGTGTCGAAAGTTAGACTCGAATGCTGAGTGTGTGCCATAGGTTCGACATAAGTAAATTTAGAAGCAGGAACACGTCGGGTGCGATCATACCAGCACTAATGCACCGGATCCCATCAGAACTCCGAAGTTAAGCGTGGTTGGGCGAGAGTAGTACTAGGATGGGTGACCCCCTGGGAAGTCCTCGTGTTGCACCCCTTTTTGTCTCAATTTTTGACCCTTCCGGCATTTTTTTTTTTTTTTTTTGCGTCACATAGGCATTAGATGCGTGTGGCGAGAAATTTTGCCTCGAAAGGGAAATCCTTGGCGACCAAGTGGACGAGGTCGATTGGATTCAATTTGGAACGTCGTTCTGCTTCTAGAAAGGTATTATAATAACAATTCCGAGTTTGACTCCAACAGATACACTTGTTTCAATTCGTACCGACGAACAATCTTCGCTATATGCTCCGAGCAAGAAATTTACCTCCAAAGGGAAATCCTTGATGACCAAGTGGACGAGGTCGATTCGAGATTCGCGTTGATATGCGGTGGCAAGCGTAACTCAAGACGTGTCGAAAGTTAGACTCGAATGCTGAGTGTGTGCCATAGGTTCGACATAAGTAAATTTAGAAGCAGGAACACGTCGGGTGCGATCATACCAGCACTAATGCACCGGATCCCATCAGAACTCCGAAGTTAAGCGTGGTTGGGCGAGAGTAGTACTAGGATGGGTGACCCCCTGGGAAGTCCTCGTGTTGCACCCCTTTTTGTCTCAATTTTTGACCCTTCCGGCATTTTTTTTTTTTTTTTTTTTGCGTCACAAAGGCATTAGATGCGTGTGGCGAGAAATTTTGCCTCGAAAGGGAAATCCTTGGCGACCAAGTGGACGAGGTCGATTGGATTCAATTTGGAACGTCGTTCTGCTTCTAGAAAGGTATTATAATAACAATTCCGAGTTTGACTCCAACAGATACACTTGTTTCAATTCGTACCGACGAACAATCTTCGCTATATGCTCCGAGCAAGAAATTTACCTCCAAAGGGAAATCCTTGATGACCAAGTGGACGAGGTCGATTCGAGATTCGCGTTGATATGCGGTGGCAAGCGTAACTCAAGACGTGTCGAAAGTTAGACTCGAATGCTGAGTGTGTGCCATAGGTTCGACATAAGTAAATTTAGAAGCAGGAACACGTCGGGTGCGATCATACCAGCACTAATGCACCGGATCCCATCAGAACTCCGAAGTTAAGCGTGGTTGGGCGAGAGTAGTACTAGGATGGGTGACCCCCTGGGAAGTCCTCGTGTTGCACCCCTTTTTGTCTCAATTTTTGACCCTTCCGGCATTTTTTTTTTTGCGTCACAAAGGCATTAGATGCGTGTGGCGAGAAATTTTGCCTCGAAAGGGAAATCCTTGGCGACCAAGTGGACGAGGTCGATTGGATTCAATTTGGAACGTCGTTCTGCTTCTAGAAAGGTATTATAATAACAATTCCGAGTTTGACTCCAACAGATACACTTGTTTCAATTCGTACCGACGAACAATCTTCGCTATATGCTCCGAGCAAGAAATTTACCTCCAAAGGGAAATCCTTGATGACCAAGTGGACGAGGTCGATTCGAGATTCGCGTTGATATGCGGTGGCAAGCGTAACTCAAGACGTGTCGAAAGTTAGACTCGAATGCTGAGTGTGTGCCATAGGTTCGACATAAGTAAATTTAGAAGCAGGAACACGTCGGGTGCGATCATACCAGCACTAATGCACCGGATCCCATCAGAACTCCGAAGTTAAGCGTGGTTGGGCGAGAGTAGTACTAGGATGGGTGACCCCCTGGGAAGTCCTCGTGTTGCACCCCTTTTTGTCTCAATTTTTGACCCTTCCGGCATTTTTTTTTTTTTTTTTTTTTGCGTCACAAAGGCATTAGATGCGTGTGGCGAGAAATTTTGCCTCGAAAGGGAAATCCTTGGCGACCAAGTGGACGAGGTCGATTGGATTCAATTTGGAACGTCGTTCTGCTTCTAGAAAGGTATTATAATAACAATTCCGAGTTTGACTCCAACAGATACACTTGTTTCAATTCGTACCGACGAACAATCTTCGCTATATGCTCCGAGCAAGAAATTTACCTCCAAAGGGAAATCCTTGATGACCAAGTGGACGAGGTCGATTTGAGATTCGCGTTGATATGCGGTGGCAAGCGTAACTCAAGACGTGTCGAAAGTTAGACTCGAATGCTGAGTGTGTGCCATAGGTTCGACATAAGTAAATTTAGAAGCAGGAACACGTCGGGTGCGATCATACCAGCACTAATGCACCGGATCCCATCAGAACTCCGAAGTTAAGCGTGGTTGGGCGAGAGTAGTACTAGGATGGGTGACCCCCTGGGAAGTCCTCGTGTTGCACCCCTTTTTGTCACAATTTTTGACCCTTCCGGCATTTTTTTTTTTTTTTTTTTTGCGTCACAAAGGCATTAGATGCGTGTGGCGAGAAATTTTGCCTCGAAAGGGAAATCCTTGGCGACCAAGTGGACGAGGTCGATTGGATTCAATTTGGAACGTCGTTCTGCTTCTAGAAAGGTATTATAATAACAATTCCGAGTTTGACTCCAACAGATACACTTGTTTCAATTCGTACCGACGAACAATCTTCGCTATATGCTCCGAGCAAGAAATTTACCTCCAAAGGGAAATCCTTGATGACCAAGTGGACGAGGTCGATTCGAGATTCGCGTTGATATGCGGTGGCAAGCGTAACTCAAGACGTGTCGAAAGTTAGACTCGAATGCTGAGTGTGTGCCATAGGTTCGACATAAGTAAATTTAGAAGCAGGAACACGTCGGGTGCGATCATACCAGCACTAATGCACCGGATCCCATCAGAACTCCGAAGTTAAGCGTGGTTGGGCGAGAGTAGTACTAGGATGGGTGACCCCCTGGGAAGTCCTCGTGTTGCACCCCTTTTTGTCTCAATTTTTGACCCTTCCGGCATTTTTTTTTTTTTTTTTTTTTTGCGTCACAAAGGCATTAGATGCGTGTGGCGAGAAATTTTGCCTCGAAAGGGAAATCCTTGGCGACCAAGTGGACGAGGTCGATTGGATTCAATTTGGAACGTCGTTCTGCTTCTAGAAAGGTATTATAATAACAATTCCGAGTTTGACTCCAACAGATACACTTGTTTCAATTCGTACCGACGAACAATCTTCGCTATATGCTCCGAGCAAGAAATTTACCTCCAAAGGGAAATCCTTGATGACCAAGTGGACGAGGTCGATTCGAGATTCGCGTTGATATGCGGTGGCAAGCGTAACTCAAGACGTGTCGAAAGTTAGACTCGAATGCTGAGTGTGTGCCATAGGTTCGACATAAGTAAATTTAGAAGCAGGAACACGTCGGGTGCGATCATACCAGCACTAATGCACCGGATCCCATCAGAACTCCGAAGTTAAGCGTGGTTGGGCGAGAGTAGTACTAGGATGGGTGACCCCCTGGGAAGTCCTCGTGTTGCACCCCTTTTTGTCTCAATTTTTGACCCTTCCGGCATTTTTTTTTTTTTTTTTTTTTTGCGTCACAAAGGCATTAGATGCGTGTGGCGAGAAATTTTGCCTCGAAAGGGAAATCCTTGGCGACCAAGTGGACGAGGTCGATTGGATTCAATTTGGAACGTCGTTCTGCTTCTAGAAAGGTATTATAATAACAATTCCGAGTTTGACTCCAACAGATACACTTGTTTCAATTCGTACCGACGAACAATCTTCGCTATATGCTCCGAGCAAGAAATTTACCTCCAAAGGGAAATCCTTGATGACCAAGTGGACGAGGTCGATTCGAGATTCGCGTTGATATGCGGTGGCAAGCGTAACTCAAGACGTGTCGAAAGTTAGACTCGAATGCTGAGTGTGTGCCATAGGTTCGACATAAGTAAATTTAGAAGCAGGAACACGTCGGGTGCGATCATACCAGCACTAATGCACCGGATCCCATCAGAACTCCGAAGTTAAGCGTGGTTGGGTGAGAGTAGTACTAGGATGGGTGACCCCCTGGGAAGTCCTCGTGTTGCACCCCTTTTTGTCTCAATTTTTGACCCTTCCGGCATTTTTTTTTTTTTTTTTGCGTCACAAAGGCATTAGATGCGTGTGGCGAGAAATTTTGCCTCGAAAGGGAAATCCTTGGCGACCAAGTGGACGAGGTCGATTGGATTCAATTTGGAACGTCGTTCTGCTTCTAGAAAGGTATTATAATAACAATTCCGAGTTTGACTCCAACAGATACACTTGTTTCAATTCGTACCGACGAACAATCTTCGCTATATGCTCCGAGCAAGAAATTTACCTCCAAAGGGAAATCCTTGATGACCAAGTGGACGAGGTCGATTCGAGATTCGCGTTGATATGCGGTGGCAAGCGTAACTCAAGACGTGTCGAAAGTTAGACTCGAATGCTGAGTGTGTGCCATAGGTTCGACATAAGTAAATTTAGAAGCAGGAACACGTCGGGTGCGATCATACCAGCACTAATGCACCGGATCCCATCAGAACTCCGAAGTTAAGCGTGGTTGGGCGAGAGTAGTACTAGGATGGGTGACCCCCTGGGAAGTCCTCGTGTTGCACCCCTTTTTGTCTCAATTTTTGACCCTTCCGGCATTTTTTTTTTTTTTTTTTTTTGCGTCACAAAGGCATTAGATGCGTGTGGCGAGAAATTTTGCCTCGAAAGGGAAATCCTTGGCGACCAAGTGGACGAGGTCGATTGGATTCAATTTGGAACGTCGTTCTGCTTCTAGAAAGGTATTATAATAACAATTCCGAGTTTGACTCCAACAGATACACTTGTTTCAATTCGTACCGATGAACAATCTTCGCTATATGCTCCGAGCAAGAAATTTACCTCCAAAGGGAAATCCTTGATGACCAAGTGGACGAGGTCGATTCGAGATTCGCGTTGATATGCGGTGGCAAGCGTAACTCAAGACGTGTCGAAAGTTAGACTCGAATGCTGAGTGTGTGCCATAGGTTCGACATAAGTAAATTTAGAAGCAGGAACACGTCGGGTGCGATCATACCAGCACTAATGCACCGGATCCCATCAGAACTCCGAAGTTAAGCGTGGTTGGGCGAGAGTAGTACTAGGATGGGTGACCCCCTGGGAAGTCCTCGTGTTGCACCCCTTTTTGTCTCAATTTTTGACCCTTCCGGCATTTTTTTTTTTTTTTTTTTTTGCGTCACAAAGGCATTAGATGCGTGTGGCGAGAAATTTTGCCTCGAAAGGGAAATCCTTGGCGACCAAGTGGACGAGGTCGATTGGATTCAATTTGGAACGTCGTTCTGCTTCTAGAAAGGTATTATAATAACAATTCCGAGTTTGACTCCAACATATACACTTGTTTCAATTCGTACCGACGAACAATCTTCGCTATATGCTCCGAGCAAGAAATTTACCTCCAAAGGGAAATCCTTGATGACCAAGTGGACGAGGTCGATTCGAGATTCGCGTTGATATGCGGTGGCAAGCGTAACTCAAGACGTGTCGAAAGTTAGACTCGAATGCTGAGTGTGTGCCATAGGTTCGACATAAGTAAATTTAGAAGCAGGAACACGTCGGGTGCGATCATACCAGCACTAATGCACCGGATCCCATCAGAACTCCGAAGTTAAGCGTGGTTGGGCGAGAGTAGTACTAGGATGGGTGACCCCCTGGGAAGTCCTCGTGTTGCACCCCTTTTTGTCTCAATTTTTGACCCTTCCGGCATTTTTTTTTTTTTTTTTTTTGCGTCACAAAGGCATTAGATGCGTGTGGCGAGAAATTTTGCCTCGAAAGGGAAATCCTTGGCGACTAAGTGGACGAGGTCGATTGGATTCAATTTGGAACGTCGTTCTGCTTCTAGAAAGGTATTATAATAACAATTCCGAGTTTGACTCCAACAGATACACTTGTTTCAATTCGTACCGACGAACAATCTTCGCTATATGCTCCGAGCAAGAAATTTACCTCCAAAGGGAAATCCTTGATGACCAAGTGGACGAGGTCGATTCGAGATTCGCGTTGATATGCGGTGGCAAGCGTAACTCAAGACGTGTCGAAAGTTAGACTCGAATGCTGAGTGTGTGCCATAGGTTCGACATAAGTAAATTTAGAAGCAGGAACACGTCGGGTGCGATCATACCAGCACTAATGCACCGGATCCCATCAGAACTCCGAAGTTAAGCGTGGTTGGGCGAGAGTAGTACTAGGATGGGTGACCCCCTGGGAAGTCCTCGTGTTGCACCCCTTTTTGTCTCAATTTTTGACCCTTCCGGCATTTTTTTTTTTTTTTTTGCGTCACAAAGGCATTAGATGCGTGTGGCGAGAAATTTTGCCTCGAAAGGGAAATCCTTGGCGACCAAGTGGACGAGGTCGATTGGATTCAATTTGGAACGTCGTTCTGCTTCTAGAAAGGTATTATAATAACAATTCCGAGTTTGACTCCAACAGATACACTTGTTTCAATTCGTACCGACGAACAATCTTCGCTATATGCTCCGAGCAAGAAATTTACCTCCAAAGGGAAATCCTTGATGACCAAGTGGACGAGGTCGATTCGAGATTCGCGTTGATATGCGGTGGCAAGCGTAACTCAAGACGTGTCGAAAGTTAGACTCGAATGCTGAGTGTGTGCCATAGGTTCGACATAAGTAAATTTAGAAGCAGGAACACGTCGGGTGCGATCATACCAGCACTAATGCACCGGATCCCATCAGAACTCCGAAGTTAAGCGTGGTTGGGCGAGAGTAGTACTAGGATGGGTGACCCCCTGGGAAGTCCTCGTGTTGCACCCCTTTTTGTCTCAATTTTTGACCCTTCCGGCATTTTTTTTTTTTTTTTTTGCGTCACAAAGGCATTAGATGCGTGTGGCGAGAAATTTTGCCTCGAAAGGGAAATCCTTGGCGACCAAGTGGACGAGGTCGATTGGATTCAATTTGGAACGTCGTTCTGCTTCTAGAAAGGTATTATAATAACAATTCCGAGTTTGACTCCAACAGATACACTTGTTTCAATTCGTACCGACGAACAATCTTCGCTATATGCTCCGAGCAAGAAATTTACCTCCAAAGGGAAATCCTTGATGACCAAGTGGACGAGGTCGATTCGAGATTCGCGTTGATATGCGGTGGCAAGCGTAACTCAAGACGTGTCGAAAGTTAGACTCGAATGCTGAGTGTGTGCCATAGGTTCGACATAAGTAAATTTAGAAGCAGGAACACGTCGGGTGCGATCATACCAGCACTAATGCACCGGATCCCATCAGAACTCCGAAGTTAAGCGTGGTTGGGCGAGAGTAGTACTAGGATGGGTGACCCCCTGGGAAGTCCTCGTGTTGCACCCCTTTTTGTCTCAATTTTTGACCCTTCCGGCATTTTTTTTTTTTTTTGCGTCACAAAGGCATTAGATGCGTGTGGCGAGAAATTTTGCCTCGAAAGGGAAATCCTTGGCGACCAAGTGGACGAGGTCGATTGGATTCAATTTGGAACGTCGTTCTGCTTCTAGAAAGGTATTATAATAACAATTCCGAGTTTGACTCCAACAGATACACTTGTTTCAATTCGTACCGACGAACAATCTTCGCTATATGCTCCGAGCAAGAAATTTACCTCCAAAGGGAAATCCTTGATGACCAAGTGGACGAGGTCGATTCGAGATTCGCGTTGATATGCGGTGGCAAGCGTAACTCAAGACGTGTCGAAAGTTAGACTCGAATGCTGAGTGTGTGCCATAGGTTCGACATAAGTAAATTTAGAAGCAGGAACACGTCGGGTGCGATCATACCAGCACTAATGCACCGGATCCCATCAGAACTCCGAAGTTAAGCGTGGTTGGGCGAGAGTAGTACTAGGATGGGTGACCCCCTGGGAAGTCCTCGTGTTGCACCCCTTTTTGTCTCAATTTTTGACCCTTCCGGCATTTTTTTTTTTTTTTTTTGCGTCACAAAGGCATTAGATGCGTGTGGCGAGAAATTTTGCCTCGAAAGGGAAATCCTTGGCGACCAAGTGGACGAGGTCGATTGGATTCAATTTGGAACGTCGTTCTGCTTCTAGAAAGGTATTATAATAACAATTCCGAGTTTGACTCCAACAGATACACTTGTTTCAATTCGTACCGACGAACAATCTTCGCTATATGCTCCGAGCAAGAAATTTACCTCCAAAGGGAAATCCTTGATGACCAAGTGGACGAGGTCGATTCGAGATTCGCGTTGATATGCGGTGGCAAGCGTAACTCAAGACGTGTCGAAAGTTAGACTCGAATGCTGAGTGTGTGCCATAGGTTCGACATAAGTAAATTTAGAAGCAGGAACACGTCGGGTGCGATCATACCAGCACTAATGCACCGGATCCCATCAGAACTCCGAAGTTAAGCGTGGTTGGGCGAGAGTAGTACTAGGATGGGTGACCCCCTGGGAAGTCCTCGTGTTGCACCCCTTTTTGTCTCAATTTTTGACCCTTCCGGCATTTTTTTTTTTTTTTTTTTGCGTCACAAAGGCATTAGATGCGTGTGGCGAGAAATTTTGCCTCGAAAGGGAAATCCTTGGCGACCAAGTGGACGAGGTCGATTGGATTCAATTTGGAACGTCGTTCTGCTTCTAGAAAGGTATTATAATAACAATTCCGAGTTTGACTCCAACAGATACACTTGTTTCAATTCGTACCGACGAACAATCTTCGCTATATGCTCCGAGCAAGAAATTTACCTCCAAAGGGAAATCCTTGATGACCAAGTGGACGAGGTCGATTCGAGATTCGCGTTGATATGCGGTGGCAAGCGTAACTCAAGACGTGTCGAAAGTTAGACTCGAATGCTGAGTGTGTGCCATAGGTTCGACATAAGTAAATTTAGAAGCAGGAACACGTCGGGTGCGATCATACCAGCACTAATGCACCGGATCCCATCAGAACTCCGAAGTTAAGCGTGGTTGGGCGAGAGTAGTACTAGGATGGGTGACCCCCTGGGAAGTCCTCGTGTTGCACCCCTTTTTGTCTCAATTTTTGACCCTTCCGGCATTTTTTTTTTTTTTTTTTTTGCGTCACAAAGGCATTAGATGCGTGTGGCGAGAAATTTTGCCTCGAAAGGGAAATCCTTGGCGACCAAGTGGACGAGGTCGATTGGATTCAATTTGGAACGTCGTTCTGCTTCTAGAAAGGTATTATAATAACAATTCCGAGTTTGACTCCAACAGATACACTTGTTTCAATTCGTACCGACGAACAATCTTCGCTATATGCTCCGAGCAAGAAATTTACCTCCAAAGGGAAATCCTTGATGACCAAGTGGACGAGGTCGATTCGAGATTCGCGTTGATATGCGGTGGCAAGCGTAACTCAAGACGTGTCGAAAGTTAGACTCGAATGCTGAGTGTGTGCCATAGGTTCGACATAAGTAAATTTAGAAGCAGGAACACGTCGGGTGCGATCATACCAGCACTAATGCACCGGATCCCATCAGAACTCCGAAGTTAAGCGTGGTTGGGCGAGAGTAGTACTAGGATGGGTGACCCCCAGGGAAGTCCTCGTGTTGCACCCCTTTTTGTCTCAATTTTTGACCCTTCCGGCATTTTTTTTTTTTTTTTTTTTGCGTCACAAAGGCATTAGATGCGTGTGGCGAGAAATTTTGCCTCGAAAGGGAAATCCTTGGCGACCAAGTGGACGAGGTCGATTGGAATCAATTTGGAACGTCGTTCTGCTTCTAGAAAGGTATTATAATAACAATTCCGAGTTTGACTCCAACAGATACACTTGTTTCAATTCGTACCGACGAACAATCTTCGCTATATGCTCCGAGCAAGAAATTTACCTCCAAAGGGAAATCCTTGATGACCAAGTGGACGAGGTCGATTCGAGATTCGCGTTGATATGCGGTGGCAAGCGTAACTCAAGACGTGTCGAAAGTTAGACTCGAATGCTGAGTGTGTGCCATAGGTTCGACATAAGTAAATTTAGAAGCAGGAACACGTCGGGTGCGATCATACCAGCACTAATGCACCGGATCCCATCAGAACTCCGAAGTTAAGCGTGGTTGGGCGAGAGTAGTACTAGGATGGGTGACCCCCTGGGAAGTCCTCGTGTTGCACCCCTTTTTGTCTCAATTTTTGACCCTTCCGGCATTTTTTTTTTTTTTTTTTTTTTGCGTCACAAAGGCATTAGATGCGTGTGGCGAGAAATTTTGCCTCGACAGGGAAATCCTTGGCGACCAAGTGGACGAGGTCGATTGGATTCAATTTGGAACGTCGTTCTGCTTCTAGAAAGGTATTATAATAACAATTCCGAGTTTGACTCCAACAGATACACTTGTTTCAATTCGTACCGACGAACAATCTTCGCTATATGCTCCGAGCAAGAAATTTACCTCCAAAGGGAAATCCTTGATGACCAAGTGGACGAGGTCGATTCGAGATTCGCGTTGATATGCGGTGGCAAGCGTAACTCAAGACGTGTCGAAAGTTAGACTCGAATGCTGAGTGTGTGCCATAGGTTCGACATAAGTAAATTTAGAAGCAGGAACACGTCGGGTGCGATCATACCAGCACTAATGCACCGGATCCCATCAGAACTCCGAAGTTAAGCGTGGTTGGGCGAGAGTAGTACTAGGATGGGTGACCCCCTGGGAAGTCCTCGTGTTGCACCCCTTTTTGTCTCAATTTTTGACCCTTCCGGCATTTTTTTTTTTTTTTTTTTGCGTCACAAAGGCATTAGATGCGTGTGGCGAGAAATTTTGCCTCGAAAGGGAAATCCTTGGCGACCAAGTGGACGAGGTCGATTGGATTCAATTTGGAACGTCGTTCTGCTTCTAGAAAGGTATTATAATAACAATTCCGAGTTTGACTCCAACAGATACACTTGTTTCAATTCGTACCGACGAACAATCTTCGCTATATGCTCCGAGCAAGAAATTTACCTCCAAAGGGAAATCCTTGATGACCAAGTGGACGAGGTCGATTCGAGATTCGCGTTGATATGCGGTGGCAAGCGTAACTCAAGACGTGTCGAAAGTTAGACTCGAATGCTGAGTGTGTGCCATAGGTTCGACATAAGTAAATTTAGAAGCAGGAACACGTCGGGTGCGATCATACCAGCACTAATGCACCGGATCCCATCAGAACTCCGAAGTTAAGCGTGGTTGGGCGAGAGTAGTACTAGGATGGGTGACCCCCTGGGAAGTCCTCGTGTTGCACCCCTTTTTGTCTCAATTTTTGACCCTTCCGGCATTTTTTTTTTTTTTTTTTTTTGCGTCACAAAGGCATTAGATGCGTGTGGCGAGAAATTTTGCCTCGAAAGGGAAATCCTTGGCGACCAAGTGGACGAGGTCGATTGGATTCAATTTGGAACGTCGTTCTGCTTCTAGAAAGGTATTATAATAACAATTCCGAGTTTGACTCCAACAGATACACTTGTTTCAATTCGTACCGACGAACAATCTTCGCTATATGCTCCGAGCAAGAAATTTACCTCCAAAGGGAAATCCTTGATGACCAAGTGGACGAGGTCGATTCGAGATTCGCGTTGATATGCGGTGGCAAGCGTAACTCAAGACGTGTCGAAAGTTAGACTCGAATGCTGAGTGTGTGCCATAGGTTCGACATAAGTAAATTTAGAAGCAGGAACACGTCGGGTGCGATCATACCAGCACTAATGCACCGGATCCCATCAGAACTCCGAAGTTAAGCGTGGTTGGGCGAGAGTAGTACTAGGATGGGTGACCCCCTGGGAAGTCCTCGTGTTGCACCCCTTTTTGTCTCAATTTTTGACCCTTCCGGCATTTTTTTTTTTTTTGCGTCACAAAGGCATTAGATGCGTGTGGCGAGAAATTTTGCCTCGAAAGGGAAATCCTTGGCGACCAAGTGGACGAGGTCGATTGGATTCAATTTGGAACGTCGTTCTGCTTCTAGAAAGGTATTATAATAACAATTCCGAGTTTGACTCCAACAGATACACTTGTTTCAATTCGTACCGACGAACAATCTTCGCTATATGCTCCGAGCAAGAAATTTACCTCCAAAGGGAAATCCTTGATGACCAAGTGGACGAGGTCGATTCGAGATTCGCGTTGATATGCGGTGGCAAGCGTAACTCAAGACGTGTCGAAAGTTAGACTCGAATGCTGAGTGTGTGCCATAGGTTCGACATAAGTAAATTTAGAAGCAGGAACACGTCGGGTGCGATCATACCAGCACTAATGCACCGGATCCCATCAGAACTCCGAAGTTAAGCGTGGTTGGGCGAGAGTAGTACTAGGATGGGTGACCCCCTGGGAAGTCCTCGTGTTGCACCCCTTTTTGTCTCAATTTTTGACCCTTCCGGCATTTTTTTTTTTTTTTTTTTGCGTCACAAAGGCATTAGATGCGTGTGGCGAGAAATTTTGCCTCGAAAGGGAAATCCTTGGCGACCAAGTGGACGAGGTCGATTGGATTCAATTTGGAACGTCGTTCTGCTTCTAGAAAGGTATTATAATAACAATTCCGAGTTTGACTCCAACAGATACACTTGTTTCAATTCGTACCGACGAACAATCTTCGCTATATGCTCCGAGCAAGAAATTTACCTCCAAAGGGAAATCCTTGATGACCAAGTGGACGAGGTCGATTCGAGATTCGCGTTGATATGCGGTGGCAAGCGTAACTCAAGACGTGTCGAAAGTTAGACTCGAATGCTGAGTGTGTGCCATAGGTTCGACATAAGTAAATTTAGAAGCAGGAACACGTCGGGTGCGATCATACCAGCACTAATGCACCGGATCCCATCAGAACTCCGAAGTTAAGCGTGGTTGGGCGAGAGTAGTACTAGGATGGGTGACCCCCTGGGAAGTCCTCGTGTTGCACCCCTTTTTGTCTCAATTTTTGACCCTTCCGGCATTTTTTTTTTTTTTTTTTTTTGCGTCACAAAGGCATTAGATGTGTGTGGCGAGAAATTTTGCCTCGAAAGGGAAATCCTTGGCGACCAAGTGGACGAGGTCGATTGGATTCAATTTGGAACGTCGTTCTGCTTCTAGAAAGGTATTATAATAACAATTCCGAGTTTGACTCCAACAGATACACTTGTTTCAATTCGTACCGACGAACAATCTTCGCTATATGCTCCGAGCAAGAAATTTACCTCCAAAGGGAAATCCTTGATGACCAAGTGGACGAGGTCGATTCGAGATTCGCGTTGATATGCGGTGGCAAGCGTAACTCAAGACGTGTCGAAAGTTAGACTCGAATGCTGAGTGTGTGCCATAGGTTCGACATAAGTAAATTTAGAAGCAGGAACACGTCGGGTGCGATCATACCA
Organism: Galeopsis tetrahit; assembly: GCA_963675135.1. Taxonomy (NCBI): domain Eukaryota; kingdom Viridiplantae; phylum Streptophyta; class Magnoliopsida; order Lamiales; family Lamiaceae; genus Galeopsis; species Galeopsis tetrahit. The sequence continues at coordinate 17,741,286 of OY776121.1, read as the reverse complement.
GCACTAATGCACCGGATCCCATCAGAACTCCGAAGTTAAGCGTGGTTGGGCGAGAGTAGTACTAGGATGGGTGACCCCCTGGGAAGTCCTCGTGTTGCACCCCTTTTTGTCTCAATTTTTGACCCTTCCGGCATTTTTTTTTTTTTTTTTTTGCGTCACAAAGGCATTAGATGCGTGTGGCGAGAAATTTTGCCTCGAAAGGGAAATCCTTGGCGACCAAGTGGACGAGGTCGATTGGATTCAATTTGGAACGTCGTTCTGCTTCTAGAAAGGTATTATAATAACAATTCCGAGTTTGACTCCAACAGATACACTTGTTTCAATTCGTACCGACGAACAATCTTCGCTATATGCTCCGAGCAAGAAATTTACCTCCAAAGGGAAATCCTTGATGACCAAGTGGACGAGGTCGATTCGAGATTCGCGTTGATATGCGGTGGCAAGCGTAACTCAAGACGTGTCGAAAGTTAGACTCGAATGCTGAGTGTGTGCCATAGGTTCGACATAAGTAAATTTAGAAGCAGGAACACGTCGGGTGCGATCATACCAGCACTAATGCACCGGATCCCATCAGAACTCCGAAGTTAAGCGTGGTTGGGCGAGAGTAGTACTAGGATGGGTGACCCCCTGGGAAGTCCTCGTGTTGCACCCCTTTTTGTCTCAATTTTTGACCCTTCCGGCATTTTTTTTTTTTTTTTTTTTGCGTCACAAAGGCATTAGATGCGTGTGGCGAGAAATTTTGCCTCGAAAGGGAAATCCTTGGCGACCAAGTGGACGAGGTCGATTGGATTCAATTTGGAACGTCGTTCTGCTTCTAGAAAGGTATTATAATAACAATTCCGAGTTTGACTCCAACATATACACTTGTTTCAATTCGTACCGACGAACAATCTTCGCTATATGCTCCGAGCAAGAAATTTACCTCCAAAGGGAAATCCTTGATGACCAAGTGGACGAGGTCGATTCGAGATTCGCGTTGATATGCGGTGGCAAGCGTAACTCAAGACGTGTCGAAAGTTAGACTCGAATGCTGAGTGTGTGCCATAGGTTCGACATAAGTAAATTTAGAAGCAGGAACACGTCGGGTGCGATCATACCAGCACTAATGCACCGGATCCCATCAGAACTCCGAAGTTAAGCATGGTTGGGCGAGAGTAGTACTAGGATGGGTGACCCCCTGGGAAGTCCTCGTGTTGCACCCCTTTTTGTCTCAATTTTTGACCCTTCCGGCATTTTTTTTTTTTTTTTTTTGCATCACAAAGGCATTAGATGCGTGTGGCGAGAAATTTTGCCTCGAAAGGGAAATCCTTGGCGACCAAGTGGACGAGGTCGATTGGATTCAATTTGGAACGTCGTTCTGCTTCTAGAAAGGTATTATAATAACAATTCCGAGTTTGACTCCAACAGATACACTTGTTTCAATTCGTACCGACGAACAATCTTCGCTATATGCTCCGAGCAAGAAATTTACCTCCAAAGGGAAATCCTTGATGACCAAGTGGACGAGGTCGATTCGAGATTCGCGTTGATATGCGGTGGCAAGCGTAACTCAAGACGTGTCGAAAGTTAGACTCGAATGCTGAGTGTGTGCCATAGGTTCGACATAAGTAAATTTAGAAGCAGGAACACGTCGGGTGCGATCATACCAGCACTAATGCACCGGATCCCATCAGAACTCCGAAGTTAAGCGTGGTTGGGCGAGAGTAGTACTAGGATGGGTGACCCCCTGGGAAGTCCTCGTGTTGCACCCCTTTTTGTCTCAATTTTTGACCCTTCCGGCATTTTTTTTTTTTTTTTTTTTGCGTCACAAAGGCATTAGATGCGTGTGGCGAGAAATTTTGCCTCGAAAGGGAAATCCTTGGCGACCAAGTGGACGAGGTCGATTGGATTCAATTTGGAACGTCGTTCTGCTTCTAGAAAGGTATTATAATAACAATTCCGAGTTTGACTCCAACAGATACACTTGTTTCAATTCGTACCGACGAACAATCTTCGCTATATGCTCCGAGCAAGAAATTTACCTCCAAAGGGAAATCCTTGATGACCAAGTGGACGAGGTCGATTCGAGATTCGCGTTGATATGCGGTGGCAAGCGTAACTCAAGACGTGTCGAAAGTTAGACTCGAATGCTGAGTGTGTGCCATAGGTTCGACATAAGTAAATTTAGAAGCAGGAACACGTCGGGTGCGATCATACCAGCACTAATGCACCGGATCCCATCAGAACTCCGAAGTTAAGCGTGGTTGGGCGAGAGTAGTACTAGGATGGGTGACCCCCTGGGAAGTCCTCGTGTTGCACCCCTTTTTGTCTCAATTTTTGACCCTTCCGGCATTTTTTTTTTTTTTTTTTTGCGTCACAAAGGCATTAGATGCGTGTGGCGAGAAATTTTGCCTCGAAAGGGAAATCCTTGGCGACCAAGTGGACGAGGTCGATTGGATTCAATTTGGAACGTCGTTCTGCTTCTAGAAAGGTATTATAATAACAATTCCGAGTTTGACTCCAACAGATACACTTGTTTCAATTCGTACCGACGAACAATCTTCGCTATATGCTCCGAGCAAGAAATTTACCTCCAAAGGGAAATCCTTGATGACCAAGTGGACGAGGTCGATTCGAGATTCGCGTTGATATGCGGTGGCAAGCGTAACTCAAGACGTGTCGAAAGTTAGACTCGAATGCTGAGTGTGTGCCATAGGTTCGACATAAGTAAATTTAGAAGCAGGAACACGTCGGGTGCGATCATACCAGCACTAATGCACCGGATCCCATCAGAACTCCGAAGTTAAGCGTGGTTGGGCGAGAGTAGTACTAGGATGGGTGACCCCCTGGGAAGTCCTCGTGTTGCACCCCTTTTTGTCTCAATTTTTGACCCTTCCGGCATTTTTTTTTTTTTTTTTTTTGCGTCACAAAGGCATTAGATGCGTGTGGCGAGAAATTTTGCCTCGAAAGGGAAATCCTTGGCGACCAAGTGGACGAGGTCGATTGGATTCAATTTGGAACGTCGTTCTGCTTCTAGAAAGGTATTATAATAACAATTCCGAGTTTGACTCCAACAGATACACTTGTTTCAATTCGTACCGACGAACAATCTTCGCTATATGCTCCGAGCAAGAAATTTACCTCCAAAGGGAAATCCTTGATGACCAAGTGGACGAGGTCGATTCGAGATTCGCGTTGATATGCGGTGGCAAGCGTAACTCAAGACGTGTCGAAAGTTAGACTCGAATGCTGAGTGTGTGCCATAGGTTCGACATAAGTAAATTTAGAAGCAGGAACACGTCGGGTGCGATCATACCAGCACTAATGCACCGGATCCCATCAGAACTCCGAAGTTAAGCGTGGTTGGGCGAGAGTAGTACTAGGATGGGTGACCCCCTGGGAAGTCCTCGTGTTGCACCCCTTTTTGTCTCAATTTTTGACCCTTCCGGCATTTTTTTTTTTTTTTTTTTTTTGCGTCACAAAGGCATTAGATGCGTGTGGCGAGAAATTTTGCCTCGAAAGGGAAATCCTTGGCGACCAAGTGGACGAGGTCGATTGGATTCAATTTGGAACGTCGTTCTGCTTCTAGAAAGGTATTATAATAACAATTCCGAGTTTGACTCCAACAGATACACTTGTTTCAATTCGTACCGACGAACAATCTTCGCTATATGCTCCGAGCAAGAAATTTACCTCCAAAGGGAAATCCTTGATGACCAAGTGGACGAGGTCGATTCGAGATTCGCGTTGATATGCGGTGGCAAGCGTAACTCAAGACGTGTCGAAAGTTAGACTCGAATGCTAAAAAAAAAAAAATGCCGGAAGGGTCAAAAATTGAGACAAAAAGGGGTGCAACACGAGGACTTCCCAGGGGGTCACCCATCCTAGTACTACTCTCGCCCAACCACGCTTAACTTCGGAGTTCTGATGGGATCCGGTGCATTAGTGCTGGTATGATCGCACCCGACGTGTTCCTGCTTCTAAATTTACTTATGTCGAACCTATGGCACACACTCAGCATTCAAGTCTAACTTTCGACACGTCTTGAGTTACGCTTGCCACCGCATATCAACGCGAATCTCGAATCGACCTCGTCCACTTGGTCATCAAGGATTTCCCTTTGGAGGTAAATTTCTTGCTCGGAGCATATAGCGAAGATTGTTCGTCGGTACGAATTGAAACAAGTGTATCTGTTGGAGTCAAACTCGGAATTGTTATTATAATACCTTTCTAGAAGCAGAACGACGTTCCAAATTGAATCCAATCGACCTCGTCCACTTGGTCGCCAAGGATTTCCCTTTCGAGGCAAAATTTCTCGCCACACGCATCTAATGCCTTTGTGACGCAAAAAAAAAAAAAAAAAAATGCCGGAAGGGTCAAAAATTGAGACAAAAAGGGGTGCAACACGAGGACTTCCCAGGGGGTCACCCATCCTAGTACTACTCTCGCCCAACCACGCTTAACTTCGGAGTTCTGATGGGATCCGGTGCATTAGTGCTGGTATGATCGCACCCGACGTGTTCCTGCTTCTAAATTTACTTATGTCGAACCTATGGCACACACTCAGCATTCGAGTCTAACTTTCGACACGTCTTGAGTTACGCTTGCCACCGCATATCAACGCGAATCTCGAATCGACCTCGTCCACTTGGTCATCAAGGATTTCCCTTTGGAGGTAAATTTCTTGCTCGGAGCATATAGCGAAGATTGTTCGTCGGTACGAATTGAAACAAGTGTATCTGTTGGAGTCAAACTCGGAATTGTTATTATAATACCTTTCTAGAAGCAGAACGACGTTCCAAATTGAATCCAATCGACCTCGTCCACTTGGTCGCCAAGGATTTCCCTTTCGAGGCAAAATTTCTCGCCACACGCATCTAATGCCTTTGTGACGCAAAAAAAAAAAAAAAAAAAATGCCGGAAGGGTCAAAAATTGAGACAAAAAGGGGTGCAACACGAGGACTTCCCAGGGGGTCACCCATCCTAGTACTACTCTCGCCCAACCACGCTTAACTTCGGAGTTCTGATGGGATCCGGTGCATTAGTGCTGGTATGATCGCACCCGACGTGTTCCTGCTTCTAAATTTACTTATGTCGAACCTATGGCACACACTCAGCATTCGAGTCTAACTTTCGACACGTCTTGAGTTACGCTTGCCACCGCATATCAACGCGAATCTCGAATCGACCTCGTCCACTTGGTCATCAAGGATTTCCCTTTGGAGGTAAATTTCTTGCTCGGAGCATATAGCGAAGATTGTTCGTCGGTACGAATTGAAACAAGTGTATCTGTTGGAGTCAAACTCGGAATTGTTATTATAATACCTTTCTAGAAGCAGAACGACGTTCCAAATTGAATCCAATCGACCTCGTCCACTTGGTCGCCAAGGATTTCCCTTTCGAGGCAAAATTTCTCGCCACACGCATCTAATGCCTTTGTGACGCAAAAAAAAAAAAAAAAAATGCCGGAAGGGTCAAAAATTGAGACAAAAAGGGGTGCAACACGAGGACTTCCCAGGGGGTCACCCATCCTAGTACTACTCTCGCCCAACCACGCTTAACTTCGGAGTTCTGATGGGATCCGGTGCATTAGTGCTGGTATGATCGCACCCGACGTGTTCCTGCTTCTAAATTTACTTATGTCGAACCTATGGCACACACTCAGCATTCGAGTCTAACTTTCGACACGTCTTGAGTTACGCTTGCCACCGCATATCAACGCGAATCTCGAATCGACCTCGTCCACTTGGTCATCAAGGATTTCCCTTTGGAGGTAAATTTCTTGCTCGGAGCATATAGCGAAGATTGTTCGTCGGTACGAATTGAAACAAGTGTATCTGTTGGAGTCAAACTCGGAATTGTTATTATAATACCTTTCTAGAAGCAGAACGACGTTCCAAATTGAATCCAATCGACCTCGTCCACTTGGTCGCCAAGGATTTCCCTTTCGAGGCAAAATTTCTCGCCACACGCATCTAATGCCTTTGTGACGCAAAAAAAAAAAAAAATGCCGGAAGGGTCAAAAATTGAGACAAAAAGGGGTGCAACACGAGGACTTCCCAGGGGGTCACCCATCCTAGTACTACTCTCGCCCAACCACGCTTAACTTCGGAGTTCTGATGGGATCCGGTGCATTAGTGCTGGTATGATCGCACCCGACGTGTTCCTGCTTCTAAATTTACTTATGTCGAACCTATGGCACACACTCAGCATTCGAGTCTAACTTTCGACACGTCTTGAGTTACGCTTGCCACCGCATATCAACGCGAATCTCGAATCGACCTCGTCCACTTGGTCATCAAGGATTTCCCTTTGGAGGTAAATTTCTTGCTCGGAGCATATAGCGAAGATTGTTCGTCGGTACGAATTGAAACAAGTGTATCTGTTGGAGTCAAACTCGGAATTGTTATTATAATACCTTTCTAGAAGCAGAACGACGTTCCAAATTGAATCCAATCGACCTCGTCCACTTGGTCGCCAAGGATTTCCCTTTCGAGGCAAAATTTCTCGCCACACGCATCTAATGCCTTTGTGACGCAAAAAAAAAAAAAAAAAAATGCCGGAAGGGTCAAAAATTGAGACAAAAAGGGGTGCAACACAAGGACTTCCCAGGGGGTCACCCATCCTAGTACTACTCTCGCCCAACCACGCTTAACTTCGGAGTTCTGATGGGATCCGGTGCATTAGTGCTGGTATGATCGCACCCGACGTGTTCCTGCTTCTAAATTTACTTATGTCGAACCTATGGCACACACTCAGCATTCGAGTCTAACTTTCGACACGTCTTGAGTTACGCTTGCCACCGCATATCAACGCGAATCTCGAATCGACCTCGTCCACTTGGTCATCAAGGATTTCCCTTTGGAGGTAAATTTCTTGCTCGGAGCATATAGCGAAGATTGTTCGTCGGTACGAATTGAAACAAGTGTATCTGTTGGAGTCAAACTCGGAATTGTTATTATAATACCTTTCTAGAAGCAGAACGACGTTCCAAATTGAATCCAATCGACCTCGTCCACTTGGTCGCCAAGGATTTCCCTTTCGAGGCAAAATTTCTCGCCACACGCATCTAATGCCTTTGTGACGAAAAAAAAAAAATAAAAAAATGCCGGAAGGGTCAAAAATTGAGACAAAAAGGGGTGCAACACGAGGACTTCCCAGGGGGTCACCCATCCTAGTACTACTCTCGCCCAACCACGCTTAACTTCGGAGTTCTGATGGGATCCGGTGCATTAGTGCTGGTATGATCGCACCCGACGTGTTCCTGCTTCTAAATTTACTTATGTCGAACCTATGGCACACACTCAGCATTCGAGTCTAACTTTCGACACGTCTTGAGTTACGCTTGCCACCGCATATCAACGCGAATCTCGAATCGACCTCGTCCACTTGGTCATCAAGGATTTCCCTTTGGAGGTAAATTTCTTGCTCGGAGCATATAGCGAAGATTGTTCGTCGGTACGAATTGAAACAAGTGTATCTGTTGGAGTCAAACTCGGAATTGTTATTATAATACCTTTCTAGAAGCAGAACGACGTTCCAAATTGAATCCAATCGACCTCGTCCACTTGGTCGCCAAGGATTTCCCTTTCGAGGCAAAATTTCTCGCCACACGCATCTAATGCCTTTGTGACGCAAAAAAAAAAAAAAAAAAAATGCCGGAAGGGTCAAAAATTGAGACAAAAAGGGGTGCAACACGAGGACTTCCCAGGGGGTCACCCATCCTAGTACTACTCTCGCCCAACCACGCTTAACTTCGGAGTTCTGATGGGATCCGGTGCATTAGTGCTGGTATGATCGCACCCGACGTGTTCCTGCTTCTAAATTTACTTATGTCGAACCTATGGCACACACTCAGCATTCGAGTCTAACTTTCGACACGTCTTGAGTTACGCTTGCCACCGCATATCAACGCGAATCTCGAATCGACCTCGTCCACTTGGTCATCAAGGATTTCCCTTTGGAGGTAAATTTCTTGCTCGGAGCATATAGCGAAGATTGTTCGTCGGTACGAATTGAAACAAGTGTATCTGTTGGAGTCAAACTCGGAATTGTTATTATAATACCTTTCTAGAAGCAGAACGACGTTCCAAATTGAATCCAATCGACCTCGTCCACTTGGTCGCCAAGGATTTCCCTTTCGAGGCAAAATTTCTCGCCACACGCATCTAATGCCTTTGTGACGCAAAAAAAAAAAAAAAAAAAAAATGCCGGAAGGGTCAAAAATTGAGACAAAAAGGGGTGCAACACGAGGACTTCCCAGGGGGTCACCCATCCTAGTACTACTCTCGCCCAACCACGCTTAACTTCGGAGTTCTGATGGGATCCGGTGCATTAGTGCTGGTATGATCGCACCCGACGTGTTCCTGCTTCTAAATTTACTTATGTCGAACCTATGGCACACACTCAGCATTCGAGTCTAACTTTCGACACGTCTTGAGTTACGCTTGCCACCGCATATCAACGCGAATCTCGAATCGACCTCGTCCACTTGGTCATCAAGGATTTCCCTTTGGAGGTAAATTTCTTGCTCGGAGCATATAGCGAAGATTGTTCGTCGGTACGAATTGAAACAAGTGTATCTGTTGGAGTCAAACTCGGAATTGTTATTATAATACCTTTCTAGAAGCAGAACGACGTTCCAAATTGAATCCAATCGACCTCGTCCACTTGGTCGCCAAGGATTTCCCTTTCGAGGCAAAATTTCTCGCCACACGCATCTAATGCCTTTGTGACGCAAAAAAAAAAAAAAAAAAAAAATGCCGGAAGGGTCAAAAATTGAGACAAAAAGGGGTGCAACACGAGGACTTCCCAGGGGGTCACCCATCCTAGTACTACTCTCGCCCAACCACGCTTAACTTCGGAGTTCTGATGGGATCCGGTGCATTAGTGCTGGTATGATCGCACCCGACGTGTTCCTGCTTCTAAATTTACTTATGTCGAACCTATGGCACACACTCAGCATTCGAGTCTAACTTTCGACACGTCTTGAGTTACGCTTGCCACCGCATATCAACGCGAATCTCGAATCGACCTCGTCCACTTGGTCATCAAGGATTTCCCTTTGGAGGTAAATTTCTTGCTCGGAGCATATAGCGAAGATTGTTCGTCGGTACGAATTGAAACAAGTGTATCTGTTGGAGTCAAACTCGGAATTGTTATTATAATACCTTTCTAGAAGCAGAACGACGTTCCAAATTGAATCCAATCGACCTCGTCCACTTGGTCGCCAAGGATTTCCCTTTCGAGGCAAAATTTCTCGCCACACGCATCTAATGCCTTTGTGACGCAAAAAAAAAAAAAAAAAAAAAATGCCGGAAGGGTCAAAAATTGAGACAAAAAGGGGTGCAACACGAGGACTTCCCAGGGGGTCACCCATCCTAGTACTACTCTCGCCCAACCACGCTTAACTTCGGAGTTCTGATGGGATCCGGTGCATTAGTGCTGGTATGATCGCACCCGACGTGTTCCTGCTTCTAAATTTACTTATGTCGAACCTATGGCACACACTCAGCATTCGAGTCTAACTTTCGACACGTCTTGAGTTACGCTTGCCACCGCATATCAACGCGAATCTCGAATCGACCTCGTCCACTTGGTCATCAAGGATTTCCCTTTGGAGGTAAATTTCTTGCTCGGAGCATATAGCGAAGATTGTTCGTCGGTACGAATTGAAACAAGTGTATCTGTTGGAGTCAAACTCGGAATTGTTATTATAATACCTTTCTAGAAGCAGAACGACGTTCCAAATTGAATCCAATCGACCTCGTCCACTTGGTCGCCAAGGATTTCCCTTTCGAGGCAAAATTTCTCGCCACACGCATCTAATGCCTTTGTGACGCAAAAAAAAAAAAAAAAAATGCCGGAAGGGTCAAAAATTGAGACAAAAAGGGGTGCAACACGAGGACTTCCCAGGGGGTCACCCATCCTAGTACTACTCTCGCCCAACCACGCTTAACTTCGGAGTTCTGATGGGATCCGGTGCATTAGTGCTGGTATGATCGCACCCGACGTGTTCCTGCTTCTAAATTTACTTATGTCGAACCTATGGCACACACTCAGCATTCGAGTCTAACTTTCGACACGTCTTGAGTTACGCTTGCCACCGCATATCAACGCGAATCTCGAATCGACCTCGTCCACTTGGTCATCAAGGATTTCCCTTTGGAGGTAAATTTCTTGCTCGGAGCATATAGCGAAGATTGTTCGTCGGTACGAATTGAAACAAGTGTATCTGTTGGAGTCAAACTCGGAATTGTTATTATAATACCTTTCTAGAAGCAGAACGACGTTCCAAATTGAATCCAATCGACCTCTTCCACTTGGTCGCCAAGGATTTCCCTTTCGAGGCAAAATTTCTCGCCACACGCATCTAATGCCTTTGTGACGCAAAAAAAAAAAAAAAAAAAAAATGCCGGAAGGGTCAAAAATTGAGACAAAAAGGGGTGCAACACGAGGACTTCCCAGGGGGTCACCCATCCTAGTACTACTCTCGCCCAACCACGCTTAACTTCGGAGTTCTGATGGGATCCGGTGCATTAGTGCTGGTATGATCGCACCCGACGTGTTCCTGCTTCTAAATTTACTTATGTCGAACCTATGGCACACACTCAGCATTCGAGTGTAACTTTCGACACGTCTTGAGTTACGCTTGCCACCGCATATCAACGCGAATCTCGAATCGACCTCGTCCACTTGGTCATCAAGGATTTCCCTTTGGAGGTAAATTTCTTGCTCGGAGCATATAGCGAAGATTGTTCGTCGGTACGAATTGAAACAAGTGTATCTGTTGGAGTCAAACTCGGAATTGTTATTATAATACCTTTCTAGAAGCAGAACGACGTTCCAAATTGAATCCAATCGACCTCGTCCACTTGGTCGCCAAGGATTTCCCTTTCGAGGCAAAATTTCTCGCCACACGCATCTAATGCCTTTGTGACGCAAAAAAAAAAAATGCCGGAAGGGTCAAAAATTGAGACAAAAAGGGGTGCAACACGAGGACTTCCCAGGGGGTCACCCATCCTAGTACTACTCTCGCCCAACCACGCTTAACTTCGGAGTTCTGATGGGATCCGGTGCATTAGTGCTGGTATGATCGCACCCGACGTGTTCCTGCTTCTAAATTTACTTATGTCGAACCTATGGCACACACTCAGCATTCGAGTCTAACTTTCGACACGTCTTGAGTTACGCTTGCCACCGCATATCAACGCGAATCTCGAATCGACCTCGTCCACTTGGTCATCAAGGATTTCCCTTTGGAGGTAAATTTCTTGCTCGGAGCATATAGCGAAGATTGTTCGTCGGTACGAATTGAAACAAGTGTATCTGTTGGAGTCAAACTCGGAATTGTTATTATAATACCTTTCTAGAAGCAGAACGACGTTCCAAATTGAATCCAATCGACCTCGTCCACTTGGTCGCCAAGGATTTCCCTTTCGAGGCAAAATTTCTCGCCACACGCATCTAATGCCTTTGTGACGCAAAAAAAAAAAAAAAAAAAATGCCGGAAGGGTCAAAAATTGAGACAAAAAGGGGTGCAACACGAGGACTTCCCAGGGGGTCACCCATCCTAGTACTACTCTCGCCCAACCACGCTTAACTTCGGAGTTCTGATGGGATCCGGTGCATTAGTGCTGGTATGATCGCACCCGACGTGTTCCTGCTTCTAAATTTACTTATGTCGAACCTATGGCACACACTCAGCATTCGAGTCTAACTTTCGACACGTCTTGAGTTACGCTTGCCACCGCATATCAACGCGAATCTCGAATCGACCTCGTCCACTTGGTCATCAAGGATTTCCCTTTGGAGGTAAATTTCTTGCTCGGAGCATATAGCGAAGATTGTTCGTCGGTACGAATTGAAACAAGTGTATCTGTTGGAGTCAAACTCGGAATTGTTATTATAATACCTTTCCAGAAGCAGAACGACGTTCCAAATTGAATCCAATCGACCTCGTCCACTTGGTCGCCAAGGATTTCCCTTTCGAGGCAAAATTTCTCGCCACACGCATCTAATGCCTTTGTGACGCAAAAAAAAAAAAAAAAAAAAAATGCCGGAAGGGTCAAAAATTGAGACAAAAAGGGGTGCAACACGAGGACTTCCCAGGGGGTCACCCATCCTAGTACTACTCTCGCCCAACCACGCTTAACTTCGGAGTTCTGATGGGATCCGGTGCATTAGTGCTGGTATGATCGCACCCGACGTGTTCCTGCTTCTAAATTTACTTATGTCGAACCTATGGCACACACTCAGCATTCGAGTCTAACTTTCGACACGTCTTGAGTTACGCTTGCCACCGCATATCAACGCGAATCTCGAATCGACCTCGTCCACTTGGTCATCAAGGATTTCCCTTTGGAGGTAAATTTCTTGCTCGGAGCATATAGCGAAGATTGTTCGTCGGTACGAATTGAAACAAGTGTATCTGTTGGAGTCAAACTCGGAATTGTTATTATAATACCTTTCTAGAAGCAGAACGACGTTCCAAATTGAATCCAATCGACCTCGTCCACTTGGTCGCCAAGGATTTCCCTTTCGAGGCAAAATTTCTCGCCACACGCATCTAATGCCTTTGTGACGCAAAAAAAAAAAAAAATGCCGGAAGGGTCAAAAATTGAGACAAAAAGGGGTGCAACACGAGGACTTCCCAGGGGGTCACCCATCCTAGTACTACTCTCGCCCAACCACGCTTAACTTCGGAGTTCTGATGGGATCCGGTGCATTAGTGCTGGTATGATCGCACCCGACGTGTTCCTGCTTCTAAATTTACTTATGTCGAACCTATGGCACACACTCAGCATTCGAGTCTAACTTTCGACACGTCTTGAGTTACGCTTGCCACCGCATATCAACGCGAATCTCGAATCGACCTCGTCCACTTGGTCATCAAGGATTTCCCTTTGGAGGTAAATTTCTTGCTCGGAGCATATAGCGAAGATTGTTCGTCGGTACGAATTGAAACAAGTGTATCTGTTGGAGTCAAACTCGGAATTGTTATTATAATACCTTTCTAGAAGCAGAACGACGTTCCAAATTGAATCCAATCGACCTCGTCCACTTGGTCGCCAAGGATTTCCCTTTCGAGGCAAAATTTCTCGCCACACGCATCTAATGCCTTTGTGACGCAAAAAAAAAAAATGCCGGAAGGGTCAAAAATTGAGACAAAAAGGGGTGCAACACGAGGACTTCCCAGGGGGTCACCCATCCTAGTACTACTCTCGCCCAACCACGCTTAACTTCGGAGTTCTGATGGGATCCGGTGCATTAGTGCTGGTATGATCGCACCCGACGTGTTCCTGCTTCTAAATTTACTTATGTCGAACCTATGGCACACACTCAGCATTCGAGTCTAACTTTCGACACGTCTTGAGTTACGCTTGCCACCGCATATCAACGCGAATCTCGAATCGACCTCGTCCACTTGGTCATCAAGGATTTCCCTTTGGAGGTAAATTTCTTGCTCGGAGCATATAGCGAAGATTGTTCGTCGGTACGAATTGAAACAAGTGTATCTGTTGGAGTCAAACTCGGAATTGTTATTATAATACCTTTCTAGAAGCAGAACGACGTTCCAAATTGAATCCAATCGACCTCGTCCACTTGGTCGCCAAGGATTTCCCTTTCGAGGCAAAATTTCTCGCCACACGCATCTAATGCCTTTGTGACGCAAAAAAAAAAAAAAAAAATGCCGGAAGGGTCAAAAATTGAGACAAAAAGGGGTGCAACACGAGGACTTCCCAGGGGGTCACCCATCCTAGTACTACTCTCGCCCAACCACGCTTAACTTCGGAGTTCTGATGGGATCCGGTGCATTAGTGCTGGTATGATCGCACCCGACGTGTTCCTGCTTCTAAATTTACTTATGTCGAACCTATGGCACACACTCAGCATTCGAGTCTAACTTTCGACACGTCTTGAGTTACGCTTGCCACCGCATATCAACGCGAATCTCGAATCGACCTCGTCCACTTGGTCATCAAGGATTTCCCTTTGGAGGTAAATTTCTTGCTCGGAGCATATAGCGAAGATTGTTCGTCGGTACGAATTGAAACAAGTGTATCTGTTGGAGTCAAACTCGGAATTGTTATTATAATACCTTTCTAGAAGCAGAACGACGTTCCAAATTGAATCCAATCGACCTCGTCCACTTGGTCGCCAAGGATTTCCCTTTCGAGGCAAAATTTCTCGCCACACGCATCTAATGCCTTTGTGACGCAAAAAAAAAAAAAAAAAAAATGCCGGAAGGGTCAAAAATTGAGACAAAAAGGGGTGCAACACGAGGACTTCCCAGGGGGTCACCCATCCTAGTACTACTCTCGCCCAACCACGCTTAACTTCGGAGTTCTGATGGGATCCGGTGCATTAGTGCTGGTATGATCGCACCCGACGTGTTCCTGCTTCTAAATTTACTTATGTCGAACCTATGGCACACACTCAGCATTCGAGTCTAACTTTCGACACGTCTTGAGTTACGCTTGCCACCGCATATCAACGCGAATCTCGAATCGACCTCGTCCACTTGGTCATCAAGGATTTCCCTTTGGAGGTAAATTTCTTGCTCGGAGCATATAGCGAAGATTGTTCGTCGGTACGAATTGAAACAAGTGTATCTGTTGGAGTCAAACTCGGAATTGTTATTATAATACCTTTCTAGAAGCAGAACGACGTTCCAAATTGAATCCAATCGACCTCGTCCACTTGGTCGCCAAGGATTTCCCTTTCGAGGCAAAATTTCTCGCCACACGCATCTAATGCCTTTGTGACGCAAAAAAAAAAAATGCCGGAAGGGTAAAAAATTGAGACAAAAAGGGGTGCAACACGAGGACTTCCCAGGGGGTCACCCATCCTAGTACTACTCTCGCCCAACCACGCTTAACTTCGGAGTTCTGATGGGATCCGGTGCATTAGTGCTGGTATGATCGCACCCGACGTGTTCCTGCTTCTAAATTTACTTATGTCGAACCTATGGCACACACTCAGCATTCGAGTCTAACTTTCGACACGTCTTGAGTTACGCTTGCCACCGCATATCAACGCGAATCTCGAATCGACCTCGTCCACTTGGTCATCAAGGATTTCCCTTTGGAGGTAAATTTCTTGCTCGGAGCATATAGCGAAGATTGTTCGTCGGTACGAATTGAAACAAGTGTATCTGTTGGAGTCAAACTCGGAATTGTTATTATAATACCTTTCTAGAAGCAGAACGACGTTCCAAATTGAATCCAATCGACCTCGTCCACTTGGTCGCCAAGGATTTCCCTTTCGAGGCAAAATTTCTCGCCACACGCATCTAATGCCTTTGTGACGCAAAAAAAAAAAAAAAAAAAATGCCGGAAGGGTCAAAAATTGAGACAAAAAGGGGTGCAACACGAGGACTTCCCAGGGGGTCACCCATCCTAGTACTACTCTCGCCCAACCACGCTTAACTTCGGAGTTCTGATGGGATCCGGTGCATTAGTGCTGGTATGATCGCACCCGACGTGTTCCTGCTTCTAAATTTACTTATGTCGAACCTATGGCACACACTCAACATTCGAGTGTAACTTTCGACACGTCTTGAGTTACGCTTGCCACCGCATATCAACGCGAATCTCGAATCGACCTCGTCCACTTGGTCATCAAGGATTTCCCTTTGGAGGTAAATTTCTTGCTCGGAGCATATAGCGAAGATTGTTCGTCGGTACGAATTGAAACAAGTGTATCTGTTGGAGTCAAACTCGGAATTGTTATTATAATACCTTTCTAGAAGCAGAACGACGTTCCAAATTGAATCCAATCGACCTCGTCCACTTGGTCGCCAAGGATTTCCCTTTCGAGGCAAAATTTCTCGCCACACGCATCTAATGCCTTTGTGACGCAAAAAAAAAAAAATGCCGGAAGGGTCAAAAATTGAGACAAAAAGGGGTGCAACACGAGGACTTCCCAGGGGGTCACCCATCCTAGTACTACTCTCGCCCAACCACGCTTAACTTCGGAGTTCTGATGGGATCCGGTGCATTAGTGCTGGTATGATCGCACCCGACGTGTTCCTGCTTCTAAATTTACTTATGTCGAACCTATGGCACACACTCAGCATTCGAGTCTAACTTTCGACACGTCTTGAGTTACGCTTGCCACCGCATATCAACGCGAATCTCGAATCGACCTCGTCCACTTGGTCATCAAGGATTTCCCTTTGGAGGTAAATTTCTTGCTCGGAGCATATAGCGAAGATTGTTCGTCGGTACGAATTGAAACAAGTGTATCTGTTGGAGTCAAACTCGGAATTGTTATTATAATACCTTTCTAGAAGCAGAACGACGTTCCAAATTGAATCCAATCGACCTCGTCCACTTGGTCGCCAAGGATTTCCCTTTCGAGGCAAAATTTCTCGCCACACGCATCTAATGCCTTTGTGACGCAAAAAAAAAAAAAAAAAAAATGCCGGAAGGGTCAAAAATTGAGACAAAAAGGGGTGCAACACGAGGACTTCCCAGGGGGTCACCCATCCTAGTACTACTCTCGCCCAACCACGCTTAACTTCGGAGTTCTGATGGGATCCGGTGCATTAGTGCTGGTATGATCGCACCCGACGTGTTCCTGCTTCTAAATTTACTTATGTCGAACCTATGGCACACACTCAGCATTCGAGTCTAACTTTCGACACGTCTTGAGTTACGCTTGCCACCGCATATCAACGCGAATCTCGAATCGACCTCGTCCACTTGGTCATCAAGGATTTCCCTTTGGAGGTAAATTTCTTGCTCGGAGCATATAGCGAAGATTGTTCGTCGGTACGAATTGAAACAAGTGTATCTGTTGGAGTCAAACTCGGAATTGTTATTATAATACCTTTCTAGAAGCAGAACGACGTTCCAAATTGAATCCAATCGACCTCGTCCACTTGGTCGCCAAGGATTTCCCTTTCGAGGCAAAATTTCTCGCCACACGCATCTAATGCCTTTGTGACGCAAAAAAAAAAAAAAAAAAATGCCGGAAGGGTCAAAAATTGAGACAAAAAGGGGTGCAACACGAGGACTTCCCAGGGGGTCACCCATCCTAGTACTACTCTCGCCCAACCACGCTTAACTTCGGAGTTCTGATGGGATCCGGTGCATTAGTGCTGGTATGATCGCACCCGACGTGTTCCTGCTTCTAAATTTACTTATGTCGAACCTATGGCACACACTCAGCATTCGAGTCTAACTTTCGACACGTCTTGAGTTACGCTTGCCACCGCATATCAACGCGAATCTCGAATCGACCTCGTCCACTTGGTCATCAAGGATTTCCTTTTGGAGGTAAATTTCTTGCTCGGAGCATATAGCGAAGATTGTTCGTCGGTACGAATTGAAACAAGTGTATCTGTTGGAGTCAAACTCGGAATTGTTATTATAATACCTTTCTAGAAGCAGAACGACGTTCCAAATTGAATCCAATCGACCTCGTCCACTTGGTCGCCAAGGATTTCCCTTTCGAGGCAAAATTTCTCGCCACACGCATCTAATGCCTTTGTGACGCAAAAAAAAAAAAAATGCCGGAAGGGTCAAAAATTGAGACAAAAAGGGGTGCAACACGAGGACTTCCCAGGGGGTCACCCATCCTAGTACTACTCTCGCCCAACCACGCTTAACTTCGGAGTTCTGATGGGATCCGGTGCATTAGTGCTGGTATGATCGCACCCGACGTGTTCCTGCTTCTAAATTTACTTATGTCGAACCTATGGCACACACTCAGCATTCGAGTCTAACTTTCGACACGTCTTGAGTTACGCTTGCCACCGCATATCAACGCGAATCTCGAATCGACCTCGTCCACTTGGTCATCAAGGATTTCCCTTTGGAGGTAAATTTCTTGCTCGGAGCATATAGCGAAGATTGTTCGTCGGTACGAATTGAAACAAGTGTATCTGTTGGAGTCAAACTCGGAATTGTTATTATAATACCTTTCTAGAAGCAGAACGACGTTCCAAATTGAATCCAATCGACCTCGTCCACTTGGTCGCCAAGGATTTCCCTTTCGAGGCAAAATTTCTCGCCACACGCATCTAATGCCTTTGTGACGCAAAAAAAAAATAAAAAAAATGCCGGAAGGGTCAAAAATTGAGACAAAAAGGGGTGCAACACGAGGACTTCCCAGGGGGTCACCCATCCTAGTACTACTCTCGCCCAACCACGCTTAACTTCGGAGTTCTGATGGGATCCGGTGCATTAGTGCTGGTATGATCGCACCCGACGTGTTCCTGCTTCTAAATTTACTTATGTCGAACCTATGGCACACACTCAGCATTCGAGTCTAACTTTCGACACGTCTTGAGTTACGCTTGCCACCGCATATCAACGCGAATCTCGAATCGACCTCGTCCACTTGGTCATCAAGGATTTCCCTTTGGAGGTAAATTTCTTGCTCGGAGCATATAGCGAAGATTGTTCGTCGGTACGAATTGAAACAAGTGTATCTGTTGGAGTCAAACTCGGAATTGTTATTATAATACCTTTCTAGAAGCAGAACGACGTTCCAAATTGAATCCAATCGACCTCGTCCACTTGGTCGCCAAGGATTTCCCTTTCGAGGCAAAATTTCTCGCCACACGCATCTAATGCTTTGTGACGCAAAAAAAAAAAAAAAAAATGCCGGAAGGGTCAAAAATTGAGACAAAAAGGGGTGCAACACGAGGACTTCCCAGGGGGTCACCCATCCTAGTACTACTCTCGCCCAACCACGCTTAACTTCGGAGTTCTGATGGGATCCGGTGCATTAGTGCTGGTATGATCGCACCCGACGTGTTCCTGCTTCTAAATTTACTTATGTCGAACCTATGGCACACACTCAGCATTCGAGTCTAACTTTCGACACGTCTTGAGTTACGCTTGCCACCGCATATCAACGCGAATCTCGAATCGACCTCGTCCACTTGGTCATCAAGGATTTCCCTTTGGAGGTAAATTTCTTGCTCGGAGCATATAGCGAAGATTGTTCGTCGGTACGAATTGAAACAAGTGTATCTGTTGGAGTCAAACTCGGAATTGTTATTATAATACCTTTCTAGAAGCAGAACGACGTTCCAAATTGAATCCAATCGACCTCGTCCACTTGGTCGCCAAGGATTTCCCTTTCGAGGCAAAATTTCTCGCCACACGCATCTAATGCCTTTGTAAAAAAAAAAAAAAAAAAAAATGCCGGAAGGGTCAAAAATTGAGACAAAAAGGGGTGCAACACGAGGACTTCCCAGGGGGTCACCCATCCTAGTACTACTCTCGCCCAACCACGCTTAACTTCGGAGTTCTGATGGGATCCGGTGCATTAGTGCTGGTATGATCGCACCCGACGTGTTCCTGCTTCTAAATTTACTTATGTCGAACCTATGGCACACACTCAGCATTCGAGTCTAACTTTCGACACGTCTTGAGTTACGCTTGCCACCGCATATCAACGCGAATCTCGAATCGACCTCGTCCACTTGGTCATCAAGGATTTCCCTTTGGAGGTAAATTTCTTGCTCGGAGCATATAGCGAAGATTGTTCGTCGGTACGAATTGAAACAAGTGTATCTGTTGGAGTCAAACTCGGAATTGTTATTATAATACCTTTCTAGAAGCAGAACGACGTTCCAAATTGAATCCAATCGACCTCGTCCACTTGGTCGCCAAGGATTTCCCTTTCGAGGCAAAATTTCTCGCCACACGCATCTAATGCCTTTGTGACGCAAAAAAAAAAAAAAAAAAATGCCGGAAGGGTCAAAAATTGAGACAAAAAGGGGTGCAACACGAGGACTTCCCAGGGGGTCACCCATCCTAGTACTACTCTCGCCCAACCACGCTTAACTTCGGAGTTCTGATGGGATCCGGTGCATTAGTGCTGGTATGATCGCACCCGACGTGTTCCTGCTTCTAAATTTACTTATGTCGAACCTATGGCACACACTCAGCATTCGAGTCTAACTTTCGACACGTCTTGAGTTACGCTTGCCACCGCATATCAACGCGAATCTCGAATCGACCTCGTCCACTTGGTCATCAAGGATTTCCCTTTGGAGGTAAATTTCTTGCTCGGAGCATATAGCGAAGATTGTTCGTCGGTACGAATTGAAACAAGTGTATCTGTTGGAGTCAAACTCGGAATTGTTATTATAATACCTTTCTAGAAGCAGAACGACGTTCCAAATTGAATCCAATCGACCTCGTCCACTTGGTCGCCAAGGATTTCCCTTTCGAGGCAAAATTTCTCGCCACACGCATCTAATGCCTTTGTGACGCAAAAAAAAAAAAAAAAAAAATGCCGGAAGGGTCAAAAATTGAGACAAAAAGGGGTGCAACACGAGGACTTCCCAGGGGGTCACCCATCCTAGTACTACTCTCGCCCAACCACGCTTAACTTCGGAGTTCTAATGGGATCCGGTGCATTAGTGCTGGTATGATCGCACCCGACGTGTTCCTGCTTCTAAATTTACTTATGTCGAACCTATGGCACACACTCAGCATTCGAGTCTAACTTTCGACACGTCTTGAGTTACGCTTGCCACCGCATATCAACGCGAATCTCGAATCGACCTCGTCCACTTGGTCATCAAGGATTTCCCTTTGGAGGTAAATTTCTTGCTCGGAGCATATAGCGAAGATTGTTCGTCGGTACGAATTGAAACAAGTGTATCTGTTGGAGTCAAACTCGGAATTGTTATTATAATACCTTTCTAGAAGCAGAACGACGTTCCAAATTGAATCCAATCGACCTCGTCCACTTGGTCGCCAAGGATTTCCCTTTCGAGGCAAAATTTCTCGCCACACGCATCTAATGCCTTTGTGACGCAAAAAAAAAAAAAAAAAAAATGCCGGAAGGGTCAAAAATTGAGACAAAAAGGGGTGCAACACGAGGACTTCCCAGGGGTTCACCCATCCTAGTACTACTCTCGCCCAACCACGCTTAACTTCGGAGTTCTGATGGGATCCGGTGCATTAGTGCTGGTATGATCGCACCCGACGTGTTCCTGCTTCTAAATTTACTTATGTCGAACCTATGGCACACACTCAGCATTCGAGTCTAACTTTCGATACGTCTTGAGTTACGCTTGCCACCGCATATCAACGCGAATCTCGAATCGACCTCGTCCACTTGGTCATCAAGGATTTCCCTTTGGAGGTAAATTTCTTGCTCGGAGCATATAGCGAAGATTGTTCGTCGGTACGAATTGAAACAAGTGTATCTGTTGGAGTCAAACTCGGAATTGTTATTATAATACCTTTCTAGAAGCAGAACGACGTTCCAAATTGAATCCAATCGACCTCGTCCACTTGGTCGCCAAGGATTTCCCTTTCGAGGCAAAATTTCTCGCCACACGCATCTAATGCCTTTGTGACGCAAAAAAAAAAATAAAAAAAAATGCCGGAAGGGTCAAAAATTGAGACAAAAAGGGGTGCAACACGAGGACTTCCCAGGGGGTCACCCATCCTAGTACTACTCTCGCCCAACCACGCTTAACTTCGGAGTTCTGATGGGATCCGGTGCATTAGTGCTGGTATGATCGCACCCGACGTGTTCCTGCTTCTAAATTTACTTATGTCGAACCTATGGCACACACTCAGCATTCGAGTCTAACTTTCGACACGTCTTGAATTACGCTTGCCACCGCATATCAACGCGAATCTCGAATCGACCTCGTCCACTTGGTCATCAAGGATTTCCCTTTGGAGGTAAATTTCTTGCTCGGAGCATATAGCGAAGATTGTTCGTCGGTACGAATTGAAACAAGTGTATCTGTTGGAGTCAAACTCGGAATTGTTATTATAATACCTTTCTAGAAGCAGAACGACGTTCCAAATTGAATCCAATCGACCTCGTCCACTTGGTCGCCAAGGATTTCCCTTTCGAGGCAAAATTTCTCGCCACACGCATCTAATGCCTTTGTGACGCAAAAAAAAAAAAAAAAATGCCGGAAGGGTCAAAAATTGAGACAAAAAGGGGTGCAACACGAGGACTTCCCAGGGGGTCACCCATCCTTGTACTACTCTCGCCCAACCACGCTTAACTTCGGAGTTCTGATGGGATCCGGTGCATTAGTGCTGGTATGATCGCACCCGACGTGTTCCTGCTTCTAAATTTACTTATGTCGAACCTATGGCACACACTCAGCATTCGAGTCTAACTTTCGACACGTCTTGAGTTACGCTTGCCACCGCATATCAACGCGAATCTCGAATCGACCTCGTCCACTTGGTCATCAAGGATTTCCCTTTGGAGGTAAATTTCTTGCTCGGAGCATATAGCGAAGATTGTTCGTCGGTACGAATTGAAACAAGTGTATCTGTTGGAGTCAAACTCGGAATTGTTATTATAATACCTTTCTAGAAGCAGAACGACGTTCCAAATGTGACGCAAAAAAAAAAAAAAAAAAAAAATGCCGGAAGGGTCAAAAATTGAGACAAAAAGGGGTGCAACACGAGGACTTCCCAGGGGGTCACCCATCCTAGTACTACTCTCGCCCAACCACGCTTAACTTCGGAGTTCTGATGGGATCCGGTGCATTAGTGCTGGTATGATCGCACCCGACGTGTTCCTGCTTCTAAATTTACTTATGTCGAACCTATGGCACACACTCAGCATTCGAGTCTAACTTTCGACACGTCTTGAGTTACGCTTGCCACCGCATATCAACGCGAATCTCGAATCGACCTCGTCCACTTGGTCATCAAGGATTTCCCTTTGGAGGTAAATTTCTTGCTCGGAGCATATAGCGAAGATTGTTCGTCGGTACGAATTGAAACAAGTGTATCTGTTGGAGTCAAACTCGGAATTGTTATTATAATACCTTTCTAGAAGCAGAACGACGTTCCAAATTGAATCCAATCGACCTCGTCCACTTGGTCGCCAAGGATTTCCCTTTCGAGGCAAAATTTCTCGCCACACGCATCTAATGCCTTTGTGACGCAAAAAAAAAAAAAAAAAAAATGCCGGAAGGGTAAAAAATTGAGACAAAAAGGGGTGCAACACGAGGACTTCCCAGGGGGTCACCCATCCTAGTACTACTCTCGCCCAACCACGCTTAACTTCGGAGTTCTGATGGGATCCGGTGCATTAGTGCTGGTATGATCGCACCCGACGTGTTCCTGCTTCTAAATTTACTTATGTCGAACCTATGGCACACACTCAGCATTCGAGTCTAACTTTCGACACGTCTTGAGTTACGCTTGCCACCGCATATCAACGCGAATCTCGAATCGACCTCGTCCACTTGGTCATCAAGGATTTCCCTTTGGAGGTAAATTTCTTGCTCGGAGCATATAGCGAAGATTGTTCGTCGGTACGAATTGAAACAAGTGTATCTGTTGGAGTCAAACTCGGAATTGTTATTATAATACCTTTCTAGAAGCAGAACGACGTTCCAAATTGAATCCAATCGACCTCGTCCACTTGGTCGCCAAGGATTTCCCTTTCGAGGCAAAATTTCTCGCCACACGCATCTAATGCCTTTGTGACGCAAAAAAAAAAAAAAATGCCGGAAGGGTCAAAAATTGAGACAAAAAGGGGTGCAACACGAGGACTTCCCAGGGGGTCACCCATCCTAGTACTACTCTCGCCCAACCACGCTTAACTTCGGAGTTCTGATGGGATCCGGTGCATTAGTGCTGGTATGATCGCACCCGACGTGTTCCTGCTTCTAAATTTACTTATGTCGAACCTATGGCACACACTCAGCATTCGAGTCTAACTTTCGACACGTCTTGAGTTACGCTTGCCACCGCATATCAACGCGAATCTCGAATCGACCTCGTCCACTTGGTCATCAAGGATTTCCCTTTGGAGGTAAATTTCTTGCTCGGAGCATATAGCGAAGATTGTTCGTCGGTACGAATTGAAACAAGTGTATCTGTTGGAGTCAAACTCGGAATTGTTATTATAATACCTTTCTAGAAGCAGAACGACGTTCCAAATTGAATCCAATCGACCTCGTCCACTTGGTCGCCAAGGATTTCCCTTTCGAGGCAAAATTTCTCGCCACACGCATCTAATGCCTTTGTGACGCAAAAAAAAAAAAAAAAAAATGCCGGAAGGGTCAAAAATTGAGACAAAAAGGGGTGCAACACGAGGACTTCCCAGGGGGTCACCCATCCTAGTACTACTCTCGCCCAACCACGCTTAACTTCGGAGTTCTGATGGGATCCGGTGCATTAGTGCTGGTATGATCGCACCCGACGTGTTCCTGCTTCTAAATTTACTTATGTCGAACCTATGGCACACACTCAGCATTCGAGTCTAACTTTCGACACGTCTTGAGTTACGCTTGCCACCGCATATCAACGCGAATCTCGAATCGACCTCGTCCACTTGGTCATCAAGGATTTCCCTTTGGAGGTAAATTTCTTGCTCGGAGCATATAGCGAAGATTGTTCGTCGGTACGAATTGAAACAAGTGTATCTGTTGGAGTCAAACTCGGAATTGTTATTATAATACCTTTCTAGAAGCAGAACGACGTTCCAAATTGAATCCAATCGACCTCGTCCACTTGGTCGCCAAGGATTTCCCTTTCGAGGCAAAATTTCTCGCCACACGCATCTAATGCCTTTGTGACGCAAAAAAAAAAAAAAAAAAAATGCCGGAAGGGTCAAAAATTGAGACAAAAAGGGGTGCAACACGAGGACTTCCCAGGGGGTCACCCATCCTAGTACTACTCTCGCCCAACCACGCTTAACTTCGGAGTTCTAATGGGATCCGGTGCATTAGTGCTGGTATGATCGCACCCGACGTGTTCCTGCTTCTAAATTTACTTATGTCGAACCTATGGCACACACTCAGCATTCGAGTCTAACTTTCGACACGTCTTGAGTTACGCTTGCCACCGCATATCAACGCGAATCTCGAATCGACCTCGTCCACTTGGTCATCAAGGATTTCCCTTTGGAGGTAAATTTCTTGCTCGGAGCATATAGCGAAGATTGTTCGTCGGTACGAATTGAAACAAGTGTATCTGTTGGAGTCAAACTCGGAATTGTTATTATAATACCTTTCTAGAAGCAGAACGACGTTCCAAATTGAATCCAATCGACCTCGTCCACTTGGTCGCCAAGGATTTCCCTTTCGAGGCAAAATTTCTCGCCACACGCATCTAATGCCTTTGTGACGCAAAAAAAAAAAAAAAAAAAATGCCGGAAGGGTCAAAAATTGAGACAAAAAGGGGTGCAACACGAGGACTTCCCAGGGGTTCACCCATCCTAGTACTACTCTCGCCCAACCACGCTTAACTTCGGAGTTCTGATGGGATCCGGTGCATTAGTGCTGGTATGATCGCACCCGACGTGTTCCTGCTTCTAAATTTACTTATGTCGAACCTATGGCACACACTCAGCATTCGAGTCTAACTTTCGATACGTCTTGAGTTACGCTTGCCACCGCATATCAACGCGAATCTCGAATCGACCTCGTCCACTTGGTCATCAAGGATTTCCCTTTGGAGGTAAATTTCTTGCTCGGAGCATATAGCGAAGATTGTTCGTCGGTACGAATTGAAACAAGTGTATCTGTTGGAGTCAAACTCGGAATTGTTATTATAATACCTTTCTAGAAGCAGAACGACGTTCCAAATTGAATCCAATCGACCTCGTCCACTTGGTCGCCAAGGATTTCCCTTTCGAGGCAAAATTTCTCGCCACACGCATCTAATGCCTTTGTGACGCAAAAAAAAAAATAAAAAAAAATGCCGGAAGGGTCAAAAATTGAGACAAAAAGGGGTGCAACACGAGGACTTCCCAGGGGGTCACCCATCCTAGTACTACTCTCGCCCAACCACGCTTAACTTCGGAGTTCTGATGGGATCCGGTGCATTAGTGCTGGTATGATCGCACCCGACGTGTTCCTGCTTCTAAATTTACTTATGTCGAACCTATGGCACACACTCAGCATTCGAGTCTAACTTTCGACACGTCTTGAATTACGCTTGCCACCGCATATCAACGCGAATCTCGAATCGACCTCGTCCACTTGGTCATCAAGGATTTCCCTTTGGAGGTAAATTTCTTGCTCGGAGCATATAGCGAAGATTGTTCGTCGGTACGAATTGAAACAAGTGTATCTGTTGGAGTCAAACTCGGAATTGTTATTATAATACCTTTCTAGAAGCAGAACGACGTTCCAAATTGAATCCAATCGACCTCGTCCACTTGGTCGCCAAGGATTTCCCTTTCGAGGCAAAATTTCTCGCCACACGCATCTAATGCCTTTGTGACGCAAAAAAAAAAAAAAAAATGCCGGAAGGGTCAAAAATTGAGACAAAAAGGGGTGCAACACGAGGACTTCCCAGGGGGTCACCCATCCTTGTACTACTCTCGCCCAACCACGCTTAACTTCGGAGTTCTGATGGGATCCGGTGCATTAGTGCTGGTATGATCGCACCCGACGTGTTCCTGCTTCTAAATTTACTTATGTCGAACCTATGGCACACACTCAGCATTCGAGTCTAACTTTCGACACGTCTTGAGTTACGCTTGCCACCGCATATCAACGCGAATCTCGAATCGACCTCGTCCACTTGGTCATCAAGGATTTCCCTTTGGAGGTAAATTTCTTGCTCGGAGCATATAGCGAAGATTGTTCGTCGGTACGAATTGAAACAAGTGTATCTGTTGGAGTCAAACTCGGAATTGTTATTATAATACCTTTCTAGAAGCAGAACGACGTTCCAAATGTGACGCAAAAAAAAAAAAAAAAAAAAAATGCCGGAAGGGTCAAAAATTGAGACAAAAAGGGGTGCAACACGAGGACTTCCCAGGGGGTCACCCATCCTAGTACTACTCTCGCCCAACCACGCTTAACTTCGGAGTTCTGATGGGATCCGGTGCATTAGTGCTGGTATGATCGCACCCGACGTGTTCCTGCTTCTAAATTTACTTATGTCGAACCTATGGCACACACTCAGCATTCGAGTCTAACTTTCGACACGTCTTGAGTTACGCTTGCCACCGCATATCAACGCGAATCTCGAATCGACCTCGTCCACTTGGTCATCAAGGATTTCCCTTTGGAGGTAAATTTCTTGCTCGGAGCATATAGCGAAGATTGTTCGTCGGTACGAATTGAAACAAGTGTATCTGTTGGAGTCAAACTCGGAATTGTTATTATAATACCTTTCTAGAAGCAGAACGACGTTCCAAATTGAATCCAATCGACCTCGTCCACTTGGTCGCCAAGGATTTCCCTTTCGAGGCAAAATTTCTCGCCACACGCATCTAATGCCTTTGTGACGCAAAAAAAAAAAAAAAAAAAATGCCGGAAGGGTCAAAAATTGAGACAAAAAGGGGTGCAACACGAGGACTTCCCAGGGGGTCACCCATCCTAGTACTACTCTCGCCCAACCACGCTTAACTTCGGAGTTCTGATGGGATCCGGTGCATTAGTGCTGGTATGATCGCACCCGACGTGTTCCTGCTTCTAAATTTACTTATGTCGAACCTATGGCACACACTCAGCATTCGAGTCTAACTTTCGACACGTCTTGAGTTACGCTTGCCACCGCATATCAACGCGAATCTCGAATCGACCTCGTCCACTTGGTCATCAAGGATTTCCCTTTGGAGGTAAATTTCTTGCTCGGAGCATATAGCGAAGATTGTTCGTCGGTACGAATTGAAACAAGTGTATCTGTTGGAGTCAAACTCGGAATTGTTATTATAATACCTTTCTAGAAGCAGAACGACGTTCCAAATTGAATCCAATCGACCTCGTCCACTTGGTCGCCAAGGATTTCCCTTTCGAGGCAAAATTTCTCGCCACACGCATCTAATGCCTTTGTGACGCAAAAAAAAAAAAAAATGCCGGAAGGGTCAAAAATTGAGACAAAAAGGGGTGCAACACGAGGACTTCCCAGGGGGTCACCCATCCTAGTACTACTCTCGCCCAACCACGCTTAACTTCGGAGTTCTGATGGGATCCGGTGCATTAGTGCTGGTATGATCGCACCCGACGTGTTCCTGCTTCTAAATTTACTTATGTCGAACCTATGGCACACACTCAGCATTCGAGTCTAACTTTCGACACGTCTTGAGTTACGCTTGCCACCGCATATCAACGCGAATCTCGAATCGACCTCGTCCACTTGGTCATCAAGGATTTCCCTTTGGAGGTAAATTTCTTGCTCGGAGCATATAGCGAAGATTGTTCGTCGGTACGAATTGAAACAAGTGTATCTGTTGGAGTCAAACTCGGAATTGTTATTATAATACCTTTCTAGAAGCAGAACGACGTTCCAAATTGAATCCAATCGACCTCGTCCACTTGGTCGCCAAGGATTTCCCTTTCGAGGCAAAATTTCTCGCCACACGCATCTAATGCCTTTGTGACGCAAAAAAAAAAAAAAAATGCCGGAAGGGTCAAAAATTGAGACAAAAAGGGGTGCAACACGAGGACTTCCCAGGGGGTCACCCATCCTAGTACTACTCTCGCCCAACCACGCTTAACTTCGGAGTTCTGATGGGATCCGGTGCATTAGTGCTGGTATGATCGCACCCGACGTGTTCCTGCTTCTAAATTTACTTATGTCGAACCTATGGCACACACTCAGCATTCGAGTCTAACTTTCGACACGTCTTGAGTTACGCTTGCCACCGCATATCAACGCGAATCTCGAATCGACCTCGTCCACTTGGTCATCAAGGATTTCCCTTTGGAGGTAAATTTCTTGCTCGGAGCATATAGCGAAGATTGTTCGTCGGTACGAATTGAAACAAGTGTATCTGTTGGAGTCAAACTCGGAATTGTTATTATAATACCTTTCTAGAAGCAGAACGACGTTCCAAATTGAATCCAATCGACCTCGTCCACTTGGTCGCCAAGGATTTCCCTTTCGAGGCAAAATTTCTCGCCACACGCATCTAATGCCTTTGTGACGCAAAAAAAAAAAAAAAAATGCCGGAAGGGTCAAAAATTGAGACAAAAAGGGGTGCAACACGAGGACTTCCCAGGGGGTCACCCATCCTAGTACTACTCTCGCCCAACCACGCTTAACTTCGGAGTTCTGATGGGATCCGGTGCATTAGTGCTGGTATGATCGCACCCGACGTGTTCCTGCTTCTAAATTTACTTATGTCGAACCTATGGCACACACTCAGCATTCGAGTCTAACTTTCGACACGTCTTGAGTTACGCTTGCCACCGCATATCAACGCGAATCTCGAATCGACCTCGTCCACTTGGTCATCAAGGATTTCCCTTTGGAGGTAAATTTCTTGCTCGGAGCATATAGCGAAGATTGTTCGTCGGTACGAATTGAAACAAGTGTATCTGTTGGAGTCAAACTCGGAATTGTTATTATAATACCTTTCTAGAAGCAGAACGACGTTCCAAATTGAATCCAATCGACCTCGTCCACTTGGTCGCCAAGGATTTCCCTTTCGAGGCAAAATTTCTCGCCACACGCATCTAATGCCTTTGTGACGCAAAAAAAAAAAAAAAAAAAAATGCCGGAAGGGTCAAAAATTGAGACAAAAAGGGGTGCAACACGAGGACTTCCCAGGGGGTCACCCATCCTAGTACTACTCTCGCCCAACCACGCTTAACTTCGGAGTTCTGATGGGATCCGGTGCATTAGTGCTGGTATGATCGCACCCGACGTGTTCCTGCTTCTAAATTTACTTATGTCGAACCTATGGCACACACTCAGCATTCGAGTCTAACTTTCGACACGTCTTGAGTTACGCTTGCCACCGCATATCAACGCGAATCTCGAATCGACCTCGTCCACTTGGTCATCAAGGATTTCCCTTTGGAGGTAAATTTCTTGCTCGGAGCATATAGCGAAGATTGTTCGTCGGTACGAATTGAAACAAGTGTATCTGTTGGAGTCAAACTCGGAATTGTTATTATAATACCTTTCTAGAAGCAGAACGACGTTCCAAATTGAATCCAATCGACCTCGTCCACTTGGTCGCCAAGGATTTCCCTTTCGAGGCAAAATTTCTCGCCACACGCATCTAATGCCTTTGTGACGCAAAAAAAAAAAAAAAAAAAAAATGCCGGAAGGGTCAAAAATTGAGACAAAAAGGGGTGCAACACGAGGACTTCCCAGGGGGTCACCCATCCTAGTACTACTCTCGCCCAACCACGCTTAACTTCGGAGTTCTGATGGGATCCGGTGCATTAGTGCTGGTATGATCGCACCCGACGTGTTCCTGCTTCTAAATTTACTTATGTCGAACCTATGGCACACACTCAGCATTCGAGTCTAACTTTCGACACGTCTTGAGTTACGCTTGCCACCGCATATCAACGCGAATCTCGAATCGACCTCGTCCACTTGGTCATCAAGGATTTCCCTTTGGAGGTAAATTTCTTGCTCGGAGCATATAGCGAAGATTCTTCGTCGGTACGAATTGAAACAAGTGTATCTGTTGGAGTCAAACTCGGAATTGTTATTATAATACCTTTCTAGAAGCAGAACGACGTTCCAAATTGAATCCAATCGACCTCGTCCACTTGGTCGCCAAGGATTTCCCTTTCGAGGCAAAATTTCTCGCCACACGCATCTAATGCCTTTGTGACGCAAAAAAAAAAAAAAAAAAATGCCGGAAGGGTCAAAAATTGAGACAAAAAGGGGTGCAACACGAGGACTTCCCAGGGGGTCACCCATCCTTGTACTACTCTCGCCCAACCACGCTTAACTTCGGAGTTCTGATGGGATCCGGTGCATTAGTGCTGGTATGATCGCACCCGACGTGTTCCTGCTTCTAAATTTACTTATGTCGAACCTATGGCACACACTCAGCATTCGAGTCTAACTTTCGACACGTCTTGAGTTACGCTTGCCACCGCATATCAACGCGAATCTCGAATCGACCTCGTCCACTTGGTCATCAAGGATTTCCCTTTGGAGGTAAATTTCTTGCTCGGAGCATATAGCGAAGATTGTTCGTCGGTACGAATTGAAACAAGTGTATCTGTTGGAGTCAAACTCGGAATTGTTATTATAATACCTTTCTAGAAGCAGAACGACGTTCCAAATTGAATCCAATCGACCTCGTCCACTTGGTCGCCAAGGATTTCCCTTTCGAGGCAAAATTTCTCGCCACACGCATCTAATGCCTTTGTGACGCAAAAAAAAAAAAATGCCGGAAGGGTCAAAAATTGAGACAAAAAGGGGTGCAACACGAGGACTTCCCAGGGGGTCACCCATCCTAGTACTACTCTCGCCCAACCACGCTTAACTTCGGAGTTCTGATGGGATCCGGTGCATTAGTGCTGGTATGATCGCACCCGACGTGTTCCTGCTTCTAAATTTACTTATGTCGAACCTATGGCACACACTCAGCATTCGAGTCTAACTTTCGACACGTCTTGAGTTACGCTTGCCACCGCATATCAACGTGAATCTCGAATCGACCTCGTCCACTTGGTCATCAAGGATTTCCCTTTGGAGGTAAATTTCTTGCTCGGAGCATATAGCGAAGATTGTTCGTCGGTACGAATTGAAACAAGTGTATCTGTTGGAGTCAAACTCGGAATTGTTATTATAATACCTTTCTAGAAGCAGAACGACGTTCCAAATTGAATCCAATCGACCTCGTCCACTTGGTCGCCAAGGATTTCCCTTTCGAGGCAAAATTTCTCGCCACACGCATCTAATGCCTTTGTGACGCAAAAAAAAAAAAAAAAAATGCCGGAAGGGTCAAAAATTGAGACAAAAAGGGGTGCAACACGAGGACTTCCCAGGGGGTCACCCATCCTAGTACTACTCTCGCCCAACCACGCTTAACTTCGGAGTTCTGATGGGATCCGGTGCATTAGTGCTGGTATGATCGCACCCGACGTGTTCCTGCTTCTAAATTTACTTATGTCGAACCTATGGCACACACTCAGCATTCGAGTCTAACTTTCGACACGTCTTGAGTTACGCTTGCCACCGCATATCAACGCGAATCTCGAATCGACCTCGTCCACTTGGTCATCAAGGATTTCCCTTTGGAGGTAAATTTCTTGCTCGGAGCATATAGCGAAGATTGTTCGTCGGTACGAATTGAAACAAGTGTATCTGTTGGAGTCAAACTCGGAATTGTTATTATAATACCTTTCTAGAAGCAGAACGACGTTCCAAATTGAATCCAATCGACCTCGTCCACTTGGTCGCCAAGGATTTCCCTTTCGAGGCAAAATTTCTCGCCACACGCATCTAATGCCTTTGTGACGCAAAAAAAAAAAAAAAAAAATGCTGGAAGGGTCAAAAATTGAGACAAAAAGGGGTGCAACACGAGGACTTCCCAGGGGGTCACCCATCCTAGTACTACTCTCGCCCAACCACGCTTAACTTCGGAGTTCTGATGGGATCCGGTGCATTAGTGCTGGTATGATCGCACCCGACGTGTTCCTGCTTCTAAATTTACTTATGTCGAACCTATGGCACACACTCAGCATTCGAGTCTAACTTTCGACACGTCTTGAGTTACGCTTGCCACCGCATATCAACGCGAATCTCGAATCGACCTCGTCCACTTGGTCATCAAGGATTTCCCTTTGGAGGTAAATTTCTTGCTCGGAGCATATAGCGAAGATTGTTCGTCGGTACGAATTGAAACAAGTGTATCTGTTGGAGTCAAACTCGGAATTGTTATTATAATACCTTTCTAGAAGCAGAACGACGTTCCAAATTGAATCCAATCGACCTCGTCCACTTGGTCGCCAAGGATTTCCCTTTCGAGGCAAAATTTCTCGCCACACGCATCTAATGCCTTTGTGACGCAAAAAAAAAAAAAAAAAATGCCGGAAGGGTCAAAAATTGAGACAAAAAGGGGTGCAACACGAGGACTTCCCAGGGGGTCACCCATCCTAGTACTACTCTCGCCCAACCACGCTTAACTTCGGAGTTCTGATGGGATCCGGTGCATTAGTGCTGGTATGATCGCACCCGACGTGTTCCTGCTTCTAAATTTACTTATGTCGAACCTATGGCACACACTCAGCATTCGAGTCTAACTTTCGACACGTCTTGAGTTACGCTTGCCACCGCATATCAACGCGAATCTCGAATCGACCTCGTCCACTTGGTCATCAAGGATTTCCCTTTGGAGGTAAATTTCTTGCTCGGAGCATATAGCGAAGATTGTTCGTCGGTACGAATTGAAACAAGTGTATCTGTTGGAGTCAAACTCGGAATTGTTATTATAATACCTTTCTAGAAGCAGAACGACGTTCCAAATTGAATCCAATCGAACTCGTCCACTTGGTCGCCAAGGATTTCCCTTTCGAGGCAAAATTTCTCGCCACACGCATCTAATGCCTTTGTGACGCAAAAAAAAAATAAAAAAAAAATGCCGGAAGGGTCAAAAATTGAGACAAAAAGGGGTGCAACACGAGGACTTCCCAGGGGGTCACCCATCCTAGTACTACTCTCGCCCAACCACGCTTAACTTCGGAGTTCTGATGGGATCCGGTGCATTAGTGCTGGTATGATCGCACCCGACGTGTTCCTGCTTCTAAATTTACTTATGTCGAACCTATGGCACACACTCAGCATTCGAGTCTAACTTTCGACACGTCTTGAGTTCCGCTTGCCACCGCATATCAACGCGAATCTCGAATCGACCTCGTCCACTTGGTCATCAAGGATTTCCCTTTGGAGGTAAATTTCTTGCTCGGAGCATATAGCGAAGATTGTTCGTCGGTACGAATTGAAACAAGTGTATCTGTTGGAGTCAAACTCGGAATTGTTATTATAATACCTTTCTAGAAGCAGAACGACGTTCCAAATTGAATCCAATCGACCTCGTCCACTTGGTCACCAAGGATTTCCCTTTCGAGGCAAAATTTCTCGCCACACGCATCTAATGCCTTTGTGACGCAAAAAAAAAATAAAAAAAAAATGCCGGAAGGGTCAAAAATTGAGACAAAAAGGGGTGCAACACGAGGACTTCCCAGGGGGTCACCCATCCTAGTACTACTCTCGCCCAACCACGCTTAACTTCGGAGTTCTGATGGGATCCGGTGCATTAGTGCTGGTATGATCGCACCCGACGTGTTCCTGCTTCTAAATTTACTTATGTCGAACCTATGGCACACACTCAGCATTCGAGTCTAACTTTCGACACGTCTTGAGTTACGCTTGCCACCGCATATCAACGCGAATCTCGAATCGACCTCGTCCACTTGGTCATCAAGGATTTCCCTTTGGAGGTAAATTTCTTGCTCGGAGCATATAGCGAAGATTGTTCGTCGGTACGAATTGAAACAAGTGTATCTGTTGGAGTCAAACTCGGAATTGTTATTATAATACCTTTCTAGAAGCAGAACGACGTTCCAAATTGAATCCAATCGACCTCGTCCACTTGGTCGCCAAGGATTTCCCTTTCGAGGCAAAATTTCTCGCCACACGCATCTAATGCCTTTGTGACGCAAAAAAAAAAAAAAAAAAAATGCCGGAAGGGTCAAAAATTGAGACAAAAAGGGGTGCAACACGAGGACTTCCCAGGGGGTCACCCATCCTAGTACTACTCTCGCCCAACCACGCTTAACTTCGGAGTTCTGATGGGATCCGGTGCATTAGTGCTGGTATGATCGCACCCGACGTGTTCCTGCTTCTAAATTTACTTATGTCGAACCTATGGCACACACTCAGCATTCGAGTCTAACTTTCGACACGTCTTGAGTTACGCTTGCCACCGCATATCAACGCGAATCTCGAATCGACCTCGTCCACTTGGTCATCAAGGATTTCCCTTTGGAGGTAAATTTCTTGCTCGGAGCATATAGCGAAGATTGTTCGTCGGTACGAATTGAAACAAGTGTATCTGTTGGAGTCAAACTCGGAATTGTTATTATAATACCTTTCTAGAAGCAGAACGACGTTCCAAATTGAATCCAATCGACCTCGTCCACTTGGTCGCCAAGGATTTCCCTTTCGAGGCAAAATTTCTCGCCACACGCATCTAATGCCTTTGTGACGCAAAAAAAAAATAAAAAAAAAATGCCGGAAGGGTCAAAAATTGAGACAAAAAGGGGTGCAACACGAGGACTTCCCAGGGGGTCACCCATCCTAGTACTACTCTCGCCCAACCACGCTTAACTTCGGAGTTCTGATGGGATCCGGTGCATTAGTGCTGGTATGATCGCACCCGACGTGTTCCTGCTTCTAAATTTACTTATGTCGAACCTATGGCACACACTCAGCATTCGAGTCTAACTTTCGACACGTCTTGAGTTACGCTTGCCACCGCATATCAACGCGAATCTCGAATCGACCTCGTCCACTTGGTCATCAAGGATTTCCCTTTGGAGGTAAATTTCTTGCTCGGAGCATATAGCGAAGATTGTTCGTCGGTACGAATTGAAACAAGTGTATCTGTTGGAGTCAAACTCGGAATTGTTATTATAATACCTTTCTAGAAGTAGAACGACGTTCCAAATTGAATCCAATCGACCTCGTCCACTTGGTCGCCAAGGATTTCCCTTTCGAGGCAAAATTTCTCGCCACACGCATCTAATGCCTTTGTGACGCAAAAAAAAAAAAATGCCGGAAATTGAGACAAAAAGGGGTGCAACACGAGGACTTCCCAGGGGGTCACCCATCCTAGTACTACTCTCGCCCAACCACGCTTAACTTCGGAGTTCTGATGGGATCCGGTGCATTAGTGCTGGTATGATCGCACCCGACGTGTTCCTGCTTCTAAATTTACTTATGTCGAACCTATGGCACACACTCAGCATTCGAGTCTAACTTTCGACACGTCTTGAGTTACGCTTGCCACCGCATATCAACGCGAATCTCGAATCGACCTCGTCCACTTGGTCATCAAGGATTTCCCTTTGGAGGTAAATTTCTTGCTCGGAGCATATAGCGAAGATTGTTCGTCGGTACGAATTGAAACAAGTGTATCTGTTGGAGTCAAACTCGGAATTGTTATTATAATACCTTTCTAGAAGCAGAACGACGTTCCAAATTGAATCCAATCGACCTCGTCCACTTGGTCGCCAAGGATTTCCCTTTCGAGGCAAAATTTCTCGCCACACGCATCTAATGCCTTTGTGACGCAAAAAAAAAAAAAAAAAAAAATGCCGGAAGGGTCAAAAATTGAGACAAAAAGGGGTGCAACACGAGGACTTCCCAGGGGGTCACCCATCCTTGTACTACTCTCGCCCAACCACGCTTAACTTCGGAGTTCTGATGGGATCCGGTGCATTAGTGCTGGTATGATCGCACCCGACGTGTTCCTGCTTCTAAATTTACTTATGTCGAACCTATGGCACACACTCAGCATTCGAGTCTAACTTTCGACACGTCTTGAGTTACGCTTGCCACCGCATATCAACGCGAATCTCGAATCGACCTCGTCCACTTGGTCATCAAGGATTTCCCTTTGGAGGTAAATTTCTTGCTCGGAGCATATAGCGAAGATTGTTCGTCGGTACGAATTGAAACAAGTGTATCTGTTGGAGTCAAACTCGGAATTGTTATTATAATACCTTTCTAGAAGCAGAACGACGTTCCAAATTGAATCCAATCGACCTCGTCCACTTGGTCGCCAAGGATTTCCCTTTCGAGGCAAAATTTCTCGCCACACGCATCTAATGCCTTTGTGACGCAAAAAAAAAATAAAAAAAAAATGCCGGAAGGGTCAAAAATTGAGACAAAAAGGGGTGCAACACGAGGACTTCCCAGGGGGTCACCCATCCTAGTACTACTCTCGCCCAACCACGCTTAACTTCGGAGTTCTGATGGGATCCGGTGCATTAGTGCTGGTATGATCGCACCCGACGTGTTCCTGCTTCTAAATTTACTTATGTCGAACCTATGGCACACACTCAGCATTCGAGTCTAACTTTCGACACGTCTTGAGTTACGCTTGCCACCGCATATCAACGCGAATCTCGAATCGACCTCGTCCACTTGGTCATCAAGGATTTCCCTTTGGAGGTAAATTTCTTGCTCGGAGCATATAGCGAAGATTGTTCGTCGGTACGAATTGAAACAAGTGTATCTGTTGGAGTCAAACTCGGAATTGTTATTATAATACCTTTCTAGAAGTAGAACGACGTTCCAAATTGAATCCAATCGACCTCGTCCACTTGGTCGCCAAGGATTTCCCTTTCGAGGCAAAATTTCTCGCCACACGCATCTAATGCCTTTGTGACGCAAAAAAAAAAAAAAAAAAAATGCCGGAAGGGTCAAAAATTGAGACAAAAAGGGGTGCAACACGAGGACTTCCCAGGGGGTCACCCATCCTAGTACTACTCTCGCCCAACCACGCTTAACTTCGGAGTTCTGATGGGATCCGGTGCATTAGTGCTGGTATGATCGCACCCGACGTGTTCCTGCTTCTAAATTTACTTATGTCGAACCTATGGCACACACTCAGCATTCGAGTCTAACTTTCGACACGTCTTGACTTACGCTTGCCACCGCATATCAACGCGAATCTCGAATCGACCTCGTCCACTTGGTCATCAAGGATTTCCCTTTGGAGGTAAATTTCTTGCTCGGAGCATATAGCGAAGATTGTTCGTCGGTACGAATTGAAACAAGTGTATCTGTTGGAGTCAAACTCGGAATTGTTATTATAATACCTTTCTAGAAGCAGAACGACGTTCCAAATTGAATCCAATCGACCTCGTCCACTTGGTCGCCAAGGATTTCCCTTTCGAGGCAAAATTTCTCGCCACACGCATCTAATGCCTTTGTGACGCAAAAAAAAAAAAAAAAAAATGCCGGAAGGGTCAAAAATTGAGACAAAAAGGGGTGCAACACGAGGACTTCCCAGGGGGTCACCCATCCTTGTACTACTCTCGCCCAACCACGCTTAACTTCGGAGTTCTGATGGGATCCGGTGCATTAGTGCTGGTATGATCGCACCCGACGTGTTCCTGCTTCTAAATTTACTTATGTCGAACCTATGGCACACACTCAGCATTCGAGTCTAACTTTCGACACGTCTTGAGTTACGCTTGCCACCGCATATCAACGCGAATCTCGAATCGACCTCGTCCACTTGGTCATCAAGGATTTCCCTTTGGAGGTAAATTTCTTGCTCGGAGCATATAGCGAAGATTGTTCGTCGGTACGAATTGAAACAAGTGTATCTGTTGGAGTCAAACTCGGAATTGTTATTATAATACCTTTCTAGAAGCAGAACGACGTTCCAAATTGAATCCAATCGACCTCGTCCACTTGGTCGCCAAGGATTTCCCTTTCGAGGCAAAATTTCTCGCCACACGCATCTAATGCCTTTGTGACGCAAAAAAAAAAAAATGCCGGAAGGGTCAAAAATTGAGACAAAAAGGGGTGCAACACGAGGACTTCCCAGGGGGTCACCCATCCTAGTACTACTCTCGCCCAACCACGCTTAACTTCGGAGTTCTGATGGGATCCGGTGCATTAGTGCTGGTATGATCGCACCCGACGTGTTCCTGCTTCTAAATTTACTTATGTCGAACCTATGGCACACACTCAGCATTCGAGTCTAACTTTCGACACGTCTTGAGTTACGCTTGCCACCGCATATCAACGCGAATCTCGAATCGACCTCGTCCACTTGGTCATCAAGGATTTCCCTTTGGAGGTAAATTTCTTGCTCGGAGCATATAGCGAAGATTGTTCGTCGGTACGAATTGAAACAAGTGTATCTGTTGGAGTCAAACTCGGAATTGTTATTATAATACCTTTCTAGAAGCAGAACGACGTTCCAAATTGAATCCAATCGACCTCGTCCACTTGGTCGCCAAGGATTTCCCTTTCGAGGCAAAATTTCTCGCCACACGCATCTAATGCCTTGGTGACGCAAAAAAAAAAAAAAAAAAATGCCGGAAGGGTCAAAAATTGAGACAAAAAGGGGTGCAACACGAGGACTTCCCAGGGGGTCACCCATCCTAGTACTACTCTCGCCCAACCACGCTTAACTTCGGAGTTCTGATGGGATCCGGTGCATTAGTGCTGGTATGATCGCACCCGACGTGTTCCTGCTTCTAAATTTACTTATGTCGAACCTATGGCACA
This sequence comes from Galeopsis tetrahit, assembly GCA_963675135.1. Classification (NCBI taxonomy): domain Eukaryota; kingdom Viridiplantae; phylum Streptophyta; class Magnoliopsida; order Lamiales; family Lamiaceae; genus Galeopsis; species Galeopsis tetrahit. The sequence continues at coordinate 17,702,368 of OY776121.1, read as the reverse complement.
CACTCAGCATTCGAGTCTAACTTTCGACACGTCTTGAGTTACGCTTGCCACCGCATATCAACGCGAATCTCGAATCGACCTCGTCCACTTGGTCATCAAGGATTTCCATTTGGAGGTAAATTTCTTGCTCGGAGCATATAGCGAAGATTGTTCGTCGGTACGAATTGAAACAAGTGTATCTGTTGGAGTCAAACTCGGAATTGTTATTATAATACCTTTCTAGAAGCAGAACGACGTTCCAAATTGAATCCAATCGACCTCGTCCACTTGGTCGCCAAGGATTTCCCTTTCGAGGCAAAATTTCTCGCCACACGCATCTAATGCCTTTGTGACGCAAAAAAAAAAAAAAAAAAAAATGCTGGAAGGGTCAAAAATTGAGACAAAAAGGGGTGCAACACGAGGACTTCCCAGGGGGTCACCCATCCTAGTACTACTCTCGCCCAACCACGCTTAACTTCGGAGTTCTGATGGGATCCGGTGCATTAGTGCTGGTATGATCGCACCCGACGTGTTCCTGCTTCTAAATTTACTTATGTCGAACCTATGGCACACACTCAGCATTCGAGTCTAACTTTCGACACGTCTTGAGTTACGCTTGCCACCGCATATCAACGCGAATCTCGAATCGACCTCGTCCACTTGGTCATCAAGGATTTCCCTTTGGAGGTAAATTTCTTGCTCGGAGCATATAGCGAAGATTGTTCGTCGGTACGAATTGAAACAAGTGTATCTGTTGGAGTCAAACTCGGAATTGTTATTATAATACCTTTCTAGAAGCAGAACGACGTTCCAAATTGAATCCAATCGACCTCGTCCACTTGGTCGCCAAGGATTTCCCTTTCGAGGCAAAATTTCTCGCCACACGCATCTAATGCCTTTGTGACGCAAAAAAAAAAAAAAAAAAATGCCGGAAGGGTCAAAAATTGAGACAAAAAGGGGTGCAACACGAGGACTTCCCAGGGGGTCACCCATCCTAGTACTACTCTCGCCCAACCACGCTTAACTTCGGAGTTCTGATGGGATCCGGTGCATTAGTGCTGGTATGATCGCACCCGACGTGTTCCTGCTTCTAAATTTACTTATGTCGAACCTATGGCACACACTCAGCATTCGAGTCTAACTTTCGACACGTCTTGAGTTACGCTTGCCACCGCATATCAACGCGAATCTCGAATCGACCTCGTCCACTTGGTCATCAAGGATTTCCCTTTGGAGGTAAATTTCTTGCTCGGAGCATATAGCGAAGATTGTTCGTCGGTACGAATTGAAACAAGTGTATCTGTTGGAGTCAAACTCGGAATTGTTATTATAATACCTTTCTAGAAGCAGAACGACGTTCCAAATTGAATCCAATCGACCTCGTCCACTTGGTCGCCAAGGATTTCCCTTTCGAGGCAAAATTTCTCGCCACACGCATCTAATGCCTTTGTGACGCAAAAAAAAAATAAAAAAAAAAATGCCGGAAGGGTCAAAAATTGAGACAAAAAGGGGTGCAACACGAGGACTTCCCAGGGGGTCACCCATCCTAGTACTACTCTCGCCCAACCACGCTTAACTTCGGAGTTCTGATGGGATCCGGTGCATTAGTGCTGGTATGATCGCACCCGACGTGTTCCTGCTTCTAAATTTACTTATGTCGAACCTATGGCACACACTCAGCATTCGAGTCTAACTTTCGACACGTCTTGAGTTACGCTTGCCACCGCATATCAACGCGAATCTCGAATCGACCTCGTCCACTTGGTCATCAAGGATTTCCCTTTGGAGGTAAATTTCTTGCTCGGAGCATATAGCGAAGATTGTTCGTCGGTACGAATTGAAACAAGTGTATCTGTTGGAGTCAAACTCGGAATTGTTATTATAATACCTTTCTAGAAGCAGAACGACGTTCCAAATTGAATCCAATCGACCTCGTCCACTTGGTCGCCAAGGATTTCCCTTTCGAGGCAAAATTTCTCGCCACACGCATCTAATGCCTTTGTGACGCAAAAAAAAAATAAAAAAAAAATGCCGGAAGGGTCAAAAATTGAGACAAAAAGGGGTGCAACACGAGGACTTCCCAGGGGGTCACCCATCCTAGTACTACTCTCGCCCAACCACGCTTAACTTCGGAGTTCTGATGGGATCCGGTGCATTAGTGCTGGTATGATCGCACCCGACGTGTTCCTGCTTCTAAATTTACTTATGTCGAACCTATGGCACACACTCAGCATTCGAGTCTAACTTTCGACACGTCTTGAGTTACGCTTGCCACCGCATATCAACGCGAATCTCGAATCGACCTCGTCCACTTGGTCATCAAGGATTTCCCTTTGGAGGTAAATTTCTTGCTCGGAGCATATAGCGAAAATTGTTCGTCGGTACGAATTGAAACAAGTGTATCTGTTGGAGTCAAACTCGGAATTGTTATTATAATACCTTTCTAGAAGCAGAACGACGTTCCAAATTGAATCCAATCGACCTCGTCCACTTGGTCGCCAAGGATTTCCCTTTCGAGGCAAAATTTCTCGCCACACGCATCTAATGCCTTTGTGACGCAAAAAAAAAAAAAAAAAATGCCGGAAGGGTCAAAAATTGAGACAAAAAGGGGTGCAACACGAGGACTTCCCAGGGGGTCACCCATCCTAGTACTACTCTCGCCCAACCACGCTTAACTTCGGAGTTCTGATGGGATCCGGTGCATTAGTGCTGGTATGATCGCACCCGACGTGTTCCTGCTTCTAAATTTACTTATGTCGAACCTCTGGCACACACTCAGCATTCGAGTCTAACTTTCGACACGTCTTGAGTTACGCTTGCCACCGCATATCAACGCGAATCTCGAATCGACCTCGTCCACTTGGTCATCAAGGATTTCCCTTTGGAGGTAAATTTCTTGCTCGGAGCATATAGCGAAGATTGTTCGTCGGTACGAATTGAAACAAGTGTATCTGTTGGAGTCAAACTCGGAATTGTTATTATAATACCTTTCTAGAAGCAGAACGACGTTCCAAATTGAATCCAATCGACCTCGTCCACTTGGTCGCCAAGGATTTCCCTTTCGAGGCAAAATTTCTCGCCACACGCATCTAATGCCTTTGTGACGCAAAAAAAAAAATAAAAAAAAAATGCCGGAAGGGTCAAAAATTGAGACAAAAAGGGGTGCAACACGAGGACTTCCCAGGGGGTCACCCATCCTAGTACTACTCTCGCCCAACCACGCTTAACTTCGGAGTTCTGATGGGATCCGGTGCATTAGTGCTGGTATGATCGCACCCGACGTGTTCCTGCTTCTAAATTTACTTATGTCGAACCTATGGCACACACTCAGCATTCGAGTCTAACTTTCGACACGTCTTGAGTTACGCTTGCCACCGCATATCAACGCGAATCTCGAATCGACCTCGTCCACTTGGTCATCAAGGATTTCCCTTTGGAGGTAAATTTCTTGCTCGGAGCATATAGCGAAGATTGTTCGTCGGTACGAATTGAAACAAGTGTATCTGTTGGAGTCAAACTCGGAATTGTTATTATAATACCTTTCTAGAAGTAGAACGACGTTCCAAATTGAATCCAATCGACCTCGTCCACTTGGTCGCCAAGGATTTCCCTTTCGAGGCAAAATTTCTCGCCACACGCATCTAATGCCTTTGTGACGCAAAAAAAAAAAAAAAAAAAAATGCCGGAAGGGTCAAAAATTGAGACAAAAAGGGGTGCAACACGAGGACTTCCCAGGGGGTCACCCATCCTAGTACTACTCTCGCCCAACAACGCTTAACTTCGGAGTTCTGATGGGATCCGGTGCATTAGTGCTGGTATGATCGCACCCGACGTGTTCCTGCTTCTAAATTTACTTATGTCGAACCTATGGCACACACTCAGCATTCGAGTCTAACTTTCGACACGTCTTGAGTTACGCTTGCCACCGCATATCAACGCGAATCTCGAATCGACCTCGTCCACTTGGTCATCAAGGATTTTCCTTTGGAGGTAAATTTCTTGCTCGGAGCATATAGCGAAGATTGTTCGTCGGTACGAATTGAAACAAGTGTATCTGTTGGAGTCAAACTCGGAATTGTTATTATAATACCTTTCTAGAAGCAGAACAACGTTCCAAATTGAATCCAATCGACCTCGTCCACTTGGTCGCCAAGGATTTCCCTTTCGAGGCAAAATTTCTCGCCACACGCATCTAATGCCTTTGTGACGCAAAAAAAAAAAAAAAAAAATGCCGGAAGGGTCAAAAATTGAGACAAAAAGGGGTGCAACACGAGGACTTCCCAGGGAGTCACCCATCCTAGTACTACTCTCGCCCAACCACGCTTAACTTCGGAGTTCTGATGGGATCCGGTGCATTAGTGCTGGTATGATCGCACCCGACGTGTTCCTGCTTCTAAATTTACTTATGTCGAACCTATGGCACACACTCAGCATTCGAGTCTAACTTTCGACACGTCTTGAGTTACGCTTGCCACCGCATATCAACGCGAATCTCGAATCGACCTCGTCCACTTGGTCATCAAGGATTTCCCTTTGGAGGTAAATTTCTTGCTCGGAGCATATAGCGAAGATTGTTCGTCGGTACGAATTGAAACAAGTGTATCTGTTGGAGTCAAACTCGGAATTGTTATTATAATACCTTTCTAGAAGCAGAACGACGTTCCAAATTGAATCCAATCGACCTCGTCCACTTGGTCGCCAAGGATTTCCCTTTCGAGGCAAAATTTCTCGCCACACGCATCTAATGCCTTTGTGACGCAAAAAAAAAAAAAATGCCGGAAGGGTCAAAAATTGAGACAAAAAGGGGTGCAACACGAGGACTTCCCAGGGGGTCACCCATCCTAGTACTACTCTCGCCCAACCACGCTTAACTTCGGAGTTCTGATGGGATCCGGTGCATTAGTGCTGGTATGATCGCACCCGACGTGTTCCTGCTTCTAAATTTACTTATGTCGAACCTATGGCACACACTCAGCATTCGAGTCTAACTTTCGACACGTCTTGAGTTACGCTTGCCACCGCATATCAACGCGAATCTCGAATCGACCTCGTCCACTTGGTCATCAAGGATTTCCCTTTGGAGGTAAATTTCTTGCTCGGAGCATATAGCGAAGATTGTTCGTCGGTACGAATTGAAACAAGTGTATCTGTTGGAGTCAAACTCGGAATTGTTATTATAATACCTTTCTAGAAGCAGAACGACGTTCCAAATTGAATCCAATCGACCTCGTCCACTTGGTCGCCAAGGATTTCCCTTTCGAGGCAAAATTTCTCGCCACACGCATCTAATGCCTTTGTGACGCAAAAAAAAAAAAAAAAAAAAAAATGCCGGAAGGGTCAAAAATTGAGACAAAAAGGGGTGCAACACGAGGACTTCCCAGGGGGTCACCCATCCTAGTACTACTCTCGCCCAACCACGCTTAACTTCGGAGTTCTGATGGGATCCGGTGCATTAGTGCTGGTATGATCGCACCCGACGTGTTCCTGCTTCTAAATTTACTTATGTCGAACCTATGGCACACACTCAGCATTCGAGTCTAACTTTCGACACGTCTTGAGTTACGCTTGCCACCGCATATCAACGCGAATCTCGAATCGACCTCGTCCACTTGGTCATCAAGGATTTCCCTTTGGAGGTAAATTTCTTGCTCGGAGCATATAGCGAAGATTGTTCGTCGGTACGAATTGAAACAAGTGTATCTGTTGGAGTCAAACTCGGAATTGTTATTATAATACCTTTCTAGAAGCAGAACGACGTTCCAAATTGAATCCAATCGACCTCGTCCACTTGGTCGCCAAGGATTTCCCTTTCGAGGCAAAATTTCTCGCCACACGCATCTAATGCCTTTGTGACGCAAAAAAAAAAATAAAAAAAAAATGCCGGAAGGGTCAAAAATTGAGACAAAAAGGGGTGCAACACGAGGACTTCCCAGGGGGTCACCCATCCTAGTACTACTCTCGCCCAACCACGCTTAACTTCGGAGTTCTGATGGGATCCGGTGCATTAGTGCTGGTATGATCGCACCCGACGTGTTCCTGCTTCTAAATTTACTTATGTCGAACCTATGGCACACACTCAGCATTCGAGTCTAACTTTCGACACGTCTTGAGTTACGCTTGCCACCGCATATCAACGCGAATCTCGAATCGACCTCGTCCACTTGGTCATCAAGGATTTCCCTTTGGAGGTAAATTTCTTGCTCGGAGCATATAGCGAAGATTGTTCGTCGGTACGAATTGAAACAAGTGTATCTGTTGGAGTCAAACTCGGAATTGTTATTATAATACCTTTCTAGAAGTAGAACGACGTTCCAAATTGAATCCAATCGACCTCGTCCACTTGGTCGCCAAGGATTTCCCTTTCGAGGCAAAATTTCTCGCCACACGCATCTAATGCCTTTGTGACGCAAAAAAAAAAAAAAAAAAAAATGCCGGAAGGGTCAAAAATTGAGACAAAAAGGGGTGCAACACGAGGACTTCCCAGGGGGTCACCCATCCTAGTACTACTCTCGCCCAACAACGCTTAACTTCGGAGTTCTGATGGGATCCGGTGCATTAGTGCTGGTATGATCGCACCCGACGTGTTCCTGCTTCTAAATTTACTTATGTCGAACCTATGGCACACACTCAGCATTCGAGTCTAACTTTCGACACGTCTTGAGTTACGCTTGCCACCGCATATCAACGCGAATCTCGAATCGACCTCGTCCACTTGGTCATCAAGGATTTTCCTTTGGAGGTAAATTTCTTGCTCGGAGCATATAGCGAAGATTGTTCGTCGGTACGAATTGAAACAAGTGTATCTGTTGGAGTCAAACTCGGAATTGTTATTATAATACCTTTCTAGAAGCAGAACAACGTTCCAAATTGAATCCAATCGACCTCGTCCACTTGGTCGCCAAGGATTTCCCTTTCGAGGCAAAATTTCTCGCCACACGCATCTAATGCCTTTGTGACGCAAAAAAAAAAAAAAAAAAATGCCGGAAGGGTCAAAAATTGAGACAAAAAGGGGTGCAACACGAGGACTTCCCAGGGAGTCACCCATCCTAGTACTACTCTCGCCCAACCACGCTTAACTTCGGAGTTCTGATGGGATCCGGTGCATTAGTGCTGGTATGATCGCACCCGACGTGTTCCTGCTTCTAAATTTACTTATGTCGAACCTATGGCACACACTCAGCATTCGAGTCTAACTTTCGACACGTCTTGAGTTACGCTTGCCACCGCATATCAACGCGAATCTCGAATCGACCTCGTCCACTTGGTCATCAAGGATTTCCCTTTGGAGGTAAATTTCTTGCTCGGAGCATATAGCGAAGATTGTTCGTCGGTACGAATTGAAACAAGTGTATCTGTTGGAGTCAAACTCGGAATTGTTATTATAATACCTTTCTAGAAGCAGAACGACGTTCCAAATTGAATCCAATCGACCTCGTCCACTTGGTCGCCAAGGATTTCCCTTTCGAGGCAAAATTTCTCGCCACACGCATCTAATGCCTTTGTGACGCAAAAAAAAAAAAAATGCCGGAAGGGTCAAAAATTGAGACAAAAAGGGGTGCAACACGAGGACTTCCCAGGGGGTCACCCATCCTAGTACTACTCTCGCCCAACCACGCTTAACTTCGGAGTTCTGATGGGATCCGGTGCATTAGTGCTGGTATGATCGCACCCGACGTGTTCCTGCTTCTAAATTTACTTATGTCGAACCTATGGCACACACTCAGCATTCGAGTCTAACTTTCGACACGTCTTGAGTTACGCTTGCCACCGCATATCAACGCGAATCTCGAATCGACCTCGTCCACTTGGTCATCAAGGATTTCCCTTTGGAGGTAAATTTCTTGCTCGGAGCATATAGCGAAGATTGTTCGTCGGTACGAATTGAAACAAGTGTATCTGTTGGAGTCAAACTCGGAATTGTTATTATAATACCTTTCTAGAAGCAGAACGACGTTCCAAATTGAATCCAATCGACCTCGTCCACTTGGTCGCCAAGGATTTCCCTTTCGAGGCAAAATTTCTCGCCACACGCATCTAATGCCTTTGTGACGCAAAAAAAAAAAAAAAAAAAAAAAATGCCGGAAGGGTCAAAAATTGAGACAAAAAGGGGTGCAACACGAGGACTTCCCAGGGGGTCACCCATCCTAGTACTACTCTCGCCCAACCACGCTTAACTTCGGAGTTCTGATGGGATCCGGTGCATTAGTGCTGGTATGATCGCACCCGACGTGTTCCTGCTTCTAAATTTACTTATGTCGAACCTATGGCACACACTCAGCATTCGAGTCTAACTTTCGACACGTCTTGAGTTACGCTTGCCACCGCATATCAACGCGAATCTCGAATCGACCTCGTCCACTTGGTCATCAAGGATTTCCCTTTGGAGGTAAATTTCTTGCTCGGAGCATATAGCGAAGATTGTTCGTCGGTACGAATTGAAACAAGTGTATCTGTTGGAGTCAAACTCGGAATTGTTATTATAATACCTTTCTAGAAGCAGAACGACGTTCCAAATTGAATCCAATCGACCTCGTCCACTTGGTCGCCAAGGATTTCCCTTTCGAGGCAAAATTTCTCGCCACACGCATCTAATGCCTTTGTGACGCAAAAAAAAAAAAAATGCCGGAAGGGTCAAAAATTGAGACAAAAAGGGGTGCAACACGAGGACTTCCCAGGGGGTCACCCATCCTAGTACTACTCTCGCCCAACCACGCTTAACTTCGGAGTTCTGATGGGATCCGGTGCATTAGTGCTGGTATGATCGCACCCGACGTGTTCCTGCTTCTAAATTTACTTATGTCGAACCTATGGCACACACTCAGCATTCGAGTCTAACTTTCGACACGTCTTGAGTTACGCTTGCCACCGCATATCAACGCGAATCTCGAATCGACCTCGTCCACTTGGTCATCAAGGATTTCCCTTTGGAGGTAAATTTCTTGCTCGGAGCATATAGCGAAGATTGTTCGTCGGTACGAATTGAAACAAGTGTATCTGTTGGAGTCAAACTCGGAATTGTTATTATAATACCTTTCTAGAAGCAGAACGACGTTTCAAATTGAATCCAATCGACCTCGTCCACTTGGTCGCCAAGGATTTCCCTTTCGAGGCAAAATTTCTCGCCACACGCATCTAATGCCTTTGTGACGCAAAAAAAAAAAAAAAAAAAAATGCCGGAAGGGTCAAAAATTGAGACAAAAAGGGGTGCAACACGAGGACTTCCCAGGGGGTCACCCATCCTAGTACTACTCTCGCCCAACCACGCTTAACTTCGGAGTTCTGATGGGATCCGGTGCATTAGTGCTGGTATGATCGCACCCGACGTGTTCCTGCTTCTAAATTTACTTATGTCGAACCTATGGCACACACTCAGCATTCGAGTCTAACTTTCGACACGTCTTGAGTTACGCTTGCCACCGCATATCAACGCGAATCTCGAATCGACCTCGTCCACTTGGTCATCAAGGATTTCCCTTTGGAGGTAAATTTCTTGCTCGGAGCATATAGCGAAGATTGTTCGTCGGTACGAATTGAAACAAGTGTATCTGTTGGAGTCAAACTCGGAATTGTTATTATAATACCTTTCTAGAAGCAGAACGACGTTCCAAATTGAATCCAATCGACCTCGTCCACTTGGTCGCCAAGGATTTCCCTTTCGAGGCAAAATTTCTCGCCATACACATCTAATGCCTTTGTGACGCAAAAAAAAAAAAAAAAAAAATGCCGGAAGGGTCAAAAATTGAGACAAAAAGGGGTGCAACACGAGGACTTCCCAGGGGGTCACCCATCCTAGTACTACTCTCGCCCAACCACGCTTAACTTCGGAGTTCTGATGGGATCCGGTGCATTAGTGCTGGTATGATCGCACCCGACGTGTTCCTGCTTCTAAATTTACTTATGTCGAACCTATGGCACACACTCAGCATTCGAGTCTAACTTTCGACACGTCTTGAGTTACGCTTGCCACCGCATATCAACACGAATCTCGAATCGACCTCGTCCACTTGGTCATCCAGGATTTCCCTTTGGAGGTAAATTTCTTGCTCGGAGCATATAGCGAAGATTGTTCGTCGGTACGAATTGAAACAAGTGTATCTGTTGGAGTCAAACTCGGAATTGTTATTATAATACCTTTCTAGAAGCAGAACGACGTTCCAAATTGAATCCAATCGACCTCGTCCACTTGGTCGCCAAGGATTTCCCTTTCGAGGCAAAATTTCTCGCCACACGCATCTAATGCCTTTGTGACGCAAAAAAAAAAAAAAAAAAAAAAATGCCGGAAGGGTCAAAAATTGAGACAAAAAGGGGTGCAACACGAGGACTTCCCAGGGGGTCACCCATCCTAGTACTACTCTCGCCCAACCACGTTTAACTTCGGAGTTCTGATGGGATCCGGTGCATTAGTGCTGGTATGATCGCACCCGACGTGTTCCTGCTTCTAAATTTACTTATGTCGAACCTATGGCACACACTCAGCATTCGAGTCTAACTTTCGACACGTCTTGAGTTACGCTTGCCACCGCATATCAACGCGAATCTCGAATCGACCTCGTCCACTTGGTCATCAAGGATTTCCCTTTGGAGGTAAATTTCTTGCTCGGAGCATATAGCGAAGATTGTTCGTCGGTACGAATTGAAACAAGTGTATCTGTTGGAGTCAAACTCGGAATTGTTATTATAATACCTTTCTAGAAGCAGAACGACGTTCCAAATTGAATCCAATCGACCTCGTCCACTTGGTCGCCAAGGATTTCCCTTTCGAGGCAAAATTTCTCGCCATACACATCTAATGCCTTTGTGACGCAAAAAAAAAAAAAAAAAAAATGCCGGAAGGGTCAAAAATTGAGACAAAAAGGGGTGCAACACGAGGACTTCCCAGGGGGTCACCCATCCTAGTACTACTCTCGCCCAACCACGCTTAACTTCGGAGTTCTGATGGGATCCGGTGCATTAGTGCTGGTATGATCGCACCCGACGTGTTCCTGCTTCTAAATTTACTTATGTCGAACCTATGGCACACACTCAGCATTCGAGTCTAACTTTCGACACGTCTTGAGTTACGCTTGCCACCGCATATCAACACGAATCTCGAATCGACCTCGTCCACTTGGTCATCCAGGATTTCCCTTTGGAGGTAAATTTCTTGCTCGGAGCATATAGCGAAGATTGTTCGTCGGTACGAATTGAAACAAGTGTATCTGTTGGAGTCAAACTCGGAATTGTTATTATAATACCTTTCTAGAAGCAGAACGACGTTCCAAATTGAATCCAATCGACCTCGTCCACTTGGTCGCCAAGGATTTCCCTTTCGAGGCAAAATTTCTCGCCACACGCATCTAATGCCTTTGTGACGCAAAAAAAAAAAAAAAAAAAAAATGTCGGAAGGGTCAAAAATTGAGACAAAAAGGGGTGCAACACGAGGACTTCCCAGGGGGTCACCCATCCTAGTACTACTCTCGCCCAACCACGTTTAACTTCGGAGTTCTGATGGGATCCGGTGCATTAGTGCTGGTATGATCGCACCCGACGTGTTCCTGCTTCTAAATTTACTTATGTCGAACCTATGGCACACACTCAGCATTCGAGTCTAACTTTCGACACGTCTTGAGTTACGCTTGCCACCGCATATCAACGCGAATCTCGAATCGACCTCGTCCACTTGGTCATCAAGGATTTCCCTTTGGAGGTAAATTTCTTGCTCGGAGCATATAGCGAAGATTGTTCGTCGGTACGAATTGAAACAAGTGTATCTGTTGGAGTCAAACTCGGAATTGTTATTATAATACCTTTCTAGAAGCAGAACGACGTTCCAAATTGAATCCAATCGACCTCGTCCACTTGGTCGCCAAGGATTTCCCTTTCGAGGCAAAATTTCTCGCCACACGCATCTAATGCCTTTGTGACGCAAAAAAAAAAAAAAAAAAAATGCCGGAAGGGTCAAAAATTGAGACAAAAAGGGGTGCAACACGAGGACTTCCCAGGGGGTCACCCATCCTAGTACTACTCTCGCCCAACCACGCTTAACTTCGGAGTTCTGATGGGATCCGGTGCATTAGTGCTGGTATGATCGCACCCGACGTGTTCCTGCTTCTAAATTTACTTATGTCGAACCTATGGCACACACTCAGCATTCGAGTCTAACTTTCGACACGTCTTGAGTTACGCTTGCCACCGCATATCAACGCGAATCTCGAATCGACCTCGTCCACTTGGTCATCAAGGATTTCCCTTTGGAGGTAAATTTCTTGCTCGGAGCATATAGCGAAGATTGTTCGTCGGTACGAATTGAAACAAGTGTATCTGTTGGAGTCAAACTCGGAATTGTTATTATAATACCTTTCTAGAAGCAGAACGACGTTCCAAATTGAATCCAATCGACCTCGTCCACTTGGTCGCCAAGGATTTCCCTTTTGAGGCAAAATTTCTCGCCACACGCATCTAATGCCTTTGTGACGCAAAAAAAAAAAAAAAAAAAAAATGCCGGAAGGGTAAAAAATTGAGACAAAAAGGGGTGCAACACGAGGACTTCCCAGGGGGTCACCCATCCTAGTACTACTCTCGCCCAACCACGCTTAACTTCGGAGTTCTGATGGGATCCGGTGCATTAGTGCTGGTATGATCGCACCCGACGTGTTCCTGCTTCTAAATTTACTTATGTCGAACCTATGGCACACACTCAGCATTCGAGTCTAACTTTCGACACGTCTTGAGTTACGCTTGCCACCGCATATCAACGCGAATCTCGAATCGACCTCGTCCACTTGGTCATCAAGGATTTCCCTTTGGAGGTAAATTTCTTGCTCGGAGCATATAGCGAAGATTGTTCGTCGGTACGAATTGAAACAAGTGTATCTGTTGGAGTCAAACTCGGAATTGTTATTATAATACCTTTCTAGAAGCAGAACGACGTTCCAAATTGAATCCAATCGACCTCGTCCACTTGGTCGCCAAGGATTTCCCTTTCGAGGCAAAATTTCTCGCCACACGCATCTAATGCCTTTGTGACGCAAAAAAAAAAAAAAAAAAAATGCCGGAAGGGTCAAAAATTGAGACAAAAAGGGGTGCAACACGAGGACTTCCCAGGGGGTCACCCATCCTAGTACTACTCTCGCCCAACCACACTTAACTTCGGAGTTCTGATGGGATCCGGTGCATTAGTGCTGGTATGATCGCACCCGACGTGTTCCTGCTTCTAAATTTACTTATGTCGAACCTATGGCACACACTCAGCATTCGAGTCTAACTTTCGACACGTCTTGAGTTACGCTTGCCACCGCATATCAACACGAATCTCGAATCGACCTCGTCCACTTGGTCATCCAGGATTTCCCTTTGGAGGTAAATTTCTTGCTCGGAGCATATAGCGAAGATTGTTCGTCGGTACGAATTGAAACAAGTGTATCTGTTGGAGTCAAACTCGGAATTGTTATTATAATACCTTTCTAGAAGCAGAACGACGTTCCAAATTGAATCCAATCGACCTCGTCCACTTGGTCGCCAAGGATTTCCCTTTCGAGGCAAAATTTCTCGCCACACGCATCTAATGCCTTTGTGACGCAAAAAAAAAAAAAAAAAAAAAATGCCGGAAGGGTCAAAAATTGAGACAAAAAGGGGTGCAACACGAGGACTTCCCAGGGGGTCACCCATCCTAGTACTACTCTCGCCCAACCACGTTTAACTTCGGAGTTCTGATGGGATCCGGTGCATTAGTGCTGGTATGATCGCACCCGACGTGTTCCTGCTTCTAAATTTACTTATGTCGAACCTATGGCACACACTCAGCATTCGAGTCTAACTTTCGACACGTCTTGAGTTACGCTTGCCACCGCATATCAACGCGAATCTCGAATCGACCTCGTCCACTTGGTCATCAAGGATTTCCCTTTGGAGGTAAATTTCTTGCTCGGAGCATATAGCGAAGATTGTTCGTCGGTACGAATTGAAACAAGTGTATCTGTTGGAGTCAAACTCGGAATTGTTATTATAATACCTTTCTAGAAGCAGAACGACGTTCCAAATTGAATCCAATCGACCTCGTCCACTTGGTCGCCAAGGATTTCCCTTTCGAGGCAAAATTTCTCGCCACACGCATCTAATGCCTTTGTGACGCAAAAAAAAAAAAAAAAAAAATGCCGGAAGGGTCAAAAATTGAGACAAAAAGGGGTGCAACACGAGGACTTCCCAGGGGGTCACCCATCCTAGTACTACTCTCGCCCAACCACGCTTAACTTCGGAGTTCTGATGGGATCCGGTGCATTAGTGCTGGTATGATCGCACCCGACGTGTTCCTGCTTCTAAATTTACTTATGTCGAACCTATGGCACACACTCAGCATTCGAGTCTAACTTTCGACACGTCTTGAGTTACGCTTGCCACCGCATATCAACGCGAATCTCGAATCGACCTCGTCCACTTGGTCATCAAGGATTTCCCTTTGGAGGTAAATTTCTTGCTCGGAGCATATAGCGAAGATTGTTCGTCGGTACGAATTGAAACAAGTGTATCTGTTGGAGTCAAACTCGGAATTGTTATTATAATACCTTTCTAGAAGCAGAACGACGTTCCAAATTGAATCCAATCGACCTCGTCCACTTGGTCGCCAAGGATTTCCCTTTCGAGGCAAAATTTCTCGCCACACGCATCTAATGCCTTTGTGACGCAAAAAAAAAAAAAAAAAAAAAAATGCCGGAAGGGTCAAAAATTGAGACAAAAAGGGGTGCAACACGAGGACTTCCCAGGGGGTCACCCATCCTAGTACTACTCTCGCCCAACCACGCTTAACTTCGGAGTTCTGATGGGATCCGGTGCATTAGTGCTGGTATGATCGCACCCGACGTGTTCGTGCTTCTAAATTTACTTATGTCGAACCTATGGCACACACTCAGCATTCGAGTCTAACTTTCGACACGTCTTGAGTTACGCTTGCCACCGCATATCAACGCGAATCTCGAATCGACCTCGTCCACTTGGTCATCAAGGATTTCCCTTTGGAGGTAAATTTCTTGCTCGGAGCATATAGCGAAGATTGTTCGTCGGTACGAATTGAAACAAGTGTATCTGTTGGAGTCAAACTCGGAATTGTTATTATAATACCTTTCTAGAAGCAGAACGACGTTCCAAATTGAATCCAATCGACCTCGTCCACTTGGTCGCCAAGGATTTCCCTTTCGAGGCAAAATTTCTCGCCACACGCATCTAATGCCTTTGTGACGCAAAAAAAAAAAAAAAAAAAATGCCGGAAGGGTCAAAAATTGAGACAAAAAGGGGTGCAACACGAGGACTTCCCAGGGGGTCACCCATCCTAGTACTACTCTCGCCCAACCACACTTAACTTCGGAGTTCTGATGGGATCCGGTGCATTAGTGCTGGTATGATCGCACCCGACGTGTTCCTGCTTCTAAATTTACTTATGTCGAACCTATGGCACACACTCAGCATTCGAGTCTAACTTTCGACACGTCTTGAGTTACGCTTGCCACCGCATATCAACGCGAATCTCGAATCGACCTCTTCCACTTGGTCATCAAGGATTTCCATTTGGAGGTAAATTTCTTGCTCGGAGCATATAGCGAAGATTTTTCGTCGGTACGAATTGAAACAAGTGTATCTGTTGGAGTCAAACTCGGAATTGTTATTATAATACCTTTCTAGAAGCAGAACGACGTTCCAAATTGAATCCAATCGACCTCGTCCACTTGGTCGCCAAGGATTTCCCTTTCGAGGCAAAATTTCTCGCCACACGCATCTAATGCCTTTGTGACGCAAAAAAAAAAAAATGCCGGAAGGGTCAAAAATTGAGACAAAAAGGGGTGCAACACGAGGACTTCCCAGGGGGTCACCCATCCTAGTACTACTCTCGCCCAACCACGCTTAACTTCGGAGTTCTGATGGGATCCGGTGCATTAGTGCTGGTATGATCGCACCCGACGTGTTCCTGCTTCTAAATTTACTTATGTCGAACCTATGGCACACACTCAGCATTCGAGTCTAACTTTCGACACGTCTTGAGTTACGCTTGCCACCGCATATCAACGCGAATCTCGAATCGACCTCGTCCACTTGGTCATCAAGGATTTCCCTTTGGAGGTAAATTTCTTGCTCGGAGCATATAGCGAAGATTGTTCGTCGGTACGAATTGAAACAAGTGTATCTGTTGGAGTCAAACTCGGAATTGTTATTATAATACCTTTCTAGAAGCAGAACGACGTTCCAAATTGAATCCAATCGACCTCGTCCACTTGGTCGCCAAGGATTTCCCTTTCGAGGCAAAATTTCTCGCCACACGCATCTAATGCCTTTGTGACGCAAAAAAAAAAAAAAAAAAAAAAATGCCGGAAGGGTCAAAAATTGAGACAAAAAGGGGTGCAACACGAGGACTTCCCAGGGGGTCACCCATCCTAGTACTACTCTCGCCCAACCACACTTAACTTCGGAGTTCTGATGGGATCCGGTGCATTAGTGCTGGTATGATCGCACCCGACGTGTTCCTGCTTCTAAATTTACTTATGTCGAACCTATGGCACACACTCAGCATTCGAGTCTAACTTTCGACACGTCTTGAGTTACGCTTGCCACCGCATATCAACGCGAATCTCGAATCGACCTCTTCCACTTGGTCATCAAGGATTTCCCTTTGGAGGTAAATTTCTTGCTCGGAGCATATAGCGAAGATTGTTCGTCGGTACGAATTGAAACAAGTGTATCTGTTGGAGTCAAACTCGGAATTGTTATTATAATACCTTTCTAGAAGCAGAACGACGTTCCAAATTGAATCCAATCGACCTCGTCCACTTGGTCGCCAAGGATTTCCCTTTCGAGGCAAAATTTCTCGCCACACGCATCTAATGCCTTTGTGACGCAAAAAAAAAAAAAAAAAAAATGCCGGAAGGGTCAAAAATTGAGACAAAAAGGGGTGCAACACGAGGACTTCCCAGGGGGTCACCCATCCTAGTACTACTCTCGCCCAACCACGCTTAACTTCGGAGTTCTGATGGGATCCGGTGCATTAGTGCTGGTATGATCGCACCCGACGTGTTCCTGCTTCTAAATTTACTTATGTCGAACCTATGGCACACACTCAGCATTCGAGTCTAACTTTCGACACGTCTTGAGTTACGCTTGCCACCGCATATCAACGCGAATCTCGAATCGACCTCGTCCACTTGGTCATCAAGGATTTCCCTTTGGAGGTAAATTTCTTGCTCGGAGCATATAGCGAAGATTGTTCGTCGGTACGAATTGAAACAAGTGTATCTGTTGGAGTCAAACTCGGAATTGTTATTATAATACCTTTCTAGAAGCAGAACGACGTTCCAAATTGAATCCAATCGACCTCGTCCACTTGGTCGCCAAGGATTTCCCTTTCGAGGCAAAATTTCTCGCCACACGCATCTAATGCCTTTGTGACGCAAAAAAAAAAAAAAAAAAAAAAATGCCGGAAGGGTCAAAAATTGAGACAAAAAGGGGTGCAACACGAGGACTTCCCAGGGGGTCACCCATCCTAGTACTACTCTCGCCCAACCACACTTAACTTCGGAGTTCTGATGGGATCCGGTGCATTAGTGCTGGTATGATCGCACCCGACGTGTTCCTGCTTCTAAATTTACTTATGTCGAACCTATGGCACACACTCAGCATTCGAGTCTAACTTTCGACACGTCTTGAGTTACGCTTGCCACCGCATATCAACGCGAATCTCGAATCGACCTCTTCCACTTGGTCATCAAGGATTTCCCTTTGGAGGTAAATTTCTTGCTCGGAGCATATAGCGAAGATTGTTCGTCGGTACGAATTGAAACAAGTGTATCTGTTGGAGTCAAACTCGGAATTGTTATTATAATACCTTTCTAGAAGCAGAACGACGTTCCAAATTGAATCCAATCGACCTCGTCCACTTGGTCGCCAAGGATTTCCCTTTCGAGGCAAAATTTCTCGCCACACGCATCTAATGCCTTTGTGACGCAAAAAAAAAAAAAAAAAAAATGCCGGAAGGGTCAAAAATTGAGACAAAAAGGGGTGCAACACGAGGACTTCCCAGGGGGTCACCCATCCTAGTACTACTCTCGCCCAACCACGCTTAACTTCGGAGTTCTGATGGGATCCGGTGCATTAGTGCTGGTATGATCGCACCCGACGTGTTCCTGCTTCTAAATTTACTTATGTCGAACCTATGGCACACACTCAGCATTCGAGTCTAACTTTCGACACGTCTTGAGTTACGCTTGCCACCGCATATCAACGCGAATCTCGAATCGACCTCGTCCACTTGGTCATCAAGGATTTCCCTTTGGAGGTAAATTTCTTGCTCGGAGCATATAGCGAAGATTGTTCGTCGGTACGAATTGAAACAAGTGTATCTGTTGGAGTCAAACTCGGAATTGTTATTATAATACCTTTCTAGAAGCAGAACGACGTTCCAAATTGAATCCAATCGACCTCGTCCACTTGGTCGCCAAGGATTTCCCTTTCGAGGCAAAATTTCTCGCCACACGCATCTAATGCCTTTGTGACGCAAAAAAAAAAAAAAAAAAAATGCCGGAAGGGTCAAAAATTGAGACAAAAAGGGGTGCAACACGAGGACTTCCCAGGGGGTCACCCATCCTAGTACTACTCTCGCCCAACCACGCTTAACTTCGGAGTTCTGATGGGATCCGGTGCATTAGTGCTGGTATGATCGCACCCGACGTGTTCCTGCTTCTAAATTTACTTATGTCGAACCTATGGCACACACTCAGCATTCGAGTCTAACTTTCGACACGTCTTGAGTTACGCTTGCCACCGCATATCAACGCGAATCTCGAATCGACCTCGTCCACTTGGTCATCAAGGATTTCCCTTTGGAGGTAAATTTCTTGCTCGGAGCATATAGCGAAGATTGTTCGTCGGTACGAATTGAAACAAGTGTATCTGTTGGAGTCAAACTCGGAATTGTTATTATAATACCTTTCTAGAAGCAGAACGACGTTCCAAATTGAATCCAATCGACCTCGTCCACTTGGTCGCCAAGGATTTCCCTTTCGAGGCAAAATTTCTCGCCACACGCATCTAATGCCTTTGTGACGCAAAAAAAAAAAAAAAAAAATGCCGGAAGGGTCAAAAATTGAGACAAAAAGGGGTGCAACACGAGGACTTCCCAGGGGGTCACCCATCCTAGTACTACTCTCGCCCAACCACGCTTAACTTCGGAGTTCTGATGGGATCCGGTGCATTAGTGCTGGTATGATCGCACCCGACGTGTTCCTGCTTCTAAATTTACTTATGTCGAACCTATGGCACACACTCAGCATTCGAGTCTAACTTTCGACACGTCTTGAGTTACGCTTGCCACCGCATATCAACGCGAATCTCGAATCGACCTCGTCCACTTGGTCATCAAGGATTTCCCTTTGGAGGTAAATTTCTTGCTCGGAGCATATAGCGAAGATTGTTCGTCGGTACGAATTGAAACAAGTGTATCTGTTGGAGTCAAACTCGGAATTGTTATTATAATACCTTTCTAGAAGCAGAACGACGTTCCAAATTGAATCCAATCGACCTCGTCCACTTGGTCGCCAAGGATTTCCCTTTCGAGGCAAAATTTCTCGCCACACGCATCTAATGCCTTTGTGACGCAAAAAAAAAAAAAAAAAAAAATGCCGGAAGGGTCAAAAATTGAGACAAAAAGGGGTGCAACACGAGGACTTCCCAGGGGGTCACCCATCCTAGTACTACTCTCGCCCAACCACGCTTAACTTCGGAGTTCTGATGGGATCCGGTGCATTAGTGCTGGTATGATCGCACCCGACGTGTTCCTGCTTCTAAATTTACTTATGTCGAACCTATGGCACACACTCAGCATTCGAGTCTAACTTTCGACACGTCTTGAGTTACGCTTGCCACCGCATATCAACGCGAATCTCGAATCGACCTCGTCCACTTGGTCATCAAGGATTTCCCTTTGGAGGTAAATTTCTTGCTCGGAGCATATAGCGAAGATTGTTCGTCGGTACGAATTGAAACAAGTGTATCTGTTGGAGTCAAACTCGGAATTGTTATTATAATACCTTTCTAGAAGCAGAACGACGTTCCAAATTGAATCCAATCGACCTCGTCCACTTGGTCGCCAAGGATTTCCCTTTCGAGGCAAAATTTCTCGCCACACGCATCTAATGCCTTTGTGACGCAAAAAAAAAAAAAAAAAAAATGCCGGAAGGGTCAAAAATTGAGACAAAAAGGGGTGCAACACGAGGACTTCCCAGGGGGTCACCCATCCTAGTACTACTCTCGCCCAACCACGCTTAACTTCGGAGTTCTGATGGGATCCGGTGCATTAGTGCTGGTATGATCGCACCCGACGTGTTCCTGCTTCTAAATTTACTTATGTCGAACCTATGGCACACACTCAGCATTCGAGTCTAACTTTCGACACGTCTTGAGTTACGCTTGCCACCGCATATCAACGCGAATCTCGAATCGACCTCGTCCACTTGGTCATCAAGGATTTCCCTTTGGAGGTAAATTTCTTGCTCGGAGCATATAGCGAAGATTGTTCGTCGGTACGAATTGAAACAAGTGTATCTGTTGGAGTCAAACTCGGAATTGTTATTATAATACCTTTCTAGAAGCAGAACGACGTTCCAAATTGAATCCAATCGACCTCGTCCACTTGGTCGCCAAGGATTTCCCTTTCGAGGCAAAATTTCTCGCCACACGCATCTAATGCCTTTGTGACGCAAAAAAAAAAAAAAAAAAAATGCCGGAAGGGTCAAAAATTGAGACAAAAAGGGGTGCAACACGAGGACTTCCCAGGGGGTCACCCATCCTAGTACTACTCTCGCCCAACCACGCTTAACTTCGGAGTTCTGATGGGATCCGGTGCATTAGTGCTGGTATGATCGCACCCGACGTGTTCCTGCTTCTAAATTTACTTATGTCGAACCTATGGCACACACTCAGCATTCGAGTCTAACTTTCGACACGTCTTGAGTTACGCTTGCCACCGCATATCAACGCGAATCTCGAATCGACCTCGTCCACTTGGTCATCAAGGATTTCCCTTTGGAGGTAAATTTCTTGCTCGGAGCATATAGCGAAGATTGTTCGTCGGTACGAATTGAAACAAGTGTATCTGTTGGAGTCAAACTCGGAATTGTTATTATAATACCTTTCTAGAAGCAGAACGACGTTCCAAATTGAATCCAATCGACCTCGTCCACTTGGTCGCCAAGGATTTCCCTTTCGAGGCAAAATTTCTCGCCACACGCATCTAATGCCTTTGTGACGCAAAAAAAAAAAAAAAAAAAATGCCGGAAGGGTCAAAAATTGAGACAAAAAGGGGTGCAACACGAGGACTTCCCAGGGGGTCACCCATCCTAGTACTACTCTCGCCCAACCACGCTTAACTTCGGAGTTCTGATGGGATCCGGTGCATTAGTGCTGGTATGATCGCACCCGACGTGTTCCTGCTTCTAAATTTACTTATGTCGAACCTATGGCACACACTCAGCATTCGAGTCTAACTTTCGACACGTCTTGAGTTACGCTTGCCACCGCATATCAACGCGAATCTCGAATCGACCTCGTCCACTTGGTCATCAAGGATTTCCCTTTGGAGGTAAATTTCTTGCTCGGAGCATATAGCGAAGATTGTTCGTCGGTACGAATTGAAACAAGTGTATCTGTTGGAGTCAAACTCGGAATTGTTATTATAATACCTTTCTAGAAGCAGAACGACGTTCCAAATTGAATCCAATCGACCTCGTCCACTTGGTCGCCAAGGATTTCCCTTTCGAGGCAAAATTTCTCGCCACACGCATCTAATGCCTTTGTGACGCAAAAAAAAAAAAAAAAAAAAAAATGCCGGAAGGGTCAAAAATTGAGACAAAAAGGGGTGCAACACGAGGACTTCCCAGGGGGTCACCCATCCTAGTACTACTCTCGCCCAACCACGCTTAACTTCGGAGTTCTGATGGGATCCGGTGCATTAGTGCTGGTATGATCGCACCCGACGTGTTCCTGCTTCTAAATTTACTTATGTCGAACCTATGGCACACACTCAGCATTCGAGTCTAACTTTCGACACGTCTTGAGTTACGCTTGCCACCGCATATCAACGCGAATCTCGAATCGACCTCGTCCACTTGGTCATCAAGGATTTCCCTTTGGAGGTAAATTTCTTGCTCGGAGCATATAGCGAAGATTGTTCGTCGGTACGAATTGAAACAAGTGTATCTGTTGGAGTCAAACTCGGAATTGTTATTATAATACCTTTCTAGAAGCAGAACGACGTTCCAAATTGAATCCAATCGACCTCGTCCACTTGGTCGCCAAGGATTTCCCTTTCGAGGCAAAATTTCTCGCCACACGCATCTAATGCCTTTGTGACGCAAAAAAAAAAAAATGCCGGAAGGGTCAAAAATTGAGACAAAAAGGGGTGCAACACGAGGACTTCCTAGGGGGTCACCCATCCTAGTACTACTCTCGCCCAACCACGCTTAACTTCGGAGTTCTGATGGGATCCGGTGCATTAGTGCTGGTATGATCGCACCCGACGTGTTCCTGCTTCTAAATTTACTTATGTCGAACCTATGGCACACACTCAGCATTCGAGTCTAACTTTCGACACGTCTTGAGTTACGCTTGCCACCGCATATCAACGCGAATCTCGAATCGACCTCGTCCACTTGGTCATCAAGGATTTCCCTTTGGAGGTAAATTTCTTGCTCGGAGCATATAGCGAAGATTGTTCGTCGGTACGAATTGAAACAAGTGTATCTGTTGGAGTCAAACTCGGAATTGTTATTATAATACCTTTCTAGAAGCAGAACGACGTTCCAAATTGAATCCAATCGACCTCGTCCACTTGGTCGCCAAGGATTTCCCTTTCGAGGCAAAATTTCTCGCCACACGCATCTAATGCCTTTGTGACGCAAAAAAAAAAAAAAAAAATGCCGGAAGGGTCAAAAATTGAGACAAAAAGGGGTGCAACACGAGGACTTCCCAGGGGGTCACCCATCCTAGTACTACTCTCGCCCAACCACGCTTAACTTCGGAGTTCTGATGGGATCCGGTGCATTAGTGCTGGTATGATCGCACCCGACGTGTTCCTGCTTCTAAATTTACTTATGTCGAACCTATGGCACACACTCAGCATTCGAGTCTAACTTTCGACACGTCTTGAGTTACGCTTGCCACCGCATATCAACGCGAATCTCGAATCGACCTCGTCCACTTGGTCATCAAGGATTTCCCTTTGGAGGTAAATTTCTTGCTCGGAGCATATAGCGAAGATTGTTCGTCGGTACGAATTGAAACAAGTGTATCTGTTGGAGTCAAACTCGGAATTGTTATTATAATACCTTTCTAGAAGCAGAACGACGTTCCAAATTGAATCCAATCGACCTCGTCCACTTGGTCGCCAAGGATTTCCCTTTCGAGGCAAAATTTCTCGCCACACGCATCTAATGCCTTTGTGACGCAAAAAAAAAAAAAAAAAAAATGCCGGAAGGGTCAAAAATTGAGACAAAAAGGGGTGCAACACGAGGACTTCCCAGGGGGTCACCCATCCTAGTACTACTCTCGCCCAACCACGCTTAACTTCGGAGTTCTGATGGGATCCGGTGCATTAGTGCTGGTATGATCGCACCCGACGTGTTCCTGCTTCTAAATTTACTTATGTCGAACCTATGGCACACACTCAGCATTCGAGTCTAACTTTCGACACGTCTTGAGTTACGCTTGCCACCGCATATCAACGCGAATCTCGAATCGACCTCGTCCACTTGGTCATCAAGGATTTCCCTTTGGAGGTAAATTTCTTGCTCGGAGCATATAGCGAAGATTGTTCGTCGGTACGAATTGAAACAAGTGTATCTGTTGGAGTCAAACTCGGAATTGTTATTATAATACCTTTCTAGAAGCAGAACGACGTTCCAAATTGAATCCAATCGACCTCGTCCACTTGGTCGCCAAGGATTTCCCTTTCGAGGCAAAATTTCTCGCCACACGCATCTAATGCCTTTGTGACGCAAAAAAAAAAAAAAAAAAATGCCGGAAGGGTCAAAAATTGAGACAAAAAGGGGTGCAACACGAGGACTTCCCAGGGGGTCACCCATCCTAGTACTACTCTCGCCCAACCACGCTTAACTTCGGAGTTCTGATGGGATCCGGTGCATTAGTGCTGGTATGATCGCACCCGACGTGTTCCTGCTTCTAAATTTACTTATGTCGAACCTATGGCACACACTCAGCATTCGAGTCTAACTTTCGACACGTCTTGAGTTACGCTTGCCACCGCATATCAACGCGAATCTCGAATCGACCTCGTCCACTTGGTCATCAAGGATTTCCCTTTGGAGGTAAATTTCTTGCTCGGAGCATATAGCGAAGATTGTTCGTCGGTACGAATTGAAACAAGTGTATCTGTTGGAGTCAAACTCGGAATTGTTATTATAATACCTTTCTAGAAGCAGAACGACGTTCCAAATTGAATCCAATCGACCTCGTCCACTTGGTCGCCAAGGATTTCCCTTTCGAGGCAAAATTTCTCGCCACACGCATCTAATGCCTTTGTGACGCAAAAAAAAAAAAAAAAAAATGTCGGAAGGGTCAAAAATTGAGACAAAAAGGGGTGCAACACGAGGACTTCCCAGGGGGTCACCCATCCTAGTACTACTCTCGCCCAACCACGCTTAACTTCGGAGTTCTGATGGGATCCGGTGCATTAGTGCTGGTATGATCGCACCCGACGTGTTCCTGCTTCTAAATTTACTTATGTCGAACCTATGGCACACACTCAGCATTCGAGTCTAACTTTCGACACGTCTTGAGTTACGCTTGCCACCGCATATCAACGCGAATCTCGAATCGACCTCGTCCACTTGGTCATCAAGGATTTCCCTTTGGAGGTAAATTTCTTGCTCGGAGCATATAGCGAAGATTGTTCGTCGGTACGAATTGAAACAAGTGTATCTGTTGGAGTCAAACTCGGAATTGTTATTATAATACCTTTCTAGAAGCAGAACGACGTTCCAAATTGAATCCAATCGACCTCGTCCACTTGGTCGCCAAGGATTTCCCTTTCGAGGCAAAATTTCTCGCCACACGCATCTAATGCCTTTGTGACGCAAAAAAAAAAAAAAAAATGCCGGAAGGGTCAAAAATTGAGACAAAAAGGGGTGCAACACGAGGACTTCCCAGGGGGTCACCCATCCTAGTACTACTCTCGCCCAACCACGCTTAACTTCGGAGTTCTGATGGGATCCGGTGCATTAGTGCTGGTATGATCGCACCCGACGTGTTCCTGCTTCTAAATTTACTTATGTCGAACCTATGGCACACACTCAGCATTCGAGTCTAACTTTCGACACGTCTTGAGTTACGCTTGCCACCGCATATCAACGCGAATCTCGAATCGACCTCGTCCACTTGGTCATCAAGGATTTCCCTTTGGAGGTAAATTTCTTGCTCGGAGCATATAGCGAAGATTGTTCGTCGGTACGAATTGAAACAAGTGTATCTGTTGGAGTCAAACTCGGAATTGTTATTATAATACCTTTCTAGAAGCAGAACGACGTTCCAAATTGAATCCAATCGACCTCGTCCACTTGGTCGCCAAGGATTTCCCTTTCGAGGCAAAATTTCTCGCCACACGCATCTAATGCCTTTGTGACGCAAAAAAAAAAAAAAAAAATGTCGGAAGGGTCAAAAATTGAGACAAAAAGGGGTGCAACACGAGGACTTCCCAGGGGGTCACCCATCCTAGTACTACTCTCGCCCAACCACGCTTAACTTCGGAGTTCTGATGGGATCCGGTGCATTAGTGCTGGTATGATCGCACCCGACGTGTTCCTGCTTCTAAATTTACTTATGTCGAACCTATGGCACACACTCAGCATTCGAGTCTAACTTTCGACACGTCTTGAGTTACGCTTGCCACCGCATATCAACGCGAATCTCGAATCGACCTCGTCCACTTGGTCATCAAGGATTTCCCTTTGGAGGTAAATTTCTTGCTCGGAGCATATAGCGAAGATTGTTCGTCGGTACGAATTGAAACAAGTGTATCTGTTGGAGTCAAACTCGGAATTGTTATTATAATACCTTTCTAGAAGCAGAACGACGTTCCAAATTGAATCCAATCGACCTCGTCCACTTGGTCGCCAAGGATTTCCCTTTCGAGGCAAAATTTCTCGCCACACGCATCTAATGCCTTTGTGACGCAAAAAAAAAAAAAAAAAAATGCCGGAAGGGTCAAAAATTGAGACAAAAAGGGGTGCAACACGAGGACTTCCCAGGGGGTCACCCATCCTAGTACTACTCTCGCCCAACCACGCTTAACTTCGGAGTTCTGATGGGATCCGGTGCATTAGTGCTGGTATGATCGCACCCGACGTGTTCCTGCTTCTAAATTTACTTATGTCGAACCTATGGCACACACTCAGCATTCGAGTCTAACTTTCGACACGTCTTGAGTTACGCTTGCCACCGCATATCAACGCGAATCTCGAATCGACCTCGTCCACTTGGTCATCAAGGATTTCCCTTTGGAGGTAAATTTCTTGCTCGGAGCATATAGCGAAGATTGTTCGTCGGTACGAATTGAAACAAGTGTATCTGTTGGAGTCAAACTCGGAATTGTTATTATAATACCTTTCTAGAAGCAGAACGACGTTCCAAATTGAATCCAATCGACCTCGTCCACTTGGTCGCCAAGGATTTCCCTTTCGAGGCAAAATTTCTCGCCACACGCATCTAATGCCTTTGTGACGCAAAAAAAAAAAAAAAAAAATGCCGGAAGGGTCAAAAATTGAGACAAAAAGGGGTGCAACACGAGGACTTCCCAGGGGGTCACCCATCCTAGTACTACTCTCGCCCAACCACGCTTAACTTCGGAGTTCTGATGGGATCCGGTGCATTAGTGCTGGTATGATCGCACCCGACGTGTTCCTGCTTCTAAATTTACTTATGTCGAACCTATGGCACACACTCAGCATTCGAGTCTAACTTTCGACACGTCTTGAGTTACGCTTGCCACCGCATATCAACGCGAATCTCGAATCGACCTCGTCCACTTGGTCATCAAGGATTTCCCTTTGGAGGTAAATTTCTTGCTCGGAGCATATAGCGAAGATTGTTCGTCGGTACGAATTGAAACAAGTGTATCTGTTGGAGTCAAACTCGGAATTGTTATTATAATACCTTTCTAGAAGCAGAACGACGTTCCAAATTGAATCCAATCGACCTCGTCCACTTGGTCGCCAAGGATTTCCCTTTCGAGGCAAAATTTCTCGCCACACGCATCTAATGCCTTTGTGACGCAAAAAAAAAAAAACAAAAATGTCGGAAGGGTCAAAAATTGAGACAAAAAGGGGTGCAACACGAGGACTTCCCAGGGGGTCACCCATCCTAGTACTACTCTCGCCCAACCACGCTTAACTTCGGAGTTCTGATGGGATCCGGTGCATTAGTGCTGGTATGATCGCACCCGACGTGTTCCTGCTTCTAAATTTACTTATGTCGAACCTATGGCACACACTCAGCATTCGAGTCTAACTTTCGACACGTCTTGAGTTACGCTTGCCACCGCATATCAACGCGAATCTCGAATCGACCTCGTCCACTTGGTCATCAAGGATTTCCCTTTGGAGGTAAATTTCTTGCTCGGAGCATATAGCGAAGATTGTTCGTCGGTACGAATTGAAACAAGTGTATCTGTTGGAGTCAAACTCGGAATTGTTATTATAATACCTTTCTAGAAGCAGAACGACGTTCCAAATTGAATCCAATCGACCTCGTCCACTTGGTCGCCAAGGATTTCCCTTTCGAGGCAAAATTTCTCGCCACACGCATCTAATGCCTTTGTGACGCAAAAAAAAAAAAAAAAAATGCCGGAAGGGTCAAAAATTGAGACAAAAAGGGGTGCAACACGAGGACTTCCCAGGGGGTCACCCATCCTAGTACTACTCTCGCCCAACCACGCTTAACTTCGGAGTTCTGATGGGATCCGGTGCATTAGTGCTGGTATGATCGCACCCGACGTGTTCCTGCTTCTAAATTTACTTATGTCGAACCTATGGCACACACTCAGCATTCGAGTCTAACTTTCGACACGTCTTGAGTTACGCTTGCCACCGCATATCAACGCGAATCTCGAATCGACCTCGTCCACTTGGTCATCAAGGATTTCCCTTTGGAGGTAAATTTCTTGCTCGGAGCATATAGCGAAGATTGTTCGTCGGTACGAATTGAAACAAGTGTATCTGTTGGAGTCAAACTCGGAATTGTTATTATAATACCTTTCTAGAAGCAGAACGACGTTCCAAATTGAATCCAATCGACCTCGTCCACTTGGTCGCCAAGGATTTCCCTTTCGAGGCAAAATTTCTCGCCACACGCATCTAATGCCTTTGTGACGCAAAAAAAAAAAAAAAAAATGTCGGAAGGGTCAAAAATTGAGACAAAAAGGGGTGCAACACGAGGACTTCCCAGGGGGTCACCCATCCTAGTACTACTCTCGCCCAACCACGCTTAACTTCGGAGTTCTGATGGGATCCGGTGCATTAGTGCTGGTATGATCGCACCCGACGTGTTCCTGCTTCTAAATTTACTTATGTCGAACCTATGGCACACACTCAGCATTCGAGTCTAACTTTCGACACGTCTTGAGTTACGCTTGCCACCGCATATCAACGCGAATCTCGAATCGACCTCGTCCACTTGGTCATCAAGGATTTCCCTTTGGAGGTAAATTTCTTGCTCGGAGCATATAGCGAAGATTGTTCGTCGGTACGAATTGAAACAAGTGTATCTGTTGGAGTCAAACTCGGAATTGTTATTATAATACCTTTCTAGAAGCAGAACGACGTTCCAAATTGAATCCAATCGACCTCGTCCACTTGGTCGCCAAGGATTTCCCTTTCGAGGCAAAATTTCTCGCCACACGCATCTAATGCCTTTGTGACGCAAAAAAAAAAAAAAAAAAAATGCCGGAAGGGTCAAAAATTGAGACAAAAAGGGGTGCAACACGAGGACTTCCCAGGGGGTCACCCATCCTAGTACTACTCTCGCCCAACCACGCTTAACTTCGGAGTTCTGATGGGATCCGGTGCATTAGTGCTGGTATGATCGCACCCGACGTGTTCCTGCTTCTAAATTTACTTATGTCGAACCTATGGCACACACTCAGCATTCGAGTCTAACTTTCGACACGTCTTGAGTTACGCTTGCCACCGCATATCAACGCGAATCTCGAATCGACCTCGTCCACTTGGTCATCAAGGATTTCCCTTTGGAGGTAAATTTCTTGCTCGGAGCATATAGCGAAGATTGTTCGTCGGTACGAATTGAAACAAGTGTATCTGTTGGAGTCAAACTCGGAATTGTTATTATAATACCTTTCTAGAAGCAGAACGACGTTCCAAATTGAATCCAATCGACCTCGTCCAGTTGGTCGCCAAGGATTTCCCTTTCGAGGCAAAATTTCTCGCCACACGCATCTAATGCCTTTGTGACGCAAAAAAAAAAAAAAAAAATGCCGGAAGGGTCAAAAATTGAGACAAAAAGGGGTGCAACACGAGGACTTCCCAGGGGGTCACCCATCCTAGTACTACTCTCGCCCAACCACGCTTAACTTCGGAGTTCTGATGGGATCCGGTGCATTAGTGCTGGTATGATCGCACCCGACGTGTTCCTGCTTCTAAATTTACTTATGTCGAACCTATGGCACACACTCAGCATTCGAGTCTAACTTTCGACACGTCTTGAGTTACGCTTGCCACCGCATATCAACGCGAATCTCGAATCGACCTCGTCCACTTGGTCATCAAGGATTTCCCTTTGGAGGTAAATTTCTTGCTCGGAGCATATAGCGAAGATTGTTCGTCGGTACGAATTGAAACAAGTGTATCTGTTGGAGTCAAACTCGGAATTGTTATTATAATACCTTTCTAGAAGCAGAACGACGTTCCAAATTGAATCCAATCGACCTCGTCCACTTGGTCGCCAAGGATTTCCCTTTCGAGGCAAAATTTCTCGCCACACGCATCTAATGCCTTTGTGACGCAAAAAAAAAAAAAAATGCCGGAAGGGTCAAAAATTGAGACAAAAAGGGGTGCAACACGAGGACTTCCCAGGGGGTCACCCATCCTAGTACTACTCTCGCCCAACCACGCTTAACTTCGGAGTTCTGATGGGATCCGGTGCATTAGTGCTGGTATGATCGCACCCGACGTGTTCCTGCTTCTAAATTTACTTATGTCGAACCTATGGCACACACTCAGCATTCGAGTCTAACTTTCGACACGTCTTGAGTTACGCTTGCCACCGCATATCAACGCGAATCTCGAATCGACCTCGTCCACTTGGTCATCAAGGATTTCCCTTTGGAGGTAAATTTCTTGCTCGGAGCATATAGCGAAGATTGTTCGTCGGTACGAATTGAAACAAGTGTATCTGTTGGAGTCAAACTCGGAATTGTTATTATAATACCTTTCTAGAAGCAGAACGACGTTCCAAATTGAATCCAATCGACCTCGTCCACTTGGTCGCCAAGGATTTCCCTTTCGAGGCAAAATTTCTCGCCACACGCATCTAATGCCTTTGTGACGCAAAAAAAAAAAAAAAAAAAAATGCCGGAAGGGTCAAAAATTGAGACAAAAAGGGGTGCAACACGAGGACTTCCCAGGGGGTCACCCATCCTAGTACTACTCTCGCCCAACCACGCTTAACTTCGGAGTTCTGATGGGATCCGGTGCATTAGTGCTGGTATGATCGCACCCGACGTGTTCCTGCTTCTAAATTTACTTATGTCGAACCTATGGCACACACTCAGCATTCGAGTCTAACTTTCGACACGTCTTGAGTTACGCTTGCCACCGCATATCAACGCGAATCTCGAATCGACCTCGTCCACTTGGTCATCAAGGATTTCCCTTTGGAGGTAAATTTCTTGCTCGGAGCATATAGCGAAGATTGTTCGTCGGTACGAATTGAAACAAGTGTATCTGTTGGAGTCAAACTCGGAATTGTTATTATAATACCTTTCTAGAAGCAGAACGACGTTCCAAATTGAATCCAATCGACCTCGTCCACTTGGTCGCCAAGGATTTCCCTTTCGAGGCAAAATTTCTCGCCACACGCATCTAATGCCTTTGTGACGCAAAAAAAAAAAAAAAAAAATGCCGGAAGGGTCAAAAATTGAGACAAAAAGGGGTGCAACACGAGGACTTCCCAGGGGGTCACCCATCCTAGTACTACTCTCGCCCAACCACGCTTAACTTCGGAGTTCTGATGGGATCCGGTGCATTAGTGCTGGTATGATCGCACCCGACGTGTTCCTGCTTCTAAATTTACTTATGTCGAACCTATGGCACACACTCAGCATTCGAGTCTAACTTTCGACACGTCTTGAGTTACGCTTGCCACCGCATATCAACGCGAATCTCGAATCGACCTCGTCCACTTGGTCATCAAGGATTTCCCTTTGGAGGTAAATTTCTTGCTCGGAGCATATAGCGAAGATTGTTCGTCGGTACGAATTGAAACAAGTGTATCTGTTGGAGTCAAACTCGGAATTGTTATTATAATACCTTTCTAGAAGCAGAACGACGTTCCAAATTGAATCCAATCGACCTCGTCCACTTGGTCGCCAAGGATTTCCCTTTCGAGGCAAAATTTCTCGCCACACGCATCTAATGCCTTTGTGACGCAAAAAAAAAAAATGCCGGAAGGGTCAAAAATTGAGACAAAAAGGGGTGCAACACGAGGACTTCCCAGGGGGTCACCCATCCTAGTACTACTCTCGCCCAACCACGCTTAACTTCGGAGTTCTGATGGGATCCGGTGCATTAGTGCTGGTATGATCGCACCCGACGTGTTCCTGCTTCTAAATTTACTTATGTCGAACCTATGGCACACACTCAGCATTCGAGTCTAACTTTCGACACGTCTTGAGTTACGCTTGCCACCGCATATCAACGCGAATCTCGAATCGACCTCGTCCACTTGGTCATCAAGGATTTCCCTTTGGAGGTAAATTTCTTGCTCGGAGCATATAGCGAAGATTGTTCGTCGGTACGAATTGAAACAAGTGTATCTGTTGGAGTCAAACTCGGAATTGTTATTATAATACCTTTCTAGAAGCAGAACGACGTTCCAAATTGAATCCAATCGACCTCGTCCACTTGGTCGCCAAGGATTTCCCTTTCGAGGCAAAATTTCTCGCCACACGCATCTAATGCCTTTGTGACGCAAAAAAAAAAAAAAAAAAATGCCGGAAGGGTCAAAAATTGAGACAAAAAGGGGTGCAACACGAGGACTTCCCAGGGGGTCACCCATCCTAGTACTACTCTCGCCCAACCACGCTTAACTTCGGAGTTCTGATGGGATCCGGTGCATTAGTGCTGGTATGATCGCACCCGACGTGTTCCTGCTTCTAAATTTACTTATGTCGAACCTATGGCACACACTCAGCATTCGAGTCTAACTTTCGACACGTCTTGAGTTACGCTTGCCACCGCATATCAACGCGAATCTCGAATCGACCTCGTCCACTTGGTCATCAAGGATTTCCCTTTGGAGGTAAATTTCTTGCTCGGAGCATATAGCGAAGATTGTTCGTCGGTACGAATTGAAACAAGTGTATCTGTTGGAGTCAAACTCGGAATTGTTATTATAATACCTTTCTAGAAGCAGAACGACGTTCCAAATTGAATCCAATCGACCTCGTCCACTTGGTCGCCAAGGATTTCCCTTTCGAGGCAAAATTTCTCGCCACACGCATCTAATGCCTTTGTGACGCAAAAAAAAAAAATGCCGGAAGGGTCAAAAATTGAGACAAAAAGGGGTGCAACACGAGGACTTCCCAGGGGGTCACCCATCCTAGTACTACTCTCGCCCAACCACGCTTAACTTCGGAGTTCTGATGGGATCCGGTGCATTAGTGCTGGTATGATCGCACCCGACGTGTTCCTGCTTCTAAATTTACTTATGTCGAACCTATGGCACACACTCAGCATTCGAGTCTAACTTTCGACACGTCTTGAGTTACGCTTGCCACCGCATATCAACGCGAATCTCGAATCGACCTCGTCCACTTGGTCATCAAGGATTTCCCTTTGGAGGTAAATTTCTTGCTCGGAGCATATAGCGAAGATTGTTCGTCGGTACGAATTGAAACAAGTGTATCTGTTGGAGTCAAACTCGGAATTGTTATTATAATACCTTTCTAGAAGCAGAACGACGTTCCAAATTGAATCCAATCGACCTCGTCCACTTGGTCGCCAAGGATTTCCCTTTCGAGGCAAAATTTCTCGCCACACGCATCTAATGCCTTTGTGACGCAAAAAAAAAAAAAAAAAAATGCCGGAAGGGTCAAAAATTGAGACAAAAAGGGGTGCAACACGAGGACTTCCCAGGGGGTCACCCATCCTAGTACTACTCTCGCCCAACCACGCTTAACTTCGGAGTTCTGATGGGATCCGGTGCATTAGTGCTGGTATGATCGCACCCGACGTGTTCCTGCTTCTAAATTTACTTATGTCGAACCTATGGCACACACTCAGCATTCGAGTCTAACTTTCGACACGTCTTGAGTTACGCTTGCCACCGCATATCAACGCGAATCTCGAATCGACCTCGTCCACTTGGTCATCAAGGATTTCCCTTTGGAGGTAAATTTCTTGCTCGGAGCATATAGCGAAGATTGTTCGTCGGTACGAATTGAAACAAGTGTATCTGTTGGAGTCAAACTCGGAATTGTTATTATAATACCTTTCTAGAAGCAGAACGACGTTCCAAATTGAATCCAATCGACCTCGTCCACTTGGTCGCCAAGGATTTCCCTTTCGAGGCAAAATTTCTCGCCACACGCATCTAATGCCTTTGTGACGCAAAAAAAAAAAAAAAAAAAATGCCGGAAGGGTCAAAAATTGAGACAAAAAGGGGTGCAACACGAGGACTTCCCAGGGGGTCACCCATCCTAGTACTACTCTCGCCCAACCACGCTTAACTTCGGAGTTCTGATGGGATCCGGTGCATTAGTGCTGGTATGATCGCACCCGACGTGTTCCTGCTTCTAAATTTACTTATGTCGAACCTATGGCACACACTCAGCATTCGAGTCTAACTTTCGACACGTCTTGAGTTACGCTTGCCACCGCATATCAAAGCGAATCTCGAATCGACCTCGTCCACTTGGTCATCAAGGATTTCCCTTTGGAGGTAAATTTCTTGCTCGGAGCATATAGCGAAGATTGTTCGTCGGTACGAATTGAAACAAGTGTATCTGTTGGAGTCAAACTCGGAATTGTTATTATAATACCTTTCTAGAAGCAGAACGACGTTCCAAATTGAATCCAATCGACCTCGTCCACTTGGTCGCCAAGGATTTCCCTTTCGAGGCAAAATTTCTCGCCACACGCATCTAATGCCTTTGTGACGCAAAAAAAAAAAAAAAAAAATGCCGGAAGGGTCAAAAATTGAGACAAAAAGGGGTGCAACACGAGGACTTCCCAGGGGGTCACCCATCCTAGTACTACTCTCGCCCAACCACGCTTAACTTCGGAGTTCTGATGGGATCCGGTGCATTAGTGCTGGTATGATCGCACCCGACGTGTTCCTGCTTCTAAATTTACTTATGTCGAACCTATGGCACACACTCAGCATTCGAGTCTAACTTTCGACACGTCTTGAGTTACGCTTGCCACCGCATATCAACGCGAATCTCGAATCGACCTCGTCCACTTGGTCATCAAGGATTTCCCTTTGGAGGTAAATTTCTTGCTCGGAGCATATAGCGAAGATTGTTCGTCGGTACGAATTGAAACAAGTGTATCTGTTGGAGTCAAACTCGGAATTGTTATTATAATACCTTTCTAGAAGCAGAACGACGTTCCAAATTGAATCCAATCGACCTCGTCCACTTGGTCGCCAAGGATTTCCCTTTCGAGGCAAAATTTCTCGCCACACGCATCTAATGCCTTTGTGACGCAAAAAAAAAAAAAAAAAAAAAAATGCCGGAAGGGTCAAAAATTGAGACAAAAAGGGGTGCAACACGAGGACTTCCCAGGGGGTCACCCATCCTAGTACTACTCTCGCCCAACCACGCTTAACTTCGGAGTTCTGATGGGATCCGGTGCATTAGTGCTGGTATGATCGCACCCGACGTGTTCCTGCTTCTAAATTTACTTATGTCGAACCTATGGCACACACTCAGCATTCGAGTCTAACTTTCGACACGTCTTGAGTTACGCTTGCCACCGCATATCAACGCGAATCTCGAATCGACCTCGTCCACTTGGTCATCAAGGATTTCCCTTTGGAGGTAAATTTCTTGCTCGGAGCATATAGCGAAGATTGTTCGTCGGTACGAATTGAAACAAGTGTATCTGTTGGAGTCAAACTCGGAATTGTTATTATAATACCTTTCTAGAAGCAGAACGACGTTCCAAATTGAATCCAATCGACCTCGTCCACTTGGTCGCCAAGGATTTCCCTTTCGAGGCAAAATTTCTCGCCACACGCATCTAATGCCTTTGTGACGCAAAAAAAAAAAAAAAAAAAAATGCCGGAAGGGTCAAAAATTGAGACAAAAAGGGGTGCAACACGAGGACTTCCCAGGGGGTCACCCATCCTAGTACTACTCTCGCCCAACCACGCTTAACTTCGGAGTTCTGATGGGATCCGGTGCATTAGTGCTGGTATGATCGCACCCGACGTGTTCCTGCTTCTAAATTTACTTATGTCGAACCTATGGCACACACTCAGCATTCGAGTCTAACTTTCAACACGTCTTGAGTTACGCTTGCCACCGCATATCAACGCGAATCTCGAATCGACCTCGTCCACTTGGTCATCAAGGATTTCCCTTTGGAGGTAAATTTCTTGCTCGGAGCATATAGCGAAGATTGTTCGTCGGTACGAATTGAAACAAGTGTATCTGTTGGAGTCAAACTCGGAATTGTTATTATAATACCTTTCTAGAAGCAGAACGACGTTCCAAATTGAATCCAATCGACCTCGTCCACTTGGTCGCCAAGGATTTCCCTTTCGAGGCAAAATTTCTCGCCACACGCATCTAATGCCTTTGTGACGCAAAAAAAAAAAAAAAAAATGCCGGAAGGGTCAAAAATTGAGACAAAAAGGGGTGCAACACGAGGACTTCCCAGGGGGTCACCCATCCTAGTACTACTCTCGCCCAACCACGCTTAACTTCGGAGTTCTGATGGGATCCGGTGCATTAGTGCTGGTATGATCGCACCCGACGTGTTCCTGCTTCTAAATTTACTTATGTCGAACCTATGGCACACACTCAGCATTCGAGTCTAACTTTCGACACGTCTTGAGTTACGCTTGCCACCGCATATCAACGCGAATCTCGAATCGACCTCGTCCACTTGGTCATCAAGGATTTCCCTTTGGAGGTAAATTTCTTGCTCGGAGCATATAGCGAAGATTGTTCGTCGGTACGAATTGAAACAAGTGTATCTGTTGGAGTCAAACTCGGAATTGTTATTATAATACCTTTCTAGAAGCAGAACGACGTTCCAAATTGAATCCAATCGACCTCGTCCACTTGGTCGCCAAGGATTTCCCTTTCGAGGCAAAATTTCTCGCCACACGCATCTAATGCCTTTGTGACGCAAAAAAAAAAAAAAAAAATGCCGGAAGGGTCAACAATTGAGACAAAAAGGGGTGCAACACGAGGACTTCCCAGGGGGTCACCCATCCTAGTACTACTCTCGCCCAACCACGCTTAACTTCGGAGTTCTGATGGGATCCGGTGCATTAGTGCTGGTATGATCGCACCCGACGTGTTCCTGCTTCTAAATTTACTTATGTCGAACCTATGGCACACACTCAGCATTCGAGTCTAACTTTCGACACGTCTTGAGTTACGCTTGCCACCGCATATCAACGCGAATCTCGAATCGACCTCGTCCACTTGGTCATCAAGGATTTCCCTTTGGAGGTAAATTTCTTGCTCGGAGCATATAGCGAAGATTGTTCGTCGGTACGAATTGAAACAAGTGTATCTGTTGGAGTCAAACTCGGAATTGTTATTATAATACCTTTCTAGAAGCAGAACGACGTTCCAAATTGAATCCAATCGACCTCGTCCACTTGGTCGCCAAGGATTTCCCTTTCGAGGCAAAATTTCTCGCCACACGCATCTAATGCCTTTGTGACGCAAAAAAAAAAAAAAAAAAAATGCCGGAAGGGTCAAAAATTGAGACAAAAAGGGGTGCAACACGAGGACTTCCCAGGGGGTCACCCATCCTAGTACTACTCTCGCCCAACCACGCTTAACTTCGGAGTTCTGATGGGATCCGGTGCATTAGTGCTGGTATGATCGCACCCGACGTGTTCCTGCTTCTAAATTTACTTATGTCGAACCTATGGCACACACTCAGCATTCGAGTCTAACTTTCGACACGTCTTGAGTTACGCTTGCCACCGCATATCAACGCGAATCTCGAATCGACCTCGTCCACTTGGTCATCAAGGATTTCCCTTTGGAGGTAAATTTCTTGCTCGGAGCATATAGCGAAGATTGTTCGTCGGTACGAATTGAAACAAGTGTATCTGTTGGAGTCAAACTCGGAATTGTTATTATAATACCTTTCTAGAAGCAGAACGACGTTCCAAATTGAATCCAATCGACCTCGTCCACTTGGTCGCCAAGGATTTCCCTTTCGAGGCAAAATTTCTCGCCACACGCATCTAATGCCTTTGTGACGCAAAAAAAAAAAAAAAAAAAATGCCGGAAGGGTCAAAAATTGAGACAAAAAGGGGTGCAACACGAGGACTTCCCAGGGGGTCAAAAACGTCTTGAGTTATATGCTCCGAGCAAGAAATTTACCTCCAAAGGGAAATCCTTGATGACCAAGTGGACGAGGTCGATTCGAGATTCGCGTTGATATGCGGTGGCAAGCGTAACTCAAGACGTGTCGAAAGTTAGACTCGAATGCTGAGTGTGTGCCATAGGTTCGACATAAGTAAATTTAGAAGCAGGAACACGTCGGGTGCGATCATACCAGCACTAATGCACCGGATCCCATCAGAACTCCGAAGTTAAGCGTGGTTGGGCGAGAGTAGTACTAGGATGGGTGACCCCCTGGGAAGTCCTCGTGTTGCACCCCTTTTTGTCTCAATTTTTTACCCTTCCGGCATTTTTTTTTTTTTTTTTTTGCGTCACAAAGGCATTAGATGCGTGTGGCGAGAAATTTTGCCTCGAAAGGGAAATCCTTGGCGACCAAGTGGACGAGGTCGATTGGATTCAATTTGGAACGTCGTTCTGCTTCTAGAAAGGTATTATAATAACAATTCCGAGTTTGACTCCAACAGATACACTTGTTTCAATTCGTACCGACGAACAATCTTCGCTATATGCTCCGAGCAAGAAATTTACCTCCAAAGGGAAATCCTTGATGACCAAGTGGACGAGGTCGATTCGAGATTCGCGTTGATATGCGGTGGCAAGCGTAACTCAAGACGTGTCGAAAGTTAGACTCGAATGCTGAGTGTGTGCCATAGGTTCGACATAAGTAAATTTAGAAGCAGGAACACGTCGGGTGCGATCATACCAGCACTAATGCACCGGATCCCATCAGAACTCCGAAGTTAAGCGTGGTTGGGCGAGAGTAGTACTAGGATGGGTGACCCCCTGGGAAGTCCTCGTGTTGCACCCCTTTTTGTCTCAATTTTTGACCCTTCCGGCATTTTTTTTTTTTTTTTTTTGCGTCACAAAGGCATTAGATGCGTGTGGCGAGAAATTTTGCCTCGAAAGGGAAATCCTTGGCGACCAAGTGGACGAGGTCGATTGGATTCAATTTGGAACGTCGTTCTGCTTCTAGAAAGGTATTATAATAACAATTCCGAGTTTGACTCCAACAGATACACTTGTTTCAATTCGAACCGACGAACAATCTTCGCTATATGCTCCGAGCAAGAAATTTACCTCCAAAGGGAATTCCTTGATGACCAAGTGGACGAGGTCGATTCGAGATTCGCGTTGATATGCGGTGGCAAGCGTAACTCAAGACGTGTCGAAAGTTAGACTCGAATGCTGAGTGTGTGCCATAGGTTCGACATAAGTAAATTTAGAAGCAGGAACACGTCGGGTGCGATCATACCAGCACTAATGCACCGGATCCCATCAGAACTCCGAAGTTAAGCGTGGTTGGGCGAGAGTAGTACTAGGATGGGTGACCCCCTGGGAAGTCCTCGTGTTGCACCCCTTTTTGTCTCAATTTTTGACCCTTCCGGCATTTTTTTTTTTTTTTTTTTTGCGTCACAAAGGCATTAGATGCGTGTGGCGAGAAATTTTGCCTCGAAAGGGAAATCCTTGGCGACCAAGTGGACGAGGTCGATTGGATTCAATTTGGAACGTCGTTCTGCTTCTAGAAAGGTATTATAATAACAATTCCGAGTTTGACTCCAACAGATACACTTGTTTCAATTCGTACCGACGAACAATCTTCGCTATATGCTC
The DNA here is from genome assembly GCA_963675135.1 of Galeopsis tetrahit. NCBI lineage: Eukaryota > Viridiplantae > Streptophyta > Magnoliopsida > Lamiales > Lamiaceae > Galeopsis > Galeopsis tetrahit. The sequence continues at coordinate 17,662,920 of OY776121.1, read as the reverse complement.
CGAGCAAGAAATTTACCTCCAAAGGGAAATCCTTGATAACCAAGTGGACGAGGTCGATTCGAGATTCGCGTTGATATGCGGTGGCAAGCGTAACTCAAGACGTGTCGAAAGTTAGACTCGAATGCTGAGTGTGTGCCATAGGTTCGACATAAGTAAATTTAGAAGCAGGAACACGTCGGGTGCGATCATACCAGCACTAATGCACCGGATCCCATCAGAACTCCGAAGTTAAGCGTGGTTGGGCGAGAGTAGTACTAGGATGGGTGACCCCCTGGGAAGTCCTCGTGTTGCACCCCTTTTTGTCTCAATTTTTGACCCTTCCGGCATTTTTTTTTTTTTTTTTTTTTGCGTCACAAAGGCATTAGATGCGTGTGGCGAGAAATTTTGCCTCGAAAGGGAAATCCTTGGCGACCAAGTGGACGAGGTCGATTGGATTCAATTTGGAACGTCGTTCTGCTTCTAGAAAGGTATTATAATAACAATTCCGAGTTTGACTCCAACAGATACACTTGTTTCAATTCGTACCGACGAACAATCTTCGCTATATGCTCCGAGCAAGAAATTTACCTCCAAAGGGAAATCCTTGATGACCAAGTGGACGAGGTCGATTCGAGATTCGCGTTGATATGCGGTGGCAAGCGTAACTCAAGACGTGTCGAAAGTTAGACTCGAATGCTGAGTGTGTGCCATAGGTTCGACATAAGTAAATTTAGAAGCAGGAACACGTCGGGTGCGATCATACCAGCACTAATGCACCGGATCCCATCAGAACTCCGAAGTTAAGCGTGGTTGGGCGAGAGTAGTACTAGGATGGGTGACCCCCTGGGAAGTCCTCGTGTTGCACCCCTTTTTGTCTCAATTTTTGACCCTTCCGGCATTTTTTTTTTTTTTTTTTTTTGCGTCACAAAGGCATTAGATGCGTGTGGCGAGAAATTTTGCCTCGAAAGGGAAATCCTTGGCGACCAAGTGGACGAGGTCGATTGGATTCAATTTGGAACGTCGTTCTGCTTCTAGAAAGGTATTATAATAACAATTCCGAGTTTGACTCCAACAGATACACTTGTTTCAATTCGTACCGACGAACAATCTTCGCTATATGCTCCGAGCAAGAAATTTACCTCCAAAGGGAAATCCTTGATGACCAAGTGGACGAGGTCGATTCGAGATTCGCGTTGATATGCGGTGGCAAGCGTAACTCAAGACGTGTCGAAAGTTAGACTCGAATGCTGAGTGTGTGCCATAGGTTCGACATAAGTAAATTTAGAAGCAGGAACACGTCGGGTGCGATCATACCAGCACTAATGCACCGGATCCCATCAGAACTCCGAAGTTAAGCGTGGTTGGGCGAGAGTAGTACTAGGATGGGTGACCCCCTGGGAAGTCCTCGTGTTGCACCCCTTTTTGTCTCAATTTTTGACCCTTCCGGCATTTTTTTTTTTTTTTTGCGTCACAAAGGCATTAGATGCGTGTGGCGAGAAATTTTGCCTCGAAAGGGAAATCCTTGGCGACCAAGTGGACGAGGTCGATTGGATTCAATTTGGAACGTCGTTCTGCTTCTAGAAAGGTATTATAATAACAATTCCGAGTTTGACTCCAACAGATACACTTGTTTCAATTCGTACCGACGAACAATCTTCGCTATATGCTCCGAGCAAGAAATTTACCTCCAAAGGGAAATCCTTGATGACCAAGTGGACGAGGTCGATTCGAGATTCGCGTTGATATGCGGTGGCAAGCGTAACTCAAGACGTGTCGAAAGTTAGACTCGAATGCTGAGTGTGTGCCATAGGTTCGACATAAGTAAATTTAGAAGCAGGAACACGTCGGGTGCGATCATACCAGCACTAATGCACCGGATCCCATCAGAACTCCGAAGTTAAGCGTGGTTGGGCGAGAGTAGTACTAGGATGGGTGACCCCCTGGGAAGTCCTCGTGTTGCACCCCTTTTTGTCTCAATTTTTGACCCTTCCGGCATTTTTTTTTTTTTTTGCGTCACAAAGGCATTAGATGCGTGTGGCGAGAAATTTTGCCTCGAAAGGGAAATCCTTGGCGACCAAGTGGACGAGGTCGATTGGATTCAATTTGGAACGTCGTTCTGCTTCTAGAAAGGTATTATAATAACAATTCCGAGTTTGACTCCAACAGATACACTTGTTTCAATTCGTACCGACGAACAATCTTCGCTATATGCTCCGAGCAAGAAATTTACCTCCAAAGGGAAATCCTTGATGACCAAGTGGACGAGGTCGATTCGAGATTCGCGTTGATATGCGGTGGCAAGCGTAACTCAAGACGTGTCGAAAGTTAGACTCGAATGCTGAGTGTGTGCCATAGGTTCGACATAAGTAAATTTAGAAGCAGGAACACGTCGGGTGCGATCATACCAGCACTAATGCACCGGATCCCATCAGAACTCCGAAGTTAAGCGTGGTTGGGCGAGAGTAGTACTAGGATGGGTGACCCCCTGGGAAGTCCTCGTGTTGCACCCCTTTTTGTCTCAATTTTTGACCCTTCCGGCATTTTTTTTTTTTTTGCGTCACAAAGGCATTAGATGCGTGTGGCGAGAAATTTTGCCTCGAAAGGGAAATCCTTGGTGACCAAGTGGACGAGGTCGATTGGATTCAATTTGGAACGTCGTTCTGCTTCTAGAAAGGTATTATAATAACAATTCCGAGTTTGACTCCAACAGATACACTTATTTCAATTCGTACCGACGAACAATCTTCGCTATATGCTCCGAGCAAGAAATTTACCTCCAAAGGGAAATCCTTGATGACCAAGTGGACGAGGTCGATTCGAGATTCGCGTTGATATGCGGTGGCAAGCGTAACTCAAGACGTGTCGAAAGTTAGACTCGAATGCTGAGTGTGTGCCATAGGTTCGACATAAGTAAATTTAGAAGCAGGAACACGTCGGGTGCGATCATACCAGCACTAATGCACCGGATCCCATCAGAACTCCGAAGTTAAGCGTGGTTGGGCGAGAGTAGTACTAGGATGGGTGACCCCCTGGGAAGTCCTCGTGTTGCACCCCTTTTTGTCTCAATTTTTGACCCTTCCGGCATTTTTTTTTTTTTTTGCGTCACAAAGGCATTAGATGCGTGTGGCGAGAAATTTTGCCTCGAAAGGGAAATCCTTGGCGACCAAGTGGACGAGGTCGATTGGATTCAATTTGGAACGTCGTTCTGCTTCTAGAAAGGTATTATAATAACAATTCCGAGTTTGACTCCAACAGATACACTTGTTTCAATTCGTACCGACGAACAATCTTCGCTATATGCTCCGAGCAAGAAATTTACCTCCAAAGGGAAATCCTTGATGACCAAGTGGACGAGGTCGATTCGAGATTCGCGTTGATATGCGGTGGCAAGCGTAACTCAAGACGTGTCGAAAGTTAGACTCGAATGCTGAGTGTGTGCCATAGGTTCGACATAAGTAAATTTAGAAGCAGGAACACGTCGGGTGCGATCATACCAGCACTAATGCACCGGATCCCATCAGAACTCCGAAGTTAAGCGTGGTTGGGCGAGAGTAGTACTAGGATGGGTGACCCCCTGGGAAGTCCTCGTGTTGCACCCCTTTTTGTCTCAATTTTTGACCCTTCCGGCATTTTTTTTTTTTTTGCGTCACAAAGGCATTAGATGCGTGTGGCGAGAAATTTTGCCTCGAAAGGGAAATCCTTGGTGACCAAGTGGACGAGGTCGATTGGATTCAATTTGGAACGTCGTTCTGCTTCTAGAAAGGTATTATAATAACAATTCCGAGTTTGACTCCAACAGATACACTTGTTTCAATTCGTACCGACGAACAATCTTCGCTATATGCTCCGAGCAAGAAATTTACCTCCAAAGGGAAATCCTTGATGACCAAGTGGACGAGGTCGATTCGAGATTCGCGTTGATATGCGGTGGCAAGCGTAACTCAAGACGTGTCGAAAGTTAGACTCGAATGCTGAGTGTGTGCCATAGGTTCGACATAAGTAAATTTAGAAGCAGGAACACGTCGGGTGCGATCATACCAGCACTAATGCACCGGATCCCATCAGAACTCCGAAGTTAAGCGTGGTTGGGCGAGAGTAGTACTAGGATGGGTGACCCCCTGGGAAGTCCTCGTGTTGCACCCCTTTTTGTCTCAATTTTTGACCCTTCCGGCATTTTTTTTTTTTTTGCGTCACAAAGGCATTAGATGCGTGTGGCGAGAAATTTTGCCTCGAAAGGGAAATCCTTGGCGACCAAGTGGACGAGGTCGATTGGATTCAATTTGGAACGTCGTTCTGCTTCTAGAAAGGTATTATAATAACAATTCCGAGTTTGACTCCAACAGATACACTTGTTTCAATTCGTACCGACGAACAATCTTCGCTATATGCTCCGAGCAAGAAATTTACCTCCAAAGGGAAATCCTTGATGACCAAGTGGACGAGGTCGATTCGAGATTCGCGTTGATATGCGGTGGCAAGCGTAACTCAAGACGTGTCGAAAGTTAGACTCGAATGCTGAGTGTGTGCCATAGGTTCGACATAAGTAAATTTAGAAGCAGGAACACGTCGGGTGCGATCATACCAGCACTAATGCACCGGATCCCATCAGAACTCCGAAGTTAAGCGTGGTTGGGCGAGAGTAGTACTAGGATGGGTGACCCCCTGGGAAGTCCTCGTGTTGCACCCCTTTTTGTCTCAATTTTTGACCCTTCCGGCATTTTTTTTTTTTTTGCGTCGCAAAGGCATTAGATGCGTGTGGCGAGAAATTTTGCCTCGAAAGGGAAATCCTTGGCGACCAAGTGGACGAGGTCGATTGGATTCAATTTGGAACGTCGTTCTGCTTCTAGAAAGGTATTATAATAACAATTCCGAGTTTGACTCCAACAGATACACTTGTTTCAATTCGTACCGACGAACAATCTTCGCTATATGCTCCGAGCAAGAAATTTACCTCCAAAGGGAAATCCTTGATGACCAAGTGGACGAGGTCGATTCGAGATTCGCGTTGATATGCGGTGGCAAGCGTAACTCAAGACGTGTCGAAAGTTAGACTCGAATGCTGAGTGTGTGCCATAGGTTCGACATAAGTAAATTTAGAAGCAGGAACACGTCGGGTGCGATCATACCAGCACTAATGCACCGGATCCCATCAGAACTCCGAAGTTAAGCGTGGTTGGGCGAGAGTAGTACTAGGATGGGTGACCCCCTGGGAAGTCCTCGTGTTGCACCCCTTTTTGTCTCAATTTTTGACCCTTCCGGCATTTTTTTTTTTTTTTTGCGTCACAAAGGCATTAGATGCGTGTGGCGAGAAATTTTGCCTCGAAAGGGAAATCCTTGGTGACCAAGTGGACGAGGTCGATTGGATTCAATTTGGAACGTCGTTCTGCTTCTAGAAAGGTATTATAATAACAATTCCGAGTTTGACTCCAACAGATACACTTGTTTCAATTCGTACCGACGAACAATCTTCGCTATATGCTCCGAGCAAGAAATTTACCTCCAAAGGGAAATCCTTGATGACCAAGTGGACGAGGTCGATTCGAGATTCGCGTTGATATGCGGTGGCAAGCGTAACTCAAGACGTGTCGAAAGTTAGACTCGAATGCTGAGTGTGTGCCATAGGTTCGACATAAGTAAATTTAGAAGCAGGAACACGTCGGGTGCGATCATACCAGCACTAATGCACCGGATCCCATCAGAACTCCGAAGTTAAGCGTGGTTGGGCGAGAGTAGTACTAGGATGGGTGACCCCCTGGGAAGTCCTCGTGTTGCACCCCTTTTTGTCTCAATTTTTGACCCTTCCGGCATTTTTTTTTTTTTGCGTCACAAAGGCATTAGATGCGTGTGGCGAGAAATTTTGCCTCGAAAGGGAAATCCTTGGCGACCAAGTGGACGAGGTCGATTGGATTCAATTTGGAACGTCGTTCTGCTTCTAGAAAGGTATTATAATAACAATTCCGAGTTTGACTCCAACAGATACACTTGTTTCAATTCGTACCGACGAACAATCTTCGCTATATGCTCCGAGCAAGAAATTTACCTCCAAAGGGAAATCCTTGATGACCAAGTGGACGAGGTCGATTCGAGATTCGCGTTGATATGCGGTGGCAAGCGTAACTCAAGACGTGTCGAAAGTTAGACTCGAATGCTGAGTGTGTGCCATAGGTTCGACATAAGTAAATTTAGAAGCAGGAACACGTCGGGTGCGATCATACCAGCACTAATGCACCGGATCCCATCAGAACTCCGAAGTTAAGCGTGGTTGGGCGAGAGTAGTACTAGGATGGGTGACCCCCTGGGAAGTCCTCGTGTTGCACCCCTTTTTGTCTCAATTTTTGACCCTTCCGGCATTTTTTTTTTTTTTTGCGTCACAAAGGCATTAGATGCGTGTGGCGAGAAATTTTGCCTCGAAAGGGAAATCCTTGGCGACCAAGTGGACGAGGTCGATTGGATTCAATTTGGAACGTCGTTCTGCTTCTAGAAAGGTATTATAATAACAATTCCGAGTTTGACTCCAACAGATACACTTGTTTCAATTCGTACCGACGAACAATCTTCGCTATATGCTCCGAGCAAGAAATTTACCTCCAAAGGGAAATCCTTGATGACCAAGTGGACGAGGTCGATTCGAGATTCGCGTTGATATGCGGTGGCAAGCGTAACTCAAGACGTGTCGAAAGTTAGACTCGAATGCTGAGTGTGTGCCATAGGTTCGACATAAGTAAATTTAGAAGCAGGAACACGTCGGGTGCGATCATACCAGCACTAATGCACCGGATCCCATCAGAACTCCGAAGTTAAGCGTGGTTGGGCGAGAGTAGTACTAGGATGGGTGACCCCCTGGGAAGTCCTCGTGTTGCACCCCTTTTTGTCTCAATTTTTTACCCTTCCGGCATTTTTTTTTTTTTTTTGCGTCACAAAGGCATTAGATGCGTGTGGCGAGAAATTTTGCCTCGAAAGGGAAATCCTTGGCGACCAAGTGGACGAGGTCGATTGGATTCAATTTGGAACGTCGTTCTGCTTCTAGAAAGGTATTATAATAACAATTCCGAGTTTGACTCCAACAGATACACTTGTTTCAATTCGTACCGACGAACAATCTTCGCTATATGCTCCGAGCAAGAAATTTACCTCCAAAGGGAAATCCTTGATGACCAAGTGGACGAGGTCGATTCGAGATTCGCGTTGATATGCGGTGGCAAGCGTAACTCAAGACGTGTCGAAAGTTAGACTCGAATGCTGAGTGTGTGCCATAGGTTCGACATAAGTAAATTTAGAAGCAGGAACACGTCGGGTGCGATCATACCAACACTAATGCACCGGATCCCATCAGAACTCCGAAGTTAAGCGTGGTTGGGCGAGAGTAGTACTAGGATGGGTGACCCCCTGGGAAGTCCTCGTGTTGCACCCCTTTTTGTCTCAATTTTTTACCCTTCCGGCATTTTTTTTTTTTTTTGCGTCACAAAGGCATTAGATGCGTGTGGCGAGAAATTTTGCCTCGAAAGGGAAATCCTTGGCGACCAAGTGGACGAGGTCGATTGGATTCAATTTGGAACGTCGTTCTGCTTCTAGAAAGGTATTATAATAACAATTCCGAGTTTGACTCCAACAGATACACTTGTTTCAATTCGTACCGACGAACAATCTTCGCTATATGCTCCGAGCAAGAAATTTACCTCCAAAGGGAAATCCTTGATGAGCAAGTGGACGAGGTCGATTCGAGATTCGCGTTGATATGCGGTGGCAAGCGTAACTCAAGACGTGTCGAAAGTTAGACTCGAATGCTGAGTGTGTGCCATAGGTTCGACATAAGTAAATTTAGAAGCAGGAACACGTCGGGTGCGATCATACCAGCACTAATGCACCGGATCCCATCAGAACTCCGAAGTTAAGCGTGGTTGGGCGAGAGTAGTACTAGGATGGGTGACCCCCTGGGAAGTCCTCGTGTTGCACCCCTTTTTGTCTCAATTTTTGACCCTTCCGGCATTTTTTTTTTTTTTTTGCGTCACAAAGGCATTAGATGCGTGTGGCGAGAAATTTTGCCTCGAAAGGGAAATCCTTGGCGACCAAGTGGACGAGGTCGATTGGATTCAATTTGGAACGTCGTTCTGCTTCTAGAAAGGTATTATAATAACAATTCCGAGTTTGACTCCAACAGATACACTTGTTTCAATTCGTACCGACGAACAATCTTCGCTATATGCTCCGAGCAAGAAATTTACCTCCAAAGGGAAATCCTTGATGACCAAGTGGACGAGGTCGATTCGAGATTCGCGTTGATATGCGGTGGCAAGCGTAACTCAAGACGTGTCGAAAGTTAGACTCGAATGCTGAGTGTGTGCCATAGGTTCGACATAAGTAAATTTAGAAGCAGGAACACGTCGGGTGCGATCATACCAGCACTAATGCACCGGATCCCATCAGAACTCCGAAGTTAAGCGTGGTTGGGCGAGAGTAGTACTAGGATGGGTGACCCCCTGGGAAGTCCTCGTGTTGCACCCCTTTTTGTCTCAATTTTTGACCCTTCCGGCATTTTTTTTTTTTTTTTTTTGCGTCACAAAGGCATTAGATGCGTGTGGCGAGAAATTTTGCCTCGAAAGGGAAATCCTTGGCGACCAAGTGGACGAGGTCGATTGGATTCAATTTGGAACGTCGTTCTGCTTCTAGAAAGGTATTATAATAACAATTCCGAGTTTGACTCCAACAGATACACTTGTTTCAATTCGTACCGACGAACAATCTTCGCTATATGCTCCGAGCAAGAAATTTACCTCCAAAGGGAAATCCTTGATGACCAAGTGGACGAGGTCGATTCGAGATTCGCGTTGATATGCGGTGGCAAGCGTAACTCAAGACGTGTCGAAAGTTAGACTCGAATGCTGAGTGTGTGCCATAGGTTCGACATAAGTAAATTTAGAAGCAGGAACACGTCGGGTGCGATCATACCAGCACTAATGCACCGGATCCCATCAGAACTCCGAAGTTAAGCGTGGTTGGGCGAGAGTAGTACTAGGATGGGTGACCCCCTGGGAAGTCCTCGTGTTGCACCCCTTTTTGTCTCAATTTTTGACCCTTCCGGCATTTTTTTTTTTTTTTGCGTCACAAAGGCATTAGATGCGTGTGGCGAGAAATTTTGCCTCGAAAGGGAAATCCTTGGCGACCAAGTGGACGAGGTCGATTGGATTCAATTTGGAACGTCGTTCTGCTTCTAGAAAGGTATTATAATAACAATTCCGAGTTTGACTCCAACAGATACACTTGTTTCAATTCGTACCGACGAACAATCTTCGCTATATGCTCCGAGCAAGAAATTTACCTCCAAAGGGAAATCCTTGATGACCAAGTGGACGAGGTCGATTCGAGATTCGCGTTGATATGCGGTGGCAAGCGTAACTCAAGACGTGTCGAAAGTTAGACTCGAATGCTGAGTGTGTGCCATAGGTTCGACATAAGTAAATTTAGAAGCAGGAACACGTCGGGTGCGATCATACCAGCACTAATGCACCGGATCCCATCAGAACTCCGAAGTTAAGCGTGGTTGGGCGAGAGTAGTACTAGGATGGGTGACCCCCTGGGAAGTCCTCGTGTTGCACCCCTTTTTGTCTCAATTTTTGACCCTTCCGGCATTTTTTTTTTTTTTTTTTGCGTCACAAAGGCATTAGATGCGTGTGGCGAGAAATTTTGCCTCGAAAGGGAAATCCTTGGCGACCAAGTGGACGAGGTCGATTGGATTCAATTTGGAACGTCGTTCTGCTTCTAGAAAGGTATTATAATAACAATTCCGAGTTTGACTCCAACAGATACACTTGTTTCAATTCGTACCGACGAACAATCTTCGCTATATGCTCCGAGCAAGAAATTTACCTCCAAAGGGAAATCCTTGATGACCAAGTGGACGAGGTCGATTCGAGATTCGCGTTGATATGCGGTGGCAAGCGTAACTCAAGACGTGTCGAAAGTTAGACTCGAATGCTGAGTGTGTGCCATAGGTTCGACATAAGTAAATTTAGAAGCAGGAACACGTCGGGTGCGATCATACCAGCACTAATGCACCGGATCCCATCAGAACTCCGAAGTTAAGCGTGGTTGGGCGAGAGTAGTACTAGGATGGGTGACCCCCTGGGAAGTCCTCGTGTTGCACCCCTTTTTGTCTCAATTTTTGACCCTTCCGGCATTTTTTTTTTTTTTTTTTTGCGTCACAAAGGCATTAGATGCGTGTGGCGAGAAATTTTGCCTCGAAAGGGAAATCCTTGGCGACCAAGTGGACGAGGTCGATTGGATTCAATTTGGAACGTCGTTCTGCTTCTAGAAAGGTATTATAATAACAATTCCGAGTTTGACTCCAACAGATACACTTGTTTCAATTCGTACCGACGAACAATCTTCGCTATATGCTCCGAGCAAGAAATTTACCTCCAAAGGGAAATCCTTGATGACCAAGTGGACGAGGTCGATTCGAGATTCGCGTTGATATGCGGTGGCAAGCGTAACTCAAGACGTGTCGAAAGTTAGACTCGAATGCTGAGTGTGTGCCATAGGTTCGACATAAGTAAATTTAGAAGCAGGAACACGTCGGGTGCGATCATACCAGCACTAATGCACCGGATCCCATCAGAACTCCGAAGTTAAGCGTGGTTGGGCGAGAGTAGTACTAGGATGGGTGACCCCCTGGGAAGTCCTCGTGTTGCACCCCTTTTTGTCTCAATTTTTGACCCTTCCGGCATTTTTTTTTTTTTTTTTTTTGCGTCACAAAGGCATTAGATGCGTGTGGCGAGAAATTTTGCCTCGAAAGGGAAATCCTTGGCGACCAAGTGGACGAGGTCGATTGGATTCAATTTGGAACGTCGTTCTGCTTCTAGAAAGGTATTATAATAACAATTCCGAGTTTGACTCCAACAGATACACTTGTTTCAATTCGTACCGACGAACAATCTTCGCTATATGCTCCGAGCAAGAAATTTACCTCCAAAGGGAAATCCTTGATGACCAAGTGGACGAGGTCGATTCGAGATTCGCGTTGATATGCGGTGGCAAGCGTAACTCAAGACGTGTCGAAAGTTAGACTCGAATGCTGAGTGTGTGCCATAGGTTCGACATAAGTAAATTTAGAAGCAGGAACACGTCGGGTGCGATCATACCAGCACTAATGCACCGGATCCCATCAGAACTCCGAAGTTAAGCGTGGTTGGGCGAGAGTAGTACTAGGATGGGTGACCCCCTGGGAAGTCCTCGTGTTGCACCCCTTTTTGTCTCAATTTTTGACCCTTCCGGCATTTTTTTTTTTTTTTTTTTGCGTCACAAAGGCATTAGATGCGTGTGGCGAGAAATTTTGCCTCGAAAGGGAAATCCTTGGCGACCAAGTGGACGAGGTCGATTGGAATCAATTTGGAACGTCGTTCTGCTTCTAGAAAGGTATTATAATAACAATTCCGAGTTTGACTCCAACAGATACACTTGTTTCAATTCGTACCGACGAACAATCTTCGCTATATGCTCCGAGCAAGAAATTTACCTCCAAAGGGAAATCCTTGATGACCAAGTGGACGAGGTCGATTCGAGATTCGCGTTGATATGCGGTGGCAAGCGTAACTCAAGACGTGTCGAAAGTTAGACTCGAATGCTGAGTGTGTGCCATAGGTTCGACATAAGTAAATTTAGAAGCAGGAACACGTCGGGTGCGATCATACCAGCACTAATGCACCGGATCCCATCAGAACTCCGAAGTTAAGCGTGGTTGGGCGAGAGTAGTACTAGGATGGGTGACCCCCTGGGAAGTCCTCGTGTTGCACCCCTTTTTGTCTCAATTTTTGACCCTTCCGGCATTTTTTTTTTTTTTTTTTTTTTGCGTCACAAAGGCATTAGATGCGTGTGGCGAGAAATTTTGCCTCGACAGGGAAATCCTTGGCGACCAAGTGGACGAGGTCGATTGGATTCAATTTGGAACGTCGTTCTGCTTCTAGAAAGGTATTATAATAACAATTCCGAGTTTGACTCCAACAGATACACTTGTTTCAATTCGTACCGACGAACAATCTTCGCTATATGCTCCGAGCAAGAAATTTACCTCCAAAGGGAAATCCTTGATGACCAAGTGGACGAGGTCGATTCGAGATTCGCGTTGATATGCGGTGGCAAGCGTAACTCAAGACGTGTCGAAAGTTAGACTCGAATGCTGAGTGTGTGCCATAGGTTCGACATAAGTAAATTTAGAAGCAGGAACACGTCGGGTGCGATCATACCAGCACTAATGCACCGGATCCCATCAGAACTCCGAAGTTAAGCGTGGTTGGGCGAGAGTAGTACTAGGATGGGTGACCCCCTGGGAAGTCCTCGTGTTGCACCCCTTTTTGTCTCAATTTTTGACCCTTCCGGCATTTTTTTTTTTTTTTTTTTGCGTCACAAAGGCATTAGATGCGTGTGGCGAGAAATTTTGCCTCGAAAGGGAAATCCTTGGCGACCAAGTGGACGAGGTCGATTGGATTCAATTTGGAACGTCGTTCTGCTTCTAGAAAGGTATTATAATAACAATTCCGAGTTTGACTCCAACAGATACACTTGTTTCAATTCGTACCGACGAACAATCTTCGCTATATGCTCCGAGCAAGAAATTTACCTCCAAAGGGAAATCCTTGATGACCAAGTGGACGAGGTCGATTCGAGATTCGCGTTGATATGCGGTGGCAAGCGTAACTCAAGACGTGTCGAAAGTTAGACTCGAATGCTGAGTGTGTGCCATAGGTTCGACATAAGTAAATTTAGAAGCAGGAACACGTCGGGTGCGATCATACCAGCACTAATGCACCGGATCCCATCAGAACTCCGAAGTTAAGCGTGGTTGGGCGAGAGTAGTACTAGGATGGGTGACCCCCTGGGAAGTCCTCGTGTTGCACCCCTTTTTGTCTCAATTTTTGACCCTTCCGGCATTTTTTTTTTTTTTTTTTTTTGCGTCACAAAGGCATTAGATGCGTGTGGCGAGAAATTTTGCCTCGAAAGGGAAATCCTTGGCGACCAAGTGGACGAGGTCGATTGGATTCAATTTGGAACGTCGTTCTGCTTCTAGAAAGGTATTATAATAACAATTCCGAGTTTGACTCCAACAGATACACTTGTTTCAATTCGTACCGACGAACAATCTTCGCTATATGCTCCGAGCAAGAAATTTACCTCCAAAGGGAAATCCTTGATGACCAAGTGGACGAGGTCGATTCGAGATTCGCGTTGATATGCGGTGGCAAGCGTAACTCAAGACGTGTCGAAAGTTAGACTCGAATGCTGAGTGTGTGCCATAGGTTCGACATAAGTAAATTTAGAAGCAGGAACACGTCGGGTGCGATCATACCAGCACTAATGCACCGGATCCCATCAGAACTCCGAAGTTAAGCGTGGTTGGGCGAGAGTAGTACTAGGATGGGTGACCCCCTGGGAAGTCCTCGTGTTGCACCCCTTTTTGTCTCAATTTTTGACCCTTCCGGCATTTTTTTTTTTTTTTTTTTTTGCGTCACAAAGGCATTAGATGCGTGTGGCGAGAAATTTTGCCTCGAAAGGGAAATCCTTGGCGACCAAGTGGACGAGGTCGATTGGATTCAATTTGGAACGTCGTTCTGCTTCTAGAAAGGTATTATAATAACAATTCCGAGTTTGACTCCAACAGATACACTTGTTTCAATTCGTACCGACGAACAATCTTCGCTATATGCTCCGAGCAAGAAATTTACCTCCAAAGGGAAATCCTTGATGACCAAGTGGACGAGGTCGATTCGAGATTCGCGTTGATATGCGGTGGCAAGCGTAACTCAAGACGTGTCGAAAGTTAGACTCGAATGCTGAGTGTGTGCCATAGGTTCGACATAAGTAAATTTAGAAGCAGGAACACGTCGGGTGCGATCATACCAGCACTAATGCACCGGATCCCATCAGAACTCCGAAGTTAAGCGTGGTTGGGCGAGAGTAGTACTAGGATGGGTGACCCCCTGGGAAGTCCTCGTGTTGCACCCCTTTTTGTCTCAATTTTTGACCCTTCCGGCATTTTTTTTTTTTTTTTTTTGCGTCACAAAGGCATTAGATGCGTGTGGCGAGAAATTTTGCCTCGAAAGGGAAATCCTTGGCGACCAAGTGGACGAGGTCGATTGGATTCAATTTGGAACGTCGTTCTGCTTCTAGAAAGGTATTATAATAACAATTCCGAGTTTGACTCCAACAGATACACTTGTTTCAATTCGTACCGACGAACAATCTTCGCTATATGCTCCGAGCAAGAAATTTACCTCCAAAGGGAAATCCTTGATGACCAAGTGGACGAGGTCGATTCGAGATTCGCGTTGATATGCGGTGGCAAGCGTAACTCAAGACGTGTCGAAAGTTAGACTCGAATGCTGAGTGTGTGCCATAGGTTCGACATAAGTAAATTTAGAAGCAGGAACACGTCGGGTGCGATCATACCAGCACTAATGCACCGGATCCCATCAGAACTCCGAAGTTAAGCGTGGTTGGGCGAGAGTAGTACTAGGATGGGTGACCCCCTGGGAAGTCCTCGTGTTGCACCCCTTTTTGTCTCAATTTTTGACCCTTCCGGCATTTTTTTTTTTTTTTTTTTTTGCGTCACAAAGGCATTAGATGTGTGTGGCGAGAAATTTTGCCTCGAAAGGGAAATCCTTGGCGACCAAGTGGACGAGGTCGATTGGATTCAATTTGGAACGTCGTTCTGCTTCTAGAAAGGTATTATAATAACAATTCCGAGTTTGACTCCAACAGATACACTTGTTTCAATTCGTACCGACGAACAATCTTCGCTATATGCTCCGAGCAAGAAATTTACCTCCAAAGGGAAATCCTTGATGACCAAGTGGACGAGGTCGATTCGAGATTCGCGTTGATATGCGGTGGCAAGCGTAACTCAAGACGTGTCGAAAGTTAGACTCGAATGCTGAGTGTGTGCCATAGGTTCGACATAAGTAAATTTAGAAGCAGGAACACGTCGGGTGCGATCATACCAGCACTAATGCACCGGATCCCATCAGAACTCCGAAGTTAAGCGTGGTTGGGCGAGAGTAGTACTAGGATGGGTGACCCCCTGGGAAGTCCTCGTGTTGCACCCCTTTTTGTCTCAATTTTTGACCCTTCCGGCATTTTTTTTTTTTTTTTTGCGTCACAAAGGCATTAGATGCGTGTGGCGAGAAATTTTGCCTCGAAAGGGAAATCCTTGGCGACCAAGTGGACGAGGTCGATTGGATTCAATTTGGAACGTCGTTCTGCTTCTAGAAAGGTATTATAATAACAATTCCGAGTTTGACTCCAACAGATACACTTGTTTCAATTCGTACCGACGAACAATCTTCGCTATATGCTCCGAGCAAGAAATTTACCTCCAACGGGAAATCCTTGATGACCAAGTGGACGAGGTCGATTCGAGATTCGCGTTGATATGCGGTGGCAAGCGTAACTCAAGACGTGTCGAAAGTTAGACTCGAATGCTGAGTGTGTGCCATAGGTTCGACATAAGTAAATTTAGAAGCAGGAACACGTCGGGTGCGATCATACCAGCACTAATGCACCGGATCCCATCAGAACTCCGAAGTTAAGCGTGGTTGGGCGAGAGTAGTACTAGGATGGGTGACCCCCTGGGAAGTCCTCGTGTTGCACCCCTTTTTGTCTCAATTTTTGACCCTTCCGGCATTTTTTTTTTTTTTTTTTTTGCGTCACAAAGGCATTAGATGCGTGTGGCGAGAAATTTTGCCTCGAAAGGGAAATCCTTGGCGACCAAGTGGACGAGGTCGATTGGATTCAATTTGGAACGTCGTTCTGCTTCTAGAAAGGTATTATAATAACAATTCCGAGTTTGACTCCAACATATACACTTGTTTCAATTCGTACCGACGAACAATCTTCGCTATATGCTCCGAGCAAGAAATTTACCTCCAAAGGGAAATCCTTGATGACCAAGTGGACGAGGTCGATTCGAGATTCGCGTTGATATGCGGTGGCAAGCGTAACTCAAGACGTGTCGAAAGTTAGACTCGAATGCTGAGTGTGTGCCATAGGTTCGACATAAGTAAATTTAGAAGCAGGAACACGTCGGGTGCGATCATACCAGCACTAATGCACCGGATCCCATCAGAACTCCGAAGTTAAGCATGGTTGGGCGAGAGTAGTACTAGGATGGGTGACCCCCTGGGAAGTCCTCGTGTTGCACCCCTTTTTGTCTCAATTTTTGACCCTTCCGGCATTTTTTTTTTTTTTTTTTTTGCATCACAAAGGCATTAGATGCGTGTGGCGAGAAATTTTGCCTCGAAAGGGAAATCCTTGGCGACCAAGTGGACGAGGTCGATTGGATTCAATTTGGAACGTCGTTCTGCTTCTAGAAAGGTATTATAATAACAATTCCGAGTTTGACTCCAACAGATACACTTGTTTCAATTCGTACCGACGAACAATCTTCGCTATATGCTCCGAGCAAGAAATTTACCTCCAAAGGGAAATCCTTGATGACCAAGTGGACGAGGTCGATTCGAGATTCGCGTTGATATGCGGTGGCAAGCGTAACTCAAGACGTGTCGAAAGTTAGACTCGAATGCTGAGTGTGTGCCATAGGTTCGACATAAGTAAATTTAGAAGCAGGAACACGTCGGGTGCGATCATACCAGCACTAATGCACCGGATCCCATCAGAACTCCGAAGTTAAGCGTGGTTGGGCGAGAGTAGTACTAGGATGGGTGACCCCCTGGGAAGTCCTCGTGTTGCACCCCTTTTTGTCTCAATTTTTGACCCTTCCGGCATTTTTTTTTTTTTTTTTTTGCGTCACAAAGGCATTAGATGCGTGTGGCGAGAAATTTTGCCTCGAAAGGGAAATCCTTGGCGACCAAGTGGACGAGGTCGATTGGATTCAATTTGGAACGTCGTTCTGCTTCTAGAAAGGTATTATAATAACAATTCCGAGTTTGACTCCAACAGATACACTTGTTTCAATTCGTACATAAGTAAATTTAGAAGCAGGAACACGTCGGTACGAAAGTTAGACTTGAAAGTTGGAGTCAAACTCGGAATTGTTATTATAATACCTTTCTAGAAGCAGAACGACGTTCCAAATTGAATCCAATCGACCTCGTCCACTTGGTCGCCAAGGATTTCCCTTTCGAGGCAAAATTTCTCGCCACACGCATCTAATGCCTTTGTGACGCAAAAAAAAAAAAAAAAAATGCCGGAAGGGTCAAAAATTGAGACAAAAAGGGGTGCAACACGAGGACTTCCCAGGGGGTCACCCATCCTAGTACTACTCTCGCCCAACCACGCTTAACTTCGGAGTTCTGATGGGATCCGGTGCATTAGTGCTGGTATGATCGCACCCGACGTGTTCCTGCTTCTAAATTTACTTATGTCGAACCTATGGCACACACTCAGCATTCGAGTCTAACTTTCGACACGTCTTGAGTTACGCTTGCCACCGCATATCAACGCGAATCTCGAATCGACCTCGTCCACTTGGTCATCAAGGATTTCCCTTTGGAGGTAAATTTCTTGCTCGGAGCATATAGCGAAGATTGTTCGTCGGTACGAATTGAAACAAGTGTATCTGTTGGAGTCAAACTCGGAATTGTTATTATAATACCTTTCTAGAAGCAGAACGACGTTCCAAATTGAATCCAATCGACCTCGTCCACTTGGTCGCCAAGGATTTCCCTTTCGAGGCAAAATTTCTCGCCACACGCATCTAATGCCTTTGTGACGCAAAAAAAAAAAAAAAATGCCGGAAGGGTCAAAAATTGAGACAAAAAGGGGTGCAACACGAGGACTTCCCAGGGGGTCACCCATCCTAGTACTACTCTCGCCCAACCACGCTTAACTTCGGAGTTCTGATGGGATCCGGTGCATTAGTGCTGGTATGATCGCACCCGACGTGTTCCTGCTTCTAAATTTACTTATGTCGAACCTATGGCACACACTCAGCATTCGAGTCTAACTTTCGACACGTCTTGAGTTACGCTTGCCACCGCATATCAACGCGAATCTCGAATCGACCTCGTCCACTTGGTCATCAAGGATTTCCCTTTGGAGGTAAATTTCTTGCTCGGAGCATATAGCGAAGATTGTTCGTCGGTACGAATTGAAACAAGTGTATCTGTTGGAGTCAAACTCGGAATTGTTATTATAATACCTTTCTAGAAGCAGAACGACGTTCCAAATTGAATCCAATCGACCTCGTCCACTTGGTCGCCAAGGATTTCCCTTTCGAGGCAAAATTTCTCGCCACACGCATCTAATGCCTTTGTGACGCAAAAAAAAAAAAAAAAAATGCCGGAAGGGTCAAAAATTGAGACAAAAAGGGGTGCAACACAAGGACTTCCCAGGGGGTCACCCATCCTAGTACTACTCTCGCCCAACCACGCTTAACTTCGGAGTTCTGATGGGATCCGGTGCATTAGTGCTGGTATGATCGCACCCGACGTGTTCCTGCTTCTAAATTTACTTATGTCGAACCTATGGCACACACTCAGCATTCGAGTCTAACTTTCGACACGTCTTGAGTTACGCTTGCCACCGCATATCAACGCGAATCTCGAATCGACCTCGTCCACTTGGTCATCAAGGATTTCCCTTTGGAGGTAAATTTCTTGCTCGGAGCATATAGCGAAGATTGTTCGTCGGTACGAATTGAAACAAGTGTATCTGTTGGAGTCAAACTCGGAATTGTTATTATAATACCTTTCTAGAAGCAGAACGACGTTCCAAATTGAATCCAATCGACCTCGTCCACTTGGTCGCCAAGGATTTCCCTTTCGAGGCAAAATTTCTCGCCACACGCATCTAATGCCTTTGTGACGAAAAAAAAAAAATAAAAAAATGCCGGAAGGGTCAAAAATTGAGACAAAAAGGGGTGCAACACGAGGACTTCCCAGGGGGTCACCCATCCTAGTACTACTCTCGCCCAACCACGCTTAACTTCGGAGTTCTGATGGGATCCGGTGCATTAGTGCTGGTATGATCGCACCCGACGTGTTCCTGCTTCTAAATTTACTTATGTCGAACCTATGGCACACACTCAGCATTCGAGTCTAACTTTCGACACGTCTTGAGTTACGCTTGCCACCGCATATCAACGCGAATCTCGAATCGACCTCGTCCACTTGGTCATCAAGGATTTCCCTTTGGAGGTAAATTTGTTGCTCGGAGCATATAGCGAAGATTGTTCGTCGGTACGAATTGAAACAAGTGTATCTGTTGGAGTCAAACTCGGAATTGTTATTATAATACCTTTCTAGAAGCAGAACGACGTTCCAAATTGAATCCAATCGACCTCGTCCACTTGGTCGCCAAGGATTTCCCTTTCGAGGCAAAATTTCTCGCCACACGCATCTAATGCCTTTGTGACGCAAAAAAAAAAAAAAAAAAAATGCCGGAAGGGTCAAAAATTGAGACAAAAAGGGGTGCAACACGAGGACTTCCCAGGGGGTCACCCATCCTAGTACTACTCTCGCCCAACCACGCTTAACTTCGGAGTTCTGATGGGATCCGGTGCATTAGTGCTGGTATGATCGCACCCGACGTGTTCCTGCTTCTAAATTTACTTATGTCGAACCTATGGCACACACTCAGCATTCGAGTCTAACTTTCGACACGTCTTGAGTTACGCTTGCCACCGCATATCAACGCGAATCTCGAATCGACCTCGTCCACTTGGTCATCAAGGATTTCCCTTTGGAGGTAAATTTCTTGCTCGGAGCATATAGCGAAGATTGTTCGTCGGTACGAATTGAAACAAGTGTATCTGTTGGAGTCAAACTCGGAATTGTTATTATAATACCTTTCTAGAAGCAGAACGACGTTCCAAATTGAATCCAATCGACCTCGTCCACTTGGTCGCCAAGGATTTCCCTTTCGAGGCAAAATTTCTCGCCACACGCATCTAATGCCTTTGTGACGCAAAAAAAAAAAAAAAAAAAAAATGCCGGAAGGGTCAAAAATTGAGACAAAAAGGGGTGCAACACGAGGACTTCCCAGGGGGTCACCCATCCTAGTACTACTCTCGCCCAACCACGCTTAACTTCGGAGTTCTGATGGGATCCGGTGCATTAGTGCTGGTATGATCGCACCCGACGTGTTCCTGCTTCTAAATTTACTTATGTCGAACCTATGGCACACACTCAGCATTCGAGTCTAACTTTCGACACGTCTTGAGTTACGCTTGCCACCGCATATCAACGCGAATCTCGAATCGACCTCGTCCACTTGGTCATCAAGGATTTCCCTTTGGAGGTAAATTTCTTGCTCGGAGCATATAGCGAAGATTGTTCGTCGGTACGAATTGAAACAAGTGTATCTGTTGGAGTCAAACTCGGAATTGTTATTATAATACCTTTCTAGAAGCAGAACGACGTTCCAAATTGAATCCAATCGACCTCGTCCACTTGGTCGCCAAGGATTTCCCTTTCGAGGCAAAATTTCTCGCCACACGCATCTAATGCCTTTGTGACGCAAAAAAAAAAAAAAAAAAAAAATGCCGGAAGGGTCAAAAATTGAGACAAAAAGGGGTGCAACACGAGGACTTCCCAGGGGGTCACCCATCCTAGTACTACTCTCGCCCAACCACGCTTAACTTCGGAGTTCTGATGGGATCCGGTGCATTAGTGCTGGTATGATCGCACCCGACGTGTTCCTGCTTCTAAATTTACTTATGTCGAACCTATGGCACACACTCAGCATTCGAGTCTAACTTTCGACACGTCTTGAGTTACGCTTGCCACCGCATATCAACGCGAATCTCGAATCGACCTCGTCCACTTGGTCATCAAGGATTTCCCTTTGGAGGTAAATTTCTTGCTCGGAGCATATAGCGAAGATTGTTCGTCGGTACGAATTGAAACAAGTGTATCTGTTGGAGTCAAACTCGGAATTGTTATTATAATACCTTTCTAGAAGCAGAACGACGTTCCAAATTGAATCCAATCGACCTCGTCCACTTGGTCGCCAAGGATTTCCCTTTCGAGGCAAAATTTCTCGCCACACGCATCTAATGCCTTTGTGACGCAAAAAAAAAAAAAAAAAAAAATGCCGGAAGGGTCAAAAATTGAGACAAAAAGGGGTGCAACACGAGGACTTCCCAGGGGGTCACCCATCCTAGTACTACTCTCGCCCAACCACGCTTAACTTCGGAGTTCTGATGGGATCCGGTGCATTAGTGCTGGTATGATCGCACCCGACGTGTTCCTGCTTCTAAATTTACTTATGTCGAACCTATGGCACACACTCAGCATTCGAGTCTAACTTTCGACACGTCTTGAGTTACGCTTGCCACCGCATATCAACGCGAATCTCGAATCGACCTCGTCCACTTGGTCATCAAGGATTTCCCTTTGGAGGTAAATTTCTTGCTCGGAGCATATAGCGAAGATTGTTCGTCGGTACGAATTGAAACAAGTGTATCTGTTGGAGTCAAACTCGGAATTGTTATTATAATACCTTTCTAGAAGCAGAACGACGTTCCAAATTGAATCCAATCGACCTCGTCCACTTGGTCGCCAAGGATTTCCCTTTCGAGGCAAAATTTCTCGCCACACGCATCTAATGCCTTTGTGACGCAAAAAAAAAAAAAAAAAAATGCCGGAAGGGTCAAAAATTGAGACAAAAAGGGGTGCAACACGAGGACTTCCCAGGGGGTCACCCATCCTAGTACTACTCTCGCCCAACCACGCTTAACTTCGGAGTTCTGATGGGATCCGGTGCATTAGTGCTGGTATGATCGCACCCGACGTGTTCCTGCTTCTAAATTTACTTATGTCGAACCTATGGCACACACTCAGCATTCGAGTCTAACTTTCGACACGTCTTGAGTTACGCTTGCCACCGCATATCAACGCGAATCTCGAATCGACCTCGTCCACTTGGTCATCAAGGATTTCCCTTTGGAGGTAAATTTCTTGCTCGGAGCATATAGCGAAGATTGTTCGTCGGTACGAATTGAAACAAGTGTATCTGTTGGAGTCAAACTCGGAATTGTTATTATAATACCTTTCTAGAAGCAGAACGACGTTCCAAATTGAATCCAATCGACCTCGTCCACTTGGTCGCCAAGGATTTCCCTTTCGAGGCAAAATTTCTCGCCACACGCATCTAATGCCTTTGTGACGCAAAAAAAAAAAAAAAAAAAAAATGCCGGAAGGGTCAAAAATTGAGACAAAAAGGGGTGCAACACGAGGACTTCCCAGGGGGTCACCCATCCTAGTACTACTCTCGCCCAACCACGCTTAACTTCGGAGTTCTGATGGGATCCGGTGCATTAGTGCTGGTATGATCGCACCCGACGTGTTCCTGCTTCTAAATTTACTTATGTCGAACCTATGGCACACACTCAGCATTCGAGTGTAACTTTCGACACGTCTTGAGTTACGCTTGCCACCGCATATCAACGCGAATCTCGAATCGACCTCGTCCACTTGGTCATCAAGGATTTCCCTTTGGAGGTAAATTTCTTGCTCGGAGCATATAGCGAAGATTGTTCGTCGGTACGAATTGAAACAAGTGTATCTGTTGGAGTCAAACTCGGAATTGTTATTATAATACCTTTCTAGAAGCAGAACGACGTTCCAAATTGAATCCAATCGACCTCGTCCACTTGGTCGCCAAGGATTTCCCTTTCGAGGCAAAATTTCTCGCCACACGCATCTAATGCCTTTGTGACGCAAAAAAAAAAAATGCCGGAAGGGTCAAAAATTGAGACAAAAAGGGGTGCAACACGAGGACTTCCCAGGGGGTCACCCATCCTAGTACTACTCTCGCCCAACCACGCTTAACTTCGGAGTTCTGATGGGATCCGGTGCATTAGTGCTGGTATGATCGCACCCGACGTGTTCCTGCTTCTAAATTTACTTATGTCGAACCTATGGCACACACTCAGCATTCGAGTCTAACTTTCGACACGTCTTGAGTTACGCTTGCCACCGCATATCAACGCGAATCTCGAATCGACCTCGTCCACTTGGTCATCAAGGATTTCCCTTTGGAGGTAAATTTCTTGCTCGGAGCATATAGCGAAGATTGTTCGTCGGTACGAATTGAAACAAGTGTATCTGTTGGAGTCAAACTCGGAATTGTTATTATAATACCTTTCTAGAAGCAGAACGACGTTCCAAATTGAATCCAATCGACCTCGTCCACTTGGTCGCCAAGGATTTCCCTGTCGAGGCAAAATTTCTCGCCACACGCATCTAATGCCTTTGTGACGCAAAAAAAAAAAAAAAAAAAAAATGCCGGAAGGGTCAAAAATTGAGACAAAAAGGGGTGCAACACGAGGACTTCCCAGGGGGTCACCCATCCTAGTACTACTCTCGCCCAACCACGCTTAACTTCGGAGTTCTGATGGGATCCGGTGCATTAGTGCTGGTATGATCGCACCCGACGTGTTCCTGCTTCTAAATTTACTTATGTCGAACCTATGGCACACACTCAGCATTCGAGTCTAACTTTCGACACGTCTTGAGTTACGCTTGCCACCGCATATCAACGCGAATCTCGAATCGACCTCGTCCACTTGGTCATCAAGGATTTCCCTTTGGAGGTAAATTTCTTGCTCGGAGCATATAGCGAAGATTGTTCGTCGGTACGAATTGAAACAAGTGTATCTGTTGGAGTCAAACTCGGAATTGTTATTATAATACCTTTCTAGAAGCAGAACGACGTTCCAAATTGAATCCAATCGACCTCGTCCACTTGGTCGCCAAGGATTTCCCTTTCGAGGCAAAATTTCTCGCCACACGCATCTAATGCCTTTGTGACGCAAAAAAAAAAAAAAAAAAAAAATGCCGGAAGGGTCAAAAATTGAGACAAAAAGGGGTGCAACACGAGGACTTCCCAGGGGGTCACCCATCCTAGTACTACTCTCGCCCAACCACGCTTAACTTCGGAGTTCTGATGGGATCCGGTGCATTAGTGCTGGTATGATCGCACCCGACGTGTTCCTGCTTCTAAATTTACTTATGTCGAACCTATGGCACACACTCAGCATTCGAGTCTAACTTTCGACACGTCTTGAGTTACGCTTGCCACCGCATATCAACGCGAATCTCGAATCGACCTCGTCCACTTGGTCATCAAGGATTTCCCTTTGGAGGTAAATTTCTTGCTCGGAGCATATAGCGAAGATTGTTCGTCGGTACGAATTGAAACAAGTGTATCTGTTGGAGTCAAACTCGGAATTGTTATTATAATACCTTTCTAGAAGCAGAACGACGTTCCAAATTGAATCCAATCGACCTCGTCCACTTGGTCGCCAAGGATTTCCCTTTCGAGGCAAAATTTCTCGCCACACGCATCTAATGCCTTTGTGACGCAAAAAAAAAAAAAAATGCCGGAAGGGTCAAAAATTGAGACAAAAAGGGGTGCAACACGAGGACTTCCCAGGGGGTCACCCATCCTAGTACTACTCTCGCCCAACCACGCTTAACTTCGGAGTTCTGATGGGATCCGGTGCATTAGTGCTGGTATGATCGCACCCGACGTGTTCCTGCTTCTAAATTTACTTATGTCGAACCTATGGCACACACTCAGCATTCGAGTCTAACTTTCGACACGTCTTGAGTTACGCTTGCCACCGCATATCAACGCGAATCTCGAATCGACCTCGTCCACTTGGTCATCAAGGATTTCCCTTTGGAGGTAAATTTCTTGCTCGGAGCATATAGCGAAGATTGTTCGTCGGTACGAATTGAAACAAGTGTATCTGTTGGAGTCAAACTCGGAATTGTTATTATAATACCTTTCTAGAAGCAGAACGACGTTCCAAATTGAATCCAATCGACCTCGTCCACTTGGTCGCCAAGGATTTCCCTTTCGAGGCAAAATTTCTCGCCACACGCATCTAATGCCTTTGTGACGCAAAAAAAAAAAATGCCGGAAGGGTCAAAAATTGAGACAAAAAGGGGTGCAACACGAGGACTTCCCAGGGGGTCACCCATCCTAGTACTACTCTCGCCCAACCACGCTTAACTTCGGAGTTCTGATGGGATCCGGTGCATTAGTGCTGGTATGATCGCACCCGACGTGTTCCTGCTTCTAAATTTACTTATGTCGAACCTATGGCACACACTCAGCATTCGAGTCTAACTTTCGACACGTCTTGAGTTACGCTTGCCACCGCATATCAACGCGAATCTCGAATCGACCTCGTCCACTTGGTCATCAAGGATTTCCCTTTGGAGGTAAATTTCTTGCTCGGAGCATATAGCGAAGATTGTTCGTCGGTACGAATTGAAACAAGTGTATCTGTTGGAGTCAAACTCGGAATTGTTATTATAATACCTTTCTAGAAGCAGAACGACGTTCCAAATTGAATCCAATCGACCTCGTCCACTTGGTCGCCAAGGATTTCCCTTTCGAGGCAAAATTTCTCGCCACACGCATCTAATGCCTTTGTGACGCAAAAAAAAAAAAAAAAAATGCCGGAAGGGTCAAAAATTGAGACAAAAAGGGGTGCAACACGAGGACTTCCCAGGGGGTCACCCATCCTAGTACTACTCTCGCCCAACCACGCTTAACTTCGGAGTTCTGATGGGATCCGGTGCATTAGTGCTGGTATGATCGCACCCGACGTGTTCCTGCTTCTAAATTTACTTATGTCGAACCTATGGCACACACTCAGCATTCGAGTCTAACTTTCGACACGTCTTGAGTTACGCTTGCCACCGCATATCAACGCGAATCTCGAATCGACCTCGTCCACTTGGTCATCAAGGATTTCCCTTTGGAGGTAAATTTCTTGCTCGGAGCATATAGCGAAGATTGTTCGTCGGTACGAATTGAAACAAGTGTATCTGTTGGAGTCAAACTCGGAATTGTTATTATAATACCTTTCTAGAAGCAGAACGACGTTCCAAATTGAATCCAATCGACCTCGTCCACTTGGTCGCCAAGGATTTCCCTTTCGAGGCAAAATTTCTCGCCACACGCATCTAATGCCTTTGTGACGCAAAAAAAAAAAAAAATGCCGGAAGGGTCAAAAATTGAGACAAAAAGGGGTGCAACACGAGGACTTCCCAGGGGGTCACCCATCCTAGTACTACTCTCGCCCAACCACGCTTAACTTCGGAGTTCTGATGGGATCCGGTGCATTAGTGCTGGTATGATCGCACCCGACGTGTTCCTGCTTCTAAATTTACTTATGTCGAACCTATGGCACACACTCAGCATTCGAGTCTAACTTTCGACACGTCTTGAGTTACGCTTGCCACCGCATATCAACGCGAATCTCGAATCGACCTCGTCCACTTGGTCATCAAGGATTTCCCTTTGGAGGTAAATTTCTTGCTCGGAGCATATAGCGAAGATTGTTCGTCGGTACGAATTGAAACAAGTGTATCTGTTGGAGTCAAACTCGGAATTGTTATTATAATACCTTTCTAGAAGCAGAACGACGTTCCAAATTGAATCCAATCGACCTCGTCCACTTGGTCGCCAAGGATTTCCCTTTCGAGGCAAAATTTCTCGCCACACGCATCTAATGCCTTTGTGACGCAAAAAAAAAAAATGCCGGAAGGGTCAAAAATTGAGACAAAAAGGGGTGCAACACGAGGACTTCCCAGGGGGTCACCCATCCTAGTACTACTCTCGCCCAACCACGCTTAACTTCGGAGTTCTGATGGGATCCGGTGCATTAGTGCTGGTATGATCGCACCCGACGTGTTCCTGCTTCTAAATTTACTTATGTCGAACCTATGGCACACACTCAGCATTCGAGTCTAACTTTCGACACGTCTTGAGTTACGCTTGCCACCGCATATCAACGCGAATCTCGAATCGACCTCGTCCACTTGGTCATCAAGGATTTCCCTTTGGAGGTAAATTTCTTGCTCGGAGCATATAGCGAAGATTGTTCGTCGGTACGAATTGAAACAAGTGTATCTGTTGGAGTCAAACTCGGAATTGTTATTATAATACCTTTCTAGAAGCAGAACGACGTTCCAAATTGAATCCAATCGACCTCGTCCACTTGGTCGCCAAGGATTTCCCTTTCGAGGCAAAATTTCTCGCCACACGCATCTAATGCCTTTGTGACGCAAAAAAAAAAAAAAAAAATGCCGGAAGGGTCAAAAATTGAGACAAAAAGGGGTGCAACACGAGGACTTCCCAGGGGGTCACCCATCCTAGTACTACTCTCGCCCAACCACGCTTAACTTCGGAGTTCTGATGGGATCCGGTGCATTAGTGCTGGTATGATCGCACCCGACGTGTTCCTGCTTCTAAATTTACTTATGTCGAACCTATGGCACACACTCAGCATTCGAGTCTAACTTTCGACACGTCTTGAGTTACGCTTGCCACCGCATATCAACGCGAATCTCGAATCGACCTCGTCCACTTGGTCATCAAGGATTTCCCTTTGGAGGTAAATTTCTTGCTCGGAGCATATAGCGAAGATTGTTCGTCGGTACGAATTGAAACAAGTGTATCTGTTGGAGTCAAACTCGGAATTGTTATTATAATACCTTTCTAGAAGCAGAACGACGTTCCAAATTGAATCCAATCGACCTCGTCCACTTGGTCGCCAAGGATTTCCCTTTCGAGGCAAAATTTCTCGCCACACGCATCTAATGCCTTTGTGACGCAAAAAAAAAAAAAAATGCCGGAAGGGTCAAAAATTGAGACAAAAAGGGGTGCAACACGAGGACTTCCCAGGGGGTCACCCATCCTAGTACTACTCTCGCCCAACCACGCTTAACTTCGGAGTTCTGATGGGATCCGGTGCATTAGTGCTGGTATGATCGCACCCGACGTGTTCCTGCTTCTAAATTTACTTATGTCGAACCTATGGCACACACTCAGCATTCGAGTCTAACTTTCGACACGTCTTGAGTTACGCTTGCCACCGCATATCAACGCGAATCTCGAATCGACCTCGTCCACTTGGTCATCAAGGATTTCCCTTTGGAGGTAAATTTCTTGCTCGGAGCATATAGCGAAGATTGTTCGTCGGTACGAATTGAAACAAGTGTATCTGTTGGAGTCAAACTCGGAATTGTTATTATAATACCTTTCTAGAAGCAGAACGACGTTCCAAATTGAATCCAATCGACCTCGTCCACTTGGTCGCCAAGGATTTCCCTTTCGAGGCAAAATTTCTCGCCACACGCATCTAATGCCTTTGTGACGCAAAAAAAAAAAAAAATGCCGGAAGGGTCAAAAATTGAGACAAAAAGGGGTGCAACACGAGGACTTCCCAGGGGGTCACCCATCCTAGTACTACTCTCGCCCAACCACGCTTAACTTCGGAGTTCTGATGGGATCCGGTGCATTAGTGCTGGTATGATCGCACCCGACGTGTTCCTGCTTCTAAATTTACTTATGTCGAACCTATGGCACACACTCAGCATTCGAGTCTAACTTTCGACACGTCTTGAGTTACGCTTGCCACCGCATATCAACGCGAATCTCGAATCGACCTCGTCCACTTGGTCATCAAGGATTTCCCTTTGGAGGTAAATTTCTTGCTCGGAGCATATAGCGAAGATTGTTCGTCGGTACGAATTGAAACAAGTGTATCTGTTGGAGTCAAACTCGGAATTGTTATTATAATACCTTTCTAGAAGCAGAACGACGTTCCAAATTGAATCCAATCGACCTCGTCCACTTGGTCGCCAAGGATTTCCCTTTCGAGGCAAAATTTCTCGCCACACGCATCTAATGCCTTTGTGACGCAAAAAAAAAAAATGCCGGAAGGGTCAAAAATTGAGACAAAAAGGGGTGCAACACGAGGACTTCCCAGGGGGTCACCCATCCTAGTACTACTCTCGCCCAACCACGCTTAACTTCGGAGTTCTGATGGGATCCGGTGCATTAGTGCTGGTATGATCGCACCCGACGTGTTCCTGCTTCTAAATTTACTTATGTCGAACCTATGGCACACACTCAGCATTCGAGTCTAACTTTCGACACGTCTTGAGTTACGCTTGCCACCGCATATCAACGCGAATCTCGAATCGACCTCGTCCACTTGGTCATCAAGGATTTCCCTTTGGAGGTAAATTTCTTGCTCGGAGCATATAGCGAAGATTGTTCGTCGGTACGAATTGAAACAAGTGTATCTGTTGGAGTCAAACTCGGAATTGTTATTATAATACCTTTCTAGAAGCAGAACGACGTTCCAAATTGAATCCAATCGACCTCGTCCACTTGGTCGCCAAGGATTTCCCTTTCGAGGCAAAATTTCTCGCCACACGCATCTAATGCCTTTGTGACGCAAAAAAAAAAAATGCCGGAAGGGTCAAAAATTGAGACAAAAAGGGGTGCAACACGAGGACTTCCCAGGGGGTCACCCATCCTAGTACTACTCTCGCCCAACCACGCTTAACTTCGGAGTTCTGATGGGATCCGGTGCATTAGTGCTGGTATGATCGCACCCGACGTGTTCCTGCTTCTAAATTTACTTATGTCGAACCTATGGCACACACTCAGCATTCGAGTCTAACTTTCGACACGTCTTGAGTTACGCTTGCCACCGCATATCAACGCGAATCTCGAATCGACCTCGTCCACTTGGTCATCAAGGATTTCCCTTTGGAGGTAAATTTCTTGCTCGGAGCATATAGCGAAGATTGTTCGTCGGTACGAATTGAAACAAGTGTATCTGTTGGAGTCAAACTCGGAATTGTTATTATAATACCTTTCTAGAAGCAGAACGACGTTCCAAATTGAATCCAATCGACCTCGTCCACTTGGTCGCCAAGGATTTCCCTTTCGAGGCAAAATTTCTCGCCACACGCATCTAATGCCTTTGTGACGCAAAAAAAAAAAATGCCGGAAGGGTCAAAAATTGAGACAAAAAGGGGTGCAACACGAGGACTTCCCAGGGGGTCACCCATCCTAGTACTACTCTCGCCCAACCACGCTTAACTTCGGAGTTCTGATGGGATCCGGTGCATTAGTGCTGGTATGATCGCACCCGACGTGTTCCTGCTTCTAAATTTACTTATGTCGAACCTATGGCACACACTCAGCATTCGAGTCTAACTTTCGACACGTCTTGAGTTACGCTTGCCACCGCATATCAACGCGAATCTCGAATCGACCTCGTCCACTTGGTCATCAAGGATTTCCCTTTGGAGGTAAATTTCTTGCTCGGAGCATATAGCGAAGATTGTTCGTCGGTACGAATTGAAACAAGTGTATCTGTTGGAGTCAAACTCGGAATTGTTATTATAATACCTTTCTAGAAGCAGAACGACGTTCCAAATTGAATCCAATCGACCTCGTCCACTTGGTCGCCAAGGATTTCCCTTTCGAGGCAAAATTTCTCGCCACACGCATCTAATGCCTTTGTGACGCAAAAAAAAAAAAAAAAAATGCCGGAAGGGTCAAAAATTGAGACAAAAAGGGGTGCAACACGAGGACTTCCCAGGGGGTCACCCATCCTAGTACTACTCTCGCCCAACCACGCTTAACTTCGGAGTTCTGATGGGATCCGGTGCATTAGTGCTGGTATGATCGCACCCGACGTGTTCCTGCTTCTAAATTTACTTATGTCGAACCTATGGCACACACTCAGCATTCGAGTCTAACTTTCGACACGTCTTGAGTTACGCTTGCCACCGCATATCAACGCGAATCTCGAATCGACCTCGTCCACTTGGTCATCAAGGATTTCCCTTTGGAGGTAAATTTCTTGCTCGGAGCATATAGCGAAGATTGTTCGTCGGTACGAATTGAAACAAGTGTATCTGTTGGAGTCAAACTCGGAATTGTTATTATAATACCTTTCTAGAAGCAGAACGACGTTCCAAATTGAATCCAATCGACCTCGTCCACTTGGTCGCCAAGGATTTCCCTTTCGAGGCAAAATTTCTCGCCACACGCATCTAATGCCTTTGTGACGCAAAAAAAAAAAAAAATGCCGGAAGGGTCAAAAATTGAGACAAAAAGGGGTGCAACACGAGGACTTCCCAGGGGGTCACCCATCCTAGTACTACTCTCGCCCAACCACGCTTAACTTCGGAGTTCTGATGGGATCCGGTGCATTAGTGCTGGTATGATCGCACCCGACGTGTTCCTGCTTCTAAATTTACTTATGTCGAACCTATGGCACACACTCAGCATTCGAGTCTAACTTTCGACACGTCTTGAGTTACGCTTGCCACCGCATATCAACGCGAATCTCGAATCGACCTCGTCCACTTGGTCATCAAGGATTTCCCTTTGGAGGTAAATTTCTTGCTCGGAGCATATAGCGAAGATTGTTCGTCGGTACGAATTGAAACAAGTGTATCTGTTGGAGTCAAACTCGGAATTGTTATTATAATACCTTTCTAGAAGCAGAACGACGTTCCAAATTGAATCCAATCGACCTCGTCCACTTGGTCGCCAAGGATTTCCCTTTCGAGGCAAAATTTCTCGCCACACGCATCTAATGCCTTTGTGACGCAAAAAAAAAAAAAAATGCCGGAAGGGTCAAAAATTGAGACAAAAAGGGGTGCAACACGAGGACTTCCCAGGGGGTCACCCATCCTAGTACTACTCTCGCCCAACCACGCTTAACTTCGGAGTTCTGATGGGATCCGGTGCATTAGTGCTGGTATGATCGCACCCGACGTGTTCCTGCTTCTAAATTTACTTATGTCGAACCTATGGCACACACTCAGCATTCGAGTCTAACTTTCGACACGTCTTGAGTTACGCTTGCCACCGCATATCAACGCGAATCTCGAATCGACCTCGTCCACTTGGTCATCAAGGATTTCCCTTTGGAGGTAAATTTCTTGCTCGGAGCATATAGCGAAGATTGTTCGTCGGTACGAATTGAAACAAGTGTATCTGTTGGAGTCAAACTCGGAATTGTTATTATAATACCTTTCTAGAAGCAGAACGACGTTCCAAATTGAATCCAATCGACCTCGTCCACTTGGTCGCCAAGGATTTCCCTTTCGAGGCAAAATTTCTCGCCACACGCATCTAATGCCTTTGTGACGCAAAAAAAAAAAATGCCGGAAGGGTCAAAAATTGAGACAAAAAGGGGTGCAACACGAGGACTTCCCAGGGGGTCACCCATCCTAGTACTACTCTCGCCCAACCACGCTTAACTTCGGAGTTCTGATGGGATCCGGTGCATTAGTGCTGGTATGATCGCACCCGACGTGTTCCTGCTTCTAAATTTACTTATGTCGAACCTATGGCACACACTCAGCATTCGAGTCTAACTTTCGACACGTCTTGAGTTACGCTTGCCACCGCATATCAACGCGAATCTCGAATCGACCTCGTCCACTTGGTCATCAAGGATTTCCCTTTGGAGGTAAATTTCTTGCTCGGAGCATATAGCGAAGATTGTTCGTCGGTACGAATTGAAACAAGTGTATCTGTTGGAGTCAAACTCGGAATTGTTATTATAATACCTTTCTAGAAGCAGAACGACGTTCCAAATTGAATCCAATCGACCTCGTCCACTTGGTCGCCAAGGATTTCCCTTTCGAGGCAAAATTTCTCGCCACACGCATCTAATGCCTTTGTGACGCAAAAAAAAAAAAAAAAAAAATGCCGGAAGGGTCAAAAATTGAGACAAAAAGGGGTGCAACACGAGGACTTCCCAGGGGGTCACCCATCCTAGTACTACTCTCGCCCAACCACGCTTAACTTCGGAGTTCTGATGGGATCCGGTGCATTAGTGCTGGTATGATCGCACCCGACGTGTTCCTGCTTCTAAATTTACTTATGTCGAACCTATGGCACACACTCAACATTCGAGTGTAACTTTCGACACGTCTTGAGTTACGCTTGCCACCGCATATCAACGCGAATCTCGAATCGACCTCGTCCACTTGGTCATCAAGGATTTCCCTTTGGAGGTAAATTTCTTGCTCGGAGCATATAGCGAAGATTGTTCGTCGGTACGAATTGAAACAAGTGTATCTGTTGGAGTCAAACTCGGAATTGTTATTATAATACCTTTCTAGAAGCAGAACGACGTTCCAAATTGAATCCAATCGACCTCGTCCACTTGGTCGCCAAGGATTTCCCTTTCGAGGCAAAATTTCTCGCCACACGCATCTAATGCCTTTGTGACGCAAAAAAAAAAAAATGCCGGAAGGGTCAAAAATTGAGACAAAAAGGGGTGCAACACGAGGACTTCCCAGGGGGTCACCCATCCTAGTACTACTCTCGCCCAACCACGCTTAACTTCGGAGTTCTGATGGGATCCGGTGCATTAGTGCTGGTATGATCGCACCCGACGTGTTCCTGCTTCTAAATTTACTTATGTCGAACCTATGGCACACACTCAGCATTCGAGTCTAACTTTCGACACGTCTTGAGTTACGCTTGCCACCGCATATCAACGCGAATCTCGAATCGACCTCGTCCACTTGGTCATCAAGGATTTCCCTTTGGAGGTAAATTTCTTGCTCGGAGCATATAGCGAAGATTGTTCGTCGGTACGAATTGAAACAAGTGTATCTGTTGGAGTCAAACTCGGAATTGTTATTATAATACCTTTCTAGAAGCAGAACGACGTTCCAAATTGAATCCAATCGACCTCGTCCACTTGGTCGCCAAGGATTTCCCTTTCGAGGCAAAATTTCTCGCCACACGCATCTAATGCCTTTGTGACGCAAAAAAAAAAAAAAAAAAAATGCCGGAAGGGTCAAAAATTGAGACAAAAAGGGGTGCAACACGAGGACTTCCCAGGGGGTCACCCATCCTAGTACTACTCTCGCCCAACCACGCTTAACTTCGGAGTTCTGATGGGATCCGGTGCATTAGTGCTGGTATGATCGCACCCGACGTGTTCCTGCTTCTAAATTTACTTATGTCGAACCTATGGCACACACTCAGCATTCGAGTCTAACTTTCGACACGTCTTGAGTTACGCTTGCCACCGCATATCAACGCGAATCTCGAATCGACCTCGTCCACTTGGTCATCAAGGATTTCCCTTTGGAGGTAAATTTCTTGCTCGGAGCATATAGCGAAGATTGTTCGTCGGTACGAATTGAAACAAGTGTATCTGTTGGAGTCAAACTCGGAATTGTTATTATAATACCTTTCTAGAAGCAGAACGACGTTCCAAATTGAATCCAATCGACCTCGTCCACTTGGTCGCCAAGGATTTCCCTTTCGAGGCAAAATTTCTCGCCACACGCATCTAATGCCTTTGTGACGCAAAAAAAAAAAAAAAAAAATGCCGGAAGGGTCAAAAATTGAGACAAAAAGGGGTGCAACACGAGGACTTCCCAGGGGGTCACCCATCCTAGTACTACTCTCGCCCAACCACGCTTAACTTCGGAGTTCTGATGGGATCCGGTGCATTAGTGCTGGTATGATCGCACCCGACGTGTTCCTGCTTCTAAATTTACTTATGTCGAACCTATGGCACACACTCAGCATTCGAGTCTAACTTTCGACACGTCTTGAGTTACGCTTGCCACCGCATATCAACGCGAATCTCGAATCGACCTCGTCCACTTGGTCATCAAGGATTTCCTTTTGGAGGTAAATTTCTTGCTCGGAGCATATAGCGAAGATTGTTCGTCGGTACGAATTGAAACAAGTGTATCTGTTGGAGTCAAACTCGGAATTGTTATTATAATACCTTTCTAGAAGCAGAACGACGTTCCAAATTGAATCCAATCGACCTCGTCCACTTGGTCGCCAAGGATTTCCCTTTCGAGGCAAAATTTCTCGCCACACGCATCTAATGCCTTTGTGACGCAAAAAAAAAAAAAATGCCGGAAGGGTCAAAAATTGAGACAAAAAGGGGTGCAACACGAGGACTTCCCAGGGGGTCACCCATCCTAGTACTACTCTCGCCCAACCACGCTTAACTTCGGAGTTCTGATGGGATCCGGTGCATTAGTGCTGGTATGATCGCACCCGACGTGTTCCTGCTTCTAAATTTACTTATGTCGAACCTATGGCACACACTCAGCATTCGAGTCTAACTTTCGACACGTCTTGAGTTACGCTTGCCACCGCATATCAACGCGAATCTCGAATCGACCTCGTCCACTTGGTCATCAAGGATTTCCCTTTGGAGGTAAATTTCTTGCTCGGAGCATATAGCGAAGATTGTTCGTCGGTACGAATTGAAACAAGTGTATCTGTTGGAGTCAAACTCGGAATTGTTATTATAATACCTTTCTAGAAGCAGAACGACGTTCCAAATTGAATCCAATCGACCTCGTCCACTTGGTCGCCAAGGATTTCCCTTTCGAGGCAAAATTTCTCGCCACACGCATCTAATGCCTTTGTGACGCAAAAAAAAAAAAAAAAAAATGCCGGAAGGGTCAAAAATTGAGACAAAAAGGGGTGCAACACGAGGACTTCCCAGGGGGTCACCCATCCTAGTACTACTCTCGCCCAACCACGCTTAACTTCGGAGTTCTGATGGGATCCGGTGCATTAGTGTTGGTATGATCGCACCCGACGTGTTCCTGCTTCTAAATTTACTTATGTCGAACCTATGGCACACACTCAGCATTCGAGTCTAACTTTCGACACGTCTTGAGTTACGCTTGCCACCGCATATCAACGCGAATCTCGAATCGACCTCGTCCACTTGGTCATCAAGGATTTCCCTTTGGAGGTAAATTTCTTGCTCGGAGCATATAGCGAAGATTGTTCGTCGGTACGAATTGAAACAAGTGTATCTGTTGGAGTCAAACTCGGAATTGTTATTATAATACCTTTCTAGAAGCAGAACGACGTTCCAAATTGAATCCAATCGACCTCGTCCACTTGGTCGCCAAGGATTTCCCTTTCGAGGCAAAATTTCTCGCCACACGCATCTAATGCTTTGTGACGCAAAAAAAAAAAAAAAAAAATGCCGGAAGGGTCAAAAATTGAGACAAAAAGGGGTGCAACACGAGGACTTCCCAGGGGGTCACCCATCCTAGTACTACTCTCGCCCAACCACGCTTAACTTCGGAGTTCTGATGGGATCCGGTGCATTAGTGCTGGTATGATCGCACCCGACGTGTTCCTGCTTCTAAATTTACTTATGTCGAACCTATGGCACACACTCAGCATTCGAGTCTAACTTTCGACACGTCTTGAGTTACGCTTGCCACCGCATATCAACGCGAATCTCGAATCGACCTCGTCCACTTGGTCATCAAGGATTTCCCTTTGGAGGTAAATTTCTTGCTCGGAGCATATAGCGAAGATTGTTCGTCGGTACGAATTGAAACAAGTGTATCTGTTGGAGTCAAACTCGGAATTGTTATTATAATACCTTTCTAGAAGCAGAACGACGTTCCAAATTGAATCCAATCGACCTCGTCCACTTGGTCGCCAAGGATTTCCCTTTCGAGGCAAAATTTCTCGCCACACGCATCTAATGCCTTTGTAAAAAAAAAAAAAAAAAAAAATGCCGGAAGGGTCAAAAATTGAGACAAAAAGGGGTGCAACACGAGGACTTCCCAGGGGGTCACCCATCCTAGTACTACTCTCGCCCAACCACGCTTAACTTCGGAGTTCTGATGGGATCCGGTGCATTAGTGCTGGTATGATCGCACCCGACGTGTTCCTGCTTCTAAATTTACTTATGTCGAACCTATGGCACACACTCAGCATTCGAGTCTAACTTTCGACACGTCTTGAGTTACGCTTGCCACCGCATATCAACGCGAATCTCGAATCGACCTCGTCCACTTGGTCATCAAGGATTTCCCTTTGGAGGTAAATTTCTTGCTCGGAGCATATAGCGAAGATTGTTCGTCGGTACGAATTGAAACAAGTGTATCTGTTGGAGTCAAACTCGGAATTGTTATTATAATACCTTTCTAGAAGCAGAACGACGTTCCAAATTGAATCCAATCGACCTCGTCCACTTGGTCGCCAAGGATTTCCCTTTCGAGGCAAAATTTCTCGCCACACGCATCTAATGCCTTTGTGACGCAAAAAAAAAAAAAAAAAAATGCCGGAAGGGTCAAAAATTGAGACAAAAAGGGGTGCAACACGAGGACTTCCCAGGGGGTCACCCATCCTAGTACTACTCTCGCCCAACCACGCTTAACTTCGGAGTTCTGATGGGATCCGGTGCATTAGTGCTGGTATGATCGCACCCGACGTGTTCCTGCTTCTAAATTTACTTATGTCGAACCTATGGCACACACTCAGCATTCGAGTCTAACTTTCGACACGTCTTGAGTTACGCTTGCCACCGCATATCAACGCGAATCTCGAATCGACCTCGTCCACTTGGTCATCAAGGATTTCCCTTTGGAGGTAAATTTCTTGCTCGGAGCATATAGCGAAGATTGTTCGTCGGTACGAATTGAAACAAGTGTATCTGTTGGAGTCAAACTCGGAATTGTTATTATAATACCTTTCTAGAAGCAGAACGACGTTCCAAATTGAATCCAATCGACCTCGTCCACT
The DNA here is from genome assembly GCA_963675135.1 of Galeopsis tetrahit. Taxonomy (NCBI): domain Eukaryota; kingdom Viridiplantae; phylum Streptophyta; class Magnoliopsida; order Lamiales; family Lamiaceae; genus Galeopsis; species Galeopsis tetrahit. The sequence continues at coordinate 17,625,597 of OY776121.1, read as the reverse complement.
TGGTCGCCAAGGATTTCCCTTTCGAGGCAAAATTTCTCGCCACACGCATCTAATGCCTTTGTGACGCAAAAAAAAAAAAAAAAAAAATGCCGGAAGGGTCAAAAATTGAGACAAAAAGGGGTGCAACACGAGGACTTCCCAGGGGGTCACCCATCCTAGTACTACTCTCGCCCAACCACGCTTAACTTCGGAGTTCTGATGGGATCCGGTGCATTAGTGCTGGTATGATCGCACCCGACGTGTTCCTGCTTCTAAATTTACTTATGTCGAACCTATGGCACACACTCAGCATTCGAGTCTAACTTTCGACACGTCTTGAGTTACGCTTGCCACCGCATATCAACGCGAATCTCGAATCGACCTCGTCCACTTGGTCATCAAGGATTTCCCTTTGGAGGTAAATTTCTTGCTCGGAGCATATAGCGAAGATTGTTCGTCGGTACGAATTGAAACAAGTGTATCTGTTGGAGTCAAACTCGGAATTGTTATTATAATACCTTTCTAGAAGCAGAACGACGTTCCAAATTGAATCCAATCGACCTCGTCCACTTGGTCGCCAAGGATTTCCCTTTCGAGGCAAAATTTCTCGCCACACGCATCTAATGCCTTTGTGACGCAAAAAAAAAAAAAAAAAAAATGCCGGAAGGGTCAAAAATTGAGACAAAAAGGGGTGCAACACGAGGACTTCCCAGGGGTTCACCCATCCTAGTACTACTCTCGCCCAACCACGCTTAACTTCGGAGTTCTGATGGGATCCGGTGCATTAGTGCTGGTATGATCGCACCCGACGTGTTCCTGCTTCTAAATTTACTTATGTCGAACCTATGGCACACACTCAGCATTCGAGTCTAACTTTCGATACGTCTTGAGTTACGCTTGCCACCGCATATCAACGCGAATCTCGAATCGACCTCGTCCACTTGGTCATCAAGGATTTCCCTTTGGAGGTAAATTTCTTGCTCGGAGCATATAGCGAAGATTGTTCGTCGGTACGAATTGAAACAAGTGTATCTGTTGGAGTCAAACTCGGAATTGTTATTATAATACCTTTCTAGAAGCAGAACGACGTTCCAAATTGAATCCAATCGACCTCGTCCACTTGGTCGCCAAGGATTTCCCTTTCGAGGCAAAATTTCTCGCCACACGCATCTAATGCCTTTGTGACGCAAAAAAAAAAAAAAAAAAAAAATGCCGGAAGGGTCAAAAATTGAGACAAAAAGGGGTGCAACACGAGGACTTCCCAGGGGGTCACCCATCCTAGTACTACTCTCGCCCAACCACGCTTAACTTCGGAGTTCTGATGGGATCCGGTGCATTAGTGCTGGTATGATCGCACCCGACGTGTTCCTGCTTCTAAATTTACTTATGTCGAACCTATGGCACACACTCAGCATTCGAGTCTAACTTTCGACACGTCTTGAATTACGCTTGCCACCGCATATCAACGCGAATCTCGAATCGACCTCGTCCACTTGGTCATCAAGGATTTCCCTTTGGAGGTAAATTTCTTGCTCGGAGCATATAGCGAAGATTGTTCGTCGGTACGAATTGAAACAAGTGTATCTGTTGGAGTCAAACTCGGAATTGTTATTATAATACCTTTCTAGAAGCAGAACGACGTTCCAAATTGAATCCAATCGACCTCGTCCACTTGGTCGCCAAGGATTTCCCTTTCGAGGCAAAATTTCTCGCCACACGCATCTAATGCCTTTGTGACGCAAAAAAAAAAAAAAAAATGCCGGAAGGGTCAAAAATTGAGACAAAAAGGGGTGCAACACGAGGACTTCCCAGGGGGTCACCCATCCTTGTACTACTCTCGCCCAACCACGCTTAACTTCGGAGTTCTGATGGGATCCGGTGCATTAGTGCTGGTATGATCGCACCCGACGTGTTCCTGCTTCTAAATTTACTTATGTCGAACCTATGGCACACACTCAGCATTCGAGTCTAACTTTCGACACGTCTTGAGTTACGCTTGCCACCGCATATCAACGCGAATCTCGAATCGACCTCGTCCACTTGGTCATCAAGGATTTCCCTTTGGAGGTAAATTTCTTGCTCGGAGCATATAGCGAAGATTGTTCGTCGGTACGAATTGAAACAAGTGTATCTGTTGGAGTCAAACTCGGAATTGTTATTATAATACCTTTCTAGAAGCAGAACGACGTTCCAAATTGAATCCAATCGACCTCGTCCACTTGGTCGCCAAGGATTTCCCTTTCGAGGCAAAATTTCTCGCCACACGCATCTAATGCCTTTGTGACGCAAAAAAAAAAAAAAATGCCGGAAGGGTCAAAAATTGAGACAAAAAGGGGTGCAACACGAGGACTTCCCAGGGGGTCACCCATCCTAGTACTACTCTCGCCCAACCACGCTTAACTTCGGAGTTCTGATGGGATCCGGTGCATTAGTGCTGGTATGATCGCACCCGACGTGTTCCTGCTTCTAAATTTACTTATGTCGAACCTATGGCACACACTCAGCATTCGAGTCTAACTTTCGACACGTCTTGAGTTACGCTTGCCACCGCATATCAACGCGAATCTCGAATCGACCTCGTCCACTTGGTCATCAAGGATTTCCCTTTGGAGGTAAATTTCTTGCTCGGAGCATATAGCGAAGATTGTTCGTCGGTACGAATTGAAACAAGTGTATCTGTTGGAGTCAAACTCGGAATTGTTATTATAATACCTTTCTAGAAGCAGAACGACGTTCCAAATTGAATCCAATCGACCTCGTCCACTTGGTCGCCAAGGATTTCCCTTTCGAGGCAAAATTTCTCGCCACACGCATCTAATGCCTTTGTGACGCAAAAAAAAAAAAAAAAATGCCGGAAGGGTCAAAAATTGAGACAAAAAGGGGTGCAACACGAGGACTTCCCAGGGGGTCACCCATCCTAGTACTACTCTCGCCCAACCACGCTTAACTTCGGAGTTCTGATGGGATCCGGTGCATTAGTGCTGGTATGATCGCACCCGACGTGTTCCTGCTTCTAAATTTACTTATGTCGAACCTATGGCACACACTCAGCATTCGAGTCTAACTTTCGACACGTCTTGAGTTACGCTTGCCACCGCATATCAACGCGAATCTCGAATCGACCTCGTCCACTTGGTCATCAAGGATTTCCCTTTGGAGGTAAATTTCTTGCTCGGAGCATATAGCGAAGATTGTTCGTCGGTACGAATTGAAACAAGTGTATCTGTTGGAGTCAAACTCGGAATTGTTATTATAATACCTTTCTAGAAGCAGAACGACGTTCCAAATTGAATCCAATCGACCTCGTCCACTTGGTCGCCAAGGATTTCCCTTTCGAGGCAAAATTTCTCGCCACACGCATCTAATGCCTTTGTGACGCAAAAAAAAAAAAAAAAATGCCGGAAGGGTCAAAAATTGAGACAAAAAGGGGTGCAACACGAGGACTTCCCAGGGGGTCACCCATCCTAGTACTACTCTCGCCCAACCACGCTTAACTTCGGAGTTCTGATGGGATCCGGTGCATTAGTGCTGGTATGATCGCACCCGACGTGTTCCTGCTTCTAAATTTACTTATGTCGAACCTATGGCACACACTCAGCATTCGAGTCTAACTTTCGACACGTCTTGAGTTACGCTTGCCACCGCATATCAACGCGAATCTCGAATCGACCTCGTCCACTTGGTCATCAAGGATTTCCCTTTGGAGGTAAATTTCTTGCTCGGAGCATATAGCGAAGATTGTTCGTCGGTACGAATTGAAACAAGTGTATCTGTTGGAGTCAAACTCGGAATTGTTATTATAATACCTTTCTAGAAGCAGAACGACGTTCCAAATTGAATCCAATCGACCTCGTCCACTTGGTCGCCAAGGATTTCCCTTTCGAGGCAAAATTTCTCGCCACACGCATCTAATGCCTTTGTGACGCAAAAAAAAAAAAAAAAAAAAATGCCGGAAGGGTCAAAAATTGAGACAAAAAGGGGTGCAACACGAGGACTTCCCAGGGGGTCACCCATCCTAGTACTACTCTCGCCCAACCACGCTTAACTTCGGAGTTCTGATGGGATCCGGTGCATTAGTGCTGGTATGATCGCACCCGACGTGTTCCTGCTTCTAAATTTACTTATGTCGAACCTATGGCACACACTCAGCATTCGAGTCTAACTTTCGACACGTCTTGAGTTACGCTTGCCACCGCATATCAACGCGAATCTCGAATCGACCTCGTCCACTTGGTCATCAAGGATTTCCCTTTGGAGGTAAATTTCTTGCTCGGAGCATATAGCGAAGATTGTTCGTCGGTACGAATTGAAACAAGTGTATCTGTTGGAGTCAAACTCGGAATTGTTATTATAATACCTTTCTAGAAGCAGAACGACGTTCCAAATTGAATCCAATCGACCTCGTCCACTTGGTCGCCAAGGATTTCCCTTTCGAGGCAAAATTTCTCGCCACACGCATCTAATGCCTTTGTGACGCAAAAAAAAAAAAAAAAAAAAATGCCGGAAGGGTCAAAAATTGAGACAAAAAGGGGTGCAACACGAGGACTTCCCAGGGGGTCACCCATCCTAGTACTACTCTCGCCCAACCACGCTTAACTTCGGAGTTCTGATGGGATCCGGTGCATTAGTGCTGGTATGATCGCACCCGACGTGTTCCTGCTTCTAAATTTACTTATGTCGAACCTATGGCACACACTCAGCATTCGAGTCTAACTTTCGACACGTCTTGAGTTACGCTTGCCACCGCATATCAACGCGAATCTCGAATCGACCTCGTCCACTTGGTCATCAAGGATTTCCCTTTGGAGGTAAATTTCTTGCTCGGAGCATATAGCGAAGATTCTTCGTCGGTACGAATTGAAACAAGTGTATCTGTTGGAGTCAAACTCGGAATTGTTATTATAATACCTTTCTAGAAGCAGAACGACGTTCCAAATTGAATCCAATCGACCTCGTCCACTTGGTCGCCAAGGATTTCCCTTTCGAGGCAAAATTTCTCGCCACACGCATCTAATGCCTTTGTGACGCAAAAAAAAAAAAAAAAAAATGCCGGAAGGGTCAAAAATTGAGACAAAAAGGGGTGCAACACGAGGACTTCCCAGGGGGTCACCCATCCTTGTACTACTCTCGCCCAACCACGCTTAACTTCGGAGTTCTGATGGGATCCGGTGCATTAGTGCTGGTATGATCGCACCCGACGTGTTCCTGCTTCTAAATTTACTTATGTCGAACCTATGGCACACACTCAGCATTCGAGTCTAACTTTCGACACGTCTTGAGTTACGCTTGCCACCGCATATCAACGCGAATCTCGAATCGACCTCGTCCACTTGGTCATCAAGGATTTCCCTTTGGAGGTAAATTTCTTGCTCGGAGCATATAGCGAAGATTGTTCGTCGGTACGAATTGAAACAAGTGTATCTGTTGGAGTCAAACTCGGAATTGTTATTATAATACCTTTCTAGAAGCAGAACGACGTTCCAAATTGAATCCAATCGACCTCGTCCACTTGGTCGCCAAGGATTTCCCTTTCGAGGCAAAATTTCTCGCCACACGCATCTAATGCCTTTGTGACGCAAAAAAAAAAAAATGCCGGAAGGGTCAAAAATTGAGACAAAAAGGGGTGCAACACGAGGACTTCCCAGGGGGTCACCCATCCTAGTACTACTCTCGCCCAACCACGCTTAACTTCGGAGTTCTGATGGGATCCGGTGCATTAGTGCTGGTATGATCGCACCCGACGTGTTCCTGCTTCTAAATTTACTTATGTCGAACCTATGGCACACACTCAGCATTCGAGTCTAACTTTCGACACGTCTTGAGTTACGCTTGCCACCGCATATCAACGTGAATCTCGAATCGACCTCGTCCACTTGGTCATCAAGGATTTCCCTTTGGAGGTAAATTTCTTGCTCGGAGCATATAGCGAAGATTGTTCGTCGGTACGAATTGAAACAAGTGTATCTGTTGGAGTCAAACTCGGAATTGTTATTATAATACCTTTCTAGAAGCAGAACGACGTTCCAAATTGAATCCAATCGACCTCGTCCACTTGGTCGCCAAGGATTTCCCTTTCGAGGCAAAATTTCTCGCCACACGCATCTAATGCCTTTGTGACGCAAAAAAAAAAAAAAAAAATGCCGGAAGGGTCAAAAATTGAGACAAAAAGGGGTGCAACACGAGGACTTCCCAGGGGGTCACCCATCCTAGTACTACTCTCGCCCAACCACGCTTAACTTCGGAGTTCTGATGGGATCCGGTGCATTAGTGCTGGTATGATCGCACCCGACGTGTTCCTGCTTCTAAATTTACTTATGTCGAACCTATGGCACACACTCAGCATTCGAGTCTAACTTTCGACACGTCTTGAGTTACGCTTGCCACCGCATATCAACGCGAATCTCGAATCGACCTCGTCCACTTGGTCATCAAGGATTTCCCTTTGGAGGTAAATTTCTTGCTCGGAGCATATAGCGAAGATTGTTCGTCGGTACGAATTGAAACAAGTGTATCTGTTGGAGTCAAACTCGGAATTGTTATTATAATACCTTTCTAGAAGCAGAACGACGTTCCAAATTGAATCCAATCGACCTCGTCCACTTGGTCGCCAAGGATTTCCCTTTCGAGGCAAAATTTCTCGCCACACGCATCTAATGCCTTTGTGACGCAAAAAAAAAAAAAAAAAAAAATGCTGGAAGGGTCAAAAATTGAGACAAAAAGGGGTGCAACACGAGGACTTCCCAGGGGGTCACCCATCCTAGTACTACTCTCGCCCAACCACGCTTAACTTCGGAGTTCTGATGGGATCCGGTGCATTAGTGCTGGTATGATCGCACCCGACGTGTTCCTGCTTCTAAATTTACTTATGTCGAACCTATGGCACACACTCAGCATTCGAGTCTAACTTTCGACACGTCTTGAGTTACGCTTGCCACCGCATATCAACGCGAATCTCGAATCGACCTCGTCCACTTGGTCATCAAGGATTTCCCTTTGGAGGTAAATTTCTTGCTCGGAGCATATAGCGAAGATTGTTCGTCGGTACGAATTGAAACAAGTGTATCTGTTGGAGTCAAACTCGGAATTGTTATTATAATACCTTTCTAGAAGCAGAACGACGTTCCAAATTGAATCCAATCGACCTCGTCCACTTGGTCGCCAAGGATTTCCCTTTCGAGGCAAAATTTCTCGCCACACGCATCTAATGCCTTTGTGACGCAAAAAAAAAAAAAAAAAATGCCGGAAGGGTCAAAAATTGAGACAAAAAGGGGTGCAACACGAGGACTTCCCAGGGGGTCACCCATCCTAGTACTACTCTCGCCCAACCACGCTTAACTTCGGAGTTCTGATGGGATCCGGTGCATTAGTGCTGGTATGATCGCACCCGACGTGTTCCTGCTTCTAAATTTACTTATGTCGAACCTATGGCACACACTCAGCATTCGAGTCTAACTTTCGACACGTCTTGAGTTACGCTTGCCACCGCATATCAACGCGAATCTCGAATCGACCTCGTCCACTTGGTCATCAAGGATTTCCCTTTGGAGGTAAATTTCTTGCTCGGAGCATATAGCGAAGATTGTTCGTCGGTACGAATTGAAACAAGTGTATCTGTTGGAGTCAAACTCGGAATTGTTATTATAATACCTTTCTAGAAGCAGAACGACGTTCCAAATTGAATCCAATCGAACTCGTCCACTTGGTCGCCAAGGATTTCCCTTTCGAGGCAAAATTTCTCGCCACACGCATCTAATGCCTTTGTGACGCAAAAAAAAAATAAAAAAAAAATGCCGGAAGGGTCAAAAATTGAGACAAAAAGGGGTGCAACACGAGGACTTCCCAGGGGGTCACCCATCCTAGTACTACTCTCGCCCAACCACGCTTAACTTCGGAGTTCTGATGGGATCCGGTGCATTAGTGCTGGTATGATCGCACCCGACGTGTTCCTGCTTCTAAATTTACTTATGTCGAACCTATGGCACACACTCAGCATTCGAGTCTAACTTTCGACACGTCTTGAGTTCCGCTTGCCACCGCATATCAACGCGAATCTCGAATCGACCTCGTCCACTTGGTCATCAAGGATTTCCCTTTGGAGGTAAATTTCTTGCTCGGAGCATATAGCGAAGATTGTTCGTCGGTACGAATTGAAACAAGTGTATCTGTTGGAGTCAAACTCGGAATTGTTATTATAATACCTTTCTAGAAGCAGAACGACGTTCCAAATTGAATCCAATCGACCTCGTCCACTTGGTCGCCAAGGATTTCCCTTTCGAGGCAAAATTTCTCGCCACACGCATCTAATGCCTTTGTGACGCAAAAAAAAAATAAAAAAAAAATGCCGGAAGGGTCAAAAATTGAGACAAAAAGGGGTGCAACACGAGGACTTCCCAGGGGGTCACCCATCCTAGTACTACTCTCGCCCAACCACGCTTAACTTCGGAGTTCTGATGGGATCCGGTGCATTAGTGCTGGTATGATCGCACCCGACGTGTTCCTGCTTCTAAATTTACTTATGTCGAACCTATGGCACACACTCAGCATTCGAGTCTAACTTTCGACACGTCTTGAGTTACGCTTGCCACCGCATATCAACGCGAATCTCGAATCGACCTCGTCCACTTGGTCATCAAGGATTTCCCTTTGGAGGTAAATTTCTTGCTCGGAGCATATAGCGAAGATTGTTCGTCGGTACGAATTGAAACAAGTGTATCTGTTGGAGTCAAACTCGGAATTGTTATTATAATACCTTTCTAGAAGCAGAACGACGTTCCAAATTGAATCCAATCGACCTCGTCCACTTGGTCGCCAAGGATTTCCCTTTCGAGGCAAAATTTCTCGCCACACGCATCTAATGCCTTTGTGACGCAAAAAAAAAAAAAAAAAAAATGCCGGAAGGGTCAAAAATTGAGACAAAAAGGGGTGCAACACGAGGACTTCCCAGGGGGTCACCCATCCTAGTACTACTCTCGCCCAACCACGCTTAACTTCGGAGTTCTGATGGGATCCGGTGCATTAGTGCTGGTATGATCGCACCCGACGTGTTCCTGCTTCTAAATTTACTTATGTCGAACCTATGGCACACACTCAGCATTCGAGTCTAACTTTCGACACGTCTTGAGTTACGCTTGCCACCGCATATCAACGCGAATCTCGAATCGACCTCGTCCACTTGGTCATCAAGGATTTCCCTTTGGAGGTAAATTTCTTGCTCGGAGCATATAGCGAAGATTGTTCGTCGGTACGAATTGAAACAAGTGTATCTGTTGGAGTCAAACTCGGAATTGTTATTATAATACCTTTCTAGAAGCAGAACGACGTTCCAAATTGAATCCAATCGACCTCGTCCACTTGGTCGCCAAGGATTTCCCTTTCGAGGCAAAATTTCTCGCCACACGCATCTAATGCCTTTGTGACGCAAAAAAAAAATAAAAAAAAAATGCCGGAAGGGTCAAAAATTGAGACAAAAAGGAGTGCAACACGAGGACTTCCCAGGGGGTCACCCATCCTAGTACTACTCTCGCCCAACCACGCTTAACTTCGGAGTTCTGATGGGATCCGGTGCATTAGTGCTGGTATGATCGCACCCGACGTGTTCCTGCTTCTAAATTTACTTATGTCGAACCTATGGCACACACTCAGCATTCGAGTCTAACTTTCGACACGTCTTGAGTTACGCTTGCCACCGCATATCAACGCGAATCTCGAATCGACCTCGTCCACTTGGTCATCAAGGATTTCCCTTTGGAGGTAAATTTCTTGCTCGGAGCATATAGCGAAGATTGTTCGTCGGTACGAATTGAAACAAGTGTATCTGTTGGAGTCAAACTCGGAATTGTTATTATAATACCTTTCTAGAAGTAGAACGACGTTCCAAATTGAATCCAATCGACCTCGTCCACTTGGTCGCCAAGGATTTCCCTTTCGAGGCAAAATTTCTCGCCACACGCATCTAATGCCTTTGTGACGCAAAAAAAAAAAAATGCCGGAAATTGAGACAAAAAGGGGTGCAACACGAGGACTTCCCAGGGGGTCACCCATCCTAGTACTACTCTCGCCCAACCACGCTTAACTTCGGAGTTCTGATGGGATCCGGTGCATTAGTGCTGGTATGATCGCACCCGACGTGTTCCTGCTTCTAAATTTACTTATGTCGAACCTATGGCACACACTCAGCATTCGAGTCTAACTTTCGACACGTCTTGAGTTACGCTTGCCACCGCATATCAACGCGAATCTCGAATCGACCTCGTCCACTTGGTCATCAAGGATTTCCCTTTGGAGGTAAATTTCTTGCTCGGAGCATATAGCGAAGATTGTTCGTCGGTACGAATTGAAACAAGTGTATCTGTTGGAGTCAAACTCGGAATTGTTATTATAATACCTTTCTAGAAGCAGAACGACGTTCCAAATTGAATCCAATCGACCTCGTCCACTTGGTCGCCAAGGATTTCCCTTTCGAGGCAAAATTTCTCGCCACACGCATCTAATGCCTTTGTGACGCAAAAAAAAAAAAAAAAAAAAATGCCGGAAGGGTCAAAAATTGAGACAAAAAGGGGTGCAACACGAGGACTTCCCAGGGGGTCACCCATCCTTGTACTACTCTCGCCCAACCACGCTTAACTTCGGAGTTCTGATGGGATCCGGTGCATTAGTGCTGGTATGATCGCACCCGACGTGTTCCTGCTTCTAAATTTACTTATGTCGAACCTATGGCACACACTCAGCATTCGAGTCTAACTTTCGACACGTCTTGAGTTACGCTTGCCACCGCATATCAACGCGAATCTCGAATCGACCTCGTCCACTTGGTCATCAAGGATTTCCCTTTGGAGGTAAATTTCTTGCTCGGAGCATATAGCGAAGATTGTTCGTCGGTACGAATTGAAACAAGTGTATCTGTTGGAGTCAAACTCGGAATTGTTATTATAATACCTTTCTAGAAGCAGAACGACGTTCCAAATTGAATCCAATCGACCTCGTCCACTTGGTCGCCAAGGATTTCCCTTTCGAGGCAAAATTTCTCGCCACACGCATCTAATGCCTTTGTGACGCAAAAAAAAAATAAAAAAAAAATGCCGGAAGGGTCAAAAATTGAGACAAAAAGGGGTGCAACACGAGGACTTCCCAGGGGGTCACCCATCCTAGTACTACTCTCGCCCAACCACGCTTAACTTCGGAGTTCTGATGGGATCCGGTGCATTAGTGCTGGTATGATCGCACCCGACGTGTTCCTGCTTCTAAATTTACTTATGTCGAACCTATGGCACACACTCAGCATTCGAGTCTAACTTTCGACACGTCTTGAGTTACGCTTGCCACCGCATATCAACGCGAATCTCGAATCGACCTCGTCCACTTGGTCATCAAGGATTTCCCTTTGGAGGTAAATTTCTTGCTCGGAGCATATAGCGAAGATTGTTCGTCGGTACGAATTGAAACAAGTGTATCTGTTGGAGTCAAACTCGGAATTGTTATTATAATACCTTTCTAGAAGTAGAACGACGTTCCAAATTGAATCCAATCGACCTCGTCCACTTGGTCGCCAAGGATTTCCCTTTCGAGGCAAAATTTCTCGCCACACGCATCTAATGCCTTTGTGACGCAAAAAAAAAAAAAAAAAAAATGCCGGAAGGGTCAAAAATTGAGACAAAAAGGGGTGCAACACGAGGACTTCCCAGGGGGTCACCCATCCTAGTACTACTCTCGCCCAACCACGCTTAACTTCGGAGTTCTGATGGGATCCGGTGCATTAGTGCTGGTATGATCGCACCCGACGTGTTCCTGCTTCTAAATTTACTTATGTCGAACCTATGGCACACACTCAGCATTCGAGTCTAACTTTCGACACGTCTTGACTTACGCTTGCCACCGCATATCAACGCGAATCTCGAATCGACCTCGTCCACTTGGTCATCAAGGATTTCCCTTTGGAGGTAAATTTCTTGCTCGGAGCATATAGCGAAGATTGTTCGTCGGTACGAATTGAAACAAGTGTATCTGTTGGAGTCAAACTCGGAATTGTTATTATAATACCTTTCTAGAAGCAGAACGACGTTCCAAATTGAATCCAATCGACCTCGTCCACTTGGTCGCCAAGGATTTCCCTTTCGAGGCAAAATTTCTCGCCACACGCATCTAATGCCTTTGTGACGCAAAAAAAAAAAAAAAAAAATGCCGGAAGGGTCAAAAATTGAGACAAAAAGGGGTGCAACACGAGGACTTCCCAGGGGGTCACCCATCCTTGTACTACTCTCGCCCAACCACGCTTAACTTCGGAGTTCTGATGGGATCCGGTGCATTAGTGCTGGTATGATCGCACCCGACGTGTTCCTGCTTCTAAATTTACTTATGTCGAACCTATGGCACACACTCAGCATTCGAGTCTAACTTTCGACACGTCTTGAGTTACGCTTGCCACCGCATATCAACGCGAATCTCGAATCGACCTCGTCCACTTGGTCATCAAGGATTTCCCTTTGGAGGTAAATTTCTTGCTCGGAGCATATAGCGAAGATTGTTCGTCGGTACGAATTGAAACAAGTGTATCTGTTGGAGTCAAACTCGGAATTGTTATTATAATACCTTTCTAGAAGCAGAACGACGTTCCAAATTGAATCCAATCGACCTCGTCCACTTGGTCGCCAAGGATTTCCCTTTCGAGGCAAAATTTCTCGCCACACGCATCTAATGCCTTTGTGACGCAAAAAAAAAAAAATGCCGGAAGGGTCAAAAATTGAGACAAAAAGGGGTGCAACACGAGGACTTCCCAGGGGGTCACCCATCCTAGTACTACTCTCGCCCAACCACGCTTAACTTCGGAGTTCTGATGGGATCCGGTGCATTAGTGCTGGTATGATCGCACCCGACGTGTTCCTGCTTCTAAATTTACTTATGTCGAACCTATGGCACACACTCAGCATTCGAGTCTAACTTTCGACACGTCTTGAGTTACGCTTGCCACCGCATATCAACGCGAATCTCGAATCGACCTCGTCCACTTGGTCATCAAGGATTTCCCTTTGGAGGTAAATTTCTTGCTCGGAGCATATAGCGAAGATTGTTCGTCGGTACGAATTGAAACAAGTGTATCTGTTGGAGTCAAACTCGGAATTGTTATTATAATACCTTTCTAGAAGCAGAACGACGTTCCAAATTGAATCCAATCGACCTCGTCCACTTGGTCGCCAAGGATTTCCCTTTCGAGGCAAAATTTCTCGCCACACGCATCTAATGCCTTGGTGACGCAAAAAAAAAAAAAAAAAAATGCCGGAAGGGTCAAAAATTGAGACAAAAAGGGGTGCAACACGAGGACTTCCCAGGGGGTCACCCATCCTAGTACTACTCTCGCCCAACCACGCTTAACTTCGGAGTTCTGATGGGATCCGGTGCATTAGTGCTGGTATGATCGCACCCGACGTGTTCCTGCTTCTAAATTTACTTATGTCGAACCTATGGCACACACTCAGCATTCGAGTCTAACTTTCGACACGTCTTGAGTTACGCTTGCCACCGCATATCAACGCGAATCTCGAATCGACCTCGTCCACTTGGTCATCAAGGATTTCCATTTGGAGGTAAATTTCTTGCTCGGAGCATATAGCGAAGATTGTTCGTCGGTACGAATTGAAACAAGTGTATCTGTTGGAGTCAAACTCGGAATTGTTATTATAATACCTTTCTAGAAGCAGAACGACGTTCCAAATTGAATCCAATCGACCTCGTCCACTTGGTCGCCAAGGATTTCCCTTTCGAGGCAAAATTTCTCGCCACACGCATCTAATGCCTTTGTGACGCAAAAAAAAAAAAAAAAAAAATGCTGGAAGGGTCAAAAATTGAGACAAAAAGGGGTGCAACACGAGGACTTCCCAGGGGGTCACCCATCCTAGTACTACTCTCGCCCAACCACGCTTAACTTCGGAGTTCTGATGGGATCCGGTGCATTAGTGCTGGTATGATCGCACCCGACGTGTTCCTGCTTCTAAATTTACTTATGTCGAACCTATGGCACACACTCAGCATTCGAGTCTAACTTTCGACACGTCTTGAGTTACGCTTGCCACCGCATATCAACGCGAATCTCGAATCGACCTCGTCCACTTGGTCATCAAGGATTTCCCTTTGGAGGTAAATTTCTTGCTCGGAGCATATAGCGAAGATTGTTCGTCGGTACGAATTGAAACAAGTGTATCTGTTGGAGTCAAACTCGGAATTGTTATTATAATACCTTTCTAGAAGCAGAACGACGTTCCAAATTGAATCCAATCGACCTCGTCCACTTGGTCGCCAAGGATTTCCCTTTCGAGGCAAAATTTCTCGCCACACGCATCTAATGCCTTTGTGACGCAAAAAAAAAAAAAAAAAAAATGCCGGAAGGGTCAAAAATTGAGACAAAAAGGGGTGCAACACGAGGACTTCCCAGGGGGTCACCCATCCTAGTACTACTCTCGCCCAACCACGCTTAACTTCGGAGTTCTGATGGGATCCGGTGCATTAGTGCTGGTATGATCGCACCCGACGTGTTCCTGCTTCTAAATTTACTTATGTCGAACCTATGGCACACACTCAGCATTCGAGTCTAACTTTCGACACGTCTTGAGTTACGCTTGCCACCGCATATCAACGCGAATCTCGAATCGACCTCGTCCACTTGGTCATCAAGGATTTCCCTTTGGAGGTAAATTTCTTGCTCGGAGCATATAGCGAAGATTGTTCGTCGGTACGAATTGAAACAAGTGTATCTGTTGGAGTCAAACTCGGAATTGTTATTATAATACCTTTCTAGAAGCAGAACGACGTTCCAAATTGAATCCAATCGACCTCGTCCACTTGGTCGCCAAGGATTTCCCTTTCGAGGCAAAATTTCTCGCCACACGCATCTAATGCCTTTGTGACGCAAAAAAAAAATAAAAAAAAAAATGCCGGAAGGGTCAAAAATTGAGACAAAAAGGGGTGCAACACGAGGACTTCCCAGGGGGTCACCCATCCTAGTACTACTCTCGCCCAACCACGCTTAACTTCGGAGTTCTGATGGGATCCGGTGCATTAGTGCTGGTATGATCGCACCCGACGTGTTCCTGCTTCTAAATTTACTTATGTCGAACCTATGGCACACACTCAGCATTCGAGTCTAACTTTCGACACGTCTTGAGTTACGCTTGCCACCGCATATCAACGCGAATCTCGAATCGACCTCGTCCACTTGGTCATCAAGGATTTCCCTTTGGAGGTAAATTTCTTGCTCGGAGCATATAGCGAAGATTGTTCGTCGGTACGAATTGAAACAAGTGTATCTGTTGGAGTCAAACTCGGAATTGTTATTATAATACCTTTCTAGAAGCAGAACGACGTTCCAAATTGAATCCAATCGACCTCGTCCACTTGGTCGCCAAGGATTTCCCTTTCGAGGCAAAATTTCTCGCCACACGCATCTAATGCCTTTGTGACGCAAAAAAAAAATAAAAAAAAAATGCCGGAAGGGTCAAAAATTGAGACAAAAAGGGGTGCAACACGAGGACTTCCCAGGGGGTCACCCATCCTAGTACTACTCTCGCCCAACCACGCTTAACTTCGGAGTTCTGATGGGATCCGGTGCATTAGTGCTGGTATGATCGCACCCGACGTGTTCCTGCTTCTAAATTTACTTATGTCGAACCTATGGCACACACTCAGCATTCGAGTCTAACTTTCGACACGTCTTGAGTTACGCTTGCCACCGCATATCAACGCGAATCTCGAATCGACCTCGTCCACTTGGTCATCAAGGATTTCCCTTTGGAGGTAAATTTCTTGCTCGGAGCATATAGCGAAAATTGTTCGTCGGTACGAATTGAAACAAGTGTATCTGTTGGAGTCAAACTCGGAATTGTTATTATAATACCTTTCTAGAAGCAGAACGACGTTCCAAATTGAATCCAATCGACCTCGTCCACTTGGTCGCCAAGGATTTCCCTTTCGAGGCAAAATTTCTCGCCACACGCATCTAATGCCTTTGTGACGCAAAAAAAAAAAAAAAAAATGCCGGAAGGGTCAAAAATTGAGACAAAAAGGGGTGCAACACGAGGACTTCCCAGGGGGTCACCCATCCTAGTACTACTCTCGCCCAACCACGCTTAACTTCGGAGTTCTGATGGGATCCGGTGCATTAGTGCTGGTATGATCGCACCCGACGTGTTCCTGCTTCTAAATTTACTTATGTCGAACCTCTGGCACACACTCAGCATTCGAGTCTAACTTTCGACACGTCTTGAGTTACGCTTGCCACCGCATATCAACGCGAATCTCGAATCGACCTCGTCCACTTGGTCATCAAGGATTTCCCTTTGGAGGTAAATTTCTTGCTCGGAGCATATAGCGAAGATTGTTCGTCGGTACGAATTGAAACAAGTGTATCTGTTGGAGTCAAACTCGGAATTGTTATTATAATACCTTTCTAGAAGCAGAACGACGTTCCAAATTGAATCCAATCGACCTCGTCCACTTGGTCGCCAAGGATTTCCCTTTCGAGGCAAAATTTCTCGCCACACGCATCTAATGCCTTTGTGACGCAAAAAAAAAAATAAAAAAAAAATGCCGGAAGGGTCAAAAATTGAGACAAAAAGGGGTGCAACACGAGGACTTCCCAGGGGGTCACCCATCCTAGTACTACTCTCGCCCAACCACGCTTAACTTCGGAGTTCTGATGGGATCCGGTGCATTAGTGCTGGTATGATCGCACCCGACGTGTTCCTGCTTCTAAATTTACTTATGTCGAACCTATGGCACACACTCAGCATTCGAGTCTAACTTTCGACACGTCTTGAGTTACGCTTGCCACCGCATATCAACGCGAATCTCGAATCGACCTCGTCCACTTGGTCATCAAGGATTTCCCTTTGGAGGTAAATTTCTTGCTCGGAGCATATAGCGAAGATTGTTCGTCGGTACGAATTGAAACAAGTGTATCTGTTGGAGTCAAACTCGGAATTGTTATTATAATACCTTTCTAGAAGTAGAACGACGTTCCAAATTGAATCCAATCGACCTCGTCCACTTGGTCGCCAAGGATTTCCCTTTCGAGGCAAAATTTCTCGCCACACGCATCTAATGCCTTTGTGACGCAAAAAAAAAAAAAAAAAAAAATGCCGGAAGGGTCAAAAATTGAGACAAAAAGGGGTGCAACACGAGGACTTCCCAGGGGGTCACCCATCCTAGTACTACTCTCGCCCAACAACGCTTAACTTCGGAGTTCTGATGGGATCCGGTGCATTAGTGCTGGTATGATCGCACCCGACGTGTTCCTGCTTCTAAATTTACTTATGTCGAACCTATGGCACACACTCAGCATTCGAGTCTAACTTTCGACACGTCTTGAGTTACGCTTGCCACCGCATATCAACGCGAATCTCGAATCGACCTCGTCCACTTGGTCATCAAGGATTTTCCTTTGGAGGTAAATTTCTTGCTCGGAGCATATAGCGAAGATTGTTCGTCGGTACGAATTGAAACAAGTGTATCTGTTGGAGTCAAACTCGGAATTGTTATTATAATACCTTTCTAGAAGCAGAACAACGTTCCAAATTGAATCCAATCGACCTCGTCCACTTGGTCGCCAAGGATTTCCCTTTCGAGGCAAAATTTCTCGCCACACGCATCTAATGCCTTTGTGACGCAAAAAAAAAAAAAAAAAAATGCCGGAAGGGTCAAAAATTGAGACAAAAAGGGGTGCAACACGAGGACTTCCCAGGGAGTCACCCATCCTAGTACTACTCTCGCCCAACCACGCTTAACTTCGGAGTTCTGATGGGATCCGGTGCATTAGTGCTGGTATGATCGCACCCGACGTGTTCCTGCTTCTAAATTTACTTATGTCGAACCTATGGCACACACTCAGCATTCGAGTCTAACTTTCGACACGTCTTGAGTTACGCTTGCCACCGCATATCAACGCGAATCTCGAATCGACCTCGTCCACTTGGTCATCAAGGATTTCCCTTTGGAGGTAAATTTCTTGCTCGGAGCATATAGCGAAGATTGTTCGTCGGTACGAATTGAAACAAGTGTATCTGTTGGAGTCAAACTCGGAATTGTTATTATAATACCTTTCTAGAAGCAGAACGACGTTCCAAATTGAATCCAATCGACCTCGTCCACTTGGTCGCCAAGGATTTCCCTTTCGAGGCAAAATTTCTCGCCACACGCATCTAATGCCTTTGTGACGCAAAAAAAAAAAAAAAAAAAAATGCCGGAAGGGTCAAAAATTGAGACAAAAAGGGGTGCAACACGAGGACTTCCCAGGGGGTCACCCATCCTAGTACTACTCTCGCCCAACCACGCTTAACTTCGGAGTTCTGATGGGATCCGGTGCATTAGTGCTGGTATGATCGCACCCGACGTGTTCCTGCTTCTAAATTTACTTATGTCGAACCTATGGCACACACTCAGCATTCGAGTCTAACTTTCGACACGTCTTGAGTTACGCTTGCCACCGCATATCAACGCGAATCTCGAATCGACCTCGTCCACTTGGTCATCAAGGATTTCCCTTTGGAGGTAAATTTCTTGCTCGGAGCATATAGCGAAGATTGTTCGTCGGTACGAATTGAAACAAGTGTATCTGTTGGAGTCAAACTCGGAATTGTTATTATAATACCTTTCTAGAAGCAGAACGACGTTCCAAATTGAATCCAATCGACCTCGTCCACTTGGTCGCCAAGGATTTCCCTTTCGAGGCAAAATTTCTCGCCACACGCATCTAATGCCTTTGTGACGCAAAAAAAAAAAAAAATGCCGGAAGGGTCAAAAATTGAGACAAAAAGGGGTGCAACACGAGGACTTCCCAGGGGGTCACCCATCCTAGTACTACTCTCGCCCAACCACGCTTAACTTCGGAGTTCTGATGGGATCCGGTGCATTAGTGCTGGTATGATCGCACCCGACGTGTTCCTGCTTCTAAATTTACTTATGTCGAACCTATGGCACACACTCAGCATTCGAGTCTAACTTTCGACACGTCTTGAGTTACGCTTGCCACCGCATATCAACGCGAATCTCGAATCGACCTCGTCCACTTGGTCATCAAGGATTTCCCTTTGGAGGTAAATTTCTTGCTCGGAGCATATAGCGAAGATTGTTCGTCGGTACGAATTGAAACAAGTGTATCTGTTGGAGTCAAACTCGGAATTGTTATTATAATACCTTTCTAGAAGCAGAACGACGTTCCAAATTGAATCCAATCGACCTCGTCCACTTGGTCGCCAAGGATTTCCCTTTCGAGGCAAAATTTCTCGCCACACGCATCTAATGCCTTTGTGACGCAAAAAAAAAAAAAAATGCCGGAAGGGTCAAAAATTGAGACAAAAAGGGGTGCAACACGAGGACTTCCCAGGGGGTCACCCATCCTAGTACTACTCTCGCCCAACCACGCTTAACTTCGGAGTTCTGATGGGATCCGGTGCATTAGTGCTGGTATGATCGCACCCGACGTGTTCCTGCTTCTAAATTTACTTATGTCGAACCTATGGCACACACTCAGCATTCGAGTCTAACTTTCGACACGTCTTGAGTTACGCTTGCCACCGCATATCAACGCGAATCTCGAATCGACCTCGTCCACTTGGTCATCAAGGATTTCCCTTTGGAGGTAAATTTCTTGCTCGGAGCATATAGCGAAGATTGTTCGTCGGTACGAATTGAAACAAGTGTATCTGTTGGAGTCAAACTCGGAATTGTTATTATAATACCTTTCTAGAAGCAGAACGACGTTTCAAATTGAATCCAATCGACCTCGTCCACTTGGTCGCCAAGGATTTCCCTTTCGAGGCAAAATTTCTCGCCACACGCATCTAATGCCTTTGTGACGCAAAAAAAAAAAAAAAAAAAAATGCCGGAAGGGTCAAAAATTGAGACAAAAAGGGGTGCAACACGAGGACTTCCCAGGGGGTCACCCATCCTAGTACTACTCTCGCCCAACCACGCTTAACTTCGGAGTTCTGATGGGATCCGGTGCATTAGTGCTGGTATGATCGCACCCGACGTGTTCCTGCTTCTAAATTTACTTATGTCGAACCTATGGCACACACTCAGCATTCGAGTCTAACTTTCGACACGTCTTGAGTTACGCTTGCCACCGCATATCAACGCGAATCTCGAATCGACCTCGTCCACTTGGTCATCAAGGATTTCCCTTTGGAGGTAAATTTCTTGCTCGGAGCATATAGCGAAGATTGTTCGTCGGTACGAATTGAAACAAGTGTATCTGTTGGAGTCAAACTCGGAATTGTTATTATAATACCTTTCTAGAAGCAGAACGACGTTCCAAATTGAATCCAATCGACCTCGTCCACTTGGTCGCCAAGGATTTCCCTTTCGAGGCAAAATTTCTCGCCATACACATCTAATGCCTTTGTGACGCAAAAAAAAAAAAAAAAAAAATGCCGGAAGGGTCAAAAATTGAGACAAAAAGGGGTGCAACACGAGGACTTCCCAGGGGGTCACCCATCCTAGTACTACTCTCGCCCAACCACGCTTAACTTCGGAGTTCTGATGGGATCCGGTGCATTAGTGCTGGTATGATCGCACCCGACGTGTTCCTGCTTCTAAATTTACTTATGTCGAACCTATGGCACACACTCAGCATTCGAGTCTAACTTTCGACACGTCTTGAGTTACGCTTGCCACCGCATATCAACACGAATCTCGAATCGACCTCGTCCACTTGGTCATCCAGGATTTCCCTTTGGAGGTAAATTTCTTGCTCGGAGCATATAGCGAAGATTGTTCGTCGGTACGAATTGAAACAAGTGTATCTGTTGGAGTCAAACTCGGAATTGTTATTATAATACCTTTCTAGAAGCAGAACGACGTTCCAAATTGAATCCAATCGACCTCGTCCACTTGGTCGCCAAGGATTTCCCTTTCGAGGCAAAAT
The DNA here is from genome assembly GCA_963675135.1 of Galeopsis tetrahit. NCBI lineage: Eukaryota > Viridiplantae > Streptophyta > Magnoliopsida > Lamiales > Lamiaceae > Galeopsis > Galeopsis tetrahit. The sequence continues at coordinate 17,604,710 of OY776121.1, read as the reverse complement.
TTCTCGCCACACGCATCTAATGCCTTTGTGACGCAAAAAAAAAAAAAAAAAAAAAAATGCCGGAAGGGTCAAAAATTGAGACAAAAAGGGGTGCAACACGAGGACTTCCCAGGGGGTCACCCATCCTAGTACTACTCTCGCCCAACCACGTTTAACTTCGGAGTTCTGATGGGATCCGGTGCATTAGTGCTGGTATGATCGCACCCGACGTGTTCCTGCTTCTAAATTTACTTATGTCGAACCTATGGCATACACTCAGCATTCGAGTCTAACTTTCGACACGTCTTGAGTTACGCTTGCCACCGCATATCAACGCGAATCTCGAATCGACCTCGTCCACTTGGTCATCAAGGATTTCCCTTTGGAGGTAAATTTCTTGCTCGGAGCATATAGCGAAGATTGTTCGTCGGTACGAATTGAAACAAGTGTATCTGTTGGAGTCAAACTCGGAATTGTTATTATAATACCTTTCTAGAAGCAGAACGACGTTCCAAATTGAATCCAATCGACCTCGTCCACTTGGTCGCCAAGGATTTCCCTTTCGAGGCAAAATTTCTCGCCATACACATCTAATGCCTTTGTGACGCAAAAAAAAAAAAAAAAAAAAATGCCGGAAGGGTCAAAAATTGAGACAAAAAGGGGTGCAACACGAGGACTTCCCAGGGGGTCACCCATCCTAGTACTACTCTCGCCCAACCACGCTTAACTTCGGAGTTCTGATGGGATCCGGTGCATTAGTGCTGGTATGATCGCACCCGACGTGTTCCTGCTTCTAAATTTACTTATGTCGAACCTATGGCACACACTCAGCATTCGAGTCTAACTTTCGACACGTCTTGAGTTACGCTTGCCACCGCATATCAACACGAATCTCGAATCGACCTCGTCCACTTGGTCATCCAGGATTTCCCTTTGGAGGTAAATTTCTTGCTCGGAGCATATAGCGAAGATTGTTCGTCGGTACGAATTGAAACAAGTGTATCTGTTGGAGTCAAACTCGGAATTGTTATTATAATACCTTTCTAGAAGCAGAACGACGTTCCAAATTGAATCCAATCGACCTCGTCCACTTGGTCGCCAAGGATTTCCCTTTCGAGGCAAAATTTCTCGCCACACGCATCTAATGCCTTTGTGACGCAAAAAAAAAAAAAAAAAAAAAAATGCCGGAAGGGTCAAAAATTGAGACAAAAAGGGGTGCAACACGAGGACTTCCCAGGGGGTCACCCATCTTAGTACTACTCTCGCCCAACCACGTTTAACTTCGGAGTTCTGATGGGATCCGGTGCATTAGTGCTGGTATGATCGCACCCGACGTGTTCCTGCTTCTAAATTTACTTATGTCGAACCTATGGCACACACTCAGCATTCGAGTCTAACTTTCGACACGTCTTGAGTTACGCTTGCCACCGCATATCAACGCGAATCTCGAATCGACCTCGTCCACTTGGTCATCAAGGATTTCCCTTTGGAGGTAAATTTCTTGCTCGGAGCATATAGCGAAGATTGTTCGTCGGTACGAATTGAAACAAGTGTATCTGTTGGAGTCAAACTCGGAATTGTTATTATAATACCTTTCTAGAAGCAGAACGACGTTCCAAATTGAATCCAATCGACCTCGTCCACTTGGTCGCCAAGGATTTCCCTTTCGAGGCAAAATTTCTCGCCACACGCATCTAATGCCTTTGTGACGCAAAAAAAAAAAAAAAAAAAAATGCCGGAAGGGTCAAAAATTGAGACAAAAAGGGGTGCAACACGAGGACTTCCCAGGGGGTCACCCATCCTAGTACTACTCTCGCCCAACCACGCTTAACTTCGGAGTTCTGATGGGATCCGGTGCATTAGTGCTGGTATGATCGCACCCGACGTGTTCCTGCTTCTAAATTTACTTATGTCGAACCTATGGCACACACTCAGCATTCGAGTCTAACTTTCGACACGTCTTGAGTTACGCTTGCCACCGCATATCAACGCGAATCTCGAATCGACCTCGTCCACTTGGTCATCAAGGATTTCCCTTTGGAGGTAAATTTCTTGCTCGGAGCATATAGCGAAGATTGTTCGTCGGTACGAATTGAAACAAGTGTATCTGTTGGAGTCAAACTCGGAATTGTTATTATAATACCTTTCTAGAAGCAGAACGACGTTCCAAATTGAATCCAATCGACCTCGTCCACTTGGTCGCCAAGGATTTCCCTTTCGAGGCAAAATTTCTCGCCACACGCATCTAATGCCTTTGTGACGCAAAAAAAAAAAAAAAAAAAAAATGCCGGAAGGGTCAAAAATTGAGACAAAAAGGGGTGCAACACGAGGACTTCCCAGGGGGTCACCCATCCTAGTACTACTCTCGCCCAACCACGCTTAACTTCGGAGTTCTGATGGGATCCGGTGCATTAGTGCTGGTATGATCGCACCCGACGTGTTCCTGCTTCTAAATTTACTTATGTCGAACCTATGGCACACACTCAGCATTCGAGTCTAACTTTCGACACGTCTTGAGTTATGCTTGCCACCGCATATCAACGCGAATCTCGAATCGACCTCGTCCACTTGGTCATCAAGGATTTCCCTTTGGAGGTAAATTTCTTGCTCGGAGCATATAGCGAAGATTGTTCGTCGGTACGAATTGAAACAAGTGTATCTGTTGGAGTCAAACTCGGAATTGTTATTATAATACCTTTCTAGAAGCAGAACGACGTTCCAAATTGAATCCAATCGACCTCGTCCACTTGGTCGCCAAGGATTTCCCTTTCGAGGCAAAATTTCTCGCCACACGCATCTAATGCCTTTGTGACGCAAAAAAAAAAAAAAAAAAAATGCCGGAAGGGTCAAAAATTGAGACAAAAAGGGGTGCAACACGAGGACTTCCCAGGGGGTCACCCATCCTAGTACTACTCTCGCCCAACCACACTTAACTTCGGAGTTCTGATGGGATCCGGTGCATTAGTGCTGGTATGATCGCACCCGACGTGTTCCTGCTTCTAAATTTACTTATGTCGAACCTATGGCACACACTCAGCATTCGAGTCTAACTTTCGACACGTCTTGAGTTACGCTTGCCACCGCATATCAACACGAATCTCGAATCGACCTCGTCCACTTGGTCATCCAGGATTTCCCTTTGGAGGTAAATTTCTTGCTCGGAGCATATAGCGAAGATTGTTCGTCGGTACGAATTGAAACAAGTGTATCTGTTGGAGTCAAACTCGGAATTGTTATTATAATACCTTTCTAGAAGCAGAACGACGTTCCAAATTGAATCCAATCGACCTCGTCCACTTGGTCGCCAAGGATTTCCCTTTCGAGGCAAAATTTCTCGCCACACGCATCTAATGCCTTTGTGACGCAAAAAAAAAAAAAAAAAAAAAATGCCGGAAGGGTCAAAAATTGAGACAAAAAGGGGTGCAACACGAGGACTTCCCAGGGGGTCACCCATCCTAGTACTACTCTCGCCCAACCACGTTTAACTTCGGAGTTCTGATGGGATCCGGTGCATTAGTGCTGGTATGATCGCACCCGACGTGTTCCTGCTTCTAAATTTACTTATGTCGAACCTATGGCACACACTCAGCATTCGAGTCTAACTTTCGACACGTCTTGAGTTACGCTTGCCACCGCATATCAACGCGAATCTCGAATCGACCTCGTCCACTTGGTCATCAAGGATTTCCCTTTGGAGGTAAATTTCTTGCTCGGAGCATATAGCGAAGATTGTTCGTCGGTACGAATTGAAACAAGTGTATCTGTTGGAGTCAAACTCGGAATTGTTATTATAATACCTTTCTAGAAGCAGAACGACGTTCCAAATTGAATCCAATCGACCTCGTCCACTTGGTCGCCAAGGATTTCCCTTTCGAGGCAAAATTTCTCGCCACACGCATCTAATGCCTTTGTGACGCAAAAAAAAAAAAAAAAAAAATGCCGGAAGGGTCAAAAATTGAGACAAAAAGGGGTGCAACACGAGGACTTCCCAGGGGGTCACCCATCCTAGTACTACTCTCGCCCAACCACGCTTAACTTCGGAGTTCTGATGGGATCCGGTGCATTAGTGCTGGTATGATCGCACCCGACGTGTTCCTGCTTCTAAATTTACTTATGTCGAACCTATGGCACACACTCAGCATTCGAGTCTAACTTTCGACACGTCTTGAGTTACGCTTGCCACCGCATATCAACGCGAATCTCGAATCGACCTCGTCCACTTGGTCATCAAGGATTTCCCTTTGGAGGTAAATTTCTTGCTCGGAGCATATAGCGAAGATTGTTCGTCGGTACGAATTGAAACAAGTGTATCTGTTGGAGTCAAACTCGGAATTGTTATTATAATACCTTTCTAGAAGCAGAACGACGTTCCAAATTGAATCCAATCGACCTCGTCCACTTGGTCGCCAAGGATTTCCCTTTCGAGGCAAAATTTCTCGCCACACGCATCTAATGCCTTTGTGACGCAAAAAAAAAAAAAAAAAAAAAAATGCCGGAAGGGTCAAAAATTGAGACAAAAAGGGGTGCAACACGAGGACTTCCCAGGGGGTCACCCATCCTAGTACTACTCTCGCCCAACCACGCTTAACTTCGGAGTTCTGATGGGATCCGGTGCATTAGTGCTGGTATGATCGCACCCGACGTGTTCGTGCTTCTAAATTTACTTATGTCGAACCTATGGCACACACTCAGCATTCGAGTCTAACTTTCGACACGTCTTGAGTTACGCTTGCCACCGCATATCAACGCGAATCTCGAATCGACCTCGTCCACTTGGTCATCAAGGATTTCCCTTTGGAGGTAAATTTCTTGCTCGGAGCATATAGCGAAGATTGTTCGTCGGTACGAATTGAAACAAGTGTATCTGTTGGAGTCAAACTCGGAATTGTTATTATAATACCTTTCTAGAAGCAGAACGACGTTCCAAATTGAATCCAATCGACCTCGTCCACTTGGTCGCCAAGGATTTCCCTTTCGAGGAAAAATTTCTCGCCACACGCATCTAATGCCTTTGTGACGCAAAAAAAAAAAAAAAAAAAAATGCCGGAAGGGTCAAAAATTGAGACAAAAAGGGGTGCAACACGAGGACTTCCCAGGGGGTCACCCATCCTAGTACTACTCTCGCCCAACCACACTTAACTTCGGAGTTCTGATGGGATCCGGTGCATTAGTGCTGGTATGATCGCACCCGACGTGTTCCTGCTTCTAAATTTACTTATGTCGAACCTATGGCACACACTCAGCATTCGAGTCTAACTTTCGACACGTCTTGAGTTACGCTTGCCACCGCATATCAACGCGAATCTCGAATCGACCTCTTCCACTTGGTCATCAAGGATTTCCCTTTGGAGGTAAATTTCTTGCTCGGAGCATATAGCGAAGATTGTTCGTCGGTACGAATTGAAACAAGTGTATCTGTTGGAGTCAAACTCGGAATTGTTATTATAATACCTTTCTAGAAGCAGAACGACGTTCCAAATTGAATCCAATCGACCTCGTCCACTTGGTCGCCAAGGATTTCCCTTTCGAGGCAAAATTTCTCGCCACACGCATCTAATGCCTTTGTGACGCAAAAAAAAAAAAAAAAAAAATGCCGGAAGGGTCAAAAATTGAGACAAAAAGGGGTGCAACACGAGGACTTCCCAGGGGGTCACCCATCCTAGTACTACTCTCGCCCAACCACGCTTAACTTCGGAGTTCTGATGGGATCCGGTGCATTAGTGCTGGTATGATCGCACCCGACGTGTTCCTGCTTCTAAATTTACTTATGTCGAACCTATGGCACACACTCAGCATTCGAGTCTAACTTTCGACACGTCTTGAGTTACGCTTGCCACCGCATATCAACGCGAATCTCGAATCGACCTCGTCCACTTGGTCATCAAGGATTTCCCTTTGGAGGTAAATTTCTTGCTCGGAGCATATAGCGAAGATTGTTCGTCGGTACGAATTGAAACAAGTGTATCTGTTGGAGTCAAACTCGGAATTGTTATTATAATACCTTTCTAGAAGCAGAACGACGTTCCAAATTGAATCCAATCGACCTCGTCCACTTGGTCGCCAAGGATTTCCCTTTCGAGGCAAAATTTCTCGCCACACGCATCTAATGCCTTTGTGACGCAAAAAAAAAAAAAAAAAAAATGCCGGAAGGGTCAAAAATTGAGACAAAAAGGGGTGCAACACGAGGACTTCCCAGGGGGTCACCCATCCTAGTACTACTCTCGCCCAACCACGCTTAACTTCGGAGTTCTGATGGGATCCGGTGCATTAGTGCTGGTATGATCGCACCCGACGTGTTCCTGCTTCTAAATTTACTTATGTCGAACCTATGGCACACACTCAGCATTCGAGTCTAACTTTCGACACGTCTTGAGTTACGCTTGCCACCGCATATCAACGCGAATCTCGAATCGACCTCGTCCACTTGGTCATCAAGGATTTCCCTTTGGAGGTAAATTTCTTGCTCGGAGCATATAGCGAAGATTGTTCGTCGGTACGAATTGAAACAAGTGTATCTGTTGGAGTCAAACTCGGAATTGTTATTATAATACCTTTCTAGAAGCAGAACGACGTTCCAAATTGAATCCAATCGACCTCGTCCACTTGGTCGCCAAGGATTTCCCTTTCGAGGCAAAATTTCTCGCCACACGCATCTAATGCCTTTGTGACGCAAAAAAAAAAAAAAAAAAAATGCCGGAAGGGTCAAAAATTGAGACAAAAAGGGGTGCAACACGAGGACTTCCCAGGGGGTCACCCATCCTAGTACTACTCTCGCCCAACCACGCTTAACTTCGGAGTTCTGATGGGATCCGGTGCATTAGTGCTGGTATGATCGCACCCGACGTGTTCCTGCTTCTAAATTTACTTATGTCGAACCTATGGCACACACTCAGCATTCGAGTCTAACTTTCGACACGTCTTGAGTTACGCTTGCCACCGCATATCAACGCGAATCTCGAATCGACCTCGTCCACTTGGTCATCAAGGATTTCCCTTTGGAGGTAAATTTCTTGCTCGGAGCATATAGCGAAGATTGTTCGTCGGTACGAATTGAAACAAGTGTATCTGTTGGAGTCAAACTCGGAATTGTTATTATAATACCTTTCTAGAAGCAGAACGACGTTCCAAATTGAATCCAATCGACCTCGTCCACTTGGTCGCCAAGGATTTCCCTTTCGAGGCAAAATTTCTCGCCACACGCATCTAATGCCTTTGTGACGCAAAAAAAAAAAAAAAAAAAATGCCGGAAGGGTCAAAAATTGAGACAAAAAGGGGTGCAACACGAGGACTTCCCAGGGGGTCACCCATCCTAGTACTACTCTCGCCCAACCACGCTTAACTTCGGAGTTCTGATGGGATCCGGTGCATTAGTGCTGGTATGATCGCACCCGACGTGTTCCTGCTTCTAAATTTACTTATGTCGAACCTATGGCACACACTCAGCATTCGAGTCTAACTTTCGACACGTCTTGAGTTACGCTTGCCACCGCATATCAACGCGAATCTCGAATCGACCTCGTCCACTTGGTCATCAAGGATTTCCCTTTGGAGGTAAATTTCTTGCTCGGAGCATATAGCGAAGATTGTTCGTCGGTACGAATTGAAACAAGTGTATCTGTTGGAGTCAAACTCGGAATTGTTATTATAATACCTTTCTAGAAGCAGAACGACGTTCCAAATTGAATCCAATCGACCTCGTCCACTTGGTCGCCAAGGATTTCCCTTTCGAGGCAAAATTTCTCGCCACACGCATCTAATGCCTTTGTGACGCAAAAAAAAAAAAAAAAAAAATGCCGGAAGGGTCAAAAATTGAGACAAAAAGGGGTGCAACACGAGGACTTCCCAGGGGGTCACCCATCCTAGTACTACTCTCGCCCAACCACGCTTAACTTCGGAGTTCTGATGGGATCCGGTGCATTAGTGCTGGTATGATCGCACCCGACGTGTTCCTGCTTCTAAATTTACTTATGTCGAACCTATGGCACACACTCAGCATTCGAGTCTAACTTTCGACACGTCTTGAGTTACGCTTGCCACCGCATATCAACGCGAATCTCGAATCGACCTCGTCCACTTGGTCATCAAGGATTTCCCTTTGGAGGTAAATTTCTTGCTCGGAGCATATAGCGAAGATTGTTCGTCGGTACGAATTGAAACAAGTGTATCTGTTGGAGTCAAACTCGGAATTGTTATTATAATACCTTTCTAGAAGCAGAACGACGTTCCAAATTGAATCCAATCGACCTCGTCCACTTGGTCGCCAAGGATTTCCCTTTCGAGGCAAAATTTCTCGCCACACGCATCTAATGCCTTTGTGACGCAAAAAAAAAAAAAAAAAAAAATGCTGGAAGGGTCAAAAATTGAGACAAAAAGGGGTGCAACACGAGGACTTCCCAGGGGGTCACCCATCCTAGTACTACTCTCGCCCAACCACGCTTAACTTCGGAGTTCTGATGGGATCCGGTGCATTAGTGCTGGTATGATCGCACCCGACGTGTTCCTGCTTCTAAATTTACTTATGTCGAACCTATGGCACACACTCAGCATTCGAGTCTAACTTTCGACACGTCTTGAGTTACGCTTGCCACCGCATATCAACGCGAATCTCGAATCGACCTCGTCCACTTGGTCATCAAGGATTTCCCTTTGGAGGTAAATTTCTTGCTCGGAGCATATAGCGAAGATTGTTCGTCGGTACGAATTGAAACAAGTGTATCTGTTGGAGTCAAACTCGGAATTGTTATTATAATACCTTTCTAGAAGCAGAACGACGTTCCAAATTGAATCCAATCGACCTCGTCCACTTGGTCGCCAAGGATTTCCCTTTCGAGGCAAAATTTCTCGCCACACGCATCTAATGCCTTTGTGACGCAAAAAAAAAAAAAAAAAAAAATGCCGGAAGGGTCAAAAATTGAGACAAAAAGGGGTGCAACACGAGGACTTCCCAGGGGGTCACCCATCCTAGTACTACTCTCGCCCAACCACGCTTAACTTCGGAGTTCTGATGGGATCCGGTGCATTAGTGCTGGTATGATCGCACCCGACGTGTTCCTGCTTCTAAATTTACTTATGTCGAACCTATGGCACACACTCAGCATTCGAGTCTAACTTTCGACACGTCTTGAGTTACGCTTGCCACCGCATATCAACGCGAATCTCGAATCGACCTCGTCCACTTGGTCATCAAGGATTTCCCTTTGGAGGTAAATTTCTTGCTCGGAGCATATAGCGAAGATTGTTCGTCGGTACGAATTGAAACAAGTGTATCTGTTGGAGTCAAACTCGGAATTGTTATTATAATACCTTTCTAGAAGCAGAACGACGTTCCAAATTGAATCCAATCGACCTCGTCCACTTGGTCGCCAAGGATTTCCCTTTCGAGGCAAAATTTCTCGCCACACGCATCTAATGCCTTTGTGACGCAAAAAAAAAAAAAAAAAAAATGCCGGAAGGGTCAAAAATTGAGACAAAAAGGGGTGCAACACGAGGACTTCCCAGGGGGTCACCCATCCTAGTACTACTCTCGCCCAACCACGCTTAACTTCGGAGTTCTGATGGGATCCGGTGCATTAGTGCTGGTATGATCGCACCCGACGTGTTCCTGCTTCTAAATTTACTTATGTCGAACCTATGGCACACACTCAGCATTCGAGTCTAACTTTCGACACGTCTTGAGTTACGCTTGCCACCGCATATCAACGCGAATCTCGAATCGACCTCGTCCACTTGGTCATCAAGGATTTCCCTTTGGAGGTAAATTTCTTGCTCGGAGCATATAGCGAAGATTGTTCGTCGGTACGAATTGAAACAAGTGTATCTGTTGGAGTCAAACTCGGAATTGTTATTATAATACCTTTCTAGAAGCAGAACGACGTTCCAAATTGAATCCAATCGACCTCGTCCACTTGGTCGCCAAGGATTTCCCTTTCGAGGCAAAATTTCTCGCCACACGCATCTAATGCCTTTGTGACGCAAAAAAAAAAAAAAAAAAAATGCCGGAAGGGTCAAAAATTGAGACAAAAAGGGGTGCAACACGAGGACTTCCCAGGGGGTCACCCATCCTAGTACTACTCTCGCCCAACCACGCTTAACTTCGGAGTTCTGATGGGATCCGGTGCATTAGTGCTGGTATGATCGCACCCGACGTGTTCCTGCTTCTAAATTTACTTATGTCGAACCTATGGCACACACTCAGCATTCGAGTCTAACTTTCGACACGTCTTGAGTTACGCTTGCCACCGCATATCAACGCGAATCTCGAATCGACCTCGTCCACTTGGTCATCAAGGATTTCCCTTTGGAGGTAAATTTCTTGCTCGGAGCATATAGCGAAGATTGTTCGTCGGTACGAATTGAAACAAGTGTATCTGTTGGAGTCAAACTCGGAATTGTTATTATAATACCTTTCTAGAAGCAGAACGACGTTCCAAATTGAATCCAATCGACCTCGTCCACTTGGTCGCCAAGGATTTCCCTTTCGAGGCAAAATTTCTCGCCACACGCATCTAATGCCTTTGTGACGCAAAAAAAAAAAAAAAAAAAATGCCGGAAGGGTCAAAAATTGAGACAAAAAGGGGTGCAACACGAGGACTTCCCAGGGGGTCACCCATCCTAGTACTACTCTCGCCCAACCACGCTTAACTTCGGAGTTCTGATGGGATCCGGTGCATTAGTGCTGGTATGATCGCACCCGACGTGTTCCTGCTTCTAAATTTACTTATGTCGAACCTATGGCACACACTCAGCATTCGAGTCTAACTTTCGACACGTCTTGAGTTACGCTTGCCACCGCATATCAACGCGAATCTCGAATCGACCTCGTCCACTTGGTCATCAAGGATTTCCCTTTGGAGGTAAATTTCTTGCTCGGAGCATATAGCGAAGATTGTTCGTCGGTACGAATTGAAACAAGTGTATCTGTTGGAGTCAAACTCGGAATTGTTATTATAATACCTTTCTAGAAGCAGAACGACGTTCCAAATTGAATCCAATCGACCTCGTCCACTTGGTCGCCAAGGATTTCCCTTTCGAGGCAAAATTTCTCGCCACACGCATCTAATGCCTTTGTGACGCAAAAAAAAAAAAAAAAAAAAAATGCCGGAAGGGTCAAAAATTGAGACAAAAAGGGGTGCAACACGAGGACTTCCCAGGGGGTCACCCATCCTAGTACTACTCTCGCCCAACCACGCTTAACTTCGGAGTTCTGATGGGATCCGGTGCATTAGTGCTGGTATGATCGCACCCGACGTGTTCCTGCTTCTAAATTTACTTATGTCGAACCTATGGCACACACTCAGCATTCGAGTCTAACTTTCGACACGTCTTGAGTTACGCTTGCCACCGCATATCAACGCGAATCTCGAATCGACCTCGTCCACTTGGTCATCAAGGATTTCCCTTTGGAGGTAAATTTCTTGCTCGGAGCATATAGCGAAGATTGTTCGTCGGTACGAATTGAAACAAGTGTATCTGTTGGAGTCAAACTCGGAATTGTTATTATAATACCTTTCTAGAAGCAGAACGACGTTCCAAATTGAATCCAATCGACCTCGTCCACTTGGTCGCCAAGGATTTCCCTTTCGAGGCAAAATTTCTCGCCACACGCATCTAATGCCTTTGTGACGCAAAAAAAAAAAAAAAAAAAATGCCGGAAGGGTCAAAAATTGAGACAAAAAGGGGTGCAACACGAGGACTTCCCAGGGGGTCACCCATCCTAGTACTACTCTCGCCCAACCACGCTTAACTTCGGAGTTCTGATGGGATCCGGTGCATTAGTGCTGGTATGATCGCACCCGACGTGTTCCTGCTTCTAAATTTACTTATGTCGAACCTATGGCACACACTCAGCATTCGAGTCTAACTTTCGACACGTCTTGAGTTACGCTTGCCACCGCATATCAACGCGAATCTCGAATCGACCTCGTCCACTTGGTCATCAAGGATTTCCCTTTGGAGGTAAATTTCTTGCTCGGAGCATATAGCGAAGATTGTTCGTCGGTACGAATTGAAACAAGTGTATCTGTTGGAGTCAAACTCGGAATTGTTATTATAATACCTTTCTAGAAGCAGAACGACGTTCCAAATTGAATCCAATCGACCTCGTCCACTTGGTCGCCAAGGATTTCCCTTTCGAGGCAAAATTTCTCGCCACACGCATCTAATGCCTTTGTGACGCAAAAAAAAAAAAAAAAAATGCCGGAAGGGTCAAAAATTGAGACAAAAAGGGGTGCAACACGAGGACTTCCCAGGGGGTCACCCATCCTAGTACTACTCTCGCCCAACCACGCTTAACTTCGGAGTTCTGATGGGATCCGGTGCATTAGTGCTGGTATGATCGCACCCGACGTGTTCCTGCTTCTAAATTTACTTATGTCGAACCTATGGCACACACTCAGCATTCGAGTCTAACTTTCGACACGTCTTGAGTTACGCTTGCCACCGCATATCAACGCGAATCTCGAATCGACCTCGTCCACTTGGTCATCAAGGATTTCCCTTTGGAGGTAAATTTCTTGCTCGGAGCATATAGCGAAGATTGTTCGTCGGTACGAATTGAAACAAGTGTATCTGTTGGAGTCAAACTCGGAATTGTTATTATAATACCTTTCTAGAAGCAGAACGACGTTCCAAATTGAATCCAATCGACCTCGTCCACTTGGTCGCCAAGGATTTCCCTTTCGAGGCAAAATTTCTCGCCACACGCATCTAATGCCTTTGTGACGCAAAAAAAAAAAAAAAAAAATGCCGGAAGGGTCAAAAATTGAGACAAAAAGGGGTGCAACACGAGGACTTCCCAGGGGGTCACCCATCCTAGTACTACTCTCGCCCAACCACGCTTAACTTCGGAGTTCTGATGGGATCCGGTGCATTAGTGCTGGTATGATCGCACCCGACGTGTTCCTGCTTCTAAATTTACTTATGTCGAACCTATGGCACACACTCAGCATTCGAGTCTAACTTTCGACACGTCTTGAGTTACGCTTGCCACCGCATATCAACGCGAATCTCGAATCGACCTCGTCCACTTGGTCATCAAGGATTTCCCTTTGGAGGTAAATTTCTTGCTCGGAGCATATAGCGAAGATTGTTCGTCGGTACGAATTGAAACAAGTGTATCTGTTGGAGTCAAACTCGGAATTGTTATTATAATACCTTTCTAGAAGCAGAACGACGTTCCAAATTGAATCCAATCGACCTCGTCCACTTGGTCGCCAAGGATTTCCCTTTCGAGGCAAAATTTCTCGCCACACGCATCTAATGCCTTTGTGACGCAAAAAAAAAAAAAAAAAAATGCCGGAAGGGTCAAAAATTGAGACAAAAAGGGGTGCAACACGAGGACTTCCCAGGGGGTCACCCATCCTAGTACTACTCTCGCCCAACCACGCTTAACTTCGGAGTTCTGATGGGATCCGGTGCATTAGTGCTGGTATGATCGCACCCGACGTGTTCCTGCTTCTAAATTTACTTATGTCGAACCTATGGCACACACTCAGCATTCGAGTCTAACTTTCGACACGTCTTGAGTTACGCTTGCCACCGCATATCAACGCGAATCTCGAATCGACCTCGTCCACTTGGTCATCAAGGATTTCCCTTTGGAGGTAAATTTCTTGCTCGGAGCATATAGCGAAGATTGTTCGTCGGTACGAATTGAAACAAGTGTATCTGTTGGAGTCAAACTCGGAATTGTTATTATAATACCTTTCTAGAAGCAGAACGACGTTCCAAATTGAATCCAATCGACCTCGTCCACTTGGTCGCCAAGGATTTCCCTTTCGAGGCAAAATTTCTCGCCACACGCATCTAATGCCTTTGTGACGCAAAAAAAAAAAAAAAAAAATGTCGGAAGGGTCAAAAATTGAGACAAAAAGGGGTGCAACACGAGGACTTCCCAGGGGGTCACCCATCCTAGTACTACTCTCGCCCAACCACGCTTAACTTCGGAGTTCTGATGGGATCCGGTGCATTAGTGCTGGTATGATCGCACCCGACGTGTTCCTGCTTCTAAATTTACTTATGTCGAACCTATGGCACACACTCAGCATTCGAGTCTAACTTTCGACACGTCTTGAGTTACGCTTGCCACCGCATATCAACGCGAATCTCGAATCGACCTCGTCCACTTGGTCATCAAGGATTTCCCTTTGGAGGTAAATTTCTTGCTCGGAGCATATAGCGAAGATTGTTCGTCGGTACGAATTGAAACAAGTGTATCTGTTGGAGTCAAACTCGGAATTGTTATTATAATACCTTTCTAGAAGCAGAACGACGTTCCAAATTGAATCCAATCGACCTCGTCCACTTGGTCGCCAAGGATTTCCCTTTCGAGGCAAAATTTCTCGCCACACGCATCTAATGCCTTTGTGACGCAAAAAAAAAAAAAAAAAATGTCGGAAGGGTCAAAAATTGAGACAAAAAGGGGTGCAACACGAGGACTTCCCAGGGGGTCACCCATCCTAGTACTACTCTCGCCCAACCACGCTTAACTTCGGAGTTCTGATGGGATCCGGTGCATTAGTGCTGGTATGATCGCACCCGACGTGTTCCTGCTTCTAAATTTACTTATGTCGAACCTATGGCACACACTCAGCATTCGAGTCTAACTTTCGACACGTCTTGAGTTACGCTTGCCACCGCATATCAACGCGAATCTCGAATCGACCTCGTCCACTTGGTCATCAAGGATTTCCCTTTGGAGGTAAATTTCTTGCTCGGAGCATATAGCGAAGATTGTTCGTCGGTACGAATTGAAACAAGTGTATCTGTTGGAGTCAAACTCGGAATTGTTATTATAATACCTTTCTAGAAGCAGAACGACGTTCCAAATTGAATCCAATCGACCTCGTCCACTTGGTCGCCAAGGATTTCCCTTTCGAGGCAAAATTTCTCGCCACACGCATCTAATGCCTTTGTGACGCAAAAAAAAAAAAAAAAAAAATGCCGGAAGGGTCAAAAATTGAGACAAAAAGGGGTGCAACACGAGGACTTCCCAGGGGGTCACCCATCCTAGTACTACTCTCGCCCAACCACGCTTAACTTCGGAGTTCTGATGGGATCCGGTGCATTAGTGCTGGTATGATCGCACCCGACGTGTTCCTGCTTCTAAATTTACTTATGTCGAACCTATGGCACACACTCAGCATTCGAGTCTAACTTTCGACACGTCTTGAGTTACGCTTGCCACCGCATATCAACGCGAATCTCGAATCGACCTCGTCCACTTGGTCATCAAGGATTTCCCTTTGGAGGTAAATTTCTTGCTCGGAGCATATAGCGAAGATTGTTCGTCGGTACGAATTGAAACAAGTGTATCTGTTGGAGTCAAACTCGGAATTGTTATTATAATACCTTTCTAGAAGCAGAACGACGTTCCAAATTGAATCCAATCGACCTCGTCCACTTGGTCGCCAAGGATTTCCCTTTCGAGGCAAAATTTCTCGCCACACGCATCTAATGCCTTTGTGACGCAAAAAAAAAAAAAAAAAATGCCGGAAGGGTCAAAAATTGAGACAAAAAGGGGTGCAACACGAGGACTTCCCAGGGGGTCACCCATCCTAGTACTACTCTCGCCCAACCACGCTTAACTTCGGAGTTCTGATGGGATCCGGTGCATTAGTGCTGGTATGATCGCACCCGACGTGTTCCTGCTTCTAAATTTACTTATGTCGAACCTATGGCACACACTCAGCATTCGAGTCTAACTTTCGACACGTCTTGAGTTACGCTTGCCACCGCATATCAACGCGAATCTCGAATCGACCTCGTCCACTTGGTCATCAAGGATTTCCCTTTGGAGGTAAATTTCTTGCTCGGAGCATATAGCGAAGATTGTTCGTCGGTACGAATTGAAACAAGTGTATCTGTTGGAGTCAAACTCGGAATTGTTATTATAATACCTTTCTAGAAGCAGAACGACGTTCCAAATTGAATCCAATCGACCTCGTCCACTTGGTCGCCAAGGATTTCCCTTTCGAGGCAAAATTTCTCGCCACACGCATCTAATGCCTTTGTGACGCAAAAAAAAAAAAAAAAAAAATGCCGGAAGGGTCAAAAATTGAGACAAAAAGGGGTGCAACACGAGGACTTCCCAGGGGGTCACCCATCCTAGTACTACTCTCGCCCAACCACGCTTAACTTCGGAGTTCTGATGGGATCCGGTGCATTAGTGCTGGTATGATCGCACCCGACGTGTTCCTGCTTCTAAATTTACTTATGTCGAACCTATGGCACACACTCAGCATTCGAGTCTAACTTTCGACACGTCTTGAGTTACGCTTGCCACCGCATATCAACGCGAATCTCGAATCGACCTCGTCCACTTGGTCATCAAGGATTTCCCTTTGGAGGTAAATTTCTTGCTCGGAGCATATAGCGAAGATTGTTCGTCGGTACGAATTGAAACAAGTGTATCTGTTGGAGTCAAACTCGGAATTGTTATTATAATACCTTTCTAGAAGCAGAACGACGTTCCAAATTGAATCCAATCGACCTCGTCCAGTTGGTCGCCAAGGATTTCCCTTTCGAGGCAAAATTTCTCGCCACACGCATCTAATGCCTTTGTGACGCAAAAAAAAAAAAAAAAAAATGCCGGAAGGGTCAAAAATTGAGACAAAAAGGGGTGCAACACGAGGACTTCCCAGGGGGTCACCCATCCTAGTACTACTCTCGCCCAACCACGCTTAACTTCGGAGTTCTGATGGGATCCGGTGCATTAGTGCTGGTATGATCGCACCCGACGTGTTCCTGCTTCTAAATTTACTTATGTCGAACCTATGGCACACACTCAGCATTCGAGTCTAACTTTCGACACGTCTTGAGTTACGCTTGCCACCGCATATCAACGCGAATCTCGAATCGACCTCGTCCACTTGGTCATCAAGGATTTCCCTTTGGAGGTAAATTTCTTGCTCGGAGCATATAGCGAAGATTGTTCGTCGGTACGAATTGAAACAAGTGTATCTGTTGGAGTCAAACTCGGAATTGTTATTATAATACCTTTCTAGAAGCAGAACGACGTTCCAAATTGAATCCAATCGACCTCGTCCACTTGGTCGCCAAGGATTTCCCTTTCGAGGCAAAATTTCTCGCCACACGCATCTAATGCCTTTGTGACGCAAAAAAAAAAAAAAAAAAATGCCGGAAGGGTCAAAAATTGAGACAAAAAGGGGTGCAACACGAGGACTTCCCAGGGGGTCACCCATCCTAGTACTACTCTCGCCCAACCACGCTTAACTTCGGAGTTCTGATGGGATCCGGTGCATTAGTGCTGGTATGATCGCACCCGACGTGTTCCTGCTTCTAAATTTACTTATGTCGAACCTATGGCACACACTCAGCATTCGAGTCTAACTTTCGACACGTCTTGAGTTACGCTTGCCACCGCATATCAACGCGAATCTCGAATCGACCTCGTCCACTTGGTCATCAAGGATTTCCCTTTGGAGGTAAATTTCTTGCTCGGAGCATATAGCGAAGATTGTTCGTCGGTACGAATTGAAACAAGTGTATCTGTTGGAGTCAAACTCGGAATTGTTATTATAATACCTTTCTAGAAGCAGAACGACGTTCCAAATTGAATCCAATCGACCTCGTCCACTTGGTCGCCAAGGATTTCCCTTTCGAGGCAAAATTTCTCGCCACACGCATCTAATGCCTTTGTGACGCAAAAAAAAAAAAAAAAAAAAATGCCGGAAGGGTCAAAAATTGAGACAAAAAGGGGTGCAACACGAGGACTTCCCAGGGGGTCACCCATCCTAGTACTACTCTCGCCCAACCACGCTTAACTTCGGAGTTCTGATGGGATCCGGTGCATTAGTGCTGGTATGATCGCACCCGACGTGTTCCTGCTTCTAAATTTACTTATGTCGAACCTATGGCACACACTCAGCATTCGAGTCTAACTTTCGACACGTCTTGAGTTACGCTTGCCACCGCATATCAACGCGAATCTCGAATCGACCTCGTCCACTTGGTCATCAAGGATTTCCCTTTGGAGGTAAATTTCTTGCTCGGAGCATATAGCGAAGATTGTTCGTCGGTACGAATTGAAACAAGTGTATCTGTTGGAGTCAAACTCGGAATTGTTATTATAATACCTTTCTAGAAGCAGAACGACGTTCCAAATTGAATCCAATCGACCTCGTCCACTTGGTCGCCAAGGATTTCCCTTTCGAGGCAAAATTTCTCGCCACACGCATCTAATGCCTTTGTGACGCAAAAAAAAAAAAAAAAAAATGCCGGAAGGGTCAAAAATTGAGACAAAAAGGGGTGCAACACGAGGACTTCCCAGGGGGTCACCCATCCTAGTACTACTCTCGCCCAACCACGCTTAACTTCGGAGTTCTGATGGGATCCGGTGCATTAGTGCTGGTATGATCGCACCCGACGTGTTCCTGCTTCTAAATTTACTTATGTCGAACCTATGGCACACACTCAGCATTCGAGTCTAACTTTCGACACGTCTTGAGTTACGCTTGCCACCGCATATCAACGCGAATCTCGAATCGACCTCGTCCACTTGGTCATCAAGGATTTCCCTTTGGAGGTAAATTTCTTGCTCGGAGCATATAGCGAAGATTGTTCGTCGGTACGAATTGAAACAAGTGTATCTGTTGGAGTCAAACTCGGAATTGTTATTATAATACCTTTCTAGAAGCAGAACGACGTTCCAAATTGAATCCAATCGACCTCGTCCACTTGGTCGCCAAGGATTTCCCTTTCGAGGCAAAATTTCTCGCCACACGCATCTAATGCCTTTGTGACGCAAAAAAAAAAAAATGCCGGAAGGGTCAAAAATTGAGACAAAAAGGGGTGCAACACGAGGACTTCCCAGGGGGTCACCCATCCTAGTACTACTCTCGCCCAACCACGCTTAACTTCGGAGTTCTGATGGGATCCGGTGCATTAGTGCTGGTATGATCGCACCCGACGTGTTCCTGCTTCTAAATTTACTTATGTCGAACCTATGGCACACACTCAGCATTCGAGTCTAACTTTCGACACGTCTTGAGTTACGCTTGCCACCGCATATCAACGCGAATCTCGAATCGACCTCGTCCACTTGGTCATCAAGGATTTCCCTTTGGAGGTAAATTTCTTGCTCGGAGCATATAGCGAAGATTGTTCGTCGGTACGAATTGAAACAAGTGTATCTGTTGGAGTCAAACTCGGAATTGTTATTATAATACCTTTCTAGAAGCAGAACGACGTTCCAAATTGAATCCAATCGACCTCGTCCACTTGGTCGCCAAGGATTTCCCTTTCGAGGCAAAATTTCTCGCCACACGCATCTAATGCCTTTGTGACGCAAAAAAAAAAAAAAAAAAATGCCGGAAGGGTCAAAAATTGAGACAAAAAGGGGTGCAACACGAGGACTTCCCAGGGGGTCACCCATCCTAGTACTACTCTCGCCCAACCACGCTTAACTTCGGAGTTCTGATGGGATCCGGTGCATTAGTGCTGGTATGATCGCACCCGACGTGTTCCTGCTTCTAAATTTACTTATGTCGAACCTATGGCACACACTCAGCATTCGAGTCTAACTTTCGACACGTCTTGAGTTACGCTTGCCACCGCATATCAACGCGAATCTCGAATCGACCTCGTCCACTTGGTCATCAAGGATTTCCCTTTGGAGGTAAATTTCTTGCTCGGAGCATATAGCGAAGATTGTTCGTCGGTACGAATTGAAACAAGTGTATCTGTTGGAGTCAAACTCGGAATTGTTATTATAATACCTTTCTAGAAGCAGAACGACGTTCCAAATTGAATCCAATCGACCTCGTCCACTTGGTCGCCAAGGATTTCCCTTTCGAGGCAAAATTTCTCGCCACACGCATCTAATGCCTTTGTGACGCAAAAAAAAAAAAAAAAAAATGCCGGAAGGGTCAAAAATTGAGACAAAAAGGGGTGCAACACGAGGACTTCCCAGGGGGTCACCCATCCTAGTACTACTCTCGCCCAACCACGCTTAACTTCGGAGTTCTGATGGGATCCGGTGCATTAGTGCTGGTATGATCGCACCCGACGTGTTCCTGCTTCTAAATTTACTTATGTCGAACCTATGGCACACACTCAGCATTCGAGTCTAACTTTCGACACGTCTTGAGTTACGCTTGCCACCGCATATCAAAGCGAATCTCGAATCGACCTCGTCCACTTGGTCATCAAGGATTTCCCTTTGGAGGTAAATTTCTTGCTCGGAGCATATAGCGAAGATTGTTCGTCGGTACGAATTGAAACAAGTGTATCTGTTGGAGTCAAACTCGGAATTGTTATTATAATACCTTTCTAGAAGCAGAACGACGTTCCAAATTGAATCCAATCGACCTCGTCCACTTGGTCGCCAAGGATTTCCCTTTCGAGGCAAAATTTCTCGCCACACGCATCTAATGCCTTTGTGACGCAAAAAAAAAAAAAAAAAAATGCCGGAAGGGTCAAAAATTGAGACAAAAAGGGGTGCAACACGAGGACTTCCCAGGGGGTCACCCATCCTAGTACTACTCTCGCCCAACCACGCTTAACTTCGGAGTTCTGATGGGATCCGGTGCATTAGTGCTGGTATGATCGCACCCGACGTGTTCCTGCTTCTAAATTTACTTATGTCGAACCTATGGCACACACTCAGCATTCGAGTCTAACTTTCGACACGTCTTGAGTTACGCTTGCCACCGCATATCAACGCGAATCTCGAATCGACCTCGTCCACTTGGTCATCAAGGATTTCCCTTTGGAGGTAAATTTCTTGCTCGGAGCATATAGCGAAGATTGTTCGTCGGTACGAATTGAAACAAGTGTATCTGTTGGAGTCAAACTCGGAATTGTTATTATAATACCTTTCTAGAAGCAGAACGACGTTCCAAATTGAATCCAATCGACCTCGTCCACTTGGTCGCCAAGGATTTCCCTTTCGAGGCAAAATTTCTCGCCACACGCATCTAATGCCTTTGTGACGCAAAAAAAAAAAAAAAAAAAAAATGCCGGAAGGGTCAAAAATTGAGACAAAAAGGGGTGCAACACGAGGACTTCCCAGGGGGTCACCCATCCTAGTACTACTCTCGCCCAACCACGCTTAACTTCGGAGTTCTGATGGGATCCGGTGCATTAGTGCTGGTATGATCGCACCCGACGTGTTCCTGCTTCTAAATTTACTTATGTCGAACCTATGGCACACACTCAGCATTCGAGTCTAACTTTCGACACGTCTTGAGTTACGCTTGCCACCGCATATCAACGCGAATCTCGAATCGACCTCGTCCACTTGGTCATCAAGGATTTCCCTTTGGAGGTAAATTTCTTGCTCGGAGCATATAGCGAAGATTGTTCGTCGGTACGAATTGAAACAAGTGTATCTGTTGGAGTCAAACTCGGAATTGTTATTATAATACCTTTCTAGAAGCAGAACGACGTTCCAAATTGAATCCAATCGACCTCGTCCACTTGGTCGCCAAGGATTTCCCTTTCGAGGCAAAATTTCTCGCCACACGCATCTAATGCCTTTGTGACGCAAAAAAAAAAAAAAAAAAAAATGCCGGAAGGGTCAAAAATTGAGACAAAAAGGGGTGCAACACGAGGACTTCCCAGGGGGTCACCCATCCTAGTACTACTCTCGCCCAACCACGCTTAACTTCGGAGTTCTGATGGGATCCGGTGCATTAGTGCTGGTATGATCGCACCCGACGTGTTCCTGCTTCTAAATTTACTTATGTCGAACCTATGGCACACACTCAGCATTCGAGTCTAACTTTCAACACGTCTTGAGTTACGCTTGCCACCGCATATCAACGCGAATCTCGAATCGACCTCGTCCACTTGGTCATCAAGGATTTCCCTTTGGAGGTAAATTTCTTGCTCGGAGCATATAGCGAAGATTGTTCGTCGGTACGAATTGAAACAAGTGTATCTGTTGGAGTCAAACTCGGAATTGTTATTATAATACCTTTCTAGAAGCAGAACGACGTTCCAAATTGAATCCAATCGACCTCGTCCACTTGGTCGCCAAGGATTTCCCTTTCGAGGCAAAATTTCTCGCCACACGCATCTAATGCCTTTGTGACGCAAAAAAAAAAAAAAAAAAATGCCGGAAGGGTCAAAAATTGAGACAAAAAGGGGTGCAACACGAGGACTTCCCAGGGGGTCACCCATCCTAGTACTACTCTCGCCCAACCACGCTTAACTTCGGAGTTCTGATGGGATCCGGTGCATTAGTGCTGGTATGATCGCACCCGACGTGTTCCTGCTTCTAAATTTACTTATGTCGAACCTATGGCACACACTCAGCATTCGAGTCTAACTTTCGACACGTCTTGAGTTACGCTTGCCACCGCATATCAACGCGAATCTCGAATCGACCTCGTCCACTTGGTCATCAAGGATTTCCCTTTGGAGGTAAATTTCTTGCTCGGAGCATATAGCGAAGATTGTTCGTCGGTACGAATTGAAACAAGTGTATCTGTTGGAGTCAAACTCGGAATTGTTATTATAATACCTTTCTAGAAGCAGAACGACGTTCCAAATTGAATCCAATCGACCTCGTCCACTTGGTCGCCAAGGATTTCCCTTTCGAGGCAAAATTTCTCGCCACACGCATCTAATGCCTTTGTGACGCAAAAAAAAAAAAAAAAAATGCCGGAAGGGTCAACAATTGAGACAAAAAGGGGTGCAACACGAGGACTTCCCAGGGGGTCACCCATCCTAGTACTACTCTCGCCCAACCACGCTTAACTTCGGAGTTCTGATGGGATCCGGTGCATTAGTGCTGGTATGATCGCACCCGACGTGTTCCTGCTTCTAAATTTACTTATGTCGAACCTATGGCACACACTCAGCATTCGAGTCTAACTTTCGACACGTCTTGAGTTACGCTTGCCACCGCATATCAACGCGAATCTCGAATCGACCTCGTCCACTTGGTCATCAAGGATTTCCCTTTGGAGGTAAATTTCTTGCTCGGAGCATATAGCGAAGATTGTTCGTCGGTACGAATTGAAACAAGTGTATCTGTTGGAGTCAAACTCGGAATTGTTATTATAATACCTTTCTAGAAGCAGAACGACGTTCCAAATTGAATCCAATCGACCTCGTCCACTTGGTCGCCAAGGATTTCCCTTTCGAGGCAAAATTTCTCGCCACACGCATCTAATGCCTTTGTGACGCAAAAAAAAAAAAAAAAAAAATGCCGGAAGGGTCAAAAATTGAGACAAAAAGGGGTGCAACACGAGGACTTCCCAGGGGGTCACCCATCCTAGTACTACTCTCGCCCAACCACGCTTAACTTCGGAGTTCTGATGGGATCCGGTGCATTAGTGCTGGTATGATCGCACCCGACGTGTTCCTGCTTCTAAATTTACTTATGTCGAACCTATGGCACACACTCAGCATTCGAGTCTAACTTTCGACACGTCTTGAGTTACGCTTGCCACCGCATATCAACGCGAATCTCGAATCGACCTCGTCCACTTGGTCATCAAGGATTTCCCTTTGGAGGTAAATTTCTTGCTCGGAGCATATAGCGAAGATTGTTCGTCGGTACGAATTGAAACAAGTGTATCTGTTGGAGTCAAACTCGGAATTGTTATTATAATACCTTTCTAGAAGCAGAACGACGTTCCAAATTGAATCCAATCGACCTCGTCCACTTGGTCGCCAAGGATTTCCCTTTCGAGGCAAAATTTCTCGCCACACGCATCTAATGCCTTTGTGACGCAAAAAAAAAAAAAAAAAAAATGCCGGAAGGGTCAAAAATTGAGACAAAAAGGGGTGCAACACGAGGACTTCCCAGGGGGTCAAAAACGTCTTGAGTTATATGCTCCGAGCAAGAAATTTACCTCCAAAGGGAAATCCTTGATGACCAAGTGGACGAGGTCGATTCGAGATTCGCGTTGATATGCGGTGGCAAGCGTAACTCAAGACGTGTCGAAAGTTAGACTCGAATGCTGAGTGTGTGCCATAGGTTCGACATAAGTAAATTTAGAAGCAGGAACACGTCGGGTGCGATCATACCAGCACTAATGCACCGGATCCCATCAGAACTCCGAAGTTAAGCGTGGTTGGGCGAGAGTAGTACTAGGATGGGTGACCCCCTGGGAAGTCCTCGTGTTGCACCCCTTTTTGTCTCAATTTTTGACCCTTCCGGCATTTTTTTTTTTTTTTTTTTTGCGTCACAAAGGCATTAGATGCGTGTGGCGAGAAATTTTGCCTCGAAAGGGAAATCCTTGGCGACCAAGTGGACGAGGTCGATTGGATTCAATTTGGAACGTCGTTCTGCTTCTAGAAAGGTATTATAATAACAATTCCGAGTTTGACTCCAACAGATACACTTGTTTCAATTCGTACCGACGAACAATCTTCGCTATATGCTCCGAGCAAGAAATTTACCTCCAAAGGGAAATCCTTGATGACCAAGTGGACGAGGTCGATTCGAGATTCGCGTTGATATGCGGTGGCAAGCGTAACTCAAGACGTGTCGAAAGTTAGACTCGAATGCTGAGTGTGTGCCATAGGTTCGACATAAGTAAATTTAGAAGCAGGAACACGTCGGGTGCGATCATACCAGCACTAATGCACCGGATCCCATCAGAACTCCGAAGTTAAGCGTGGTTGGGCGAGAGTAGTACTAGGATGGGTGACCCCCTGGGAAGTCCTCGTGTTGCACCCCTTTTTGTCTCAATTTTTGACCCTTCCGGCATTTTTTTTTTTTTTTTTTTTGCGTCACAAAGGCATTAGATGCGTGTGGCGAGAAATTTTGCCTCGAAAGGGAAATCCTTGGCGACCAAGTGGACGAGGTCGATTGGATTCAATTTGGAACGTCGTTCTGCTTCTAGAAAGGTATTATAATAACAATTCCGAGTTTGACTCCAACAGATACACTTGTTTCAATTCGAACCGACGAACAATCTTCGCTATATGCTCCGAGCAAGAAATTTACCTCCAAAGGGAATTCCTTGATGACCAAGTGGACGAGGTCGATTCGAGATTCGCGTTGATATGCGGTGGCAAGCGTAACTCAAGACGTGTCGAAAGTTAGACTCGAATGCTGAGTGTGTGCCATAGGTTCGACATAAGTAAATTTAGAAGCAGGAACACGTCGGGTGCGATCATACCAGCACTAATGCACCGGATCCCATCAGAACTCCGAAGTTAAGCGTGGTTGGGCGAGAGTAGTACTAGGATGGGTGACCCCCTGGGAAGTCCTCGTGTTGCACCCCTTTTTGTCTCAATTTTTGACCCTTCCGGCATTTTTTTTTTTTTTTTTTTTGCGTCACAAAGGCATTAGATGCGTGTGGCGAGAAATTTTGCCTCGAAAGGGAAATCCTTGGCGACCAAGTGGACGAGGTCGATTGGATTCAATTTGGAACGTCGTTCTGCTTCTAGAAAGGTATTATAATAACAATTCCGAGTTTGACTCCAACAGATACACTTGTTTCAATTCGTACCGACGAACAATCTTCGCTATATGCTCCGAGCAAGAAATTTACCTCCAAAGGGAAATCCTTGATAACCAAGTGGACGAGGTCGATTCGAGATTCGCGTTGATATGCGGTGGCAAGCGTAACTCAAGACGTGTCGAAAGTTAGACTCGAATGCTGAGTGTGTGCCATAGGTTCGACATAAGTAAATTTAGAAGCAGGAACACGTCGGGTGCGATCATACCAGCACTAATGCACCGGATCCCATCAGAACTCCGAAGTTAAGCGTGGTTGGGCGAGAGTAGTACTAGGATGGGTGACCCCCTGGGAAGTCCTCGTGTTGCACCCCTTTTTGTCTCAATTTTTGACCCTTCCGGCATTTTTTTTTTTTTTTTTTTTTGCGTCACAAAGGCATTAGATGCGTGTGGCGAGAAATTTTGCCTCGAAAGGGAAATCCTTGGCGACCAAGTGGACGAGGTCGATTGGATTCAATTTGGAACGTCGTTCTGCTTCTAGAAAGGTATTATAATAACAATTCCGAGTTTGACTCCAACAGATACACTTGTTTCAATTCGTACCGACGAACAATCTTCGCTATATGCTCCGAGCAAGAAATTTACCTCCAAAGGGAAATCCTTGATGACCAAGTGGACGAGGTCGATTCGAGATTCGCGTTGATATGCGGTGGCAAGCGTAACTCAAGACGTGTCGAAAGTTAGACTCGAATGCTGAGTGTGTGCCATAGGTTCGACATAAGTAAATTTAGAAGCAGGAACACGTCGGGTGCGATCATACCAGCACTAATGCACCGGATCCCATCAGAACTCCGAAGTTAAGCGTGGTTGGGCGAGAGTAGTACTAGGATGGGTGACCCCCTGGGAAGTCCTCGTGTTGCACCCCTTTTTGTCTCAATTTTTGACCCTTCCGGCATTTTTTTTTTTTTTTTTTTTGCGTCACAAAGGCATTAGATGCGTGTGGCGAGAAATTTTGCCTCGAAAGGGAAATCCTTGGCGACCAAGTGGACGAGGTCGATTGGATTCAATTTGGAACGTCGTTCTGCTTCTAGAAAGGTATTATAATAACAATTCCGAGTTTGACTCCAACAGATACACTTGTTTCAATTCGTACCGACGAACAATCTTCGCTATATGCTCCAAGCAAGAAATTTACCTCCAAAGGGAAATCCTTGATGACCAAGTGGACGAGGTCGATTCGAGATTCGCGTTGATATGCGGTGGCAAGCGTAACTCAAGACGTGTCGAAAGTTAGACTCGAATGCTGAGTGTGTGCCATAGGTTCGACATAAGTAAATTTAGAAGCAGGAACACGTCGGGTGCGATCATACCAGCACTAATGCACCGGATCCCATCAGAACTCCGAAGTTAAGCGTGGTTGGGCGAGAGTAGTACTAGGATGGGTGACCCCCTGGGAAGTCCTCGTGTTGCACCCCTTTTTGTCTCAATTTTTGACCCTTCCGGCATTTTTTTTTTTTTTTTGCGTCACAAAGGCATTAGATGCGTGTGGCGAGAAATTTTGCCTCGAAAGGGAAATCCTTGGCGACCAAGTGGACGAGGTCGATTGGATTCAATTTGGAACGTCGTTCTGCTTCTAGAAAGGTATTATAATAACAATTCCGAGTTTGACTCCAACAGATACACTTGTTTCAATTCGTACCGACGAACAATCTTCGCTATATGCTCCGAGCAAGAAATTTACCTCCAAAGGGAAATCCTTGATGACCAAGTGGACGAGGTCGATTCGAGATTCGCGTTGATATGCGGTGGCAAGCGTAACTCAAGACGTGTCGAAAGTTAGACTCGAATGCTGAGTGTGTGCCATAGGTTCGACATAAGTAAATTTAGAAGCAGGAACACGTCGGGTGCGATCATACCAGCACTAATGCACCGGATCCCATCAGAACTCCGAAGTTAAGCGTGGTTGGGCGAGAGTAGTACTAGGATGGGTGACCCCCTGGGAAGTCCTCGTGTTGCACCCCTTTTTGTCTCAATTTTTGACCCTTCCGGCATTTTTTTTTTTTTGCGTCACAAAGGCATTAGATGCGTGTGGCGAGAAATTTTGCCTCGAAAGGGAAATCCTTGGCGACCAAGTGGACGAGGTCGATTGGATTCAATTTGGAACGTCGTTCTGCTTCTAGAAAGGTATTATAATAACAATTCCGAGTTTGACTCCAACAGATACACTTGTTTCAATTCGTACCGACGAACAATCTTCGCTATATGCTCCGAGCAAGAAATTTACCTCCAAAGGGAAATCCTTGATGACCAAGTGGACGAGGTCGATTCGAGATTCGCGTTGATATGCGGTGGCAAGCGTAACTCAAGACGTGTCGAAAGTTAGACTCGAATGCTGAGTGTGTGCCATAGGTTCGACATAAGTAAATTTAGAAGCAGGAACACGTCGGGTGCGATCATACCAGCACTAATGCACCGGATCCCATCAGAACTCCGAAGTTAAGCGTGGTTGGGCGAGAGTAGTACTAGGATGGGTGACCCCCTGGGAAGTCCTCGTGTTGCACCCCTTTTTGTCTCAATTTTTGACCCTTCCGGCATTTTTTTTTTTTTTGCGTCACAAAGGCATTAGATGCGTGTGGCGAGAAATTTTGCCTCGAAAGGGAAATCCTTGGTGACCAAGTGGACGAGGTCGATTGGATTCAATTTGGAACGTCGTTCTGCTTCTAGAAAGGTATTATAATAACAATTCCGAGTTTGACTCCAACAGATACACTTGTTTCAATTCGTACCGACGAACAATCTTCGCTATATGCTCCGAGCAAGAAATTTACCTCCAAAGGGAAATCCTTGATGACCAAGTGGACGAGGTCGATTCGAGATTCGCGTTGATATGCGGTGGCAAGCGTAACTCAAGACGTGTCGAAAGTTAGACTCGAATGCTGAGTGTGTGCCATAGGTTCGACATAAGTAAATTTAGAAGCAGGAACACGTCGGGTGCGATCATACCAGCACTAATGCACCGGATCCCATCAGAACTCCGAAGTTAAGCGTGGTTGGGCGAGAGTAGTACTAGGATGGGTGACCCCCTGGGAAGTCCTCGTGTTGCACCCCTTTTTGTCTCAATTTTTGACCCTTCCGGCATTTTTTTTTTTTTGCGTCACAAAGGCATTAGATGCGTGTGGCGAGAAATTTTGCCTCGAAAGGGAAATCCTTGGAGACCAAGTGGACGAGGTCGATTGGATTCAATTTGGAACGTCGTTCTGCTTCTAGAAAGGTATTATAATAACAATTCCGAGTTTGACTCCAACAGATACACTTGTTTCAATTCGTACCGACGAACAATCTTCGCTATATGCTCCGAGCAAGAAATTTACCTCCAAAGGGAAATCCTTGATGACCAAGTGGACGAGGTCGATTCGAGATTCGCGTTGATATGCGGTGGCAAGCGTAACTCAAGACGTGTCGAAAGTTAGACTCGAATGCTGAGTGTGTGCCATAGGTTCGACATAAGTAAATTTAGAAGCAGGAACACGTCGGGTGCGATCATACCAGCACTAATGCACCGGATCCCATCAGAACTCCGAAGTTAAGCGTGGTTGGGCGAGAGTAGTACTAGGATGGGTGACCCCCTGGGAAGTCCTCGTGTTGCACCCCTTTTTGTCTCAATTTTTGACCCTTCCGGCATTTTTTTTTTTTTTGCGTCACAAAGGCATTAGATGCGTGTGGCGAGAAATTTTGCCTCGAAAGGGAAATCCTTGGTGACCAAGTGGACGAGGTCGATTGGATTCAATTTGGAACGTCGTTCTGCTTCTAGAAAGGTATTATAATAACAATTCCGAGTTTGACTCCAACAGATACACTTGTTTCAATTCGTACCGACGAACAATCTTCGCTATATGCTCCGAGCAAGAAATTTACCTCCAAAGGGAAATCCTTGATGACCAAGTGGACGAGGTCGATTCGAGATTCGCGTTGATATGCGGTGGCAAGCGTAACTCAAGACGTGTCGAAAGTTAGACTCGAATGCTGAGTGTGTGCCATAGGTTCGACATAAGTAAATTTAGAAGCAGGAACACGTCGGGTGCGATCATACCAGCACTAATGCACCGGATCCCATCAGAACTCCGAAGTTAAGCGTGGTTGGGCGAGAGTAGTACTAGGATGGGTGACCCCCTGGGAAGTCCTCGTGTTGCACCCCTTTTTGTCTCAATTTTTGACCCTTCCGGCATTTTTTTTTTTTTTTGCGTCACAAAGGCATTAGATGCGTGTGGCGAGAAATTTTGCCTCGAAAGGGAAATCCTTGGCGACCAAGTGGACGAGGTCGATTGGATTCAATTTGGAACGTCGTTCTGCTTCTAGAAAGGTATTATAATAACAATTCCGAGTTTGACTCCAACAGATACACTTGTTTCAATTCGTACCGACGAACAATCTTCGCTATATGCTCCGAGCAAGAAATTTACCTCCAAAGGGAAATCCTTGATGACCAAGTGGACGAGGTCGATTCGAGATTCGCGTTGATATGCGGTGGCAAGCGTAACTCAAGACGTGTCGAAAGTTAGACTCGAATGCTGAGTGTGTGCCATAGGTTCGACATAAGTAAATTTAGAAGCAGGAACACGTCGGGTGCGATCATACCAGCACTAATGCACCGGATCCCATCAGAACTCCGAAGTTAAGCGTGGTTGGGCGAGAGTAGTACTAGGATGGGTGACCCCCTGGGAAGTCCTCGTGTTGCACCCCTTTTTGTCTCAATTTTTGACCCTTCCGGCATTTTTTTTTTTTTTGCGTCACAAAGGCATTAGATGCGTGTGGCGAGAAATTTTGCCTCGAAAGGGAAATCCTTGGTGACCAAGTGGACGAGGTCGATTGGATTCAATTTGGAACGTCGTTCTGCTTCTAGAAAGGTATTATAATAACAATTCCGAGTTTGACTCCAACAGATACACTTGTTTCAATTCGTACCGACGAACAATCTTCGCTATATGCTCCGAGCAAGAAATTTACCTCCAAAGGGAAATCCTTGATGACCAAGTGGACGAGGTCGATTCGAGATTCGCGTTGATATGCGGTGGCAAGCGTAACTCAAGACGTGTCGAAAGTTAGACTCGAATGCTGAGTGTGTGCCATAGGTTCGACATAAGTAAATTTAGAAGCAGGAACACGTCGGGTGCGATCATACCAGCACTAATGCACCGGATCCCATCAGAACTCCGAAGTTAAGCGTGGTTGGGCGAGAGTAGTACTAGGATGGGTGACCCCCTGGGAAGTCCTCGTGTTGCACCCCTTTTTGTCTCAATTTTTGACCCTTCCGGCATTTTTTTTTTTTTTGCGTCGCAAAGGCATTAGATGCGTGTGGCGAGAAATTTTGCCTCGAAAGGGAAATCCTTGGCGACCAAGTGGACGAGGTCGATTGGATTCAATTTGGAACGTCGTTCTGCTTCTAGAAAGGTATTATAATAACAATTCCGAGTTTGACTCCAACAGATACACTTGTTTCAATTCGTACCGACGAACAATCTTCGCTATATGCTCCGAGCAAGAAATTTACCTCCAAAGGGAAATCCTTGATGACCAAGTGGACGAGGTCGATTCGAGATTCGCGTTGATATGCGGTGGCAAGCGTAACTCAAGACGTGTCGAAAGTTAGACTCGAATGCTGAGTGTGTGCCATAGGTTCGACATAAGTAAATTTAGAAGCAGGAACACGTCGGGTGCGATCATACCAGCACTAATGCACCGGATCCCATCAGAACTCCGAAGTTAAGCGTGGTTGGGCGAGAGTAGTACTAGGATGGGTGACCCCCTGGGAAGTCCTCGTGTTGCACCCCTTTTTGTCTCAATTTTTGACCCTTCCGGCATTTTTTTTTTTTTTTTGCGTCACAAAGGCATTAGATGCGTGTGGCGAGAAATTTTGCCTCGAAAGGGAAATCCTTGGTGACCAAGTGGACGAGGTCGATTGGATTCAATTTGGAACGTCGTTCTGCTTCTAGAAAGGTATTATAATAACAATTCCGAGTTTGACTCCAACAGATACACTTGTTTCAATTCGTACCGACGAACAATCTTCGCTATATGCTCCGAGCAAGAAATTTACCTCCAAAGGGAAATCCTTGATGACCAAGTGGACGAGGTCGATTCGAGATTCGCGTTGATATGCGGTGGCAAGCGTAACTCAAGACGTGTCGAAAGTTAGACTCGAATGCTGAGTGTGTGCCATAGGTTCGACATAAGTAAATTTAGAAGCAGGAACACGTCGGGTGCGATCATACCAGCACTAATGCACCGGATCCCATCAGAACTCCGAAGTTAAGCGTGGTTGGGCGAGAGTAGTACTAGGATGGGTGACCCCCTGGGAAGTCCTCGTGTTGCACCCCTTTTTGTCTCAATTTTTGACCCTTCCGGCATTTTTTTTTTTTTTGCGTCACAAAGGCATTAGATGCGTGTGGCGAGAAATTTTGCCTCGAAAGGGAAATCCTTGGCGACCAAGTGGACGAGGTCGATTGGATTCAATTTGGAACGTCGTTCTGCTTCTAGAAAGGTATTATAATAACAATTCCGAGTTTGACTCCAACAGATACACTTGTTTCAATTCGTACCGACGAACAATCTTCGCTATATGCTCCGAGCAAGAAATTTACCTCCAAAGGGAAATCCTTGATGACCAAGTGGACGAGGTCGATTCGAGATTCGCGTTGATATGCGGTGGCAAGCGTAACTCAAGACGTGTCGAAAGTTAGACTCGAATGCTGAGTGTGTGCCATAGGTTCGACATAAGTAAATTTAGAAGCAGGAACACGTCGGGTGCGATCATACCAGCACTAATGCACCGGATCCCATCAGAACTCCGAAGTTAAGCGTGGTTGGGCGAGAGTAGTACTAGGATGGGTGACCCCCTGGGAAGTCCTCGTGTTGCACCCCTTTTTGTCTCAATTTTTGACCCTTCCGGCATTTTTTTTTTTTTTTGCGTCACAAAGGCATTAGATGCGTGTGGCGAGAAATTTTGCCTCGAAAGGGAAATCCTTGGCGACCAAGTGGACGAGGTCGATTGGATTCAATTTGGAACGTCGTTCTGCTTCTAGAAAGGTATTATAATAACAATTCCGAGTTTGACTCCAACAGATACACTTGTTTCAATTCGTACCGACGAACAATCTTCGCTATATGCTCCGAGCAAGAAATTTACCTCCAAAGGGAAATCCTTGATGACCAAGTGGACGAGGTCGATTCGAGATTCGCGTTGATATGCGGTGGCAAGCGTAACTCAAGACGTGTCGAAAGTTAGACTCGAATGCTGAGTGTGTGCCATAGGTTCGACATAAGTAAATTTAGAAGCAGGAACACGTCGGGTGCGATCATACCAGCACTAATGCACCGGATCCCATCAGAACTCCGAAGTTAAGCGTGGTTGGGCGAGAGTAGTACTAGGATGGGTGACCCCCTGGGAAGTCCTCGTGTTGCACCCCTTTTTGTCTCAATTTTTTACCCTTCCGGCATTTTTTTTTTTTTTTGCGTCACAAAGGCATTAGATGCGTGTGGCGAGAAATTTTGCCTCGAAAGGGAAATCCTTGGCGACCAAGTGGACGAGGTCGATTGGATTCAATTTGGAACGTCGTTCTGCTTCTAGAAAGGTATTATAATAACAATTCCGAGTTTGACTCCAACAGATACACTTGTTTCAATTCGTACCGACGAACAATCTTCGCTATATGCTCCGAGCAAGAAATTTACCTCCAAAGGGAAATCCTTGATGACCAAGTGGACGAGGTCGATTCGAGATTCGCGTTGATATGCGGTGGCAAGCGTAACTCAAGACGTGTCGAAAGTTAGACTCGAATGCTGAGTGTGTGCCATAGGTTCGACATAAGTAAATTTAGAAGCAGGAACACGTCGGGTGCGATCATACCAACACTAATGCACCGGATCCCATCAGAACTCCGAAGTTAAGCGTGGTTGGGCGAGAGTAGTACTAGGATGGGTGACCCCCTGGGAAGTCCTCGTGTTGCACCCCTTTTTGTCTCAATTTTTTACCCTTCCGGCATTTTTTTTTTTTTTTGCGTCACAAAGGCATTAGATGCGTGTGGCGAGAAATTTTGCCTCGAAAGGGAAATCCTTGGCGACCAAGTGGACGAGGTCGATTGGATTCAATTTGGAACGTCGTTCTGCTTCTAGAAAGGTATTATAATAACAATTCCGAGTTTGACTCCAACAGATACACTTGTTTCAATTCGTACCGACGAACAATCTTCGCTATATGCTCCGAGCAAGAAATTTACCTCCAAAGGGAAATCCTTGATGAGCAAGTGGACGAGGTCGATTCGAGATTCGCGTTGATATGCGGTGGCAAGCGTAACTCAAGACGTGTCGAAAGTTAGACTCGAATGCTGAGTGTGTGCCATAGGTTCGACATAAGTAAATTTAGAAGCAGGAACACGTCGGGTGCGATCATACCAGCACTAATGCACCGGATCCCATCAGAACTCCGAAGTTAAGCGTGGTTGGGCGAGAGTAGTACTAGGATGGGTGACCCCCTGGGAAGTCCTCGTGTTGCACCCCTTTTTGTCTCAATTTTTGACCCTTCCGGCATTTTTTTTTTTTTTTGCGTCACAAAGGCATTAGATGCGTGTGGCGAGAAATTTTGCCTCGAAAGGGAAATCCTTGGCGACCAAGTGGACGAGGTCGATTGGATTCAATTTGGAACGTCGTTCTGCTTCTAGAAAGGTATTATAATAACAATTCCGAGTTTGACTCCAACAGATACACTTGTTTCAATTCGTACCGACGAACAATCTTCGCTATATGCTCCGAGCAAGAAATTTACCTCCAAAGGGAAATCCTTGATGACCAAGTGGACGAGGTCGATTCGAGATTCGCGTTGATATGCGGTGGCAAGCGTAACTCAAGACATGTCGAAAGTTAGACTCGAATGCTGAGTGTGTGCCATAGGTTCGACATAAGTAAATTTAGAAGCAGGAACACGTCGGGTGCGATCATACCAGCACTAATGCACCGGATCCCATCAGAACTCCGAAGTTAAGCGTGGTTGGGCGAGAGTAGTACTAGGATGGGTGACCCCCTGGGAAGTCCTCGTGTTGCACCCCTTTTTGTCTCAATTTTTGACCCTTCCGGCATTTTTTTTTTTTTTTTGCGTCACAAAGGCATTAGATGCGTGTGGCGAGAAATTTTGCCTCGAAAGGGAAATCCTTGGCGACCAAGTGGACGAGGTCGATTGGATTCAATTTGGAACGTCGTTCTGCTTCTAGAAAGGTATTATAATAACAATTCCGAGTTTGACTCCAACAGATACACTTGTTTCAATTCGTACCGACGAACAATCTTCGCTATATGCTCCGAGCAAGAAATTTACCTCCAAAGGGAAATCCTTGATGACCAAGTGGACGAGGTCGATTCGAGATTCGCGTTGATATGCGGTGGCAAGCGTAACTCAAGACGTGTCGAAAGTTAGACTCGAATGCTGAGTGTGTGCCATAGGTTCGACATAAGTAAATTTAGAAGCAGGAACACGTCGGGTGCGATCATACCAGCACTAATGCACCGGATCCCATCAGAACTCCGAAGTTAAGCGTGGTTGGGCGAGAGTAGTACTAGGATGGGTGACCCCCTGGGAAGTCCTCGTGTTGCACCCCTTTTTGTCTCAATTTTTGACCCTTCCGGCATTTTTTTTTTTTTTTTTTTTGCGTCACAAAGGCATTAGATGCGTGTGGCGAGAAATTTTGCCTCGAAAGGGAAATCCTTGGCGACCAAGTGGACGAGGTCGATTGGATTCAATTTGGAACGTCGTTCTGCTTCTAGAAAGGTATTATAATAACAATTCCGAGTTTGACTCCAACAGATACACTTGTTTCAATTCGTACCGACGAACAATCTTCGCTATATGCTCCGAGCAAGAAATTTACCTCCAAAGGGAAATCCTTGATGACCAAGTGGACGAGGTCGATTCGAGATTCGCGTTGATATGCGGTGGCAAGCGTAACTCAAGACGTGTCGAAAGTTAGACTCGAATGCTGAGTGTGTGCCATAGGTTCGACATAAGTAAATTTAGAAGCAGGAACACGTCGGGTGCGATCATACCAGCACTAATGCACCGGATCCCATCAGAACTCCGAAGTTAAGCGTGGTTGGGCGAGAGTAGTACTAGGATGGGTGACCCCCTGGGAAGTCCTCGTGTTGCACCCCTTTTTGTCTCAATTTTTGACCCTTCCGACATTTTTTTTTTTTTTGCGTCACAAAGGCATTAGATGCGTGTGGCGAGAAATTTTGCCTCGAAAGGGAAATCCTTGGCGACCAAGTGGACGAGGTCGATTGGATTCAATTTGGAACGTCGTTCTGCTTCTAGAAAGGTATTATAATAACAATTCCGAGTTTGACTCCAACAGATACACTTGTTTCAATTCGTACCGACGAACAATCTTCGCTATATGCTCCGAGCAAGAAATTTACCTCCAAAGGGAAATCCTTGATGACCAAGTGGACGAGGTCGATTCGAGATTCGCGTTGATATGCGGTGGCAAGCGTAACTCAAGACGTGTCGAAAGTTAGACTCGAATGCTGAGTGTGTGCCATAGGTTCGACATAAGTAAATTTAGAAGCAGGAACACGTCGGGTGCGATCATACCAGCACTAATGCACCGGATCCCATCAGAACTCCGAAGTTAAGCGTGGTTGGGCGAGAGTAGTACTAGGATGGGTGACCCCCTGGGAAGTCCTCGTGTTGCACCCCTTTTTGTCTCAATTTTTGACCCTTCCGGCATTTTTTTTTTTTTTGCATCACAAAGGCATTAGATGCGTGTGGCGAGAAATTTTGCCTCGAAAGGGAAATCCTTGGCGACCAAGTGGACGAGGTCGATTGGATTCAATTTGGAACGTCGTTCTGCTTCTAGAAAGGTATTATAATAACAATTCCGAGTTTGACTCCAACAGATACACTTGTTTCAATTCGTACCGACGAACAATCTTCGCTATATGCTCCGAGCAAGAAATTTACCTCCAAAGGGAAATCCTTGATGACCAAGTGGACGAGGTCGATTCGAGATTCGCGTTGATATGCGGTGGCAAGCGTAACTCAAGACGTGTCGAAAGTTAGACTCGAATGCTGAGTGTGTGCCATAGGTTCGACATAAGTAAATTTAGAAGCAGGAACACGTCGGGTGCGATCATACCAGCACTAATGCACCGGATCCCATCAGAACTCCGAAGTTAAGCGTGGTTGGGCGAGAGTAGTACTAGGATGGGTGACCCCCTGGGAAGTCCTCGTGTTGCACCCCTTTTTGTCTCAATTTTTGACCCTTCCGGCATTTTTTTTTTTTTTTTTTTTTTGCGTCACAAAGGCATTAGATGCGTGTGGCGAGAAATTTTGCCTCGAAAGGGAAATCCTTGGCGACCAAGTGGATGAGGTCGATTGGATTCAATTTGGAACGTCGTTTTGCTTCTAGAAAGGTATTATAATAACAATTCCGAGTTTGACTCCAACAGATACACTTGTTTCAATTCGTACCGACGAACAATCTTCGCTATATTCTCCGAGCAAGAAATTTACCTCCAAAGGGAAATCCTTGATGACCAAGTGGACGAGGTCGATTCGAGATTCGCGTTGATATGCGGTGGCAAGCGTAACTCAAGACGTGTCGAAAGTTAGACTCGAATGCTGAGTGTGTGCCATAGGTTCGACATAAGTAAATTTAGAAGCAGGAACACGTCGGGTGCGATCATACCAGCACTAATGCACCGGATCCCATCAGAACTCCGAAGTTAAGCGTGGTTGGGCGAGAGTAGTACTAGGATGGGTGACCCCCTGGGAAGTCCTCGTGTTGCACCCCTTTTTGTCTCAATTTTTGACCCTTCCGGCATTTTTTTTTTTTTTTTTTTTTGCGTCACAAAGGCATTAGATGCGTGTGGCGAGAAATTTTGCCTCGAAAGGGAAATCCTTGGCGACCAAGTGGACGAGGTCGATTGGATTCAATTTGGAACGTCGTTCTGCTTCTAGAAAGGTATTATAATAACAATTCCGAGTTTGACTCCAACAGATACACTTGTTTCAATTCGTACCGACGAACAATCTTCGCTATATGCTCCGAGCAAGAAATTTACCTCCAAAGGGAAATCCTTGATGACCAAGTGGACGAGGTTGATTCGAGATTCGCGTTGATATGCGGTGGCAAGCGTAACTCAAGACGTGTCGAAAGTTAGACTCGAATGCTGAGTGTGTGCCATAGGTTCGACATAAGTAAATTTAGAAGCAGGAACACGTCGGGTGCGATCATACCAGCACTAATGCACCGGATCCCATCAGAACTCCGAAGTTAAGCGTGGTTGGGCGAGAGTAGTACTAGGATGGGTGACCCCCTGGGAAGTCCTCGTGTTGCACCCCTTTTTGTCTCAATTTTTTACCCTTCCGGCATTTTTTTTTTTTTTTTTTTTTGCGTCACAAAGGCATTAGATGCGTGTGGCGAGAAATTTTGCCTCGAAAGGGAAATCCTTGGCGACCAAGTGGACGAGGTCGATTGGATTCAATTTGGAACGTCGTTCTGCTTCTAGAAAGGTATTATAATAACAATTCCGAGTTTGACTCCAACAGATACACTTGTTTCAATTCGTACCGACGAACAATCTTCGCTATATGCTCCGAGCAAGAAATTTACCTCCAAAGGGAAATCCTTGATGACCAAGTGGACGAGGTCGATTCCAGATTCGCGTTGATATGCGGTGGCAAGCGTAACTCAAGACGTGTCGAAAGTTAGACTCGAATGCTGAGTGTGTGCCATAGGTTCGACATAAGTAAATTTAGAAGCAGGAACACGTCGGGTGCGATCATACCAGCACTAATGCACCGGATCCCATCAGAACTCCGAAGTTAAGCGTGGTTGGGCGAGAGTAGTACTAGGATGGGTGACCCCCTGGGAAGTCCTCGTGTTGCACCCCTTTTTGTCTCAATTTTTGACCCTTCCGGCATTTTTTTTTTTTTTTTTTTTTGCGTCACAAAGGCATTAGATGCGTGTGGCGAGAAATTTTGCCTCGAAAGGGAAATCCTTGGCGACCAAGTGGACGAGGTCGATTGGATTCAATTTGGAACGTCGTTCTGCTTCTAGAAAGGTATTATAATAACAATTCCGAGTTTGACTCCAACAGATACACTTGTTTCAATTCGTACCGACGAACAATCTTCGCTATATGCTCCGAGCAAGAAATTTACCTCCAAAGGGAAATCCTTGATGACCAAGTGGACGAGGTCGATTCGAGATTCGCGTTGATATGCGGTGGCAAGCGTAACTCAAGACGTGTCGAAAGTTAGACTCGAATGCTGAGTGTGTGCCATAGGTTCGACATAAGTAAATTTAGAAGCAGGAACACGTCGGGTGCGATCATACCAGCACTAATGCACCGGATCCCATCAGAACTCCGAAGTTAAGCGTGGTTGGGCGAGAGTAGTACTAGGATGGGTGACCCCCTGGGAAGTCCTCGTGTTGCACCCCTTTTTGTCTCAATTTTTGACCCTTCCGGCATTTTTTTTTTTTGCGTCACAAAGGCATTAGATGCGTGTGGCGAGAAATTTTGCCTCGAAAGGGAAATCCTTGGCGACCAAGTGGACGAGGTCGATTGGATTCAATTTGGAACGTCGTTCTGCTTCTAGAAAGGTATTATAATAACAATTCCGAGTTTGACTCCAACATATACACTT
Organism: Galeopsis tetrahit; assembly: GCA_963675135.1. Taxonomy (NCBI): domain Eukaryota; kingdom Viridiplantae; phylum Streptophyta; class Magnoliopsida; order Lamiales; family Lamiaceae; genus Galeopsis; species Galeopsis tetrahit. The sequence goes on along the minus strand of OY776121.1, from coordinate 17,565,657 downwards.
GTTTCAATTCGTACCGACGAACAATCTTCGCTATATGCTCCGAGCAAGAAATTTACCTCCAAAGGGAAATCCTTGATGACCAAGTGGACGAGGTCGATTCGAGATTCGCGTTGATATGCGGTGGCAAGCGTAACTCAAGACGTGTCGAAAGTTAGACTCGAATGCTGAGTGTGTGCCATAGGTTCGACATAAGTAAATTTAGAAGCAGGAACACGTCGGGTGCGATCATACCAGCACTAATGCACCGGATCCCATCAGAACTCCGAAGTTAAGCGTGGTTGGGCGAGAGTAGTACTAGGATGGGTGACCCCCTGGGAAGTCCTCGTGTTGCACCCCTTTTTGTCTCAATTTTTTACCCTTCCGGCATTTTTTTTTTTTTTGCGTCACAAAGGCATTAGATGCGTGTGGCGAGAAATTTTGCCTCGAAAGGGAAATCCTTGGCGACCAAGTGGACGAGGTCGATTGGATTCAATTTGGAACGTCGTTCTGCTTCTAGAAAGGTATTATAATAACAATTCCGAGTTTGACTCCAACAGATACACTTGTTTCAATTCGTACCGACGAACAATCTTCGCTATATGCTCCGAGCAAGAAATTTACCTCCAAAGGGAAATCCTTGATGACCAAGTGGACGAGGTCGATTCGAGATTCGCGTTGATATGCGGTGGCAAGCGTAACTCAAGACGTGTCGAAAGTTAGACTCGAATGCTGAGTGTGTGCCATAGGTTCGACATAAGTAAATTTAGAAGCAGGAACACGTCGGGTGCGATCATACCAGCACTAATGCACCGGATCCCATCAGAACTCCGAAGTTAAGCGTGGTTGGGCGAGAGTAGTACTAGGATGGGTGACCCCCTGGGAAGTCCTCGTGTTGCACCCCTTTTTGTCTCAATTTTTGACCCTTCCGGCATTTTTTTTTTTTTTTGCGTCACAAAGGCATTAGATGCGTGTGGCGAGAAATTTTGCCTCGAAAGGGAAATCCTTGGCGACCAAGTGGACGAGGTCGATTGGATTCAATTTGGAACGTCGTTCTGCTTCTAGAAAGGTATTATAATAACAATTCCGAGTTTGACTCCAACAGATACACTTGTTTCAATTCGTACCGACGAACAATCTTCGCTATATGCTCCGAGCAAGAAATTTACCTCCAAAGGGAAATCCTTGATGACCAAGTGGACGAGGTCGATTCGAGATTCGCGTTGATATGCGGTGGCAATCGTAACTCAAGACGTGTCGAAAGTTAGACTCGAATGCTGAGTGTGTGCCATAGGTTCGACATAAGTAAATTTAGAAGCAGGAACACGTCGGGTGCGATCATACCAGCACTAATGCACCGGATCCCATCAGAACTCCGAAGTTAAGCGTGGTTGGGCGAGAGTAGTACTAGGATGGGTGACCCCCTGGGAAGTCCTCGTGTTGCACCCCTTTTTGTCTCAATTTTTGACCCTTCCGGCATTTTTTTTTTTTTTGCGTCACAAAGGCATTAGATGCGTGTGGCGAGAAATTTTGCCTCGAAAGGGAAATCCTTGGCGACCAAGTGGACGAGGTCGATTGGATTCAATTTGGAACGTCGTTCTGCTTCTAGAAAGGTATTATAATAACAATTCCGAGTTTGACTCCAACAGATACACTTGTTTCAATTCGTACCGACGAACAATCTTCGCTATATGCTCCGAGCAAGAAATTTACCTCCAAAGGGAAATCCTTGATGACCAAGTGGACGAGGTCGATTCGAGATTCGCGTTGATATGCGGTGGCAAGCGTAACTCAAGACGTGTCGAAAGTTAGACTCGAATGCTGAGTGTGTGCCATAGGTTCGACATAAGTAAATTTAGAAGCAGGAACACGTCGGGTGCGATCATACCAGCACTAATGCACCGGATCCCATCAGAACTCCGAAGTTAAGCGTGGTTGGGCGAGAGTAGTACTAGGATGGGTGACCCCCTGGGAAATCCTCGTGTTGCACCCCTTTTTGTCTCAATTTTTGACCCTTCCGGCATTTTTTTTTTTTTTTTTTGCGTCACAAAGGCATTAGATGCGTGTGGCGAGAAATTTTGCCTCGAAAGGGAAATCCTTGGCGACCAAGTGGACGAGGTCGATTGGATTCAATTTGGAACGTCGTTCTGCTTCTAGAAAGGTATTATAATAACAATTCCGAGTTTGACTCCAACAGATACACTTGTTTCAATTCGTACCGACGAACAATCTTCGCTATATGCTCCGAGCAAGAAATTTACCTCCAAAGGGAAATCCTTGATGACCAAGTGGACGAGGTCGATTCGAGATTCGCGTTGATATGCGGTGGCAAGCGTAACACAAGACGTGTCGAAAGTTAGACTCGAATGCTGAGTGTGTGCCATAGGTTCGACATAAGTAAATTTAGAAGCAGGAACACGTCGGGTGCGATCATACCAGCACTAATGCACCGGATCCCATCAGAACTCCGAAGTTAAGCGTGGTTGGGCGAGAGTAGTACTAGGATGGGTGACCCCCTGGGAAGTCCTCGTGTTGCACCCCTTTTTGTCTCAATTTTTGACCCTTCCGGCATTTTTTTTTTTTTTTTGCGTCACAAAGGCATTAGATGCGTGTGGCGAGAAATTTTGCCTCGAAAGGGAAATCCTTGGCGACCAAGTGGACGAGGTCGATTGGATTCAATTTGGAACGTCGTTCTGCTTCTAGAAAGGTATTATAATAACAATTCCGAGTTTGACTCCAACAGATACACTTGTTTCAATTCGTACCGACGAACAATCTTCGCTATATGCTCCGAGCAAGAAATTTACCTCCAAAGGGAAATCCTTGATGACCAAGTGGACGAGGTCGATTCGAGATTCGCGTTGATATGCGGTGGCAATCGTAACTCAAGACGTGTCGAAAGTTAGACTCGAATGCTGAGTGTGTGCCATAGGTTCGACATAAGTAAATTTAGAAGCAGGAACACGTCGGGTGCGATCATACCAGCACTAATGCACCGGATCCCATCAGAACTCCGAAGTTAAGCGTGGTTGGGCGAGAGTAGTACTAGGATGGGTGACCCCCTGGGAAGTCCTCGTGTTGCACCCCTTTTTGTCTCAATTTTTGACCCTTCCGGCATTTTTTTTTTTTTTTGCGTCACAAAGGCATTAGATGCGTGTGGCGAGAAATTTTGCCTCGAAAGGGAAATCCTTGGCGACCAAGTGGACGAGGTCGATTGGATTCAATTTGGAACGTCGTTCTGCTTCTAGAAAGGTATTATAATAACAATTCCGAGTTTGACTCCAACAGATACACTTGTTTCAATTCGTACCGACGAACAATCTTCGCTATATGCTCCGAGCAAGAAATTTACCTCCAAAGGGAAATCCTTGATGACCAAGTGGACGAGGTCGATTCGAGATTCGCGTTGATATGCGGTGGCAAGCGTAACTCAAGACGTGTCGAAAGTTAGACTCGAATGCTGAGTGTGTGCCATAGGTTCGACATAAGTAAATTTAGAAGCAGGAACACGTCGGGTGCGATCATACCAGCACTAATGCACCGGATCCCATCAGAACTCCGAAGTTAAGCGTGGTTGGGCGAGAGTAGTACTAGGATGGGTGACCCCCTGGGAAATCCTCGTGTTGCACCCCTTTTTGTCTCAATTTTTGACCCTTCCGGCATTTTTTTTTTTTTTTGCGTCACAAAGGCATTAGATGCGTGTGGCGAGAAATTTTGCCTCGAAAGGGAAATCCTTGGCAACCAAGTGGACGAGGTCGATTGGATTCAATTTGGAACGTCGTTCTGCTTCTAGAAAGGTATTATAATAACAATTCCGAGTTTGACTCCAACAGATACACTTGTTTCAATTCGTACCGACGAACAATCTTCGCTATATGCTCCGAGCAAGAAATTTACCTCCAAAGGGAAATCCTTGATGACCAAGTGGACGAGGTCGATTCGAGATTCGCGTTGATATGCGGTGGCAAGCGTAACTCAAGACGTGTCGAAAGTTAGACTCGAATGCTGAGTGTGTGCCATAGGTTCGACATAAGTAAATTTAGAAGCAGGAACACGTCGGGTGCGATCATACCAGCACTAATGCACCGGATCCCATCAGAACTCCGAAGTTAAGCGTGGTTGGGCGAGAGTAGTACTAGGATGGGTGACCCCCTGGGAAGTCCTCGTGTTGCACCCCTTTTTGTCTCAATTTTTGACCCTTCCGGCATTTTTTTTTTTTTTGCGTCACAAAGGCATTAGATGCGTGTGGCGAGAAATTTTGCCTCGAAAGGGAAATCCTTGGCGACCAAGTGGACGAGGTCGATTGGATTCAATTTGGAACGTCGTTCTGCTTCTAGAAAGGTATTATAATAACAATTCCGAGTTTGACTCCAACAGATACACTTGTTTCAATTCGTACCGACGAACAATCTTCGCTATATGCTCCGAGCAAGAAATTTACCTCCAAAGGGAAATCCTTGATGACCAAGTGGACGAGGTCGATTCGAGATTCGCGTTGATATGCGGTGGCAAGCGTAACTCAAGACGTGTCGAAAGTTAGACTCGAATGCTGAGTGTGTGCCATAGGTTCGACATAAGTAAATTTAGAAGCAGGAACACGTCGGGTGCGATCATACCAGCACTAATGCACCGGATCCCATCAGAACTCCGAAGTTAAGCGTGGTTGGGCGAGAGTAGTACTAGGATGGGTGACCCCCTGGGAAGTCCTCGTGTTGCACCCCTTTTTGTCTCAATTTTTGACCCTTCCGGCATTTTTTTTTTTTTTTGCGTCACAAAGGCATTAGATGCGTGTGGCGAGAAATTTTGCCTCGAAAGGGAAATCCTTGTCGACCAAGTGGACGAGGTCGATTGGATTCAATTTGGAACGTCGTTCTGCTTCTAGAAAGGTATTATAATAACAATTCCGAGTTTGACTCCAACAGATACACTTGTTTCAATTCGTACCGACGAACAATCTTCGCTATATGCTCCGAGCAAGAAATTTACCTCCAAAGGGAAATCCTTGATGACCAAGTGGACGAGGTCGATTCGAGATTCGCGTTGATATGCGGTGGCAAGCGTAACTCAAGACGTGTCGAAAGTTAGACTCGAATGCTGAGTGTGTGCCATAGGTTCGACATAAGTAAATTTAGAAGCAGGAACACGTCGGGTGCGATCATACCAGCACTAATGCACCGGATCCCATCAGAACTCCGAAGTTAAGCGTGGTTGGGCGAGAGTAGTACTAGGATGGGTGACCCCCTGGGAAGTCCTCGTGTTGCACCCCTTTTTGTCTCAATTTTTGACCCTTCCGGCATTTTTTTTTTTTTTTTGCGTCACAAAGGCATTAGATGCGTGTGGCGAGAAATTTTGCCTCGAAAGGGAAATCCTTGGCGACCAAGTGGACGAGGTCGATTGGATTCAATTTGGAACGTCGTTCTGCTTCTAGAAAGGTATTATAATAACAATTCCGAGTTTGACTCCAACAGATACACTTGTTTCAATTCGTACCGACGAACAATCTTCGCTATATGCTCCGAGCAAGAAATTTACCTCCAAAGGGAAATCCTTGATGACCAAGTGGACGAGGTCGATTCGAGATTCGCGTTGATATGCGGTGGCAAGCGTAACTCAAGACGTGTCGAAAGTTAGACTCGAATGCTGAGTGTGTGCCATAGGTTCGACATAAGTAAATTTAGAAGCAGGAACACGTCGGGTGCGATCATACCAGCACTAATGCACCGGATCCCATCAGAACTCCGAAGTTAAGCGTGGTTGGGCGAGAGTAGTACTAGGATGGGTGACCCCCTGGGAAGTCCTCGTGTTGCACCCCTTTTTGTCTCAATTTTTGACCCTTCCGGCATTTTTTTTTTTTTTTGCGTCACAAAGGCATTAGATGCGTGTGGCGAGAAATTTTGCCTCGAAAGGGAAATCCTTGGCGACCAAGTGGACGAGGTCGATTGGATTCAATTTGGAACGTCGTTCTGCTTCTAGAAAGGTATTATAATAACAATTCCGAGTTTGACTCCAACAGATACACTTGTTTCAATTCGTACCGACGAACAATCTTCGCTATATGCTCCGAGCAAGAAATTTACCTCCAAAGGGAAATCCTTGATGACCAAGTGGACGAGGTCGATTCGAGATTCGCGTTGATATGCGGTGGCAAGCGTAACTCAAGACGTGTCGAAAGTTAGACTCGAATGCTGAGTGTGTGCCATAGGTTCGACATAAGTAAATTTAGAAGCAGGAACACGTCGGGTGCGATCATACCAGCACTAATGCACCGGATCCCATCAGAACTCCGAAGTTAAGCGTGGTTGGGCGAGAGTAGTACTAGGATGGGTGACCCCCTGGGAAGTCCTCGTGTTGCACCCCTTTTTGTCTCAATTTTTGACCCTTCCGGCATTTTTTTTTTTTTTTGCGTCACAAAGGCATTAGATGCGTGTGGCGAGAAATTTTGCCTCGAAAGGGAAATCCTTGGCGACCAAGTGGACGAGGTCGATTGGATTCAATTTGGAACGTCGTTCTGCTTCTAGAAAGGCATTATAATAACAATTCCGAGTTTGACTCCAACAGATACACTTGTTTCAATTCGTACCGACGAACAATCTTCGCTATATGCTCCGAGCAAGAAATTTACCTCCAAAGGGAAATCCTTGATGACCAAGTGGACGAGGTCGATTCGAGATTCGCGTTGATATGCGGTGGCAAGCGTAACTCAAGACGTGTCGAAAGTTAGACTCGAATGCTGAGTGTGTGCCATAGGTTCGACATAAGTAAATTTAGAAGCAGGAACACGTCGGGTGCGATCATACCAGCACTAATGCACCGGATCCCATCAGAACTCCGAAGTTAAGCGTGGTTGGGCGAGAGTAGTACTAGGATGGGTGACCCCCTGGGAAGTCCTCGTGTTGCACCCCTTTTTGTCTCAATTTTTGACCCTTCCGGCATTTTTTTTTTTTTTGCGTCACAAAGGCATTAGATGCGTGTGGCGAGAAATTTTGCCTCGAAAGGGAAATCCTTGGCGACCAAGTGGACGAGGTCGATTGGATTCAATTTGGAACGTCGTTCTGCTTCTAGAAAGGTATTATAATAACAATTCCGAGTTTGACTCCAACAGATACACTTGTTTCAATTCGTACCGACGAACAATCTTCGCTATATGCTCCGAGCAAGAAATTTACCTCCAAAGGGAAATCCTTGATGACCAAGTGGACGAGGTCGATTCGAGATTCGCGTTGATATGCGGTGGCAAGCGTAACTCAAGACGTGTCGAAAGTTAGACTCGAATGCTGAGTGTGTGCCATAGGTTCGACATAAGTAAATTTAGAAGCAGGAACACGTCGGGTGCGATCATACCAGCACTAATGCACCGGATCCCATCAGAACTCCGAAGTTAAGCGTGGTTGGGCGAGAGTAGTACTAGGATGGGTGACCCCCTGGGAAGTCCTCGTGTTGCACCCCTTTTTGTCTCAATTTTTGACCCTTCCGGCATTTTTTTTTTTTTTTGCGTCACAAAGGCATTAGATGCGTGTGGCGAGAAATTTTGCCTCGAAAGGGAAATCCTTGGCGACCAAGTGGACGAGGTCGATTGGATTCAATTTGGAACGTCGTTCTGCTTCTAGAAAGGTATTATAATAACAATTCCGAGTTTGACTCCAACAGATACACTTGTTTCAATTCGTACCGACGAACAATCTTCGCTATATGCTCCGAGCAAGAAATTTACCTCCAAAGGGAAATCCTTGATGACCAAGTGGACGAGGTCGATTCGAGATTCGCGTTGATATGCGGTGGCAAGCGTAACTCAAGACGTGTCGAAAGTTAGACTCGAATGCTGAGTGTGTGCCATAGGTTCGACATAAGTAAATTTAGAAGCAGGAACACGTCGGGTGCGATCATACCAGCACTAATGCACCGGATCCCATCAGAACTCCGAAGTTAAGCGTGGTTGGGCGAGAGTAGTACTAGGATGGGTGACCCCCTGCGAAGTCCTCGTGTTGCACCCCTTTTTGTCTCAATTTTTGACCCTTCCGGCATTTTTTTTTTTTTGCGTCACAAAGGCATTAGATGCGTGTGGCGAGAAATTTTGCCTCGAAAGGGAAATCCTTGGCGACCAAGTGGACGAGGTCGATTGGATTCAATTTGGAACGTCGTTCTGCTTCTAGAAAGGTATTATAATAACAATTCCGAGTTTGACTCCAACAGATACACTTGTTTCAATTCGTACCGACGAACAATCTTCGCTATATGCTCCGAGCAAGAAATTTACCTCCAAAGGGAAATCCTTGATGACCAAGTGGACGAGGTCGATTCGAGATTCGCGTTGATATGCGGTGGCAAGCGTAACTCAAGACGTGTCGAAAGTTAGACTCGAATGCTGAGTGTGTGCCATAGGTTCGACATAAGTAAATTTAGAAGCAGGAACACGTCGGGTGCGATCATACCAGCACTAATGCACCGGATCCCATCAGAACTCCGAAGTTAAGCGTGGTTGGGCGAGAGTAGTACTAGGATGGGTGACCCCCTGGGAAGTCCTCGTGTTGCACCCCTTTTTGTCTCAATTTTTGACCCTTCCGGCATTTTTTTTTTTTTTTGCGTCACAAAGGCATTAGATGCGTGTGGCGAGAAATTTTGCCTCGAAAGGGAAATCCTTGGCGACCAAGTGGACGAGGTCGATTGGATTCAATTTGGAACGTCGTTCTGCTTCTAGAAAGGTATTATAATAACAATTCCGAGTTTGACTCCAACAGATACACTTGTTTCAATTCGTACCGACGAACAATCTTCGCTATATGCTCCGAGCAAGAAATTTACCTCCAAAGGGAAATCCTTGATGACCAAGTGGACGAGGTCGATTCGAGATTCGCGTTGATATGCGGTGGCAAGCGTAACTCAAGACGTGTCGAAAGTTAGACTCGAATGCTGAGTGTGTGCCATAGGTTCGACATAAGTAAATTTAGAAGCAGGAACACGTCGGGTGCGATCATACCAGCACTAATGCACCGGATCCCATCAGAACTCCAAAGTTAAGCGTGGTTGGGCGAGAGTAGTACTAGGATGGGTGACCCCCTGGGAAGTCCTCGTGTTGCACCCCTTTTTGTCTCAATTTTTGACCCTTCCGGCATTTTTTTTTTTTTTTGCGTCACAAAGGCATTAGATGCGTGTGGCGAGAAATTTTGCCTCGAAAGGGAAATCCTTGGCGACCAAGTGGACGAGGTCGATTGGATTCAATTTGGAACGTCGTTCTGCTTCTAGAAAGGTATTATAATAACAATTCCGAGTTTGACTCCAACAGATACACTTGTTTCAATTCGTACCGACGAACAATCTTCGCTATATGCTCCGAGCAAGAAATTTACCTCCAAAGGGAAATCCTTGATGACCAAGTGGACGAGGTCGATTCGAGATTCGCGTTGATATGCGGTGGCAAGCGTAACTCAAGACGAGTCGAAAGTTAGACTCGAATGCTGAGTGTGTGCCATAGGTTCGACATAAGTAAATTTAGAAGCAGGAACACGTCGGGTGCGATCATACCAGCACTAATGCACCGGATCCCATCAGAACTCCGAAGTTAAGCGTGGTTGGGCGAGAGTAGTACTAGGATGGGTGACCCCCTGGGAAGTCCTCGTGTTGCACCCCTTTTTGTCTCAATTTTTGACCCTTCCGACATTTTTTTTTTTTTGCGTCACAAAGGCATTAGATGCGTGTGGCGAGAAATTTTGCCTCGAAAGGGAAATCCTTGGCGACCAAGTGGACGAGGTCGATTGGATTCAATTTGGAACGTCGTTCTGCTTCTAGAAAGGTATTATAATAACAATTCCGAGTTTGACTCCAACAGATACACTTGTTTCAATTCGTACCGACGAACAATCTTCGCTATATGCTCCGAGCAAGAAATTTACCTCCAAAGGGAAATCCTTGATGACCAAGTGGACGAGGTCGATTCGAGATTCGCGTTGATATGCGGTGGCAAGCGTAACTCAAGACGTGTCGAAAGTTAGACTCGAATGCTGAGTGTGTGCCATAGGTTCGACATAAGTAAATTTAGAAGCAGGAACACGTCGGGTGCGATCATACCAGCACTAATGCACCGGATCCCATCAGAACTCCGAAGTTAAGCGTGGTTGGGCGAGAGTAGTACTAGGATGGGTGACCCCTTGGGAAGTCCTCGTGTTGCACCCCTTTTTGTCTCAATTTTTGACCCTTCCGGCATTTTTTTTTTTTTTGCGTCACAAAGGCATTAGATGCGTGTGGCGAGAAATTTTGCCTCGAAAGGGAAATCCTTGGCGACCAAGTGGACGAGGTCGATTGGATTCAATTTGGAACGTCGTTCTGCTTCTAGAAAGGTATTATAATAACAATTCCGAGTTTGACTCCAACAGATACACTTGTTTCAATTCGTACCGACGAACAATCTTCGCTATATGCTCCGAGCAAGAAATTTACCTCCAAAGGGAAATCCTTGATGACCAAGTGGACGAGGTCGATTCGAGATTCGCGTTGATATGCGGTGGCAAGCGTAACTCAAGACGTGTCGAAAGTTAGACTCGAATGCTGAGTGTGTGCCATAGGTTCGACATAAGTAAATTTAGAAGCAGGAACACGTCGGGTGCGATCATACCAGCACTAATGCACCGGATCCCATCAGAACTCCGAAGTTAAGCGTGCTTGGGCGAGAGTAGTACTAGGATGGGTGACCCCCTGGGAAGTCCTCGTGTTGCACCCCTTTTTGTCTCAATTTTTGACCCTTCCGGCATTTTTTTTTTTTTTGCGTCACAAAGGCATTAGATGCGTGTGGCGAGAAATTTTGCCTCGAAAGGGAAATCCTTGGCGACCAAGTGGACGAGGTCGATTGGATTCAATTTGGAACGTCGTTCTGCTTCTAGAAAGGTATTATAATAACAATTCCGAGTTTGACTCCAACAGATACACTTGTTTCAATTCGTACCGACGAACAATCTTCGCTATATGCTCCGAGCAAGAAATTTACCTCCAAAGGGAAATCCTTGATGACCAAGTGGACGAGGTCGATTCGAGATTCGCGTTGATATGCGGTGGCAAGCGTAACTCAAGACGTGTCGAAAGTTAGACTCGAATGCTGAGTGTGTGCCATAGGTTCGACATAAGTAAATTTAGAAGCAGGAACACGTCGGGTGCGATCATACCAGCACTAATGCACCGGATCCCATCAGAACTCCGAAGTTAAGCGTGCTTGGGCGAGAGTAGTACTAGGATGGGTGACCCCCTGGGAAGTCCTCGTGTTGCACCCCTTTTTGTCTCAATTTTTGACCCTTCCGACATATTTTTTTATTTTTTTTTGCGTCACAAAGGCATTAGATGCGTGTGGCGAGAAATTTTGCCTCGAAAGGGAAATCCTTGGCGACCAAGTGGACGAGGTCGATTGGATTCAATTTGGAACGTCGTTCTGCTTCTAGAAAGGTATTATAATAACAATTCCGAGTTTGACTCCAACAGATACACTTGTTTCAATTCGTACCGACGAACAATCTTCGCTATATGCTCCGAGCAAGAAATTTACCTCCAAAGGGAAATCCTTGATGACCAAGTGGACGAGGTCGATTCGAGATTCGCGTTGATATGCGGTGGCAAGCGTAACTCAAGACGTGTCGAAAGTTAGACTCGAATGCTGAGTGTGTGCCATAGGTTCGACATAAGTAAATTTAGAAGCAGGAACACGTCGGGTGCGATCATACCAGCACTAATGCACCGGATCCCATCAGAACTCCGAAGTTAAGCGTGCTTGGGCGAGAGTAGTACTAGGATGGGTGACCCCCTGGGAAGTCCTCGTGTTGCACCCCTTTTTGTCTCAATTTTTGACCCTTCCGGCATTTTTTTTTTTTTGCGTCACAAAGGCATTAGATGCGTGTGGCGAGAAATTTTGCCTCGAAAGGGAAATCCTTGGCGACCAAGTGGACGAGGTCGATTGGATTCAATTTGGAACGTCGTTCTGCTTCTAGAAAGGTATTATAATAACAATTCCGAGTTTGACTCCAACAGATACACTTGTTTCAATTCGTACCAACGAACAATCTTCGCTATATGCTCCGAGCAAGAAATTTACCTCCAAAGGGAAATCCTTGATGACCAAGTGGACGAGGTCGATTCGAGATTCGCGTTGATATGCGGTGGCAAGCGTAACTCAAGACGTGTCGAAAGTTAGACTCGAATGCTGAGTGTGTGCCATAGGTTCGACATAAGTAAATTTAGAAGCAGGAACACGTCGGGTGCGATCATACCAGCACTAATGCACCGGATCCCATCAGAACTCCGAAGTTAAGCGTGCTTGGGCGAGAGTAGTACTAGGATGGGTGACCCCCTGGGAAGTCCTCGTGTTGCACCCCTTTTTGTCTCAATTTTTGACCCTTCCGGCATTTTTTTTTTTTTTTTTTTTTGCGTCACAAAGGCATTAGATGCGTGTGGCGAGAAATTTTGCCTCGAAAGGGAAATCCTTGGCGACCAAGTGGACGAGGTCGATTGGATTCAATTTGGAACGTCGTTCTGCTTCTAGAAAGGTATTATAATAACAATTCCGAGTTTGACTCCAACAGATACACTTGTTTCAATTCGTACCGACGAACAATCTTCGCTATATGCTCCGAGCAAGAAATTTACCTCCAAAGGGAAATCCTTGATGACCAAGTGGACGAGGTCGATTCGAGATTCGCGTTGATATGCGGTGGCAAGCGTAACTCAAGACGTGTCGAAAGTTAGACTCGAATGCTGAGTGTGTGCCATAGGTTCGACATAAGTAAATTTAGAAGCAGGAACACGTCGGGTGCGATCATACCAGCACTAATGCACCGGATCCCATCAGAACTCCGAAGTTAAGCGTGGTTGGGCGAGAGTAGTACTAGGATGGGTGACCCCCTGGGAAGTCCTCGTGTTGCACCCCTTTTTGTCTCAATTTTTGACCCTTCCGGCATTTTTTTTTTTTTTTGCGTCACAAAGGCATTAGATGCGTGTGGCGAGAAATTTTGCCTCGAAAGGGAAATCCTTGGCGACCAAGTGGACGAGGTCGATTGGATTCAATTTGGAACGTCGTTCTGCTTCTAGAAAGGTATTATAATAACAATTCCGAGTTTGACTCCAACAGATACACTTGTTTCAATTCGTACCGACGAACAATCTTCGCTATATGCTCCGAGCAAGAAATTTACCTCCAAAGGGAAATCCTTGATGACCAAGTGGACGAGGTCGATTCGAGATTCGCGTTGATATGCGGTGGCAAGCGTAACTCAAGACGTGTCGAAAGTTAGACTCGAATGCTGAGTGTGTGCCATAGGTTCGACATAAGTAAATTTAGAAGCAGGAACACGTCGGGTGCGATCATACCAGCACTAATGCACCGGATCCCATCAGAACTCCGAAGTTAAGCGTGGTTGGGCGAGAGTAGTACTAGGATGGGTGACCCCCTGGGAAGTCCTCGTGTTGCACCCCTTTTTGTCTCAATTTTTGACCCTTCCGGCATTTTTTTTTTTTTTTTTTTTTTGCGTCACAAAGGCATTAGATGCGTGTGGCGAGAAATTTTGCCTCGAAAGGGAAATCCTTGGCGACCAAGTGGACGAGGTCGATTGGATTCAATTTGGAACGTCGTTCTGCTTCTAGAAAGGTATTATAATAACAATTCCGAGTTTGACTCCAACAGATACACTTGTTTCAATTCGTACCGACGAACAATCTTCGCTATATGCTCCGAGCAAGAAATTTACCTCCAAAGGGAAATCCTTGATGACCAAGTGGACGAGGTCGATTCGAGATTCACGTTGATATGCGGTGGCAAGCGTAACTCAAGACGTGTCGAAAGTTAGACTCGAATGCTGAGTGTGTGCCATAGGTTCGACATAAGTAAATTTAGAAGCAGGAACACGTCGGGTGCGATCATACCAGCACTAATGCACCGGATCCCATCAGAACTCCGAAGTTAAGCGTGGTTGGGCGAGAGTAGTACTAGGATGGGTGACCCCCTGGGAAGTCCTCGTGTTGCACCCCTTTTTGTCTCAATTTTTGACCCTTCCGGCATTTTTTTTTTTTTTTGCGTCACAAAGGCATTAGATGCGTGTGGCGAGAAATTTTGCCTCGAAAGGGAAATCCTTGGCGACCAAGTGGACGAGGTCGATTGGATTCAATTTGGAACGTCGTTCTGCTTCTAGAAAGGTATTATAATAACAATTCCGAGTTTGACTCCAACAGATACACTTGTTTCAATTCGTACCGACGAACAATCTTCGCTATATGCTCCGAGCAAGAAATTTACCTCCAAAGGGAAATCCTTGATGACCAAGTGGACGAGGTCGATTCGAGATTCGCGTTGATATGCGGTGGCAAGCGTAACTCAAGACGTGTCGAAAGTTAGACTCGAATGCTGAGTGTGTGCCATAGGTTCGACATAAGTAAATTTAGAAGCAGGAACACGTCGGGTGCGATCATACCAGCACTAATGCACCGGATCCCATCAGAACTCCGAAGTTAAGCGTGGTTGGGCGAGAGTAGTACTAGGATGGGTGACCCCCTGGGAAGTCCTCGTGTTGCACCCCTTTTTGTCTCAATTTTTGACCCTTCCGGCATTTTTTTTTTTTTTTTTTTTTGCGTCACAAAGGCATTAGATGCGTGTGGCGAGAAATTTTGCCTCGAAAGGGAAATCCTTGGCGACCAAGTGGACGAGGTCGATTGGATTCAATTTGGAACGTCGTTCTGCTTCTAGAAAGGTATTATAATAACAATTCCGAGTTTGACTCCAATAGATACACTTGTTTCAATTCGTACCGACGAACAATCTTCGCTATATGCTCCGAGCAAGAAATTTACCTCCAAAGGGAAATCCTTGATGACCAAGTGGACGAGGTCGATTCGAGATTCGCGTTGATATGCGGTGGCAAGCGTAACTCAAGACGTGTCGAAAGTTAGACTCGAATGCTGAGTGTGTGCCATAGGTTCGACATAAGTAAATTTAGAAGCAGGAACACGTCGGGTGCGATCATACCAGCACTAATGCACCGGATCCCATCAGAACTCCGAAGTTAAGCGTGGTTGGGCGAGAGTAGTACTAGGATGGGTGACCCCCTGGGAAGTCCTCGTGTTGCACCCCTTTTTGTCTCAATTTTTGACCCTTCCGGCATTTTTTTTTTTTTTTTTTTTGCGTCACAAAGGCATTAGATGCGTGTGGCGAGAAATTTTGCCTCGAAAGGGAAATCCTTGGCGACCAAGTGGACGAGGTCGATTGGATTCAATTTGGAACGTCGTTCTGCTTCTAGAAAGGTATTATAATAACAATTCCGAGTTTGACTCCAACAGATACACTTGTTTCAATTCGTACCGACGAACAATCTTCGCTATATGCTCCGAGCAAGAAATTTACCTCCAAAGGGAAATCCTTGATGACCAAGTGGACGAGGTCGATTCGAGATTCGCGTTGATATGCGGTGGCAAGCGTAACTCAAGACGTGTCGAAAGTTAGACTCGAATGCTGAGTGTGTGCCATAGGTTCGACATAAGTAAATTTAGAAGCAGGAACACGTCGGGTGCAATCATACCAGCACTAATGCACCGGATCCCATCAGAACTCCGAAGTTAAGCGTGGTTGGGCGAGAGTAGTACTAGGATGGGTGACCCCCTGGGAAGTCCTCGTGTTGCACCCCTTTTTGTCTCAATTTTTGACCCTTCCGGCATTTTTTTTTTTTTGCGTCACAAAGGCATTAGATGCGTGTGGCGAGAAATTTTGCCTCGAAAGGGAAATCCTTGGCGACCAAGTGGACGAGGTCGATTGGATTCAATTTGGAACGTCGTTCTGCTTCTAGAAAGGTATTATAATAACAATTCCGAGTTTGACTCCAACAGATACACTTGTTTCAATTCGTACCGACGAACAATCTTCGCTATATGCTCCGAGCAAGAAATTTACCTCCAAAGGGAAATCCTTGATGACCAAGTGGACGAGGTCGATTCGAGATTCGCGTTGATATGCGGTGGCAAGCGTAACTCAAGACGTGTCGAAAGTTAGACTCGAATGCTGAGTGTGTGCCATAGGTTCGACATAAGTAAATTTAGAAGCAGGAACACGTCGGGTGCGATCATACCAGCACTAATGCACCGGATCCCATCAGAACTCCGAAGTTAAGCGTGCTTGGGCGAGAGTAGTACTAGGATGGGTGACCCCCTGGGAAGTCCTCGTGTTGCACCCCTTTTTGTCTCAATTTTTGACCCTTCCGGCATTTTTTTTTTTTTTTTTTTTTGCGTCACAAAGGCATTAGATGCGTGTGGCGAGAAATTTTGCCTCGAAAGGGAAATCCTTGGCGACCAAGTGGACGAGGTCGATTGGATTCAATTTGGAACGTCGTTCTGCTTCTAGAAAGGTATTATAATAACAATTCCGAGTTTGACTCCAACAGATACACTTGTTTCAATTCGTACCGACGAACAATCTTCGCTATATGCTCCGAGCAAGAAATTTACCTCCAAAGGGAAATCCTTGATGACCAAGTGGACGAGGTCGATTCGAGATTTGCGTTGATATGCGGTGGCAAGCGTAACTCAAGACGTGTCGAAAGTTAGACTCGAATGCTGAGTGTGTGCCATAGGTTCGACATAAGTAAATTTAGAAGCAGGAACACGTCGGGTGCGATCATACCAGCACTAATGCACCGGATCCCATCAGAACTCCGAAGTTAAGCGTGGTTGGGCGAGAGTAGTACTAGGATGGGTGACCCCCTGGGAAGTCCTCGTGTTGCACCCCTTTTTGTCTCAATTTTTGACCCTTCCGGCATTTTTTTTTTTTTTTTTTTTTTGCGTCACAAAGGCATTAGATGCGTGTGGCGAGAAATTTTGCCTCGAAAGGGAAATCCTTGGCGACCAAGTGGACGAGGTCGATTGGATTCAATTTGGAACGTCGTTCTGCTTCTAGAAAGGTATTATAATAACAATTCCGAGTTTGACTCCAACAGATACACTTGTTTCAATTCGTACCGACGAACAATCTTCGCTATATGCTCCGAGCAAGAAATTTACCTCCAAAGGGAAATCCTTGATGACCAAGTGGACGAGGTCGATTCGAGATTCGCGTTGATATGCGGTGGCAAGCGTAACTCAAGACGTGTCGAAAGTTAGACTCGAATGCTGAGTGTGTGCCATAGGTTCGACATAAGTAAATTTAGAAGCAGGAACACGTCGGGTGCGATCATACCAGCACTAATGCACCGGATCCCATCAGAACTCCGAAGTTAAGCGTGGTTGGGCGAGAGTATTACTAGGATGGGTGACCCCTTGGGAAGTCCTCGTGTTGCACCCCTTTTTGTCTCAATTTTTGACCCTTCCGGCATTTTTTTTTTTTTGCGTCACAAAGGCATTAGATGCGTGTGGCGAGAAATTTTGCCTCGAAAGGGAAATCCTTGGCGACCAAGTGGACGAGGTCGATTGGATTCAATTTGGAACGTCGTTCTGCTTCTAGAAAGGTATTATAATAACAATTCCGAGTTTGACTCCAACAGATACACTTGTTTCAATTCGTACCGACGAACAATCTTCGCTATATGCTCCGAGCAAGAAATTTACCTCCAAAGGGAAATCCTTGATGACCAAGTGGACGAGGTCGATTCGAGATTCGCGTTGATATGCGGTGGCAAGCGTAACTCAAGACGTGTCGAAAGTTAGACTCGAATGCTGAGTGTGTGCCATAGGTTCGACATAAGTAAATTTAGAAGCAGGAACACGTCAGGTGCGATCATACCAGCACTAATGCACCGGATCCCATCAGAACTCCGAAGTTAAGCGTGCTTGGGCGAGAGTAGTACTAGGATGGGTGACCCCCTGGGAAGTCCTCGTGTTGCACCCCTTTTTGTCTCAATTTTTGACCCTTCCGGCATTTTTTTTTTTTTTTTTTTTTTTGCGTCACAAAGGCATTAGATGCGTGTGGCGAGAAATTTTGCCTCGAAAGGGAAATCCTTGGCGACCAAGTGGACGAGGTCGATTGGATTCAATTTGGAACGTCGTTCTGCTTCTAGAAAGGTATTATAATAACAATTCCGAGTTTGACTCCAACAAATACACTTGTTTCAATTCGTACCGACGAACAATCTTCGCTATATGCTCCGAGCAAGAAATTTACCTCCAAAGGGAAATCCTTGATGACCAAGTGGACGAGGTCGATTCGAGATTCGCGTTGATATGCGGTGGCAAGCGTAACTCAAGACGTGTCGAAAGTTAGACTCGAATGCTGAGTGTGTGCCATAGGTTCGACATAAGTAAATTTAGAAGCAGGAACACGTCGGGTGCGATCATACCAGCACTAATGCACCGGATCCCATCAGAACTCCGAAGTTAAGCGTGGTTGGGCGAGAGTAGTACTAGGATGGGTGACCCCCTGGGAAGTCCTCGTGTTGCACCCCTTTTTGTCTCAATTTTTGACCCTTCCGGCATTTTTTTTTTTTTTTGCGTCACAAAGGCATTAGATGCGTGTGGCGAGAAATTTTGCCTCGAAAGGGAAATCCTTGGCGACCAAGTGGACGAGGTCGATTGGATTCAATTTGGAACGTCGTTCTGCTTCTAGAAAGGTATTATAATAACAATTCCGAGTTTGACTCCAACAGATACACTTGTTTCAATTCGTACCGACGAACAATCTTCGCTATATGCTCCGAGCAAGAAATTTACCTCCAAAGGGAAATCCTTGATGACCAAGTGGACGAGGTCGATTCGAGATTCGCGTTGATATGCGGTGGCAAGCGTAACTCAAGACGTGTCGAAAGTTAGACTCGAATGCTGAGTGTGTGCCATAGGTTCGACATAAGTAAATTTAGAAGCAGGAACACGTCGGGTGCGATCATACCAGCACTAATGCACCGGATCCCATCAGAACTCCGAAGTTAAGCGTGCTTGGGCGAGAGTAGTACTAGGATGGGTGACCCCCTGGGAAGTCCTCGTGTTGCACCCCTTTTTGTCTCAATTTTTGACCCTTCCGGCATTTTTTTTTTTTTTTTTTTTGCGTCACAAAGGCATTAGATGCGTGTGGCGAGAAATTTTGCCTCGAAAGGGAAATCCTTGGCGACCAAGTGGACGAGGTCGATTGGATTCAATTTGGAACGTCGTTCTGCTTCTAGAAAGGTATTATAATAACAATTCCGAGTTTGACTCCAACAGATACACTTGTTTCAATTCGTACCGACGAACAATCTTCGCTATATGCTCCGAGCAAGAAATTTACCTCCAAAGGGAAATCCTTGATGACCAAGTGGACGAGGTCGATTCGAGATTCGCGTTGATATGCGGTGGCAAGCGTAACTCAAGACGTGTCGAAAGTTAGACTCGAATGCTGAGTGTGTGCCATAGGTTCGACATAAGTAAATTTAGAAGCAAGAACACGTCGGGTGCGATCATACCAGCACTAATGCACCGGATCCCATCAGAACTCCGAAGTTAAGCGTGGTTGGGCGAGAGTAGTACTAGGATGGGTGACCCCCTGGGAAGTCCTCGTGTTGCACCCCTTTTTGTCTCAATTTTTGACCCTTCCGGCATTTTTTTTTTTTTTTGCGTCACAAAGGCATTAGATGCGTGTGGCGAGAAATTTTGCCTCGAAAGGGAAATCCTTGGCGACCAAGTGGACGAGGTCGATTGGATTCAATTTGGAACGTCGTTCTGCTTCTAGAAAGGTATTATAATAACAATTCCGAGTTTGACTCCAACAGATACACTTGTTTCAATTCGTACCGACGAACAATCTTTGCTATATGCTCCGAGCAAGAAATTTACCTCCAAAGGGAAATCCTTGATGACCAAGTGGACGAGGTCGATTCGAGATTCGCGTTGATATGCGGTGGCAAGCGTAACTCAAGACGTGTCGAAAGTTAGACTCGAATGCTGAGTGTGTGCCATAGGTTCGACATAAGTAAATTTAGAAGCAGGAACACGTCGGGTGCGATCATACCAGCACTAATGCACCGGATCCCATCAGAACTCCGAAGTTAAGCGTGGTTGGGCGAGAGTAGTACTAGGATGGGTGACCCCCTGGGAAGTCCTCGTGTTGCACCCCTTTTTGTCTCAATTTTTGACCCTTCCGGCATTTTTTTTTTTTTTTGCGTCACAAAGGCATTAGATGCGTGTGGCGAGAAATTTTGCCTCGAAAGGGAAATCCTTGGCGACCAAGTGGACGAGGTCGATTGGATTCAATTTGGAACGTCGTTCTGCTTCTAGAAAGGTATTATAATAACAATTCCGAGTTTGACTCCAACAGATACACTTGTTTCAATTCGTACCGACGAACAATCTTCGCTATATGCTCCGAGCAAGAAATTTACCTCCAAAGGGAAATCCTTGATGACCAAGTGGACGAGGTCGATTCGAGATTCGCGTTGATATGCGGTGGCAAGCGTAACTCAAGACGTGTCGAAAGTTAGACTCGAATGCTGAGTGTGTGCCATAGGTTCGACATAAGTAAATTTAGAAGCAGGAACACGTCGGGTGCGATCATACCAGCACTAATGCACCGGATCCCATCAGAACTCCGAAGTTAAGCGTGGTTGGGCGAGAGTAGTACTAGGATGGGTGACCCCCTGGGAAGTCCTCGTGTTGCACCCCTTTTTGTCTCAATTTTTGACCCTTCCGGCATTTTTTTTTTTTTTTTTTTTTGCGTCACAAAGGCATTAGATGCGTGTGGCGAGAAATTTTGCCTCGAAAGGGAAATCCTTGGCGACCAAGTGGACGAGGTCGATTGGATTCAATTTGGAACGTCGTTCTGCTTCTAGAAAGGTATTATAATAACAATTCCGAGTTTGACTCCAACAGATACACTTGTTTCAATTCGTACCGACGAACAATCTTCGCTATATGCTCCGAGCAAGAAATTTACCTCCAAAGGGAAATCCTTGATGACCAAGTGGACGAGGTCGATTCGAGATTCGCGTTGATATGCGGTGGCAAGCGTAACTCATGACGTGTCGAAAGTTAGACTCGAATGCTGAGTGTGTGCCATAGGTTCGACATAAGTAAATTTAGAAGCAGGAACACGTCGGGTGCGATCATACCAGCACTAATGCACCGGATCCCATCAGAACTCCGAAGTTAAGCGTGGTTGGGCGAGAGTAGTACTAGGATGGGTGACCCCCTGGGAAGTCCTCGTGTTGCACCCCTTTTTGTCTCAATTTTTGACCCTACCGGCATTTTTTTTTTTTTTTTTTTTTTTTTGCGTCACAAAGGCATTAGATGCGTGTGGCGAGAAATTTTGCCTCGAAAGGGAAATCCTTGGCGACCAAGTGGACGAGGTCGATTGGATTCAATTTGGAACGTCGTTCTGCTTCTAGAAAGGTATTATAATAACAATTCCGAGTTTGACTCCAACAGATACACTTGTTTCAATTCGTACCGACGAACAATCTTCGCTATATGCTCCGAGCAAGAAATTTACCTCCAAAGGGAAATCCTTGATGACCAAGTGGACGAGGTCGATTCGAGATTCGCGTTGATATGCGGTGGCAAGCGTAACTCAAGACGTGTCGAAAGTTAGACTCGAATGCTGAGTGTGTGCCATAGGTTCGACATAAGTAAATTTAGAAGAAGGAACACGTCGGGTGCGATCATACCAGCACTAATGCACCGGATCCCATCAGAACTCCGAAGTTAAGCGTGGTTGGGCGAGAGTAGTACTAGGATGGGTGACCCCCTGGGAAGTCCTCGTGTTGCACCCCTTTTTGTCTCAATTTTTGACCCTTCCGACATTTTTTTTTTTTTTTTGCGTCACAAAGGCATTAGATGCGTGTGGCGAGAAATTTTGCCTCGAAAGGGAAATCCTTGGCGACCAAGTGGACGAGGTCGATTGGATTCAATTTGGAACGTCGTTCTGCTTCTAGAAAGGTATTATAATAACAATTCCGAGTTTGACTCCAACAGATACACTTGTTTCAATTCGTACCGACGAACAATCTTCGCTATATGCTCCGAGCAAGAAATTTACCTCCAAAGGGAAATCCTTGATGACCAAGTGGACGAGGTCGATTCGAGATTCGCGTTGATATGCGGTGGCAAGCGTAACTCAAGACGTGTCGAAAGTTAGACTCGAATGCTGAGTGTGTGCCATAGGTTCGACATAAGTAAATTTAGAAGCAGGAACACGTCGGGTGCGATCATACCAGCACTAATGCACCGGATCCCATCAGAACTCCGAAGTTAAGCGTGGTTGGGCGAGAGTAGTACTAGGATGGGTGACCCCCTGGGAAGTCCTCGTGTTGCACCCCTTTTTGTCTCAATTTTTGACCCTACCGGCATTTTTTTTTTTTTTTTTTTTTTTTGCGTCACAAAGGCATTAGATGCGTGTGGCGAGAAATTTTGCCTCGAAAGGGAAATCCTTGGCGACCAAGTGGACGAGGTCGATTGGATTCAATTTGGAACGTCGTTCTGCTTCTAGAAAGGTATTATAATAACAATTCCGAGTTTGACTCCAACAGATACACTTGTTTCAATTCGTACCGACGAACAATCTTCGCTATATGCTCCGAGCAAGAAATTTACCTCCAAAGGGAAATCCTTGATGACCAAGTGGACGAGGTCGATTCGAGATTCGCGTTGATATGCGGTGGCAAGCGTAACTCAAGACGTGTCGAAAGTTAGACTCGAATGCTGAGTGTGTGCCATAGGTTCGACATAAGTAAATTTAGAAGAAGGAACACGTCGGGTGCGATCATACCAGCACTAATGCACCGGATCCCATCAGAACTCCGAAGTTAAGCGTGGTTGGGCGAGAGTAGTACTAGGATGGGTGACCCCCTGGGAAGTCCTCGTGTTGCACCCCTTTTTGTCTCAATTTTTGACCCTTCCGACATTTTTTTTTTTTTTTTGCGTCACAAAGGCATTAGATGCGTGTGGCGAGAAATTTTGCCTCGAAAGGGAAATCCTTGGCGACCAAGTGGACGAGGTCGATTGGATTCAATTTGGAACGTCGTTCTGCTTCTAGAAAGGTATTATAATAACAATTCCGAGTTTGACTCCAACAGATACACTTGTTTCAATTCGTACCGACGAACAATCTTCGCTATATGCTCCGAGCAAGAAATTTACCTCCAAAGGGAAATCCTTGATGACCAAGTGGACGAGGTCGATTCGAGATTCGCGTTGATATGCGGTGGCAAGCGTAACTCAAGACGTGTCGAAAGTTAGACTCGAATGCTGAGTGTGTGCCATAGGTTCGACATAAGTAAATTTAGAAGCAGGAACACGTCGGGTGCGATCATACCAGCACTAATGCACCGGATCCCATCAGAACTCCGAAGTTAAGCGTGGTTGGGCGAGAGTAGTACTAGGATGGGTGACCCCCTGGGAAGTCCTCGTGTTGCACCCCTTTTTGTCTCAATTTTTGACCCTTCCGGCATTTTTTTTTTTTTTTTTTTTTTTGCGTCACAAAGGCATTAGATGCGTGTGGCGAGAAATTTTGCCTCGAAAGGGAAATCCTTGGCGACCAAGTGGACGAGGTCGATTGGATTCAATTTGGAACGTCGTTCTGCTTCTAGAAAGGTATTATAATAACAATTCCGAGTTTGACTCCAACAGATACACTTGTTTCAATTCGTACCGACGAACAATCTTCGCTATATGCTCCGAGCAAGAAATTTACCTCCAAAGGGAAATCCTTGATGACCAAGTGGACGAGGTCGATTCGAGATTCGCGTTGATATGCGGTGGCAAGCGTAACTCAAGACGTGTCGAAAGTTAGACTCGAATGCTGAGTGTGTGCCATAGGTTCGACATAAGTAAATTTAGAAGCAGGAACACGTCGGGTGCGATCATACCAGCACTAATGCACCGGATCCCATCAGAACTCCGAAGTTAAGCGTGGTTGGGCGAGAGTAGTACTAGGATGGGTGACCCCCTGGGAAGTCCTCGTGTTGCACCCCTTTTTGTCTCAATTTTTGACCCTTCCGGCATTTTTTTTTTTTTTTTTTTTTTTTGCGTCACAAAGGCATTAGATGCGTGTGGCGAGAAATTTTGCCTCGAAAGGGAAATCCTTGGCGACCAAGTGGACGAGGTCGATTGGATTCAATTTGGAACGTCGTTCTGCTTCTAGAAAGGTATTATAATAACAATTCCGAGTTTGACTCCAACAGATACACTTGTTTCAATTCGTACCGACGAACAATCTTCGCTATATGCTCCGAGCAAGAAATTTACCTCCAAAGGGAAATCCTTGATGACCAAGTGGACGAGGTCGATTCGAGATTCACGTTGATATGCGGTGGCAAGCGTAACTCATGACGTGTCGAAAGTTAGACTCGAATGCTGAGTGTGTGCCATAGGTTCGACATAAGTAAATTTAGAAGTAGGAACACGTCGGGTGCGATCATACCAGCACTAATGCACCGGATCCCATCAGAACTCCGAAGTTAAGCGTGGTTGGGCGAGAGTAGTACTAGGATGGGTGACCCCCTGGGAAGTCCTCGTGTTGCACCCCTTTTTGTCTCAATTTTTGACCCTTCCGACATTTTTTTTTTTTTTTTGCGTCACAAAGGCATTAGATGCGTGTGGCGAGAAATTTTGCCTCGAAAGGGAAATCCTTGGCGACCAAGTGGACGAGGTCGATTGGATTCAATTTGGAACGTCGTTCTGCTTCTAGAAAGGTATTATAATAACAATTCCGAGTTTGACTCCAACAGATACACTTGTTTCAATTCGTACCGACGAACAATCTTCGCTATATGCTCCGAGCAAGAAATTTACCTCCAAAGGGAAATCCTTGATGACCAAGTGGACGAGGTCGATTCGAGATTCGCGTTGATATGCGGTGGCAAGCGTAACTCAAGACGTGTCGAAAGTTAGACTCGAATGCTGAGTGTGTGCCATAGGTTCGACATAAGTAAATTTAGAAGCAGGAACACGTCGGGTGCGATCATACCAGCACTAATGCACCGGATCCCATCAGAACTCCGAAGTTAAGCGTGGTTGGGCGAGAGTAGTACTAGGATGGGTGACCCCCTGGGAAGTCCTCGTGTTGCACCCCTTTTTGTCTCAATTTTTGACCCTTCCGGCATTTTTTTTTTTTTTTTTTTTTTGCGTCACAAAGGCATTAGATGCGTGTGGCGAGAAATTTTGCCTCGAAAGGGAAATCCTTGGCGACCAAGTGGACGAGGTCGATTGGATTCAATTTGGAACGTCGTTCTGCTTCTAGAAAGGTATTATAATAACAATTCCGAGTTTGACTCCAACAGATACACTTGTTTCAATTCGTACCGACGAACAATCTTCGCTATATGCTCCGAGCAAGAAATTTACCTCCAAAGGGAAATCCTTGATGACCAAGTGGACGAGGTCGATTCGAGATTCGCGTTGATATGCGGTGGCAAGCGTAACTCAAGACGTGTCGAAAGTTAGACTCGAATGCTGAGTGTGTGCCATAGGTTCGACATAAGTAAATTTAGAAGCAGGAACACGTCGGGTGCGATCATACCAGCACTAATGCACCGGATCCCATCAGAACTCCGAAGTTAAGCGTGGTTGGGCGAGAGTAGTACTAGGATGGGTGACCCCCTGGGAAGTCCTCGTGTTGCACCCCTTTTTGTCTCAATTTTTGACCCTTCCGGCATTTTTTTTTTTTTTTTTTTTTTTGCGTCACAAAGGCATTAGATGCGTGTGGCGAGAAATTTTGCCTCGAAAGGGAAATCCTTGGCGACCAAGTGGACGAGGTCGATTGGATTCAATTTGGAACGTCGTTCTGCTTCTAGAAAGGTATTATAATAACAATTCCGAGTTTGACTCCAACAGATACACTTGTTTCAATTCGTACCGACGAACAATCTTCGCTATATGCTCCGAGCAAGAAATTTACCTCCAAAGGGAAATCCTTGATGACCAAGTGGACGAGGTCGATTCGAGATTCACGTTGATATGCGGTGGCAAGCGTAACTCATGACGTGTCGAAAGTTAGACTCGAATGCTGAGTGTGTGCCATAGGTTCGACATAAGTAAATTTAGAAGTAGGAACACGTCGGGTGCGATCATACCAGCACTAATGCACCGGATCCCATCAGAACTCCGAAGTTAAGCGTGGTTGGGCGAGAGTAGTACTAGGATGGGTGACCCCCTGGGAAGTCCTCGTGTTGCACCCCTTTTTGTCTCAATTTTTGACCCTTCCGGCATTTTTTTTTTTTTTTTTTTTTTTGCGTCACAAAGGCATTAGATGCGTGTGGCGAGAAATTTTGCCTCGAAAGGGAAATCCTTGGCGACCAAGTGGTAGAGGTCGATTGGATTCAATTTGGAACGTCGTTCTGCTTCTAGAAAGGTATTATAATAACAATTCCGAGTTTGACTCCAACAGATACACTTGTTTCAATTCGTACCGACGAACAATCTTCGCTATATGCTCCGAGCAAGAAATTTACCTCCAAAGGGAAATCCTTAATGACCAAGTGGACGAGGTCGATTCGAGATTCGCGTTGATATGCGGTGGCAAGCGTAACTCAAGACGTGTCGAAAGTTAGACTCGAATGCTGAGTGTGTGCCATAGGTTCGACATAAGTAAATTTAGAAGCAGGAACACGTCGGGTGCGATCATACCAGCACTAATGCACCGGATCCCATCAGAACTCCGAAGTTAAGCGTGGTTGGGCGAGAGTAGTACTAGGATGGGTGACCCCCTGGGAAGTCCTCGTGTTGCACCCCTTTTTGTCTCAATTTTTGACCCTTCCGACATTTTTTTTTTTTTTTTGCGTCACAAAGGCATTAGATGCGTGTGGCGAGAAATTTTGCCTCGAAAGGGAAATCCTTGGCGACCAAGTGGACGAGGTCGATTGGATTCAATTTGGAACGTCGTTCTGCTTCTAGAAAGGTATTATAATAACAATTCCGAGTTTGACTCCAACAGATACACTTGTTTCAATTCGTACCGACGAACAATCTTCGCTATATGCTCCGAGCAAGAAATTTACCTCCAAAGGGAAATCCTTGATGACCAAGTGGACGAGGTCGATTCGAGATTCGCGTTGATATGCGGTGGCAAGCGTAACTCAAGACGTGTCGAAAGTTAGACTCGAATGCTGAGTGTGTGCCATAGGTTCGACATAAGTAAATTTAGAAGCAGGAACACGTCGGGTGCGATCATACCAGCACTAATGCACCGGATCCCATCAGAACTCCGAAGTTAAGCGTGGTTGGGCGAGAGTAGTACTAGGATGGGTGACCCCCTGGGAAGTCCTCGTGTTGCACCCCTTTTTGTCTCAATTTTTGACCCTTCCGACATTTTTTTTTTTTTTTTTTTTTTTGCGTCACAAAGGCATTAGATGCGTGTGGTGAGAAATTTTGCCTCGAAAGGGAAATCCTTGGCGACCAAGTGGACGAGGTCGATTGGATTCAATTTGGAACGTCGTTCTGCTTCTAGAAAGGTATTATAATAACAATTCCGAGTTTGACTCCAACAGATACACTTGTTTCAATTCGTACCGACGAACAATCTTCGCTATATGCTCCGAGCAAGAAATTTACCTCCAAAGGGAAATCCTTGATGACCAAGTGAACGAGGTCGATTCGAGATTCGCGTTGATATGCGGTGGCAAGCGTAACTCAAGACGTGTCGAAAGTTAGACTCGAATGCTGAGTGTGTGCCATAGGTTCGACATAAGTAAATTTAGAAGCAGGAACACGTCGGGTGCGATCATACCAGCACTAATGCACCGGATCCCATCAGAACTCCGAAGTTAAGCGTGCTTGGGCGAGAGTAGTACTAGGATGGGTGACCCCCTGGGAAGTCCTCGTGTTGCACCCCTTTTTGTCTCAATTTTTGACCCTTCCGGCATTTTTTTTTTTTTTTTTTTTTTGCGTCACAAAGGCATTAGATGCGTGTGGCGAGAAATTTTTCCTCGAAAGGGAAATCCTTGGCGACCAAGTGGACGAGGTCGATTGGATTCAATTTGGAACGTCGTTCTGCTTCTAGAAAGGTATTATAATAACAATTCCGAGTTTGACTCCAACAGATACACTTGTTTCAATTCGTACCGACGAACAATCTTCGCTATATGCTCCGAGCAAGAAATTTACCTCCAAAGGGAAATCCTTGATGACCAAGTGGACGAGGTCGATTCGAGATTCGCGTTGATATGCGGTGGCAAGCGTAACTCAAGACGTGTCGAAAGTTAGACTCGAATGCTGAGTGTGTGCCATAGGTTCGACATAAGTAAATTTAGAAGCAGGAACACGTCGGGTGCGATCATACCAGCACTAATGCACCGGATCCCATCAGAACTCCGAAGTTAAGCGTGGTTGGGCGAGAGTAGTACTAGGATGGGTGACCCCCTGGGAAGTCCTCGTGTTGCACCCCTTTTTGTCTCAATTTTTGACCCTTCCGGCATTTTTTTTTTTTTTTTTTTTTTGCGTCACAAAGGCATTAGATGCGTGTGGCGAGAAATTTTGCCTCGAAAGGGAAATCCTTGGCGACCAAGTGGACGAGGTCGATTGGATTCAATTTGGAACGTCGTTCTGCTTCTAGAAAGGTATTATAATAACAATTCCGAGTTTGACTCCAACAGATACACTTGTTTCAATTCGTACCGACGAACAATCTTCGCTATATGCTCCGAGCAAGAAATTTACCTCCAAAGGGAAATCCTTGATGACCAAGTGGACGAGGTCGATTCGAGATTCGCGTTGATATGCGGTGGCAAGCGTAACTCAAGACGTGTCGAAAGTTAGACTCGAATGCTGAGTGTGTGCCATAGGTTCGACATAAGTAAATTTAGAAGCAGGAACACGTCGGGTGCGATCATACCAGCACTAATGCACCGGATCCCATCAGAACTCCGAAGTTAAGCGTGGTTGGGCGAGAGTAGTACTAGGATGGGTGACCCCCTGGGAAGTCCTCGTGTTGCACCCCTTTTGGTCTCAATTTTTGACCCTTCCGGCATTTTTTTTTTTTTTTTTTTTTTGCGTCACAAAGGCATTAGATGCGTGTGGCGAGAAATTTTGCCTCGAAAGGGAAATCCTTGGCGACCAAGTGGACGAGGTCGATTGGATTCAATTTGGAACGTCGTTCTGCTTCTAGAAAGGTATTATAATAACAATTCCGAGTTTGACTCCAACAGATACACTTGTTTCAATTCGTACCGACGAACAATCTTCGCTATATGCTCCGAGCAAGAAATTTACCTCCAAAGGGAAATCCTTGATGACCAAGTGGACGAGGTCGATTCGAGATTCGCGTTGATATGCGGTGGCAAGCGTAACTCAAGACGTGTCGAAAGTTAGACTCGAATGCTGAGTGTGTGCCATAGGTTCGACATAAGTAAATTTAGAAGCAGGAACACGTCGGGTGCGATCATACCAGCACTAATGCACCGGATCCCATCAGAACTCCGAAGTTAAGCGTGGTTGGGCGAGAGTAGTACTAGGATGGGTGACCCCCTGGGAAGTCCTCGTGTTGCACCCCTTTTTGTCTCAATTTTTGACCCTTCCGGCATTTTTTTTTTTTTTTTTTTTTTGCGTCACAAAGGCATTAGATGCGTGTGGCGAGAAATTTTGCCTCGAAAGGGAAATCCTTGGCGACCAAGTGGACGAGGTCGATTGGATTCAATTTGGAACGTCGTTCTGCTTCTAGAAAGGTATTATAATAACAATTCCGAGTTTGACTCCAACAGATACACTTGTTTCAATTCGTACCGACGAACAATCTTCGCTATATGCTCCGAGCAAGAAATTTACCTCCAAAGGGAAATCCTTGATGACCAAGTGGACGAGGTCGATTCGAGATTCGCGTTGATATGCGGTGGCAAGCGTAACTCAAGACGTGTCGAAAGTTAGACTCGAATGCTGAGTGTGTGCCATAGGTTCGACATAAGTAAATTTAGAAGAAGGAACACGTCGGGTGCGATCATACCAGCACTAATGCACCGGATCCCATCAGAACTCCGAAGTTAAGCGTGGTTGGGCGAGAGTAGTACTAGGATGGGTGACCCCCTGGGAAGTCCTCGTGTTGCACCCCTTTTTGTCTCAATTTTTTACCCTTCCGGCATTTTTTTTTTTTTTTGCGTCACAAAGGCATTAGATGTGTGTGGCGAGAAATTTTGCCTCGAAAGGGAAATCCTTGGCGACCAAGTGGACGAGGTCGATTGGATTCAATTTGGAACGTCGTTCTGCTTCTAGAAAGGTATTATAATAACAATTCCGAGTTTGACTCCAACAGATACACTTGTTTCAATTCGTACCGACGAACAATCTTCGCTATATGCTCCGAGCAAGAAATTTACCTCCAAAGGGAAATCCTTGATGACCAAGTGGACGAGGTCGATTCGAGATTCGCGTTGATATGCGGTGGCAAGCGTAACTCAAGACGTGTCGAAAGTTAGACTCGAATGCTGAGTGTGTGCCATAGGTTCGACATAAGTAAATTTAGAAGCAGGAACACGTCGGGTGCGATCATACCAGCACTAATGCACCGGATCCCATCAGAACTCCGAAGTTAAGCGTGGTTGGGCGAGAGTAGTACTAGGATGGGTGACCCCCTGGGAAGTCCTCGTGTTGCACCCCTTTTTGTCTCAATTTTTGACCCTTCCGGCATTTTTTTTTTTTTTTTTTTTGCGTCACAAAGGCATTAGATGCGTGTGGCGAGAAATTTTGCCTCGAAAGGGAAATCCTTGGCGACCAAGTGGACGAGGTCGATTGGATTCAATTTGGAACGTCGTTCTGCTTCTAGAAAGGTATTATAATAACAATTCCGAGTTTGACTCCAACAGATACACTTGTTTCAATTCGTACCGACGAACAATCTTCGCTATATGCTCCGAGCAAGAAATTTACCTCCAAAGGGAAATCCTTGATGACCAAGTGGACGAGGTCGATTCGAGATTCGCGTTGATATGCGGTGGCAAGCGTAACTCAAGACGTGTCGAAAGTTAGACTCGAATGCTGAGTGTGTGCCATAGGTTCGACATAAGTAAATTTAGAAGCAGGAACACGTCGGGTGCGATCATACCAGCACTAATGCACCGGATCCCATCAGAACTCCGAAGTTAAGCGTGCTTGGGCGAGAGTAGTACTAGGATGGGTGACCCCCTGGGAAGTCCTCGTGTTGCACCCCTTTTTGTCTCAATTTTTGACCCTTCCGGCATTTTTTTTTTTTTTTTTTTTTGCGTCACAAAGGCATTAGATGCGTGTGGCGAGAAATTTTGCCTCGAAAGGGAAATCCTTGGCGACCAAGTGGACGAGGTCGATTGGATTCAATTTGGAACGTCGTTCTGCTTCTAGAAAGGTATTATAATAACAATTCCGAGTTTGACTCCAACAGATACACTTGTTTCAATTCGTACCGACGAACAATCTTCGCTATATGCTCCGAGCAAGAAATTTACCTCCAAAGGGAAATCCTTGATGACCAAGTGGACGAGGTCGATTCGAGATTCGCGTTGATATGCGGTGGCAAGCGTAACTCAAGACGTGTCGAAAGTTAGACTCGAATGCTGAGTGTGTGCCATAGGTTCGACATAAGTAAATTTAGAAGCAGGAACACGTCGGGTGCGATCATACCAGCACTAATGCACCGGATCCCATCAGAACTCCGAAGTTAAGCGTGGTTGGGCGAGAGTAGTACTAGGATGGGTGACCCCCTGGGAAGTCCTCGTGTTGCACCCCTTTTTGTCTCAATTTTTGACCCTTCCGGCATTTTTTTTTTTTTTTTTTTTTGCGTCACAAAGGCATTAGATGCGTGTGGCGAGAAATTTTGCCTCGAAAGGGAAATCCTTGGCGACCAAGTGGACGAGGTCGATTGGATTCAATTTGGAACGTCGTTTTGCTTCTAGAAAGGTATTATAATAACAATTCCGAGTTTGACTCCAACAGATACACTTGTTTCAATTCGTACCGACGAACAATCTTCGCTATATGCTCCGAGCAAGAAATTTACCTCCAAAGGGAAATCCTTGATGACCAAGTGGACGAGGTCGATTCGAGATTCGCGTTGATATGCGGTGGCAAGCGTAACTCAAGACGTGTCGAAAGTTAGACTCGAATGCTGAGTGTGTGCCATAGGTTCGACATAAGTAAATTTAGAAGCAGGAACACGTCGGGTGCGATCATACCAGCACTAATGCACCGGATCCCATCAGAACTCCGAAGTTAAGCGTGGTTGGGCGAGAGTAGTACTAGGATGGGTGACCCCCTGGGAAGTCCTCGTGTTGCACCCCTTTTTGTCTCAATTTTTGACCCTTCCGGCATTTTTTTTTTTTTTTTTTTGCGTCACAAAGGCATTAGATGCGTGTGGCGAGAAATTTTGCCTCGAAAGGGAAATCCTTGGCGACCAAGTGGACGAGGTCGATTGGATTCAATTTGGAACGTCGTTCTGCTTCTAGAAAGGTATTATAATAACAATTCCGAGTTTGACTCCAACAGATACACTTGTTTCAATTCGTACCGACGAACAATCTTCGCTATATGCTCCGAGCAAGAAATTTACCTCCAAAGGGAAATCCTTGATGACCAAGTGGACGAGGTCGATTCGAGATTCGCGTTGATATGCGGTGGCAAGCGTAACTCAAGACGTGTCGAAAGTTAGACTCGAATACTGAGTGTGTGCCATAGGTTCGACATAAGTAAATTTAGAAGCAGGAACACGTCGGGTGCGATCATACCAGCACTAATGCACCGGATCCCATCAGAACTCCGAAGTTAAGCGTGGTTGGGCGAGAGTAGTACTAGGATGGGTGACCCCCTGGGAAGTCCTCGTGTTGCACCCCTTTTTGTCTCAATTTTTGACCCTTCCGGCATTTTTTTTTTTTTTTTTTTTGCGTCACAAAGGCATTAGATGCGTGTGGCGAGAAATTTTGCCTCGAAAGGGAAATCCTTGGCGACCAAGTGGACGAGGTCGATTGGATTCAATTTGGAACGTCGTTCTGCTTCTAGAAAGGTATTATAATAACAATTCCGAGTTTGACTCCAACAGATACACTTGTTTCAATTCGTACCGACGAACAATCTTCGCTATATGCTCCGAGCAAGAAATTTACCTCCAAAGGGAAATCCTTGATGACCAAGTGGACGAGGTCGATTCGAGATTCGCGTTGATATGCGGTGGCAAGCGTAACTCAAGACGTGTCGAAAGTTAGACTCGAATGCTGAGTGTGTGCCATAGGTTCGACATAAGTAAATTTAGAAGCAGGAACACGTCGGGTGCGATCATACCAGCACTAATGCACCGGATCCCATCAGAACTCCGAAGTTAAGCGTGCTTGGGCGAGAGTAGTACTAGGATGGGTGACCCCCTGGGAAGTCCTCGTGTTGCACCCCTTTTTGTCTCAATTTTTGACCCTTCCGGCATTTTTTTTTTTTTTTTTTTTTGCGTCACAAAGGCATTAGATGCGTGTGGCGAGAAATTTTGCCTCGAAAGGGAAATCCTTGGCGACCAAGTGGACGAGGTCGATTGGATTCAATTTGGAACGTCGTTCTGCTTCTAGAAAGGTATTATAATAACAATTCCGAGTTTGACTCCAACAGATACACTTGTTTCAATTCGTACCGACGAACAATCTTCGCTATATGCTCCGAGCAAGAAATTTACCTCCAAAGGGAAATCCTTGATGACCAAGTGGACGAGGTCGATTCGAGATTCGCGTTGATATGCGGTGGCAAGCGTAACTCAAGACGTGTCGAAAGTTAGACTCGAATGCTGAGTGTGTGCCATAGGTTCGACATAAGTAAATTTAGAAGCAGGAACACGTCGGGTGCGATCATACCAGCACTAATGCACCGGATCCCATCAGAACTCCGAAGTTAAGCGTGGTTGGGCGAGAGTAGTACTAGGATGGGTGACCCCCTGGGAAGTCCTCGTGTTGCACCCCTTTTTGTCTCAATTTTTGACCCTTCCGGCATTTTTTTTTTTTTTTTTTTTTGCGTCACAAAGGCATTAGATGCGTGTGGCGAGAAATTTTGCCTCGAAAGGGAAATCCTTGGCGACCAAGTGGACGAGGTCGATTGGATTCAATTTGGAACGTCGTTTTGCTTCTAGAAAGGTATTATAATAACAATTCCGAGTTTGACTCCAACAGATACACTTGTTTCAATTCGTACCGACGAACAATCTTCGCTATATGCTCCGAGCAAGAAATTTACCTCCAAAGGGAAATCCTTGATGACCAAGTGGACGAGGTCGATTCGAGATTCGCGTTGATATGCGGTGGCAAGCGTAACTCAAGACGTGTCGAAAGTTAGACTCGAATGCTGAGTGTGTGCCATAGGTTCGACATAAGTAAATTTAGAAGCAGGAACACGTCGGGTGCGATCATACCAGCACTAATGCACCGGATCCCATCAGAACTCCGAAGTTAAGCGTGGTTGGGCGAGAGTAGTACTAGGATGGGTGACCCCCTGGGAAGTCCTCGTGTTGCACCCCTTTTTGTCTCAATTTTTGACCCTTCCGGCATTTTTTTTTTTTTTTTTTTGCGTCACAAAGGCATTAGATGCGTGTGGCGAGAAATTTTGCCTCGAAAGGGAAATCCTTGGCGACCAAGTGGACGAGGTCGATTGGATTCAATTTGGAACGTCGTTCTGCTTCTAGAAAGGTATTATAATAACAATTCCGAGTTTGACTCCAACAGATACACTTGTTTCAATTCGTACCGACGAACAATCTTCGCTATATGCTCCGAGCAAGAAATTTACCTCCAAAGGGAAATCCTTGATGACCAAGTGGACGAGGTCGATTCGAGATTCGCGTTGATATGCGGTGGCAAGCGTAACTCAAGACGTGTCGAAAGTTAGACTCGAATACTGAGTGTGTGCCATAGGTTCGACATAAGTAAATTTAGAAGCAGGAACACGTCGGGTGCGATCATACCAGCACTAATGCACCGGATCCCATCAGAACTCCGAAGTTAAGCGTGGTTGGGCGAGAGTAGTACTAGGATGGGTGACCCCCTGGGAAGTCCTCGTGTTGCACCCCTTTTTGTCTCAATTTTTGACCCTTCCGGCATTTTTTTTTTTTTTTTTTTGCGTCACAAAGGCATTAGATGCGTGTGGCGAGAAATTTTGCCTCGAAAGGGAAATCCTTGGCGACCAAGTGGACGAGGTCGATTGGATTCAATTTGGAACGTCGTTCTGCTTCTAGAAAGGTATTATAATAACAATTCCGAGTTTGACTCCAACAGATACACTTGTTTCAATTCGTACCGACGAACAATCTTCGCTATATGCTCCGAGCAAGAAATTTACCTCCAAAGGGAAATCCTTGATGACCAAGTGGACGAGGTCGATTCGAGATTCGCGTTGATATGCGGTGGCAAGCGTAACTCAAGACGTGTCGAAAGTTAGACTCGAATGCTGAGTGTGTGCCATAGGTTCGACATAAGTAAATTTAGAAGCAGGAACACGTCGGGTGCGATCATACCAGCACTAATGCACCGGATCCCATCAGAACTCCGAAGTTAAGCGTGGTTGGGCGAGAGTAGTACTAGGATGGGTGACCCCCTGGGAAGTCCTCGTGTTGCACCCCTTTTTGTCTCAATTTTTGACCCTTCCGGCATTTTTTTTTTTTTTTTTTGCGTCACAAAGGCATTAGATGCGTGTGGCGAGAAATTTTGCCTCGAAAGGGAAATCCTTGGCGACCAAGTGGACGAGGTCGATTGGATTCAATTTGGAACGTCGTTCTGCTTCTAGAAAGGTATTATAATAACAATTCCGAGTTTGACTCCAACAGATACACTTGTTTCAATTCGTACCGACGAACAATCTTCGCTATATGCTCCGAGCAAGAAATTTACCTCCAAAGGGAAATCCTTGATGACCAAGTGGACGAGGTCGATTCGAGATTCGCGTTGATATGCGGTGGCAAGCGTAACTCAAGACGTGTCGAAAGTTAGACTCGAATGCTGAGTGTGTGCCATAGGTTCGACATAAGTAAATTTAGAAGCAGGAACACGTCGGGTGCGATCATACCAGCACTAATGCACCGGATCCCATCAGAACTCCGAAGTTAAGCATGGTTGGGCGAGAGTAGTACTAGGATGGGTGACCCCCTGGGAAGTCCTCGTGTTGCACCCCTTTTTGTCTCAATTTTTGACCCTTCCGGCATTTTTTTTTTTTTTTTTTTTTTGCGTCACAAAGGCATTAGATGCGTGTGGCGAGAAATATTGCCTCGAAAGGGAAATCCTTGGCGACCAAGTGGACGAGGTCGATTGGATTCAATTTGGAACGTCGTTCTGCTTCTAGAAAGGTATTATAATAACAATTCCGAGTTTGACTCCAACAGATACACTTGTTTCAATTCGTACCGACGAACAATCTTCGCTATATGCTCCGAGCAAGAAATTTACCTCCAAAGGGAAATCCTTAATGACCAAGTGGACGAGGTCGATTCGAGATTCGCGTTGATATGCGGTGGCAAGCGTAACTCAAGACGTGTCGAAAGTTAGACTCGAATGCTGAGTGTGTGCCATAGGTTCGACATAAGTAAATTTAGAAGCAGGAACACGTCGGGTGCGATCATACCAGCACTAATGCACCGGATCCCATCAGAACTCCGAAGTTAAGCGTGGTTGGGCGAGAGTAGTACTAGGATGGGTGACCCCCTGGGAAGTCCTCGTGTTGCACCCCTTTTTGTCTCAATTTTTGACCCTTCCGGCATTTTTTTTTTTTTTTTTTTTTTGCGTCACAAAGGCATTAGATGCGTGTGGCGAGAAATTTTGCCTCGAAAGGGAAATCCTTGGCGACCAAGTGGACGAGGTCGATTGGATTCAATTTGGAACGTCGTTCTGCTTCTAGAAAGGTATTATAATAACAATTCCGAGTTTGACTCCAACAGATACACTTGTTTCAATTCGTACCGACGAACAATCTTCGCTATATGCTCCGAGCAAGAAATTTACCTCCAAAGGGAAATCCTTGATGACCAAGTGGACGAGGTCGATTCGAGATTCGCGTTGATATGCGGTGGCAAGCGTAACTCAAGACGTGTCGAAAGTTAGACTCGAATGCTGAGTGTGTGCCATAGGTTCGACATAAGTAAATTTAGAAGCAGGAACACGTCGGGTGCGATCATACCAGCACTAATGCACCGGATCCCATCAGAACTCCGAAGTTAAGCGTGGTTGGGCGAGAGTAGTACTAGGATGGGTGACCCCCTGGGAAGTCCTCGTGTTGCACCCCTTTTTGTCTCAATTTTTGACCCTTCCGGCATTTTTTTTTTTTTTTTTTTGCGTCACAAAGGCATTAGATGCGTGTGGCGAGAAATTTTGCCTCGAAAGGGAAATCCTTGGCGACCAAGTGGACGAGGTCGATTGGATTCAATTTGGAACGTCGTTCTGCTTCTAGAAAGGTATTATAATAACAATTCCGAGTTTGACTCCAACAGATACGCTTGTTTCAATTCGTACCGACGAACAATCTTCGCTATATGCTCCGAGCAAGAAATTTACCTCCAAAGGGAAATCCTTGATGACCAAGTGGACGAGGTCGATTCGAGATTCGCGTTGATATGCGGTGGCAAGCGTAACTCAAGACGTGTCGAAAGTTAGACTCGAATGCTGAGTGTGTGCCATAGGTTCGACATAAGTAAATTTAGAAGCAGGAACACGTCGGGTGCGATCATACCAGCACTAATGCACCGGATCCCATCAGAACTCCGAAGTTAAGCGTGGTTGGGCGAGAGTAGTACTAGGATGGGTGACCCCCTGGGAAGTCCTCGTGTGTCACCCCTTTTTGTCTCAATTTTTGACCCTTCCGGCATTTTTTTTTTTTTTTTTTTTTGCGTCACAAAGGCATTAGATGCGTGTGGCGAGAAATTTTGCCTCGAAAGGGAAATCCTTGGCGACCAAGTGGACGAGGTCGATTGGATTCAATTTGGAACGTCGTTCTGCTTCTAGAAAGGTATTATAATAACAATTCCGAGTTTGACTCCAACAGATACACTTATTTCAATTCGTACCGACGAACAATCTTCGCTATATGCTCCGAGCAAGAAATTTACCTCCAAAGGGAAATCCTTGATGACCAAGTGGACGAGGTCGATTCGAGATTCGCGTTGATATGCGGTGGCAAGCGTAACTCAAGACGTGTCGAAAGTTAGACTCGAATGCTGAGTGTGTGCCATAGGTTCGACATAAGTAAATTTAGAAGCAGGAACACGTCGGGTGCGATCATACCAGCACTAATGCACCGGATCCCATCAGAACTCCGAAGTTAAGCGTGGTTGGGCGAGAGTAGTACTAGGATGGGTGACCCCCTGGGAAGTCCTCGTGTTGCACCCCTTTTTGTCTCAATTTTTGACCCTTCCGGCATTTTTTTTTTTTTTTTGCGTCACAAAGGCATTAGATGCGTGTGGCGAAAAATTTTGCCTCGAAAGGGAAATCCTTGGCGACCAAGTGGACGAGGTCGATTGGATTCAATTTGGAACGTCGTTTTGCTTCTAGAAAGGTATTATAATAACAATTCCGAGTTTGACTCCAACAGATACACTTGTTTCAATTCGTACCGACGAACAATCTTCGCTATATGCTCCGAGCAAGAAATTTACCTCCAAAGGGAAATCCTTGATGACCAAGTGGACGAGGTCGATTCGAGATTCGCGTTGATATGCGGTGGCAAGCGTAACTCAAGACGTGTCGAAAGTTAGACTCGAATGCTGAGTGTGTGCCATAGGTTCGACATAAGTAAATTTAGAAGCAGGAACACGTCGGGTGCGATCATACCAGCACTAATGCACCGGATCCCATCAGAACTCCGAAGTTAAGCGTGCTTGGGCGAGAGTAGTACTAGGATGGGTGACCCCCTGGGAAGTCCTCGTGTTGCACCCCTTTTTGTCTCAATTTTTGACCCTTCCGGCATTTTTTTTTTTTTTTTTTTTTTTGCGTCACAAAGGCATTAGATGCGTGTGGCGAGAAATTTTTCCTCGAAAGGGAAATCCTTGGCGACCAAGTGGACGAGGTCGATTGGATTCAATTTGGAACGTCGTTCTGCTTCTAGAAAGGTATTATAATAACAATTCCGAGTTTGACTCCAACAGATACACTTGTTTCAATTCGTACCGACGAACAATCTTCGCTATATGCTCCGAGCAAGAAATTTACCTCCAAAGGGAAATCCTTGATGACCAAGTGGACGAGGTCGATTCGAGATTCGCGTTGATATGCGGTGGCAAGCGTAACTCAAGACGTGTCGAAAGTTAGACTCGAATGCTGAGTGTGTGCCATAGGTTCGACATAAGTAAATTTAGAAGCAGGAACACGTCGGGTGCGATCATACCAGCACTAATGCACCGGATCCCATCAGAACTCCGAAGTTAAGCGTGGTTGGGCGAGAGTAGTACTAGGATGGGTGACCCCCTGGGAAGTCCTCGTGTTGCACCCCTTTTTGTCTCAATTTTTGACCCTTCCGGCATTTTTTTTTTTTTTTTTTTTTGCGTCACAAAGGCATTAGATGCGTGTGGCGAGAAATTTTGCCTCGAAAGGGAAATCCTTGGCGACCAAGTGGACGAGGTCGATTGGATTCAATTTGGAACGTCGTTCTGCTTCTAGAAAGGTATTATAATAACAATTCCGAGTTTGACTCCAACAGATACACTTGTTTCAATTCGTACCGACGAACAATCTTCGCTATATGCTCCGAGCAAGAAATTTACCTCCAAAGGGAAATCCTTGATGACCAAGTGGACGAGGTCGATTCGAGATTCGCGTTGATATGCGGTGGCAAGCGTAACTCAAGACGTGTCGAAAGTTAGACTCGAATGCTGAGTGTGTGCCATAGGTTCGACATAAGTAAATTTAGAAGCAGGAACACGTCGGGTGCGATCATACCAGCACTAATGCACCGGATCCCATCAGAACTCCGAAGTTAAGCGTGGTTGGGCGAGAGTAGTACTAGGATGGGTGACCCCCTGGGAAGTCCTCGTGTTGCACCCCTTTTTGTCTCAATTTTTGACCCTTCCGGCATTTTTTTTTTTTTTTTTTTGCGTCACAAAGGCATTAGATGCGTGTGGCGAGAAATTTTGCCTCGAAAGGGAAATCCTTGGCGACCAAGTGGACGAGGTCGATTGGATTCAATTTGGAACGTCGTTCTGCTTCTAGAAAGGTATTATAATAACAATTCCGAGTTTGACTCCAACAGATACACTTGTTTCAATTCGTACCGACGAACAATCTTCGCTATATGCTCCGAGCAAGAAATTTACCTCCAAAGGGAAATCCTTGATGACCAAGTGGACGAGGTCGATTCGAGATTCGCGTTGATATGCGGTGGCAAGCGTAACTCAAGACGTGTCGAAAGTTAGACTCGAATGCTGAGTGTGTGCCATAGGTTCGACATAAGTAAATTTAGAAGCAGGAACACGTCGGGTGCGATCATACCAGCACTAATGCACCGGATCCCATCAGAACTCCGAAGTTAAGCGTGGTTGGACGAGAGTAGTACTAGGATGGGTGACCCCCTGGGAAGTCCTCGTGTTGCACCCCTTTTTGTCTCAATTTTTGACCCTTCCGGCATTTTTTTTTTTTTGCGTCACAAAGGCATTAGATGCGTGTGGCGAGAAATTTTGCCTCGAAAGGGAAATCCTTGGCGACTAAGTGGACGAGGTCGATTGGATTCAATTTGGAACGTCGTTCTGCTTCTAGAAAGGTATTATAATAACAATTCCGAGTTTGACTCCAACAGATACACTTGTTTCAATTCGTACCGACGAACAATCTTCGCTATATGCTCCGAGCAAGAAATTTACCTCCAAAGGGAAATCCTTGATGACCAAGTGGACGAGGTCGATTCGAGATTCGCGTTGATATGCGGTGGCAAGCGTAACTCAAGACGTGTCGAAAGTTAGACTCGAATGCTGAGTGTGTGCCATAGGTTCGACATAAGTAAATTTAGAAGCAGGAACACGTCGGGTGCGATCATACCAGCACTAATGCACCGGATCCCATCAGAACTCTGAAGTTAAGCGTGCTTGGGCGAGAGTAGTACTAGGATGGGTGACCCCCTGGGAAGTCCTCGTGTTGCACCCCTTTTTGTCTCAATTTTTGACCCTTCCGGCATTTTTTTTTTTTTTTTTGCGTCACAAAGGCATTAGATGCGTGTGGCGAGAAATTTTGCCTCGAAAGGGAAATCCTTGGCGACCAAGTGGACGAGGTCGATTGGATTCAATTTGGAACGTCGTTCTGCTTCTAGAAAGGTATTATAATAACAATTCCGAGTTTGACTCCAACAGATACACTTGTTTCAATTCGTACCGACGAACAATCTTCGCTATATGCTCCGAGCAAGAAATTTACCTCCAAAGGGAAATCCTTGATGACCAAGTGGACGAGGTCGATTCGAGATTCGCGTTGATATGCGGTGGCAAGCGTAACTCAAGACGTGTCGAAAGTTAGACTCGAATGCTGAGTGTGTGCCATAGGTTCGACATAAGTAAATTTAGAAGCAGGAACACGTCGGGTGCGATCATACCAGCACTAATGCACCGGATCCCATCAGAACTCCGAAGTTAAGCGTGCTTGGGCGAGAGTAGTACTAGGATGGGTGACCCCCTGGGAAGTCCTCGTGTTGCACCCCTTTTTGTCTCAATTTTTGACCCTTCCGGCATTTTTTTTTTTTTTTTTTTTTTGCGTCACAAAGGCATTAGATGCGTGTGGCGAGAAATTTTGCCTCGAAAGGGAAATCCTTGGCGACCAAGTGGACGAGGTCGATTGGATTCAATTTGGAACGTCGTTCTGCTTCTAGAAAGGTATTATAATAACAATTCCGAGTTTGACTCCAACAGATACACTTGTTTCAATTCGTACCGACGAACAATCTTCGCTATATGCTCCGAGCAAGAAATTTACCTCCAAAGGGAAATCCTTGATGACCAAGTGGACGAGGTCGATTCGAGATTCGCGTTGATATGCGGTGGCAAGCGTAACTCAAGACGTGTCGAAAGTTAGACTCGAATGCTGAGTGTGTGCCATAGGTTCGACATAAGTAAATTTAGAAGCAGGAATACGTCGGGTGCGATCATACCAGCACTAATGCACCGGATCCCATCAGAACTCCGAAGTTAAGTGTGCTTGGGCGAGAGTAGTACTAGGATGGGTGACCCCCTGGGAAGTCCTCGTGTTGCACCCCTTTTTGTCTCAATTTTTGACCCTTCCGGCATTTTTTTTTTTTTTGCGTCACAAAGGCATTAGATGCGTGTGGCGAGAAATTTTGCCTCGAAAGGGAAATCCTTGGCGACCAAGTGGACGAGGTCGATTGGATTCAATTTGGAACGTCGTTCTGCTTCTAGAAAGGTATTATAATAACAATTCCGAGTTTGACTCCAACAGATACACTTGTTTCAATTCGTACCGACGAACAATCTTCGCTATATGCTCCGAGCAAGAAATTTACCTCCAAAGGGAAATCCTTGATGACCAAGTGGACGAGGTCGATTCGAGATTCGCGTTGATATGCGGTGGCAAGCGTAACTCAAGACGTGTCGAAAGTTAGACTCGAATGCTGAGTGTGTGCCATAGGTTCGACATAAGTAAATTTAGAAGCAGGAACACGTCGGGTGCGATCATACCAGCACTAATGCACCGGATCCCATCAGAACTCCGAAGTTAAGCGTGGTTGGGCGAGAGTAGTACTAGGATGGGTGACCCCCTGGGAAGTCCTCGTGTTGCACCCCTTTTTGTCTCAATTTTTGACCCTTCCGGCATTTTTTTTTTTTTTGCGTCACAAAGGCATTAGATGCGTGTGGTGAGAAATTTTGCCTCGAAAGGGAAATCCTTGGCGACCAAGTGGACGAGGTCGATTGGATTCAATTTGGAACGTCGTTCTGCTTCTAGAAAGGTATTATAATAACAATTCCGAGTTTGACTCCAACAGATACACTTGTTTCAATTCGTACCGACGAACAATCTTCGCTATATGCTCCGAGCAAGAAATTTACCTCCAAAGGGAAATCCTTGATGACCAAGTGGACGAGGTCGATTCGAGATTCGCGTTGATATGCGGTGGCAAGCGTAACTCAAGACGTGTCGAAAGTTAGACTCGAATGCTGAGTGTGTGCCATAGGTTCGACATAAGTAAATTTAGAAGCAGGAACACGTCGGGTGCGATCATACCAGCACTAATGCACCGGATCCCATCAGAACTCCGAAGTTAAGCGTGGTTGGGCGAGAGTAGTACTAGGATGGGTGACCCCCTGGGAAGTCCTCGTGTTGCACCCCTTTTTGTCTCAATTTTTGACCCTTCCGGCATTTTTTTTTTTTGCGTCACAAAGGCATTAGATGCGTGTGGCGAGAAATTTTGCCTCGAAAGGGAAATCCTTGGCGACCAAGTGGACGAGGTCGATTGGATTCAATTTGGAACGTCGTTCTGCTTCTAGAAAGGTATTATAATAACAATTCCGAGTTTGACTCCAACAGATACACTTGTTTCAATTCGTACCGACGAACAATCTTCGCTATATGCTCCGAGCAAGAAATTTACCTCCAAAGGGAAATCCTTGATGACCAAGTGGACGAGGTCGATTCGAGATTCGCGTTGATATGCGGTGGCAAGCGTAACTCAAGACGTGTCGAAAGTTAGACTCGAATGCTGAGTGTGTGCCATAGGTTCGACATAAGTAAATTTAGAAGCAGGAACACGTCGGGTGCGATCATACCAGCACTAATGCACCGGATCCCATCAGAACTCCGAAGTTAAGCGTGCTTGGGCGAGAGTAGTACTAGGATGGGTGACCCCCTGGGAAGTCCTCGTGTTGCACCCCTTTTTGTCTCAATTTTTGACCCTTCCGGCATTTTTTTTTTTTTTTTTTTTTTGCGTCACAAAGGCATTAGATGCGTGTGGCGAGAAATTTTGCCTCGAAAGGGAAATCCTTGGCGACCAAGTGGACGAGGTCGATTGGATTCAATTTGGAACGTCGTTCTGCTTCTAGAAAGGTATTATAATAACAATTCCGAGTTTGACTCCAACAGATACACTTGTTTCAATTCGTACCGACGAACAATCTTCGCTATATGCTCCGAGCAAGAAATTTACCTCCAAAGGGAAATCCTTGATGACCAAGTGGACGAGGTCGATTCGAGATTCCCGTTGATATGCGGTGGCAAGCGTAACTCAAGACGTGTCGAAAGTTAGACTCGAATGCTGAGTGTGTGCCATAGGTTCGACATAAGTAAATTTAGAAGCAGGAACACGTCGGGTGCGATCATACCAGCACTAATGCACCGGATCCCATCAGAACTCCGAAGTTAAGCGTGCTTGGGCGAGAGTAGTACTAGGATGGGTGACCCCCTGGGAAGTCCTCGTGTTGCACCCCTTTTTGTCTCAATTTTTGACCCTTCCGGCATTTTTTTTTTTTTGCGTCACAAAGGCATTAGATGCGTGTGGCGAGAAATTTTGCCTCGAAAGGGAAATCCTTGGCGACCAAGTGGACGAGGTCGATTGGATTCAATTTGGAACGTCGTTCTGCTTCTAGAAAGGTATTATAATAACAATTCCGAGTTTGACTCCAACAGATACACTTGTTTCAATTCGTACCGACGAACAATCTTCGCTATATGCTCCGAGCAAGAAATTTACCTCCAAAGGGAAATCCTTGATGACCAAGTGGACGAGGTCGATTCGAGATTCCCGTTGATATGCGGTGGCAAGCGTAACTCAAGACGTGTCGAAAGTTAGACTCGAATGCTGAGTGTGTGCCATAGGTTCGACATAAGTAAATTTAGAAGCAGGAACACGTCGGGTGCGATCATACCAGCACTAATGCACCGGATCCCATCAGAACTCCGAAGTTAAGCGTGCTTGGGCGAGAGTAGTACTAGGATGGGTGACCCCCTGGGAAGTCCTCGTGTTGCACCCCTTTTTGTCTCAATTTTTGACCCTTCCGGCATTTTTTTTTTTTTGCGTCACAAAGGCATTAGATGCGTGTGGCGAGAAATTTTGCCTCGAAAGGGAAATCCTTGGCGACCAAGTGGACGAGGTCGATTGGATTCAATTTGGAACGTCGTTCTGCTTCTAGAAAGGTATTATAATAACAATTCCGAGTTTGACTCCAACAGATACACTTGTTTCAATTCGTACCGACGAACAATCTTCGCTATATGCTCCGAGC
Organism: Galeopsis tetrahit; assembly: GCA_963675135.1. Classification (NCBI taxonomy): domain Eukaryota; kingdom Viridiplantae; phylum Streptophyta; class Magnoliopsida; order Lamiales; family Lamiaceae; genus Galeopsis; species Galeopsis tetrahit. The sequence goes on along the minus strand of OY776121.1, from coordinate 17,520,677 downwards.
AAGAAATTTACCTCCAAAGGGAAATCCTTGATGACCAAGTGGACGAGGTCGATTCGAGATTCGCGTTGATATGCGGTGGCAAGCGTAACTCAAGACGTGTCGAAAGTTAGAATCGAATGCTGAGTGTGTGCCATAGGTTCGACATAAGTAAATTTAGAAGCAGGAACACGTCGGGTGCGATCATACCAGCACTAATGCACCGGATCCCATCAGAACTCCGAAGTTAAGCGTGGTTGGGCGAGAGTAGTACTAGGATGGGTGACCCCCTGGGAAGTCCTCGTGTTGCACCCCTTTTTGTCTCAATTTTTGACCCTTCCGGCATTTTTTTTTTTTTTGCGTCACAAAGGCATTAGATGCGTGTGGCGAGAAATTTTGCCTCGAAAGGGAAATCCTTGGCGACCAAGTGGACGAGGTCGATTGGATTCAATTTGGAACGTCGTTCTGCTTCTAGAAAGGTATTATAATAACAATTCCGAGTTTGACTCCAACAGATACACTTGTTTCAATTCGTACCGACGAACAATCTTCGCTATATGCTCCGAGC